>OW028651.1:11290833-12581666 GCA_932294365.1 Diachrysia chrysitis | reverse complement strand
CAGCTCGAAAGTACGTAATATTGTATTGTCACCAAGTATGCAAAATTTCATCTCAATCGAATGTAAAGAAGTAGTTCTAATTTAGGTTGCAATATTTGACCAAAACATACATACATTGCAAGTTAAAGAAAAGCTTTTGAAAAATACGGTCGGCGTATTCTCATAATACGCCGCAATGTACCAGGAACCATAGGTATTTTGAAGCAGAAGTAACAAAATATAATCGTATCGACAGCCACACCCCCTGCAGTTTGACCTCGTGAACTATCTCGTAATAGACGATAGAACACACTGCATGAGAGCAGCGAGAAGCGATTGTACTACTGATTTTAAAACTTATAGTAACACTATCGACCCGCCTCGGAACGCACAGGTAGATAAAACATTATGGAACTATACACAAAAACCTTCCACTTGAATTACTCTCTCCATTGGTGAAAACCATTTGAAAAAACGTTCGGTAGTTTTTGAATTTATCGCATTCAGATAGACAGACACGGCGGGGGACTTTGTTCTATAATATGTCTAAATGTAAAGATGTTAGATTTTTACTCCTTTCAAATGTTGAAAAATATTTTATTAAATACAACAATGATAAAAACACTCCGAACTGTCATCAATTTAAAAGGACTGGTCCTATCATAAACATGAAAAAACTGTAAAGTGCCAGTGATAGTTTTATTCCTACGTATACTTCACTTGTACTCCAAAAGCTTGGTTTTAAGACAAATCTAAATTTTCCTATCAACCGCTCCGCTTATCACAGCATAACAGCTCAAGTGACCCAGCTGGGGAACGTTAGCACAGATCGAGGAAGAAATGCATCGACCCCATCTGCACTGCACACTCACACTTACCTAGTACTTAATATACGTTAGTACTCACACAATGACAATTGTTCAGCCTGATTTATTTTATGCAGATAACCGTAAGTAAAGGACCAAGTTGTACTATAAAATGGGTTGTTATTGATATGTTACAGTTGTCGCTTGTTATCTATACATGTTTGCTCTTGAGAAATCTTTATCGTTTGTTGGTTTTCAACCGTTTATAATTTGGTCCTTTGATACGATATTTGTCGAAATGGTTATCTTGGTTTTTAGGTGTTTTGTTTGGCGAACTCTTGTATATGGTCGACTGTAATATTGCATTGGGTTTTTAGAGTTTGAAGATCTTTCAGTTGTATTTTTTATAAAAATAAAGTGACTGTATAAAATCTTAAGTTGTTAATATCCTTTTTTGTTAATAAGTTATATATATATATAATATATATAAGTTTTACACTATTTCGGTAATAGAGAAATTTAATGTATCTACTTATTGCTTTTATTAAAGATACTAAACGTTCCATCTGGAGCTCTAGGTGTAACCATTACGTACAATCTTAAACTATCTAAAAACCTTGTAATTACAATTGACCGAAGTATGCCATGCCACAACTATGGGCCACAACATATACCTGTCCCTTTCTCACTTCAACGTTTCTGTGTACTTGTATCTCGCTTACTCTGTGGAAATCCTAGCAGTCCTGTTATATTGGCCTAATGTAGGAAATGATAACTCCATTTACAGGAAAACGTTTTCAATCATGTATTGGAAAAGTGAAGGAAATTCTATGTGTTCCCAAAAAAAGTAATTTATGTAGGTAATGCTTAATGTTTACAATGTAATAAACGACGATTCCTTGAGTCTTCATGTTAATCGCACAATCTTATGTTCTATATAAAAGTAGATATTATCGGATTCTTAAACATACAACATATTATAAAATATAATTTTGTGACTATATTTAAGTTTAATATCATATCATCTACTTTCATTTACTTAACAAGTACGAAAGTATCTCTAGTCTTTCTATCCGTCTGTTACGCTGTCACGACTAAACTGCTGAACCAATTTTGATGAAACTTGATATAGTGTGTTTGATCCCAAGAAAGGACAAAGGCAAAAGCTAGCGTAATATAAATTACCTATATCTTACTCTTAGATACTTTATCGAGAAAACTAAGTATATCGTATGATTACTTCAAACTTACGTACTTAAAATGTTTCGATAAAAAAACGGTCCAAATAAATAAAAAGAGCATAGTTGTTGCAGTAACCATGGTAACCGCAATAACCAATTTTCCTATCCTTTCACCATCAGTCGGAGGCAGAATGTTTGCTTCTAACATGAAAGATTCCTTTGATACGTAAACGTGTTTGATCAAATGTAGGTTATCTATACGTATCTAAGAAATTACGTAGGTATTATGTATTTATTTTGGGATTAGTTGACGTGAGAACTAAGATTATTATCATATACATTGTCGATAGTATTATACAATGTACCTTTCATTAGATTTACTTTGAGAAGGCACCTTTCAATAACGTCTAGAGGACTCAGTGTTTAAATAATATGGACAAAGATATAGATTTTTATTCAGACGAAAAAAGTATATTTTTAGGTTGTGTACGAAATGACACTGTGCTGCTGGGGAGTTTGTTGCGCCGTTTCTTCTCCACAGCCAGAGCACTTAGGAAGCGGTGAAGGGTGGGCGAATCAGGGTGCTGTCCATTGTATTGACGTTCTTAAAGTGCTACTTTGTAGCCTAGTTGGAATAAATGAGTTTTTAATTTTTGATTTTGATTTTGGTTTAGCTGAGCACATAGGTGGTTTAAGACCATTAGTTAATAATCCGTAACCTCGCCAATATACCTCTTTGATTATATAAATTTAATTTTATTTATGTTAATGGCTATAGCAACAAGCCATTGCAACGACACAATTATGTTTGTGTTTACCTTCACTGTATTATCAAAAGTGCAAAGTCGTAATAATTTAAACATGTGTAATTTGTTCTCACTCTCTCTTAGTATACATATGATAATATCATTTAATTATGCACTTGCATCATCAAACTGCGTGATTTGGAGGGCAAAGATTAGTTATCAACCTTAATTATAAACAAAACATCACATTTTGTCTAACGAGGGTAGTCAGATTTAATGAAGCCAATGCACGTGTATTTAGAGATTGTTTATATTATATTACATTTTATAACATTAGGTACCACGAAGCTTATTATTTTCTACATCAGAAAAAAGATAATAAAATGTTTAGACAGTAGTTTTCATTAAAATAATGAAAAAAATACAATTTTTCTTTCTTTGCATTAATTTAAACTGGCAATTATTTTGTCAGTATGTCGAAAAAACTAATAAAAGTCTTGAGAAAAGGATCGTTACATTTAAAAGTAGTTTATAGCTACCCTCATTAAAAAAATTACTTAGTAATGTTTAAATGCGCACTTATAAGTGCAACAGGTTATCATAACCATAACAAATCTATCAACGTTAACAATACGTCAGATAATGTCAAAAGTGCATTTGAACGCATTCCACTTTCACGCCGCCATTGCGTGACGTCACTTTAATGTATGTCGTAATATTGACCGACCTTAAGTCAGTAGGTTATCGGGGATATACCCCCAGGATCGTTGAACGACAGTATACGTATCGTGCTCGCAATAAATTAATGAGCAATTAATTGTAATAATTTAGTGTCGCATTAAGATAAATGAGAAATTACGAGTGTATAGGTTTAGGCATATTATAACTGTGCTTAGTCAAGATGTATCTAGATATTTATATACTTAGGAAGAACCGGTGAGATCACAGAACAGATAAATACAGGGTAAGATGTCTGCAGTTAATAGGTTATCATTTGTTTATATTATAAACCTAATTAATAGTACTTAGGGTTTTTTCTTTTTCTCCAGTTTTTTCCTTAAGTATATCGTCTTTTAGGTCACGTAAAAAGAAATAATATTGTCAATAACACAATATACCTACTAGTGTTAATTTCTTGTTTTTTGAAGACTTGAAAACTGATAATAGATTAGTGGCCCCTAAGCGACTCCACATTGTCACCCTGGATTCCAAGCATATGTAAATTGGACCCCGAATTAGGTACCTACTTATTTACGAAGCCAAGGCTATTCAAAACACAAGGCTGGAAAAGTATTCCAAATGTATATTTGGAGAACTTTTTCCACCCTTGTTTACCCTTTCGGTAGATACAATCATATTTTAATTACCCACGTCTAATCACTTTTACAATAGAAAAATAAAATAATGAATTCAATATCATTTAATTAAAATTCAGAAAATAAATGACCTACTGTTTCACCTTTATAAACTTAATTAAATCGCCAACCACAGACAAATTAAATATAACCGTAGTGTGCCTAAATTTTTTATTCTTTAGACTTGGGCAAAGGATATTCAGCCAACGAGGAGTAAGCCGCTTAATGAAATAATACGTACTATGGTACATAGTGCCCGGAGTGCCCCTAAAGCCGGCCATTCAAGTGGCGACTTGAGTCCATCTAACTTTTAATTAGTCGCTTCAAAGTGAAAGTTTTGCCGCGTATATGTATTTAGCTTATGATAGTACCTTGTACGTACACTTTTATTTTAATATTTTTAGAGCATGTGTAATATCTAACAATTTATTTTGTGTTAGAATTTTTAATCTCCGCTCATCAAGGATTTATTATCGATATAAAAATAAAAATTCTTAGATTTTTCTAAGAATTTTTAGATGATTTATTCATTCTTATTCAAAACTAGCTGTCCCCGCGACTTTGTCCGCGTGTTTTAGTTTCAACGGTTTTTCATTTTTGTAACAGTTTTCCATATGCTCCGCTCCTTTTGGTCGCAGCGTAATGTTATATAGCTTAAAGCCTTCCTCAATAAATGGGTTATCCAACACTGAAAGAATTTTTCAAATCGGACCAGTAGTTCCTGAGATTAGCGCGTTCAAACAAACAAACAAACTCTTCAGCTTTATATACGTAAAACCTAGTATAAGATAGGCCTACGGCGTTATGAATAAAACATAAATGTTAAACAACACGAAATGCAAAGAAATTAATTTGGCGTGTATTTGTAAATTGAAACTTTCCAACTTGTATTACCAACACTAAAAAGCTGTATTACAAAAATAAGGCCATTATAGCTTAAATTTTCATCAAAGAACAGAAAGCCACACTGGGGCCCGGTGAAATGAATAATGGATGTACCCAGAATGAAATACACATTCGCGGTAACTGCCAGGAAAACGGACCAACCACAAACTGCTACGAAATTGCCGGCATTATACAAAACATGCTTAATTTAGCCTATGCTAGTTAATAATTCAACAGATAAATACTTCCATGTAGTGACGTCTGTTTACTGAATGTGTCAGCGATTTCACGATTAACGTATACTTAATTTTGATTAATGCGCGGCTTTAATTTCATCGGTGGAACTATAAAGCCTTTTTTGTTCGTATTTCTGGTCTATGTGATAATAGCTGTTCCCCGCGGCTAAGGCCTCGTGGATGTCGGTTATCGCGGCAAAAAGTAGCCTATGTCCTTTCTCAGGCTTTAGACTATCTGTGTACCAAATTTCATTTAAATCCGTTCAGTAGTTTTGGCGTGAAAGCGCAACAGACAGACAGACAGAGTTACTTTCGCATTAATAATATTATTAAGGATATTACTTAAGCCTGCTAAGTTTATATGCTGCGTATCAGATAAAATTAGCAGGGCAGGTAGTTTCTACCAGGTACTTTGCCAAACCAAAAGCTAGATTTAGCAAACACAGCATTAGTTAGTCGCGATATATGGTTTACTTTTAGCAAACAAGTAAAATAATATTATTTACTGTATCTACTTTTATTTCTAACATGAGTGAGTTCACCCATACAAATAACTACGTATGTAGGTATACCTTAGATTGTTTTAAAATGATAAAGACTTGTTGTAATCTATACTAACATATATTAATAACTAGCTGTCCCCCGCGACTTTGTTCGCGCGTTTTAGTTTCAACGGTTTTTCATTTTTGCAACATTTTTCATTTATGCTCCCCTCCTATTGGTCGTAGCGTGATGTTATATAGCCTATAGCCTTCCTCAGTAAACGGACTATCCAATACAAAAAGAATTTTTCAATTCGAACCAGTAGTTCCTGAGATTAGCGCGTTCAAACAAACAAACAAACAAACAAACAAACAAACTCTTCAGCTTTATAATATTAGTATAGATAAGAATTAAAGTAAGCCCTATGCTAGTAATCTAAGACAGCAAGGAAAGATCAATCCTAGTATTCCTACTACGTAGGTGGAACCAACATAATCTCCACCTACAAAGCTTCAACTTAGTATCGACAGAAGTTTCCTAAACTTATCAGATTAAAATCCAGTAATTCCTAAAACCAACCTTAAGAGCTTAGACCCTCTGTTCAACAAATAAAGTTTCGTTTCATTTGATAAATTGTTTGTAAAATCCTGCTCTATAACGTCAAATGTATTCTGAGTATCGAATTTTAATTAAAAATTTTCTTTTACTTTTGTTTTATTTTCTTAGAAGCTTGCAAAGTTTTATTTGCCAACTTTGAAATTAATATACAGACTACTTAGGTGTATTACGTAGTTGTTTATTTTTAGAAGTACTGAATACTCAGTACAGTAGGTAGTGTTAGTATTACCTAATCGATAATGTGGCACAGAAATTCACAGGATACAGATATGGTAAACCGGTCGTGACGTCACGCACAATTAAAATTAACGGGACCGGCTGACAGGCTTGACGCATTATCCTATCGAGGCTGTGGCTTAGCTTACTCCGGATTAAACTCGCTGATCAATGCCAGACCAGCAATTTATCCTTAATACGAGTATATTACACGTATAGAACGTTATATGAACGACGCGAGGCCACGAGATTTTACAGAAAGTGGTAGACAGATTTCAGAAAGCTGACAAGGTTGACATATTCTAAATCAGGGATGGCGAGATAAAATATATATAGAGTAGAGATGTAACGAATATTCGCATTCGCGGATATTCGCATATTTTTTTATATTCGTATTTGCATTCACATCCGCAAAATTTCTGAAAAAACAAACAATTTGAAGATAATGGTAGGTTAATAAAATCAAAATCCATTCATTTCTTATGTTTGTAATGCAAGAAAAAGTAACTTAACCTCATAAGCACATTAACAGTCTTCACTTTATCATTTGGTATTATTTATTTATTATTTTACTTTGGGCAATGAAGCATAATAATTAAATTTTCATTAAAACTTATAAGACAAAAAGTATATATAATCTAATGTAAACAAATAAAAACAAATTCTTCAAATTTCAATTGACGCCAAATTTAAACACTTCTACATTCGCATTCGCATTCGCGAATGTCAGGTAGTAATTTGCATTCGCATTCGCGAATGTTTAAAAAATTACATTCGTTACATCACTAATATAGAGGTCACACTAAAGCAACTTTATTTGAATTACACGATTAAATGTAACATCTATAGTAGTGTTTGGTAGTAAAGTTAATATTTTGACGGCACGTCTATGGCCTTCCTAAATAAATAATTGAAATAAATGGCACGTAAATCCATAAAGGTTGTCTACCCCTGTTCTACATACATCGTAAATTATGGGTTACCGAACTGAAATGGATGCCTAACCATTTAGTAGATGATCAGCAGTCACGAGAGAGCAAAAAATTTAAGTAATAGATAGTAAAGCATCTAATAAGCCAAATGTATATTAAGTGTTATCTTCCTGTACTACTCTAGATGATGATCTGGAGTCGCTGCTGGATGAAGTAGTCCGTGCGAGCAATCGCGGCGTGTCAGCGTCCCGCAACGTGACAGGGGGACCGAACTGGAGCTTCGGGCAGTCACTGTTCTTCTCCTCCACCGTGGTCACTACCATCGGTAAGTTGATGACTTTTCGAGAGAAAATCTTCATTAGAGATGATTCAATTGATCAAGTGGTATAGCGATAAACAAATAATAAAAAAATAATATTAAGAAAAGACAAAGGATTAAAAGTAATGGCATTAACTTAAAAACATAACGCCAACTAGCTTGAGTGTGGAGACTTAGGTAGGTGTAGCACACAGCATTTAAGAATGCGACGATCTTATCGAGGAAGCAAATGAATACTGTATTCACACTGTTATTTCGTAATCACTATCTGGTTTTATTTAAACTATATGCACAAAAAAAAGTAAGCATAGGCTTGAATTTTAATGATCCCTTCACGTCCCCAGGTTATGGCCACGTGACTCCGCTCTCGAAGCCCGGGAAGCTGTTCTGCATGATGTACGCACTCCTCGGTATCCCGCTAACGCTGGTGCTGCTTTCTGCTCTGGTGGAACGTCTGCTGCTCCCAGCCACGGCGCTGTTGCGGTCCCTGAACGCGGCACTGGGGCATTTGTACCGCCCGTTTACTATTCGTCTGGTGCATTTGATGATAATAGGTAAGTTATCCATACTATAAAATTCGAAATTTTGCATGTCTGTTCGTTTTCACGGATAAAAACTTAAAAGATCTTAACTGAAGTGACCAAGGAGGTCGCTTGGTATTTCGGGAAACTCATAGGCTACTTCTTGGTACTCTGAACTTCTTTCTTTTGAGACCAATCCCAGAAGATTTGTTGCTCAATGCCTTACACCATTTGGTAAAACAGGCTTTCTTTTAAAGTCCTGTTTAAGTGACTTATATTAAAGAATAGTATTGATTTTCTTATTGCGATGGTATGATGATATGTAAAAGTATTCAATCGATTGAATACAACCTTCTACAACCCGCGGTCAGAGTCGGCGATTAAATATTCATCAGCCATATAAGGTTATTTTCGGGCTATCATTAATTATTACACGGCCATAATTTGGTAGCATTTATTTCTTATTCCACGCAATTATGAATTATTACTGTTTCTAAGAAATGAAATACCAATTTTATACAAGGAAACTATTTCTGGGAAAATAACCGGGTAAAGCGCAGGCCACACCGCCATCTAGCGAACGAGTTGGCGAGCGATAGAAACTATATAAACTAAGCGAAGATTTCCGAGCTAAACTATGTGAGTTTACACCAAAATTACGGATGGACAGGATCGCCGAACCGGGAGCGGGTGGGGGCACTCGTCGAGGCGGCCGGGCGAAGCTCGCCTGGCTCGCTCGCTTGCTAGACCGCGGTATCGCCTGCGCTTTATATAGGTATTGACAGTAAAAAATGTACCCTACATCAGAACAGAATTTTAACAAAAGTATACAATTTCTAATAATACGTCATTTGTTTCCAGTTACGACCCTAGTGCTGTTTTTCCTGGTAGTGCCAGCCAGCGTGTTCGCGTACCTGGAGCCGGAGTGGGACTTCCTCGACTCGTTCTACTACTGCTTCATTTCGCTGACCACCATCGGCCTCGGCGATTACATCCCTGGGGATTCCCCCGGACAACCTTACCGCCCGATCTACAAAGTTGCTACCACATGTAAGTTTTACATTCGGCCTAAATCGTCCTAAAAATCAAATTCTTCTATTTCTCGTAAATATTTTTTATTAACTTTTCCCAAACACACACAGCGTTATGACCCCAGCGTAACACCTAGATTAAATAAAAATTGATTTAAAAAAGTATATAATATCTTGGGACACTTCTCACACACGGCTATCTGATCCCAAACTAGACAGAGTCTGTTCTATGGCAACAGACAACTGATAAATATATTTAAAATTTAAATATTATTGGGTACAGGATAAAACACGTAACACATATGTAACAGTACTATTTCTTGACAAAAACTTTATTTATACATATAAAAAAATAATAATAACTATCTTTATTTCCAGTCTACCTACTCCTCGGCCTGACATTCCTGATGCTGACCCTAACAGTTTTCTACGACATCCCGCAACTGAACTTAAGCACGGTTTTCTCATCGATCAAGCTCGACGAGGATCCTGAGAAGATGCGACTGAGCGGCTCCGGGGTCATGGGTCCGGGATACGGAATCGGTGGGCTAGTGATGCGCGATGATTACAACCACCATGACCAGAGGCGTTCAGTGGTCCACATTCGCCCACACCTGGATGACAGCCCGAGCCCCGAGGACACCACGCCAGTACACGCCCGCGACATCCGAGTACATTAAACATCTTTACAACGTCTTGGTCGTAATCAATCGTGAGTGGTATTGGATGAAGCAATGTGGAACGTTTATTTTATTAAAAATTCATTGGTTTATAAAAGATAAATTTTCTTAATAAAAAGTATTGCCGTTGACAAATTCAAAACATTTAATTTATGATTTTTGGCAACATTTTGGTTTTTTGGGATGTTATTTGAAATCTCAATGAAATGACTACCGTTATTGCGCTCACCAGTTGGCGCCACTGAGGCGTCAGCTGTCAAAGACCACCAACAAACTATGGGATTTGTCATTTCAGTCATAAAGTGCGGTGCGAGTAGCGCCTCTAGCGGCGAAATTGTTAACGGTAGCCCTCATTGACATACTTACAGTATTTTAGAGTTTTTTTTAATTACCGAATATTATATACGTAATATTTGATTTTCTCATGCGTGATCTCTTCGTAATAAAAGTCTGTTATTATTTTTATATTATATTTATACGTTCTACATTGCGACAAAGTCCGAATAATAGCAGCCACGTTACGGTTTTAATGACGATTGCTCATGTCAAAACCTAATAAAAATATAAAAAATCTTCAAAAATATGAACAGGCGCAGTTAGTTATAATAAGTTTAATTACCTAATGTTTTAGTTTATAAGTTACCTAATTTAGTCGATGTCAAAAATTCCCTAAGTAAATTAAATTAAAATCCTCTTAATCCTTTAGTCAACTACCGTCCTAAAATTTGCAAAATCTTTTTGATTTGATCCTTTCATCATGATGTTTTATATATCTGCGGATACATAGCTATGATATAATAAGACTGAAGAGGTTTTTCTAATTGTTTTTTTAGAGTTTTGTACCTTCCTACAAAGCAAAGCCTACCAAGCGAACTAACTTATATCAAAATGAAACTATTACGAAAACAATGTAGTATCTAAACAGACTGACTAACAACTTGTCCTTCTATGTATACGTTTTACATTCATAAATTGTAAGAACTTTTCTAAAGTTAACATTCACATTTTTCAACGCCGCAATATCATGAGCATATCAAATAAAAAAGTTACATATTTAAAAAAGAAACGGATATTCTCGCCGTTTGAAAATCGAAACGCAAATCGATGGAAAAAAAAGTTCTAAAGCATTGGCACTATCTATCTTCTCGAAATCCTTACTATGCATATTAATGCAATATATTATAATAATATCCAATCTCTACACATTGTATAGATATACAAATTTGACGTATCAATTATGTGTTATAGTCTGATAGATGACCAAGTATATAGATTCATTGGATATAATAATATGATTGTATAACAACTTAAATATTAAATTATATCGGTAGATATAAAAAAAAACATATATCTTTTAAAATAAAGTGTTTTCGATGTATAAAAATATACCTACTAGGATGTTAGTGCATTTAAATGCAAATATATCTAAAATGTTATAAATGTGTACATAGTTTAGTAACTACATGTTGCAAATAGACATATTTAAATTGCTGTTGTTAGTACACTCATTCTTTTCGCTTATTTCCTTGAAATAGTAATTGTGTGGCTGTGACTTTATGAATAATCCTCATTTTTTTATTTAATTATTTTCAATCTTTTCAATAATATTTAAAATTAAAAAACAACAAATATTTTGAATCGAAATGAAATCAATGACAATATATAACTTATGAGAAGATATAAAATATTCTAAAATTATTTTGCTACGCTGAATAATGAATCTACCTTTGTTTTCTAAAAAAAGAAAATATTAAATCTTTTTATTAGAATAATCCTAAATTATATATTCTATGTACCTATATTATATCCAATATGATTATTTACAGGGAGCATTTAGAGGAGAGTCAAGCACTGCATCACAGAAATATATTTACTAATGTACTATCGCATATTGTATTGAATGTTAGAATTAATAATTAAACCTACTACTAAGTGTAAAACTAAGCATGTAAACCTTCTATGTCCGTACTCGGTAGCAACATATAATTTTATCTGTTCTTATTAAAATAGTGTAGAGCATAGATTTAGAAAAAACTAGAACACAGAAAAAAGCCTTTAATGGATAACCGCATAGAAAAAACTGTATTAAAAATAATAAATCAGCTTATAAAATGTAATACTATTATTGTTTCATTTCTCTCCTTAGGTTTCGAAAAACGAAAAGCAAGTAAAAAAACTTCAGAGTCAATTATTATCTAATTTGATATTTTGTTAATGTAACCTGTACTAGTACTTTCCCTGTGTTAAAAAATATAATATCATAACAGTTAATATCTCTAAACTGTTCCAATCGTCCTTTTCTATTCTGATTGTGTCGACATTGTGTTAGGATTTTATAAAAGTATGTTTTAGTTAATCGCTTAACTTATCTATTGTATTTAGGCTCATTTTAATTGGTTCCTATTGATCCCGCACTCGGGGTGCGGTAGATATTTGTTTACGCGTGCGTATAGGGACTGCATAACCGTTTTTATTAATCGATATGCCCGAATACGGGGTACGCAAGATTTAAGGCTCATATCGTGCTAGCCCTACATTGGATTCTAAAGCCTAAAGAGAAAGTCGTGAAGTAGCATTAAATTGGGATGCACGTTTTGATAAAGTTAAAGTCCTAGCTATAACGGTGGTAACTATGGCCATTAACTATTAAGCAAAGTAGGTACTAGGTTAAAGAACGCTTAGTGTTAAGAAAAAAACTGTCCTTGATCAAGATTGTGCATGCTATTTTAAACTCTGATAATTTTAGATTTCTTTTAAGAAGTTATCCCAATTTATTATTGCTGCCTACTACTTTGTCAAGGAACCGATGAAAAGAATTGTTAAGAAAAACAAATTTTGTTGTGTTACAACATAAAATTTATAGCAGGAATAATAATCATTTACCTACACATAGCCTAAATTTTTACTTTCCAATCATAATTTACAATAGCTCTGTATCTACTTTGGACCATTCATGTCTGTTCTTCCATAGAGCAGAGGTGGATGGGCCCTAGTAGATGCCCATCCTAGTTTAGAGTAAAGTTCTCAACAAGGCCACTGCGTGTTGGACCTGTGTCCCCACGTAAGCCTTTTGAAAGGACCGGGTATTCTCAATACTGAGGATAGCCCGTGAAAAATGAGAGATACAAGATAATAATAATAAAACGTCAACGTCAACGTCAAACTACTATTTTATATCTTCTCCCATTATAAATTAATTTATTACCGTCCATTTACGTATAAAAATAATATAAATCACTGAAAACAGCTCTAATAGTTTATAAAATGGATTATTTCATATTTATACTTTTTACTCATTTAAAATATTATGATGACATATATGTCACCTCATATAAGGAAGGAAAATAATATGACGGAAGATAAATAAATTAAAATGTTGACGAGAAGCAGACGTAAGATAATTGCACGCCCACCATCCCCGGACTCGTCGCCGAGCTCCGCCTCACAGTTGCCGCCTGACCCAGTAAGTGCAGTTGTATCCAGGATGTCGGGATATCCAACAGAGTGGTGAACCAATTAGGATTGAGCGGGGAATATTCCAGGGTGACAGTCTGAGTCCCCTGTGGTTCTGTTTGGCCTTGAATCCTCTTAGCACTTTGCTTGAGAATTCAGGGCTAGGCTATTCGTTGCGGAGAGGAGGCCGGGTCATCTCCCACTTGTTATACATGGACGACCTTAAACTATTTGCTTCTAATAAATTCCAACTAATGAAGTTACTGAAGATTACTGAAAGCTTCAGTAATTCCATTAGAATGGAATTTGGTGTTGACAAATGTGCAGTCATGTATCTGTATAATAACATGATTGTTTTTAAAAATGTGTTCTATTTTTATACACAAATGTCGTATTCATATTTAAAAACTTAAACTTTTTCAGAAATAAATTTAGTAAAGCTGTCTTTAAAACAGAGTCGCTAACATCGCAGGTATCAAGCTATATTTTATGAAGTATAAGAACCATTACACACACAAATTTTGCTATTTACAAACATTTACTACGCAACAAAACCTATCTATTCATGTATTTGGTTCCCGGCTAAATTAAATAAAAAAAAACTATTTTGCCTGGGGAACGTTTTAAACGTTCCTCCAGCAAAATCTGTTTTTCACAAATAACTTTGAAAATACAATCCACACAAATTTTGCTATTATTAAACAAATTGCTCCTCACGATACACTAATTATTGGTTATAGTCTCATCTCTCTAAAGCACAACATTTTGCTGGGGTAACGCACACCAAAACAGGACAAAAAACGAGTGTGCTTTAGACCACACAACTGAAGTAAAACTTCTTTATATCGAGGGGTGAAAGGCTATTTGCTTTAAGCGACATTTTACGAACTTTACAGGAGAGCCATTTAAAGTTTCAAAATTTGGAAAAAAATTCGTTATGAAAAAACTACCGCTCTTAGTTTAATGGGGATCACGGATCTTCATTGCAAAAAAATCCCTTAATGATTTGATATAATTGTCATTAAAAAAACAGTTATGAGTTCCAAGATAAATGTCGCTTAATACAAAATGATTTGTTTCGCCTTATTTTTAGAGTAAAGAAAAATGATTCAACTTCCAACATTGTCACTAATCAGCAGCAGGCAAAATGGTTTAAGTGACCTTATAGTGCTTAAGCAGGTGAAAGCAAAATGATTGAATCGACGTTACTCAATGATAATAGGAATAGGCTATTTTGTTTAACTACCAATTGGGTTTTGTTAACGATACAGGCAAGTTGGCTCAAGCAACAATGAACATTCTTAATGAATTGTTTGATGTCTCAGATTTTGAAAGGAGTATTTATAATTTGGTTGTTGATACAAGCTAATAACGACAGATTTCTAGTAAGTTAAGAGGTTGTAGTATTGAAATGGGTAAATAGTTATTATGTCAGGAATAAATAAAATAGTTCTGTAAACTAGATATTTTTTTTGTTACGTATCTTTAACTTTAATAACACCCAGTCTTAATGAAATCGTAAATATCCTTAATATTTATTATAAACTTTAAAGTAGTTACTGAAGTGGATAAATGCACCAGGCACCTACTTAGTAAGTAAGGTTTAAGTAAGAAAGTAGAGTGTGAAATAAACGCTTATCATGTACAGACGTGTTTCTATTGCGCACCATACTTCTGTATTGTAGGTATGGCAATTTCTTAAGTCCCTCGGTATCGGCAAAGCTACTTGTGAAGAGGCCCTTGTAATGGACCTTAACGCTCTAAATCGCCATTTTTCAAAACCACCCGTTACCGTGGATTACTCTACTAAATATCTTACTCTTAATAGTATTTCTAATCTTCCCCTGCCAACATGTACCTCATTCTCATTTCAGGTCGTTGAAGAACGAGACATTAAGAAATCAATCCTATTCTTATCTACCAAAGCGGTAGGAGACGACGGCCTGCAACTCCAAATGATCCTTCCCATCCTTCATTATCTGGTTCCTATTATCACCCATATCATCAACTTTTCCCTTACTACCAGTTCATTCCCTTCTGCTTGGAAAAAGGCCCTTGCCTTACCGCTCCCTAAAGTCGCTAATCCTACAACTAAAGTCGCTTATCCCAGTTCCGTCCAATCTCTATACTGCCAGTCCTATCCAAAGTCCTTGAGAGTATTGTTCACAATCAACTGTCTCTTTACCTTTCCTCTCACAGTCTGCTGAGTCCGTACCAGTCTGGTTTTCGTCCTGGCCATAGCACAGTAACGGCTTTAGTTAAAATAACTGATGATGTCCGACTGGCCAAGGAGAAGAAATTGCTCACAGTTTTGGTACTTCTTGACTTTAGCACTGCTTTTAATTCAGTTGATTTTGACATACTCTTGGAAACCTTATCCTCTCTTAATGTCTCTCCTTCTGCAACGGCCTGGTTTAACTTTAATCTTCGGGGTCGTTCGCCGTTGGTTCGTTCTGATGAGGTCTCCTCTGAGTGGTGCGATCTTGCTGCGGGTGTTCCCTAGGGTGGCGTCCTTTCTCCTCTTCTTTTCTCCGTCTTTATTAACTCTATCACTGAAGTTCTTTCTTCGCATTATCACCTTTGCGCAGACGACTTGCAGCTGTACCGGCACTTTCGTGATGAGGATCTCTTTGACACTGTTGCTGCCATTAATAGTGATCTACGTAAAATTGGCCAATGGGCGAAATCTTTTGGGCTTGCAGTTAACCCACTGAAATCGCAAGCCTTAGAATTATTGGTGGTAGGTACTTTTATAATCAATTGGATATTGAATCTATTCCACCAGTAGTGTTTGATTCCGTTCCCATAGCGTATGTAGAGTCGGTTAAGAAGTTAGGTGTCCACATGGACTGCAATTTATCGTGGCAAAAAAAGGTCACTGAGGTAAGCAAGAAAATCTATTGCTCTTTCCAGTCTCTCAAACGACTTCAAAAGTTCCTGCCTTTTCCAACAAAAATTACTCTAGCCCAATCCCTTCTTCTACCTCTTTTCGACTACGCTGATGTGTGCTACCTTAATGCAACGGAGGAACTTCTCAATAAACTCGAACGTTTTCAGAATTTAGGCATCCACTTCATTTTTGGTCTCCGGAAATATGACCATGTGTCGGATTGCCGGGCTAAGTTTAGGTGGTTGCCTGTTCGGTGACGACGAGATT
The DNA here is from genome assembly GCA_932294365.1 of Diachrysia chrysitis. NCBI lineage: Eukaryota > Metazoa > Arthropoda > Insecta > Lepidoptera > Noctuidae > Diachrysia > Diachrysia chrysitis. Next base: position 12,565,068 of record OW028651.1, on the reverse strand, counting down.
CACATGTTCTTTCTCTTTTATACTCCGTTCTTCATAATCCTAACACCCTAAACTATTTGCGGGAGCGCTTTGAATTCCTGGATCCTAGGGGAAATCCTTGCCGCACTTCTTCCTCACTTCTTCTTCGCACTCCCCTTCACTCCACCAGTCGCTATGGTGAATCATTCACAATTCGTGCCGTGCGGCTGTGGAACTCGCTTCCACATGCCTTGCGGAATAGTTATACCGTTAGACGTCTTCAGCAAAAGATTTAGGGAACATTTCCTTTCAGCATGAGTTAGTGTATAGTGTATTTATTTTTATATAATTATAGTATAATATGACATTATGATGTATATTTTTAGTATTATTTTTATGTATGTGTATTTTTATTGTGATTTTACACTTCTTCCTATCCTCATTAGATATTTTAATCACTCTACCACTCAAAGGTTTGCTGTTAGAGAACTCAATTTTGGTTTAGCTCGCCTATGTACATAAAAAATATTATTTTATTACTGTTTTATTTGTTACGTGTACAATAAAGAATTAAGAATACTTCATGGATACTGGCAGGGTAGGTCGCTATGAATGCATGCAGCATGAAGCTCAACAGAAACACGGCTGTTCATGATCTTATCCCAAACAACAGCGCGCGTCCTGTCTTCCGCCACATTCACGAGTGACTGATGCGCCCGCGCGGGGCGGCACAGTACTAATACTGCCACGGTTTACGAAAACTATGCCAACATTTATTTGTTTTAAATTACATAGATTGTTATTGTCATATAAAAATTGGATGGTTTAAAAGACAAACTATCTAGATTACTATACAGGAAAAAATGATTTTAATCTAACCACTTGGTATTACATTTATCTTAAGTGACGTATTATAAAAATTTGGATAATAACAAACTGTTCAAGCGACTAAGGAACACAGTTTTAAGAACAGAAATATTGTTTGAAGCTCCAAAGAGAGTGAAAAACAGTTGGAGCGAAAAGGATTGAACCGACATGTCTTAATGAATTTGGCTGACGGCAAATTGGTTGAAGCGACATTGCATAGTGTTTGTAGTGGTAAGCAAAATGTATGAAGGGACTTTTCATTTAAGGTTAGCTATATCGAAAAACGATTTATCTGCCATCGAACTGGAATTTTAGCACGAGAATAACGGCTTATGCTCCGATTCTCTGTTTTTGTGTACAGCTTAAATGGAATACTAAAAAAATATGGCAAATTTGATGTCGGATCATACATCACGTTTGAGAATTATGCACTAAAATTGCATTGTTTTAAGCGCCAAAAAAGTGCTCAGAATTGTACGAAACCCGGCTCATTCGACGCAGAAAAATTCGCTGATTCCGAATATGTATATAACTCAATATCGACCAAAATGTCGCTTAAAGCAAATAGCCTTTCACCCCTCGATATAAGAAACGTAACAGGCTATGTGAGAAAGAGTGAAGGAAAATGTGTACTCGCACCTCTCTTGCCCCTACAGTAAACGAAACGTAACTCTCTCTCATTATCTGATAATAATATCTATGTTAATTACTTTAATTTTAATTTTATGACATTAATTGAAATCAAATTAACTATTTGTACACCATCAAGTGGTAGGGCATAGAGATCAAAATGTATTTTTCTGTAACATCTATTGTAACCTATATTCACAAATAAATAAATTTAAATTGAGTAAAATCTCTATTACTAACTTCACTAATTATATCTCCCCTTTTGCTGCGACCCATTCAATACTAACCCTCGACGACAGTTGTTTAACATCAAACCCATTCAATTCTCGACCTCAACGACTATTGCTTAACCTGCAACCTATCTAATTCTCAACCTCAGCTAAGGTTGCGTACCCCCCATCCAATTCAAGACCTCATCAGTAGTTGCTTAACCCCGACCCATCCAGTTCTCAACGTTGAGGACAGTTGCTTAATCTCCAACCCATCTAAATTCCAACTATGAAGACAATTGCTTAACCTGAGAGACCTATCCAATTCTCAACCTCATTAAACGTTGCTTTACCCTTTGCTTGGCCCATCGATACACTTTTTACTAACGCATTCACCAGCTTACTCCCTTATGGCCGGGACCAATAAACAAAAAACGAATCGTTTCCTTAACGAACTGTTAAAATATCGAGGCGTTAAAAAAAGCTGTTCCTATAAAAAAAAAATGTAACTTTTCGTTACCCAAATAACTGACGTCTGGTAATCTGGTTACGAACGGATGAGAGACAGCCTAGTGACGGATCGTCACGTTAACGAATAACGAATCAAAAGATTTAGGATCTACCTAGGCGTTAGTCAAAAGACAGTAAGGAAGTTTTACTTCAAAAACAATTATAGGCTGGTTTTATAGCTACGCTGTTAGACGCGCCGTTGAGCAGCGCCGCTGTTAGCAGCGCGCGTTTGAACAACGGTCCGCTGTAAAACGAGATTAGTACCGCGCGTTTCGCTGCTGTGTACAGTCGTCTACAAAATGAACATTAATGCGGTTAGAGTAGTGGCTATTTCCTCTTATGGCAAAGAAGACTAGCTGTTGATCCTTATAATGGTACTAGGTTACTGAGAGGCGAACACGTAAGATCAGATAAATATTTTCACCTATCAATAACTAGTTTTGACGAATTACTCTGCAAGTTACAGTCCTCTTTACGACGATCCAGCTTATTTCGCATCCCCATAACTCCAGAGGAAAAATTGGCGATCACTCTAAGGTAAATGAAATAAAATCGATATTATAATTCATGTTGTACTGTACTTAACGGCGCGTCTCAACAGCGTCACTCTAAAACGCATACTGATCGTATCGTAACTCGCGGCGCGCGCTTCGGCAGCGACGGCGAACAGCGCACGTTTACTCAACAGCGCTGCTCAAGCGCGTGGCTATAAAACGCAACTACTACCCCGAACAAATCCGAACGCGCGCGCTTCAGCCGCGCTGTCGAAACGCGTAGCTATAAAACCAGCCATAGACACTTTTTATCGTACAGTCAAGAACCTTTGAAATACGTTCCGTACTCCAATATTATTTTACGTTATAAGTCATGTGTCATAAAGAAAGGCGTTGCACTTTACTTTTTTCTTCAATTGATACATTTTTATAAACTTTTTTGTCATGTCAGCGCCTCTAACGGTGGATAATAAAACTATTTTACGTCATGTCTATTAATTATTTATGATCATTAACATTTTACCAAATCATGAAATGGTTGTGCGTTTAGCTGGTAATATCGTCAAACGTGTATTGTGTAAAAACGCAAAAAATGATTAATGATAGTATAGTCACGATATAAAGAAAATGTTGTTTTCTCAAACCTGTAAGTATCCAAAAATACCCCACGTTTAGGAGTGTTTTCCTAATTTTTGATAAATTCTTCGGGGACATCTCACTCTCATCATTTCCTTTTTTTTTTTATAATAAAACTAATAATTTTTTCTGCGCCGATGATTGAGCTGCGCATATTTATTGGATCGTTTGCGTTTCATTCTACGCGACTTTTCACAGTTGTCTGTCGTAGAACATAAAAAATGTTGTAGTTGTTAAAACATCTGCAACATTTTTCATTAATAACTTTCATTAGTAACTACATCAATCAACTGACAAGAAAGAAAGGCTTTAATTGAATATATTTTTAGAGACTTGTCTGTTAGCAGAAAATTAAAGGAATCTGCTGTGCAAAGATGTACTGAAGAATGAAACGTACATAATAACCACACTTTTTATTTTTGAATTCTGTCTGGGTTGAGTCGAGGTTTGAGTGAGTTTTTGAGTTGAGTTGAGTGGATGATTTAAATCATGGACTTGTTAAACTGTGTTTGAAATAATAGTTTATTTGAAGATGTAATGCACATTAAACTGAAGCATTAGTAATCGTTACATTTATGAATACGAATACAACATAATTAATCTTCAAGTCTTAAAAGTGTAGAATTCACGTGTACTATTTATATTTATTAAAATACAATGGAGGCACCGGTATCTGCTTTTGCTATGTACAAAGCGAATACAACTGCAAACAGGAAAAAGAAAAATAAGAAGCGAAATAAAAATGCAGCTAAGGGAACTGCTACATCAAAGGCAATAGCTATAAGTGATGAAAAAGTTAAAGAAATTGCTTGTAAATTAAAGCAAAAACTGAATAAAGGTAAGGGGAGCAAAAATCCGAAAAAAAGGCAACTTAAGAAGAAACCCAAAACCAATTCAAGCCAACCCATTCAGAAACCGGTGCAAACCCCAGAGATGCCAGGTCCATGTCCAACAACTTCTACAGACCATGCCTTCGATAAACAAGCTATGCTGAATGGTGTTCCAGAACCCCAAAGTAACGACAGCTTTGATTTTGTGCCAGTGACAACAAATAGTGTGCAGGAAGCAATTAAAGTATTCAAATGGATGCTTGCACCCTACAATTCTGCTGATTTCTTTATAAATGTTTGGGAGAAAAAGCCATTGCACATCTCCAGGAACAAACCAAATTATTACAAAGAATTAATTACCACTCCTATCATAGATAATATGCTGAGAAATGAAAGCATTCACTTTACAAAAAATATAGATGTTACATCCTATGTGAATGGCCAGAAACAAACTCACAACCCTGATGGAAGGGCTCTCCCACATTTGGTTTGGGACTTCTATTTACGTGGATGCAGTGTCAGATTATTAAATCCACAAACATATATTCCAAAATTACATCTTTTGAATGCAACCATGCAAGAATTCTTTAATTCATTTGTTGGTGCCAATGCTTATCTGACACCTCCTGATAGCCAAGGATTTGCTCCTCATTATGATGACATTGAAGCATTCATTTTGCAAACAGAAGGTAAAAAGCACTGGCGTGTTTATAAACCTCTCAGTAATGAAGAGATACTGCCAAGGGAGTCATCAAAAAATTTTAACCAAGCTGAAATTGGTGATCCTGTTTTAGAAGTAACTTTAGAGCCTGGAGATATGCTGTATTTTCCTCGTGGATATATTCATCAAGGAGTCACCATAGAAGGTGAACACTCCCTACATGTTACTATCAGCATGTATCAAAAGCATACTTGGGGAGATTTACTTGAGAAGCTAGTTCCGGCCGCCTTGCAAATGGCTATTAATGATAATGTGGAACTGAGACATGGTCTACCATTTGATCTTTATGACAACTTTGGATTGGTACACTCAGATTGCAATACACGTCGCCGAGATGATATTAAGGAAAAGATTGAATTTCTTTTTGATCAAATCAAAAATTACTTGCCCTTTGATGAAGGTGTGGATCAAATGCATAAGATCTTCCAGCATGCTGCACTTCCACCAGTCTTACATGATGCAGAAAAAGCAGTGACTGTGTTTGGTGATTCTGATGTTATGACCAAGAATGGTATTGTCATTAACAGAGTTGAGATCAGTCTTGACACTAGAATAAGACTACTACGTAAGAATATTCTTAGAATGGTAACTGAAGACAAAATACGAATTTATTATTATGTAGAGAATTCTTTGGAATACCATGGTAATGAGTTACCATATTTTGAGATTGAGGAAGATGTTGCTCCCGCTATAGAAACTTTGATAACTGCATATCCAAAGTATGTTACTGTTGAAGGTCTTGAATCGGATCATGATGCAGATAAGCTTCACATTGCAGATGCATTGTGGAGCAGGGGCCTGATCATGTCTGAATATCCTCTGGAAACTGTAGAAGATTAGATGATGTATATGGCTAGATTCTTTAAATGCCATAAAACCTGTTTCAATTCTATTCATTAAGGTAGAAATGTGACTAACATTGGTTACTTTATAAGATTAAAGTACATTATTCGGTAGATCATATCTTTTTATATTTACCCTACACTGTGCTCACCCTACTGACTATCTCCGAATGAACACTTACAAACTTTACAAGTATAATAATTAAAATATTATATTATCTATACTGATATTATAAAGCTGAAGGAGTTTGTTTGTTTGTTTGAACGCGCTAATCTCAGGAACTACTGGTTCGAATTGAAAAATTCTTTTTGTATTGGATAGTCCGTTTATTGAGGAAGGCTATAGGCTATATAACATCACGCTACGACCAATAGGAGCGGAGCATAAATAAAAAACCGTTGAAACTAAAACACGCGATCAAAGTCGCGGGGGACAGCTAGTTACATTTATAAAACGCGATATAAATAAAAAGGAACTGATGCCTACCTACTAATGTATACCTACCTACCCTACCTTTCCCTCACAATATTTATCTACCTTTAATGAAGATGATCAGTTCATTATGGATTGTCCTTCAACATAAATAACCTAATCCAGTGACAATCAGTAACTTTCCAAATGTAATTCGGTGCACTGTCAAGTTCAGATTAAGATATCGGTAGAATGTTTTGTAAGAAATGACACTGGCGCCGTATTCTATCAAACACAACTTTGTGGGCTCACTATATTTGAAAAAAACAGTATACCTACTTAAGACGCTTGAGGGACCCATAAGGAGATGACAGGACGACCTGGACTCCTTCGTTTAGAAAAAAAAAATGACAACGCTGTACCAATTTGGATGTTCTCCTTTGTTCACTCGCACATCCACATTTCATGCCGAGTCTAATGGTCAAACTAATGTAAGATGTATGAACACATAGTTTGAACATAGCACAGTGTGAACATGCGTTCAAGTTCTTGTTAATTACATAGGGATTAATAAATGAAATCTAATAGATATTAGTAAAAATAAATGAAACCACAAATTTTCTTAAATCATTATATTTATTTTAAATTGCATATAAATTTGTGGACTTCCTGTTACAATAGTACTCTCGAACTGATATCTTTTGTGTATAAAACGCTAAAATTATGTTTTACAACTATTGTACCAGAGTGCCATGACAATGTCGCAAACATTCGCTCCACTCAGTAGGTACACTTTATGAACAGAAATGCACACACAATAATTTATACTCTAAGCTTATTCTTTTCTCTTCAAGAAATTAACCTATTTAAAAATACCACCTAAAATTTAGGTACTTAGATTTCCTAATGTTCACACACACTCTCACGCTCGATATGAGCTCAGTTATTGATAACAACGTAATGATATAATGGAAAACAATTTAACAAAAAGTAAATACGGGGACCTCACCGCAAGAGTATAAACCTTACAATAGTCACGTAACAATATGTAGAGTAAAATAAGTTACAATCTGTGTACAGTGACGTCACCGTGCTTGTTCACTTCTCCAGTTATGTGCGTAAGTACAGACAACATGTTACATCACAGACCTGTGTATCAACTAGTTATGGACAACATAACAAATTCTCTAATCGCTGTAAATATAATTTATTTAACTATGAGACAATTGTTACTTTTTACAGTAGGCAGTGATAAATTTTTAACATTTGGTTTTCGACTGTACATATTACAATCACGATTTCACAATAAATTGTTTGGTCCAGATGTGCATTCAAAATAATAATATAGCTCTATCGAAGACATTTTTTAAATTTCTTCAACATAATAAATTTGAAACGTGTGACTGATTACTTTTTCCACAAACCGCGACACCACACTTTCTATATCTTAATTAAAAATAAACACTGATCATATCAAAATATATTTTTATGTGAAGCAAAAACGTCCAATGATAGAAACATTATCTGATAATTTTTAAAATTCTTTGTACTGATATACAAGATTTCCGTCGCAATACCTAATCGAATACTACGCAAACTTTAGAATTTTTAGCCTAATCTTATTTAATAAAAAAAAAGAAACTTCTATATCTATTGCCATATATTTTAGAAGAGGTTAAAAAACCTCTTCGTTTCGCGTCGATCTTTACCGAAATAGGGATTATCTACATTTATACGCATCTTCCTAACATTTATGTTTATAATTTGTAAGGAGCTCTGTAATATGTATAAAAACAATATTAGCTATAATATTATACTAAATTCAACTGTACAACGACAACAGTTAGTTCAGCTAGTAATAATGACAACCATTACGAAAATGTTACAGGTTTAAATAATATATTTCAATACGTTAAAGTAATACTGCGAATAAATGTAGCTACACCCTTATAATTGATGTTGTTAACATTTCCTTAAATGTATATATTTACAAAGAATGAAGTTCCTTACATTTAGTAGTTAGTTCGCGTTAGTAAATCTATATTAACCTGTTAATTCGCTTTCCTCTTGCCTTATCAATTATACCGTAGAATACATTGTGATGTCAAACTTTCAACATTATACTAAAAGCCATCTTACACTACACGACTAACTCTTATAATTCCTCTAAAATTTGAATTATTATAAAAAAATCATTTATTTATTAAATCGTCCTAAATATCGATTGCCGAGGTAGAACATTATTCTATATCTAATCTCTCAAATAGTTTCGCAAAAGATTGGAAACCTTAATTTATCTTAAATTCAATTTATATACGTTACGCCCCGAGTTTGTTTTCATGTAGTGTAAGGTCGCACGATGTTCATTATTGCTTCACGTTACTTTTCACACATCAGATAGATTTTATATAAAATACAATTAGATATAATTAACCCAACATGGCAACATAAACTGGGATCTCATACACAACAACGGTCAATTGTAAAATACATTCAACACCATTTTTTTTCCGCCAAATAAGGCGGACTCGGTCGCAATGTGACCACATTAAAATATTTCAATATTCGTTGCCTTGCCATAACACATTACTGAACCCCAAGACATTGCGTTTCATTTTATTCTTATAACCAAGTAACTTATCGAATAATGTATTTGAAAGCAAAATACACAAAATTGTGCTATCTGTTATTATTAAAATGTACTTTATTTTATAATAAAAAGACAAATAGTAAACATACCAGATTTCATCAAAATATAAAAGTACAATAAACCATGATTATGCAGACAGAAGGTGACCCATAATAAATATCTACTAAAAAGATACAACTTATAATCTTCGCTACAGACAAATGTTGGGCAGTGAATGAAGTTAAAACTTTACTATATTGGCATTATTTTATTATGGAATTGACATTTACAACATTAATAAATCGTAAGACTAACACTGAAAGAGCCGCGAACTATGCTACTTGTACGGGACGTTTCAATATAAACGGTCAAATATATCTCTATAATCTTGATTCACCACCCAAAAATTGATTGTAGTGTAACAAAAAAAAAACAGACCAGCCTTTATCCAATCCTCCTTGAATCCTAGAATAACGGCCCGAGAAGCTAACATTAACGTTAAGACACTTAAAAGTACATAACATACGTACTTGGTCAGAGTGTTCGTTCAGTAGTGAACTGTCCTACGACTGTGTAGCACATGTATTATTTCTTCGCGGGCGGTTTTCTCGGCGTGCGCGTGGTCTTGCCCGTTGATGTCGAAGGCGTCGGGACTATTGGCGACGCTTTTAATTCTGTAAATGTCAAATTAATTCAATGTATTATTTAAGGTAATAAGCCTGTACTTTGTTTTTTACTGCAGGAACGGCCTTCTTTCCTTTTTGAAGAGAGGCAATATTTATCACATTGGTCACGTATCAACTAGCGGGACCCACTTAAATATATTTACATACATTGAAATAACTCGAAGCAATGTAGTACTTTCTATACTACTACCGAGAAATTTGAAAAATAGGTATTTATATTATTAGGCTCATATTTCTTTAAGTAATTTTGTTTTGTAAAAAGCGAAATAATAGGGAAAACCTGAGATCTTTTGAGAAAAAATAATTGCTCTAGAAGCGTTTCCGAGAAAGACCCAGTCACGTCCCGTCCCAATATTTATAATTCAATTCCAATTCCATTTAATAAACCTTTAGATTAGCTCTAAATTTCATCATATTGGACAGATCGTCGATTAAGGTCTTATGCGTGTAACTTACGAACTATAATAATAAAATAACATTTACCGGCTCTCCTCCCCTTGCGCGTAGGCGTCGGGAGCGGCGTATCCACTTTCTGTTTGGCCGGCGTCCGTTTTGGAGTGCTTTTCGCTTTAAGCTTCTCACTCACTGCGGTTGCAGTCTGATAACACATACACAATAAGCAAACAATCGTTAATTTTAGGGTAGATAGGAAAAACATGGACTTGGTAACTTAATTTGCATATTGAACATAAACTTTCTTTGGACTTTTTTGATTACAAACTTATATAGGGCAATCTAGTTTATATTGTCTGTTCATTATTGATGGCATACGTTAACTAGACCTCCACTTTTTTTTTATCTTTACTCAACACACAAAAATGTTTTACATTACGGCCTTATTAACAAATATTTAAAAAATTCCTTTGTAGTTTTTCCTCACGTCTTTAAAATTTAGTTCTCATATAAAGATTTCAGATCATGCAGAACGCGCATGCATTTTAAAAAGGGCAAATAAGCAAAGAAATTACGATAAAAAAGAGTAAAACAATAAAATTATTGAACACACAAAGCAAGATGTTATGAATGAAGATGGATGGATATGAATGATTGTTCTTCATTTAATTCGTTTTGAAATTAAAATGCAAGAAATTGTTTCAGTGCATGCTATTTGTACTTTTTGAACTTGAAAAATACAAGGCTGTACAAATTATAAAGGTTTGCAAAGAGAAAGTATCTAATCGAAAATATTTTGGGAATCATCTTGCACTAGAGTAATTTTACCTAATCAAAATAACCAAGGAGTTAAAATAAAATATGTATACAGCAAAATAACATAAAACTTCAAATCTTTTTACACATAATCATGCTCACCATGCATCCCTGTCACCTACTACGTTACGCTAGTTAGTTCATATATAAATAAATAATATATTTCGTAAGTAACTATTATTTCGTAAATTTAAAAAGGAGTTATTAAAGTAAAGGAAGTTTACTTCTAATTATTTATATGCATGTTATTGCCTCCTTGCTACGTAAACTCCTTGGGCCTTTAAAATCTAATAACATTGGCCCTATTGGCACACTAAACATGAAATATCCACTAGGAGTTTTTATTGTTTTATAAGGGAGAATGGGTCTAAATGCGTGTAATGGCGTGTATGATTAACAAAAAGAAATTAATACCTTTACCCAAAATAATGCTGATATCTGTATACACTGGAATTTAACTTGCATGATACAATGTGCCATAGTTGCGTGCTTACGTCAAAAATGTTGAAAGAAATGTTTAATTTACGTTGGGGCTTACAAATAGGCGAGAAAGTAGTTTATTATTAAACTCATTATGCAGATTACAAAGCGATAAGGGTGTATTATAAGAACCCTTCAAACAAAATTGAAAAACGAAACTTTTTTAGAAGTTAAATTGATTTTAAATTAAAAATGACATGGTAATTTGATCGTCAGGTAAGCCCAAAAATAATAAGCCAGTCAATAAATAATTGACCCAAATACGCCAAGACCAAAGATAAATAATAAATAATAAAAAGATAAAAAATATACCCAAAGACTTTGGAAATACACAAAATGTATAAGTACTGTACAAGACTATTTACATTTTGTTTGAAAGAATAAACGTTTAGATATACAGGTTTTTAGGCAACCATTGTTTGGCAATATTATGTGTTCCTGGGCTATTATAGGTATATTTATTCTAAGGTGCCTGGTTTCAAAAGAACGTCAAAACAACTTCTATCAACATTTTTGACAACAGAAGCAAACTGATGGTATATTGTACTCAGCCTTGGAGCATGCATATAACCGAAACAAATATATATAGATCATTTATATCTGAACACTCCATTAACATAATACATATACAACTTTCATCTAACTAATACATTCCACTTTTATACAACACATACTGTGCTTGCCGGCTGGGGTACATGTCTTTAAAATATATTTATCTTAAATCTTAAACAGGAAATTTAATAAACGTGCTTTGGTATGTTTTAACTTTTAGAAAGTAAGAAAATTGAATTATCCAAGACACATGGGTACATGGATTCTGAACGGGTTTCCATATCCAGTGGAAACATCTGTTTCTAACAATAATTACCAGAATTTTGTGTTAGAGAAATTTCAATATTAGACTGAAAATTATATTAGATTACTGGTTGTACTACACAAGTTGCATATCAAGTACATAACAGTCCGATACTGACTTGATGGATCTGTGGTGCCTTTGTCAATTTAGGTATGAGAATACTTTACTATGACATTAATAGAAATGCACTTGTTACTCAACTTTTAAGGTGGTACACTACTAGTTCAAAGCATACCATTACACTATGTTACTGTTAACAAAGTGTCCCCAGCAGACATGTCGCGGGCGCCCGCACACACACTAGCGCGGACGACCGCGACGCACACGCACGGCACTCTTACTCACTCTCGAACATGAATGTAAATGACTGGTGATGGCGGATACGTACATTTCTATATATCCGTTGTACTATGCCTACCTTGCTTGTGCTCGCCACAATGGGCGTACTACCTGACGATTTTCTTTTATTGTTTGTTTGTGTTTTTGTCTGTGCTTTTGTTTTGCGAGCGCTTTTTGGACTGCGCTTTGGCGTCGTCCGCGCGCGTTTCACGGGCGTCGCCGATTCCTGGAACAATGGTGAAGTTATATATAGATATATGAAACAAATATATAAATAAAAATTTTGAAGACATGATGAAAATTGGAAACAACGGAACTAAATACATTTTTTTTTTATTCTTTGTTACCGTGTAAAGATGATTAATTAAATTTTTTATAACATCAATACACACTATCGTCAACAAACACTGTACAGGACACAAAATTTGATTCAAAATGAAACTATATAAATTTTATATCTATTGCGAAAACACTAAGTTAAGTTAAACACTTGTTCCTCACCTCTGTATTATTAGAGTTGTTCTGTTTGGCTCTCGGCGAGGATTTAGAACTGTTGCGTTTGCGAGACTTCTTCTCTAGTTGCGACTCGTCCTTGTACAGCGAGAGGTCCACTGTAGACATCAGATGTTCTAGTTCAGGGTTACACTTAGCAATATAATATATGAATGAAATACTGAGGAGGATAGGTAATTGACACTTTGGTATGGTTTTAAGCTAGGAAGAATGTACAATTGTGATGGTTTTATGGTGCTGTTGCAATGAGTTAATGGTATTTTAAACTCAGTAGGCGAGTTTTGCATGTGTTTGCGTGGGTGCGACTGTATGTGTTTGAGTGTATGTATGCGTGTTTAAGTGTATGTATGCGTGTTTGTGTCTGTACGCCTGCGTGCATGCTCACGTCCGTCGGGGTGCTCCTCGGTGAGCTGCGCGGGCGGCGAGTCGCCGTCGGCCTCGGCCTGCAGCGCGCGCGTGATGATGGAGAGCGTTGTGTGTGTCTCTGCGGGTTCGTGTAACAGTATGTGCGTGTGTGTGCATGCTCACGTCCGTCGGGGTGCTCCTCGGTGAGCTGCGTGGCGGGCGAGTCGCCGTCGGCCTCGGCCTGCAGCGCGCGCGTGATGATGGAGAGCGTTGTGTGTGTCTCTGCGGGTTCGTGTAACAGTATGTGCGTGTGTGTGCATGCTCACGTCCGTCGGGGTGCTCCTCGGTGAGCTGCGTGGCGGGCGAGTCGCCGTCGGCCTCGGCCTGCAGCGCGCGCGTGAGGATGGACCGGGCCCGCGACGCCTCGGGCCCGCGCAGCAGCTGCGTGCCGCCCGCGCCGCGCACCAGCGACAGCGTCGTCAGCACGCACTCCATGTCTAAGGGGACGACGAGCTTTTGAACCGACTACACAAAACTACGTTACAAAATTGTCCTCATGTAGACAACACTGACGCGGTGATCCCAAACTAGTTTCGGGACTAAAAGGAGCCTCTCAATCATGAACATATTATGCGGTGGTGTCGCTGACAGGCATGTTCATTGTCTTTGCGTGAATAGTCGTTATTTTGGGTGAGCTGTGACTTATGGCCAAGTGATTTCATTACCGTATTTTTACAAATTGCATTTTTTTTAAATTACGTGCTATTTCCAATTTACTTGTGTAATTGAAACTACTTTGTTTTAAGACTTAAATCATATCCAGCTACATCTTACCTAAAGGTAATTAAATACACGTCTTACTAAGCCTTATATCACCACTAACCTGTGACGTCATAGAAGTCTGGCTTGTAGGTCTCGCCCGAGGGATCAGCGGTCTTATCCTGCGACAGCCAACGGATCTTGATCTTGCGAGTGGTGCGGTACACGTTCTGCATAGCTTGGCATACGTAGAACCCGCCCTCCGCATTACGAACCGCTAAGTACTCGTTTCTGGGGAGAAAATTAATTGAAATAAAGTTGAGCTCAGTATCGGGCGAAGGGTATCTAACAAAGGCTCTTATAACCGGTGTAGGTAGTAATACTGCCAATTGTTATACTATACTTTGTTTGTTATTATATGTACGTATATTACTTTGGCCATGTGATATTTATTAAATGCCACTTACACAAATTCCAGCAAGTGGCAACATTATAGGTATAGAAAACCTGTTAAGTTTGAGTCGGTCTTGCGCATGAAATGGTTTCGTACATTCTACATTGTACAAGACGATTATATAGTTAAAATCGAGCAATAAAATAATTTAAAATTTAAGTCTAATTTATTACAACACTAACTCTGTGAGCATTTAAAGCGTCTGTCTATTGCCAATATTATTCATAAAAGGTTTCGTACATTGTACAAGACGATTATATAGTTAAAATCAAGCAATAAAATAATTTAAAATTTAAGTCTAATTTATTACAACACTAACTCTGTGAGCATTTAAAGCGTCTGTCTATTGCCAATATTATTATCTAGCAAAAAATGCCAAGACAAAAAAATATTTTTATTTTTCGTTATTATAGCAACAGCCACAGAAATACTGTGAAAATTTCAACATTCTAGCTATTACGGTTTATGAGACAGACGCCGCTAACAGACGAACGGACAACGGAGGCTTACTAATAGAGGCTCGTTGGCACCCTTCGGTACCTTATTATTATTTATTTTTATTGTTTGTTGTTATAGCGGCAACAAAAATATACACTTTGGCTTCCTATTACGGTTCATGAAATAGCACAGCCCGCCCTGACATACAGACAGGTGGACGGACAGCAGAGGCTTAGTAATAGGGTCCTGTTGGCACCCATTCGGTACGGAGCCCTAAAAAACTAAAAATGCAACAACAATTTGCCGCCATTGAGCAAATTACAGAAACGTGTAAAAAAATCTGTTCATGTTTATGATGATGAAAAGAGAAAACACTCCGAAAAAAATATAAGTAATTTCAACGTTTTTATTTTTTCGATTCGTACCTACAACTTTCTAAAATGTCAACCAGACAAAATGTACACTTGAAAGTCTATCTCAAAATTGTATTTTTTTCACCTTTGACTGACATAGACAATAATATTTTTCTACGCTAAGAGGGCAATTATTAATATACTCACTTATAAAAAACAATAAGCTTATCGTCGTTAGGCTTAGTGGGTGTCGAGCGGCCGGCAGAAGCTGATAACTTAGTCGCCATCGCCAACTCAGGCGTTGGAGACTGATAGAGTTGCACCTGAGAAATAAACCATAAGTTAGTACTGATAGCACATGGTCACAACTACTGTAGGTTTAAATTGATAAAATATAACAAAAAAGTATTTATACTTGGTGTAAGGATGTCTTCTAATGATGCAATAGAATTGGAAACTCAAGCATTGGTACGGAGATATAAATGTGTCACATTATATTAAAAGAATTGCGTTTATATATTATTTGTGCGTATTTCTTATTACTTAATAACGTAACTATTATTAATTGTTTTAAAAAACTGTCTGTTAAAAGATGAATCTTTGGACTCCTAATACTGCATTAAAGAACACTTCACAATAATTATGTTTTGTTAAAGTTTTATTGATCTTAATTATTTTTACGTACAGTACAGATTCTATAATTATGACAGGCCTAAATACAAGCCGCGTCGTACGTAGTGGGTACGCTTGCGTCAACTTGTGACATGCGCAGTTCGCATCGCGCCAAATATACGCATCTCATGTCAACGATTTTTGTTATTGTTTTCGTAATCAAGTTGTTTACTATTCGTTGAAGATTAACGTATCTTGTGATTACATGCAAGTTGTGAATGTTGTGTCTTGTGATTTTAAATCGAATACAAACTTTGAGCATACAATAACAGTTACAATTACAATATTTTTTCATATACTAAAACAAAAAGATGAAGTCTCTAGTTTTTAGATTGGAGTCGAAAATGGGTCCAACAATCAAATGCGATGCTTAACATTTCATTTCATATATCCGACAAAATCAGATCGATGAAAAAGTTATTAGGTACATAATTCCTTGATTTTAGGTAGGTATTCCTAAGAGATAAATAATAATCTGTTTTTTTTTTACCGACAATGTCTATTTAGTGAAGAGTGAAGTAAGTTGCGAATACTGGACTTTCTCGCAACAGTTTTTTTTTTAACTTTGTAGAAGTCGGGTTTTTTTTAGTTTACTTATAGGTATGTAATCAATTATTTTAATTAATGCCTGTCTTTAAAATACACGTGTATAGTTTTGTTACACAAATCATGTTACTGCGTACCTTTAGGAAAGTAATGTTACTACATAAACATAACGTAAATAAGAACTGCACGTTAACAGTGTAATGTATCATAAACTTTATCGCGTAATAAATCTCTAATGTGTAATTAAGTAAAGTTCCAACTTTATTTGGACATACCATTAACTAAATATTGATTAAAAATTAAAATATATTTAAGGTAGTGTAATCTGCATTTTTTTGTAATGTATATGTATAAGTTATTTAGATAGGCGTAAGTAGGATAAACATATTCATAGAACTAACTATACCTATAACATTCAAATAAAAAACAACGTATCACAAAATAAACTAATTTCTCGCTTTTATTATTGCCACTAGCTGTCCCCCGCGACTTTGTTGCGTGTTTTAGTTTCAACGGTTTTTCATTTTTGCAACATTTTTCATTTATGCTCCGCTCCTATTGGTCGTAGCGTGATGTTATATAGCCTATAGCCTTCCTCAATAAACGGACTATCCAATACAAAAATAATTTTTCAATTCGAACGAGTAGTTCCTGAGATTAGCGCGTTCAAACAAACTAACAAACAAACTCTTCAGCTTTATAATATTAGTATCTAACTAATATTATAAAGCTGAAGAGTTTGTGTACACACATACATACTCAGTATAAAAATAAAATCTCTCTCTTCTATTGAGCAATAATTAAAAGCTCGCTGCATTTATAACCTCGTATATTTTTAACTGCTTGAATTATGGTCACCATACATACAAGTGTTCTCGACTAGGGAAAATAGATTATTTGATAGTCTAACAACCTGTCGCTCCTACGGTCTTCACATCAACTTGTTGCTTGTGACGTCATAAGAATACAAAGGGCTAAGCTTAGACCGATACATTTACAATAGGTATACTGAGGACCTACATCGGTATTGTCGAATGTTTACTAAGTTACATATCGTAAGAATATAAAAAAAAATAGTTGTTATATTTTTTGTGTTTTTTTTTTAATAAAATTTTAGTGTTTCTGCGTTTTATTAGCCCTTGTTTTTATTTGTCACAAGTTAATGAAGTAATAGTTTTTAATATATATTTTATATTTTTAACACAAATAGTACAAAACTTCAGTATTTAATATTTATTTAAGTTTAGAGTTAATATTTTAAAGTATCGTTTTAACTTTAACGGATTATGAAGAGATTTAACGGTAAATGTTTATGCTTGAACAGGCGGAAAAACAATATTGAAAACTGTGAGCCACGCGTTTAAGTAAGGCGGAGGGAACACTTGGACATTTTCATTTATACGCTCAATTCTAGTTATAAAAAACAAGGAGTAGATTATTATTATAAGATCTACAAAAACATTTGTTCTACTATTTAATTGGGTTTTTTTATCTTATGTTTACAAGCATTAATTATTGGAAAGGCTTATGCCCTAGATCAGGAATGTTATCTATTTATCGGTTTAGCATAATTCGTCGAACGACTCGACTAATTAGATGTTTTTTTTTATTGTGTTTGTAATAATTGTCAGGACAGGGTATAATTAAACGAATATTCGCGTAAATCCGCGGGAAATGTAGAAAATTGACAGGACGGGACGACTGTCGGATCCACTAGTTATTGTGTTTATTTATCAACATGTATAGTTTTGTATATGTTGATAAATTAAATCCATTTGTAAACAAAATCCAAAAGGACAGTACTTAACAAATCAGTCGTGGTTTATAAAAAAAAAACGAAAAGGGCATTGACGCATCGAAAAGCACAAGTTTCGCAAGAACTTAGCCGACGCCGTCTCCCGCGTAAAAAGTTTGTGTTATGAAGTCATAAAGTCAAACTTCAGACAATAAATGGACGTCATTTCTTACTTTTCATACTTTTCCATTTCATATTATAGGTACATTATTAATAATAGTAGTCATTTTTTTTTTTGTTTAAGACTTTACATGTTTTTGTTCATAGGATTGGTATGTTATTTAGTTATATGTTAACTAGTCTTACAGTGTATCAAATATAGAATGTGAATTAGAATTGCAACAGATACCTATAAATAGGTAATAAGATAAATCAGCATCTAATAAGATAAAAATGCACTGATACACAATCCATAGAGTTTTATCTTTAGACCTTTATTTAAAAATGCATCTTTACTGTTTGATTCTCACTAAGCTTTTATTTAATTAACCAAATTTTACCAGAATATCTAGCTATATTTCGCAAGTACACTTACTTTTCAAAGACACATTTGAATTATATGTGATAAATAATATTTGAACTCTACTAATCTTGTTTTTTTTTTTATAGATACTTTCATAATAATTATTGGAATAATCCATACTAATATTATAAATGTGATGTCTGATTTTGATAAAATTTCGTATGGAGTTAGCTTGATCCCTAAGAAATTACCTAACTTTTTGTTATGATAACCTACACCCACGCAGGCAGAGCCGCGGACGTAAGCTAGTTACATATATATTTTACCCATAAATTGTGATATTTTCTGTTTCTATAAAATATTTGTATAAATGTTTATTTATATATTTCTTAATAACTTAGATTTAACCAAGTAAACTGCTATCTAACTGTTTTTATATTGTGCCAAACTCTTGGTATCCTTCTTTTTTTGTACCGGATCTAAATAGGTATATATTTTATGTATGTACACCCAAACTTAATGTTTAAATGTGGTAAGTCTAAGCCTATTTCTTAACTATGTCCCTGTTCATTGAGTTGCATATAAAAATGGTCATGAGTGTGTGCTTTATGCAAACAAAACGAAAATGAACAAACCTTGGTCCTGTTCCTTTTGATCCTCGTGTCAGGAGTGGATTCACCTTCAGCTGGCTTCTTGGCCAGACTGGGTCCTTCACTAGTCTTGCTCGGAGACAACTGCCTCCTTTTCCGCATAGGAGGAGTGACTGTTGCCAGTTTCATAGTAGATTTTGGTTTGGACTCCACTTTAACAAGTTTTGCTTCAACTTTCTTTTCTTCCACCTTCTCCTCAACCTTTTCTGCTGGTTTTTCAACAGATTCTTCCTTTTTTGGAGATTCAGATTTCTCTGGTTTAGGTGCTACTACTTCCTCTTTCTTTTCTTCCACCGCATTTTGTTGTGGCTTTTGTTCAACTTTAGGCTCTTCTTGTTTCTCCTCAGGATTTACTTCAGGTTCTAGTAAGACGGCTGGGACACTTTCAATTTTTGCACTTTCAGTTGGAAGGGGGTCTTGGTTTACTGGTGTCGATGCTTTTTCTTGTAACTGACTGTCATTTGCAGATTCTGGCACAGGCTTGCTGTCACTTTGTGTTGGTGCCACATCAGCTGCAGGAGCAGGCTTCAATTCCATTGGCTTAGATGGTGATTTTTCTGGAGGTTCAGTAGCTGTAGCCACTTTAGGTTGAGCTGGGCCATCAGCCGTAGTAGCAGGGATAGCTGCTTCAGTTTTCTGAGGAGTGCTTGGCGCATTAGACGGTTTTTCAGGAGGTTTTGGTGTACTTGGTGAGGTCTTACCAATATCCTGCTTCTCTTTATTAGGCTCTGGGTTCTGAGGCTTCAATGGTGCAGGCGCATTAGTCCCAGACTTGGGGGAGTCAATAGTGCCATTTGCATGAGCAGTGGAGTCTGCCTCATTCTTTTCTGGGGTTCTAGTCAGGGCGAGAGCTTTCTCTTGAACGAGACTGAGAGGAGTGTTCGGATTCCCGCCTTTACTGGGACTGGCGGCTAGGTTAGAAGGACCGACTACTGAGTTCTGGGTGACGTGCGAGAGGTTGCCATGGTGACTCATATTCTGTGCCATCTGAGCCATGTTGGCAGACACTGGCGCCATGGGAGGCGGCACGTGCGGGATGGCAGGCGCGGGCGCGTGATGCGTCAGGTTCTGGCCGACGAGGTTGTTGCTGGCGTGGTGCAGCGAGTTCTGCGCGCCCTGCGGGTGTCCTACGGTGTGGTTCGCTGTGGCCACGTTCCCCTTCGCGGGACTCGCCTGCCCGCCCGGCTGCGGCACTCCCGGCTGGGGCAGCACCGGCTTTAAAGCAGAATTCATTTCAAACGCGTCTAAAACTCGCCTCCCGGCCGTACACAAGCTGAAACACAAAGTTACCCGAGTTTACGTTACTGTTTTCGTAGCAGGTTAACACACCGCGATGTCTTTGACCCACAACAATAATTCATACATAATAAACGTATAGTCAGTACGCGCGTAAGAACGCGGGGACTGATCTGCCCGCCTTATAAGCCCGCTTTCTACGTGTGGCGCTAATGAACGGTCAATATAATGTGTTGGGGAGTTACCACTAGCTGTTAAAGCGAGAGAGGCCCATGAAATAAGTCCTGAGTAGAGACTCGCAGCAGAGATAGCCGCAAAAAATATGCGTTGCTATAGCCAAGAAACTTCCGCAAGATATGACCCGCCGTTGGCGAAGTTTCCGTGATGACACTGTCCTGTTCAATCACCGTAAACGAACACTCGATCTCACTCGCGACTATATAATTCCATGATTTATTCACACTTTTTACCACGAATTAGCATTCACTTTACTCTAGAACAAGTACATAATAGGCACAGTAGTTGCAGAGATGGCGTCGGCATAACGCGCATGCGCCACCCTCTTCCTCTATCCTCCAATGAAATCCCGTGATGGAACGAAACCCAAACGAATTTTTCCGAGAGTGCTATCTTTTTTTACCCTGAGTCACTTGTATATACCTATTTCACTTGTGTCGTCGTCGCATTTGGATACGTTCATATATATTAAATTCAAATAAAGCTTGCGTTCTGAAAAACGGACAACAAAATATAAGTCCAAGAAACTTTCAAAATAGTATTATCATGAAAAAATACTTCTAGAATTCATTACAATCTAATTATTTTTAAACAGTTTGATTGATACAACATTTATTCTTTTATTAGGCAATCAAGTATGTTTTTAAAGAATCCTCGGCTTGCGATACTTCATAATTTAAATGCATAGGACGTGGAGGATTTACAGAAATGCAAACCAAAAGCATAAATTAGAAAGTGAAATATAAGTATGTAAAAAATACCATGTAATTTTAATGTATTACTTGTTTTGCTAAAAGAAGAAACAAATCCCCACTTTTCGAAATTGAAGAAATTTTTAGTTATTATTATTGTTTATTAATACTCTTCATACTTTATGTACATTAAAGATGTTACAACACGAATACCTTGCAATGCATTGAAATGAATTAAAAGTCATAAATAAATTATAGTATTTATATTTCCTTCCTAAAATATTTTATAGATTTTTAGATTACATTAAACGCAAATACAAATCAATTTCTAAACTGATTTGTATTTGCGTTTAATTATAAGCGAGTTGTAGCATGACTGAATATCACTTCTCTTTCTTTATTACAGGAATAATAGAGATGAAGGAGTGCATTGTAAGATCTTTTTATCTTTATCGTTTGAGATCGGGTAGGGCACCGGGAACGCAACCAGACATTTTCAGAATTTCATTGTCTCGTCCCATGTGCATTATTTATGAAATTTATTCGTGTTTGAATTGTGGTTTTGTGACAGAAATTACAACCTAACTAGCAAGAACAATTTCCAACATGGTAAGTGTACGATTTAATATAAAATGTCATAGATAAACTCATAGTTCGAAAAACTTAGGTTGCGGCGAAAACGCATGTTTTGTGATTTTATATTAGAATTTATATTGGTGGAAATACGTGTCTGTTTAATGAATTGATGTCAAAAAATATTTGTTCTCTGCTGTATGCATCCAGCACTGATTTTAAATAACGTTGATTCTAAAGAGGCAAGTAATTTAAGTTAAATAAAAGTTGGCTTTTGTTATGTTTTAGGATGTGTTGTCGCGACCAGCCGAAGAATTTGGCAATGATGAGACGTTGGAGCGATTGTGGGCGGCGAAAGCAATGGAGCACAGTGATATTTATTTCAATGTTAGTAAATCCAACAATATTTTTTCCTACTTAAACCAACTTGGTTCAATGTCCTCTCATGTGCAAATTGTGAAAATAAAGACTTGCAGACTCAACTCAATGACTACTAATAAAATTTATCTATGTAATTATATTTATATGTACATACTCAATTTTTCAAGTATGTAACATGATCAGTTCCAGTTCCAGTGATAGGTTGATGTTGCATTTGTAAAATGATAAAGTCAGCACTTATGTGTAAGACAATACTCATGTTTTGGCATTAGTTTCAATAAGTTTTAAATTATACTCAAGTTGCTATCATAGTTGTAGTATAGAGTGTAATAAACTAATTTCAAATAGTCTAGTAATCCTCATTATATGTCTGTAATGTACCCTTTTTATTGTTTCTACTTATTGCAAAACAAAAATAATATTTGCCTTGAAATTTTATTCCACAACATCTTTAGATATTTTCAAATTTGCAGTTCATTTTTTTTTACTTTCTACACTGTTTATTTTTTGGTTCCAGATGCTATGTTCAGTAGACACGAGATGGCTTCAGTTAACCCCGCATGATGACCTGATCTACACACATTTCAAGCAAGACTTCCCAGAAATAGATGTCTCATATGTCAATGAAAATGAAATAAAAAATAGCATAAACAAAGCAAAATGGAGAATATTTTGCGAAAAGTTTAAAAACATTGTCGAAGACTACAGCTTTGGAACCCTCATGCGTGCGGATGCTAAAGGCGATTACTCAGAACAAAACACAATGCTTGTACCTAGGGTCCAGTTTTATGCGATAGAAATTACGAGAAACAGAGAGAATCTGAATAATGAAGTAAAGAAGCTATACAAGTGTACTGCAAGACCTAATTTAGAAACCCCAGAACACACCAGCAAGATTGCCACTTAAAACCATACAGCACCTGACAGGCTAGTTTCAACAAGGAAAGTTTGTGTTTAAAAAGTTTGACTAAGTATAAGGCAGCGCCACCTTACTGCCAGTTAGGAGTGAATTAAATTAATGTTAATACCTAATTGTGTAGGAATCGAAGACTTGTGATATTTATGCATTAATTGAACTAAAATTATTTGTATATTTTTATAAAAATGGCAATAAACTAAAACAACAAATGTCTTTAAAAGCTACATTTATAATTTGATTTATTTGTGCCTGTGTTTTCATATTTAATGAACAAATTATAAAACTAAGACTTGAAATAGACAATTATCACAAGATATACAGATCAGTAAAGCTATAAATACTCATAAGTAATATGTTTTTTTTGTAAACATTGCTATTTGTGTATTAACTTTATAATCTTATGTATAACAATCAAAATAAATAGCAGCTAGTTTTCGTGTCTGAGTTTAATAACTGTAATATTTCTTCCTCAAGTGCTCATAAGACTCTTCTTGTGTAAACTAGCCTAATTTTTCGAAAACCTAAGCATTCTCAAATAATTCATTTAGTTTGTACTCTTAATATTTATACACTTGTTACATTAAATACTGGCCAAATAGTTTCGTATTAGGCACAAGCCACCGTCCTGAAAGCGACTATAAAATAAAGTTTGTACTCGATTTTGCCTGCTTATCACTTATGTGTAGAACTACATAATCAGCCGTAGGTACCTACTATTACATGCATATTTAGAATTAAATATTTTTACAAAAACAACATTTGATATTTACAAGTTTTTATAAGGCAGGTCCATTAGTGGAATATTGAATTTTGTTTTTGTAAAAATGTACACCTACCGATTAGTAAGTTGTGATTGTCTTAATTGAAAAATGAATGAGGTGCTCTATTGCTCATACATTTTTTATATTAAAATTTGTAATATCATACGAAATAGTTTTATTTGATTTATAATACATACTTACTTCGACATAATATTAGTTGATGTTGTACCAGGTTTGTTTCTTCTTTGCAGAGGTAATTGCCCTATATGTGTTAGTGTAAAGCTTGTACTGGGTATTACTTTCGTCTGGGTAGTACTAGCGTCGGTCTCAATAGCGACCTATTGAGACCGACGACGAGTAGACTGTACCTTTGAATGGGACATTATATCTCTTTACTCATTATGACTATTCGTGAACAAATAGGTACCCCATTTTATTGCAGAGAATGTTAACCTTCATCTCAGTCTCGAATCATTCTGACTGACTGGCCTGATGGCCTAGTGTTTAGTGACCCTGACTGCTAAACTGGAGCTTGTGGGTTCGACTCCCACTCAGGACAAATCTGTGTGATGAGCACAATCATTTGTTGTCTGGGTATAATCTATCTATATTTAGTATGTATTTAAAAATATAAGAATGTTTATCAGGTTTTTGGTAGCCATAAATTCTCTGCCTAGCTTGGGATCAGATGGCCCTGTGTGTGAATTGTCCCAAAATATTATTTTAGATATTCAGGTATCCCAAATTCAACAATTCTTATTTACGATGGTCAACATCTCTGGTAATGTGAGAAACCCTGATAAGAGTTGAATTTTGAAATAAAAGTACCTACATAGGTACCTAACTAGTTATCGAGGCAGGAGTTCCCAGGTATATCCCGCCGATATGGGGCAGTTGCACTGTGCTCATAAACTTCCATACAACTAAATTTTATGATGGCATGGATGATTGTGTTGTGTTAATTTTACTACCTTGGTTTTTGATAGATTAACTGATAGGCAAAGCCCTAGCCATTTTCTAGTTTTTAAAAATAATTCTTGATATAGAATAACAAAGAAATAACAGGCATTTTCCTGGATTCAATTTCTATATAGATGGTAATTTGATAATTTCAAAGGTTTTTGTTGGGGCAGGTTAGCTTATAAATGAAACCATAGAATGAGTTTTACTTTTTTTATTTGTCTTATAATCTATATTTACGAGGTCTCCATGGCGGTGGCAGTTTCCTCAGTGTACTTGCCCTTGTCCTTGCCGAGGGCCGCCAGCCTGCCCTTCGCTCTGCGGTCGAGGATCGACTTGCGGTCCTTGTTCATCTTTAGCTTGACGATCACGCACTGTTAAACAAAAGGTATATATTAAAATAGTGGAAATGTATTTTATCATGATGGAGGATATTAATGGAAAGTTTGGGTAAGATCAGAGCCATGGAAGTGTTTCAGCAGAACCCATGCCATAGTCATACATCAGCATAGCTAATGTATGACTAAATGGCATGGTCTCAGTACATAGTTATCATCATTTCAATATACTACAAATCAATATTCACAAAAAAGTTTATTGTTTGTAAACATTGGATAAATTATAAGTAAAAATTATGCCATGCTAAATAAATACTAACACTACTTTTAATAAGTGCTACTGCCCTTTACTGTTGTTTTGTATTATAATGATGTAACTCTCATGGTGTAAAATAAAGAATAATTTATCTATTCTACTGCCAGTCACTGCTAAAATTGCCTTTAATTTATAAAAGGAAACTGAACTTATTAGCTCCCAATGTGTGACAACAAAATTATTATCTCCTAAATATCTAAACAAATATATTTAAAAAGCTTAAAAATAAGTTATTTTTATAGGTGCTTCCTTACAATTTATTGTTTAAGTTCATTGAACTTTCATTCTAAAAATTTAACATTAAATACTGAAATTTTATTATAAATACCTTTGAAGGGTGGATGCCGACATAAGCACTGGCGCCGTTGGCTTTTTCACGCTGGATCCTCTCAATGTAGACAACAAACTTCTTACGGTACACCTGCACTACTTTCCCGACCTGCTGGCCTTTGTAGTGACCGCGGACAACCTACAACAAAGTTCAACTGTGTAAATTATCATGATCTCCACAAAAGCTCTTGAGATTACCTTAGTAAGTTGTTTTACTTGACTTA
Source organism: Diachrysia chrysitis (assembly GCA_932294365.1). NCBI lineage: Eukaryota > Metazoa > Arthropoda > Insecta > Lepidoptera > Noctuidae > Diachrysia > Diachrysia chrysitis. Next base: position 12,538,805 of record OW028651.1, on the reverse strand, counting down.
GTAAGCCTGAATAAAAATATCATAAAACAATACCAACCCTACATGTGTATTTAACAGCAATATGTCTGAGTTGTGCGAGCAATACATAACACATCAAAGTTTGCTGTTGGTGATAGATCGCTTGGTAGACAGCATCTGCAAGTACCAGAGAGAACTTACTATTACCTGCAGTTGCTTTACAAATTAGTAAACCACATGTTTGGTTGGTATGTTTGTAACAATGAGATATTATAACCTACAACAGACTTGTACCATAATAGACAAAGAGCAACATTTCACTTAAAACAATGTTTTAAGTCAACGATATTTAATTATAAATTATCAATAATTTAATGGATCAAAAGAGTCATAACTAAATAGTATTCTTTAAATATAGAATTCATTTCTTTTAAAAAAGCATATTTAACATGCCAAGCATGGTAAGTTGCACATTGTTTAGTAAGTATTCCTAACCATACATTTTGTGTTGTGCAAAACAATCAGAGCCTAAGTTCCACCATGGCACAGACTAGCAAACCGCGCCGTAGACTCGTAGGAGAAAACCTCAAACTCGTCCGTAGCACGGCAGCAATCGTCCGTGGTCTAAGAATGGTTTATTCTTCATCATTCTGTTTCGCACACACAAATATAACCTTCAATATAAAAAAAGAACTTTGCTAATGATTGCTTACCTGAACTTCGTCGTCCTTGCGGATTGGCATAGACTTAACGTTGAATTTCTGTCTTAACTCCTTGGATAGAGGCGCAGACATAAGCACTCGTCTGATGTGTGAAGGGGCGCTGAAATGCCTCTTCCTATTTTTCCTCCTCGAGGATGTGACGAGCTTATTGTACTTCATTCTGACGCTCTTCACTGAAAACCCAAAATACCACGTTTTACTTCACAGTTACAGACTATGTTTAGGTTACTGTTTCCTGCATGCTAAATGTCAAGTTGCCGCGGCTATTATTTTGATGAACAATATTAACAAAACACAAAATATCCATTCTTAATGATGGGAAATATATTATAAGTTTAATAAATAACAATTTTAATCAAAGAAATATTAAGAAATACAAGATTTTCACGGATTAATCAACGTACCCTAAACAACTCGGCAAAGAACCGAAATAAAAAGAAATTATACTGGTGTTGCCAATTCAAGATACTTTACATGTTAATGTCAAACAAGTCAACATGGAAGTAAAAATAGTTTGCTCCAAAAATATTTATGGTAACGATTAATACATTAAGTAATATCTCGTTTGCTTTAATTACTTAAAAATAAAGTAAAAAGGAAAGGTTATTGAAATAAAATTACTGTGAATAGGATCATTATTTACGTGGCAACTTTCATTAAAACGTCACGTTTGCGTAGTTTCAATTAACGCAGAATGATGCAAATAATTTTAAAACTTTAATAAATAAAAATAAATGTTTATGTATGTAATGGCGCAAAACGTCTTAACTTATTTTAAATAGCATAGGTAATGAGGTATTTTTGGAGACAAAAGAATATCATATTATAGGCCACAGTAATGTAAAACAATGTAATTTTATATAAATTTAAGAATATTACATTACAAGTTTTTATATAAAGATTCTGTTTCGATACCTTTACCTTAATAGAAACCGTGGTCATAAGTTTAACATAACTAGACTCTGCAATATGATTATTTTTTGAATAAAAGTTTTTTTTATTCTGCTTGAAATTCTTTTCTCTTCCCTCTCCTCTCAATCTCTTCCTTAAAACATTTTTTTTGTAGAATCCTTTATATATACTTTAGTCTATGGAATAGTTGTCTCCCGAAGTCCCGACATTATCGCTTTCCTTGTATTGCCGCCTTTGTGATGCATGCGTATTGTACTGAACTGAATAATGCATTGCTAATCGAACAGAGGGTAAGATATATAAAAGTACTCCCGACAACGGAGCCATGGAGCCATTATCAACAAAAATTGAATTGAAACAATTTTTTTATAATTAAAATTAGCATGCCTACCAACCTAAATGAAAAAAATTAAACGAATTCTCAGATTACAAAGCAATATTTATGGATAATTCTTAGGGCGGATCAACGTTAAATAATTTTGTGAGTTCCGTACCTCAAAAGGTATAAATGAACTCTAAATAGGATCACCTGGTTGTCCGTCTGTCTGTTAAGATTTTTTTTCTCAAGAACGCATGGCAAAAAAAGGTAAAAGAAAATGATTAAGATTTTTTTTCAACTGGACAGTTAAGTATTATTGAAGTGAAACTAGTTTTAAACGAATTCTACCGCGGTTAGATTGTAGTGCCTAACGTTTCGGAGCCTTTGCATGTGTCATGGTCACGGGTAGACGGAGCTTACTGTGTCTTGACAGAAGAGTCTTGATGTCTTGCAGCGCTGCTCTTAGGTTTAGTTTTAATCTGTGTATACCAAGTGAGTGGGTCCTAAGTAAGTCATATCTTTTAGCCATTTTCTCTATTATAATTAGGATTTTTTTTAATCTCATTAGCCTCACGGAACATCCTATGCAGGAATTTGGGTTCTTTAGCAACGATCCGTTGTTTATCTACTTTAATGTAGTGACTGGTGCTTTCAGCATGTTCGGTAACTGCAGACTTCGTTGAACTGCGGTATTTCACATGTTCTTTTACGCTGGTCCCTATACTGCGCTTTGTGGACCGATGTAAGAGACACCACATTTACACTTTAGTTTATTAACGCTTGCATCTTGTAGAGGTATGTGACAGGTGGTAAGGAATGACTCATCTTCATAAGCGGTTTGAAGTTCTCATGTTTTAATTAAAACTCACTTCAGGATGTAGCCCATCTTGTCTGCAATGTGTAACATTCACGAAAACCTCAGAAACCTGTACAGTTATGTTTGTTTGGAGATCTAACTGTGAGGATCAGTGAAATTAGTACGGAACCCTCGGTGCGCGAGTCGGACTCGCAGGTTTTTTTTTACAGAACTGTTAGGTACTTAGCTTCGTTTCGAGGGCAATTTTTTAGTTAGGTGTTAATGCAATAGTAGATATTTAAAAAAACTATGTTTATTCAGATAATAGCTAGCTTATGGCCTTATTTATAAAAATCTCGACAATGATTAGCAGATTCTTATTTCAATTTATCTATAGAGAATTTTAATTTAGAACTTTCTTAGCAATGGCTTAACACCGCCAAGATTCACCAGTCTCTCCTGTTCAGCAAATAGTTGCAATTTACGAGGTCTTAATTTTGAATTCACCTTCACGCAACCTGATTTATTTAAGAAGCAATTCAACCACGTTGCCATAAGGTACAAATTTGGTCGGCCACATATCGTGAAGTAAACAGGGTTTTTATGTCAGACAATACTCAGTTGAATAGATACTTAAAATGGAGTAAAACACATTTATGACCTATATCCTCATCGTTTATAACGAGAATGCACGATGATAGGTTTACTACTTGCACGTTAGACATGATATCGTGAAACACATCTACTCGAAAGTGTTTAGATTGAACGATAGATGAAGAACTTGGATTGAGATTTTAATTCGAATAAAAGAGCAATTATAGTAATCTTTAGGAGATTGTTTCAAAGACATGACTTATTTACCAATTTATCCTATGGTATGTACATTAATGTTAAAGTTTTGTCTGTTATGCCAAAGCAAGGTATGGAAGATCTAGATATTCCATATCATTTATAAATCATAAGTACATAGGTAATGATAAGCAACAAGGCAAATATCTATCGGTATTGTACAATAAAAAAATAGAGCCTCTTAGCTGGATGAGCTTTAAAATTTTCCCTAAGAAAACTGCAGATACGATAGTTTTTGCTATGCTATTTTAATATTATAGTCAGGATGATTGGTAGAGCTCATTAAAGTAAATAACACTTAGATATGTAAATATCATCTGCTTGCTTAACTGAATGATATTAAATTTCCTTCGTTCCTCGTTCCTTAGCGACGTTGTTTCATTCATGAAGTACCTGGATTCAATGTTTCAGGCTGCGGTCTAAACGAGTTACCGGCTATCGGAAGACTTGCTTTCCTTACGAAATCTTGTTCAGAAATCTAGAAACAATTCGAATTTTATTGAACATAGAGGTTTATTTGTATACAGGTTGAATTCAGAACTCGGCAGAATAGGTGAATGCATTTGCGTTGTTTTTTTTTTATATATTGAACTATTCAAAGCCATGAGTGACACACTACTTAAATAAGTCCCGTGATAAAAATTCTTTGTTAGCTAATCTAAATGATTTTTCTCAGTTTTACGTAGACAGTAACCTAGTTTTTATCTATTAGGTGCGTTTAGGACTACTACGAGCCTGTTAGTTAAGTATGTATTAAAAAAATTAAAACATTTTATACCTACCTATTAAGCTTAGCAAAGGCTAATAATACAAAACTAGATGTCTAAAAACTAGAAAAAGGTTTCATTAGGTAATTCTGTGGACACATAAGCGGATACCAATAAGATTTGGTAGGTCTTTGACCCTAGGTCTGGCAAATAAATTTTAGTTTTATTGTTAAGAAAGTTCTTTTGCCAATTTAAAGATCGAACTCGTGCTCGCTACTAACAATAAGCACGTTCTTTGTTACTTCTTTCGATTAGAATTAGGTGCCAGCTAGCTGAACTTTAATAAATAATAGATTACTCAATCCATGAACACACTCTTACTCTTGTGAGAATAAAGTGGTATTTCCCGTGAACACATAAAATAATTCGAAACAAAATTGTTTAACAATATAAAATATGAATTGTTACCGCACACAATAGAAATAAACGGGGAAGCCCTTTGCTCGCCAGCAATTCGATGGCTGAAATAACAACAATAGTAATTCATATAAAACAATGTACGCACAGAAGCCATTCAGTTTCGGATGTGGAAGCAATGTGAATGATCCCGGGGTCCATAGGAGACACAATAAGCCCACGTCGTCAATGTTTACAGTAATTGTGTCGCTATCAATTTACCTACGACCTTGTGACCTCTGAGTCGGCATCGGGTGGTATCGTCATGCCCAAGCCCAACCCGGCACAGTGCGTGGCTGGCTAACAAAACAGAGGGAGCTAGTTGCCTCCTAAACGCACGTCCGAGCCTGCGCAATCCGTACACGTCGCCCGGGCCTTTCAGTGAATGAACTGCGGCCGCGGGGAGCGTACGCCTGCCGCCCGCCGACGACATCGGACCCCCAAAACCCTGATATGAGTGACGTTGAGTGGTGTGCGTAGTGTTAGTGTGATGGTACGTGCGTGAGTGACGCTATGGCCGCGCGCTCGCCGGAGCCCGGCCACCACCGACTATGTGCGGCGTCGTAGGTAAGCGTTACCCGGGCTTCAAGGTCACCCCGTAAACAATTCCCTGGTGACACCCTCCAGTCTCCACATCATGCTGAACTTGCTGCCATTTTGATTGTCAAGAACGCCAGGAGACGACGTGTAGTCGTCTCCGAGGGTTCCTTGATGACTCAATGGCAGGCCCCTGTGACAGTCCGCGTTGTGTTCTTGTGATCGTTTGTAGAAGCTTTAAATGTTGTAATTGATGTGTAAGTGTCTACCGAAATTATAATAACATTTTACAAACTTGTATAACCTAAAAGTCTTATCAGTGAAGTGCTGTAAGCCTGTAAAAGTCTTTTTGTAACAGAAAGCTCTGACTCTATTATCAGAAACCTTCTTTGAAACATACTAGCAACACTATGAGAACGTAGTGGTAATTAAAACAGTCGACGCGAGCTCATTAGGTGCCAATGCAAAGAATCGATGAAAGTCTTCAAAGCTTTCGGAGGCGGTATACGTACGGTAGATCTGAGCTAGGGAGCTTCGTAGCTCGGTTGATAAATTCATGACTTAAAACTTAATTATACGTGACCAAGATTTTTACAATGTCTAGTGGAACTATTAATCTAGTGTTCAGAGCTAATATAAGCTTTTTATTAAGTAAATTTAAATTGGTTTGGATTATATTTGTTAACAATAGTATATTTATGTAAAAAGAGGATAAATAGAGTAGTTTTGATTATTAAACCAGCAAGAAAATTTATTAAATCCCTTTTATCGCGTAGATTTTGTACACTCTTATTACTTCCAGCAAGTATTTACAAAGGCATTTAGGCATTTTTAATATCTGGACGAAACATGGTATATAGAGAGTTACTTTAAAACTAGGATGTTTGAAGAATTTAGAGGATACATTAAACAGATTGGTTTGTTTCCGTGAGACAGTTAGGTCATGTCGGCATTAAAAAGTTATTTAAAAATAATTACTCAATTTGTTACCTGGCTTTATAACACAAAAATATTACAAGTACCTACTAATAAATTAATTAAAAACTATTTAAACTGCGTTAGTATGTAATTATTAAGGCAGACTAGTTCTTAATACTCTTTTAACGTGTCCTAATGACTCGTTCTATTTACATCTTGATGAGCGAAGCTTTCTACGGCGTGTTTATATTTTCAGTGTGCAAAAAGGAAATAAATTACCGTTTCCATTATTCCTTGTTTCAAGCATGGTGGAACAATTGCATTCCTTCTCAAATATCAATAAATCTGATCTTTAATTATTTTGCATAATATAAATATTAAAATTGACGTTCTAATATATCCACAATAAACTTTCTTTTATCTAGAATATGATCGCGTTCGTAGAAACAGTCGCCACAAATGTCTAACTTTAAATATTTTATAGCAAGTCTTTGAACTTGTATAACATTGCTACTCAAAACATTAAGGCGTCTTGCTGAAACTCGGGGCCATAAAATTGAGAGCCAATATTTCATCTTTAACGTAAGGACACGTGAAATCCAAATCTTGTGACAAAAATCGTCTTTCTGTGTACCTTAGAGAAGGTTAAAGGAAATATAAGATTAGCAAAATAAATGTACAAGATACCCATATTAACGTTATCCAAGCAGGTAAAATAATTATACAACAGCAAACCAGCTCAATAACTAGCAAATCTAAATGGCATTTGAAGAGAAAAGTAGACGTTTATTTATTTCTATTTCGCGCCTAGTAATAGGCCAAGGGCGTACCCAGCTTTGAGCCCAGGAACACACGACTTTTTGATGCTATGTTTTACCTAACAACAGATCACCGAGACTCTCTCGGTTTTACCACACACATCTGGCACCTGTCTACATTAGAGGAAGTCTTTGGAGGCAAGGAGGCAGCTGCCCTCCCCTGCTAGCAATGTGTGATCACGATACAAAAGGTGTAACTTGGAAATATGAAAAAGTATCGATGAATCTTTTCTGCAATAGTCTGAATTATACATAGAAATATACTTAACTAGCGACCAGCCCCGGTTTTGCTCGGGTACAATGCTGATACCCGGCCTGTACTGCCGCAACCGCTATGTCTCTGCATTTTAAATCTGTAATATCTTTGAAAATATTTATTTAAATTACATGCTGTAAAGGGCCATATTGATCTATATTACATGAACAATGTATTTAAGGTACTTAATTGGATAAGGATTAATGCTGTATTGCTTAAAATCGCTTTTCGTAAATAAGCCATTATTTTCTCGTAATAAGTAAAGGATAAAAATGGTTATTGTGGGTTATCCCTAAGAGATAACATGACACCATCACACCATCGCAGCCTTTTTGTAGACTTTTTTAAGGTGTACAATACTGTAGTACATTATTTTGGTCTATCTCGTAGGGTTCAGCCAGCGTTTGCAATGTAAGCGCAAAAAATGTGTATTAAAATTATGCATGTATTATACATATAAACCATGAATCACTCTATCTATTAAAAAAAAACCGCATACTAATCCGTTGCGTAGTTTTAAAGATCTACGCATACATAGGGACAGACAGCGGGAAGCGATTTTGTTTTATACTATGTAGTGATTAGTTTTCGTAAATACTTGAAAAACATTCAGCAGAAAAAGGTACAAAACTGTAATGCCTTGCTTTGGATGTATTTTATCTGTAAATATCTTGAGGTCTAGAAGCATGATTGATGGAAAACATTCCTAACAGTACATACTCTCATTAGCAAGCGACCCACCAATAGCAAATTCCTGTACGCCAAGCAATTAAGGTCTGAACTCTGATAATGACAAAGTCTGAAACGTAATTACCCCATCTATAAGTAGCTCAGTTCGTGTTGATTAAAGTTTTAAATAACGAGACTCTTTCTCGTTGTCTCGTCGAACCATCCTCTTTTAATTATGACTGCTTAATTAAAACTGAGCGTGTCAGTTTATTGTTGTCTAATTGTTAATAGATGCAAGTTAATGCTATGAAAAGCAATGGTGACTGTTTTAGATTCAATTGGTTTGATCACTAAGACATTGAAGTAAAAGTAGTAGTCAGTAATTTAATTTAGATATTGAAAGTTTACGGAGCATTTGATATCAAAAAGTACGCTTGTAGAAAATTTTGCCAGATGAAGTTACCTTAATTGTTCTTAAGAGAATTGTCCACTTACCTTGTTCGTAAATTGTAATAAACATAATCGTTATAGTACATTTGATTTAAACTTAATGGACTAATATTGAAAAGAAGGCCACGTACTCGATAAAAAATCTATGAACGTAAATAACTGTAAAAGTAATCTATACTAATAAGAAATAGAGTTTGTTTGTTTGTTTAAACGCGCTAATCTCAGGAACTACAGGGCCGATTTGAAAAATTCTTTCGGTGTTGGATAGCCCATTTATTGAGGAAGGCTATAAGCTATATAACATTACGCTGCGACCAAAAGAAGTGGACCATAAATGAAAAACCGTTGAATCTAAAACAGGCGGACAAAGTCGCGGGGGACAGCTAGTAATTTAAATAAAGATAAGTAGTGATGCGTTTTCAAGCGCGCGATGCTCAAATGTCTGTATTACGAGTAAGCGACCACGAATAGTAAGGAATGTCAAAATTTTAATGAGATGTCTTTGAGACCATAACGGAATTTAATTTGTAGGCCTCACTTTATTATGTTGGACATCAAAAAGATGTTCGTTGGGGCAGAAAATTGGGGTCCTTGGGTACAGGGTGTGTGCCCGTGTGATTTTACGTTTTAATCATGTTTTTTTAATGGGCTGCTGCGTTGGAACCCGGAGTAAAGGCGTCCTATTTATATGTGAACATTATATACATCTCTAATGAGGTCTGTAGATTTGTACATAGAAAAGCAGGTATGCTTTAAATGAATTATGCAACACCCTTTCTCTTTACAAAAAGTTATACGTTAGAATTATTTTTAATGTAACTTTTATACAACTCCAGGGATACATTTATTTATCTTCACAAGGGCAGGCATCGATTTATTTAATACCTGCTAAGATTGATGATTGTCTGTTTTTATATTTTACATCTAAAATTAAACATTAATTTTGTCTTTGACTATTTTCTAACCCGTTTTTTCTCTCAAAGGTATATCAAAGACCGTTGGACTCGCTGGTCGAACAAATTAGGATGGCAAAATAATCTCGGATTTTGCACGAGTTTTTGCGAAATACGTACGTACGTACTGCAAGGTTTCAGCCAATTTTGTCCTCTGAATTTCAGTCTTATACAGCATATTTTTTACTACAAAAAATATTTTTAACACACGACGTACCAAAAAAAAGGATTTATATGGTTTATATGATTGTGTACGTTTAATACACGAAACGTAACGCAAAAATGCTCTATCAAAACTATTCTTCCACTCTAAATATTAATTTATTTTAACCATATCTCTAATACCTATGTATTATATTTTATTTAAGAATAAAATCAGAAATCTTTGCGAAGATATTAAATGCCAAAAAAAAAATCCTCGAAACAGCCTCTTAAATATTTATAGTTAAGACACACCCATCACCATTGCTGTCAACAACAAGTTGCAAGAAAATTTTGCGTTTACCGTATTGATTGAAAAGCCTAACATTATTATAATACTGGGAGATTAAACAGACCAACTGTTCAGAATTTAGTTATTCTGTAACTTACGTAATCTTTGGAGTCCTTTAACTGATAATTTTGGCACGTTCGTGCGTTTTCGTCTTTCATCAATTCTTACCTTTAATTCTCTAGTTTTCAAACTTTGTTACCAAGGGATATTTAATGTGGAATTATTTAGCAATGTTGATTTTATCTCAGCGAGCTTAGAAAAAAATCGCGAGACTTGATAGAGATAAATTGTGCCTTTTACGCGTATTAATTGGTATCTGTTTGTTGGTATTAAAAGGTTCGTACTGAATCAAAGAGGTCTGATATATATGAAGTTGCTAAGGTTAATCTTAGGCACTTGATTGAAGACCTAGATCTTAATTTAGATATTAAGTTAACTTTAGACTAGGGTTTTGTAGCCGAATACTCAAACTCAGAACGTCTTAAAGCGTTAATTGTTAACATTCTGGTAAATGATTGATAAGCTCTTCTTCGTGTGTGCTTTATTTTATTATTAGTATAAAGTAAGTAATATAAGAATATTAGAGTAAGATTGAAAGTAGCGCACGTGAATAAAAATATTGTCGTGGTATAGATAGGTTATGAGGAGGGATGAAAGTCACATAACTAAACAAGTTATGAGTATGACTGTGTAGAGGTATACATGTAGACGAAGACTAAAAAAGAGATGGATGGATTGTGTGAAAGATAATATGAGAGAAAGAAATGAATGCTGAAATAACGAGTAGTAGAATGAATGGAAGCAAAATACGCATTGCTGCGACCCTAAATAATTGGGAACAGGTCAGGGAGATGATGATGACACAGAAGCTATATAAGTAATATGTGAACAACATTTTACTTTGCTTTTTACCTGAAATGATTACCTTTTTTCTTTATAAGAGCTGTATGGAAGTCTGATCAAGAACAAGAATAATCCTAAATGTCGGTAACATCTCACAAAACATTATTTCTGTCGCAATTTAACCTTATTGGTTTCCATACCCAGGTAGCCATTTGTATTCACCTAGTAAGTTTTTCATAACGTCCTGTATGTTACCTGCAGACATTTGCTCAGTATACATTTTGATTACAATGTTACCTTACAGTGTCTTGAAGCGTTCTTGAGATCATGCGGTACTTATTGACCAGTAAATTTTTCAAAGAAATGATTAGAGATTATGTGCGTCCGGGAATGTTGAACTATCGTCAATAATGTATTTTAAGACACTTGTTTAAAAGAAGTTAGAAGTAACACTGACTGACATAACATGTGCATTACTAATATCGTAAATAGCAAATCTATTAATATCACATACAGTTTGAAAGAGCAGCCATCTTTTTCCAAACCCAGTTAAAAATACACTTTTTGAGTTGTTAATTTAATTATACACAAAGTAACGTCTTTCATCTTTAAATCATATCCAGCTGTCACAGAGAATAAGTTATAATATGTCCTTATTATCATATAGGCATGAGGTCCCTTCAGGCCCTCAAGTAACGCATACAAAATTCAGGATCTCACTACATGAGTCTACAGATTAACAATTTAGAGTTTACTCCGAATCTTGATGCGTGTAAGGTTGGTTGTTTAAAAATGTATACTTGTATTGCCTTCTTTCATAAAACTGTATATAAATGTTTGGTGTTTTAAACTTCGGAAGTTTAGGCAACTGCATTATGGCAACCAGACAACTAATAAACATACTTATATATTTCTAAATACATACATATTAAAGAAAAATTACACCCAGACACAGAACAAATGATCATAGTCATACTCATCACACAATGATTTGTTCTGGGTGGGAATCGAACCCTCGACCTCCAGTTTAGCAGTCATGGTCACTAACCACTAGACCCACAGGCCAGTCAAATGCATGGTAAATAATATGAAATAAGTGTGAGAGGGTTTCAAATTGATCTAATCTTATGTAGTAAGCCCGTCTTGTCCCACTGCAGGGCAAAGGCCTCCCTCTCCTTCTTCCACGCACTTCTGTCCTGAGCTAGGATGGGCCAGTCCTTTCGGTAGGAGTTAAGTTGGTCTCTTTACCTTTTTACATTCTGTCGCGATGAAATTTAGCTTTTCGTGGGACCCGCTCTGTAGTTGTTTAAGCCCACAGCTCTTCTGGCATGCCACAGCCATAACCGCCTCAAAAATAATGGTTAGTAAATAATTTAGGAGAAAGTAACTACAAATCTATCTAACAACTGTAAGTTTTAATAGGCCTTAACTGATATATCAAGAGATTTTCCAAGAAAAAAATACACAAGTACGGATCACCAGCGGATATCATATTATTACTACCTACATAATTATGACAGGTATTGTGCATCGAAGTGGATTAAAATGAATGGACAGGAAGACCGGAGTTAATGGCTGTGACACGCTTCATTACTGCTTCCCGCGCCAGTACGTATGATGTCTTGTCATCGTTAGAAAATCTCATTGTTATTTATAGCGACACACATTTTTTTTTTGTATTTAAGAGCTGTGAGGGTTTTAATTATCTATTATGTTCTTACGCGCATTTTTTGAGGATTCCCCAGTAGTTTTTTATCTTGAATAATTGGTAAATCTCAAGCTGTTGCTGTCAATGCTAGAATCAATTAGGAAATTAATGTTGGATAATGCTGTGCATTTTTCAAATTTTGCAAATGTGTAAATACAATAAATTAATATTTTTATTACTAATTAAACTTCTTTATGCTAACATAATATAACCATATTTTTTCCCGTTTAACCGTATATATATCTTGTCATCTTCATAATATGTTATTTGGTGGTGTATAAGTCGAAAATAAAAAATATCGAAGTAAGAAAACTTTTTTAATGTGTTAAGTTATATGTATATTTACTCCAATCCATCACTCAAAATGTTTAGCTATAGATTAAAAGGTACAGTTAAGTATGGCGGGTTTGAGGAGATTAACCGTGGGCTGAGCCTCGTAAGCTTAACTTAATAAGCCATACATGATGAAGTAGAAAGTTAACTTACATAATTTACCGCAAGCTTATTGCGATTTATTTACGCGTTGCCGAAACGTGAGGGATCGGGTTTTATTCGTTACTTCAAATATTTAAGGCGGTGTCGGAACTACGAGTACATGCTTAAATCATACTAGAGAACTTATATTAAATAAATAAAACAAAAAGAAAAACAAATATTGTAGTATTGATATTTTGATCTTGAATAATTATTAAATATTTTTTTCTTTTGTTAAAACTTTTCATACTTGTTTGTGAAAGTTCAAATGTGTTTACTTAATATAGGTCCCGTAGCGGTCGAAAAACGACTATAATTCTAATTTAAATTTCGAGTTTTAATATTACTGATATTATATAATTCATGGCAGTGGTAGAGATAAAAAAAAACTGCCAAATTTAATTTTTCTCCATACGCGTCATTTTTGTTAAAAAGGGTACAAAGATTTTAAAAGCTGATTTGATTTATTATCATCAATCAAAACAGCTTTAAAAATCGAAGGTTCCTAATAGAGTAATTCATAAAACAATACAATTTAGGAAAGCAAAGTTTTTGCCACACAATCTTCTAAAAAAAAAATACGCCTTATAAAAACGAACCTTACAGTCTTGACTTAAGGGCGCAATTACCACTGACTTTCAACTGCACAAACCCTACACACTCACACCTATAAAGAAACACCCATACAAACAGGTCACGTACGTTATCTCGCGCCACAAGACATTAAGCTAGCTGTAAAGTTTATTGTTTGGTTAAATTTTCATGAAGTCTCTCGCTGTAAGCCTCTTCTATAATGTACGGTACGCTTCAAACGTTTTCATTGGTCGTACTTTAAGTGCTTCTTGTTAGTGCGTGAGGAAGGTACAGGTTAAATTATAATCAACGATTGCCTACTTCTAGTATATTCTAAGGTGTGTCGATACAAAATAATTCCGATGGGTTGCACAAAATGCAAAGCAATGGCTGCTAACTACTACATGACGTAAACAATGATAGTCAGTTGATGATTGAAAGATTTTTTTAAAGTGGTTATAGGCCATGGACAAAGACAGTTAAAAAAATGTCTTTTCCTTGTTTTTCTAACAAATGTTAGAAAAACATCATCATAAGAAAACCAGGAAGACATAAAAGACATGAACGGAATTTAAAAGATTTCTAAAACGATTTAAAAATAAGAGTATTTGTTAAGATGATTAGTAGTAGTACCTATAAATGATTGAATGAAAAATACAAGAGGTTACATGTCATAATAAATTCACGAACTTGTTTACTCCTTTGTATTATTCATCGTAACATATTCTATTATTTTTAATACAGCACAAGATTTAGTCAAGCGTAATAAATAATATAAAGAGTGTTACCTAAAAGTTTCATAAATATAAGAGGGTTGTAGGACATCTGGTATAATGTCAGTTTAAAAAGAATCAGCTAATAAAGGTTTAATTAAATAATTTATATCCAATTTTCGCATCAATTATACGACACCAAAAATCATAACCAGACCGCTGAAGCAATGTATCTTAACATTTTGCGAGTGATGTAATAAGATATTGACCCTCGTAGTGAGGTGACACGTTTGTTTGAGGTGACATTTTTGTGTCAAATATTAATACAAAAATTGGATATCAATTATTTAACGAGCTCATACTGAGCAAAATTCTGTCAACCTTGTCTACTTATGCTACTTACTTCTGCAAGTTCTATGATAACAATATTGAAAATATATCTTTTTTTATAGGTGTATGACCTCTTTCTTCATAAAATAATTCTGACAATACAAACGGTATTCAGTTATCCTTATTCGGCACAAATCTATCTTCAAGCAACGAAACCATTGGGTTTTATGGAGGAAAATATATTTAATGTTTATATTATTTAATGTTTATTTTCTTGGCAGTAGTGCGAGCCGGCAAACGCTGCCTCTACTCCATTTGATCGTAGCTCGTAATTATGTTATTAGTTTCATATGTTTTGGGCGTTGAACTGTGCTCGACATTTTACCACCGAAATGTGTTCTTTTGTTTATGTACTTTATGCTTTAAGGACGCTCGTGTGTTTTTTCTAAAATCATGTCTTTTTTTTTATTTCAATGAATTAAAATGAATGTGTTTGCAGACGTTTAGTGATTTCGGTTGTTTTTTTTTTATAATTATTTTACAAAAGTATTCTAAGTGGCACATCCATGCTCTGCAACAAGTGTCCGTTAAATATGTGTCATATATACTAGCTGCGCCCCGCGGTATCATCCGCGTGTTGAAGAAAAATGGTGGCAGGTAATAAAATATTTATGTCCCAAATTTTCATTCAAGCCAAACTTTTAAATTTATAATATTAGTAAGATTTTGACGATAGAAAGTACTGATTTTACTGTTTAAATAAAAACTTTTAATCCCTGACTAGCTGAAGTGACTTTACACTTATTAAAAATCTTGTTATACAATCGATGCAAAATGTCGACAAAATATAACATTCACAAAGTATTAAAATTCTATCTATACAATAACCATTCACATAGTTCAATAGCAGTTTATCCTAACAACGAACCAAGCCCATCTGACCCCATCTGCGTCACAGCACCAGCCTATAGTTATCTGTCCCAGTTAGCCAGCGTTACGTTTCACGCACGCAACACGTATAGGTCACATTTATTTATAGATGAAAAATATAAAGTATTTCTAGGCACCCTTTGCTAATAGGGTATGCAAGTTATTCTTGTGGACCATTGATACAGTTTTTATAATGACGTGGTATCTCACAAACATTTTTTTACATTATTTATTTAAAAAAAGTATTCATCCTTGTTTTACGGCCCAGTTTTACTGGATTTTGATTCTATAAGTGAGTTTAAATTACACTGAGGTGTCAATTTGGTTAATGTTGATGATACAAAGAGTACTTAACTACGTTAAACGCCCAGCAGTTTAGAAGGAACGGCTTGATAATGTACAAATGTTAGTTTTGTAAGTAGACTTAACTCACACCCGCACGGCCGAAGACCATGGACAGCCATCAGGCAGTAAGTGGTAAGAATCAAACCCAATTTTAACCGACTTAGGGTATGAAGGGTATACTTTGACTCGCCGTGGATTGCGACGGACCAGGGCAAACGCGTCTGCGCTATCACGGACAAGAACCTTATCACAGTCGGCGGTGCGGGGTAATTCGCGATATCGCGCACCGTGGGAAGCCGGCTTTATAAACATCAATCAATAATAATAAATGCGAAAGTAACTCTGTCTGTCTGTCTGACACACTTTTACGCCAAAACTACTGAACCGATTTAAATGAAATTTGGTACGCAGATACTCTAGAGCATAAGAAAGGACCTAGGCTACTTTTTACTGCGATAACCGACATCCACGCGGGCGAAGCCGCGGGAAAAAGCTAGTAATAAATAGGAGATCGAAGATTTATAAGCAATGTTATGTAAAACAAATGACTGTTAGTCTATGTCCAGAATAACAAATCCCAGCAATTTATTCACTAAACACCACCATTGCATGGAGGTGCTGGATATTAAATTTTGATATGGTTATTAGTCACAAACCAACAAATTAATTGTCTGTACAGCCAATACCTTAGAGGTTTTTTTAAGCCATAAAAACAACGCTAGTTTACTGATTTAAATAATTTTCTGTCCGTTTTCGCGAAAATATCGATGTTTCTTATATTATTAGGGTAATATTAAAACTTTTGGATAGTTTTAATTAATGGTGCGTTTGTTTCGACATTAATTTTACTATTTTATTTGTTCATGCTGGTGCTCATAGTTCATACTCTGTTAAGTGCGCTCAATTGTTTACTTATTTTCACTGGCCATTACTTACCCACGAGTAACTCTACTTTATCGTACCATGGTAAACACTAAACAGAGCGCCAACGACCACAAAGAATGTTCATCTATGCATTCTCATTTGTCTTGTCTCTTTCGAGGCAAGAAAAATGTCGAGTCTATTTAACTTGGCGCCCATTTTCCTTGTGCTATGTACCACGTGGTACTAACACTAAGTGCATTGACTCTACTGAGAGCGCCACAAAGAGGCGCGCCGGTACTTTTTCTGCGATTTTAAATAAACGAGAATTCTTTCGAAGAGTACTTTTGTTTTATTACATTAATGCATTTGTTTTGCAAACAAGATAATAAACCTCTTTGTTATAGACTGCTTTTTATGTTATTCAGGGTTTGGTTTTATACTTGTCAGTAGTTATCGAATGTATGAAAGTAATTTGGAACTGTTTCGAAGTTATTAAGTGGTTTTCGGGATAGAAGGATTTTTTTTATTGTGATTTTAAAAGCAAATGATCTTAGGATGAAAACTAGGAATAACTAATATTGTGTCGCAAGTTTTAAATTATATTGACCAAATACCCCCCGACTTAAAAAAATATATTTGTGGGCCACACAAGTACTAGTGTAAAATTAACGACACTCACCGTTGAGTAGATAATAATTGATCATTTACTAATTAATTAGTTGATTTATGTACCTCCAAACATACGTACATAAATTGAAATAAGTATATAATTCACTTTAAAACAGAAATTGTACAAAACAGAAATAAAATATTTATACTGTTAAATAAATTGTATTTTACAGCTGTTTTATCGTTTTTGAATAATACGAAGACAAGGAAATATTTTATTAAAGTTTCTGCAAGACAGTTCTGGCAGGAACACTACGAAATTCATGTTTAGTTAGCGCTACCAGCTACGGGCAGCTACGGCGTAGCAATATCGTAGCGGAAATATGCATTTATGATAATTACCTGGCTTTTACTCAGAGCTGCGTTCAAACGGTTTAGGAATTGTAAAATATTTATAAACTGAAATGCTGTATTTATTTTACACAAACTGAAACTTGGGAAACATCTATTATTTTAATATTTCCGCTTAATGTCGTGACAGCCGAGTACTTCAAGAAGTATTTTATTTGCAATTTCTTTTTAGAGATATTAATATAATATTCTTAGAATTATACATACTCTCTACTAGGTACGAATTCAATGGTTATTCGAGCATAGCCTCTGAATTTGGTATTGTAAAACCAAGAAAATGCAAAAAGCAGGCGTTATAAATAATTTTTAAAATATATACTACCAAATTGATTTATTTCCAGATACAAATTAATTTTGTTTTATATTTTAATATCTATTAGCGGAGTATGATCAAAATTCATGGCAATGCAATATATGAAGTGATATTATTATTTCCTGCAGTGGAACAAATACCTAAAGGCTTCGTAGGTAATCATGACACGTGTCAGTTTTGGCAAATCATATAGTAACCAGCTGACGAATTTTATAAAAACAAATGTGCGGTTATTCTCCAACCCTTGTGGAAGGCGGAGTTCATTGATAGCTGTTTGAATGCAATGCTGATCGAATAAAACCTTCCCATCGATTCCCGGTGCTACATGTAATTTTCCTGGTAGGTACCAGGAAATTTGCATAACTAAGTTCTTTTTTATATTTATTTAATTTTAGATTCATGGTGTTTTATATGAGATAATATACCTACCAATCTATTGGTGATTATAAATTTGAAAGATTGTGAAGTGTACTATCGATATAGTAGAAAGCAATGTGGTAAACGGATTGAAGTTTAATTAACATTTCTTTTGACCTGGTGGGTATTCTCATGGAATACCTCTACCTTGGGGAAGCCGTAGTGACGTGGCGGACACTAACGCTCAACTCACACTGGCGTAGAGTAGCAGCACCGCGACACGTTGTGTTTTGTTTGCTTTTAGAATTTTTCATCTAGAATTTCTATCTATTTTTAAATATATCACAAACAATTATTTATTGTCGAAATATATTTTTCCTAAACACGCAATAACAATTCCCTCTGTTTAATAGAGCTTTTGTACAAACCAAATAATGATAGATAGATAGTCAATTTAGGTTAATAAATATACCGTTTTTTTAAAAGCATACAACACCGAAATACTCGATACTAAAATATTTTAAAATATTGCGGTTTGAAACAAACATTGTGTGCACTTTGTTAATCAATACAACAAAAATACGCAACAACACTGTTTGAATTTGTGGTTAAACAAATATACATAGATCATACAAATATTTGACTGTAATAACGAAACGACCATATTGCATAGAGTGCTAAATAACAGCAATTCTTTGCACTAACAATTTAGAATCATTTAGTGAGTGTTATAATAAAAAAACCATAACATTGACGCTTTTATTTGTGACTTATACATTGAAATAAAACTACCTTTTGCTATTCAGCTGATAAATTTGCGGTATATCAATCAAAGGTAACTTACGGAGTCAATCAGAGAACAAAAGTAGGTTTTATTCAATAAATCTTTTGTTTAAATCTTCTCCTAAAAAACTCCTAACATAAAACAAAGAAAAACAACTCGAAACCAAATAGCTCAAGTCTCATAATCAGAAAATAGATTCATGAATAATTCCGTGTGATTTTTACTTGGAATCCTCGCCTGAATGTCTTCGGTCAGCCATGCATTAAGAAGTAAAAGAATTCATTAAGTTAATGTTTTGAGAATCCTTCGGGCAACGGTTACGTGTCTATATTTTTTTTATTATTATTATGCAGGCTTGCCCATGGGAAGGTGTGGAAGGTAATGGTAATGTTGGCTACCTAAATATGTAATTTATAAGTTTGGTTCACTTTCTTAAGTGTTTTGATTATTGAGAATGCTTTAGTCGGTTCGTACTTCAGGTTTTGTATCTGTGTAACTTAAATTAAACAAAGACAAGCATAGAGCGTGCGCATCCCTTATGCCAAGCGTAAGTACATTTTTAGCTAAATGTACTGCGAACCAAGCGTAGTACTGATTTATGGGATTTTCCATGCGACGACAGACGTTTATATGAAAATATCGATTTCGATATTATAAGGGCAATATTAGGATTTGAGATAGTTTTAATAAAACGGTGCGCTCTGTTTTACGATTTTACATGTTCATACTAGTGCCAACAGTTCATACTTGATATACGTGCTCTATAGTTTACTTATTAAGGTGTGTAATGTTTTAATAAATCCAATTAACAAGTCACATTATTACAAGTTTTTTCTTTAGTAACTAATGCAATCAGTCAGGCAGCAGGTACATGTCTAACTGATTTTATTATCTGTTATTATAGATACATATTTACCATCCTTTTCCATATCATATTCATGGAGCGTAACTACTAAAGATCCCACGAGTATTACCTAGCAACAAACAAACTTGAAAATAAATAAAACAAAACTAAAGAAGGATCTAAATTTACATAACTCTTATAAGTCTGTCAAAAGAACATGACACTCAATTTACTTCCTACCGTACCTCCCTAAGCTCCCTGAGCTTGTTTTAACAATTTCGCAAGCTAACTTATGTTTTTCAATCAACTGAGAAGCATAAGGGCGGAACTGCGCGTTAAATCCTATATAAATTCGTAAAAAACAGGATTTACATCGCGACCCGTGACGTCCTTTGGGCACGCCGTAAAAATTCACGTAAATTTATGAAGACGTACAGGTCAGGAAGGTTGTATTAACGTAAATCTACGGGCAAAACGTAGCAGTTTTTATAGAGCTTTAGAATATTGATTTATCTTTTCAAGTGAACGTGAGTTGGACAGGTGAAATGACAGTGTATACACTATGTTTGTGTGAAAACATAGATGTTTATAAAAAACCGTTTAGTTACCAGCATAGACCACCGAAAGTCTATATTCTTGGTTACCAGTAATTACGAATTAACAATTTCAATGACAGTGTCGAAAATGGGCGACAAAGTTTTAGTTTACAAAAACACTAGTCGTCGCTTTACTTACGTAAATCATCATAATCTTCATCATATGATGATTTTAGATTATAAATATCGGACCAGAATTTAGCTATTTGTCATATAGGTGACCATCATCATTATCATCAGCTTTGAATAGTCCACTGCAAATATTGTCTTCTGTTTCAGCCGATCTTCGCAATTTCCGAGATGATAATTAAATTTAGGGGAAATTATGAGCCCTACTGTTAAATACCGCTAAAGAAACACCCATTCAACATACATTTAAATATACAGTGATCCAGGTACTAGGGTATACTAAGTTTAACTCAGAATACCTGGTCTCTACCATTCAAACTGATGTACCTACATAAATTTAGTGCTGTTCTTGTGATTTTTATTAGTAAACATTGTCTTAAAAACAAAGAGTGTTAACGAAAATTCTTATTTCGTAAACATTCATATCACAAAGGATTGCGCAAAAACATTCGCACACAGTCAGAAAGAAAATTAAAGGGACAAATAAAGACGTGATAAAACAGGCCGTGTAACATGATCGCGTGTTAACAACTCATATTACATCAGATAAACCCTTATTCCTTGCTCCGATATATACTTTTTTCACTATCGTTTGTTTAATACTTATACTAAGTAATTAAGCGATTTAAATTACAACTTTTTAATATTGAAATAAAACTACTTTTGAACGGATTTATCGCGGTTAAATGATACTACTTTTGAACGGATTTATCGCGGTTTGTATTTAGATTTTAGTTCCCAACATTTCGACGCCTTTGCAGGTATCATGGTCACGGGCAGACTCTGACCATGATATTTGCATAAAATCCGTTCAAAAATAGTTTTATTTCAATGTCTAACATTCGTGTAAACTTCAGAAACCAATAAGCTTTTTATAAACTTACTTCGTGATATAAAATAGTTGTTCACAAATTACTTTGTTACAAAATGTTGACATTAAATCTTGTTGCAAAACACAATTAAATCATAACAAACAAATCTTAAAACAAACTTTGTTTAAACTTCGAGGCAAAAGTCTCTAATTACAGATAAATATTTTAAAATAAGGATTAAGTGGGAGCGGTGAGAATTTTCGACTACGTGCAAACTTGAAACCTTATTTCATTAATTAACTAGAGTCGAAAGGTTGAAAGAAAAGCAGTGCGCAGGGGGCGAACTTTGCACAGTTTTTCGTGCAAATTGTGTGTTGTTGGAGGGTTGTTTATTAATTTCTTACTTGGTTCGCCTTTTTGCTGTTTCTTTATAAAAGTTGACTCTACTTTTTGGTCGCGCAAGCCAGTGCTATGCTTTGTCGTACCTAAGAAATGCTTTATTGTTTTGGTGATGGCAAGTAAATAGCGATTAAATATACAAATTTGTTTTTAAATTCATATGTAATCGAATTAGGCGATTAATAGTTTAAATTCTATTGAATAAAGAAAGAAAAAAAAACTCCACATGAGGTAAGAAATATATAGGTATACTTACAAGACTCTATCAATAACCATAAGTGAAAATAACCATAACTTTGAGACGATTTAAAAAATATGGGACTGTCTTCTCTTTTACTACACCACACAAAGCAAATAAGGATCACAAACCACAGGCACTAGATTAGACAAATTGAACAAGTTTCCGAACGTATTTACCCGATAGCATCAAACTTAGTACAATTAAAGTCAGTACTCAAATGTAAGGAACAAGTATCTGATCTAACTCCAATCAGAGTCGGCTGTTTGTCGTAAACTTCGATTCTCTCCGCCATTTACGACCACAGACAATTTATGAGGTAAGCTATATTGCTTTCGCTGACACAGAGCGGTCGATATCTTTACGACTCTGTAATATGGTTTTATGCCATGGTGGACAAATTTTTTAACTTGGAATAGTATGAAAATTCTACTTGTTTATGGCTAGGAAACTTAGGATCAATAGTTCCTTTTTATTTGGTACAAAGTAATTATCATTTTAACTTCATTCGACAGTTGTTAAAAAAATTAATTATGCGATCAACACGCAATTTTCACGGAGTCATAAGAAAACAAAAGCCTCTTTGTAATATTGGAATCGATAGGAATATTTAATTAAAAACCGGGATAAGCCAGCGTCAATTACACCCGCATTTTGAGCTCAGAGGTGAAAAATTACAAAGGGTTTTAGGTCAGATTTGTATGGCTTAAAATAATAAGTTAAATAATGTCATTGCGTTAGGTTTGTACAGATCTTTTGATACACGATACTGTTTGCCAAACAAAATAATACTTTTTGCATTAGTGAAGACCCACATTTTGTGAACTTCTGTATATTTTTATAGTATTTTTTCTTGGGTCAGTTTTAGAATTTCTCTTTATCCGTTTCTTTATTTTTTCGTTTAAATATTGCTTGGAAAAGTGTGCTGAAGGAAAGTTTTTGCTTAAATTCTTGCTGAAAACTTTTATAAAAAAATACGTTTATTTTTTAGAAGTTACCTTTTAAACAATTTTCTTAGAATCTTAATAGCCTTGGATAAATACAGAGCATACCAGAGTTGAAAAATCACACACTTTTTATGGTCTTTGTTTTAACGTATGGGACGTAAAAAAATGTCTTGGATGACGTAAGACCAATTATTTTATTTTGTTTTATCTACTTCGTCTATTTATTTGAATTCTTGAATCTATATTAAAATTTATATTATATCTAATAACCACGCATTTATTTAATTTTTCGAATATATATAAATCATAATGCTCTTTATTTCGTCGACATTTTTGATTATTATTATGGGTAGAGTTTAAATGATTCCTTTGCCACAATTTACGAGCCTATAGGAGGCGGCCATTTTAAATTTATTAGCGTACCCAACGCGGTAAATTGGACTTTAGTTGGCGACTTTATGGCGAATGAAAGTGGTTTATTATCTTTTTCAGTAGAAATGTGTACGTAAGGTGACGGTCTAAATAATTTGTTGTGAAATAATTTACTTTTTGATTTATTATATACTTTTATTCTCTGGGTGTATTCAAATCTGGGTGTTCCTTGTGCATGTGACTTTAATATTTGTGAAACATTTAAAAAAAATCACAAACGGTCAAGTAGTTACGTCGTACTTTCACTTTATCAAACCAAAATTGTTTCAGAAGGATTCTGATCCTGATTAAAATAATCATTGTTATTATTAACCCAGATTATCCTTTAAAAATACCTATAAGTAATTTAAGCTTTGATGTCGTAAACGGATATCGTATAAAAGTGACAACTCATGCTACATGCATGGTCACTTTTTACTGTCAAAATAATGTTGATATTGATAACTTTTTTATTTTCTAAATAGTGTGAATATCGAGATGTATAAATACCACTGAATAAAAATATTCCATTCAAACAGTACCTGTGTGTGTGTGTTTAGTTATTTCTCTTAGAGGTAGGTACCTCTCAGAGAAATAACTAAAGAACTTCCTACAAGTTCAGATTGTTGAGCTAATCTCCTAAAAAAAAAAAATCCAACTGGA
This sequence comes from Diachrysia chrysitis, assembly GCA_932294365.1. Lineage (NCBI taxonomy): Eukaryota > Metazoa > Arthropoda > Insecta > Lepidoptera > Noctuidae > Diachrysia > Diachrysia chrysitis. Next base: position 12,514,699 of record OW028651.1, on the reverse strand, counting down.
AAATGGTAGGTCAGACTTGAAAATCTAATACGGTCTTACGATTGATAGTTATTTGAGAACTGAGACCATTGTTCATTGTGCTAACTTTTTTATGCCCGCCAAGGGAATTAAACATTTAAATACTGACTGCTTTTAAAAGTAATGGAGTTTGCAGTCATAAAATCACCTGGACAACATTTTATGGTCCTCGTTCGGGGTTCAGGGGCATAAAATAAAATCAATCGCCATTTTATTACTGTATTTACCCTAGTTACAGCAGTGGCTACAATACTGACTTTACACGGCTTTAGAAAACTATTTCAATATATAATTTGGTTCAGTAAAGTTAGTTTAGTTAGTAAATAGTACGTTATATTTGAATATAAAAGTAATAAAATTAAGAACTCAAAAATGTTTTACCACATATTTATTTGTTCGAAAAAGTTTAACAGTAGTGCAGTGAAAATTGTCTCTATAAAACTTAAATTAAGAATCTTCTAAGCAGCTAATTAATAAGGCAATAGAGTTTAGTTTTGTGATACTGCATAATAATATTCTAAATAAAAAAATAATAATTATGAAACATTTTTTACGTATAAAATATATGACCAGTTTTATTCAAATTTATTTAAAAACAACGGTTTACTCACGTATATTTTCGGGATCGCCCGACTAGTTTCAGTTCGACACGCGACACCACCGCCGCCGCGTCAGCTCATGATTAGGGACTCCTATTGAGTCTGAAACTAGTCGGGCGATCCCGAAAATATACGTGAGTAAACCGTTGTTTTTAAATAAATATGAATACTCCTCACGAAAGTTATTATACAAGTTTTATTCAATTTAGTTGATATTGTTTAGTTGATGATTGCCGGTGCTGGGTCCTGTTACCTATATATAAATAATATCTTAATATTGCTCTTAAAATACACCAAAACAGAAGCTAGTAGAAAAACATATCTTATTATCCCTTCCGGATAAGATTTTTACTAATGTACGACTACGAACAAGGAGCTCGTTTTTTTGTACGCCACTTTGAGTCACAGATAATTATATTCAACTTTGTTAAAATTAAATACTCAATGCCTTTGTACAGATAAGATTGTTCCTTTTTAATTGAATTTTGGCACCGCTTAATTACTTTAATTAAGACTCAGATTCGCTCTTTTACTTTAGAGTGCGTATTTGTGTACTTAATATTTTCTTATTCCTTATTTTTTTACGAGGTTATTTTCTTTTTTATTAAAAAGAAGAGTGAGTTGTAGCAGGATATTATAGATTATTTATATAGACCATAAATTGTTTTATAACATTATGGTGGTGGGGTATATAAACAAGTGGGGTTTATTTTGACAGGACATGAAAAAAAACATAAAATGATTTGGAGTAAATAGTACGAAAATCTTATTTAATATTCTGACTACAGTTATAAAGTTCTTAGATTATGACATTACAATAGTATATTAATAGTTTCCTAGATTGGCAAAAAATATTTTCTCTTTAGATAGTTATATACTTAAATCTCTTATCTCTAGTGGTCGGCCTTTATTGATAATACTGGTCAATAGTGATGAAAGATATGGAAACGAAAGATATCAGAAAGCTAATATAGGTATACATGTGCAATCGATGTTTATTGGTGTTTAGTATCTTACTATGGTAGAGTTGTAAACATCACAAAAAAGATGCTCTCGGAATTATACAATTTCTATTTAAGAATTTTACGACAAATTCGCTGACAATTTGCTGATTAAAACCAATACAATGTAATACATCAGAAGTGATAAACTCGCGCATTCCTTTAAAGCCGAGAAAATGATTGTGCTCCGAGAAAGCAATCCATTTAGACGTCTGAATCCGGATATTGCGTTTGTATCGGACAGCGTCAACCCTCTATACTTCCGAGAACCACCTTGCTTTTTATCTGTAATGGAACTTGCAGCAAATATGGGGAAGTAATATGCTGTAGGAGCTTTTAGGGTCGTCTTCCGCCCTACAAATGACGATGGCAGACGTTCTTCTCTTTTGCTTTTACCGGAGGCTAGGTGGGATCACATTTTTTTTTTCTAATCTATAGTTATGTATTATCTAGTAGGGCAGAGCGTGGGATAATAAGAGCCAGCCAGGGTAAATACATCGATGGCGATGGACGGAATCTTTGCTCATTTGATTGGCTGTCAGCGCTCGGCCATTTCCGTCACCAATCGAGAAAGTACGCCTGACGCGTACGCGTTGTTAGTGACATACGTTAAGTCAAGAGAGATGGTAATGTTTTTCAGATAACCATGAAGATATATTATCATTGTTATATATTTATTATTATTATTACTTTAGTCTTCTTACAAGTGCAATTCGCTAAATTGTGATTGGAAGTGGAATAACATATTTGTGTTGTTACTTTACAGAATGGTTGTCAGCGGGTAATGAGAGCCATACGTGGCTCTGGATGTTTATTACTCTGTTTTATTTGGATAGTTGACTTTTTTTATTTGTGTTACAAATGGGTCCTATAATATTGTTTTTGTTTTATGTTTTTCGGGAAGAAATAAAATTTATGGCTTTCATTTTCCATATGAGCGTTAAATGAGGTCTTATTGCCCGCACGTAGCTAGCGATTAAGATTTTTTTTAACATAATTATACTGTTCATTAATGTTTGGCTATAGTTGATTTAAACTGTAATGAAAGTATAGTAAAATATGAGGATAAAATTTTTAATTAAAAGTTATTATAAAATAAACAAATTCTTCATTAAAAGTTATAACAAAATAAACAAATGTGGTTTTTATCAACATTTTCCCTTAGTAAACTCCCATTCCCCCACCCTCCCTTGCTTCTATGCGGGTGGAGTTGCGGGTTACAACAAAATTTATTACCTTAAAATTCATCTACTATTTACTACCATGTTCCCTTCTATACATCACCTTAAGGTAGACTGGTAGAAATGTTTTTAGGCATTAAGTCCACCTATGTACCTACTGTGTTGTGCGTAAAGTATAAAATAAATAAAATTGTAGAGGCATTTTATTACATGAACAACTTAGTTACCAACAAAACCATAGATCAAAAAGCTGCACCTATATTGACTAAAACCAACAAAGACACATCATTAAGCTTTGCACTCACGCTGTAATATAAAACGGTGGGTCAAACTAAATTAATTCACGGATACTGTGGCGCGAACATTTTGTGCGACAGTAAACAAAGCTAAGCCATGTGTTCGCTCGCTGCATTTTAATTGAAAATTTAATCGTTTCCCAATCGAGTGCCCGAATATCCAAATATTCAGAATTGGAGGACCAAATTCTGCTCACAATTTATGTTAGCATCATTTATGGCGTGGAACATTCGAGAATGTATTTTAGGGTAACGATTGGTTTAAAATGTTATTTTTAGAAGTAAGTGAATTGGTGGGGCTTTTAATGGGAGCTTTTTGGACTTAAACTGTGAATGGGATTCTGATACACGCTGTCATTATTTACGAGTTTGTAGTAGCAATGAAGTTTAGCTGTTGATTGGAAAAATTAAATTCGTCTTATTTGAGATTGGGGATAGGTTAGGCTTTTATCTTATTACATTCTTTCACGGTGACTGTATGCATCATCTGTTAACGACACATAGTCCTTTACAAAAGATTCTAGTAGTAGATTATTTTGACTTAACTTACATTTTATTCCATAAAAAACTGCTAGACAATTTTCATTATTTGTTTATTATTTATTTATTGATCAAATTGCTTTTGTTTTGCTTTTGTTTTTGCTTTTGTTTACCTCGCTAGCAAAAAGTTATCGAGATTGAGAGTTACTGGAATAAAGTACTAGATGTGTTAATTTAAACCAGAAAAAAACAGCAAACCTCTAATAATTGTTTTCTATTCATTAATTTAGTCGAGCATGTCCCATACAAGGCTATCACTTTAAACAATAAAAATATTATACATCAGAACTCACACATAAGTTATTATAATGCTTAGAAGACCGAAGAACGATTTGTGTTTTTTGTGGGATTTTGAAGGTTCATTTGAAAAAAAAAAGTATAGTAATATTATATTTGCAAAAAAAATAAATAAAAATAAACATAACAGATTTTTATGAAGTTATACGACAAAAAACGTAATGCTATCTAGACAGAGGTAGCAACTATGTTAATTAATCGAAAAAGGGTCACAAAGACCTCGCAATACAGGTCTAGTTATTGATAATAATATAACTAGACCAGTTGATAAGATTCATTGTTGTCTGTATTTAGCTGAGATATTTAACCAGAACTGTATATCTTCACCGTCGGGATTAGAGCCGGTAGATAGCTCGTTGCCAATGTCGAGGTATGCTTCACTTTCGAGAGTGTAGGGATCCCATTTTACTCCCAAGGAATTGTCTGGAGTTGGGTTTCTGAAAGTTAACATCTATATTACTGGCCTATAACAAATAAAGGACAACAAAATTTGAAACTCTACTTTTACTTTTATTATAGTTAGCACTCAAATCATTAGCTTCATTGTATTAATCGATAAGTTACATACAATTTATGTGAACATAACATACGCAAATAGCAAAAGTTGGTATTTACTATTTAGACCTAATCCATATTTTCATCATACAATTATAAATGAGACAGTAACTCTGTTAAAAGGTTTGGTAAAACACTACTCACCCATATTTAGCGAAGTTAGTCCATAACTTAGTAACTCTTTCGATTAGTTGAAATGCAGTGGATTTTGTGTCCAAATTGGTTTTCATTGCTTTGGCATTAAAAAGGTACATTATATCATCTGCATGACATGTCACTGGTTTTGCTCCAATTAAGCTTGTTAATCCTAATACATGAGCTAACACGTTCCTTTCAGATTTACAAGAGAATTTATAAAGGTAAACTTTGTTCTTTTCTCGCGCAGAGATTTGTGCAAATCGGACTGTAGGATATATGAACATATCCATCGAGTAAACATTTACTAATGACTCCCAGTCTTCGGATATCTTAGCTGGGTTTTTAAAGTAATACTTCCTGATCTCCTTTCCTAGATCCAGTAGTCGATCCACTGGGACAGTGATTGATAGTGGTCTGGTTACTAAACTTTCTGGATAGTTAATTACCATCTCCAGTTTTTTCGGAATATCATCTTTCTGGCCTAAATTAATGAGGCCTTCGTCTGTTGTGTACCCCGTCATTACATCTACTCCCTCATGAATACCTCTACACACGTGGTCGTACACGTCTCCATAAAAAAATCTCTCGTTGTTGCCGAACTTGCGTTCATCCACAATATTAAAATATAAATCTCGACCTTCTTTTGCTTTTTCTTGTAGTGTTATCTTGGGTGTAGTATTTACAAGAGACTCAGCAGGTTGCTTTTTAAAGAACTCGTATAATTCCTTGGCATCTTCAGAATAAAATCCTAATGATCTTGCTAATGCTAAAGCTCTTTCAAAAGGTCGATGACCGTTTGACCAGCCACTAAGGCAATTACCACTTTGAGGTATAGCTCTCTTAAACAAGCCTTTCGACATCGGCGATATCAAGTGATAACTGACACTAGCTCCACCGGCGCTCTCGCCAAATATCGTCACATTATTTGGATCACCTCCGAAATTAGCAATATTCTTATTCACCCACCTAAGCGCTTGTACTTGATCTTTCATGCCAGCATTTCCAGGCACCTCTTCAGTGTCTAAGCAAAGAAAACCTAGAACTTCAAGTCTGTAGTTGATTGTAACGAGAATGACATCTTGTCTCACCAGGAATTCTGGACCGTACAAGTCGTCTTCCCCGCTGCCAGAAATAAATGCGCCTCCATGTATCCAGACCATTACAGGAAGAGGCTTGTCAGGTTTAATGTTTGGTGTGTAAACATTGAGGTATAGGCTGTCTTCGCTTCCAACAATCCCTTGACCGAACATTATGTCCATTTGGAAACATTTTGGGCTGCATTCTTTGGCACTGCGAACGCCTTCCCATGGTTTAGGAGGTAGTGGAGCCTGTAGAAAAAAAAAAGTTTTATACGATCTGTTTCGAGAATCATTATTGCTTACCATGGTCACGTTAGGTTTGTATACATATTGTTGTTTAGATATTTTCAAGGTCAAGTTAAAACATGTTTATTTTACATGTGCCTTACGGCCAATTTCAAAAACATATCCGTAGATAGTTTTCCCTACTAGATATAGGATTATAACATAATTTCATAGAAATTCGTCGTAACTCTCATCACAAAATTTGCCGTGTACCTAATGATTGCGATAATAGGTTAGACTTTGAACGATATGTAGGTACTGCTGTACTGATAAAGTTTCAAAATATTTAAAGTTACATCACAGTATGTGATTTAAAGTTACATCACGTACTGTAATGTAACTTTACTATTTTTGTTACTATTTTTGTACTTATGTACTGATAAAAGTTTCTAAATATTTAAAATTACATCACATACTGTGTAAATAATCTTTAAATATTTAGAAACTTTTATCAGTACAGAATTACCTACATATCGTATAAAACTTTTTCGGTTTCCTAAAATATAGTAGGTGTTTTTAGACATCATGTTTAAAGAAAATTTTGACATTCATTTATTATTAAACTAGCTGACATGCAGTCGCTGTAGTTTTGACAGTTTTCGCGGATTTTTCTCAAATTTTCGTTCACACAAACCCTGACAATAACAAACACAAAAAAAAAGCAAAACGGTCGAGCCGTTCGTATGTGAAGCTTCGTCATACATTTGGCAATATAATTAATTACCTTGAACCTGAGGTCTCCGATGGGTGGCTGTGCGTACGGTATCCCCTTAAAGCTGTAAAAGGGTGCCCCAAATTCGTTGTCTACCTCCTCCCCCTCTAGGAGCCCTTCGTTCACTCTGACTTGGACCATTGTTGATACAACTGCAGCAAAGCGACGCTAAAGATACACTAACACAAACAATTCACCTTTATTCATTTTGATAAAATGCTTAAAGACTGTAGACTCTATGACGTTATTATCGTTAATAGCAGTAAGATTATTTTTTGTTTCGTTTCTTTTACTCATACATTGTTACCAACTCAACATATCTGTTTGCGTAATCCCTTGTGGTTATATCATACAAGTGTGCGTGACGGCTATCAAAATACTTGCGGCATGATATTGGCAAATAACATGACATGATTAAACTTCCTATTGGTCACTATGAACCGTTTTGATCAATAATTGGTAGTTTAGGTACCTTTTAACTACATGATAATGTTTTGAAAACCAATTAAATATTTCTACCTGGGAACAAAGTGTAATTATTTTATCTTAAACTAGCCATTTAATAACAAGTAAAATATAATTGTAAATAAGCCTACGAATATATATACACTAGCTGTCCCCCGCGACTTTGTTCACGTGTTTTAGTTTCAACGGTTTTTCATTTTTGCAACATTTTTCATTTATGCTCCGCTCCTATTGGCCGTAGCGTGATGTTATATAGCCTATAGCCTTCCTCAATAAACGGACTATCCAATACAAAAAGAATTTTTCAATTCGAACCAGTAGTTCCTGAGATTAGCGCGTTCAAACAAACAAACAAACAAACAAACAAACAAACTCTTCAGCTTTATAATATTATAGTATATAGTATAGATTATAGGGGCTCGAGGCTAAGTATTAGCCGAACAGTTTGAAAGATAATAAATGTTCAGCCACGATCGCCATGGTTGGTCAGTGGATGGATAACCATGCTGTGTGTGTAAATATACCTCTCCATGCTTCACAATGCATGTTAAACCTTTTATCTCGACTGTCACACGTTGATTCTTGACAGTTGTTAAGTCATTACAATTCTTAACTTTATTACCCAGTAAATGGGATGTGAAGGTCAGATAGGCAGCCGCTTCATGTAAGATACGGTTTTTAGCCGAATCTGCTAAGACTGGAAGCTGACCTCTTGGGAAAAGGCTGTGTGGAAGATTATCATGATTTTACATCAATTAGTTGTTCATTCATTGTGTACACTAGCTATATTTCTATATCTGATTTTACTTAGTTCCTTGTTCGGAAGTATTGTTGTAGGTATCTTCTAAAGATATATTCATCCAATAAGGTATCGAAATAACGAAAAATAACGTCGTCAAGGCAACGACAACTCATACAGAATAATTTATTTTAATATAAAATGAAAAATAATATAAATAGTTTAAACAGTCGAGCAATAAATAGCTCAAAAAGAAGTTTGCTGTAAGCGTTTTCGTAGGCGTTTCCTAACTCAGTGAAATAGTTTGGCGAGTTGTTGCGTACGAGCTGTCGTGCCAACTAATTCAACTACGCGGACGTGGTCTATCTATCTGGTGTCTTCAGGCAGCGAGGAGAACACCACGCCAGTTCGCGCGCCACCCGGCTACAGACACCAGGGTGCCGCCGCCAAAATGCGCGCGCCGCGGCGCCCTAGGCCGCCAGCGCGGCTGCGCCGTAAATGACACGAGTTGTCATATTTTGAACTATATTTCTTCTATGCATATTTTCAGTTCTTGTTTGTTGTTTTTTTAGTTGTTTTAATTTATATTATAGTTGTTAAGTGTAATTATATACAAATTAAATGCCAAATGATGGAAGTGATGTGGTAGGAAACAGTGCCAGTCAACCTTTGCTGAACGTCCTGGAGAGGTGTCCTCTGTGCACCCAGGCACGATTTTTTAAGGGTAAGCGGGGTCTGAATGTGCATATTGGGAGGGTGCACAAGCCCCAAAATGCACTTACTTCAGACCCTGACATTCCTACACCTACAACAACCAGTTTTGGCCCGTTTTGGAATACACTATCGAAATTCAAAAACTCTGTTCCCGTTTTAAAGCGAGTTCCTCGCGGCGCTAGACCTATAGTGGCCCAATACCTGGCAGGTTGCATCCGCCTTGCCACCCGAGAGAACTCCGTAAGTGCCTGGGAACATCTGCTTACCTTCCCTTACAGAATTTTACATCTTCAAAAGAATTCGGCATCCAAAAAGACTTTAACTGCTCAAATTAAAGAAAACTGTAACGTTTCGACTCACAATTTGGCTTCAAAATTACCGACGCAGATGGTTACCTCCTCAAGAGGTATCTCACATCTTGTTGAAGTTAAGTTAGGGGAAGGTGACATTAGCGGAGCAGCCAGGATTCTTTTTAGCAGTGATGAGGTGGCTCCTTGTTCTTCAGAGACTCTCGCAGCTCTGGAGAGCAAACACCCTGCCCCTGCGGACGGCCTTTCCTTTCCCGACGCCCCTGATCCGGATACTCAATACCTCACCGTTACAGGTCGGGAGGTGATCAGTGCCCTTAGTTCCTTCAGGAGTGGCTCTGCTGGCGGTCTCGACGGCCTGAGCCCGCAGCACTTGAAGGACCTTGTCAGTTCAGGAGCCGGGGAGGCTGGTGAGTTACTTTTGAAGGAGCTCACGGCCCTGATCAACCTCATGCTCTCCGGCAAGGTTAACGATGCCGTCATCGACGTCTTGTACGGGGCCAATTTATGTGCCCTGCGCAAGAGGGATGGCGGCATTCGACCCATTGCCGTGGGAACCACATATCGTCGTATGGCAGCCAAGATCTGTTGTAAATTTTATGGTGAGGTCGTTTCGGAGAAATTTCGGCCCCTGCAACTTGGTTATGGCTCCAAAGGGGGCTGTGAGGCTGCCGTACACGCGTTGTCGACCTATCTAAATTCTGGCAAAGGAGAGGTCGTTTTGAAGGTTGACATTAAAAATGCATTCAATTCGGTTAATAGGGACACCTTGCTGGCGGAAACTAAAAAAGAATTACCTCAAATTTTTAGTTTTCTTTGGCAATGTTATAGACAACCATCTAAATTACTTTATCGGGATAACCTTTTGGAATCCGCAGTTGGCTGCCAGCAAGGTGATCCCCTCGGGCCAGTAATCTTCAGTTTAGCAATTCACCCAATTATTCGGCAGCTAAATTCTAAATTTAACGTGTGGTACCTCGATGATGGAACCCTTGGAGGCGATGTAGACACGGTAATTAACGATCTGGTATTTTTAAAAAATAATTTTCATTCCATAGGACTTGAACTTAACTTATCAAAATGCGAATTATTCTTTTCGGACAGCACTGACAAACAAATGGCAATTTCAAAATTTAACTCAATAGCCCCTGAAATCAAAATCATAGACAAAAGCTCTCTTCGTCTCCTTGAATCTCCAATCTTTGACGATTCCTTTCCAAATTTTATTAATGAAAAAATTCAAAATTTCAATGACGTTTCGGAAAGACTATTACAAATTAACATGCATTCGGCCATTACCCTAATTCGTTTTTGCTGTTTTGGCCCTAAATTAATCTATTTTCTCCGAGCTTCCCATTTATGGAAGCACCCCCAACTTTTAGAAAAAATGGACAAAATTATAAAACATACTCTTACCTTGATTTTAAATGTGGCCATGGACGACCGAGCTTGGGCTCAAGCCTCACTTCCCATCCGTATGGGAGGGCTCGGCGTCCGCAAAATTACAAGTATAAGTTTACCAGCCTTTATATCCTCGGTACACGGCACTGAAAAATTAATCAGGAATATCTTAGCTTCTACAATGGTTAATTTTGATGTGCCGTGCTTTTCCGAGGCTGTGGATGCCTGGAGACTCGCCTGCCCAAATTTAAATCCTCCTGACTTCCCGTCATCCCAGAGACGGTGGGATGAGCCGCTCTGCAGAGTAGTTCAGCAGAACCTAATTTCCACGTCTGCTAGTACTGCAGAACGCGCGCGCCTGCTGGCTGTGGGTGAGTGGGAGTCAGGACTTTGGCTTCATGCACTGCCGTCGTCAAACATAGGCACCTTGTTTGACGATACTACTTTCCGCCTCGCCGCTTCCTTACGCTTAGGCGCTGCGTGTTGTTCCCCGCATCGCTGCCACTGTGGCGAGCTTGTCAACAGCCTCGGACACCACGGGCTGTCATGTAGCCGTAGCGCAGGTCGCTTGGCGCGGCACGCGAATATCAACGACATCATCCGACGAGCTCTTGTTGCCGTCGGCGTTCCGGCTGTACTAGAACCTAATGGCCTGGCACGCGACGACGGCAAGAGACCGGACGGCATGTCTTTGTTCCCTTGGAAGATGGGTAGGCCTTTAGTGTGGGACGCTACTTGTGTCGATACTCTTGCGCCATCTCATATTCCTAGTTCATCGTGCTGTGCTGGCGCTGCTGCTGCGGCTGCTGAGAACCTCAAACGGCGGAAATATAACAACCTTATTGGAAGTTATACATTCCAGCCGTTTGGGGTTGAAACACTTGGACCGTGGGGTCCGAGTGCACACATATTATATAAAGATCTGGCGAAACGCCTTGTTGACTCCTCGCGTGACCCAAGGGCTGGCTTTTACTTTGGACAGAGAATAAGCATTGCCATTCAACGTGGCAATGCCGCCAGTCTTTTGGGTACACTTCCAGTCGACAGCGATGCGGATGAATTTTTTGACGCTATTTTTTAGATTTTTTTTTTTTTTATTAGTTAAGAGTTTAGTTTTGTTTTAAGTGTATATATAGTTAAGTTTGTATATATTTAAAATTGTAAATAATATTTAATTGTAAATAATAAAGAATATAAATAACCTACATAACAAAAAAAAAAAAAAAATAAGGTATAAGTAACGCTAATCAAGATACACATTATTAGTACAACCAACCGCACATATTGGTAACAATCTGGCATTAAATACGACTTTATTCCAAGACAGTAAGACTGATTTGCGATTTATGGGAAAATAATTACAACACTTAAATGCAGTGTAATCTTATCTATTTGATTGTCGTTGTTGTTGTGTAAAATGGTATTTATATACGTATCGATAAAACGAAAAATTCAAAAATAAAACGATTCAACGATTTGTAATTAAAAATTGATAAAGATAAAAGGTAAGAAAATGTTGAAAAACAATTAACGATTATGCTATAAGCTGTAATTGTCTATTTAATACATTCTTTGACCAAACTCTTGTAAGATATCCTCCCAGAATTGTATTTCTTCTTTATCAGGCGATGTGCCGGTTCTCAATTTGTTACCAATGTCTAGATAATCTTGGCTTTCAAGCGTATAAGGTTTCCACGTTACTTCCAAAGAATCGTCCGGAGTAGGGTTTCTAAAAAGAAAAGTAAAAACAACTTAAAAAAAAGTTAAATAAAATAATCATTTAAAACGAAATTTATAAATGAACAGCTAAGCTTTGTTTGGGAGACTTAGATTTTTTTTTAAGTAAAATATTGGAACACAAGTAAAACAAGAGTTTTCGTTCTCTCAAAATATTAGGAAGAGTGTTAAAGAAACAAAAAAGAACAGTTATTTTATTTAGATAATTTTGAAGTTGCATCATCATCTTTAGAGAACATGAAATACTAACGTAAACTTAACAACAGCTGTTAATGAATAATCTTCACATCTATCTAGACCAACAGATCTGGGGGCACGGCAGTGCCCCAGCCAAGTCTCGAGAAAACGGGCACGGCAGTACCATTGTATGTCATCACTGTTATTGTAATGTAAACAAAACTAATATAGTCACAAAATATTGATTTATTATTACAAATTAAGTTGAACAGGACTTGGCTCCTATGCGATCTGAAAACTTTTTACGATGGAAGATTTGCGTAGAGAGACTTGGCTCTTTTTACATTGAATGTTTTTGGTGGGATAAGGATATTATTGAGAAGGTAAACAACGACTGGTAATGTAACTAACGAGACAATGTCACTGGCATTACAAGCTTAAGTAAAACATATGGTTAGACAACTGTTAGGATATTATTCTCTGAAGAAAATCACTGTACAAGTTATTTGAAACTTGAAATTGTTATTCAGGTTAATTTGAAGTAATCTTTGTGATTTTATATAATATACACTATGAAGGACGGAATCTATTAACGCTAGACAGTTTTATCCAAGGAACTATTTTGAATTTTTGACAGTTCTTTCATACCAAATCTGACGGATGTCAATTTTATTCCATAAATACAAATTATCTGGCGTTGGAGAAATACGTCATAAGATGTGAAACTTACCCGTATTTAGCAAAGTTGGTCCAAAGTTTAGTAATTCTTTCAATATGTTGAAAATCATTAGAGTTGACATCGACATCCATAGCAACCTCGTGTGAATTAAAAAGATACATAAGTTCATCGCAATGGCATGCAACTATTTCACCTTGAAGGAGATCTGATAATCCCAATAAATTGGCGGTGACATTCCTTTCACTCTTGCATGTGAATTTGTACAGATATGTTTTGTTCTTCTTTGTTCGAGCACACAGTTTCAGCCACCACATCGTAGCTAGCACAAAATCATCCATCGAATAAAACTTTGCTAAATATTTCCAGTCATATTTAGCATGGTTTTTAAAATAATAATTTCTTATTCTCTTCCCCATTTCTATCTGATCCGTCACTGATAAGTTGAGTGCCATAGGACCAGAAACGAAAAATTGGGGATAGTTTCTTGCCATATGCAATGATTTCTCGACATCTTTAGTGACACCCAAAAGCAATATACCTTCATCTTCAGTATATCCTGTCATTATATCGACTCCTTCATGTATGCCATTGGAAACGACATCGACAATGTCGCCATAGAAAAATCTTTCATTATTGCCGAATTGTTGTTCATCAACTATACTGAATTGAACACCGGTGTGGCCTCCTGATAATTCGGATAGTGTAAACGGTACATTAACTGCAACAAGAGATTCCATAGGTTGTTTTTTTAAAAATTCATATAATTCTGTATCATCTTCAGAGTAGAACCCCAACTGCCTAGCCAACGCTAAGGCCCTGTCTCGAGGATATGTAGCCTGCGCCCAATTAGCAAGACTTACACCACTCTGGCATATGGCTCTCTTGAACAAACCTTTCGTCATTGGTGATATTAAGTGGTAACTCACACTGGCCCCACCAGCACTTTCACCAAATATGGTGATATTGTTTGGATCTCCTCCAAAGTTTGAAATGTTTTTGTTCACCCACCTAAGAGCTTGAACTTGATCTTTCATGCCAGCATTGCCAGGCACGTCTGCGGTGTTCAAGCAAAGAAATCCCAGAACTTCGAGTCTATAATTGATGGTGACAACGATAACACCTTGTCTTAAAAGGAACTCGGGGCCGTAGAAGTCATCTTCACCACTGCCAGAGATAAATCCTCCGCCGTGAATCCAGAACATGACGGGCAGTGGCTTATCAGGTTTAACGTCAGGTGTGTAAACGTTGAGATATAAGCAGTTTTCGCTACCATTTCGAGCTCCTTTGTTAAAAAACAGTTCATATTGGTAGCACATCGGTCCAAACTCTTTGGCGCTGCGGACTCCATCCCAGGGTTTGGGTGGTACGGGTGCCTAAAAAAATTTAAGGGTTACCGTTAAATCTTCAATAAATAAACAAAGAAATTTTGAGTAATTTGCTTATGGCCATGCTATACCTACAAACTTAATTTGCATTATTTTATTATATTTTTTAATGAACCATCATTAAAAAATAATAATAACCATATTACCATACCTTAAACCTTAGGTCTCCAATAGGTGGCTGAGCATAAGGTATTCCCTTAAAGCTGCAGAACTTTCCTGCATACTTGTTATTCACTACCTCCCCCTCCAATACTCCCTCGGTAACTCTCACTTGCACCATCTTCGACACTCAACACCCGCGGCAACGCAACGCTTAAATATTACTATATCAAAGTTATCATGTAGTCGTTATCTAATTAATAATTATATCTTATCTCTTTGTGTATATTTAAACACATATATGTGTATTCTTGATCGAAGATGTGAGATCTGTATTTAACCAACTGGGGTTTTTTTTAGGCCAGTCATTGTTTTTTAACTTCCTTAATCAAACAAAGTACCATTCTTAGTTTTTAGTTCATACGAGAAAGAGATAATGATGAGAGGGGCTAAGTGTAAGCCGGTTTGACCGATAATACAGGTTAAGCCGCGCTCGCCGTGGTTGGTAAATGGATGGGTGACCATTTGTAAACATACCGAGACCCCTTCGCGCCTCGGAAAGCACGTTAAACCGTTGGTCCCGACTGTCATACGTAGATCTTTGACAGGCGTTAAGACGTTATAATTCTGACAACCAGTCTTACTTTGAAATACTGTGTTACCCAGTAAATTGGATTGTGGAGGTCAGATAGGTAGTTGCTTCATGTAAAATACAGTATTTAGCTAAATCCGGTAAGACTGGAAGCCGACCCCAACATAGCTTGGGAAAAGGCTAGGTAAAGGAAGAAAGAAGTCAATCAATGAGCTGATACTGCATACTGATGATAAATCAAAGCAAATAATAATACGTATGCAGTGTTAACTTTGTAATACTTTATTTTATTCCAAGGTGTTAATTTTAATGTACCTATAGGCCCTGATTTTTTATTGTGTTTTATTTAAGTATTCTAAAGTGATTTTATCAATACATAGAAATAAAATTAAAGTGTATTTTTATTTATTTAATAATTTATGTACACACACAAAGTCATAAGAAACAACAGATGTATGTACAAAGGTACGGTAAAGGTGTATGTTTGTAATATTAAAATAACCGCTTCTTACTACATGCATATGATACGGTTTGGTTACAAATATATATTTTTTTTGCAATTTTCGTCTGTCTGATGGTTCCGGCTAATCTTTGAAACGGCTGGACCGATCTTGACGAGACATTTACTGGCAGTAAGCTGATGTAATAAGGAGTAACTTAGATTACTACTATTTTAGAAAAAATCTAAAATTGTTGTAAAAATTCTACGCGGACGAAGTCGCGGGCACAGCTAGTAGTAAATATACATATCAATGTAGGTACTTATGAACAAACATACAAAACGAAAAAGATTTGGGATAAGTTGTTTATTAAATTGAAGGCAAACCAGTTTATCTGGTGGTTATACGAATATAAGTTGTTATTTCCTTTTTGGAGTTACTTAGCTTAATATTATTTATAAGCAGCCATCGCAGATCTATTTTCATGTTGTTCCATACAAAATTGTTTAATGGTCGTTGTTTTGTAAAAAGTAAAAATATATTTTTAATTTACTTAATTGATTTTTTTCACATAATTCGTCTTTTTAAGTTTATGATATTTTTATTAATTTAAATTTGATGCGTGTTTTCACTAGGGATGTGTGAGCATGCGTAGCGAAGGATGTGCTTGTTAATAACCAATAGAAACGCTTCAGTTACCTAGCGCTGACCGCTACTCATCCTCGTACATCTCCGGTGGAAACGCAGCCTAACTGCTTTATTGGCGAGGTTGAATGGATAAAATTCAATTAGAGGTTTATTCTACCAAAAAAATACAGTGTCTGCGTAAAAAATAATTTTGTAAAATTATTTTCCGTCAATATTTATATGTATACTGGCTGTTGCAGGCAGCTCCGCCCGCGTGTGTGTCCGTTATAGCGGCAAAAATTACCCTATAACCTTTCTTGGGTTTCAAACTTCAACAATACCAAGGTTCATTCAATTTGGTTTAGCGGTTTAGCCGTTAAAGCCGAACATACAAACAGAAAGACAGAGTTACTTTCGCATATGGTATGTAATACGGATGACTTACGCTAGTTTATTATTTTGAGTTATTAAATATGTTATACCTACTTATGTTCAATCTAAATCGTGTTTAATCTAAAACCTTGTACACAAACTATGGAATTTAAGATATTAAAAATAAATAATCCAAAACCAGTCTTGACCTTCCGAGTAGAAGTGAGTGATTTATTTTTCTGTTCGGTTTTTTGTTTTTAATAATTATTTATGGTTATAATTATGTATTAGTCACTATACAAAAAATATGGGTTTGTTGATTTATAAGACAACGAATATAATGGACCGTTGCTATCTTTAAATATTAGGTTTAATATTAAGGTACTACTCTTGTAGGTTCAATTAATTTAAATTTACAGTTTTGAAAGTTTGAAAATTGTTGGTATGAAAGAATTTTATAATTTTTTTAAAGATATTATTTTGGTAATTAAAACAATATTTTGGTAGGCAGTTAATGTTTTTTTTTATCATGTTTATAAAGAACGATACCAGAATTTGTTTGATTCAAATTCTAAATTTCCCACCTCCCAGTCCCACACGATCCTACCCTCCCATAGCTTTATTATAATGATTTATATAGGTAGGCACAGGTAACCCCCGCAACGAATAAAATACAAAAATAAAAAATATATAAGGAAATTAATTTTATTTAGCTCTTGTTAAACTGCCAAGTTTAATATAAATAACTATGAACTTGGCGCCATAGTATATTTTGTTACTAATAGACCTATCCAACGTACAACTTGTAGCTATTGTAGGGTGGGACCAAAATTATCATCCTTTGATTGAAATTTTCTTTTAAAATGATCAATGATACAACCATATCATTAGTTGTAGTTCCAGTATATCAATAATAAGATAATAAACAGTCATCTAATACGGATGTACTGTGCATTATGTGAGGTATATATGTTTTAACGCGCATGAAGAATTTCGTATCATCCTACAAGATTTATGCCCTTAATGTCGCTAAAAACTCAAAAAAACACATTTCTTGTATGAAATAAGGCCTCCTTTTGTACATACTAGGTACTTCTCCTTGCCCATCTTACATTTTATTAACTTGTTGATCACAAACTCTGTGATCATTTTGAGTGTCGACCTTTTGCTATTATTTGTTGTTATACCGACAACAGAAATACAAAGACAATGAACATTTCAACTGTCTCCCTATTACAGTTTTGGAGATACAACCCGCTGACAGACGAACAGACAGCGGAGGCTTAGTAATAGGAGCCCTAAAAAAGAGTATCGTTGAATCTTTACACTGCAAACTGAAATTTAAGATTTGTTGTACGGGATGGGCATCACGTGGGATTGTGGGAGGTGGGAGCAAAGGAATTAGGTCACTGGCGCGCGAGGTCACAAAACGAGCACAGTTGTGTCATTCGAGGGCTTGATGTCGATAAACCACCGCCACGGGGTAGTTTTGCAGTTTTTTTTCAAATACTTGTACTTGTGTGACGTCATTACGTCGCCATCAGTACACAGGTAGTTTGTTTTCATTTTAGAAATTATAATGTTTAATAGCTATTAAAAAAACATTTATGTATTTTGTGTATTATCGACACAGGTAGGTACTATTTCTTTTAAAATACAAAGTTTACTCACACACAAATTAATTCAAATACTTCTTAATTTGTGACGTCATTAGCCGCTATATGTATATCACTCTAAATAGCCGTATCAGTAGTAAATTTCTAATAAAAAGTATTTTAATTATAAAGCCTAAAAATTACGTATTTATTTTTTTACAAACAGTAACTGCATTCCTTATTTTTTGTTGTTGTAAGCATATTGTAAGTATAGTCTATTTAAATTATTGTGCCAATTGGTGTTATTTCCACTTAAACTAGCATCAACTTTATGGTAGTTTAAATAAAGTTCACTTTAGACTGACTAGTACCACCTGTTTAAAAAATCATAAAAATATGAAGCTGTAGCGCAAACTGAACCTTACATGTAAGCATTACAGTTGTTCTTCTTAAATCTGTTTGTTTACTTGTTTTGACATATAAATTGCGATGTAGTATAGATAGATATTTAAAAATAGTTTGCATAATAAATACTATTCAGTTTTTTAAGAGTTTTGTATGTTTAAGGCTGGTTTTATAGCTACGCTGTTAGACGCGCCGTTGAGCAGCGCCGCTGTTAGCAGCGCGCGTTTGAACAACGGTCCGCTGTAAAACGAGATTAGTACCGCGCGTTTCGCTGCTGTGTACAGTCGTCTACAAAATGAACATTAATGCGGTTAGAGTAGTGGCTATTTACCTCTTATGGAAAAGAAGGCAAAGAAGACTAGCTGTTGATCCTTATAATGGTACAAGGTTAGTGAGAGATGAACACGTAAGATCTTTTTGCGATTTACGAGAAAATAGTCATAAATTTTATAAATATTTTCGCCTATCAATAACTAGTTTTGAAGAATTACTCTGCAAGTTACAGTCCTCTTTACGACGATCCAGCTTATTTCGCATCCCCATATCTCCAGAGGAAAAATTGGCGATCACTCTAAGGTAAATGAAATAAAATCGATATTATAATTCATGTTGTACTGTACTTAACGGCGCGTCTCAACAGCGTCACTCTAAAACGCATACTGATCGTATCGTAACTCGCGGCGCGCGCTTCGGCAGCGCCGGCGAACAGCGCGCGTTTACTCAACAGCGCTGCTCAAGCGCGTGGCTATAAAACGAAACTAGAACCCAGAACAAATCCGAACGCGCGCGCTTCAACCGCGCTGTCGAAACGCGTAGCTATAAAACCAGCCTAACAATTAGTCTGTGCAACGTCCGATGCTTAGGTCATTAGGATGACCGCCAACAAATACTAAAGTCAAATTCATAATAAGTTTTCATTCAAATAGAATTATAAAACATTTATTCCTAATAGTTGAAGAAGTATGAACAATAGTCCAAGGTTATGTTTTTAAATATTTTCCATACAAAATTGTTATTGATTGATTGAATTGATGATTGATTAGGTAGCTTGTCAGATGCCGCCGATACAGATATTTGAAAAAGGTTCTATGTCCTTTATTATAATTTGTTTATTCAAAACAAAAATTACCATTTACACGTTACTTTAATTAAATTTAGTTGATATTAGTCGTCAAGGCTAAAAATAAATTAGTTTGTTTTTTTTGACCTTGTTAAGGTTTTTTTTAACCTTTAAGTTATTTTTATACACATAATTAATAATACGTAGAATGATTGTTGAATATAAAATATGGTAATCAAAAGTTTAACTACTAACAAGCAAATATTTGTGTGGTCACAGACAAAACATTTGGTTGACAGATTCAGGGAGGTATTTCTCAAAGATGTCTTCCCAGAACTTTAACTCTGCACTATCTGGAGCTGTGCCTGATTCCAACACATTTCCAACCTCCAAATACTCTTCATTTTCCAAAGAATATGGATTCCATTTCACTCCTAAATCACCGTCTGGAGTCGGGTTTCTGTAAAAAAACATCAGTGTATTAAAATATAGTTCAAAAAGACGATTCTCGGAGTATCTCTATTCAAATCGCATACAAAAATATCTAGATTGGGGGATTTATAAGCCACAAATGTGTTTTTATTTTATTATCCTGCGAGGATCGAATTCACAGCTTTTCGCGCAATAATAGTTGGCCTGATGTCACTCGGCTATCCGAGTAGTCAACTCTTGATTTGTTAACGATTTTAATGATCGTAATAATTTATTAATTTACTTTAAAATAAAGTAGGTACATAAGATGTTACAATGAAATCAGTTTGACATATTTCACCTATGTGGCATGCATAATGTTTGTTAACGATTTTCTGTTTTTTCACTTACCCATATTTCGCAAAGTTGGTCCATAGTTTTGTCACGTTCTCAATAATGTTAAAAGACTCCGAATCAATGTCTGCCCTTGTGCCCATTTTGTTATCAAAAAGATAAAACAAATCATCAGCATGACAAGACACCAATTTACCTCCAGTTACATCTTTCAGACCCATTACTTCACATATTTTGTTCCTTTCAGTTTTGCAACTGAATCTGTAAAGGTAGATTTTATTTTTATTTGATTTTACGGCCACCTTCATCCATTTCAGAGTTGGGTAAACTAACGCATCAAAACCATAGTAACGTGCCACTTTTTCCCAATCCTCCTTTCCATTCTTGTTACTCATATAAAAGTTCTGGATCTTCTTTCCTATCTCTATTTGTTCAGGAATTGGCAAATTTATCGAAATATGTTTAGGGGTGAAATATATATAGAGATCTTTCATCTGTTTAATCACTTTTGTATATTCCGCAAATGCATATAATATAACGCCCTCGTCATCAGTGTAACCTGTAATAACATCCACTCCTTCATGGATGCGGTTATTGCTTAAATTGTCAGAAACCCTATCATAGAAGAATCTTTCATTATTCCCGAATTGTTTTTCACTAACAACTCCAAAGTATATCTCTAAACCAGCACGTTCTTGTTCAGAAAATGTAAGATTAGGTTTTACTTGAATAAGTGACTCAACTGGCTGCGATTTGAAAAACTCGTATAATCCTTCTTCGTTTTCAGAATCGTAGCCCAATTGGCGAGCTAAGACTACCGCTCTATCATATGGCTTAAAGACTTTAGTCCACCAGCATGATGTAACACCACTCTGGCAAATAGCTTTCTTAAACAGGCCTTTAGACATGGGCGACACTAAGTGGTAGCTTATGCTGCCACCGCCAGCGCTCTCACCAAAAATTGTTATATTATTAGGATCACCTCCAAAATTGGCAATGTTCTTATTGACCCACTTCAATGCGGCCACTTGGTCTCTCATGCCAGCATTGCCGGGTACATCTTCGGTGTCTAAGCAGAGGAAGCCTAGCACTTCAAGTCTGTAGTTGAAAGTGACAAGTATAACTCCTTGTCTCACAAGGAACTCTGGGCCGTAAATGTCGTCGTTGCCGCTGCCGGACATGAAGGCTCCTCCGTGTATCCAGAACATGACGGGCAAGGGCTTGCTGGGTTTCAGGTCAGGTGTGTAAACGTTGAGGTATAAGCAGTCCTCGCTACCCCGAGGCGGGTACATTTTGAATATGTCGTATTGGTAGCATACCTCACCAAACTCTTTAGCGCTTCTTACTCCGGTCCACGGGTTTGCTGGTTGTGGTGCCTAAAATCCAATTTATCATGAAGGTCAGGTGTTCAGGAATAGTTTTAAGCTGCAACAATGTATAATGTTGTCCTCAAAATGAGTATGAATAATCTTTCATTTAAGTGTGTACCACCTACAAGTGACATGCATAATATGATAAGCCTATTAATGTTAATTATTGAGTGAGAATATGTTTTTAACGGTTTTAAAATAGAACAATCCTTTTATTATTAATTACCTACAAAACAGTACATAACATAATGTACAATAAAATATTCTTCTCTAATTATATGAGAATTACCATGGCCACAGTCAAACAGTCTGTACTGCTTTGTAGGACACTGTTTAGTTCGTAAGTAGTAAACTTACGAACTAAACAGTGTCCTACTAATGTAGGTATCTTTTAAAATATAAATAAATACTTATAAATTAAAGGCTTTTTTATATCTTTTATTTCTATTTATCTCTTTTAAGGGTATCTTGGTGATCTGTAAGTCGGGTTTTACATTATCACCAGTAACTATATTGTCAGTTCCTAATCATTATTCATTGTAGGTACAATGTATCACCAGTAACTATATTGTCAGTTCCTAATCATTATTCATTGTAGGTACAATGTAATGACATGAAAATAAACATTTATGAAAAATTAGTTTTATCTAAATAGATTCTGTTTCTTGCCAAACGTGACCAAGAAATATTTATATGTATTAATCCTAGCTGGATACACTCCTATGAAATTAAAACAAGCACTATTTATCATCACAGACTTTAACAAAAGAATTGAAATTAAATTTAAATTTTGTACTAAATTCCTCGACGTTAATAAAGTTTAGTAATTGCTAAAGGATATACCGATATTTCAATCTGAGTAACTTTAAAAAATCCACTTTATGTAAATTATATTTCACACCTTACAAATATTTTAAAAAAATATTTAGAGGTTACCTTAAACCTTAGGTCTCCAACGGGCGGCTGAGCATAAGGTATTCCCTTAAAACTGCAGAACTTCCCTCCATAATCATTGTTCACGACCTCTCCTTCTAAAATCCCCTCGGTAACCTTCACTTGCACCATTGCCACTACTCGTGTTTCTATCTGCGATGGCCATTTACTACTGCCCTTTAAATAAGTTTGGCCGCGTATATCACTGGAGCGGTAACGTCTCAGGCGGTTGCTATCTTATCTATGGATAAAAAAACCTGTACAAAGATTTCTATAATATGTTCGACAATCGACACTTATTAATTATTATTGCTATTTTTATAATATGAGAATATAAAATGTTATAATAAAATAATTTAAAATGATTTATTTAAACATAAAATGTTTATCTATGGTATAAGGGTCATTTCAAACTGTATGAAATGCTTCTCAAGTTGCAAAAAAGCAAAAAAAAAATATTTTCTTTTTATTTTATTAGAAATATGAGCCTCATATTTTTGAGTGAAGTACGAAATAGCTATTTCAACTTTAAGATTGACGTTTCGCTACGCTTTGACTCTGCTGTAGTATGAGTTGAGCCGCGATTACAAGGTATTTCAACAGTGTTTTATAATAAACAAAAAATACAAATACTACTTAATACCAGTGTACAAAGTTCAGGATTCGTTACCGGTTCCGAAAATAGGTTAACGTTTAAAGTTTAAAGTGAAAAAATCTACATGTTTTCCTTGACATTTTTTTGTGTTGTATAGTTTGATATATAAATGGGTTTGTGACCAATACTTAACAGAACATCAGAACGTTTAAATGTATAATCTTTTAGACGAAATAAATCCAAATACATAGTTTGCAGTATACAATTTAAAAACGTCGTATTTATAAAATAAAAAAAAACATATAGTCGACCAAAACCAGGCAAATGACGAATGCCGAAAAATAAACCTATACAAATGATCCCAACATAAATTTAAAACTTTTGTGAGGTTTTAAATAAAACAATTTTTATGGATATTGGCGCGGATTAATATTAAAAGCGCTTATTACATGAACCGTAAACAATAATAAGAAGTAGTGCGGTTGGGATCGCACTAAATAAGAATCTAACACTGAATAGATAAGCGATTCGCCCATTTCTTAATTAAATAATTCTTGCGAATCATCCAATAACCCGTTCGTTCGGTTTCGAGTTTAATAAATAGTGTTCAGTACCTAGACTAAATCATTTTTTGTAATTTACTTTATTACTAGATTTGACTGCACGGATAGCCGAGAGGTATAAGTCGCCACGCCAATTACCACTGTTGCGCGACGTGCTGCGGGTTCGATCCCCGCATGGGACAAGCATTTGTATGATCCACAAATGCTTTTTCTAAGTCTGGGTGTTCATTGTGCATGTGATTTGAATGTTTGTAAAAGCCCCCGCGACACAAGGAGACGATAAATTACTGCGGGATTCGTTAAAAAAATACTTATTTTTTTATGTTCTGTTACAAAGAAAAGTACTAAAAAATATAAAAAACACACCTCTAGTGTCATTAAATTAACATAATAATTACGAGTTTTCCCGTAAATGTGATCAATTAATGTGCGCAAGTCTTTATAAAGGGCTGGCTACAATGCGGGT
The DNA here is from genome assembly GCA_932294365.1 of Diachrysia chrysitis. Lineage (NCBI taxonomy): Eukaryota > Metazoa > Arthropoda > Insecta > Lepidoptera > Noctuidae > Diachrysia > Diachrysia chrysitis. The sequence continues at coordinate 12,490,511 of OW028651.1, read as the reverse complement.
CCAGTGTGAGATCCCCGGGGCTAAACGATTAGGGGATAATTGAATTCTTGGCCCTCATTAACTCGGCCAACAATTACTCGCGGTAACATTTCCAATAGAGCTCGATTAATTTTGTATTCTCATGTAAAATGCTTTATTTAAGAAGCTTGTAGAGCTACTTTTTAATATTTTTTTATTCTTTAAACAACAACTACATTAGAACTACATTAGAACGATGTAAAAAAGGTAAATTTTGCACACAAAAAATCGTCAGAAATTTTAAATAAATAGGTGATATTATAATTTAGAAAAGCGTTGCGCCCTTCAAATTTTATTTAACTAGGTTTGTAAACAACTACTTATCTTATTAAGAAATCTATACTAATATTATAAAGCTGAAGAGTTTGTTTGTTTGTTTGTTTGAACGCGCTAATCTTGGGAACTACTGGTTCGAATTGAAAAATTATTTTTGTATTGGATAGTCCGTTTATTGAGGAAGGCTATAGGCTATATAAAATCATGCTACGACCAATAGGAGCGGAGCATAAATGAAAAATGTTGCAATAATGAAAAACCGTTAAAACTAAAACACGCGGACAAAGTCGCGGGGGACAGCTAGTACAGGTATATAGGTACTAATAAACTCAACAAAACCTGTTGGGTTTAATAGTACCTACCTAGTAGTAATATTTTATGTTTAAAATCGTTTTATACGTCTAGTTATTTCGTCATGGGCACTACCTACATTTTACATGGACGCAATATGGCTTCACTACAACGTGTCCATGCATAGGGCCCAGTGTTCCATAAATTTGATATTGTGTGAGCTCGGCCTAAATAACAATGTATGGTGCCGTTTTAATATGCGTAGAATGATCTAGATGCTCCTGAACTAGACTTGTTTGTTGGTGTGGCCTACAAAAATATGACGGTACGTGTATTTTGTTATATTAATTTGTATGAATTATATTGAAATGGAGTACGTCGTTAAGCACTTAACTTGACTAAAGGGGGATAGATTTTTAGGATAAAAAAATGTTATAATGAGTACCAAAAAAAACAAACCCTGAACATTCGATTTGTTTTTTTTTTTAAATCGACTTGACAACATACCTCGGGTCAGTTGGTTTATAACCGTAGTTTATTATGTTTACAAAAGTAATAAAGTTAAAAATATTTTTATGAAGCGCTAGAAGTTAAAGCAATCAGTAATGTGAGTTTATTAACTTAACAAAATATAGCAATTAATCTCTAAGGCATAACTTTGGTCGCGCTGTAAATGTTAAGGCGCAAACATCTAGACAGTTGTGTAGCTATTTAATAGTAGATTTCTTGTTAGAAATAGATTTTAAACCGTAATAGGCTGTATATATTAGGCCAAAAACTAAGAAGTGGTTATGTATATATTTTCTTTGCTACCTTGCAACATTTTTTTTTTAAATATAAATCAGATAGAGAGATACAGGACAATCGTTTCAGGTATCACGCTCTGCATTTGGCAGACGAGACAAACAATAGACCATTTGAATACACAATACTGTAGGTAAAATATAAAGCCAGTTGCCGTCGCACGGGTGGTCACGGTGTGCACGTATGCGTGAGTGACGTGTCAGCGGCGTGTTTGTGTACTTTATCGGAAACACACGTGTTTCTGTTGTGTACTGCGTGGTTGATCATTGATGGTTTGTTGGGTACCTTTGAGAATATAATAAGCGGAATTATTTTCAGAGGAATATTGTTAATTCATGAAAGCTGTCTGACTGTAATGAATAGGTACTTAGCTTGTCTTCTTATGTTGCGCTGAAACTCAATTATACTGTTAAAAAGTGAATGGGGTACATGTATTTTTTTTTAATAACCTTCGTATTTAAAGATATACACTTTTTTTTTATTTCAGGTTAGGTCATGTAGGGTAAGACCGACTACGGGGCAAGAGAAAAAGTCGTTTGAAAATCAAAAACTATCAACTCTAGTTCCTTGGTTGATATGTATTTTACATACAAACACAAATGAAAATAGTAATAATCAACCAAGGAACTAGAGTTTATAGTTTTTGACTTTCAAACGACTTTTTCTCTTGCCCCGTAGTCGCCAAAAACTCACGTCGAAAAATTGATTTGAAATGTCACATGACGTCACAATTTCGTGCATTTTGTGTACAAGCATGACGTCATTAGACCCCACTCCTGAACTTGGATTCACTTTATCTATCTAAAAGCTAAAAGAAACAAGTCTAATGTTTTTTTATTATCTAACTGATGGACTAATTAGATTTTGGCTTTTCATACTCAGTCTTCTTCCCCATTGTTGTTGGGAATAACAAAAAAGTGTTATCTAATACGTTAAAAGAAGTTCCCCACAGAGTACCCCCTTTGTGTTCTGACAATGGAAACATCAGACCAATTGATCTTTTTCAACTCATACTTTACTTCTTTTGTTTAATGACTTTATGAAAGCTACTAATTTGATTAATTTGCACTTAATATATGTAGAGTTTTATTATGTTTCATAATTATTGTGTTTAACCTTGATTTTCCAAGGTAACCTACATTATACACTAATTAGGAACAAAACGACCCCATTAATTGAAATTGAAATCATTTTAAATTCTGTGAGTAGGATTATCATCATCCACAGCCTTTGTCATCCCACTGCTGGGCATAGGCCTCTCCTTTCATGTGCCATTCTCTCCGGTCCTCTACTAGTCTCATCCAGATTCGACCCGAAACTTTAGTTATGTCGTCGACCCATGTTGAAAAAAAAATCTAAAAAAAATCCCATATTTTTCTTTTATCAAATCAATAAAAAATGTCATAGTTGAAGCGCTTTAAAGTTCAAGAGAAGGGGCTTCTGACGTCACATGTTGGTAAAAATTGTAGCTACAAGTGACGTCACGCACTTTTCCATTCACTTCATCTTTCTCATTGATTTTTTAAGCAAAAAAAATACGTGTCTAATATTTTTTTGATAGTGTATGTGATATGTAAATAAAAAAATAATAGTCCGCACCCCCATTGTATTGTATCGTGAAATAAAAATGATTAGTAAAAAATGTCACTCATTTTTATTTCAAAATTAAAAATATTAAAACCTCCTTTAGGTTTGTATGAATCAGCTACAAAGAATCTTGTTATCGATTCCTGTTTAAAAATAGAATGGTCATTGCTTTTCAAAATCTATTATAGCCTATACGGATCAAAATATAGTACCTAAGTATAAAACGAAGTCGCTTTACGCATCTGCCTGATCTTTTCTCTATCACTTAAACCACTAAACGGATGTTACTACGATTGTCACCGACAGATAAAGAAGGTTTATGTATGTAATTAGTAAATTGTTCTTATAAAATGTCTGTATAATAACGTTAATAAATGGCAACCGTACGAAGCCGGGGCAGTTCCATAGTGTTCTATATAAACAGTTTTCTATATCCAAACACATCGGAAGTTGTCGGCTCTCTCCGGCGCGGCGGCCATGCTCTTTCCCGTCACGCGCGCCGGTCAATCAGCAGCGATTGTTTGAATATAGAGCGCGAAATATTCTTCTGATGTTAATTCATGTTAATTGCTCATCGCGAGGCATGGCGGACGGACGATACGTGAGGGGCTTCGCAATTCATGCTTCTTAATTTATTTGTAATCCTGCTTTTTGTGTTGATTATTGGAATTATGATACTTGGGTTTTGAGAGCTGAGATTTGTTGGGAACGTTTTGAATTAGGAGCTTTTGAGTTGAACAATGGCGATTTTCGCATAGGGACGGAGTGACGCTTGATTTACTTTTGCATATTTTTGTATAATTTAATTAAATAAGTAATGCGTTTTTTGTATAGATGTTCTTTTTAATTATATGCCGAACTCAAACATATATTTCTACGGAAGAATATTAGACGGAAACCGCACCATAGTTACTGAAATTATCGGAAAAATGCAGAAAACTTTTACATAAAAAGTTTGTGCACTTGCCGACACTTTCCATGCACCTTCAATGAAACGACATTTTCTTAAATAGCGTGCTCTATCTGAATTCATGTCAGAGGTATTTAATAAGGAGCTAGGGCCAGGTATTTGCTGAGAGAATATTCAAGGAACGTTTGAATTGCAAACTGTTACGAGCTACCAAGAACGGTTGACGGTGGCACTGGCAGCCGGCGCGGCGACGTGGCCTAAGGAATAAGAAATAGCGGAGAAAAAACAAAAGATGATAAGACATTTTCTTCAACCAAACCCAGACTTAGGACTTAGCAAATTGTAGTTAGAATAATACACTAAAACAATGAAGAGAATTACAAATTCTTAAAGAGCACCCAACAAATTTTCGTCCTTTGTGGAATTTTAGCAATATGATTTAAAATAGCAAAATTATTTTTTTACTCTAACCTTAATTGGTGTCTCAGCACCAAATGTCGGATAACAATATAGTTTGGACGTAGTCATTGTTCACTAAAATTTATTCGTAGGTTAGATTAATTGATGAGGATGATAAAACTATTTTATAGGTGTATTTAAAAAACATTTCCTGACCAAGTCAAGTGTGACGTGAAAAATGCAAAATGTCCATTTATGTTGTCTTAGAAACCAGTGATTATTACAAAAGGCGATTACTTTACCGATATTAACATCAAACTGAAACTTTTAAACTAACCTTCAATCTTTTCGGGCTTTGTGTGAAGTACATAAAAAGGCGAACCGAAGCGTTTACAACTCGGACCAAAGCAAAATTGTAATGCGTTCAACGCTAGCACAAACTTTGTCTGAAATACATTAATTAATTATACACATTTCGTAATTTCTATGAAATTTGTGTACTGTGCAAAAGTTGGCTTTTTGTTTCCCTGATTTCCATAACTGGCTGTACTAATAGCTTATAGGGTTCATAGAAATGTAATTCGGAAAGGAAATTCGTGGACAACGTTGCTCTTGGGTGGACGATTAGAATTTCATATGTTGTGTCGTTAGTAGCTGTGTTCCTTGTTTCGTCTGCAGTGTATGCTATGGTACTGTATACCTATGCATTTATTTAGCTTTCATCGCATTGCAGCGTCCGTGTTGTGTTAAGTTTATATTTCGTTTCTATAGCAGCGTTTCAATGCAATGGCTTAGTAAACATAGACAATTTAGTGTTTTTTGATAAACCACCCAAAGACTAAAAGAAGAATATTATAAACATTTTTTATTGTAGGAATATAATAATAAAAATACTTTTATAGAAAGCAATGCTGCAGAAAACCACCCTAAAAACAAATCCGCACGTATTTTATTTAAAACATTCTATTCACGTAAAAAACAATGGCTAAAAGTTGCCTTTGATCGGTAGAGCGGCTGGCGCCATGTATGGGAGGCACAGCGCGAGTGAACGCACCACTACCCCTGAATAAGACCCCACGAATAAGGTTCAAACACCTGCAACATTTTCGTCAACATTCCGCCATTTTTATATACTTCGTGCATACTCGCACACTCTCGGCAATGCTCGGACACAGTAATCCCGGGCTATTTGCTTTGTTTCGAATATGGATGCTTGGACAGATAAAATAATTTTGCTTTTATCCAAGGATAAAATAAATAGTCCCGTTTTATCCGTGAAACGGAATTGTGTGTTTATGTAGGTACTGTGTATGTTGTTCAAATGTTTTATTTGGACTTTTTGGATAATTTCTATTCTTCAATCAGTTATCAAGCCTTTTATTACAGCAGTATAAAAGTGTATCTTGGTAGATTGTGAAAACAGGAATATTATTCATTTAGACAAAAAAAAAAACCGTAAATAATTCCTATCTTTCCATCCGTTGTAGTAATAAACAATACAAAACATTCGCAAAATGACATTAATAAAACTAAACCCAGGTATTCAAAGCTTTGGGATATAGTGGGGGTCTAATTTCCGAGTTAATTATTATGAATGGCGAGCCCTCTTAGGAATGTCGAATAATATCGGATGCTCGCCGCGCCGCCCACCGGAATTATCCCGAATATTTCGGATACTAGTAGACACAGCTGGCTATAGAGTTAGTGTTCTATTAGAGGGGATTAAGGTAAATATTAGTTATATAAAAGTCTTGAATTATTTTGTTTTGTTCTTAATTAACATTAGGAATATTTAAAACTAGTTTCTGATAGCTTGATTTATTAAGTAGGTACCTACGTTTTAATATTATTTGATGATTTATTATCTCTTATAAGCCAAACATAAATTAATACGGTTATTTTCCATTTGTTTAAAAAAAACCAATAGGTATCGAGCTATGAATACACACTTTTTTTATTTAAATTAGTAGGACAAGTACTTAGTTGAGTCAATAAGAAATATAAAGATCCTAGCTGTGCCTCGCGGTATTACTCACCTTGCTAGTCTCCCAAGGCGAGTAGCGTGATGTTAAAGCCTATATCGTCGAGAATTGGGCTATCAAATGCAAAAATATTTTTTCTAATGCGACTGGTAGTTCCGAGAATAGCGGGTTCAATCAAACAAACTGTTTAGTATTATTATATAAAGTAACTAGCTGTCCCGGCAAACGTTGTTTTGCCCTATAAATTAAAAATACCTACCCTACCCTACCTACCCTACCTACCCTACCCTACCTACCCTACCCTACCTACCCTACCCTACCTACCCTACCCTACCTACCCTACCCTACCTACCCTACCCTACCTACCCTACCCTACCTACCCTACCCTACCTACCCTACCCTACCTACCCTACCCTACCTACCCTACCCTACCTACCCTACCCTACCTACCCTACCCTACCTACCTACCCTACCTACCTACCCTACCCTACCTACCCTACCCTACCTACCCTACCCTACCTACCCTACCCTACCTACCCTACCCTACCTACCCTACCCTACCTACCCTACCCTACCTACCCTACCCTACCTACCTACCCTACCTACCTACCCTACCCTACCTACCCTACCCTACCTACCCTACCCTACCTACCCTACCCTACCTACCCTACCCTACCTACCCTACCCTACCTACCCTACCCTACCCTACCTACCCTACCCTACCTACCCTACCCTACCTACCCTACCTACCCTACCCTACCTACCCTACCCTACCCTTTTTTTTTTTTTTTTTTTTGATTACGGGGTGAAAAGCTAATGACTTCGACCCACGCCAAGGGCACGGCGTGGGGATATGTCGGACTCGCACCGACTAAAAACACCCCGGTCCCGTCCTTGCCTTAGTCAGAGCCGCGGGATCGCTTGTGCATTCTCAGCGCAGCTCACCCTACCCTACCTACCCTACCCTACCCTACCTACCCTACCCTACCTACCCTACCCTACCTACCCTACCCTACCCTACCCTACCCTACCTACCCTACCCTATTTTTTATTGTAAGTCATCAAAAAATAAAAAAAAAAAATTACCAAAAAAAAATTAAAGTTTTTAATTAACAAATAAAATATAAGGGTTGATCGTAGAGGGATGAAAATTTAGGGTTGTATGTATTTTTGTATGCTGTGTCATAAAAAAATAAAAACAAAAAATTTTGCCTAAAAAATAAAAAAAAAAATTTAGGGGTGGACTACCCTTAACATTTAGGGGGATGAAAAATAGATGTTGGGCGATTCTCATAGATACTGGATAAGCACAAAAAATTTCATCAAAATCGGTCAAGCCGTTTCGGAGGAGTTCAAGTTCGAACACCGTGACACGAGAATTTTATATATATAGAGATATAGATTCGTTATTACATAGTAATAAGGAATGAATGAATACTTTATTGGTTTCTAAATCAAAGCTAAAATTAGAAACTTGGTCAGTGAGTCTATTACTGTCAATGTATTAGAAAAAACAGATTTACGAGTATAAAAGATTTTCAAATTAATTTATTATTAGGTTTGACTTTGTCCACTTTAATATCCGTATTTTCTAAGTATATTTTATAGCATGTTTAAATTTGTATAGGTTACGAGTAATATACAAGCTCTAAGAAGGTTCTTATATATATTATTCTATCTGTCCCTCGCGACTTTGGCCGCGTGTTTTAGTTTGAACGGTTTTTAATTTTTATAACATTTATGCTCCGCTCCTTTTGGTCGCAGCGTAATGTTATATAGATTATAGCCTTCCTTAATAAATGGGTTATCCAACACTAAAATAATTTTTCAAATCAGACCAGTAGTTCCTGAGACGCGTTCAAACAAACAAACTCTTTAGCTTTATATATTAAGTACTTATGGATTCTTATGTATATGTGTACTGTATAGATACCTATATAGTATATAATTATGCGCAATACTTGAAATAACACTTTTGTATTTAAAGCATTTGCTGGTGATATGAAAAATTTACGAAATTTAAAATAATGTGTTTTTTTTTAATGGCTTGAGAATTGTAGCACTAGGTTAAATAACTAAAGAAATGCAACATTGCCACTCTGAAATTTTCAAATAACCTTAAAACTCGCGGTCTGCGTGCGTTGTTCTAAAGTCAATGTAGGGTGTTCTACTTTTTTAAGATTTATTTTGTTTAAAAATTACAGTTCCTTAATTTTTCGGTTTTTAATTAAATCAGTTATTTTGGTATACTTCTGGGGAAGAGTATAGGTCGTGGTTTCATTTATTGCCCATATGTCGTATTCATACTGTATGTAAGTTATGTAATGCACTGAAGTTAACTAAACCAATTGAATTTCAAGTTGTGTAGCAAACTGATTCTAACACAACCTCCTTTGTCGAGCACTGTTTATTCAGTTAATATATTGTTAGGTGTATTTGCAGCGTTGCCTCAAACGAAATTGCCCCAAACAAATTGAAAGTTCGTCCGTTTGAGGAACTCATTGAACCAGTTCAGACTTGTTTGACTGGCAAACGTTTTTAAAAACCTTGATTAGTAATAGAGTCTGATAGTTTACAGTAGGATATTATAATTAAAAAATGTCTTCACGCCTATATAGGCAGGATTGCGTGTGTGTGTGTGTAGTTCAAACTTGAGGTTGAAGCCAGGCTAGACAATACAGCCAATCACATTTTACGAAAACAAATTGCAAGTTAAATATCTATTTAATATACGAAACTACGCATTACGAAATAAATATTTAGGTATTTACGTTCGAAAATAACGTTCTCCACTCAACCTTATATTATAATGTAATAATATAAATTGTATTGTATTACTTAGTACACAGTGCACTTACTCTTAATTAATTCCAATACAATGCCAATGCTTAATTGATATAAGTTTAGCGGACAGGAGATTCAATTTCTACTGTCAAAACTTTGACAGTATTTTTTAAATAGTGTGATGTTTTTGTGCCTGCTTAATGAATCACAAGTATGTATGGGCATTGTATTAGAATTAAAATTCACCTTTAACTAAACGATACGATAGCTATCCGACTGCAGGATAAGGACATATTTTAAAAAGAAAAAAGAAAAACCGGTTTCGTAAAACTTCCAAACCGCAGAATTCATCGTCACCTATTAATTAAAGGAAAACAATCGATCAACTAGTTTTAAGGAAAACCTCTTTTAGAGACCAATTTTATATTCACTAAACCAAATAAATATAAAAATAAAAATGTTTTTTTTTTTTTTTTTTTTTAAATTAAGATGAATTTGTATTCAGTCAATCAATAATCCTTATTCGAAATCACCATAATTGTATTACACCGAACAATATAAATAATTTAATTAAAATGAAACTCAATGCCTTTAAACCTAAAGTTTATAATCCCTTGTAATCGTTGTAGACTACACATTTCAGTAGGTACTCGGGATTACGATTTAAATCTCGTACGTGTATTGGATCGGTAAGCGTCTTATATTTATTGCGTATTGGTTTACAATATATGTTCCTAACTAGGTCACCGGGATCGTATTGACTGCCTGTCAGAATGTGATAGATGTTTTGATCGAAACCATCGTTATGGGAAATTCTATAGGTGTTTATATTAAAGATAATGGGACGTAATTTCTCGATTACTTTCATCAAATAGGTGTAAAATGTATTAGTAACTTTTTAAAATTAAATAATATTATTTAATCTATTACGATATAGCTATTATAAATTAGATATCTAGCTGTAGAAAGTTCATATTATATTGCTAACTAGACTGACAAAAAAATATGTTCTTAAGTTATATTTTGTTTTTTTTTTTTTACATTATTCGATGTAACAAACTGATCATTAAACTAAATAAATAAACAGAAAGTAAGAAAGGACAGAAGGATAGGATTTTATTTATTAAATGGTAAAGACAAAAAAAAAAACAATCTAACCTTATTAAAATAGGAAAATAAATATCCTTGAAATCATTCATAAAATATTTGCAGAAAAAAATCGATCAAAAACAGTTTCAAATATTTTGGATCCTTAAAACGTAGAAATAAATCTTCGCATACTTTAGTAACGTGGTAGAATAACTTCTACAGTAAATATACATACAATGCAATAAGGTTATACTTCATGCATACATATTAAATAATACGAAGAAATACAATGAGTCTTATCAATAACAGCAATCTTACGGAAAACGTTTAAATGGACTTTACTGCTATTTCAAATAAATCATCCGTCATTACTGCAATCGCGGTTGTCTCACGCTCTGGTACACAGCTGTAGTTATTTTTTACCATACTTAGTGTGTCATTCGATGTAATTCGAATTCGTTGAAAATTATCTTAGCCCGATTGATAATGACTAAGTGATCCATTAAAAGTAAAGGGGAATAATAATGTAAAAATTGTATGTAGTTTGTACACCGGGTTATTATGGCTGTATAGAGTGAGCTTTCTGTACGTATCTGTTATGTGTTCTCCCTGTTTGTATTGTATGCATGTGAGCCACGATAGTTACCGTCGTGTTGTGTGTGCAGGCGAGTGCGCGCTCGGTCGGCGCTCGAGCCGGGGCGTGGGTGTCGGCGCGGGCGGCAGCTCGCCCAGTTGACAGCATGCTTATCGCGTTCAACGACTCGGCCAACTTCACGGACCTGGAGACCATCAACCTCCCCAGCAGCCCCTACAGTCTCGCCCAGAAGATCGTCATCGCTATCATCGCTAGCGTGCTCTCGGTGCTAACCGTCGTTGGCAATTCCATGGTGATGATCAGCTTCAAGATCGACAAGCAGCTGCAGACCATTAGCAACTACTTCCTGTTCTCGCTCGCGGTCGCAGACTTCGCAGTGGGGCTGATCTCCATGCCGCTGTACGCCATGTTCACCATCTACGGCTACTGGCCGCTGGGCCCGCACGTGTGCGACACGTGGCTCGCGCTCGACTACCTCGCGTCCAACGCCTCCGTGCTCAACCTGCTCATCATCAGTTTCGATAGGTACTTCAGTGTGACAAGACCCTTGACGTACAGGGCCAAGAGGACTACACGCCGGGCAACGGTGATGATAGGCGGTGCGTGGGGGTTCAGTTTGATATTGTGGCCGCCGTGGATTTACGCGTGGCCGTACATAGACGGTGAGCGGAAAGTCCCGCCTCACGAGTGCTATATTCAGTTCATAGAGACTAACCAGTTCATTACGTTCGGGACAGCGATAGCGGCGTTCTATGTGCCAGTGACTGTCATGTGTATACTGTACTACAGGATATGGAGGGAGACCAAGAAACGACAGAAAGACTTGCCCAATCTGCAAGGCGGGAAGAAACACGACTCGTCGAAAAGATCTAATTCTAGGTGAGTGCTAGTTTTTAGTTAAATAAAAATTTGTTAAGAATGGTGTTCTGTCTGCCCTTTAAGAATGTATCAAGTTTCATTCCGTGTATACTTTATGTACAACCTTGATCTTATACTTACCGGTTTAAGTACAATATTAAGCGACACGCAAAGTCCCTTTATGGCCATAGCCGCCCTTTTCATACGAAAGTGCTTCATATTAAGCATATTCAGCAAACATTTATTTACGTATATTATAATAGTTATGTATGTACAAGATCATCATCGTCAAAGGCGACAGATAATGATCATAATGATGTGGGGTAGATCGGCAAAAAACGGGAATGCTCTCGGGAGCTTTCACTGGATTTTATTTATATTTTTGCCATCGACCCAGAATCACTGCGTAACAAAAAAAAAGTCTAACGTCGGAAGAAAAACATACATCCGCGAAAGTGATAATTTGTAGTTTAATTATTTTTTAACCGCACAGCCAAGTTTGATTTTGGAGAATTAACCGCGGAAAACTCGGTGCTCGAGTCAGAATCGCACTTGTCGGGTTGTTTATTAATATTTTTGGTTTATGAGAATCTTGATCGGTATTTTCTTATTTCAAATCGTTCGACTGATATTTATATCGTGAACAAGTAAGAAAACTGATATATTTGATATGCACTTGCTTCCTGGAGTTAAATTGTAAATCTAACGACTCTGCACAAATCCTCTCTTCCTTACTTGCTTCGTCACCGGTGTTAGCCATAACTTTCAATTTTACGAGGGAACCACGATTGATATTAATGTCTCGAGCCGAACATGGAACAGGGTATGTTCGTCCCGCACCGGTCGTCGTAACACAGATTAACAGTGGAAACTGTAGAAGTTATACTGATACTGATAAACTAGGCATCTTCAAAACTTCGGTACTGTACGGGACTTCTCATAAATTTTAATATAGTTTATATATTTATATAAAATAACTGCCTCGTTGGTCTAGTGGTCGCTAGCGCGACTGCCGTGCACGAGGTTTTGGATTCGAATTCCGAGTCGATCCTAAAATACTTACTGGGATTTTCGTTTACAAATACTCAGTACAGCTCAGCTCGGTTTCAGGAAGTACGGTGGTGTTAACATCGCCGTGCCTCGGAAAGCACGTAAAGCCGTTGGTTCTGCGCCTGATCTCTCTCCTGTCGTGTCGATTGCCGTCCCATCGGACTATGAGAGTGAAGGAATAGAGAGTGCACTGAAATATCTCCCGGGCAGATGTCTAATCTCTGTTGAGAGAGGCAGCCGTGACCGAAATTCGGTCAGAGGACATTATTATTACATTATAATAATAATATACAGATATATATATATATATCTATATGCTGGGCAAAGGCCCCGTTTGACTTAGTTAGTTATAGATTTATGCAAAAAAAAATACATCGAGTTGAATAGCTATTCAAATGTTGAATAAAAGGGATGCAGGAATATAAATAGTAAATCGTAACAATCTCACTAGTATCGAAAAATCCTATATTGTTTTTCAGTTTCTTGTTATACCTTAGCTTGAGTGGAGAGTATCCGGAGGTTTTGTACGGGATAAATAGTGCTTTGTCCGTGCCAAGCGATTTCCATATTTAATCCCATCAGAAAATCTGTCGGTTTTACAAACAGAGTTATTTCTAACCCTTAATAAGCCCACAAATACCCACAAAGATTGTATCAGTAGTGAGTGACCTATAGTTAAGGGATGAGGAAACTATTTGTTGGGAAAAAGTGGGCGACAATATGTATCTCAGGTCTCAGACCGGGCTTAAGGTCTTACGGCATGCTCGAGGGATTTATGTGCACGTAGGATGCAGGTTTACACGATCGCCTCTTATTTTTATGATAAAGAAAGTCTTTTATTTAAAGGCTTTAAATAGTTAATGAAACTGATGTAACTAGGTATGTTAAATATTATTTTATTAACAGCACAAAAATAATTCAATTTAAGTTTGTGCGATTTAAGCTTAGAGTCCCAAAGTTCAATATGTCTAAAATGTATTGTTATCTCTCGGACATCCAATTAGCTCATGGTTAATCAAATCGAAGAATTAGTTCACTTGATGTCGCATACATCACCCTAAAAGACGTGCAAGTAGAAGGAGAAATGTGAACATCTACAATGACCTCTGTAGCTCAGTCGGTAAAGCGACTAGTGCGTTGAACCAGTATTTGCAGGTTCGAGTCCTGCCTAAGGTTTAAAATTTTCCTTTTTTCTACTTGTATTTAATTACATGTCTAAAATGCTCTAATTTTACTTCGGGGTATGCAATTTTAATTCAGGAAGTACTTAAAGAAGTATAATATAGATTATCATATTACCCAATACGATTGCTATCTAAGTGTGGTGTCTGATCATAATAAACTCGATTTAATTCTCAGGTTGGCCGAGAAGGGTCGGTTTTTCTGTAAAAGAGCCTCGAAATGGTAATTCGATTTATTATTTGCAAAAGGTTCTCGATTCTCTTTCACATGGAATTCTATTATAAGGGTCTATGTAAAAGGTATATACTGAAATATACAATAGTACATTACAATATATATTTATGTTTTCTAGAGCTGTTTTTTATCCAAATGGTAACTCCATAAAATTCTAAAGTTCCATAAAACTTAAATTGTGGCGTAATAAATGTACTGATCTAAAATTTATTGTGCATTACCATAAGTTGGGCTACGAAGAAACTGTGCTTATGCTGAAAACCCAGATTTCGTCATAACTCAGCGACACACATAAGCACGTATAACTTCGAAAATTGGACAGCTTCAAAATTAACGCTTGCTTGAATATTGGAAAAGTAGGACGCTCGAATCGAATAAGTGAGCCCCGCCGAGAGAATCGCTGTGTAAATTTAAGATTCGAGAACTTTCTTCTGAAGTTTATTGAACATTTAAAAATGTTTATCTTTGAACTTCGTGGGTCTGCAACTCTTAATGGTGTACCGATAACGGTTTTAAATATTTATACCGTGAAGTATTCCGGTGTTGGCTCGTAAAATGAAACTTCCAGTTGAATTTTGTGGGTTAAATCATTGATTGAGCTGGTTTAAGACGACACGAGCTGGCTTGCTCATTCTAAAATACATGTTTCTGGTATTGAATAAAGTAGTTAAAATGTATTTTTTGTAAAGTTTTGGCAAGTGGTAAATAGTTCTATCAAACAGTGAATATCCAAAATATCTAGACGTTCATTAATTTTCAAGATAAGATTGTCATAAACAATATCAGAATTTGAAACCATCCAATGTAAATACGAAAGTAAGTCTGCCTGTCTAATACGCTTTCATGGCTAAACCACTGAACCGATTTTGATAATAATTGGTATGGTGTAAGCTTGGATCCCAAGAAAGGATATAGGATACTTTTTGCCACGATAATCAATAACCACACGGGCGGAGCCGCGGAACAGCTAGTAATTATATAAAATAAAACAAATGAAGGACTTCTACTTTTTTTTTCGTTTTTTCTTTAGGAAATCTCTATCTCAACCAATGCCAGTATTTCCCTATATTCCTAACATTTACTAGGAAGCATACACACATATTTCTGTTTCAGCGTAACTGGTTATACCCTGGAGCGTTGTAAATGTACGGACAACGTTTACCGTAGACAAGCGTCTAACAAACTTGTCTCCTGTACTCGACTCCCTCTGTAGAACTAGGCGCTCTTATAGCAAGTTTCTACAGGGATTCGCTTCAGGCGTTCCCTTCATAAATAATTACTATTAACTAACTGTCTATTATATTAGGTATGGAAGCATGGATATGCTTATTAGGGATAGTATAGATAGTATTTTTTTATAAGGCAAATTCGTATTTATTTTAGCGTAGAAATAATCGCAAGCAGTTTTCGCGCTCGCACGTCGTTTTTCAGACTGCAAAGTCCTTTAAAGTCCAAAGTCCTCCAGCGTTACCATGGTAACGACTTACATAAAGCACGATTTCGTATGTGAGTTATGTAGATATGTGTGTTAAGTATTTTGATCATGTTTTCCATAAATTCTCTCAACGCGGGCTAATTGACGTTTTGTCCAAACGTGATTCCGGAACAACTGAATCAACAGTTTAACGTTACTGTTTAGCTCTTTTATCTTTAAAACCTTTATTGTAGTAAATCTTCTGACTATCCTCCGTGATGTCTCAAGTGCCGGCGAACTCGGGCCGCTGGATTACGCCGCCATGCGCCCTTTGTCTGCGTACCCTTTGTGCGAGAAATGTCTGCAACCGTTGAAAGTTTATTATTATTATTGTGAGCCTATAGTTCCAGGTTCGCCGTATTTTCCGGTCTATTGCAGTTTTAGGCCAATCCTCTGGAAGGCTAGCTTGCCAGGCATTGTACTAGCAGGATTAAGAGTGATGTGTACTGTCGGCAACAAAGGGATGATGACATAATTTTACGCTACCTATATTTTACGCCGATTTATCAATTATTTAATTAACTCATTTTGAGCTGAAATTTTGTAAACTGACTCTATACCATATGTACTCTTCACCCCTTTTGGATAGATATGACCTTTCGGCAACATCCTGTAAAAACGTTGTACCAATAAGCGGCAATAGCCTAATTGTTATGGTGGCGGCCTTGTGATCGAGAGGTCGCAGGTTCGATTATTATTGCACTATTGACGTGAATCAACTCCAGATACAAGCAGAATTAGCTTAATTGGAGGGGTTAGCAAGATTGCTAGTAATGTGAATTCCACCCACATTGCTAGTGACCTTTTTTATTTAATTATTAATAATAATAATAAGTAATTTCTGATCAGAATTGCAATTGATCAGGTACCTGCAATTAGAAACTCAGAATTGTCTCAGTTTTTTTAATAGAAAATCCCAATAAAACACAATTGTGTCTAGATGAAACGTTTTTGAAGTGAAAACTTCTTTAGGCACGTTGGGAATTTTTGTGATAGGAAAAAACAATTGAACCCGCGACACTGTTACCTTTACCGTTACCAACACTTCTGTACAACATATACTGTAATTGCTATAGTTTTCACTTCTGTCCGCACTCCCAGAGTCTCTCAGTTTTCACTCTACTTATAGCTACATTTAAATTCAGCAGCATAGATCAAGCTGTCGCAATATATCTTGGCTAAGCTGGCGCAAGTTTACAGCGATGACTTGCATACCTGTAATAATATCGAGTCGAGGTAATCTCGCTGCTACGACCCACTTTTGTCGTAATATGATCTGAGGGGCGCCACTTAATAATTTTTTAATATCTATTTAATTACTTTTTATTGCTCTGCTGTTGTTAGAAGAATAGTGAACATGGATAGTTTTTATGATAACAGCCATTTTTAAAGTGAAAACGCATTGGGCACTTTTTGGTAGGGGAAAATTTCATGGGTTCGCGTCACCGACATGCTCATGACTGTTTTATCGTAGAATCATTGTACAGTGTCTCTACCATGAGTTTTTAACAAACGTACTCGCTAGCGACTGCGTAAACGATTTCTATGGCAAATTTGTACAGCGCCACTAGCGGACACTTCAAGAATTAAAATGAGTAGTTAGAGAGCCCACGACCAAAATTTTTGTCTCATAGCAATACGGCCAAAACCGCATCAAATCGATAGATACGATTATCCTGAACTCGAAAATACCAATATCAGACATTTTCCGCGTAGCATTTGATCTGACCGAATTTTCAAAATTGTCAAAGAATTTTACCGAACTGCATCATAGCAATATGTCTGATTTGCAGACTGTAGTTGAATGATAGTTCTGAGATACCGGAAACATATTTTTCAGACGTTAGTGGTGTAGCGCAAACCCGTAAAATCACTTAAAAAAATTAAAAATGAGACAAAAAAAATGTCTCATAGCAATACGTCTGAAAATCTTTTTTATTCGTAAATTTTGGTTATTTGATGCGAACAAAACAATTTTCAGACGGAAATGTGAACGCATTAAATTTTGAGACCGTTTTGAAAATGTTAACAAATTTTACCGATCGGTATCATAGCAATATGTCTGAAAATTGTTGGATATGATAAAATAAGTTGTCCACAAGTGCAAAAAATTTATATCAGACAAATTAAGTGTAGCACCTTCTCTATCAGACAACTTTTCGATACTCAGATATCATTTAAAAATCGTATTGAGGCATCTTGAATTTTCTGTTACAAACTAATGAATACGTTGCGACCCTGAATTTATTAGATGATAATTAACAAAGAATTTACCCGAAACCGTAACATTGAAGTTGAAGGACTGAAATAAATCGCATAAAAGAGAGGCGTCGGCCAGGCGACTCCGAAACGTTATTTTCGTTTTTGGGAGTATATGCTACACTTAAAGTGTCTGAAAACAGGTTTTTGGTAATCATGGCAGCAATACGAAAAGTTGAAAAAAAAATTTATCCGTATTGCTATGATACAGGTCGGCTAAATTTGTTGACATTTTCGAAAATGCGCTCAGGCTATATGCTACGCGCAAAATGTCTGAAAACAAACTTTTTCGTAATACAATTATAAAATCTATGTACATTTTCACTATCAGACGTATTGCTATAATACCGACTGTCTTTTTTTTTTGACACAGCAGAAATGGCCTCCCACGCAATTGCTACACTTTCGACCGTTACTACACACCTAGTCGGGTTCAGAATCATACAATCTAACGATTTTATAGGGTTTTTGCCGTATTGCTATGAGACATGGTTTTGGTCGTGTGCTCTCGTACTATTAGTCGCTAGCGACTGAAGTAAGTTTTCGATAGCAACTCATGGTAGAGACACAGTATAATAGTGAGTACTAAATAAACATGCAAATATTTTTAAGATAATAAATAACAGAAAATTATTTAAAATCTTCGTATTTATTTTGGAAATTGACAATTTTGATACTGAATGTTAAAGTTTTCACTTCTATCGGCTATCCTATAACTACCAATGTTTTAATTTTTTCAAAGACGTATCTATACAGTCTCAATGAGTATGTTTAATTGAATGAGGGAGGATACGCGACACCTCGCAGTTCTCACACGACGCCGACACCTTATGTGACATAGTTTTCAAGTTTATATTAATACTAGCTGTTGCCCGCGGTTCCGCCCGCCTAGGTGTCGGTTATCGCTGCAAACAGTAGCTCATAACCTTTCTTAGGATTTAAGCTTATCCCATACTAAGTTTTATTCGAATTGGTTTAGAGCAGTTTAGCCGTGAAAACGTAACAGAAAGACCGAGTTACCTTTGCATTTATAATATTAAGTGTGGATGAATTAAAAGAATGAATTAAGGTTTATACGTTTTATATTATTTATTTGGGCCAAGTTGCTTAAAATGAAGAATTATTATGATTACAAATTATAAAAAAAAATGTAATTGAAAATCACTCTTGGCTTCTAGAATCCGCAATCTTTATATTGTAATATTACCAGCCTATAAATATCCCACTGCTGGGCAGAGGCCTCTTTTTATATATATAAGAAACGAGCATTGATCACCACGCTTGGTTGGCGATTTCAAATTACAAGTTTCAAAATCTAGGTTTCCTCACGATGTTTTCCTTCACCGATTGTCAATGATGTCTTATAATAATTAAGAAAGTTCAATATATAACTTGGAAAAAGTCACATTAATACTTGTCTGTAATGGGTTCGAACATGCTACCATGTGCACACAAATCCTTTTATTGAGCCACTAGGCCACCACGATATTTGAATCTAATAAAACTTAACACAAAAAACAAAACAAAACTTGTTTTTTTCACCCCAGCCAAAAACTATCTACGAAAAATCTAAAATACAAAATAACTGAAATCGCGTTCAACCCGTGCACTCATATTTTATCCGTACCGAGATCCAATAAAAATACCTATCAGCTAAGAGCCTTTAAAAATTTCATCGACCGTACACCTCTGGATGGCACCCATTTGCCCTCCCAGGGGTGTCAAAGGAGGGGTTCTCCTTTTACGGCGGAGTGAAAGACATTACTCTTGGATGCGTCTAGATTTATGTGGCTACCGACGCTACTTCATACATATTTGCGAGCAGTTTAAATTTAATATTGTGTGATCTTATCGCTGATTGTTGTAACGAGACGTGTTAATGAGGACAGAAATTTAGATGCTTAACGAGATTGTGTTGTATTACAAATGAATTCAATTTGGTCGTTGCTTGCGAAGAACAAGATGACATGTTTCCTTAAACGTGTGCTTGTTCCCATCTTCGTTCGAATATATATATCTATCTACATTTCAATACCTATACAATAATCATATCTAACAATACGAACAATATTTGTACAGGGAACGAACTTCTAAACGTACACAAAACTCCAATGGCGCCACCGTTAATTGAATCGACGTAAACAGTAAAAGTAAACAATATTCTATATAAGGCTTGGTCACCACTGCACTTGAGAAGCGACGCTCTATTTAGGGGCCTTTACTGGGTCGCGACGACAGACGGAAATTAAATTTAGCTAAGCAGTCGTATTGCGCTTGGAATTGTGGTACTCGCTTGGACAGAAACCGAAAATTGCGAACTGTTTAAATGTTCAAATTTTGAACCATGTTTAGAAACAATTAAAACCATAAATGGAAGTTGCTGAATGTTTATATTGTGTGTGATTGATTGATTAATCTATATATATGTATAAAACAAAGTCGTGTTAGTTACAACAGTTACGACTCAAGCAAGGGTGGACCGATTTTCATGACCTTTGATTTGTTCGATTCGTCTCCACTCCAAATAGCAGACTAACTATTAAATAATCGGAAAAATTCAAGAAAAAGAAATGATTTCTTACGCCAACGGGGACTTCTTACGTGGGTTAAACCACAGGGCATCGCTAGTTATATTATAGACATCAAAGCCTGGTAATATCGTAGAAAATTTGACAAGGGATTAGAAACCTAGTGATTATATTATATTACCTACAAAGTAAATGGATCTTATAGCCGTAATAGAAACGGCCTTAATTCGGTTAATTCTTTTTTCGGTTAATTAATTAATTCGGTTTTTATGTAAACTAATTGTCGTGGTGGCCTAGCGGTTCAACGACGGGTTTGTATGCACAAGGTTGCAGATTCGAGACCACTCTGTGCAAGTACCAATGTGACTTTTTCAGGTTATATGTACTTTCTTAATTATTCTAAGACACCATTACAAACGGTAAAGGAAACATCGTGAGGAAACCTGGATTCCGAAAAAAAAAACAAATGGAATCTGAAATCGCCAACCCGCAATGAGCAAGCGTGGTGATCAATTTTCGTGCCTTCTCTATATGAGAAGCAGTGGGCCGTTTTTAGGCCGGTATAATTATGGAAACTAGAGACTTTTCTTCAAAACCATGTCAGTTGGTTTTTCGTGCAAAGAGAAAACAGAACAAGATAACTCACTTTGTTTCCCTCACAAAGCCAGTGACTCTGTAGTACGTGCAACGTTTTCGGCAAACACAACAGTGACCTTAATAGCTCTTCAGCAAGTAGTTTGTCTGCACAAGTCAGTCTTAAACGTGTTAATTATATCTTTGAAGTCTGTTGTCTGTTGAACTTCTGGCCAGATAATCAAGATGTGTATGAAAGCCAAAAGTTTGTGGTAAAGTCCTTTGTGCCCTCGTATGTACCTCTATGTAAGGTCAAAGATGCTATTTTAATCGTCTTTTGTATTGAGATACCCTTGATGTTATCTAAATAAGTGTAAGGTTCAAAACAAAGGTCTGTTTTGAATCAATGTAAGTTCATAATTAACACTCTTTGTGTGCGAAATGGTGATTGCTAAAGACCACAGTGTATGAATAGTTCGATCATGTGGTGTCATCCTTATAAACAAAAGAAAGTTATCTTGAAGGTACGATGGGAGAACAATACTAGTTATCCAGGGTGAAATCTGAATTAAACTGGCATGAGCCATTGACTTACACATAGAGGATTAAATGCCCTGTATTGAAATCAGTAATATGAATGACATATCCAACTTCTTCGGTCTCATTACAAAAAGCGGTTTATCTAAAAACTAGGTTTAAACTGCAAAAATATAACCGCTTGGGTCTATTCCAAAAAGCTTTAATGTTGGAACGAAAGACAAGCATCTGTCGATATCAATATTAACTTCGAAAAGACGCGTCCTTTTCGTCAAAATAAAGTACACCTTTAATCGAAGCTACGGTATTTTTTACCCTTACCTGCCCTGTAGGCTTCTCATGTAATATTAAATAAGGTCTAAGAAGCACGTTTATTAGAACCTCAATGCTGACGTAGGGAACTGAAGATTTGTTTGCTCCAGGAAAATTGTGCTTTAGAATATTATTTGAAAGCGGATTATGAAATTCTTCGTTATCGTAAGTCTAATGAGTTTTGGGTTTACTGTTATGTGGTTCGCCGTGTATACTGTATGTTAGAGTGCACATGAGGTTCATATCTGTTTTTGCTAAAAGAGGTTAATTAAAATACCAACGTTTAGATGGTCTTTTAAAATCAATGCTTGAAAACAAATGTATATAGACACATTGTACCCTTCATGTGTAACGCAAATACAATTAGTTCTTTTACTTTCATGCTCAATATAGTATTGGCCTTGTTAATAGTAAAAGCAGAAATTAATTTCCCTAACCAGGATAAAACTATACCAAAAAATAAAAAGAAGAGAGTAAAGCTTTTATCTAAGTAAAGGTATATTCTCAAGCAAACAAACTTAAAACATGGAAGGCAGATTACACCTACAATGAAGGAAGATGGCTGCTAAGTGCAGTACTGACAAAGATGAATGTTCCTTTTTTCCATGACTGGCTTTCTACACCCCTACGAATTTATCGGGAAAACTCTACGAACAAATTTCGATAGAAATGTACGCACAAAGTTTCTTTAGTGGAAGCGTCTGTGCTGGCATTCACAAGGGCACGGCACTGGGGCCAATTTAGAAAGTTTATTTATTTGTATTTACGACCTTTTTATATTTACGACGCGAGTTACAAAACATCGAGTATTAGAAGGCAAGATCAGTAACCATTTGGGTCACACGTATTTTGGTAAGTTTAATCTCGTTAGGTCATTGTATTCCTACTTAGTTATATTTAAACACATTTCAATTTTTGTTACCATTTTATCTCTTTTATTTATTGCGTTTTGTTATTTAAATATTTGGGACAACACGTCGTTTACTACATTCTAATGGTCAATATTATTTTCACTCGGTTAACATCCTTTTACTTATAAAAAAATATATGTGTCTAGTTTTACTGCGTTTAATGTTGTACTAAAATTCATCAACTTCAAATACGTCGACAGATTATGTTCCCAAATACGGTTGAAATAACTCCGATTGACAAGTCAGTACTTTCGTCCATTCTGCGTTTTATAGGCCATAATTCAGCCTATCGATTTTGTGAGGTTACATCGTAAAAATAACGTTGTAGCAACGTCGGATGTAATACATTTATCCCTTCTCAATATTGGATCAAAATTGTGTACTGTGGATGAATGCTAACGCATTTTAATTTCTATTGCCTTATGTAATACTGTAGCCGCAGTGTTTTATGTTTGTTTAGACTGAAATAAAATAATATTTCTATTTCTCTCATTTAAAAATGTAGAGATGGGTTATATGATAGCGTCGTCAAATAATGAATTCATGACATATTAATAAGTGAACCATGATCTATTATGTAACTAGCTATGCCTCACGGTTTCGCCCGCGCAAGTAGTTCTTGTTCCCGTTAGACATTTAATTGTTTTTTTTTCGTGTTTGCAAAAGTTATTCTGCTATTCTGAACGGAGACAAATCCAACGCATTATTTAGTTATAAATGGTGTAACTTACTCGCCTTGTTTTATACATTTAGATTTGATTTGATACGTACCGACTAGTTCTTTAAAAGCATTATTATTAAACAAGTCGTTTCTCTTACATATTACTGTTACCATTTATTGGTAATTCAATTGAATACTGTTCCAACAACATCTAATATCAAGTAAATAAATCGCACTTAAATCGCAATCGCACGTGTTCCTTACACGTATGCTGGAGCTATGATATATAGTAGTACTTTACCACAAGGACAAAACAAACTGCACCATTGAGAGCTAGGTATACGGCCACGGGAAATTAACCCATTGTGTCGGTTGTCACGGCTACTGAGCGCTAATCACGGTGACAACGGTGTTTGTGCTCATGGTCGTCTGCTATCAATGCCTGATGAGGTGTAGAGCAATGCCATATATATAAATAGTTAGGTATAGTAGTTCTAAGAAACGTATACAGATTTCCCGTACTACTGAACACGGATTTTTTCTCTTTTGGCCGTACCCTCAAAGTCTTTGGAATTTGAGAGTACAGTACGAAAATTCAAATAGTGTGCCAAGCTCCTTCTGTCCTTTTTTTATATAGGCAGCCATGCTCTTTTTTAATGTTTTTAGCAAAAATTGATATTTACTTCTTTTGCAATTGGTTTGGCGCCTAATTTAAAAATACTTGTTCTTTTTTGCCATCCAACGCTAAAAGAAGGGTGTTTTAAGTATGACGTGTATATCTGTGTGTATGACATCATCGTAGCTTCTAAAAGAATGGACCGATTATGATGCGGTTTTTTTGTTTGAAAGCTCAAGTGATCAAGATGAGATCTGTTCAGGCGTTTGATAATCATCAGCTCAATTCCTACTTGGCAAATGGATATTACTAACTTTTACAGATCCGATTTATTTGAAATTTTGTGTAGTGTTACTTCGGTGGTATTTCCAAGTCATGCTAACCTTGAGCTGATGCTGCAGCATCGAATAGTCTGTGGGATGCTCAATTCCTCCGAAACCTACAGCAGATATAGCGTGTTTGGGCTCATAAGAATAGTCTCAATAAGAAGGTGTTAGATAGATGATGATCGACGCCCGCTATGTGAAGAAGTATAATTAGTTATACCTAAATAGTTTAAACCCCCGACGCGGCGACGCTCATCCTAAAAGCATTTATAAGTAGATTCTGTTAACGATTAAAAGGCAGAAAACGATATTTTATTTGTTAACTTCCTTGTAGTTTTTTTTTTCGTGTTTTACTTTATTTTCTTAAAAAAATAATTTTTGTTCATTAATTTTGTACATCTGTTTTAAAATTTGCATCTCATACAGTTTTGTGACATAATTAGTGAACTTTGAAAACGAAATGGTAATTCTGTACATAATACACAATCTCAACAGTGACACAGTGCGCGTGTTAATTAGAGATGACAGTTATTATTGTGGTATTGTGTGCTTGCTCTTTGACCGCTATTTTGTCTAATGACTTTAATGGTGCGTTGTTCATTATTTGCGGAATAACAACAAGCATATTCGTCCGTGTTAAAAAGCCTTCACTTCCAAAGTATTTTGTTGAATTGGTTTAAATGAATATTATTTTATTGCGTCACAAATGGACCGTGGGGTCCACGAGTAAAACTAAAGGAGGGTTCTGAGTGCACATATATTATTTAGAATTCTGGCTAAAGGTCTTGTTGACATATCACGCGTAACTGGCTTTTGAGGTACCTTCTACGGAGGATAAGCATTGCCAATTTGCCATACAACGTGGCAAGTTTTCTTGACGCCATTTTTATTTGAGAGTTTCGTTTAGTTTTAAATTTATGTATAGTTAAGTTTTTAATTATGAATTTTCTTGTAAATAACTAATAAGTAAAAAACAAGTAAAAAAATAGTATCATTAAGTTTTCTACTACTTTTTTCATGACCACAGGTTGTGTTTAGTAAACCTGATTAAGGCAATCAACTCGTTCGGGAAATCCTCCCAATAAGAATTTACTTGTAGGATTCGATCAATACCAATATACGAAATAAAATTTCTTTTTCTTTATAAAAAAAAAGAAAAGGAATCCCGCTTAAGGAATTTAGTCCTTGTCGCGGGGATGAACACCCAGACTTAGAACAAGAATTTGTGGATCACACAAAATATGCTAGCCCCATGCAGGGATCGAACCCGCAGCACATCGCGCACAGATGTAATTGGCGTGGTGACTTATACAACTTTACTATCCGTTCAGTAGAAAAAAATATTGATAAATCGAAAACATACCTAAATAAAACGTGGATTAAAATTCCGTCGCATAATATACTTGTCATCCGAATGGCGTTGAAGTGATCTCAAAACTTGGCTGCCAAAGGGCTGATGCATTATAGAGCACGAGTACGGACAGTACGTGTTCTCAAGATAACTTCCGATTCTCACCACACTCGATACGAGAGCCACCCAAGAATTTTCTGCAGATTATATTCCGTTGAAAAGGGTTTTTTAATTTTTGCATGTTTTTTTCGCTATATCCCCGGCAATTGTGGATCGATATCAAAAATTATTTTTGTGATCGATAAAGTATACATACATCAATTGATTATTCATCAAAATCGATGCAGTTGTTTTTTATGTATTTGCCTTTATTACTCGAAGATGCCTGGATAGATTTGAGTTTGAAAGGAAAATACTTCAGATGGCCCCAAGGTCTTCAGGTCAGGATCTGATGATAGAGGTCCAAGGAAATCGAGGGTAACGCTTTATAGGCACGCGTTACGTGTTCTCTACGTCAGTCTACCAAAAACCTATGCATAAAATTTCCAAACATGCATTTAACTTTATTACAAAACAGACATAAATGGGTCACGCGATGCGACATAAATATGGACCGTTGAATCGACATAGTAAAAATAACAGCCCGTTACCGTATTGTCGGCTTTGAATAAAACAACCGTAGGTTACGCGACGCGACGGCTAACAAGCTTGCAGTCAACCGAGGACTCGATACAACAGCCGTGATATGGGGCTTTGTTTGAATAGAAACAGTATCTATTGGTATGTTTTTATTCGGACGGAACGTATGTGGGATGAGTGATCTTCAAACAATACGATTAGACTCGATATGGAGTAACGGAACTAAGAATTTCTGTCTATTGTTGCCACGTCCCGGGTACACGTACTTTCCCGGAAGGTAAAGATACGTAACTTATTAATATGTATAGATGTTGGTTTTGGCTTTAGTTGTCACTAGATGCCACAGTCAGAAAAATCTTAAACAATTTTGTTAATAGGTATTACTAATATTATTTAATGTCTGTCCTACGACATCGGAAAAACAAAACTCCGTTGTAAGGTGACCCAATTATTTTATCTTGTGCTGATTTGAAAGTAACTTTGAAGTTATTGATTCTAGGAGCACTGACTCTTGTCGAACTAATATTGTTTTAACTTAAAACTGCAATTCATTTCTCATAAAAAACTTTTCGATTCCAATTAAACCTCAAAAAATCTGAACCGTTTTCATACTCCTAGTTTTTCAGTGTTAACACACCGTTGAACACAACCACATCTATAAAACCTATCAGTAAATAACAACGGCTGATAATAACCGATAGGAATTACGTTGGTCGCAGATGGCGGCATCGTTATCGGACGAAAAGGGGTGAAGTAGGGCGATGTGCCAATGGGTAGTGAAAGGTCCCTCCAGGGAGATGTGAGGGTCGAGGGATACTGAACACTTGATACGAGTTGACTGACATATGCTGGTGTTTTATATGCTACTCATCTTACCTATTTCTGGGCTATCCCGGAGACCTTTTTTTTGAGTTTTCTTTTGTCATTTGCGGGACATATAAAGCATACTAAAATGTCAATCTGTTTTAAATCGGCGTTGTCTCATGCTAATGGGTAAATATATCCTTATTAGTTTTCTAATAATGGGCACACATTGAGAGCTAAAATCTTGTAGTTGCAATCGTGACTGACTTAATTCTGTCTCTTTTGGTTCGATTGCTTCCTATACCCAAATTATTGATCAACTGTTGGTATAAAAATACTGTTTTGCTGTCAGTTTTTTCGTTTTTGTCCATCTAGACTAATTCATTGCAACGCTTTGTTTCTTGGATTCATTGTTATTCTAATTGAACATAAAGACTTAATTGTCAATAGTTTATTTATTTATAGAATTATTTTCCATTTATTTTGGATACAAATAAACTACACCATTAGTTGACATTATGAATTAAATTATTGAACCATTTTAACTTTTTCCTCTGCCTTCTTTATTCTCATTTAATTCACGAAGTACAGTATGATCTAACTCTATTTATGCTGATTCCTATAAAAATGATATAATACAATATACAAGTAAGCTAAAACATAACCTCAAACAGTAGGTATAATTTACAAAAACACGTACGCGTTTTGGTTAAACTGGGAGAGATCAATTCTGATAAGGAGCAAAAAATATACATAAAGCGAGAGAAAGGGAATCTAATTTTGTGAGGGATGTATTTTTTTCTCGCAAAAAGAATCTTTTAAGCAAGAGAATGTGTTCGGTTTTTTATCTGAATACGTTCGTGAATAAGTCTGAATGTTTTCTTTCTTATCTTATTGGATACTCCTGAATACTGATAACTTTCGATTGGATGGTATATTATCTCAACCAAAACTGTTGGAGTTGTTCATCATCACACCTGTCTTTTAAAGGGTAACCAGAAACGTATTAAAAATCCAATAGTCGTGTCATCTAATTTGTAGTCAGTATGTTGATACTTAATGGGTACAATATTTTGCGCGTTTTTATAACCGGATGATCAGCCAAAATCTTTGGAATAAATGCAAAATGCGTTTAGTATAAAAATTTGGTCAGCTGATGAAAAATAGTCAAGATGAGTTTGTAAAGCATGGACGTAGTAGGAATACGTAGGCTTGGCCACTACTAAATTAAAAAAAATTAAGATTCAAACCGCGTCGAGGAATTCATCGCTCCAACCCGATAGATCAATCAAAATTAAATCATCCATAAAAAAAATTGCAAACATTTCCACATAGGTAGGTACTTCCCATACCAAAAAATTATACCCATTTAACCGTATGATCATAAGAATATTATACATCTACGAAATAATAAAAAATGTATATTGCTCACCGTTTTCAGCATACCATTACAGAGCTATGTCAGTTCAGACAGGTGTTAACGTGGATTAAATTCAGGATCATGGTACTGGCCGAAAAAATATTTACGTACATAGCAAAAATATTACCAAATAAGGACCTTACGTCCATAGCGTAAGATCTGTAATAGCTTGCCGCTTAATCGTCAGTTAAGACGATGCAAAAGAGAATTTTCGAAATGAGAATTCTATCGGGGTTTATTGAAAAGGTTTTTGTTTAAATTCGTATCTTCTAAAAGGAGGATTCTACCTTATTATAATATTAAAATGCTGTCAAAATAAACCAATGCATGTATGGAAACAGTGAAGGAAGAAAATGAAATGGGATAAGATGAAATGAATATCATAATAAGACAGTGTATACACAGCGTGTAGGATCAACAATATAGATACAATATTTGATGTTAAAGTGTATGTAACCCAGTTTTTATTAGACATAAAAATATATGGGACCAGGCAATTAGGTGCAAACATAAGCCACGAAACATTAATTTTGGCTTATTGGATTTTGATTTCGTGACCTTATAATCCATATAACAAAACCACTAAACCAACTAGTCAGCTAACCCTATTACTTGAATACGTCGAACCAAATCTCTATCACTCAGGTCAGAAGCAACTAAAAGAATTTATCGGCCATTGTAAAACTTTTCCTCATAAAGAAAAACATGTTTACTACTAACGTTTTCCTTAACTTTCCCGACTTCGCTGCTAAGATAGATGTATAAAACAGGATAAAGTATCAAGTATGTGACAAGTCACAGATAAATCAGTAGATATAGGAAAAGATATCCAAATTCAATAATCTTGTAAATCTAATATTCTGAACATTACTCGTGGAGCGGGAAAGATGGCGGTGTTTGACGTAACGTCTCGTTGGGGCCGTTACAAGTAATGATGTGTTGCTTGGTATCTTTTATCTTTACGATCGATTTGGGTTATGAGTTGAAAGGAACGTTAACTGATTCGATATTCCCTAAGATCTTTGGGATTGGAAACCTTTTTTTTGAGTTGTACCTATCAAGTAAGTTAGGTTAAGAATTATTTAGTAGATTGGTAGTGAGATCTGCTTTTGTTATTTTTTTAGGCTCTGCGATATTTTGTTGTACTTAGTGATTGGATGGTTTTTATAGAATTTCCAGGTTTTAAGCAATATGGAAGATAAAAGGCTGAATGCAATTTAGTTTTTGTAATGGTTGTTCTCAGTTAAAAATTGGTTAAGGAATCAAATGTTGAGAGCTTGATATTGTTAAGAAGAGCTTAAAGCGTGAATAGTGGATGAAAATAATATGAACAAAAGGTTCTTGATAATTATGATAATACCGCTGAAAAGAAAGGTACTGCGAACGTTATTTGAAACTAAAATACAACAGTGCAACATAAGTTAAAGCTGACCTGCTTCGGGCTTAAAAATAACACATTATGACTTTATATCTCTATCTAAATTAAAATAACAAAGGAAGCCATTGTCAAATTCATATTGTTAAAAACGTTTTCAACGTTTCTATGCTAGGAACGATTATTATCTCTGTCACTATTATTCCGTACTGAACGTTCGCAGCGTTAATGACACTTTCAAGAGCACCATTTTGTAGCGTCCTTTCATACCATATCTCGTGTTAGCTGAACACAATGATGCAGATATATTCATTGACACCAAACCCATTCAGCCAGCATAGAATTCCTCTGACAACCCTCAGATCCGATACTATCAGTTCCACCGTCCCTCGCGATGTCCATTATAGTCTCAGGAAGGACGTGTCAGCGAGCGAGACAGCATTATACCCGTGTCTAACGATTGTAAGGGAGAGACATGTATCATTGTGTTGCGTCTCGATTGTTACAACTTTGTATGCAGAAAGGAAACTCCTTTTATGTCTGTGCGCCTAGTACACCGCGTTGGTTTTACGACATATTATTTCACTCTGTTTTTTCTATTAGACAGCATTATTATTTATTCTTTTTCCGGAACGTTCCTAACTAAATTCGTGTTTTTGACAGGGGCTTTACTTTCAGCTGCCATTTTTTACTTAGAGTTTCAGAGCTTTTGTTTGAACTTCCGATTGTTCATTTGCTATGCAAAGATTTTTTGGCTGTTTGACATGAAAAAATAAGAGTCAAAGTTTTTAAGCCCATCGTCTTTTATTTATGAAGACAAATTTGCCGTTTGATGTTTTTGTTAGAGTTCACTTTCATTTGCTTTGTTTGTTGTTTCAGTTTCTTAGTTACTTCGTGTTTGGTTCCAAAACACATTTTAAATCTCAAGAACTTAACACAAACTTATCAAAAAGAAAGAAAGAAATAAATACCGCCTGTTAATTGATACCTAATTAATCAGGCGTCATTTTTTTTAAAGATTAGATCCAAAATATGTAAAGCACACATGTAACTACAGAAATATTTTACGATTTTTTACACATATATGTAGATCCGGTTTTCTAAAGGACCACGACTTTTATACCTTTTTTATATTTCGCTTGTCCCGTTACTATCAGATAAATTATTATTTTCTCAATCACCGAAGCCCGCATCAGACCAAACACACGTCAAGTTATCTTCCCCTATATTCTCACCCCCACTAACCAGCCCCTTGGATTATTTCCCGCCGCATTAGTTAAGAAGCTCAGCGGGGCACGTGCTCACACTCGCACGTACACTTAAATAACGTCTTAATTTACTTCGACACGTATTATACTCTCGGGTTTTAACTTTAAGCTAATTTGGTGTCCCAGAGGAGCTAAAAAACTTTCATTCTCAATTAAATGTGATTTTGCAGTCAGATAATATCGGACTGAAACTGTATTTTATGTAAAGTAGGTTGCTTAGGTTCATATTTCCCGTCAAATTAGATTTCAGGATCAGGATCCGAAGCTGCAAGTTTGTCCCGTAAATATTACGTTTTTTTTTTCAAGTCATTTATTTAATGAGACTTTTGGCGCTGGTGCGCCAAGTCAGCCTCGTAAGGTAACACAAATTACAACAATAACCTTATCAATAATTATCTATCTACACACCACACCACGTCGACATGTAGCGCCTCCAACGACTAACTAACTCTGTCATCATATTACGTATTAAGAAGTAAAAATAAGTGAACCATAGAGTGCGCCGAACAAGTATGTTTGAGCACTAGTGTAATCAAGTAAAATCATAAAATCTGTGTCAAAAAAATACGCGCCGTTTATTAAAACTATCTGAAAATCTAATAGTTCCCTTAAAATATCGGTATCATCGATATTTTCGCATAAACGTCTGTCGTCGCACGGAAAATCACTTAAATAGCGATACGCGCAGTTTTTGCTTATCCTTGTATAAGTACTTTAAAGTTATTATATTATGACGGGCATGTTGGTCTAGTGGTTAGTGACCCTGACTGCTAAACTGGAGGTCGTGGGTTCGATTCCCACCCAGGACGAATCTTTGTGTGATGAGCACGATCATTTGTTCTGTGTCTGGGTGTAATTTATCTATAATATGTATGTATTTAGAAATATATAAGTATGTTTATCAGTTGTCTGGTTGCCATAGCACAGGCTCTGCCTAGTTTGGGATCAGATGACCGTGTGTAAGATGTCCCAAGATATTATATTTTATATTATATTATATTAAAATAAGTAGAACTCCAAACATAAACTGATCGTACATCATTAGTAACTTTGTCAGCGAGATCACTCTTATTTCAAGGTAGTAAGATTGATTTTCTTAATCCCTATTGGCATTGACGTATATTCTTCATATAAATCAAGTTGTTTGCCGTATCGTACAAACAATAATGGTCAGGAATTATGGTCAGTATTTGAACTAACGCGATATAATAAAACTTTATCGGTAACTCGCTGGAAGTGATATGGCAGTTTTAAAAGAAATGTCATTTAAATTGCGGAAATATTACTTCAAACGCGTAGGTTATGACCAAAAACTAAACAGCTCAACTCTTTAGCTACGATAGGTACCTTATTTAGTTATCCAAGTATTGATTTTAATTTTCAGATTCTTGGAAACCTAACTATCTAAAGTAGAGGAAATATTTCTTTAGTGTTTATTGCCATATTGTTATGCAGACTCCTATGTTTAGCCATAGTTTCAGACTTATAAATGCCAAAGTAACTCTGTCTGTCTTTCTTTTTGTCTGTCTGTTCCCCTTTAAGGGTAAACCGCCGAAACGATTTAGATGTAACTTAGTATGGGATAAGCTTGTATCCCGAGCAAGGACATAGGTTACTTTTTGCCGTGATAACCGACACCCACACGAGTGGAGCCATCAACAACAGCTAGTTTCAAATAATCTTTGAAATAAGTTAAAGTTGCTGTTATGTAATACTTTATGTACTTATAGTATATATAGATATAGGTATATATGTACTGTATAATTCTTTCTTTTGTGTCTGTTATAAGAGAGCTTACAGCATTCGTATTCTTCCTTTGCTAACGATTTCACAATACGCAGGTACTTGCCAGTCGGCCGGGATAAGCCGGGCCAAGGGGCTGTTAACCCCTACCCTTGCCTTACTTATGACAAGTACTGAGTTATCACGGGGGTATTATTTATGCTTAGTTTTGGGGTTTAAAGATACGGAGGTATAAAATAAAAGGCGAAATTTCATGTCAGTTATGTTTGACTTACATTGATTAATTATTGAGATGAGGATATCATAATATATATACTTTGATCCTATTATTATAAAAAGCGGTTTATCTAAGAACTGAAGATTAAAACCTGTTTTTAGATGAATCACTTTTTGTAATAGGGGTGATAGTTTGGAAATGTCACTTAGAGCTTTTAGAAAATGGATAAAATAATAAAACCGTATATCAAAATATAGGTAATATATAAAAATTTATCCCGATTTTCATTGTTCACGCCATAACCTTCGAACAACTGCACTTAATCGGATATTTCTTTGTTATATTCTTTATTCTAAGGACAATGATTTCATAAAATAAAAGAAATTAAGAAAACCTTATGAAAATGTTTTCAAAATCTCACACCACCCGGGCACCCGTGCGAAACAAGGGCCAGTAGCTACTAATAAAAGTATTACTAGTACTAATAAAAGTAAAACTATATACCAATAGTTTAGGGTATTTAGTACTAAACCATTGTCTTTTTTTTGGATGAGTTTTACGCAGTTAGCCTGAGCGAAGGGTCTGACTGCTTCACTGGACTTTTCATAAAGCATTGAACGTTATGGCCAAGTTACATGATTTGTGGTACGATTGCAGCCGAATATGCAAGTACCATCCTCTTATTTAAGTGACGTAGAGTAGTGACTATAGTATACCAATGTTATTAGTAGGCCATAGAACTAAAATGTATTATTTTAAGACATTTTATGTACCTATGTTTACAAATAAAGATTGCTGTTCTTTCGAGTTTGAGGGAGATCCGAGGAACGTAACTTGTATTAAAAGCCGGAGTCACACGACCAAGTGAATGTCTTGCCCGATTGTGTAAAATCTCATACAAACAATGCCCATAAAATAAAACTACTAAGGAACTTAATTAACACACTTTTTTTCCTTATAAATCAAGTCTGCCCAAAATAGTAAGGTTGTTTTATTCTTACTAATATTGTAAATACGAAAGTAACTCTGTCCGTCTGTCTGCAACCGAATCATTTGTCAAAAACTCATCAAAATCGGTTGTTTGGTTTAGCCGTGAAAGTGTAACAAGCAGACAGACAAAGACAAGTTGGAGTAGTTAAGTCAAGTTAAGTATTTGGATTTCAGAGTAGAAAATAATTATAGGAGAAAAGGTTTATAGTGTTTAAAGTTTAAGAAAGGACTTAAGCTATTTTTGCTGTGATAACCAACATCCACGATGGTCAGGAGTCGCGGGTAAAAGCTAGTATAAAATATATCGCACTTACTTAAGGAGGAAGATAAATAATGAGTCTGGAGAAACGGAACCACGTTTGGATTGCGTCCGGTGGTTCACAGCTCAATACAAAACGAACTAAATGATTTATGGAGGCCCATTTGACCCGGTGTAATGTAAACGGTCGAGTTACTTTATATTTTATTGGGAGTACTTAGGCTTTGTGCTTTGTGGAGCTTACTGATGTAGGTACATTATTCTTCTACGCGTAGTACATGTAGAAAAAAATAAAGCTAAATCAAAATATAAGGCCTTAATTGGGTTCTTAGTTTCCTGCCTTTTTTTATTCATACTTCATGCAAGTTGTGCATGGGCGCACTTAATGTCTCATGGCATTTTCTACCAGTCTACCATTTGATGACGCAGAGACAATTAAGGTCGCACAAAAATCGCACGGTAATAAACATAAAATTCATCATCATACCAGCATATAAATATCCCACTCCAGCAGTGGAGCACAAGCCTCTTCTCATATACAGAAGGAACGAGCATTGATCACCACGCTTACTCATTGCGGGTTGGCGATTTCAGATTTTAATTGTTGGAATCCAGGTTTCCTCAAAAAAATAAGGCCTTCTTTCTTACCCATTGTTTTCCATTAAAAGTTTCGTTACATTTGCCAGCTTGAGTACAGGATAGCTATTAAACTTGAGTGTCGAAAAACTATTAGTTTATTATAACGATTGTGATTTATAAATACATAATGGCTTAGCTTCTATCTTACTGATTCTCAAATGAACACTTTTAGTTGTATTCGCTTAAAAATGGATTAAAAAGTGAGTCCCTGCATATTACATTATCGATGGAAAAACCTTTATAACAAATTAGGTTAACGCACGACAACTTTATCAATTTATCTGGGTGTCCACCCGCCCATTATTCGGCCTCCACTGCCACATGTTACCTCATCCCAGGCTTCAAACCACCTCACCCCCTACAAATGTACCAGCTCCTTACACTATTTATGACAGCGCTTTCTTTCTCAATAAGTTAACGTTGCCCACTCCGTTGACCCATTTCCGATTGTATCCACCGACAATACACCTCAAATTCCAACAGCTTCGAGGACCACTTACTACCTTTTAGAAATGTAACAAACCTCATTGTACGTTCTTAACAATCAAATATCAACTTACAGTTAACGAGGGAAGATTCATAATAGCTTAGCGCACTACGTGTAGTGTTAACATTTTGGATCGTGCCTTTCGAGATGAATCTGCGAGAGTACTTATTACGAAGCTCCTGTTTTGTAAAATATCTTTATTCCTTGACGTACAAGCGATTTACATGCTTATGCTGACAGTTTTTGAGGTTGTTTTACAACAAAAGGTTGAAACGTTTAATTCGTTTTGAATTGAAAAGTTGTATTTTTCAGTGAAACTGGAATCGTTTTTTGACTAAAATGATTCTTTTAAACGTTTTTGCCTCTTTATTTTCCATTGTTTTGTCTTGTATTATGAAATCTCAAGGGGACCCATTTGGCCTTTAGGGAACTTATTGTTGACGAGTATTTAGTTTAGTCACTCCTACTTTGGATTTATCTCTACAATAAAAGATTTAATATTTACGGATCCAACTTTAAACAATGTGATTGTCTACTTAATATTTAACTTCCAGAAGGCTTATTTTTTCAGTTATTATAAAGGTTTAATTCAGCCTCAGAAGGGTTAAAGCTGAAAGTTTTTGGTCATAAAATCGTGAAGGCTTTGTTTTTATAAGGATACGACGGACCGAGCCCTTTTCCTTTTTCATTATTTTTGGGTGCGATAGAGTTTCGATCGATCCTTGTTACTAAGTGTAAGATTATGTAACCATCGTACAACTTTATGTCTGAATGTTACAGTATCTTGATGTTTTTAGGGTTCCGTGCCTGAAGGGCGCCAACGTCCGTCCGTCTGTCTGTCTGTCTGTCTGTCTATCTGTCAGCAAGCAGAGGCAAATTTCAACTCTCTAGCTATTACGGTTCATGAGATATACTTCTAAACTGTAGTAGGTAGAGAGTTGAAATTTTCATAGAGTGTAGTGTATTTCGGTTCCCGCTATAAAAACAAAAAAAACAAATAAATAAAAAATAAAAGGGGGCTGGAGTCAGACTCCCACTTAGGCGGTTTTTAGGCGTTATCAAGTTGAGTTAAAAAAAACAGCGTGTATATTTACTAGCCAGTTACTAACCCTCCTTGGTTTCAATCTTTGCTGTCGAGAAGCAGGTATATAATACATAGTTAAGTAGTAGTACTGCTCACGTTGAGACGACAAAGTTAATAATGTCATGACATCTTGTTTGTCTAATCCAAAGAGTTGTACCGACATCGTGACCTTTAAATTGACATGTGCTCTCATCAGCTTGTTATTTACTGGAGCTCACAATTATGATACTTGACAAGTAGGTACTTAAATTTCTACCCTACATAATATTGTACTGTAATATATTAATAATTATGTCTATATACAGACAAGTAAACATGTCTCGTTCGAGTGTTTACCGCAAACATGAGATATGCAAGCCACACGCGTATGCCAGAGACATCTGCGTGACGACGTTGGAACTAATTTCCCTAACGAATATATGTATAATAGAAATATGGCGTACGGATTAGAAACTAGATTATATCATTATTAGTTCAGTTTTTTTTTATTAATTATTCTGCTGTATGTGTAAATATGTTAACTTAAAAAATTCCATTTATTTGTTTGTAATAGTATTTTTTGTGGAACTTAAGGATGTCTGTATATGTAAGCCACTTCATAATGGGGATGTTGACTGGGTATGAAAAGTAAAAATCCATTTATTCCGTAAATTAGATAATAAAAAAATATAAGACACGTATTTTTTCAAAATAACTAAAAACTTAAGAGATAAAGTGAATCAAAGGTCAGGAGTGGAGGCTTAGTACATCATGGTGTTACATAAAACATATGACATCGTGAAGTCATGCGACATTTCAAATCAATTTATCGCCGTTTTCTGGTTATATAAAAAAAATATGTGCCTAATATTTTAAACTAATCTACCGGACGAACATTAAAACAAATGGGATGTTGGTCCCTATTAGTTCGACTTGTTCCATAGTACCCATAACAAACAAACAAACAAGCGAATTTTTTTTTTTCAATCTATTTAACCGTTAACAGCCGCTGACCAATCGAAAACAGGCCGATAACATTGAAAACTAACCACATAGCGCCTAACAGCAATAGAAAATCCAATTGGTTCAACTCAATTAAAAGCGAGCGACAGTTTTACTAGTTCGAACTGGTAATAAGTAATACAACTGTCACAGACAAATGAAACTTGCAGTCGAGCAATCTGCACACGATTTAGTAGCAATTTCTACAAGGTACTGGTGCAAGATACGAGAGTTAACTTGGATTTAAGTTGGGAATTCGTGTTGGTTTGGTGTTGGCTTGTATGGTGTAAAGATCGCACCTACTTCGGTTCGATTATGTTGATCTTATTTGAGTTTGGTTTTGTATGTATCTCCTCTAGCCTATACTAGTGAAATTTGTACAAACGTTAACGATGATAGAAATCATAATAATATGTAATGGGAATTTGCGCGAAAATGTATAAATACCTTTACGCTTGACGATTCGACCAGGTGGTCGCAAGCAGACTGATTGACTAACTGAACAGATAGAAATCACTAGAATGACATTAAATTATATGGAAATGGCATTTCATTTAGATACGTCACGTGACTTAGACTTGTCATTTCCATACATTGCGATTCGACAAGCGTTAACGCTTGTTCACTTGTTTTTATAGGAGTAAAAAAACAAAAGTATCATAATTTTAATATATTATAATTTTTTATTGTAAGTCGATGACTACAATGTTTAATATTTCTTTTTCTTTTTTTATTTCCTATTTCTATTTCTTTTTTATTTCCTTGTTCTTCTTAAATAAGTTAACATGGTTGTGATTTTATTGTGTAAGAAATGTATAATTTTTGTATGGATCTTGGATCTGAAATAAAGACATTTATTATTATTATTATTTATTATTATTATAATGATCACACAACAGTAAAATTTATTCTCATTCTTGGCTAAAATGGGAAAGCACTTTTTTTTTAAATCAATTTACTCCCTAATGTTGCAAATTTTATTAAATTTTAACTTTTCATAAGTTAAAAATTATTTACAATAATATAAAGTTTTACTAATACACTTTATTACTTCTATATTCAATAAAGTCAGAAAGAAGCCATCTTCGTTCCAACATTGCCAGTACACAACAGTCTGCGTCTACAACATTTTCACTTGATTTCTTGGACCGTAAACCATTTGCGTCAATTATCTCACTCCTACATCATCTTCCCTTACTCATCTTGTAATACAAATTTTATATCTCTCAGCAAATACGTCGTATAAGTGAGAATGGTTGCACTGGCGGATAGCCAAGAGAGAAACTCGTACGATCGTCTTATGTCATTTTGATTAACCACTAACCATATTAAATTGCGTAACGTTTCTTGGGTATTATCGTTATTATCATTCATATTATCGCTATATAATATTGTCACACTAATGTGTCTTAAAATGTTTTATGTATTGTTTTATTCATTTTCTAAGTAAAGATTGATCAGCTGAAATGAGATAGTCGGCCTTGTGATACGTAGTACCTACGGGTGTAAATACCGACTATGCAACGACGATGTTGACTCCAACGAGTTTAAAAAATAATTTTATATTACATGTAAAACTGATAATTTCAGAATAAGGTATTTTATATTCATTTCATATGCTTTTGAAAGTTTGCACTGTATTTCAGATAATAAAGGCATCTATTACAAGTGACATATACTATTTGTAACTGTGTCAAGCATGTGCAAAATGCAATGCAAAAGAATGAGTCTGATTCGTAAATATTTATTACTTAGTCAGCTAATTATTAAACCATTACTTATGTTTGTATCGATGGATTTCATTTCTTTTTGACTTGAACAACCCGTAATTTAGGTACCAACCTAACTCAAAAAATATTTCATATATGTAGCTAAATCGATAGCTATCTGGTCGCCTCCTTTTGAATAAATACAATGCATTAACAAGATGCACGAAATGGGAATTTAAAAAAAAAATCTAAAAGGGCAATTGGCGACAGAGTCCTCTCTATTCAGCTTTCTTCTAGTCACCATATACTTTGCACAATTGTAATGTTATTTTATTTAAAGGCTAATTACGTTTACATGCCACTGACTCCCTTGTTTTGTTCTCAGTGACGAAACAAAAGAAGTGGACGGGCGTGCGCGCTCGGAGTCCGGCGACGCAGACTCGGTGTACCACGTGAGAGGTGCGCTGCACGACAACCGGTGGAGAGAAAACCAGGTGAGAATATTAAGTACATAATCAGGAACAACATCACTTGTCTTGTATAGTAACTTGTGTTAGGCAAATTCATACTTTATGCTGTTGACGGTTTACACGCATTTCTCTGGACCGACTGCTGTGATACGCCGATGCGCGCTAGTAAACCGTTAGTTGAATAAATAAGGGATTTTTCGAGTGATACGATTACAATTAATTGATATGTTGCCGGTGAAGAAGAAAAGAAAGAAATAAAGATAGTTTATTGACTCTTAAACGACGTGCAAACGACTCAA
Organism: Diachrysia chrysitis; assembly: GCA_932294365.1. NCBI lineage: Eukaryota > Metazoa > Arthropoda > Insecta > Lepidoptera > Noctuidae > Diachrysia > Diachrysia chrysitis. Next base: position 12,450,520 of record OW028651.1, on the reverse strand, counting down.
TTTTTAGATAAAATTAAACAAAGTTTGAATAAAAATATCTATATAAATTAATTAAGTTGTATCAATGTGGTTCACACTCAGTAGAGTGGACGCTCGGGAATGTAATTAGAATTCGAAACGTCTACGACCACGAAATAAAAAATTATTTATCTATTAAATGTACAATTAGAATTACAGAACTTTGATCTACCAGGAACCTCTTCGCGTTATAAACTCTTGTCGACAGTATAGCCTTAACTTAGTCTAAGTAAGAAAACAAACGAAGAATTTCTTAATATTTCGTTGGAAATGAATAAGTTATGTACAAAGGCACCAACAAAAAGTAAAATAAAAGTTTGCAAAAGTAAATGTACTCTTTCACAACAACAAAGGTAATAAAAATTAAGAAGAAAAGAACTGCGTCTTTGTTTCCTTAAATTCTTATACTTCAGTGCCCATGGCTTGATTCTGTAAGTTATTGCTAGGCAGATTTGTAACATAGTCATTGCAAGACGAATAGATAGATAACTCCGTTTGAAGCGTTACATGTGTGAATGTAGTGTTTAAAGTGTGGGTCACGATTTTTTTTAATAACAAACAATCATGTAATAACAAGTGGTTGGAGACGAAAAGCTGAAGATCGAGCTCAGTGGCGTGTCATGGGGGAGGCCTATGCCCAGCAGTGGACAAACATAGGCTAATGAAGATGTGTGTTATAAGAACATGCGAAGTAATAATCAAATGCAATCTCGTTTAAAATACTCAAATTAATTAAATAACTAAATTCACTTAAAAACCATGTCTGCCAGCGACCATAATACCTGTAATGGCATCGAACCGCGGGAATTAAAATCTAAATATAAACCGCGATAAAATCCGTTTAAAAAGTATAGTTTAACTTCAATGTCTAACATTCGCATTAACCTTAGAAAGCATTTTTTTTTTACTTAAAACATGTACCATATAAGTAAACAAAAAAGCCAAAAATCGAACGCATAGCTAGCCGGGGTGTTGAATTTAATAAGCGCTACGTTCACGAACAAAGATTTGAAACTAAAATAATTTGACGTGAATAAAACGTTGGATCCACACGGAATAAATTGAATTGTAGCAAGGAGAGATAGCGCGTGTCAGAACTTGGTCGGCTGACTCTAACCTACTGCATTTTAAATGAAAACTTTTGTTAGCCGCCTAATTTTACAGTCCGAATTTAAATACATGTCTTGTTAAATGAAACATCGGTAATCGGAGTGGTAATGAGCTTATCGGTGTGAAATGGCAAAATGTTAACGTCAGGGCATGTGTGTTTCTCTTTTTGTGTCAACTACCATTAAAAACCATGGTTATCTTGATAAACCATAGCGTTCAGTTGGGTTTTCCTAATTATTTGTGCACACAGCTTCATAAGTAAACCATAAATACTTTACTTTGCGTAATTAATAAATAATGCACTAGCTGCCTGACCTGGCTTTGCGCTTTGAAAGATTTTTGACATTCCCATAGCCTTTTTTTATTTTCTTTCATAAAAACCTTGTCCTTACATTACGGATCATAACAAAAAATAATTATCCTATTTGGTGCAGTCGTTCGGAACTTTGAGCGTGACCAAGGGAAATCGGGATTTATCTTTATATGTATTGATATATCATGGTAAATGTTTTCAGCAAGAAAATAGATGCGGCAATAAGTTTTTCTTAACTTAGTGTAAGTTATCCATCATGACGGCTCTATACAGAAAAGTACCTAAGCAGAAATCTGGCTAAAAATTTTGTACATTTTGCCGGAGCATTTAAAGTCTAGTGTATTAAGGGATGAGCCAATTACAACTTATCGGGCACGATTCCAAATTAGTTATGTCTTACATTACCTAAGAAACTAAATAATTTGCATCGCAAATTAATTGGTGGATTAGAAATATTTAAAATATATGGCTTCATGCAACTAAACCATTTGTAAAATCATGAAGATGCTATTGACCTATATTTTAACTACTGACAACATTATTGATTTGAAATAAAAGCCCTACTATTCCCCTATTCCTTATCACATAATGTAACGAGCGCTCGCAACAATTAATCTACGCTGTCGGCGAAAAGACCTCCATTACGTTTACTGACCTTCAGTGACCCGAAAAACCCAGATTCGATTACAAAGTGAGTTTCGTTTTGATCTTGGACATTATTATTATAGGTAGCTAGTTGATGCTGCCCAATGTCGCCTGGGTAATGATGAGATTTTCATGTAAAAACATTGTTTGACACCTATTTTTTTTTGTGATATTCCAAAAAAATATTCGTTATAAACATTCTTTAAGTGCTTGAACTTAGAGGAACGAATAAGTATAAGCACGCATATCGAGTACTAGCTGTCCCCCGCGACTTTGTTCGCGTGTTTTAGTTTCAACGGTTTTTCATTTTTGCAAAATTTTTCATTTATGCTCCGCTCCTATTGGTCGTAGCGTGATGTTATATAGCCTATAGCCTTCCTCAATAAACGGACTATCCAATACAAAAATATTTTTTCAATTCGAACGGTAGTTCCTGAGATTAGCGCGTCTAAACAAACAAACAAACAAACTCTTCAGCTTTATAATATTAGTATAGATTAACTGTAGGCACTCATATGAACAAGTAAAATCGTAAAGTTTGTGTCAAAACAGAAAGTGCCGTTTTATTGAAACTATGTCAAAACCTAATATTTCCCTAATAATATCAAAACCGTCAATATTTTCGCATAAAAGCGTGTACATATGTATATGTAGTTTTCTGTTCCTATTCAATCTTCTATTCCTATTTTAGTTTCACATTATTTTTGTCATAAAAAGTACTTATAAATACTATAATTGTTGGGCTACAAAATTAGCCAATATACACACTATACACTTATACTTTCTTGGATGTGGATAGTAGAAATCATGGACAAATACTGTCCGTCTAAAGGGCTAGTGCGGGCAAATATAAATAAAATAGATATATCAAACAAGACAGGTTTTCGAAAATTGCGACTGCCAAAACAATGGTAATTAGAATAATAACAAAGGCAACCAATATCGAACTTGTTTCCAATGATAACACAAATATAATTGGTAGTAAACAATTGAAACACTCGAGTGCGGTTACCGCCATAAAATATTTACTTAATATCGCTGTAAACAGAGTGGGCTGTTAAATAAACCTTTCATATTTCTCACTTTGTAGCTTCAATTTCAATGAAATAACAAACCGTTTTATCAGGTATTCAATTACTTTTTAGTGCAAGGAAATCACTGAACTGTACGTAAAAAGTGTCTTAAATTGGTGTTAGGGGTTCGAAAGATAGAATTGAATTATCACTTCCAGATTACACTAAAGTTTTGAAATTGAATACGGACCTTCATGCTTTATTTTTTGAAGTTTGATATGTAATTGTTGGTTTCTTCTGCAGGAATAGTGTTATAAAGATTTAATTAATACAGTATATCTATATTTACTAATATATAAAGCTGAAGAGTTTGTTTGATTGTTTGTTTGAACGCGCTAATCTCAGGAACTAGTGGTCCGATTTGAAAAAAATTTTCAGTGTTGGATAGCCCATTTATTGACTAAGGCTATAAGCTATATATAACTATGCTGCGACCAAAAGTGGCGGAGCATAAATGAAAAATATTGCAAAAATGAGAAACCGTTGAAATTAAAACAAAGTCGCGGGAGACAGCTAGTAATAGATAAAGGTACTATATTTTGTTAGAGACAGAGAATAATAAAGAAATATCCAATTGGCAACATCTAAAAAAAGAGACACTCAAAGCAGCAACAATTCCGAGATAGACTTCCTCTAAAAAGCTTTTATTTCATTACAGTTTTAAACAAGCCCGTTCTGGAAGAGTGACTTTTAAAATTCACAGAGTACACATCCTTCCGTAGGCTGTAACTATAAATATTAAATTAACAAACGTAACATTCTAACTGTATTCTCGTAAAGTAAATAAAACGCAGGTTAATTCAATTACAGTATATGTTGGTTACGTAATTAACTCTGGCAGCATTTACCTCGATGAGAAAACATTCCCAGAAACGAGTTCGAAGTCCTAATGATTCGCAGGAGAAACCCCATGTTTTATTAATTAACTATCAATAAGTGCATAAGTGCTTGTTAATCGAATTGAAAAGTACATTAAAATAAAGTGTCGATGTAATTAAAGCGATGTGTGTTTAAGTGTGTGAGTGTGTACTGATGACACTAATAGCTTTTATTAATATTATATGTTCATTTTTAGGGTTCCGTACCTCAAAAGGACAAAACAGAACCCTTATAGGATCACTTTGTTGTCCGTCCGTCCGTCCGTCTGTCTGTCAAGACTGTTTTCTCAGAAACGCGTGGAGGTATCAAATTAAAATTTATATCCAATACTCAGGTCTACTGTCCCTTAGAGCTGAGAAAAAATCAAACTTCTAAGCCAAAGCAATCAAAAGATACAGCCGTTTATGCCGCAAATTTCCGCAATTTTTCGAAACTCGCGCGGGAATCAAAACCTACAGGGTACTTCTCGTAGACTTAGAATCTTAAAATTTGGTACAAAGTAACGTCTTAAAGTACAGATAAAGGAAAAATTGCGAAAACCGTAAATTAACAAATTAAAACAGGAGTTGCAATGATGGGCAAGTGTAGTGGGTATGTATGTACTCTAAAAAAAGTACAATCATTATACATACAGACATAATAATAACCTTTAAATATTAACTTAAGTAAGTCATCGCGATTATATTATCAAGTATTGTTTTTTGAATTTGTTGTTCGATTCTTTAAACCTTCTGTGCAAATAAATGTTTCTTTCTTTCTTCTTAAAATAACTATTAAAATAATTTTTCGTTAAAAATCAAGAAATAATAAATATTAGCATTTTTTTCATTATTTCTACTGCTACTTTATATTCCAAGGTTTCTTTTTTAATAACTTTTATGATATTTAAATACTAAAAAAAACAATGTAACAAAGAGGACCACAAAATAATATAAATCACATTTTCAACTAACACAAAATGGCAAAAAAAAAGATTACTAAATACTTGTAAATTATTTATAATTTTTCTACAGGATTTATAATATAAATAAACTTATAGTGGTTATATAATCATTTATATTCTAAGCTTTAATATAACTAATGTAGTTTATATCTGAAAGCAAATAAGCCACTGCAGCATCCGCGCATTAAATTAAATCGTAGTTTAAAGCGCCGATGGGAATAGTTCAATTAATGAACATGAGTCTGAATTTAATTGACGGAATTATCAAATATTAGGATGTAAATCAAATTTATGTAGGGGAAGTGACCGCCGGCAATTAATTATTATTATCTATATACTAATATATAAAGCTGAAAAGTTAGTCGGAGCATAAATGAAAAATGTTGCAAAAATGAAAAACCGTTGAAACTAAAACACGCTCACAAAGTCGCGGGGGACAGCTAGTCATTTATATAATATGTGATGTATATGATGTTTTTTTCATGTAGGTAGGCATAAAGCTTTCCAAGTTGTGCTAAACACTGGGTTCATTGCAACGAGTCTATGTAGTCTATTTCAAAATAACTCATTTGATTTTCTCTTTTTTTTTTATGTAGATTGTATCTTTACTTTTTAATGTAGATGTCAAATCATGATTTACAAAAAAAGAATAGGGGATCGGACTGCGTATGAAAAGGAAATATCTATTTAGTTCACCATACAGATAAAAAAAAAAAAAAGCCTCGTATTTTTTCTTTTATTTAATCAATGAAAAATGACAAAGAAAGTTAAAGCGCTTTCATGTTCTGGCGTGGTCTTGTGACATCACTAATGGGTAAAAATTGTAGCCACAAGTGACGTCACGCGACATTTCCTTTCACTGTATCTTCTTCATCGTTTGTTTAATTAAAAAAAGAAAAAATACGTGTCTAATATTATTTTAATATCTATGTGACGAGTAAACAGAAAAAAAATAGTCCGGTTCCCTATTATAGCATGTCACTAGGTATTTATAAATACGTATTCAAGCTCTACGTTGTTTTATTATAATTTGTATAACTTCGTCATTTAGTTAATATGAGAATTGTGTAAACTTATTCAGTCTAGACTAGAGGTAGTTACAGTTTGTCGCTCCTACATGAAATGTACAAAGGTCGCTGCCTTTTCAGAATTATTTGTATGTATCTATCTAATGGAAACTCAAAATACTACTAATTTTTAAACTATAGCGCTGCATGTTTATAATAATATATTATGTAACATGCATAAATACCTTTAGCTTGACGTTTTGACCAGGTTACACTCGCCGTAGTCATTGTATGTATGTGTTTATACATGTTCGCGCTAATTCCCGTTAAATAATAGATCCTACATGATCTGAAAAAATCTACACAAAGAAAAAAATATTGTAAGCCAATAAGATAACGTGTAATTAATGGGTCTTATAGATTCCTACGAATAATTGCAGTTATAAATTCCCATGCACTAAAATTTATATTGTACAATGGGCGGCCTGAACGAAAGACCGAATAAAGCCAATTTTATAATTGCGGATCCCTTAGTCCTTATCCTGACGGAATAAAGTTTATTTTCCGATGGTTTTGTGGTAAGGATTAGTTGGTCTAGGCTTATGACGTTGGGTATGTGCCAAATACAACATTTCGAGGGAGCATTTGGCACGAGACGTCAAAACCGATTGTGCCCGATGTGGAATGCGATTTTAGGTTTGGTTGTCATTAATTTATTTGATGGTTACTCTCATTGAACTTTAAATAATGTAATTTTGTCATCACATTTTGCAAGGATATTTTGTACTTATTTTTAAGTTTTTGAATTCAATATCACACAACTTATCGATATTTATTTTGGGCACCTAATTTAGATAGTTTGTTAAAAGTATTCTTTTTTCATACAAGTGGCTATTTAGGTTAAAATTTGTGGGTAAAGCCGCTTTAGTGCTATAATATTCTGTCTTATGGCTTTAAGAGTGCAAAAAAATATAAGAGTAATCAATTTACAAAATGCTCCATATAACCTCTTTTTAAACGGCCTATTTTATTAAAATGGTATGCAGCAAAATTCACACCTCATCAAAAATTCGATTTATTTACAGCGTAAGCCAACTCAGTCAAAATAAAAGCCCGCGAAACGGCAACATAATCGCGCTTAACTTTTACATTAAACAAAATGTTAACTGATTTATTTATACACAGTGACTTAGTTACAACACAATTAAAGTGTTAACAATGTATCTAACATACATACAGAAATAACTTCGATGTTTCTCTAAAATGAGTTTTAATTCTACCCAAACTAAGAGCCTTATTAAAGAGTTTAAATGTTGGATATTCAAATATTATTTAAGCGTCATATTATTTGTTAAATAGTTTTTTTTTAACAAAAACCTCAAATATCGTTAATTGTGTAATACAAATTGTGTTAATCTCATAATTTTTCTCTTTTACTATATTACTTAAAAGGTTAACGTAAGAAAGATAGCAATCGATTTAAGTGCAATCCCAAATTACGCACCATTTTGGATTCATAAAATATAGCAATTTTATATTGAAACACCTGTCAACTAACAATTCTATAACATTTTATTTTCTAACAAAATGTCTGACAATTGTGAGAATATCTTTGAAGTGGCATCGTTATTTATGACAACGGTTATATAACACCATTGTGATAACCGGAGCATTATTACTGTACAACTAGTCTAGCGCAGCTGTGAACATTACTTGATAGTGTCTGAATTTCAAAAGATTTTCCTGCAATCCAGTAATAAATAAATGAAAAATATGTGTAAGAAGTTGCTCGTTAGATTCTTTTGATTGTCATATGTATTACTCAAAAAGATCTTGGTTTATTACGGCTATGATAATATATACCAGTTGCAATAATAGTTATAGTTATATTATTTATAATATTATAATAGTTATTATGAAGGTCGAATAGGCAATCGCTTTTTTGTATAACAATAAATTAAAAAATTAAGGTATAAATTTCAGAAAGTAGCTGTTTTTTTTAAATGTAAAAGCGATTTCTATAAATTATAAGTAGTACAATCTCGATCACGTTAGCTTTCAAACAAAAGAAAAAAAATCGGTCGAATAAGAGGTTTTTTTTTTCTTACCATTACCATTTTTGATTACCATTCGTTTAGGAGCTACGATGCCACAGACAGACAAACGGACAGACGTTAATCTTATTACACCCCTCTTTTTGCTTCGGGGCTTAAAATACTAGTACTCAGATGTATCCGGTGAAACTAGAAGTCAGCCCTTACACAATTTTAGATACCGTCTTCTTCGTTTCAGTAGGTATAAATTCATAATGACGCTGATGCCGTGGTGTAGTGATTGGTCAGTCAACAAGAAAGGCAGTTAGGTAGACTGCATATGTGCGCTGGATCTCATCTTTCTTCATCCAGTTTAGAAATGTTTATTCTGATGCAGTTAAATTTTTCGTTTCGTATTATTAATTCCATCACTGTTATCCAGTCGGCGAACGCCCGCCGTCCTCAACGCGGCTGGGGCGCCGTCCGGGCTTGGTGCGTGGCGTGGTGGCACTCCGGCCGCGAGGACATCGAGGACACGGAGCCAGAGGAGGAGCCCTCAGACCCAGGGTACGCCACGCCCGTGTCCGTGGAGACGCCGCTGCAGAGCTCCGTCTCTAGGTAAGAGTGTTACCTATGTCCAGCATATTTAAATATCTTTTAGTGCTACAAAATGTGTAAAAAAAAGAATAAAGTTATTTACAATAAATGTATGGCAGAATAATTTTTAATGTAAGAAGTTTTTTATTAACATTAATGAATTATTACACGAACTACACAAATTACAATTTCACAGCAGTGGGTGGCAGTTAGCTTAATCTGAACATGAGTAATATTAGTTTGACCTTTACAAAATACTGTGATTTTATGCGCAGATTACTAACTGTAATAAAGCGTTAACTTGACGCCTACGTCCTGATAACAATTCACGAGATTATATATTACTAAATCAATAAATATTAGTTCCTTAAATGCGTCATCTATCAAAACAAATATTATCAAAGGAAATCTAAAACACGTCGGTAACAAATGTTAGTGAAGTTATCAGCTACTGCCACTCTTGATTACGCCATATAGATGTCCCTAAGGAAAGCGAGGGTCCACCGCTAATATCTCACGACCCTCCATGACATCTTGGACACATTCTCAAATGTTATTAAATAAATATCAGACCTCGGCCACGTCTCATAAAAGGATATTTTGAACTAAAATAGGCTGAGCATTGTTTGACTAAGTTATTAGGATACGAGTTTTAGTTACCTATAAGTAATTTTAAAACTGAGCTTTGTTCATACTTCTTTTATTTTCTCAGATGCACGTCACTAAACGTCATTAGGGATCCATACGCAGTGCGCGGTGGGTCAAGCGGCTCCGGGGGTGACGGCGGCACCTCCCCACTCCGCCGATCCTATGAGCCGCCCTCCAGCATCCCCGCGGCCCGCGACAGCCGCTCATTACCCCCCAACACCAGAATCAACGCCACTACCTCACCAGCACCCAAATCTGCTTCAGCAGACTCGGTATACACTATCTTAATTAGACTGCCAGACGCTGACACAGAAAGACCAACTATCAAAATGATTACAGAAGAGTCCCCGCCAACTAACACTAGACCACACTTCCGACCAACAAGAGGGGACTCGGAACTTAACTTACACCCTGCGGGACACCAGGCGTTGACAAGAAGAACATCCCACATACAGGATGTGAGGATCCCACTTAACGCGAAGATTATCCCAAAGCAGTTGGCTGGAAAGGGAATGGCGAAACAGCCGAAACCGAAAAAGAAAACACAGGAGAAAAAACAAGAGACAAAAGCCGCGAAAACGTTGTCGGCCATCTTACTATCCTTCATTATCACTTGGACGCCCTACAATATACTGGTGTTACTGAAACCTCTTACGGCGTGTACTAAATGTATCCCTGACGAGTTATGGTCCTTCTTCTATGCTCTTTGTTATATTAACTCCACGATCAATCCCGTATGCTACGCTCTTTGCAATGCCACCTTTAGAAGAACGTACGTGAGGATTCTGACGTGCAAGTGGCACAATAGGAATAGGGAAGCAATGACTAGGGGTGTGTACAATTGAATTGTGATGAGCTTCGACGTTCGAATTCTGTCTTACCACGGTGCCAAAATGAAGATTGCCCAATTTTGGTAACCGTCAACTGTTTTTGTTTAGTATTGATACGTCACGGATTGCTGGTAATTGGAGAAAAAAGTTTACCTCTGTTCAAAGATGGATACCAGTAGGTACCGTTTAAACTATGAACATATTATGTTAGTGAGAACAAAGATATAATGTGCCAAAATATTTCTTAGTTTGGATTACCAGCGTGGCACATATTAACTTAAGTATAACTTTCCTTCAAATTATCTTCATAAAAAGTTAACTAAAATGAACCGCTATGACGTGGTATATATAATCCATGTTTAGAATTTGAAATATAATTATTTATTTGGTCCATTGAAACGATTAGTTGTGAATTTTAATTTTATTAGTGAGTTGACCGTCCCGTCCATGCATAGTCGTATTATTTGTAAAATTTTGTGATACATTTTCACTTTACTTATTTCATTAATTTTCTAATATATCTTTACGACAGTTTTTCTGATGTGCAAAATAATAATAATAGTTTTCAATATTCAGCATCACGAAAACTTTATTACAAAAATTGTGCATCACAAAAACGGTCACGTCTTCTCCTGTTATAAGAAGAAGAGTTTTTTAAACAAAGCATAAGAGCAAAGATTAAATGCCCACAATATAATTAAGAGTGATTAATGTTAGAACGACAAGAAAATATAGCTGTATTAAAATTTAAAAGTGGTAGTTGTCAAACAATCTAGTCGAAAGACTGATACAAAAATACGAACACAGCCACCATTTTGTTTTTTCTTAATACCGGCCTCTTTGGTAACTAAAGTTTATGTTCATAATATACACGAATTCAACATTTAAAATTTCTAAAATCCGAACATTGGAATGGCAGTTTTGTTCGGTACAAAAATCGCAAATATAAATTGGAGTATGTTTGCAGTGGTCAATTCAAGTATAACTTTAAAACCTCGGTGGTTTTACGAACTAGAGAAAAATAAAACTAAATAAATATGTTGGTTTATGGAATCAGATACAATTAAGATATCATAAACACCCAGACTCGATACAATGTAGAAAAGTGGTTTTCTACATTGACCCGTCCGGCGACCGAACCTTGGACTTGTTCACCACTCGACCGCAGAGGTCGTCAAAATACTTTTTGCAGTACAAAGTTTCAGTGGCGTATTTTTGTATCGGCCTATTATGGAAGTGTTACTCTAGTCAGGTGTTTCTCTACAGGCAGTGTTCTGGTTAAGGTTTGAGCTTTTAGGATTAATGTCGACGAATTTAGATCGGGGATAATTTTGTTTGCAATCTTTGAACATTTCTTTTTTCACTTCGTCGAGAGAAATGCTTAAAAAATCGTTAAAATCTTGCCTACTAAGTATGAATTATTCTGTGTTTTTGTTTTTTTTTGTCGCGTATTATAAAAGGTTTGGCTGCAAACATTCCATGACATTTTATCTTAGCTAGTGTTGCTTAAAATTGGTCAATGTCGTGTATTTTGTTCAGTGTCTTCGAACACTTGTAACTTAGTAAGCATTAAATTAATTCTAATGATCTTCATCGGTGTTTGTCAAACAGTATTACGAGAGAATCCTGAGCCTTTTCCAAATAATTAACTATTATTAATATAAATGTGTGTTTCGTCATCTATTTATTTAAGTAAGATTTATAATTATAGAAATTCTAAGCAATACTCAAAACTACTAAATTTTTCAATATGATAATTTTAAGATTTCAAAGGAGACCATTTTTTTAATGTAAGTATAATATATTGTTCATTCAGTTTGTGGTAAGTTCTCGGTGATTTTCATTCGAGATGTCCTGTCTCGATGTACTCTTAATATTCATACAACGATCTTACCATACGTGCTCCTTTTTATAAAAAAAATCGTTTTATCTCACTCTTCTAAGATTTTATGGATATTACGGAATCTATTATTCCTTTTAATGTCGTAATTACTGTCACTATTGTGACAAAATTGTGAAAAATGAATAGTGAGTTAAAATGATATTCCTATTTTAATTCATCGCTAATCTTACCCGACAACGTTTAAATATTATATGTGTCTAAGTAGATAAAATAAGATATATTCATTAAATTCTAAATATATGTATGAATTTTAAAATATATGAAATGTAATTGTAAATAAACCACCTAATTCAATATATTAAGTCTATGATATTGTATCGGCATCATATTATTATAAATAGAGATGACATAAATAAGTATTATACAATTAATGTGTGTGTAAGTACATAAGATATTATGTAACATATACATCTATGAGTGTCGTACAACGTTCCTTTGTTGTAAATGAGGTTTTTTTTAACCTAATTATTAAATATATGTATGTGTAGAAATAGTATATCAACGCAAATTACATTAAGTCCTAGATTTGAATAAAACCAAATTTTATACAAAACGGAGAATTACGCATTTTATTTTATATCAAATACAAAATAAATCGTGCTCAAATTCAAACAAATAAGTACAACAATTTAATAAAAATATAAATTACCTATTTAGTAAAAAAATATTTGTTTTGTTCGAGAGTTTGATTTTTTTGGCTGAGATGTTTTGATAGTACTGCTCACCTAATCTGCCAAATGCATTTACAATGTCTACTTAACACACTATGTATTATATATGTTTCATTAATATACAAACACATTAGAATGCGTAATTTTGCCATTATACCTCACTAACCTTGAATTACAAATACAATTATAACAGAATAATTAATATTGATCACATTTTCTTGAGTGAAACCAATTTAAGAAATAAACGGTTTTAAAAATACGTTTTTTTTCTTAATACAAAAAAACTAAACACAAAATAAAGACTTGAAACGAATATTTGAGCGCTTATTTCGTCTGCATAGGTATTTATGATATTTTAAAGCTATGATTAAATTATTGTTGTCCGTTGAAAAAACAAAAACAGTTAATGGCATATATTTAGAGTCTACAAAATGATTTCGATTTAATTGTAGTGGCATTTGTACTTGCCAGGATTATTTTCTTTTATTATTATAATTTTAAGATTGTTTTGTTCAAAATAAATAAATATTGTTTTAAGTTAAAAATGTTGTAATAATAAAAATAGTTATTGTTATTTTAAATAATATTTATAAAACTAATTGTTATTTATTTATTTTAAATTGTATTTGTAATCACATGGTAGGTAATAATTCTAATTCCTAAAAGTATTGTCAATGCGCACAGTAACATTAGTTTAAACATATTTTTTGTGGATGTCCCTTAACTTAGACTTTTCTAGACCAAATTGTTTTGTAGGTTATTTAGTAGAGTAACACTTATAAATATAAAAGATGCAATATTAAAATTATTTAAGGGTTTTAATAAAAAAATATCGACTCCTTCCACATTGGTTTACTATTGGACATAATATGTCTGTCCTACATTGCACTATGTGTGTTCTATTACATGTTTTCTATTAAATAACTTAAACTTTCGGTAAACATAAAAAAAAACATAATTTTCAGGTTGCTTAAATAAAATATAAATTTATTTTAATATTAAATATATATTAATAATAAATATTAATATACATTAATAATAATTTTCCTTACATTGCCTATTAATACAATGCAAGTAAAAATAATACAATTGATATATTTGAATAATGCAAAGAAACAACTGAATGGGACGTTTTTTTGTGACTCGTTTAACTTCTTTATTTTAATATTGCACCTTTTAATTTGATCCCGAATGTACATATTTATTATTGACAGTACAAAACTGGGCTAATCGCCCTTACATTCCACCTCATTGTCCTTTATGAATGCTACTATTTATTTATGAAACTGAATAGAGCAGCACCATACAATATCCCGTACCAATATACCTTACCTAAGGTATATAAATCTATAGTAATATATAAAGCTGAAGAGTTTGTTTGAACGCGCTAATCTCAAGAACTAATGGTCCGATTTAAAAAAAAACGTTCAGTTTTGTATAACCCATTTATTCAGGAAGGCTATAAGCTATATAACATTACGCTGCGACCAAAAGGAACGGATCATATATGAAAAATTTTGCAAAAATGAAAAACCGTTGAAACTACAACACGCGGACAAAGTCGCGGGGGACAGCTAGTAATTAATAAATCTATTGACAGTTACCGAGATAATACTTGCCCAAATCTTCGGTAACTTAGGTAGTGTTGTTCCTACTTCATTTCAAATAATAAAAAAATAGTTTTAAAGAATAAATATTTTCCTAAGTTGAGTTTAATGATTCATTTTCTAGCTATCGACAAAATAAGGAGTTCGGAATTCGTGTTTTTTTTAAATTGGGTACTTATTTATGGTGCCGCTCTACATTACGTTACGTACCTAGAGATCGTTTGCTGCATGATACGTGAAATAATAACATATTCAGCTATCATAGGAGAGTCTTAAAGACTTCTTGTATAATAATAGATAATTAAGTACTACATCTCGATGTTTTTATATTTCAAATATTTTACCCTTATTTTGCAGTTATCACTTAGTTAATTAAGTCATATATAACCACCCTATCGTGCGTAATATAGTGTAATATTATTGAGACGGTACCTAATAATTAACCTAAATACTCGTAGATAGTGATTTACAAGATTCTAAAATTTTGCCTATTTTGTATTCCAAGTGCGCAAATTTTGTCATAAATATATTAATATAAAATCAGATGTGACCTTACTTACGTTAGTGACATGTGCCAAAAGTCAGTGTTTTTTCGATGTTAAGTGGAGGCCGCTCAAATGTGCTAATAAATTAAATGTAGTTAAAACAGACGAGTAGATGATTACGCAACTAAGTATTAATCAAGAGTGCATAGCTAGTGAAATTCATAGTTATAACATACAGTACAGTACCGTGCATTTGCTATTTTCCTAGACTCATTACGTCGGCCCGCTGTGTATTATATACGATATGAAAATGTTATTTTGTGATTCATTTATTTAATGGATGTCATGTATAATGTATTTTATCTTAATATTCATTATATTTTTTGTAATATAAGCTGTGATAGGTATCTCAAATATTTATTGAAGAAAATTAATGTATTGATTCATTTTTACTACCTACCTTTTTATTGTTAACTTACACTTACTAAACAAAAATTACACAAATAAATAGTGTTCAACAGACATGATCTAGACATGGTCCAAAAACCACAAATTTGAAGTAATACAGCGGTGTGATTCTGTAAGACCTCATTCTAAACTTCGAATCTGTATCCGCTGTGAGTTTCTTGATTGGCATTCCAAAAACTCGGTTGATAATTCGAATGTACACTAGCACTACACTTGCGAGCGTGTCAGCGAGTTGAACTAATATGACGTGAGATTTTGACTGATAAAGTATGAGATGACATAAAAAGTGGGATTTAGTAAGATAATTTTCTTGTCACTTCGACGCTCACTTCGAACTCGAATGCGATCGAAATCAAGGTCATTTTGAACCTTATGCGAAGTGAGAGTAAATAGCGATGTGAGAAGCGAGTTGTTGTTTGAACTTTACAGAATCGACGTGCAGTTCTAATGTAATATTGAATATTACCAGCTTGTTTAAAGTTTAAAATATTCTGTGGCTATCCCTTGTACTTAATATGAATTGACGGGAACAAAAATACATCAGCTCAGTAAATATTTAAGTCGTAAAATGTGGTTAGACTGTATGTTTTAAATTCTCTTATCGCTGTAGATGTTTTTTTTTTCTTTTTTAATAAAATAATTTTATTATTTTGTAGGTATACTTGACATATTCGAATGAATGTATAGGAAAATGCAGACTAGCAGTGCTACAGTTAAAGCCGCAACCAATTTTAAATTTTGAAAATTTAAATAACGTAATAAAAAATAAAAAAACATAATATTATTTGGGTTATAATCAAGAATATTTGAGATATCTATATTTTATCGAATCCGGTGTTTATTAAAAACATTTTTAGATGTCGATTTTTTAAAATCATTAAACTAATAACAAGGGAGTAAAACGAACTGAAATATTTAATTAAAAGTATTGTCGTGTATTTGTAGTGTTGTAAAATAAAAAAAAATAATGGACATTTAAATTCAGCAAATAAGTATGATAGATATTTGGATTGGATTAGACAGATATAAATAAAAAAAATGTCGAAGAAACAGATTATATAATTTGTATTTATTTACCCGTTACTGAAGGATATTTAAAATGGAATGTATTTAATATTATAATTGCATTTGATAATAATTTTATTGTAATGAACGAGCCATCTCTTTGAAATGGTGTGAATGTGTAACATCTTAAAAATAAATGGAGTTGACCAAATTAATTGTCTGGATCAATTGACCTGATTTATACAGTCACACTTCTCTATAAATACATTAATTTTTATTTAGCCCTTATACCTTTTGTACTTTGTCTTATTTTGTGTTGTCATAGCAACCAAACTTTTTTTTAGTCTCTCTTAAATGCCGTTGCATGTATTTAGTTTTCGAAACCTGTATTTTGAAGGTCGTCACAGTTCAAAACACGACGTTGATTCTGACACAATTTTTATATTCTGATACAACCACATAATAAAATTCTAATAAAATTATTATTTAAATATTTATGACAATTGATTTATCTTAAAGGAAACTCCTTATGTTACGTTATTTAGTTGGGTAATAGTATGTAAAATACTATATCGTTACGCAAGATCATTGTACTAAAGAGGCTGAAAAATAACCTTCTTATTTAGCTAGCTATATATCACCCGATCAATACACGTAAAATTACCGAAAGCTTAAAAAAAAAATCAATGAATTTGTAACCAGATAAGAGAGAATAACTATTATTTTACGATAACAGTAAAAATGTGACACAATGAAGCAATGAAACAACCGAAATTTTCTATTAAAAATTAAAGGGCCTTCGATCCTGGTCTCGACGTAATCTATTTACTCGGTTGACGGTACATCTCGTACAGTATTGGAAAATCCTCAATATTTATTCCATCGATTCCTAAAAGCGTGGCAATATAATCCCGGAACCAATACACCTAAATGAATCGTATAGTAGGCAAGCCTTATTAAACTTCCCACAACTTATAAGTCCTTTCTACGCGGAAGCAGCGAATTTATTATTTTTGATACCACCATGATTAAAGTAATCTCGACTTCATTTAAGTTTTCATTAAACAACGCGAACTCGTTTAACAAAACCTTAAGTTAAACGTTTTAAGTTTGATAACATCGGTGGTATGTATTGGTTTATCGCAAATTCAGTTGATGATTGAATTTCATGTTGATATTTACGCTTCTCGTTTGCGTAATTATTGGCACCTAATTTGAACAGTAAATGTTGTGTTTTCTATTTACGCAGATTAACTTAATGCATTTAGGTGTCAATAATTAGGGAGATTTTACGAGCTGAAAAAAAAAGATAATGAACTCATTCCATTTTGAAGTGGGCTCGTTCATGTTAAGCAATTTAGGTGAACTGCATTATCATGTTTTAGTAATTTAAGTGTTATTTTGTCTTTAAGACGCGTTGCGTTGTTTTAAACCCGACCAAAATACTCTTGTCTTTAATCACGAGACGACAATTGGGCAGATATATTGTGTGAGACTTACGAAATCAAATAGGTAATGCAATTTAAAAACTTAGGATTTATTATTATCAATGTACAAGTCTAGTCATTCACGGTGTATTTATTAATAAATAAATAAATAAATGTGGTTTTTTGTAAGTTATTTTAAAAATTAATCAATGTTTTTGTATAACCAAAGACAATAAAAATTTAACTAAAATGTTGTGTTTGTTATTTTGTAAAGTTGTTTTTTTATTTGGTTATATTTTTTATTAAATAATAAACAATAACATAAATAAAAATAAACATGATTAAATAAGTAATTTGTGATTTATGTTTGCTAGCCTGCTGTTATTTCTGGTGGGCAAAGTCCTTTTCCTGAAATTTCCCAAAATCATCATATTTTTATACTTTTTTTAATTTATTCCTAAAAATTTACAAAAAATATTTACTAGTACCTTATTACTTAGTACCTTATTTACTACTACAAATAGCTAATGCACCTTATCTCCATATCAATTCATTGAAATGTACCAATACCGACTGCTAGGGAGTTGAGAGCAGATTAAATTGTAATTGGTTGTGCGTCAACAGGTTTAATCTGATCAAGTCGATTGCATTCCTGCAACTCTGTGAGAGATCAGGACGGATTACAGTAATACCTAATCCCAGAAATAGACTTCATATTGCCATAGACCTGGTAGGCTTAATATGTTACTGACCTACTTTTTGATCATATTTGCGTGTTGTTAATTTTCTGCTGTTTATTATTCTGAAGCTTCGTAACGTTGGTAAGTACCTAATAGAATAAAAAGGGTTCCTTTTAATCTAATAACTATCCAAAGAAAGCATCTTTTCGCTGTGTATTTTCTTTAATAACATTTTATTTAAACAGGCACATTTGTTTTTATTTTATACTACCTACGCTATGCGGTTTCACCCGCGTGTTTCGAAAAAACTGGGATTATGATTATGATGAAAAATACCTATTTCATACAAATTCGTGCAGCCGTTTTATCGTGATTGAGTAACCAACATCCATCCAAACTTTCGCATTTAAAATATTAATTAGAATCACCGTGCTATTGTCATCGATGTCTTCAAATCCACAGTCTAACTGTGTAAACGGTTTTGTGGGGCATTGTAAGTACATAAGGCTTATTGCAAGCGTAAATGATTGTGGTATTCAATACACAATAATAAAACTGTTCATTATTTTTATTCACCATTGACAAAGCTATATATTTGATACATTTATTAACAACTAATGGAGTCATAACACATGCCTTATACATAATTAAGAACTTATTATATATTTCACCACATATAAAGTAATCATTAATATTTTATTTGCAAAGCTACAAATGAATATAAACATACGATAGCAGTTTATTCTGCGTTTTTTTATCAAGTTAAGTTTATTTAGCCTTTTGTTTTCTGCTACAATTTTGGACAAACAAAATTGGACTAAAAAAATATTTTTGTTTATTAATAGTAACCTCAAACCTTGATATCAAATGCATATATCATAATAAACAACTGATGATTAATCCGTAAATAAATAACTTTTATTATTCTTCTATAAAATTAAGAGGTAATGATTAAATATTATCAGCATAAGGTCAAAGTCTATGATTAGTAGATTAAGACTAAATTTTTTACGCAATGTTATGCAGAAACAAGAATGCGATGTTCTTTTAAGGTAACATAATACGATTAGGATTAAAAAAAAAGGGTATGTGTGTTCAATTCACACACGGCAGAAGTCAACTTTCAGAAAAGTAGCAATGACAAAGTCCAATATTGGTGCTACTAATTTTCTATTTGTGGTTGGCAGTTTCGGTTTTGGTGGGCAATTCTTAATTTTGGTGGCCACAGTAGACTTTTAAGTACCTAAATATAGGTACCTCTTGAAGATCCTCCTAACTGAGACTTTCTATTTTCTTGGAAGGCCCTTATTTTTACGAAAACAGGTCAGATTTAGACAATAGGAACAGAATTGGGACAGTATATAGAATATTTTTTATTTCGATATATGCATAAGGTGAATCTGTGGACATCTTAGGAAGTATTTTATCAATTTCAGATAGTATTGGAACCATGTGAGCCCACACTGCGTAGGCGTTGTCCCGCAAGGAAGTACTGATTGTGCAGAATACCTGAAAGAAAAGTGGAACCTGTGACTTGAGCGTTTGGTATTGTGAGCAGCGGTAATTTAATATATCACTCCGGTGTGCAGCGTCAACTATCTACTTGCACCAAAATGGACCGAATGAAATTCAGATCCATACTTTGTCGAATAGTTTCACTAAATCAATGTGTACTAGGCATTCTGATTAACGGAGGTTATGTTTTATTTTATTAACTGTATTTGCTTGATTCCTTATGTTACGACAGAGTCTCATAAATCTTTCCAAATGGTTTTGAAAAACTTTAATTGCTTGAAGAGGTATCTCGACGACTCTGATCTTTTCAGTAACATTTACAGATTTCTCAATATTGTTATGTACGTAAGCTATCGTTGGGGCAAATCCCATTTCTAATATACCATTGTATTTGAATTGTCCAATTCTCTATATAGCATTGTTTTTTTACATTTCGAGGACATTCTCAAAAGACAATTCACATTATATTTGTCAGAACACAAACTTTGCAATAGATCGGATCTCCCTATTACTTATTTTTAGTTACGAAATTTGTATACTAATCTTTCTGCAAATATAAGGCTCGAATGGTGAACCTTAAAAGCAGGTGTAATCAAAACAGTTTTTACATTTTTTTTACAGTAGGTATATAAATCCGCAATAGTTTAGTTGGTAATCATTCGCACTGTAGGAGGAAAAGTAAACAAGGAAAATGAAACAAACGATTTCATTATTTGCATACTTTGTGTAACTGTTAACAGTCATAATGATGTATTGATTTAAATAATATACAGAGAGTCATTTAACGTTTTGAAAGTGCCTGAAAAGGCCTACCTGAAATAAAAATATTTTGATTTTGATTTCATATGTTTGATATAGGTAATAATTATAATACCAGTTTATAAATGTCCCACTGCTGGGCACAGGCCTCTTCTCAAATAGAGGAACGAGCATTGATCACCACGCTTGCTCATTGCGGCTTGGCGATTTCAGATTCCAATTTTTGGAATCCAGGTTTACTTACAATTTTTTCATTCACCGATTGTCAATGATGTCTTAGAATAATTAAGAAAGTACATATAACTTTGAACAAGTCACATTGGTAATTGCCTATAATGGATTTGAACCTGCTACCTGCACACATATCCGTTCATTAACCGCTAGGCCTACGATTACTTTATATAATAATAATATTAATACTTCAATTAGCTAATCCAATGATCACGCTAACGATATTTCCTTATATCCTAAATATTCTTCGGCAATTTTTCATCCATACTCTTGAAAAAAATTATACTAAAAATTACAATATGAGTATCGTAATCCAGGACCGTCTTTCAATATCTTAACTTCTACGAGTTTACATTTTAAAACTTACTGTATTTACTTTACTTACTTTATAAATATGAATTTTTACGAGACAGTATCGTAAAAAATCATATACATATATTATCTATACTAATATTATAAAGCTGAAGAGTTTGTTTGTTTGTTTGTTTGTTTGTTTGTTTGAACGCGCTAATCTCAGGAACTACTGGTTCGAATTGAATAATTCTTTTTGTATTGGATAGTCCGTTTATTGAGGAAGGCTATAGACTATATAACATTACGCTACGATCAATAGGAGCGGAGCATAAATGAAAAATGTTGCAAAAACGAAAAACCGTTGAAACTAAAACACGCGAACAAAGTCGCGGGGGACAGCTAGTGTATAGTAAGTTTTAAAATATCAACTAGTATGATCTACTCATATCGTAATTTTTATTATAAATTTCTCTCAGTGTACTTTCCTCTGAATTCTTGTATTTTGTTACGAATAGTGTTTGAAATTAAGTGTGTATTAAACTTAACCCATTTTTTTTCAATTGCATGTTTCTCAACGAAATTCAACAAAACAGTTCTTGCATGTGCATCCAGTCCAGGCCTCACATTTGTTCCCTCTAAGTCAAATGCATTGGCTTTTTTTCCAGTTAAAGAACATATACTCAATGCGTTCTCACTAAAAATTTCTAGTAACAACATTCGTGCAAGGGTTTTGCTGTCTTTCGACATTCTTTTACAATGACCCAGTTTAATGGCGTCTACGTACACCCGTGAATGTGGTAGGAGTTCAACAAGACCTTTCTTTTTTTCTCGATGTTTTAGGGTCCATCTGGAGTCATTTGGATCGTACTCTGGTGGTAAAGTAAACTTGCGTGCTTGACCACGGATCTTGTTCAATGGATTATTATTTTTAACTTCTGTACCGTCACTGTTTTGTTTTGTATTTTTCTCTTTTTGAGCATCATTTTGTAATTTTGATACGTTTACTTCATCTGAATTGTTTTTGTTTATATCTACTTTCATCATATTATTTCCTAATTCTTCAACTGTAGCGCCTAGATTAGTAATATCAGGACTATTAATGACTTCATCCGTTAGTTCAATCATTTCTTCTATGATCTTACAGTTACTAACAAACGCAAGGCGCAGTTTCTCTAAAATCAAATGGTTCCTTTCATACTCATTATGTAGCTGTTTCAATACATTTTTGAAGTCATCACCTAAGACTGATCGTAGAGCCTTATGAATCTCCAATTTTCTCGTTAACTCTGGAGGGTTCTTTAGCGATGATTCATTTTCTTGGTTATGGGTATTGTCGCTCTTATTGCTTTCTTCAACACAATTGCTAGTACCCGGGCCATTATCTCTTGCAGTTTGATCCAGCAAAACAACAGAGTTATTGACTGATGCAGGCATTCTGAGTGTCTGTCTTGTCAAATATCTTCTAGGTTTGGGGGAAGAATCGACGATTCCAACTTTTACTTTTTCTTGGCATATTTCAACTTTGTTATCAGTAAAGTCTAGTTGCTCTGTTGTTGCTCTATTCACTGGTTCTGCATCACTGCTTTGTGTTGAAGGTGTATGGACCGCCATCTTGTCCGATGTTGATGGTATATCTGGAATACAATTTTTAACTATTAGTGAACTCATCAAAAGAAATAACTGCAAATATCAACAGAACTACATACTTTCGACAATTTCCGTACTGTTCTGTTCTTGAACAGATATTTTATTCAGTATCTTGACATGGTCAATTGCGTCTTTATAAGTATCTGTAAAAAATAGTTTTAAATATTTAAATCATGTCGAATACTGTTTGAGATTCATATTATTGACGGGAGGTTGAAACAGTTTAAAATTAGAATTTATTGAGTTGAAGTGGATCGCATAAAATAGTTTTAAGCCGATACTGTTGCGGTTGATCTGTTCGCCAAATCATATCAGACGCTATTTACGCGCCATCCGAATGAGAGGCCCCATATCAAACAAATAACTGACAACAATAATCACAACTTACTTGTACTGTATTTTACATCAGCCAAAAAAACCGTCCAGCTATCGGAGAATTCTTCTTTCTCAACACGTTTCTTTATTTCTGATAGCTCTTCAATGGGAAATTTAACAATAGCTACACCATCTGCAGTTTCACGTAACCTTAACCAAGAATTTGGAATGCAAACATATCTTTCGGGATCTGAGTACGGAGGTTCCAATAACTCAATTACATGAAACTGTTGACAGTCCGTCTGTTGACTCATCTGAAAATAAATCGATAACAATGTAAAGTATCTCAAAAAAATGAAAATCAATAGTTTTTAATTCTTATAAACCTCAAAAAGACGCTTAAGAAACGTTAAAGTTACAATACTAAATAAGTCTAGGTGCGCAATTCCAAAATGTCTTTCCTATGCCATAGATGATATGGAGAAGAACCGGCAAGAAACTCCATAGGTTACTCTATTAAAAATAAGATTTATACATTCAATGTAGGTACATTATTAGATAAAGATATGCGTCAACAACGCAATGCAGCCGGCGGCAATGGCAATAAATAAATGAAGTAAAATATAAATAAATATAAATATCAACGCTGTCGACGCATTTACAATAAAACAAAGAAAAAAAAAGCTAAACACATCCGTTCAATACTAAAAAAAAAGAGATAAGAAAAAACAAGTTTACATACAATATGTAGCCACGAAAAAATACCTAATAGGAATAATATCTAGATCTGATCTGATCATACATCAAATTAAACGCAACACTAAAATTATTAAAATAGCTTACGTTTAGACATCGAAATTTGTGTCTGTTATCCAAGCAATTGAGCTGGTTCTAAAAATATATCTAGACACAGTTTAGGAAGTACTGTCTTTAATGTAGCACTATTTCTTTTAATAATATTGATGGTAAATTATTCGTAACTTTGGTGTCACAATACGTCTGATATCACGTACGACGAGAACATACTCACTAACTAGAAATTTATAACTGTCATAAATAATGTAGAGATGGGCGATGTTAAAAATAATATTCGATTTTGAAATAATCGATTTTCTGAATAATCGATTATTAACTGAAATAATCGAAAAACATCGATTTTACTTATTTATTATTTAATAAAAAAAAAAATTGTGTCCAGATTTTCGAACAAGGTTTTTTTTTAAAACAGAGTTTTTTCATATATTAGCAAAAGAGAAACATAAGAAAGAAATTACTTTTTCACAAGATTAGGCTTCCATTTAAACTCAAATATTGGTTGTTAAAAAAACTTTATTTTTCGTTGTATCTGAGTATTTTATTAAAGTTAACTCTTTTACGTTACTTTTAATAATACATTAACATTTTGTCTGATTGATTGAATAAAATTAATAGAAATTTAATAGCGCAGCACAATTTAATTGATTAAAAATCAGGGACATGTTTTTTCAAATAATAAGTATCGAATAATTGATTCATCGGCTTTTAAAAACATCGAGAAAACATAGTCGATTATAGAGTTAAAACCATCGATGTTCGATTAATCGTTTTTGCTTGCCCTTCTCTGTAACGTTGATAGAATTGCTTGTAAGAGAGAGATAGTTATAGATTCCGCAGCTGGTGTCTTCATCGATAATTGAGTCGTCCTTGAATGTTATTGTCTGACTTTAGCGTTTTAAAGAACATTCTTTCGAGTTCTATGAACGAATATAAGCACGATTGAATTTTAGTTTTCGGTTGGGGGTTAGACTTACTTCTGTTTTATTTCGTCCTGAACTACAGTATTTATACCATTGTTATTACAACATACTGATAGCAATAAGATGCTGTTCATTGACGTCTAACTCGTATATTTCTGCCAGGCTCTATTAGTTTACGACGGTAGACTAAATTAGTGATTGGATCTAAAAAATTGCATCAAATCGTGTATGTTTTTTTTAAGAATGACATAGTTATTAGTTATCACGTGGATATAAATATAAATATATATATGTACGTAACGCTTCAAAATCGACGACTTTTTAATGAACAAATAGCTTTTTTTATCGATTATGTTACTGAAAATACCTTATCTTCATACAAACACAATCTTCGGTGAGCTGATAACTGCGCGATGTCAGGTTAAAAATGACCTTAGTTTTTTTTTTAATCAAACAACGAAAATATTATTCTAAAGATTTGTATAAAACGTTGTAAAAATCCAAACTTTCGACTTCGGAAACATAACTAGTAAGACACACGTGGAACAATCAAAAGATTTGAAACACTACAAATTTTAAATCTTATTCCCGACATAATTTAATTCTGCAAAACCAAGATCAAAAGTTGTTGGTCGGATAACATTGCGAACAGTTTATAGAATTCCTCATTCCTTCAAATAACATTAAAACTCAAATTCGCAGAATCAATTTTACTACAATGCAAGTGAGTATTTGGTTTGACAACATGAAATCACCGAGAACCAAGATATTACACTCTCAGGGTATGAATTTCATATTGTCTTAAAGAGTGCGTTAAATAATGGTTTCTGACATTTACGCAAAAGTAAGACATTGAAATAAAACTACTTTTTAAACGGATTGTATCGTCTGCCTGTAACCATGACACGTCGGGAACCAAAATATAAATAAACCGCGATAGAATCATCCATTTAAAGAGTGCGTCAGAGCTTTTTTCTGCATGCCGCCTGTGACCATGAAGACGTATTTATTTACATGAATAAAATATTGTAAGTTGGTAAGTATATAAATAAATAAATGTGGACAACATCACATACATTGCTCTGATCCCAAAGTAAGTAGCTGATACACTTGTGTTACGGAATCAAAGACAACGAAAGTATCACAAACACCCAGACCCGAGACAGTATAGAAAAGTTGTTTTCGTCATTGACTCGTCCGAGGATCAAACCCGGGAATTCAGAGGTGGCGACACCTTGAAAGCCGGTGTGTACGCCACTCCACCACGGAGGTAAGTAAATGTTCAGTTTATTTAATATCCTTATACCCGTGAATTGATTAAAACACGATTCTTTATAAATGCTTGTTTCGATGTGTGTGTCAATTATCGATAGGCGTAAGTGTTGTATCTTTATGAGAGTTCTAGATCCTAAAAATGTACCAAATATATAACAATTTGAGGTAACGGTAAAAGTAACACAAGAAATAATAAGTAACAATTTCATTAGAGCAGACGGTAAGTATCCGTTCCTTACAACATTGTGATCCCTAGCTATACCAAACGAAGATTTACACAAATTTAATCTAGAACAAGCCTACTATAGTATCCATATTACCAAGTTTCTACTCCACAGAGTATAGAAGCTCTACTATATTCTAGATTTCCTAAATCTCTAACGCAATATTCGATTTTCGGAACAACAAGGGATGCTTTTTAAAAACTAATTTTCTCTCTACGAGAATAGCACTCTAGAGGTATGTGGGGTCGTAAATCTAAGGAGGTCGGTTATTTACGACTCAAGTTGCGTACGCCCTTACGAGGCAACCTTAGCTACTGTATCTGTTGCTTAAGGGTTGGTTTCTTTACTGCGTTTAATCCTATAACGATACACTAAAAATAACCTGGTAACTGAGTACGAGTTAGGTGTGTACAAACAGACCACCAAAAGTCCTATGTGTGTACTTCTGTCACACAAACAAACGCCAAACAAAGAAACCAAATTTTTGACTAATGATTCAAAAAATGAGATTATTTATCCTTTTGAATTTTCATTCATCATTTTAGGTAACGCAATGATTACAATGCAGTTTAAGAATCTATTTCATTCCTTGAATTACCTTAATCACCTGCAGTAAAAATTGTAATAACATACTATGTAAATATATTATTATAAACATGCAGAGCGATAGTTTAAAAGTTAGTAAAAATTGTAGTTAACTTTTACAATCTATTTGTTGGAACTTACCTTTAAACACGACTCAGACACTGCATTATTTCCTGCAATCAATTGGACTCACTTCATGTTATTTTAATGCTCCGTTCCGATTTGGGACTTACACATACTCTTTAAAGATTTATCTGTAAATGCTGGTTGATAAAATATTTATAATAAGACTTACTCAAGATTGCATGAACTCGATTTATCGTAAAACGGGATTTCGTTTTCCTTATCCCTCTATTTTCTTGGGATTTTAATCTGTCTGGATACAATAGCATGCAAAAAAATAAATAATGCTAAATTCCCTCGATTTCGTTTTCAAGCCAAAATGAAGATAATTTTCTAAGCTAGATTGGATAAAAAACAATATTGCAAAAAGCCATAATAAGGATAAACGATTAATTCCGCCAAAAAAAAATGTAATAATAGTTAAAAACCACGAATGACAAAGGCAATTTTACATTGCCTTAGAGTAATCATAGTCAAGTATACTGCGTGCGCATCGTTAGTGACCCAACCCCTTATGCAGAGCGTAAGCACATTTTAAACTAAATTTATGTAATTTTCTGTTCCCGGTTCCTCGATATTATTTGGTTTTGAGATAGTTTTAATAAAACGGTGCAATCTTTTTTGACACTAATTTCACGATTTTACATGTTTATACTAGTGCCAACAGTTCATACTCGATAAGCGCGCTCTATAGTTTACTTATTTATTCCTCTATCCATTCAGCCTATAAACGAATCAAAACAAAAATTAAAAAAACATTTTACCATATCACAAAGTGTCGAGTTGACGGTATTTTAAAAAGAAAACATTTATAAAATAAACAGACATTGGAAATTCATGTTATTGCTATGAGAAACACGTTTCGTACGTGTTTGATTTTCGACGATATTTGCGAATTGTGTTACATTTCGGATGTAAAACTGTTTGGCTTCTGACCTTTGCCGATTGCATTTGATTTATTTGCGAGTATTTATATTCCGTTGATATTTTAGGCGGGAAGTCAAATATAGAATGTTTCACATTTAAAATTATTTAATATACTTTTAATATTTGTGATGTCGGTTTTAATGCCACTAGTTTTTCTATGAAAGTTATTTAAAAATATGAATGTTAATTAAAATTATAATTATTTATCATCTCTACGAAAACATCTAATCAATTTAATACATTACTTACCATTACTTACTTTACAAAGGTTCTTAATCATTTTCCATTTATATGTAACAAGTACTCTGTGCCTTCTGTCACCTGCTCACAGACTATTGAATCTTCCCACGCGTCACCAATTCTTTTAAGGTGGTAATCCAGTGTCAGTCAAGAGCTCTTTACTTCGATCACCTTCTTCCGTCTCATAGAATTTCAAAAGTTTGTAAAGTACTTTATACAGGGTGGGGGATATTAAGTGGGACCGTGCAGACGAGCCACTATTTTATATTAATTAGTTATAATGATTTCATACTTGCTCATTGCTCCTGGTTTTTTGAGCTAACATTAGGAAGTAGGTAACTAAATACAAAAAATGTATGAAAAATACTTTGTTTATTCTTCATTAATTTATTCCTACACTAATGTACTTAATCTGGAACGATATGTTATGGAAAAGTGAGATACGGTACAGTTTAGTATCAAGGCTTTTTATGGACTATCAATAAATACAAAGGATTTCAACACCTTTGTATTAATAGGAAAATATCGGAAAATCATTCACGGTCACCTTATTTTAATGCTGAAATTATGTTTTATATAATCTGTATCTATACTTAATATTATAAAGCTGAAGAGTTTGTTTGTTTGTTTGAACGCGCTAATCTCAGGAACTACTGGTTCGATTTAAAAAAATATTTTTGTATTGGATAGTCCGTTTATTGAGGAAGGCTATAGGCTATATAACATCACGCTACGACCAATAGGAGCGGAGCATAAATGAAAAATGTTGCAAAAATGGAAAACCGTTGAAACTAAAACACGCGAACAAAGTCGCGGGGGACAGCTAGTACATAATAAAACTAATCTACCGTATTTTTTTTTATAACTGTAATTGCGTGTCGTGACACAAAAGTTGCCCGCCTGTACTCTAAGGCAGAGACCATTTAATTCTGTTGAAACGTCACCCTTACAGCCTTACGTCGCGTCGCCATGTGTTCGAGTGCCTCCGTTTTATTTTAAACACCTTCTATTTACGCTGCTCGGAGGGTAGTCGAGAATTCGTGAAAAATGTATTCCAACTCTTTTGTTATCGTTTTCCGGTATTTGCGAACGTTTAACAAGTATTGAAATGGTTGAATTTTGAAGAGAGACTTTCGGTGGTCAGTGGTATTTTAATTGCTATTTAATTTATTACACCTTATGGAACGAAAATTGAAATAGAAGGAGTTATGCCAATAAACCAACTCAGACCAGCTTCGCAAGTGTAGACAAAACATTAAGGAATTATTCACACAAAGTTCCTCTTGAACCACTCTATCCATTAGTAAAAACCGTATGAAAACCAGTTCGGTAGTTTTTGTGTTCATCGCGTTCAGACAGATAGACAGACGCGGCACACCTTGTTTTATAATTATGTAAAGACAGAAGATACCGTATTCGATAACGACATATACTGCGTAACGTTTTATACATGTACCTGTAGAAGTTTATTGTAAACTAGCTGTTTCCCCTGCCTCCGCCCGCGTGGATGTCGGTTATCGCGGCAAAAAGTAGCCTATGTCCTTTCTCAGGCTCTAGACTAACTGTGTACCAAGTTTCATTTAAATCGGTTCAGTAGTTTTGGAGTGAAAGTGCGATAGACAGACGGAGTTACTTTCGCATTCATAATATTAGTAATAATTTGTGGACATAGGCTCAAACAAACCAACAAGTTAATGATGAATAAATATGATATTATTATTATCTATTGTCGTACAGAATCATCGCCATTTTTTTCACGAGGTGTTAACCACCATTATTGTTTTTACATTTTACCGTGACGGGCGCTTAGGTTCCACTTAACGTGCGCCCACTCTGCCGCCATTTGGGCCGTAACGCGTCTTATATTTTTTTAATGCACGAATAATGTTTTTAAGCGAATGTTTCTTTGAGTTTTAATGGCGCACTCAAATATTTTCACTCATTTTAAAATGTTTTATCGTCTCGTTTCAGTATTTATGAAGATTTTTTGGCTGTAAAATAAAACTGGAATGAAAGCAGGAAGATAATATACAATTTTATTATTTTGGACAGTGTGCCTTTAGAACAAATGGTGATTTTAAATCAGCTTTCAGTTTTCAGTTTACAGATTTTTATAGATTTGAATCTGTGAATGAATTATTACGTTTATACGTGCAAAGTAGTTACATTTTAAACATTTTTTATTTAATTATTTCGACTCAGCATACTACTTTCTTTTTATCGTTCACAAATGTAATACATAAATGAAATTAAGCAGGCTATAATTTTATTTTCGTCTGTTTTAACTTTTATTATTTATCTTTTTAGGAATGAGTTGCATTTTCTTTACGTTATCAAGAACAATCTTTTTATGTTTAGTACTTTTTTATTATACAGGGTTCTACAGAAATGCATGAACTATAGAAATAGAAATCACCAACTTTCTCCAAGAAAATCTATTCCGAAAAATTAATTTTTGACCTGCATTTTGATCACCTGATGAAAATTTTGTATGGTAAGGTCAATTTTTTTTTCGGTTTTTGACTATGTTTCCCTTGCAGAAAGTTTTTCATTTCTATGTATTATAAATATAAGTATTTCAGGATTTCCGTAGCATCCTGTATACTATTTGATTAGGTTTCTAGTAACTTCCAAAGTGATCCGCACACAGCTTAAAGTTAAGATGTAGTTACATGTTGTTAGGAAGTTCTAGCCGGTGTTAGTCTCGTCGTGTAGGCACCTAACTCCGCTGCAATTATAAACAAGTAAGTTGCGACAAATCGCAGCCACAATAATACTAAAAGTTTTAAGTAGCTCATAGAAGTATTTTTTTAAAACATCGTGCTAACCAAATTGGTAAAGGAACCGACCAAAACGCAAGATTGGTCACTAGATGTCGCATACGTCGCTCTAAAGACGTAATAAGTAAAAGGAGGAATTAAAATTTCCAGGCATTGAGCCAGTAGTCGCAGGTTCGAGTCGTGCTTGAGGTTTAAATTTTTTCTTTCTACTATATGTATTTAATTACAAATATTCGCATCAGCATGCGTTAATGCGTAACAAATAATTAAAAATAATCGTACTTACACATAGATGCTTATAATCTTCAGTATTTTTAATATATAGCTTTGTATCTGTTGTTGTACTGCATTATGTTGAAAAGAAGCACGTTATGCAGTTTGTTAACTGCAGTGGTTGGCTTTAGTCTGACTTTAGTGTGGCTGCCCATGGTACAATGAGCCACTTACGTGTAAAATATAAATTGTGGAAATATTTTCATCAGATTTAATTTTGGTTAACTATTTTGTTGAAATGATTGGAAATTGAGACGGTTTGGATTGTTTATACTCATTTCTATAAAAATCCGGCCAAGTGCTAGTTGGACTCACGCATTAAGGGTGCCATACTATTTTATGGAGTCTCCATTAAATTTTTCATTTATTTATATTATTTATTTTTATACCAACAGAAATACACACTCTGTCAAAATTGCAATTTTCTCGGTTCATAAGATACAACCCTCTGACAGGACACATGGACGACCTGACAGACGGATGGACATCAAATACTTACCTTTGGCACAAATTATAAATAATAAAATATATATCGGCTTACATTTTAAAAAAAGCTACGTTATAATGCTTTTGGAAATAAATATTTTTATTTTCAGGCTAACATCTACAACACAACACAGCATTACGTGGTACGCCTACCCTGCCTGTAATTAACTTAACTGCGGCGTGTCGATTGCAATCTGCTGCAATTTGTCACCGACGATAATTGGAGCGCGATCTTAAACTTGGAAATTGTGATCGATGATAACTCCGGAAGTAAGGAGATTCAATTTTAAAGATTTTCCAACCATTTGTTATTGTTTCCGAACGATTTAAAATGTTTATTTGTATTTATATTCGATACCTAATAAAGTAAACTAATTTTAAACGTAAAGGAATATTCTCTGAAACCTAATTAACTATATTTATTTTAGCTTAAATTCTATGAATATTCTGCAAAACGTTCGCAAGCGATGATATTTAAAAAAACAGGTTATTAAAAAATATCTGGTAACAAATTAATTGCATCAATCAAATAACTGCAAAATAAATTAAATATTAACTAATATTAATATACCTACAATGAAGATCTTGTAATAACGCAATAACGTGTTTAAAATATACAGGGTTAAATATTGGCGCCCAACGTGGAACTTGAGACAAACAGGCAAACCTTTTATATCCTGAATGAATAGTAATTAAAATAATTTGGACAAGAAAATCTGCAGGTGAACTAGTGAAGTTATGGAATCTCATTAAGTCAATATGATCGGCAAATTTCTCGCGGATATTTGCCGATGTTTAGGGCCGCGGGGGGTCGGGGGAGATTTTAATTGCTTTTTCAATTAACGCGCGCGGAGGGTCTCTTGGGGTCCTATTCGTGAAGGCGTAATGGATTGTCCAAAGAAGAAAATAATCAGATAGGACATTTCTATTGTTTGTTACGTTCTAGGCAGCCTTGCTCTAGGTTAAGATCAGTGTGTGCACTGTGAGTTCTTTAAGAAGGACTGTTGCGATTATAGAACGAGACGTTGCACTACGATGCGCGTAACAGCAATAGTCCTCATAATACCGGCACGGTTCATGTATTAACATGTTTTTTTTATATTTATTGCTTCTCAGTTTAATGCCTATTCACCCGTCTATAGTACCTACTCATAGCTAAGTCCTGCACCGCCGACACTCAGACGTCCATAATTCCATTTGCGAGAGTCGCAACTACAGCGAACACTCTTGTTCCTGAACATTGTACCGTCTGAAGAACTGATACTTCATAATACCATTTTGAGATTGAGGGAAACCCTTCTCTTTATATCTTTATTAAGAGATGGTCCTTTGATCTTTAGAATTGGTCCTTCTTGATATTTTCGAGTTGAATTTTAAATAGCTGATTCTGATGAGTCTTAAAGGTGACTCCTGAATTTGATTTTCGCTTCTAGATTCAAGGGTTTTAATAGGAATACCAACTTGGTAAAAATTGTAGTATCGGTAGTCTGCAGAAAAAGATCTTTCAGATTAAGAAGTTACTATAGTCTACTCTATACTTTTCTTTTCTTTAATTTAATTAATAAAATACTTTTCTTTAATGTTTTATAGATTTATTTTGTTTAAGTATTAAGAAGTTTTTTTTTTTTTTATGTAACTTACTTCGTTCGATGTCAAACCTCAACGCCGGCCGTCGCTGAAAACCAGCGCTGAGGTTCTGCTTTAGCATGAACCTCAGCACATGCTGAGCGTTGGCCGTTTTGCACAAATGTACGTAATTTTTATCGTTTCCTGTAATTTTTTCATGTGTCGCATTTGTCGCAAATAAACGTTTTTCTTTCTTTCTTTCTTTCTTTCTATACATTAATATAATATATTTAAATTAATAACAATATGAAATAATCTTTATTACCATTTTAAAACTATATTTATTAACCTTACTTAATCAAGAATCACTCATCAAGAAATTACCCTAATGACATTACATTTCTTACAATTAACATTTATTTTTAATATAATGTATTTTTTATAAGATACACTCAAATATAAAAATATGGTTGATATTTGAAAAGGATCATTATGTTCCTTCACATATATTCTAAATTCAGGTCTAAATATGTAAGTTTATTATCAAAGTTAGTAACAGTTCCATTCGTTAACCCCCCTGAACTACGAAGATGACAAATAGACAGACTCTGGTTACGATACTGACTAATATACCCACTGCATATTAGTCAGCATCGTAACCCGAATGTGTCCGACTACATCCAAACACCGGGAAATGGCCAGGCTGGTGTGATTAATGATGATTGTAGAGCTTTTGGAAACAGAGATGCCAGAATATGGGCATTGCTTTGTATTTCCTTTCGATCTATCGATGAAGAGTTACGATGTTGTCACAAAAAGAGTTTAATTTTAAATAAAAGATTGGTCCTTTTGTACCAAATTTGATAACCATATTTTTTTAAATGAATAAAGAATGCCTAACGCTTTAAGTCCGCCCTTGTAACATTTTGTTTATTATTTAAAACAAAACGGTTTACTCACGTATATTCTCGGGATCGCCCGACTAGTTTGTATTTTAATATTTTGTTTATTCAAAAAATTTATAAAAATAAATAATTTGAAGAACCATTTGTTTGTAATATTGTTAGAATTAAATTTAGGTATATGTTTGTCTATGGAGGGTTTAAATCAGACGTGCCTAGCAGTGTTTGTGATTTAATAAAATTAAGAATTAAAATCCAAACACTGGAATTAAGGTTTTGATATTACCTGTCACAACCATTAAACGTTAAGTCCTGGTTTGTGGGAACACTATAAACAAAAGTAAACAAAACAAGTCTGAAGCCTTAATTGGTTTCATATAACTAGAGTTACATCAAAAGTTCAAGATACAATTTGCAACACATTTAAACTTAGTGCCTAAATTAGTACACAACTTTAATAGCACTCACTGCTATTGCGAAATTCGAAATAGTAATTCCAAGTTGAATTGGCAATCAATTTGTGATATTACCAGGTAAATTTACGCTGGAGTTTATGTGTGAAATCCACGATTTAGCACCCACTTTGAATGGTGATTTCATTTCACAGGTATCACATTTCAACGCGTCGTTTCAAAAGGTGTGCAGTTATTTCATTAAAAACATTTAGTGTACTGTGAAGTGAGCTAAGTGGGTTTTAATTTCAAACAGAACACATTAAAAAAAAAAACGAAAGTTGTTAAAAAAAAAGAAAATTGTGAATATTCAGTTGCAAGGCTTCAAGGTTGTTTAACCGGCTTCAAAAAGATGTTGTCAAATCGAACGGTATGTTTTTTTATTCAGACTCCTAATACTCTTGTACATATTCCTAAATAACGTATTCACCAGATATTTCAGACGTATAATCATGTAATGTATAAATGCATACAATAGCGGGATGCTATGAGCTGACGTCAGAAACAGCATCTGTTTGATAGTCGTAATTAATGAGGAGTTGGATGGCCTATTCATTAGCGGGAGATAACAAAATATAGTTAGCGAGATCTCATTACCACAGAAATAACAGAACATTTCATGCTGACGTTTGTTTGTGTTGTTATATTAAAAGCAACTTGAAAAAATATATTTTGTTGAAGAAAAACAGTAAGATTTATTGAAGTATTTAAGTATTACATTTGTACATCATGTTTTTGTGAGGTCATTTTAAGTATATACACACATCAATGTCGTTGCTTCTCTTTGTGGGAAGAGGCTTGTGCCCAGCAGTGGGACACTTGCCGGTATCATTATTATTATTAAACACATTTTGTAACCATTCTAAAAGTTTTTTTTTTGTTTTATTGTGCCCCACCTTACGCTACGCCATCGCCATTGTGAAGTCGGAATGATAATGTCAGTTTTGTAAATAGTTATTTAACAAGCATTTGGGCCTTTTACCATCCGTCTTTTTACGATATAATGAAATAGGTTTTGTAAATGAAACGAAAATCTTTAAATAGTGAATGCTTTATTACTGTGCAAGCCAATCATAGAAGAGTCAATTTTGGGAAAGAAACTAGAAACTTCGTCTAGTCACGTCTGGCTTAGTGTTTGCCCCAACCGCCCCAGCCGAGACCGCGGCCCCATCCGAGCCCATAGCCTCCGAGTCCGTAGCCTCCGTGACCGTATCCGCCGTAGCCTGACCAACCGAGACCGTAGCCGCCGTAGTTACCGTAGCCGAGACCGTAGCCGCCGAGACCGTAGCCGCCGTGACCGTAGCCGCCAAGACCGTAGCCATAGCCGATGGGTGCGGCGACAGTACGGAGGACGGGAGCAGTGACGATGGGGGCTATAGCTGCGGTTTTAATAATTGGGATGGGAGCTGCTTTCACAACGTTGGCGGTGGATATGGCTGCGGGGGCCAGGATCGGGGCGCCGTAGCCGTAGCCGTAGCCTAGACCTGGTCGAGAAAAATATAGTTTTAATATACTTTAGGTAACAAACCATTGATTTACATTATAGAAAAGATTGCTTAGTTAAATACTTTTAAATCAGTCAAGTGGATAAAGCTTCTTAGAGCTATCGTTTAAGAAATCATGACTATAGACTTTTAATACTTATAACTGATGAAAATAATGTTTACATGGTAGTAGAAGTTGAATATTAGATCAAATAAAGAGATTTAAAGTGCTTACCATATCCGCCGATGGCGTTGCCATGGGCAACTGCCAAGAGGCAAGCCAGCTGGAAAAATAATCATTAGTATCAGTAGATGATCTTGGCAGTTGTAAAAAATATAAGGAAGATTAAGATAATTTTGTGTGTGTAGCAATGCTATTACAAAGGTTTGGCATATAATTAAGAGTTTAAACAAACTTTAGGGGCCTAAAAAGGTGGATGTTTTAGGTTATTCACAAAGGAAAAATAAATAGGTATGCACACTGCAGTCTAAAAGGGTCTCAAAAAATAGTACAAAGATTACTGAAGATGCTGAAAACTTTTCTCGCTGAGATCCTGCATTGCCCACACTTTTATAGTTCAAAAACAAATAAAATTCATAAACAAATATAACTTACGGTGATCAAGGTGTTCATTGTTGTTGGTTACCTCAGACGAAGTGTAGTGTTGCATCGACAGGCGGCCGTTATATACTGCTTCGTAAGTATCCGCTGAAACTGCAGGATGTGCTTCACACGCATTGCTGGTTTCGTCACACATTTGCATCGGCCATCCTTGATTTATTAGAACTGAATTCATTATTTGAGACGGTAGTTTCGATTTTAGATAATTTGGTTGTATGTAAAAGAAGGATATTTGTTTTGTATTTCGCTTGCCATCTAATTAAGCAAACAGAAAAATACTTTTTTTATATATAGACTTTAGTGTTGTGACTTTATTAATCAAACCTAGCTGTTAATAAAATTTGGAAAATTTATCTACTTTATTTCGGGTTTATAAAAAAACAAATGTCAAACAAAATGTCAATTTTTTTTTATTGAAATTACCTTTTACTCTAAACTGATCGCAGTCTTTTTCTAACTTCTACTCTACTTAAAATTACGTATGAATTTAAATTAGTCACACATATGTATCATGATATGATTATAATGAAGAGCATATTTCGCCTCGAGTATTTGAACTAATACAAGTTTATTTACAAAGAAAATATTTTTTTCCATCCTGGATTAAAACAAAGGGTTATTAGCATACGCCACAAAGGACATAATTAGCATTCAACAAAGTAAAAGCTTTGAAAGAGGGCTTCTAGTATTTGTCATGAAAAACTCATAAAATCATCCTTGTGCTTTTAATGTGTTTATTTTTATAACTACAACTGAAAACTAAAACAAAAGCCAAGGAAACACTTGAAGCCGTAAAATTGCTCTTAAGGAGAAAATTCCATCTCTGCTCTAAACTTCATAATTTAAAGTTCTATTGTTTTTAATTCTATTATTGGTTGGCCTGACGTCTAAAGCCGGTTTCCCACGGTGCTAGATATTGCGGATCACCTCGCACTGCCGATCGCGGTTTGCT
Source organism: Diachrysia chrysitis (assembly GCA_932294365.1). Taxonomy (NCBI): domain Eukaryota; kingdom Metazoa; phylum Arthropoda; class Insecta; order Lepidoptera; family Noctuidae; genus Diachrysia; species Diachrysia chrysitis. The sequence goes on along the minus strand of OW028651.1, from coordinate 12,412,790 downwards.
CGTCAGTGATAGCGCCGACGCGTCTGCCCTGGTCGGTCGCAATCTACCGCGAATAAAGTAAACCTTATGTTGGTTAAAATAAGGTTTAATTCTCAAGACTCACTGCGCGGTCGTCGGCAGTGCACGGTAATCCGTGATATCGCGCACCTTGGGAAATCGGCATTATAGCAGCTAATCAGAGCACTTGGCTTGAGGTTTGATAAGTGTACATGTTTTTGTTTGAACCTTTCAGAAACCAATTAGTAAGCGGCAATAGCCTAATGGTTATGGTGAAGGCCTTGTGATCGAGAGGTCGCAGGTTCAAACCCCACCGATTGCACTATTGACGTGAACTTACTCCACACACAAGCATATTTTGCTTAGTTGGAGTGGTTAACAAGATTGCTAGCAATGTGAAATCCACCCACATTGCTAGAAACTTAAAAAAAAATAGTTAATTATTATGTTTAATTATTGTCAGAATAGAAATAAACACTAATAAGTATTGTTAGTTTAGTATATGCTTAATTATATTATTAATTGAAGTTTCTTATATAATGATAATTACAATTTACTGAAGCGCTGATGTGAGTTAATTAATATGCAATTACTATCGATAATATTGTAATTACATATATAGTTTCCTATGTTAAATAGATACAATCGGTAGTACGCACACAATTTGTTTACAATTATATCAAGGATGATAGACGATTAATCATGCAATTAGAAACATAATAATAATATATAATAATATAATAATATCTTAGGACATGTCACACACGGTCATCTGATCCCAAACTAGGCAGAGCCTGTGCTATGGCAACCAGACAACTGATAAACATACTTATATATTTCTAAATACATACAAATTATAGATAAATTACACCCAGACACAGAACAAATGATCGTGCTGATCACACAAAGATTCGCCCTGGGTGGGAATCGAACCCACGACCTCCGGTTTAGCAGTCAGGGTCACTAACCACTAGACCAACAGGCCCGTCAACATGATTTTTAATAATTTTATTAGTTGGTACCTGTTAATAATTAGAGCACCTGTAGTAACTGTTAATAAGTAGAACAGGAGTGGCAGGATTCGAACTCACAGCACTTTTCTGTGGCAGTTGGTGCCTTGTATTACCACTTTGCATTTCAATATTATTTTTTATGTGACGACTTTTTTTGCAAATTGGCTAAAAGTGTGAACATACATAGCTTATACGTCATAGCTAGTGTCTAAGATTTTAACCTGAGAAAGTACTCCTTATTTAGCGATAAATGGAAGTCGATCCTATTTATATTTAGATAAGAATTAAGTGCTATTATTAAAACTAAATGGGAATGTGCAAGGATAGAGTTATGGAAGAAGATGGAGGAGGACTTTACCCTAACAGGGGTCCAATTTCAACCATAGATTGTTAAAAATACTAATTATACAAACATAATTTAAACAAACTTACTAACAAAGTACTAATAACATTTAAAATGTAACACAGAAATATGGCATAAATGTATTATTTATTGTATTATTATGTTAAAACTAAATCAGTTAAAAGAAAAGTCTAACCTAGTACACAAATACCTATAAAGAAATCACTTGAAATATAGATCATTGAACTCACACACACGCACGTAAATTCAATCCACCAATAAGTATGACAAATTAATTTGATGCACCAATTAATTAACCAAAAGTACAATTAATGTACCTACTTAGACTTTAATGGCCGGATAATTTATTGTTCAATTAGACGTAGTATCAATAATAGCCAACAATGTTGATATTAAATGTGTTAATCATTAAATTTTTGCACGATATCATTCGATTTTAATTTATTTGTAAGGTAAAAATAAAAAATCTGCTACATTAGCCAAGTGCATCTGCATTTATTTATAGAAAACGCTTAATGGTAGAAATATAAAAAAATCATCTGTTGTTTTTTAATTACAACATATTCTTATCTCTGATCATGACAGATAACAGTCGCTCTATGTAAAATACGGTCTTCGGTTGAATCTAGTAAGACTGGAAGCCGACCCCAACATAGCTTGGGAAAAGCTTAGACTGGAGAAGAAAAGATATTCTTATCTCTGATACTGAAAGTAACATTAATATTGTCTTATTAAGGGCACGAGACTCATAGTATGTAATTAAAAATACGTCTTTTGCTAAAGGGTCAATCTATTAACTGATTCTTCACGTTGTCTGCAAGCAGGAAGCCGTATCGAATAATGGAAGCTTGACGGGCCTGTTGGTCTAGTGGTTAATGACCCTGACTGCTAAACTAGAGGTCGTGGGTTCGATTCCCACGCAGGACAAATCTTTGTGTGATAAGCACGATCATTTGTTCTGTGTCTGGGTGTAATTTATCTATAATATGTATGTATTTAGAAATATGTAAGAATGTTTATCAGTTATCTGGGTGTGGTATCAGAGGGCCGTGTATGAGCTGTCCCAAGATATTATTAACTAGGTACCTACATTGATTATATATACGCTTTCGCTATCCATCCTTAATTAATAACCAATTTCTATACAAATAAGTGTCCTACATTTATTAAGAGAAAATATTAGTAATATTAGTAATATAACATGTCGATTACTCGTACATTAGTATAAAAAATGTCGGAATTGTTGAAATTAATTTAGTACTAATTTCAACAATTCCGACCTTTGACAATAAATTATTAGTAGTTTTTAACTCGCTTCAATACACAAAACCTATTACAAACTAAATATTAAACACAAAGAAACCGTGTCACTGACACTCAATAAACCCGTTGAATTTAAAGACACAGTGTAAAAAACAAGTGCAGTTGGAAAACGTCAGGTGTGCCCGCCGATGCATGAAAGTTATTCGAAGTTCATGAAATATTTTGTGTGCCGCTTAGCAAACAGCAACTAGATAATTATAGAACAATTAATTTTGGTATCGACGTTTAAATTCATAAATTTACATATAAACACGTTGTTGAACAACCTCGGTATTATATCCTACTTAGGTAAGTATGCAATTTATGAATAATGTGTTTATTCATTTATCCTTACATTTGAAATAGCGCCCCTCCCCGCCCCGTCATTAATGTAAACTATAACATTAATAAATTATAACCAAAAAGGAAGCTCTTGAATTATCTATACATTGGTGAAAACAATTTGAAAATCCGTTCAGTAGTTTTTAAGTTTATCGCGTTCAGACAGACAGACTCGGCAACTCTTTAATTATTTATGTACACACACATAATAGAATTATAAAAATGTATAGATTTTATTTTAGTATTTTTAAATTTAAATTTTGAGCTATATTTTTTAAAAGTGGCCTAAATATTTCATTGAAAATTATTAAATTGTAATATTTTCGTCATAACTTTTTATCTAATTATTTTTTTTATCAAAACCTATTCCAAAGGATGTTCACACGAGATATTTCCGCTGAAACGACAATTTTATACCAAAAAATCTAACAGTTCTGTTTGTAACACTAACCAGATTATGATAAATTTGGAAGTAAATAATGTGGTGGATAACAAATATCCAGTTTAAACGTATTCCAACTGCCCGTAACTGGATTTTACTGCATTCGTTTGTTTATGCTGAGAGTTCGTTTTTAAAGATACTTTCGTGTTTGCATTTAATTTCGGAATCGGTTTATAATAATCGGAAAAAATCGGATAACAAAATATCATGAATATCAAAATGTTTTTGTTTCGTTGTACGTAGATTTACGTGCGACATTTAGTTATTTTTTACAATTTCTTGGATTCCCAAATAACTGAACTTAAAACGTTCGTAGGTAACGCAAGATGGTTATTTTTCTATGTGCATGAACATAGTCCGGTCATTAATGATATAAAATGCTGAACGCTTTTCAAGCAAAAAAATTATAATAGTAAGTAAATAGATGAAACACAACAAGTGATAATGGTATCTTTAAATTTATTTTTTGCGATAGCTACCATTTTTCAAAACATTTTATTTAAATTTTTATACAACATACTCTAAATCAAATATTAAATTAAATTCTAAAACTCTCCGTAATTGACTAAAACCATCCATCCAATATTTTGCTTTTCAAAGCAAATTGTTTTCAAACTAAAACGGAATTAAAACATATTTCCAATAAAAATTCACTTACTAACCGTATTCTAGCACAAACGGCGTAATCCTTTGAAAGGCTAACGTTTTTTTACTGCAATATCTACTAAAATCTGGATTTAACTGGACATTACCAGTGTATACTCAATTTATCCGGTTTGCAACACTTAAAAGCATTCGACGCTCGAGAGCTCTCAGATTCCGATTCCTTTTGTTTTTTGTAAAATGATTCTAACTTGTTTTCATTTGTTTTAAATACTTTTATATTTTGTTTCCGAGATTGACAAATTTAATTGTGGATTTGCTAAGCATTATTTTAACAAACTTATATATAACTAGCTGTCCCCCGCGACTTTGTTCGCGTGTTTTAGTTTTAACGGTTTTTCATTTTTGCAACCTTTTTCATTTCTGCTCCGCTCCTTTTGGTCGCAGCGTAATGTTATATACCTTATAACCTTCCTCAATAAATGGGCTATCCAACACTGAGAGAATTTTTCAAATCGGATCAGTATTTTCTGAGATTAGCGCGTTCAAACAAACAAATAAACTCTTCAGCTTTATAATATTAGTATAGATAGTATAGATTTTGTAGTTTAATAATTTAGGATATTTCATAGGACATTATTATTTATTTTAGTTATGTTTTATTGTAACTTTTTAAAACCCTCAAATTACCTAAATAAGACCTGCAAACGGTACCGTTTTATTTATTTTGCAATATTATTTTCAATAAAAATACATCCTCCTATTATTGATAAATTGGCTTAAAGTGGCTCAACGTTCTAATTACTTCCACCCTACGTTTTACACGTCCCTTACGCTAAATAAAAATGCTTTATTTTTCATTGGCCAATATTATTTTTTCATTCCCGAAACAATTTGGGTAGATCCCGGGAATTTTCAATTACTGCTACTCCGTAAACCTTTCCTAGTACATGATGATGATTGTTTGTATATTTTATGTAAATATTTATAAATTAAAATTTAAGAACATTGTAAACGGATATTAGTGATGATTTAGACCGTTAAGATTTACTAAAAAAATCTACTGAATCTGAAATGGACAATTCGCAACTGAGCAAGCGTGGTTTATCAATGATCCTTCGTTTTTTAAGCAAAAAGTTGTACTTATTTTTCAGTATGGTACAATGTCGCATTTTAATTATGTAGGATTTTCTTTGGTAATAAGGTAGGTTATAGTTGCGAGATACTTTGTGGGTACTTGTATGCCAAATCACAAAGCTAAAATCCTTCCCGTTACCGGCTGGTATTTTTTTAGTAACCTAATTGTTATTCCGCTGCGAGCGAATCGAAAGCTCTTTCCCTTTTAAATAAATAAACTTGGACAACATCACATACATTACTCTGAACCCAAAGTAAGTAGCTGAAGTACTAGTGTTATTGAATCAGATTCAACGAAGGCATCACAAACAGTCAAAACCTAGCCAATGTACATAAGTGATTTTGTAGGTTTGCTACATTGGCCCGTCGGGGGTCGAACCCGGTTAAAGTTGGCGACATCTTGAAAACCTTCGTTTGCGCCATTCCACCAAGGAAGTTGTCGATTTTGACTTCAAACTTGTCTATCAAGTCCCTGTAGCTGATAGAAATCGTTAAATTACATTAAATGTACGGAAATGACTTTTCATTTCGATAAGTCACGTGACTTAGACTTGTCAATTTCATACATTTGAGCGATTCGATCAGCGTTAACGCTTGCAGAAATGTCACTTGGCTAGAGGGTCAGGTGTACATAAAACCCTGCCAGTTATGTATGGTATCATATCACTAGTAATGAGTCTGAAGAAGCCGTAATGTCGGAGATTAAACGTCAGCTCTCTAATAGCCTCATAACAACTCTAATGCTCGTTCTCTTGGGTTGTTTGCCAAGTTATGGGGGAAACAACGACTGTTTTATATTACTTTAAATAATATTAATAACATTATTCTCAAAGTCGGGAGGGTCTAGCGGTTTAAAGATCGGATTTGTATGCACAAGGTTGTAGGTTTGAACCCACTACAGGAAAGTACCAATGTGACTTTTGGATATGTTTTTTGTATATGTAGTTTCTTAATTATTCTAAGACACCATTGTAAAACGGCGAGGGAAAACTAGCGAGGAAAACTGAAATCGCCTTCCCGCTTTAAGCAAGCATGGTGATCAATGCTCGTTCGTTCTCTACATGACAAGTGGCCTGTGCCCAGCAGTGGGACATCTATAGGCCGGTATTATTATTGTTACAATATTATTCTCAGTATGATATACCTATTTACTTTTTACCAAAAATCAAAGTAGACGGAGCTCCTCTCTCGCGTTCTGGTAACACTCGCTTTGAATGTCTCAAAATGCGAGGCGTCAAATGCGAACTATGTTCTTTTAAATGTTCGATTTTTATATTCCAATTCATTTAACCGTTGGTCTTGTCTGGCATGCGTGATCTTTGACTTTCGTGTGGTTCTGACAATGAATATTTCCAAAAGATGAGTAGGCATTCGCGCTATGTAAAATACTGTTATTTTGCTAAACCCGGTAATTTTAAAGGCTACAAAAAAGACCTCTGTCTTGTTGTTAGAAGTAATGTTCAAATTCCACATCCAGTTGGCATTTTATTATTAGCTTTAATATGATTTTGAAGGCTGCATAAACTTTCAAATATTCAAGAGGTAATTCGTTAATGTGTTTTAATTATTATTTTTTGCTTTGTTTACGTATACGCTCATGCGATTGTAATACACAGGAATATCTAATAAACCTAGATTTATGTACTGTAGGCAACATAAGTCTATTATGATTTTTAACAAAAAAATATATTTTATGCAAACATTATTTATAAAAATAAGTGCTTCGTATATTTTACAAAACTGATAATTTTGAAAGTTTATTTGGTAAAGATTAATTTTTTGATACAGAGTGTTGTCAAAATTGTTCTAGCAACTGTACCCCGTTGACTTGGCCTAACGAAGACAAAATTCATTATCGTGTTATCTTGAAAAAAGAAGTGTTTAAAATGGAAACAAACAATATAATCACGTACACAATATATCCCGCTTTAAATTAAATTATGTACGTGACGGTACTTGCCCAAATACTCCAGCGTGTTAATCTTTGTAAGCGACTGTAGGTACTAACCTAACATTACGAGCGAGCCGTTCAAGTTAACTATGCATTTGGTTCAAAACCACGTTCCGGTTAGCTCTTTATCGCTTCATTTTGTATGATTACTGAGGAAACTGGTATTAATATGAGAAATGGATACACTCTTCGTGAATTTATCATGTAGCTATAATACAGCGCTTTTCTCGCTAGATAATACTGTATTGTGTAGTCAGAAAAACGCTTGTATTATCTTAACATAATTTATAGAATCCAGTATCTCTGCGTCTAAAAATGACGAGCAGAGTGCCATTGTACCATTAATTCTATTGGGAACATTACAAATAATAGTAGTACTAGTAATACATTACAAATAGTAATAGTTTTGGAATTTCTAGTTACATTGACAATAAATAAATCTCTATATGCAAACACTCTTAAGGCTGATTTTACCAACGCCAGATAATTATTATTCGTGGAATAAAATGGACGCCTGACAGATTTTGTATGAAAGAACTGCAAAATGCAAAATTTGTTCCTCGGATAAAATTATCTGGCGTTGGAAAAATCGACCATTAAATTCAATTAGCTGATCGCAATCTAAATTCAATTAATATTCAGACACGCCTATGCAACACAACGTTACAGTTAATCTCATCGTTTATTTATAGTAGAGACCTACACAACTGCAATCAGAGTCTACAAACTGGTCATTGATCATTATTAATTCAAGTCAAGCTTTGGGGAAAAAAGGATTCTAACACATTTTATGGGCTACATCTTCTCTTTATATTATCTCTAAAATAGGCTGTTGTTCTTGTATACTTTACTTTTTATTTACGTCGTAAATCAATCCCTCACGTTCTCTATAGTGCACGATTCTCTTTTATTTTGTTAAGAGATATAAGTTTATTTTTATTGATATTAAGATTGGGTTTTTGAATATTTTTTCATACTAATTCATGATTTTTCCTGTTGGAAAGGCTGCTTTACATAAAAATATTTAAACGTCTGTTAAACCATAAGCTCAAATATTTTGATTGGTTGTTAGCCTTTGGTCAACCATATATTTATATATTTGCTTTCGATTTGACAAGAAATTAAGTTGTCGATTTCAGATAAAGGGGATAAGACTAGGACCTTATAAGACCCGCCAGGATCCGTGGTAGTCTACAAAGGAGTTCCCATCTAATTCCCAGATATACTAAGAGTCCGGCACGCCAATAGTTCCTCCTAGCGAGTCTCCAGCCCGTATATCCAAATGACATTTCTACAAGCGTTACCATATATAGAAACCATTTAAATTAAACTAAGTGTATGACAATGACATTTCATTTCGATAATTCACGTGACTTAAACTTGTCACTTCCATACATTTGAGCGATTCGATCAGCGTTAACGCTTGTAGAAATGTCACAAGTCCATAAGAATATCCTCGGGATAAAAATAAAACAAAGATGACAGGGTACAATATCACATTAGCTATTTTAAATAAATATCCTTCCAAAATTCTTGGTATAATAACAGCAGTGAGGACTGGCCATTAACTCGTTACCAACACTCAGACAGGCTGCTGTATTAATATTGCTAATTACTGCAGTGCACTGCCCTTCTATTAAAGGCAGTGTTAGAGATTTATCTTGCAAAGATCCATATATATAATTCTTCATTCTTATCATCCATCTATACTCTATATTAATATTAAATAATAGCCTTCCTCTTGTTTGTATTTTTGTATGTTTGTAACGAATAAACTCCAAAACTACTGAACCAGTTTTAAAAATTATTTCAAAATTAGTATGATACATTATCCCTGAGTAACATAGGCTATATTGCTGTGCTACCTGTGAGAAGACGGGACGGGTCGCTAGTTCAGAATAAAATTAATAAACAACATACAGTAAAACGGTTTTATTAAATCACAAAATATCACGTTAGACTTAACAAATAATACATGACATTAACAAACAATAAAGAATATACGATTAAATGAGATATGTCAATATTATTTATTCTATAAGATGTAAAAAAAACAAAAACAATTCTTATACCTATTCAATTTTATAACTAAAAGTCATCAAGCCTTATTATAATAATATAAAACTTACAGTAATAAATATATTATTATTATATTACCTATCTATAAAAACTAAAAATTGCAAGTAAACCAATTGCAGTAAAACATCTCATAAATGCAAATTGCAGTTTCTCCATTGAGTTGTTATCAAAGAAAAAAGCTTTTATGAAAATGATGTAGAAAAGTGTGTTCAACGATAATTTGTTCTGTGGACTAGACACTTTTTATAAGAATTGGGAATAAAAACGAATATATTATGACTTAAATTTACATTAAATAATTTAAATATATTAATTTATATTGTATGAATACTTTATATTATAGACCTAGCAGACAACGATAAACAAAGAACAAAAAATTATAATGATTCAGCGTTTCTGATATAAAAATCACAGTATTAGTATTATAGCACACTAGCTGTCCCCCGCGACTTTGTCCGCGTGTTTTAGTTTCAACGGTTTTTCATCTTTGCGACAATTTTCATTTATGCTCCGCTCCTATTGGTCGTAGCGTGATGTTATATAGCCTATAGCCTTCCTCAATAAATGAGCTATCTAACACTGAAAGAATTTATCAAATCGGACCAGTAGTTCCTGAGATTAGCCCGTTTAAACAAACAAACAAACAAACAAACTCTTCAGCTTTATAATATTAGTATAGATAGTCATTTTGTTTTGTGACTTTAACGTTTCTTAAGCGCCTTTTTGAGGTTTATGAAAAATAAAAACATTTGATTTGATTTCATTTGATAGAGTGTCTAGTCCTTATGATGTGAATAGAAATGCGATACAAGTTATTAATATCGAGTGTCCTATCAAATGTTCTTGTCCTCGCACACGCCCGGCTCCGGGGGGATGGTCAGGCTGTTCACGTGTTTCGAAGGCTCAGTATGTTCCTGAAGAATAAAGAAAAAAGAAAGAAAATTATACAATTGTTCGTCGGTTACTGGTGCCCGACGCGGAGATCAAAGGCTAAATGATTAAGCATACGATACTATTTGTATTAGATATACCTAAATTGCTTTAAAAAGCTGATGTTACTGGTAATCCAGCTTAGGGTCGGGTCCAGCATAGCATGGCCGAAATGATGATGATAATAATTATATTAGTAAGAATAATTAAACACTCAATCAATGAATAAAACCCGATTGAATTTGAAGTTCTTATTCTGTTACTAAATATTATAAAGTTTAAAATATTCCTTTTAGATAGTTTTCTAAAAGTAAAAGCTTCTTATTGTGAGTTTGTTATTTACAATAATAATTTATTTAAAAACACAATGTGTTTAACATATTTTGTTAAGTTAATCTTTATGGCCTCTTAGAAATTCTTAATCAACTTTTAAAGTTTATTTTCCCTAATATAAATGGGGTCTTGATAGGCTTTTTGCAAATTTCTCTTTGGCTTATCTTTTAATCTTTTTGCATTCCAAGAACCTTTTAAAGCAGTTTCTAAAATTAGATTATAATGTTGTGTTGGAACTCTGCTGTTCTATTTCTTACAAACAAGACACAAAAAAATGAGGTCAGCCCCCCCGTACACGGAATTTTCGAGCAGTTAGTGAGTGATCAACTCACGTGGATTGCGCGAACTGTCAACCGGTCTGCGCTTGCCACCAATTGTTTTTTTTTAACAGTCGAAACAAAAGCATTCGAACAGCTTTTGTTTCGACTTTTTTCCAGTAGTCTATGTGCGGTTACACACCTTACACTTATGAAATTACCGAGCAGAAGTGTAGAAAAAGTTAACTGACAAAGTTTATGTACGATGATCGGTGGAAATCACCCCTAACGTCATAAGCCAAAAAAAAATGGAGAAACAATACTAGGTAGGATTTTAGTCCATTTTGGCTATGGTTTAAATTCTCCATTACTTACATGTTCTGAGTCGAGCCTGTCCATTTCATGCACAGATTTGATGATCTTTTGTGCTCGTTTCTGCGCGGAAGCCGCTCTTGCCTGTAGTATCTGAAATATGAAATGTTTAAGGGTCTAAACAAACAAATGCTGGTACCGGGCGATAGATGTTGTACACAAATATTTGCCTCATGCGAGGATCGAGCCCACACCACATCACGCAGTAGTAATGAACGTGGTTGGCTATACTACTCGGCTATTCACGCAATCGAAACATAATGACGAGTCTACATGAATGCACATAAATAAAAAAATAAAAAATAAATGTTTATTCTTCAACCATCAAACTTTTACAGTTAACCTTACGCAGAGACCTCCTTTTAAGTAATAATATACTTATGCTAGGAGGACACGCTCTTCAATTACATCGGTAAATATGGTATTATAAAATAAGGAGTAAAATTAACATAAAAAACTTAAAACTTAAAAATAAATGAATATATTATCTTACTGAGAGCCTCCTCTGCTCAGCTTCAGCGAGTTTCTCCTCTATATCGGGCAAACTGATCTCGGGCTGTGTGGGCTGCAGCAGCCGCTGGAGGTGCGGCGGCGGCGTCAGCGCCCGCTTGGTGCTGTCGAACTCTTCCAGGGGAATCTCGAAGGCTACGGCTGGAAATCAATAAATATAATTCATCGTTTGATCTTTAGAGTGGTTGATATAGAATCGTGATGTTAGCCAATTACAACCAAGCAAAGTCAATTAGTGCTCCAGCTGTCTTTGCATAAAAATTGACTTTAACTTCTACTTATACCCTATTTTACCTTCAGCATTTTCATATTACTGTAAAATAAAATCAATTAAAACTCTTGTATAATGATAAAACCTTTAGTTTATTAAACTGGTGTTTAAAAAATTACTACAAATTTCGGCATCTTGACCTAATGTTAAAATTACGTCCATCATTCACCATAAACTGTACTAAAGATAAAAAATCTTTATCTTTCTTCTATTTGTATAATAACTTTCGTGAAACTAGTCGGGCGATCCCGAGAATATGCGTAAGAAAACCGTTTTGTTTTAAATAATTTCTTCTCTTTGTCAACTCACGTGGTTTAGGTTTGACCGGCGTATCAGGCAGCACTACAGTCGGCAGATCGTCGTTATCATCATGATGGCGACCGTTCACTCCCGCCCCATTGGAAGCCTTCGATGTACCGTTCGCAGTCTCTTCGGTGACTGGCATAGCTGTGGTCGATGAGCCGCAACCCATTTTGAACTTTAAATCTGTAAGTAAAAGTTAAGATTTCTAAAACATTTTAAATAAACGCAAGTTCTTTGAGTCCTCTAAAAGGTATGTCCTTAATTAAATTACTTTGAAAAATAACGTTTTTATGTTTCTAGTAACAAATTAAATGATAAATTCCATTTACAAAGTATGTACTTTGCATGATAGACTAGCGTCTACGATATCAGAGCTCTCTCCTTTCACCGCTACAATAATGCTAATGTGCTACGTCGTTACGTAGCGCATATTGTAGCGCTACGAAAACTGAACTTGCATTCATTCTCATTTCAATTTGTTGCAGTTTCTGTCTTCATTTTGGGAGTAAATTAAAAGCATTTGGCTGTTGTACTTGACAGTCTTATATTCTTATATTAGTAAAACATTTTATTGTTCTCTATTTTAAATAAATTTACCGAAAACATTGACAAACATGTTTACAATTTAATTTAGAATGTTGTTTATTACTCGAGCTTACTCACTTATATTATAAAATTATCTTATCTAAAAGTATGAAAAAATATTCAAACAAACCTATTCAAATAAGGTATTTTAATTTCATCGATGAAACGTCTTACCGGAGATTTAATATGCCAAGATAGAATTTAATAAATCTTTATAAAAACTTATTATGGGCGCCTGCAAAGAGTTCCATGAATGTTGAATCTATCTTAATCGGATTTCATATTACCTATAAATACTAAGTTAAGCACATAAGTAGAAAAGTAAATCATTTTTTGTATTAAGTAGGTACCTACATGTCTATTTTCATTTATTGAATGGGGGTATATTAGAAGTAGGTACATATGTAAATATTGCACAGTAGAAAATATATTGTAAGGTTGTATGAGACGGCGATATTTTTGCATGAATAATCACTACATAGTATAAAACAAAGTCGCTTTCTCTGTCCCTATGTCCCTTTGTATGCTTAAATCTTTGAAACTACGCAACGGATTTTGATGCGGTTTTTTTTAATAGATAGAGTGATTCAAGAGGAAGGTTTATATGTATAATAACATCCATTAAATAGTGGAGAAGTACTGTAATTTTTGAGGTTTCTAATGTGATGTCGTAAATAATTACATTTTTTCCGCTTACATTGCAAACGCAGGCTGAACCCTACGAGTTTTATCAAAATAATGTACTAAGTATTGTACACATTGAAAAGGTCTACAGAAAAGTCCGTGATGGTATATGTCTATCTCTTATGGATAACCCACAATAACTTCTTTTTGTCATTTACTTTTTACGACAAATAATGGCTAATTTTCGAAGCGATTTTAACCAATACAGCATTAATCCTTAACAAATTAAATACCTTGAATACATTGTTCATTTAATATAGATCTATATGGCCCTTTACACCGTATGATTTAAGTGAATATTTTCGAAGATATTACAGATTTAAAAATTGCGGGACGTATTATTATTCCGTTGAGTAGTTTCAAAGATTTAAGCGTACAAAGGGACATAGGGACAGAGAAAGCGACTTTGTTTTATACTATGTAGTGATTAAAAGAGATTGTTCTTCTCTCATTGTATACTCGGAAAAACGCGTTAAAACTGTCTTAATGGCCGATGAAAGATCGGTGTAGTCACGATAATTGATACGGTACTTAATATTTGTTAATTAATTTATACGATGTATGACAAAAAATTCTATCTATTTAATAAAAAGTCGTTACCTTGAATGTTGAAAAAAATCTACAAAAAATTATTTTACATTAAAATAAATAAATATCTTAGGACATTTCACACACGGTCATCTGATCCCAAACTAGGCAGAGCCTGTGCTATGGCAACCAGACAACTGATAAACATACTTATATATTTCTAAATACATACATATTATAGATAATTTAAACGTTTACAGTTTCCGGTAAAGACATCTTTTGCAATGACCATTAATAAATCGCAGGGTCAAACCTTCAACGATGCAGGCTTAGATTTAAGCGTTGACTGTTTTTCACATGGACAACTGTATGTCGCTCTTTCAAGAGTGACCTCCAGAGAAAACATGTTTGTATTGTCTAATGACAAGAAAGCTGTGAACGTTGTTTATAAAGACATTCTGTAATATGTTGTAAAAATAAAATAAATAGTTAAAAATGTAAAAAGTAAATAAGTAAAAATGTAGTGTATGAATGAAATAAATGAATTTAGATATTCCAAAGATAGCAGGAAATCTTCATGGTATAGGGAAAGGGGGATTGTTTTACTCCAAATTTAACGCGTGCGGGCCACGGGCAGTAATGAATAAATCAAAACTACTGGATCGATTTTAATCACATAGGCTATATATTTTATACCCGTGCGAAGCCGGAGCGGGCCGCTATGTTTTTATATACAACGTTCACAGTTTTTCTGTAGTGTATTTAGTATCAGCATTGCACCCGTGCGAAGCTGGGGCGGGTCGCTAGTCATGATATAAAAATCTTACACTGAGAGAATAAATATATTTATTGTTATTACGCACTCAGCTTTATCAGAAAAAAACAGTAGGTATTCCCTTTTTCAAATACCGGTTTATATGTTGCGTTGTTCTTGACTAGTAATTCTTTTAAGTAATCTTTTATTGAATATTTAAGTTCAATTTAATTTTCCTGATTACGGCTCCATCGAGGTATCTATGCTCTTATCAAAGTCATAGCTGCTAAAGCAAGTTTTGAAAGAGGAAAAAAACACTTGTTACAGTAGCAACAAGTTTTTGAGCATCTTGAAAAAAATACAATAGATTGAAAAATAAACATTCAATTAAATAAGATATTATATGAATAATATATATTATATTTTAAAAATATTTTTTAATACCCTGCATTGTATTGTATTGTATACCTCTGCTGTGGAATATTACGTCTTCCAAACCCAATCTTTCGCGTTATCTGGCCGGAATTATAGCCGAATATTATTGTTTGACAGAAATTTAGTTAAGACCTTATAGTAGGGCAATATAGTGAGTGAAAGCATGGTATTAACATTTACTTTCAACCAAAATCAAAAGCCAGAGAGGTCATTGGGTCACGCACCCCAATATCCGATCGAATTTATCTACTAACACACATTTTTACGTATAAACAGTTTCAATACAAAGCATTCAAAACAGAACTGCCTCATAACCTCATTGCCATTTAAATCGATTCCATTAACGTGGTAGTAATCAAATTATCCCCTCTCTCCTCTACCACCCTTCGATGGGGGTTTGATCAATGCTACACTGTCTGCCTTGATAAAAGGTAGCCATTTATCATTTAAAAGTACAAGCTACTTAAAAGATACCGCTAAGATACTACGCAAGTAGGTTTTACAGAAGAATTACTAATCATTAGATTATGTGCCCATCGGACTATGGAAGTGAACGACTAAAGAGTGCAACTGTGTTCACAGAGTGATGCACAGAATCAATCAAAATCTCCGGCAAGATGGATAATCTCTATTGACAGAGCCGATGACCGACATGTGGTCAGGATAACATTGTTAGACGAAATAGTCTTGCCCGTCCTAACTCTACTTGTAAATCCACATTTACACTAAAAATAATTCCTGAATTATACTTATTTCGCACATGGAAACTCTAAAAACATTATTAATTGATGGGATTTTTACTGGTTCTTACTAGTAATAATAGAAATCATGGGAAACCTACTAACTAACTTATAAATAAACATTTTGGATTCTGATTTTACCATCTACTTTTTACCCGACTGCAAAAGGAGGAGGTACTCAATTCGATTTTTTTTTTTGTATGTTTATTAAGCGAATCTCCGACACTTGTGGACTGATTTGTAAATTTATTTTTCATTGACAGAATACTCTATCTATATCTCTATATACAGGTATACACCTCGGAGGTGATCCTATGTATATTTCATTAAAATCGATTCGGTATTTTGTTTTTATTGATGTCTTGGTTGTATTTACTGTAGCACCTATTAATTTAACCTTCTTAAATATCTGTGTTGTGCCTAAGGTCGTAACACTAATCCGATTTGAAGCTCAACATTAAATGCGCCCTCATTAGTTACCCTAAACCGTTTGTTTTTGGATTGCCGCCATTTTACTTCCGGGTCTAAGTAAATGTCATTTTGCGGCGAATTATATCATTTGCGTTGAATAAGGACAGTTATGTGGCTAATGTTGACACAATTTATCCCACTAATCCTACGAGTAATGTTGTTAAAACTTAAATTTGTAATTATGTATGGATTTTTATCACTCCTTCGCGAATAAGATAAATAATAATTTATCTTGCAAAAGCAAAGAGACAGCGCAAAATGTAAACAAATATTGCTGTCAAAATGATAATTCGTATTATTTATCGCCATAACGTCATACAAATTTAGAGAAACACTCACTCTCTAAAATGATATGCACTTATGAGACATTTAGGCAGAAAGTTATAGTGTTCCAACGATTCCAGCCTCGTTACCGGACACGCAACACGCGACGTGTAAAATAGTGTTTGGTTCATATATTTTATTATTTATGTATAGGTAGTATTTTTGAGTTGATCCGTCGATTGGTATTTGTTAGAAATGGAACGCAACCATAAAGTACTTGAGAAGACGGAGAAAAAGATTTTCAAAAAGGATAATTTATTTGATCCTGAATTAGGTTATTATGATTTTGCCTGTTCCCCGAACTTTCTAAAGAATTTTATTATAGTAATTTTTGACACCCGCTGTAAAACAAAATGGGTTTGTATGTCGTCTTCAAAGAAAAATTGCATGAAACGATGTAATCTGAATTGATTGGTAGATATTAAGCTTTAACGAAATTTAAAAGCTAAGACGTATTATATTTATTTTGTATTGGACTGAGGTATAAAAGAAAGTTATTTCGGACAAAGATATATGTCAACTCAAACTCTAAATAATCTATACTAATATATAAAGCTAAAGAGTTTGTTTGTTTGTTTGAACGCGCTAATCTCAGGAACTACTGGTCCGATTTAAAAAATTCTTTCAGTGTTGGATAGCCCATTTATTGAGGGAGGCTATATAACATTACGCTGCGACTACAAGGAGCGGAGCATAAATTAAAAATGTTGCAAAAATGAAAAAAACGTTGAAACTAAAACACGCGGACATAGTCGCGGGGGACAGCTAGTTATAGATACAAATACTGATTATTTCTATTATGATTGTGTTAGAGGTAGGTAAGCGCTATACGGGTTAATCGATGAATATGAATAACAATCGACCAGACTGGCTAGTTTATGTGAAGTTCAAACATTGTCATATAAAATACAATAGATAAAAATAAACACGTGGAAATATTCCATGTAAAACAAAGCTACATTATATTTCTTTTTTTTACCTATCCTACTGATGTTACTGTTTTTCTTGAGCGCCGCCAGAGATGTGCCTTGACTTGCTTGTATCCTACTGATGTTACTGTTTTTCTTGAGCGCCGCCAGAGATGTGCCTTGACTTGCTTGGCAACTTAATAATAATAATAAATGAAGAGTAGGGGTGAATGGCCCCTGGTAGATGCCCCATCCCATATTAGAGTAAAGTTCTCAACAAGGCCGCTGTGTATTGGACCTGTGTCCCCACGTAAGCCTTTCAAAGGACCAGGTATTCTCGCTACTGAGGATAGCCCGTGAAAAATAATAGATACATAATTAATGTTGACAACATCACATACATTGCTCTGATTCCAAAGAAGGTAGCTAAAGCACTGTATTATAGAATCAGAGACAACGAAGGTACCACAAACACTCAAACCCCAGACAATGTAGAAAAGTGGATTTCTACATAGACCCAACCTCAGATCTAGCGACACCTTGAAAACCGTTGTGTAGGTACGGAACTTGACTACGGAGGTCGTCAAACTTAAGTTCGAACTAACTCATGTTTGAAATGAGTGACTCAAATGAGCTTCAACTACATGGCATAAGATTTGACGTAGTGCATCCGTCTCATCAGTAAGAATGTAGGCACAAATGGAAAATATCACAGATAACTTAAGTAGACATTCATAAACACAAAACGCGAGGTTTTAAATAATAATAATATAAAAAGAAAATAACAGTGTCTGTTACACCATCTAAGAACAGGTGCAACCTTAAATGACAGTAACCTTGCAATAAGTTACGCAATTCCTAGACAATCAATAAGTAGTCAGTCATGGGTCATGGGAAACCTAACAGTTTCCCATGACTTTGACACGTGACATTGACGTGCTATGACATTTATAGACCTTTATTCCCACAATTATGACAGATCAATATTCTTAGAAAATATTAACGATAAATTTTACTTTGAGCAACTTATTTTATGAAGTAAAACTTCTTTACGCGCGCTTGACTTGTTGGTGAATGCGTGACGAGAGCGTTACGAAATGTGTGATCGGGCGAGGCGAACGGAAGTTGAGAGGGAAATATAAGAGGAGGAGGGAAGAGGACGAGGAGGACCTAGGAGACATAAGTTAGTAAAGATAGAAAGAGAGAGAGAGTTACGTTTTGTATATAAAGAAGTTTTACTTTAGTCGTGTGTTCTAAAGCACACTCGTTTTTTTTTCTCTTCTTCTACACTTGTTGTCTTAATTTTCTTTGTCAGAAACGTCGCTATCCCGCGATGGAGCCATTATTAACAAAATAGAATTGAACTTTCACTTTGAAATACCTGACCCGATCAATAAAATCGTTCTTATGACAAAAATTTTATGATTACTTTGCTTATCTTTGTCTCTATCTTCATACTCTCCAATCCATCCACACCTAATCCGACGCAAGGCAATCTTAAAAGTTAGACTGATCTACAATTTATTCTATTTGAGGCACGATATTTAACTTCACAATAGCCTTTCCATAATTATTAAATCATATGCAAAACATAAATACTACATAAAAGACACAATAATTTGAAAACGCTGTCTAAATTCCCTTAAAATCATAACTTTTCGAACGGTCATTCACCCTATAAACCATAAAAAATATCACCATTCCATTTATGAATATGAAAAAAAAAACAATATATATCAATAAGCCTGGCGTTCGACGGATGCTTAGCAATTTTTCAATCTGGTAACATCGCTGCTCCGGTGTTGCTATTTACCCGGGATTGGGGAAATGCGATGAATTGCCGGCAATATTTCCTGATTATATCCGAGCCGCTTGTTGGGCCGACCCATAAATGGCTGTATGGCCTTGTTACCTTTGCGTAAAAAATTAAGATTTTGTTTTTATTTTTTATATCATGTATTCCGTGAAATTTTTTGCCAGAGCGATTTTCTAATGCGATATTTATACACTTTAGTCTATGATATTTATGTATGTGTAAGAATTATATTTAGCACGTTGACTGATAATGAATTTAAACTTTGAGCATTTTAATTTGACATACATAAGTATGACTTACGTCAAGAAAATTATCTGCGGGTTTTCAAAACGTTATTCATAAAGAAAATAATTGTTAAGAAACTGCACATACTAAATACTATAAATAGACTTTTAACTTAAAATCAACAATATATAATATATATAATGAATTAATTTAATTAAAAATGTATACAACACTTACTGTCTAAACAAATATGACCCAAACTTGTTTTACTAAAAATTCCAATTGCGTATTACACAAAATTAAAGTTACATTTACGAACTATGTTCTAACAAATTTTTTTTTATAAACTTGGTTTTCATATATTATTTACTAATTTTAATACACTAGCTACAGAGTCACCAACCGGGATAGGAACGGACACCCGTGCGTCCGCCGCCGCATCGTACACACAACTATCAGCCACTATTAATACAAATTTTATTCTCACTACATTTTTCCATTATATGTAGTTAGATACTTCGATCAAAATGTTTTGATACTTGAATTAGAAAATTAGAAACATAAATATTTGTCATTTTCCTGCCTTACATCAAAGAGTCGAGATTTAAGGACGATGAAGTGGGAGTTGTTGTAATCTATCACTTAAAATTATCTGTCTTAAATTGACAACACAAGGTGTTAAAATTAAGTGAACACATTTTAGTCGTCCCGTATTATCACAGTTCCCACTGCTGTGATTATTAAGTAGATCTTGTTTTATAAAATCACAGTCCCACATGTATGTCAAGTATCAAAAAAGTAATTCCGACATATTTTCAGGATTCTAACAATGCTTACATAGAAATTACCATCGCTACTAACGCTCGTACTGAACCCCTTTTACGACAAACTAAGAAAAGCTATTGAGTCGAAAGGTTGATTATTTGGTTGCTTCAGATTCTACATTTAATAGATAACGAAAAAAAAGGGTTCTTAATGATTGACATTGTTTATATTTGTATCCATAAAATCTAAGATTTAAAACAAAACTTTACATTTTAGTTGCTTAAACGTGTGAAATGTATTTTTAAAACCTTTAAATTTCGGATTTTTCACATTCCGATTTGAAAAGGTAACTTTAATATTTACAGTTAAGTTTATTAAACGAGCTGACTGCTGAACTTAAATTACTTTTAATTGATGTTGAGTTTTCCATTCATAAGCATATGCTGTAATGTAGTGTAGTGTTTGTAGAGTCCTGGGCTTCAGGACTCTACAAACACTAGAGCCCTTAAATGAAATATTATCCGACCGACCACCGCTGTTACGGTCCCTATGCATAAAGTACAATTAATAATTTAACACTTAATATTAAAACGAAGTGAAGTGGTCAATATTATGTAAAGAGGAATTCGTTTTATTGTTATTTTTGTGGTTTCCTTGACTAAAGATAAGCGCCTGTTGCCTCAATTTAAGAAAAATTGCTAAATATTTTAAATGTTACTATTAATTTAATAGTTAAACGTTCAGAAATATTTAAACACTACCTGACTTTGTCTGAACATAACATTTTTCAATTGTTTACAGACCTCATATCACCCAAAGAAATATGTACTGCTAAGTCTCGAATCTTCATATTGCTATTACATAATGGCAGGCGCACTTTCCGTTGTTTTAAAGTAAACATGTTATCGTAAAAGTCATTGACAGTGATATTATCTAATATTTAATTAAGTTTCATGCCATGGATTATTTACATGACATTTACCCAATCAACATAAGCCATTAAAGATACCAAAAATAAAAAGTAATTATAACCATAACAACTGCTCCATAGCTTTCAAAAAAGCTCGTCACTCATCGGGGTGAACAATCACCAACACCTACCATTGATTGCCCCTACATTATGCATAGACAGCCCACACCACCCCCCGGCCTCAAATTATTCTATCGACCAAATTACCCAGACCCCCTATGTTCGAAATGTTAATTAACTTACAACCGAATAACAACGTAGCTGAGGATCAAGATATGTTGGTCGTAGTATGCATGTCGATAATTTGCAATCGATTTTAATAATTATATGGTTGTCAGTTGGGTGCGTCGCGATTCAATTCAAGAGTTTTTTACTGTTATGTAGGGTGTGAGTTTTACCTGTCATAGACCCCTTAGATGTATTTGTCCCGGTGACCGAATTTTGGTCCGTTTTTACAAATCGATGATGACAAATAATTAGGGTTGGATAGATCAATATTTAACATTAACATTTATTTTTGATAAATTTTAAAGCCAACGTAATTTGGGTTTAGAAAACTTTTGTTTTATTATGTTGAACTTGATGTGTAATATTGAAAGGTTGTAGAGTAAGATAAACAGATGGGAATTATGGAAAATGCCTTTTACATACATACCTACTGTAAGCTCAATTACTTCATACATAGCTTATCAAAACCCCCAAAACAGGCACGTTTAACGCCACTTGGTTGTTAACAATATAAGTGCTATGTAAATGGTAGGAGGCATAAATATATGCACTTAAAAATATTCCTCAACATTTAAAAATTTCGACAGAATTTTAGAATTGGCACCGCGAGCAAAATATTTCCTATCTTTATCAATTCAATATAAATCCTTTTTATTTAATACAATATGCTGGCTATCTTTTATCCCGGATACAATTTGAATCTGTGCGGATTTTTCTAGCGCTGACCCAGTTTCAGGGAATGGACGTAAAATGTTCCGTGATGAACGCTTACAACGAGATTGATTTCTATTTGTCGTCGATTTATTGACTTAAGACCGATTTCTCAGATAACTGACTCAATAAAAACGGTGGTTTGAAATGTTTTAAACTAAGAGGTTATGAGTAAGTAGGTACTTACAAAAAAGTCTAGTGAAGTAAGCTCGAACTTTATAAGTTTTTATTAAAAAAGTATTTAAACAGAAACTTTATAAACAGCTAGTCTCAAAGAACTAGTGAGGACAAATCAAAGAAAACCAAGCACGATGGGATTGCGTCATTTCGTAACTAAGTTCTTATGGTTCGAAAGTACTATATTATTTTTTTAATTATTATGCAAAATTTCATCTCAATCGACAAATCAAGAAGTGGTTGTATATTGACTTGCAAGATTTGACCTAAACAAAGATACCTACATAACTACATTGCAAGTTAAAGAAAAACTTGTGAAAAAACGAACGATGTCAGTAGTCAAGCAGTATATTTCATTCAGTTGAGTTAATTGAATTAAGGCCCAAACCCATTTTAAATGCAGGCGACATTTATATACGTCCAAAATGACTCGAAAAAATATCCAGTAAAATTTAATTTAAGTTGAATACACTGCCATCTATGAATACTATCCAAAACTACTTGCCGTCTGTATAACGAACTAGTCTACTCTGCATCGATTGAATGGTGTTAGCACGTTCAAAACATCGATAGATGGCAGTACTGGTATGAAACTTGGATAAATCACAACGTTTCACGTTAGTTCCCGATGGGATTACTGATCAAAGTAATCATTAGTCAGATTTATGATTAATTTAATTACTTAATTTGTGTATGATAATTAATTATTTTCTTATTTAATTATGGTGATTAGTATGATCGCGTAAGGCCAATTAATAGTGTAAATATAAAAAAAAAGTGAAGTCGACATGTTTTTTATTGGCTATTTATCAGACTATATAATTATAGAACTTAAATGACCGCTACTAGGAACCGGGACAAGTGAAACCAAAAAGCGATATCTAGCTTTTCAGAATGAAAGGCCTTTGCCCTATAGAACATTTAGAGACTATTATTATATTAATGATCCAAGAAAGTCAGTGGCCAAGAAACCTAAATTATTCAAATGCCGTACCTATAACAGTTAGGTAGGTAGGTACACCGAATCGATTGTCAGTTGTCGGTTAGGGAAGCCTAGGTAGCCCAGATTACTTCGTACAATGACTACTAGATTATGGTAAAGACTTAAAATTCAATTCTAATTTGATTTTTTGTCAGCGAAAAGATAGGTATAAAGTTTTTTAAATAACGTGTTTTCAGATTGTATAGGTAGTTATTACAAAAACAGTGATCCAGTTAATAGATAATTAATTTGTTTTATAAATATAATCTGATTGAATTTTCTCCTATAATTTCGTGGTAATCACTACCTACTAAGACAACATAAATAATCAAAAATAATTTATTATAATTAGGCTACTATAAAGCTCTTTTTTTAAGTTAACATATCAGCCAGCACCCCGATTCGCCCACCCTTCACCGCTTTTATAGTGCTCTGGCTGTGGAGAAGAAACGGCGCAACAAACTACGCAGCAGCACGCTGTCTTTCATACCTATATAGTTGAGATGAGATATATAATATATTATGTATACATAATAGCCAGCTCGTAACTGTCGCACTGTAAATCAAAGATTTCGTTTTATCAACACAAGAACTGTTATTATTTTGTTTAAGTTAATTCAAGATTATTCCCTGTCTTACATTTCTGTAAAAATCATATTTCTTTCATATGCCACAGAGTAGCAAATAGTACTAAGGTAAAACTAAGCTTCAGAAAGTACCTACCATAGATAAAAAACCTAAACTAGTGTGACTTGAGTCCTGATAGTAACCTACGTCTTTACCTTTTTAGGGAATAGAAGCAATGAATAAGACGACACGAAGATGGTTTACTTCCCAAATCCAATTTCAGGGTGAGATCCCAAAAATTGGTCACATTCACCCAGTTATTAGAGCACCAATGTTGCAAAAAGGATAAAACTAATACCAGTATAACGCTAACCAATAGTGTATGCGATCCGATCTAATCGATTCCAATCCAAACTCGGTTATTCGATTCGCTAAATCGGATTCGCAAACAGCGTACCACACGTTTTCAAAAAAGGAAGAGATTGGGGTAAAGCACCCGATTGTGGGCATAAACGAGAGGTCAACGGCCTATTAATACTAATGTAAAACGGTGAATCGCCGACAATAATAGGGTGAAGTCACGAATTATCGGTTTTTAATATTTTATTTTGAGAATTATTTATTGAACGGAGTTTTAGTAGCGAAATGTAAGGATTGAAGCGATAGAAATTTCGAAGCGTATTAGATAAAAGTATATATATTTATTTATATAGTTCGTTAATTAATACATGAAAATAACATAAAGGTTATATACCATCTCTATTTGCATAATTTAACATAAATATTCCTGACGTCAAAAACTCCACACCGTACGATTTGAGTATCATATAACTCCACCCAACTAAAATATTGGTAGACAAAATTTCGTTCAACGATTCCTACTTTGTGCTACCGAACCTCATGTATGATTCATGAACGAGTTTTCAGCTCTCCTCGATAGCTGGTCAAGTCATAACTCCTTCGGGAACGGGGAACTTTCGTAATTGGGATGTTTAGTAGATGCCTTTGCCTTGAAACTCCAGTAAATTGCGATAGTACATTAACTATCTAGGTAAAGTGCCTTGTAAGTTTGGCAAATTTAATCGACATCAGTACATGAGTTTCGGAGGATTTTGTCTGTAGTTGTTTAGATTATACTGAGTTGCTAATGTGATATTAATACTTTGAATTGTAAGTTATAAACTTCTACACTTGTATGTAGGTATCCCCTAAAACACTACTCTTTTTACAGATCTTTGCAGTAGGTACATTAAACTCGATGCTAACATAATTATGTATATACTGGCGCGTCAAGCCAGTAGTCGCAGGTTCGAGTCCTGTCTGAGGATTAAGTTTTTCTTTCCACTATTTGTATTTAATTACATATGTATATAATTCATCATGATAATTAATTGAAAACACGGCTTAGATCTACATCGTTCTTTATGAGCAAACCCTTATTGGCATCCACAATTTCACTACAAGACAATAATGATCGGTTATGAGATAAGAAACATAAGTATTATATCAGATGGATCAGACTAACTGTAATGCCAACATTATAATAATCACAAGTCCAAATGGATAGTGGTTGGTATTCTATGGCCATTCCTTATGAGTTATGTTGGCAGCATTGTAAGCTTTATTATACAGTCAGCAAAAAATTAAGTGACATGAAAATCATACTATCATTTTTACTTCATTTATTTATTGCCATTGCCGCCGACTGCATTGCGTGGTTGACGCATATCTTTATCTAATAATGTAGGTACCTACATTAAATGTATGAATCTTTTAAATGAGTTTCTTGCCGGATCTCCTCCATAGGAAGGACATGTTGGAACCGCGCACCTAGAGTCATTTAGTTCTTTAACTTCTTAAGCGCCTTTTTGAGGTTTATAAGAAATAAAAAACTTTTGATTTGTTTGATTTTGATTCAACTTAAATCCTTCTTGCAAAGTAATTAAAGCATGGCTCTACAGTTAACTTTATAAATTTTCTTAGTGTAAAAATCTTTTATATTAAATC
This sequence comes from Diachrysia chrysitis, assembly GCA_932294365.1. NCBI lineage: Eukaryota > Metazoa > Arthropoda > Insecta > Lepidoptera > Noctuidae > Diachrysia > Diachrysia chrysitis. Next base: position 12,386,707 of record OW028651.1, on the reverse strand, counting down.
ACAATAATAAAAAACTTAAAGGACGGTATTGAGGTGCTTTACCTTATAAAACTTTCTTATAGAACCCGTTAAAACAACCAAAACAGTTTCACTATGTGGTCATTTCTGATTGGACTTCCAACAATGGTCTCCGATACCCTTTTTCGGTTATTTACGATTGTTTTCTACTATCAAGAGAAAATCGCTTTTTAGGAAAATTAAACCGATAAGTAACGGTTTTTGAGATGACATTAAGCAGTTTTTAAATAATGATAACGGTTTTATAATGATCGGAACAACGGTATTTGTTATTTACGAAATATAAATTAATTTTCATCTAAAAAAAAACAAAGCAATAAAATAAACAAAAAAATACTTCACTAGAAATATCTGAATGAAGTGATATTTATAAAAAGGTTTTGTTTCTCTTATACGCAAAATCTACTAAACCGATTATAATAAAACTTTTTAGTATGATAGCTTATGGCTAAGGATAATAAATAAACTATAATTTACAGAATTTATACCTGTGAATGCAGATGTAATGTGGAAAAAGAACACTGCACGTAGGTAAACACAACTAAATTATGTATGTCAAAAGTATAAATAAACAGCCTCCAAAATAGTACATAATTATTTAAGTGAAATTAGTGGTGTACCTCAAAAAGGTGCCTTCCATGTATGGTGCTTCAGGGTGCCACAAATTGAGTAGGACAACACTAGTCCAGATATGGTGATGCGAATTGGTAACACAACGTTGACAATGTTATGTCACACCAAGGACTTTGTCAGATTTTCGATAACTGGTTTAGTGTGTTTTTTGTTATTTTAACCGATTTTTAATGTGAAGGATGTTTTTCATAACTATTTCTGTTTCTCAGAACTTCACCAACAGTATACCAGTCCAGTGATGGAGTTCATTAAAATAAATAAAGTATGAAATGATGTAATAATATTTCCCAATGCTTTAAAAAAAATACTTTTATATTTATATGTCATGCTATAATATTATTTGAAAACTAAGCAACTACTCTTATATCGTCAATAATTTAAAAATATTAATAATTTACCTTTTACTAAGTCACGTAAGTTTTTATTTATACCTGCATCGCGTCACTTCCAATTAGTCATTCAGAAATTATCTATATCATGTTGACAAACACTAAAAGTATTAAAAATACTAATAACTTTACAAACAATACGAAATAATTACTGGAGCGGAATACTGTTTCATATTTCCGTGTAAAAATTACTAACGTTATTATTACGAAGTACCTACATATTTCATACTTTTTCATTCAAATCGATTTTCATAAAAGATATGACACATGCAATATCAATTTAATATATTTCCACAACAATTTAGATATTTTTCAGTTGTGAATGGTAAGCACGCTTTGATATTCGGAGTCAGAAACACGATACACCAACGGTATACTATAAAACTAGCAATGAATTTAGACTTTATTTTGTGGTTAAGTTTTCTTTATTTTCAATATGTACCTATAAAGTTATAAATCATGTTTTTTTTTTTAATATTGAGAGTTGTAACTACTTAATACAGTATTTTTACACCCCTAAATATTAAGATCCACCCACGTGGGTGTCAGTTATCGCGGCAAAAAGTAGCCTATGTGCTTTCTTAGGATTGAAGCTTCCCCCAAGTTTCATTCAAATCAGTTTAGCGGTGTAGCCGTGGAAGCGGAACAAACAGACAGAGTTACTTTTGCATTTCTAATATTAATATAGATTACCTATGTTAGAAGAAAAATACATAAAGTTCGGTTAGTAACACATTGTCAGAGGCCCTACCATTGAGCTTCGTGCACTATCAGTTATTCATAAACCTTAATGCGTGACTACTAATGTCAGTTCAAAGAAAAGTTCACTGGAATAATTCGAAGTGATTAATACATATTTAAACACACAGACATAATTACCATGGAAGCACTTATTTTACGAATTAGAAATTAACTTAGACTCGATGACGCACTAAGTAATCTATAAGTTGGTATTTAACCTTTCAAAACTATCAGGTATTAACTTACATGTTCTCTAAATTGTTTTCTCGAGTAATGTTTGTTGAATAAAACGGTTTTTTTACAACATCTTCGTCAAATCGGTATGACCAAAATTGTCTCAACGAAAATGCGAATCTCTACTAGACTCTTCCTAGTCAACTAGGAAGGTAGCGAGGTAAACTGTCCAGGGTGCATCAGACGTACTAATTTATCCTCACCGTACACAACTTAACCTAAATAAAAATGGCTCAAACACTAATTAATTGAAAGTTCATAAAAGTTGCCATAATTTGTGTAACTGCACACATCTGTACACCCCGTATGTATTATGCTATATTTGTGTATCATAAGCCAAACTCAAACAAATAAACACAAGTAACATTTCCATCTAAAGCTTATTGACGAACCATAAAACAACTACACAAAATAAATAAATATCGTAGTATTTTATATGGTAAACAATCAATAGTACTACTGTAAAGGAAGTCCAAATAAAAACATGTAAACAGACCAAACGGCACTCTTAAGGGAAGCACTTTTATTTTCGCGTGACTCAGCTCCTAGTACACTTGGGAAAAGACCTGGCTCCGAGACGACACGTGCTTCACCTTAACAGTAACGAACCATAATTTTGGATCCAATCCATAACCAAGGGACTGACTTACTCCAGTTACCGAGTGACTAGTGATGGGATCGTATGCTGATGTTTCGGCTTTCGGCGTTCGGTGAATCGATGTGATGTGAACCTATCTATATTTATTAAGAACCTGCATCTAATTTCTTAGTTTTGGCATGGAGTAAAAAGGTTAGTGTAGTTTGCAAATTTAATACATACATTACGCTCTGCGTAGTCTACATACATGAGCAACCAATTTTAGTTCTGTATTATCATAAAGCTGTCTATTACCTTGCCTTTAATATCATAAACTTTTTAGTGTAGCAAGCTTGGTTATGCTTAATCTGCTTGTTGGCAAGTAAATTTGAATACTTTCCGACGTAGATTCTCAATTCAAAATACATTAGAATAATGCAAAAATTGTTTCTGTCAGTACAATACGCATTCAATTCGTCTTACAAACTCAACGAAAAGCCGAACGCCTTCCCATCACTAGCCTATCGTATTTAGCCATCCATCTCGGTAAGGCAGGGACCTAAAGTGTCCGTAAAGATGCTCTTTTTAGCGCACTGGGTTTCTTTTTGGTATACACACACAAATAAGGTCCAATTGGTTATGTAACGTTATGAATGAACTGTTTACTCGGGTTCAAACTCGTTTTCTGTCTAGATTTTTATGGTTAGCGCTAATTGTGGATTGATATGGGCCTGTCTAACGTGTGAGAAAGTTTGTTTGTTTTGATGTTTGTTTAAATGGTGCTCCGTTGTTTGAGGCAGGGATTATTTCTCGTTTGTTTTTGAGTGCGAGTGTTTTAACAAGTTCAGCTTCATTTTTTATATAATATGAAATTTGTAAGTTTAATTAACGGACGTTGTTAGTAAATCAGTCTTATTAACTATTGTGTTGTTATTGGTTATATTACTAACTTTTCCCATCTGTGTTGTGGTGTGTGCATTGCCGTAGGTCTAAGTTGTTAATGTTATAATTACATTGAAGATAAGTAATTGTGATTCCATTTATATCAAGGTGCATAAACTCGCAAAAGATTCAATATCATTTCACTTTCACATAGCAGTTATATTTATGACTTAATTATTTGACCTAAGTGTAACTCTGAAAAAGCACAACTCTGCCAATACCTATGTTAGGAAAACTACTGTATGTGGATAATAGTATGTAAGTATTTTGTCATAGTGTTGTGTTACTAACCATTGTATTTAGCACTTCAGTCTCAGTCGACAATATTCAATATCATATCAATTTGCTTTATTATGTTTGGAGGTCAAAGTTTTAAGCTCTTTGACTTTAATATAAAGTAAACTGGGTTTCTAAGAAAAATCCATAAATTGAAGGCAACATAAAATTTGTTGTCAATCAAATATAATCAAATCGAATATTGGATTGCATAACGTCTCCAAAAGGTGACTAAGATATATTATAATATACCTAGATCTACTACACAGAAACACTTCTTACCAATTATAAAATACTAGCTGTTTCCCGTGGCTCCGCCTGCGTGGATGTCGGTTATCGTGGCAAAAGTTGCCTATGTCCTTTCTCAGGCTCTAGACTATCTGTGTACCAAATTTAATTCAAATCGGTGTAGCAATTTTGGCGTGAAAGTGCGACGGACAGACAGACAGAGTTACTTTTGCATTTATAATATTAGTAGTAGTATGGATTATTAAGGATTGTTTTAGTGTAATACCTATAGTCGTCACTATTATCGTATTTTTTTGTAATTTTCTAAATTTTCTGCTATAAATATTTTTAATATATAAAGGGTGTTTTTTGTTACGTCATTGTTTTGATTTCATATCAAGGCAAATCCTAACAGAGGGACTACATGTATATTTTTTTTATACCTAGAGCTTCGAGCAGTGATCGACCATTGTTTTCGTTATACTAAGGTAGGCCTATTAATGAAATCTGCCGACGGTATTCAATGTTTTCATATGATATGTTTTATTTCATTTATGATTATACACCTACACACAGGTTTTCAAAGAGTAGGCAGACGTGTTAATATTATTTGGTAACCAGGCCCTAATTTACCAAAATAACTGTGTTATGTTAGGGTTGAATATATTTTTATTAATCGAATATCAAAAACATAATATTATTAGGTCAATATATTAAAGAATTTGTAAGTTTACAAATTTGAAGCTACAAATATTTACATCAGTTTGATTTCCCTAATCTTCTTAACTGTTGTTATATTATTCATAACTTAGAAGAGAAAATATTATTTATATAGTTACAAATAAGCAAGAGCCTAGATATGAATCAATTGCTATCTAATTGTACTTTCATACCAAATAATAAATTTCAATGTCAATCATATATTCATGGTCACGTGATAGCGCGTGTTTGGCACTTTAATGACACTAGAATGGCACTAAAACATATCAATATCCGGTGGCACAGGAAGGTAGTTGACAGTTACTTTCGCGCCAATTGCATAACAATATCGCCATGTTGTGCGCACGCGCCGGTGTTGGCAGTCCTAGTTGATGTGTTGGTTAGTGGGTAAGGGTTTTGTTAATATGATTATCTATACTAATATTATAAAACTGAAGAGTTTGTTTGTTTGTTTGAACGCGCTAATCTCAGGAACTACTGGATCGAATTAAAAAAATATTTTTGTATCGGATAGTCCGTTTATTGAGGAAGTATAAATGGAAAATGTTGCAAAAATGAAAAATTGTTAAAACTAAAACACGCGCACAAAGTCGCGGGGGACAGCTAGTATTTAATAAAACTGCAATTAAAGACACATTAGGATTTTTATAAAAAGTTTCTTCACGATGGTATGAAAACTATAAATTGTATTTTTCCGTGAATACATAATCTACTATCATCAGCTGTGGTGTAGAAATATGAACATCGGACGGAAATGAAAACCAAAAAAAGTAAGTGCCACTTAAAGAATTCGTCAATTCATTCCTAGCACCAAATTACCTATCAACCGTCATTTTATAATCACACTTAAAAGAAAAAAAATAACTTAGTACCGAATTAGGAACAAACCCTGAGCGTTCGACGAACGGTCCGCATCCGGCGGACATTGGCGACGAAAGTAAAGTAAGCTGATCGCCCCCATAGCCATACCGGGAGCAGTGCGGGTCGCGTTGCATGACGCCTGCTAATCTGATACCAGATGGAGGAAACGAGCGTTAGACTGTTTGGAGACTAACGTGACGATCCGTCACTAGGTTGTCTCTCATCCGTTTGTAACCAGACCTCAGTTATTTGGGTAACGAACAGTTACAATTTTTTTTATAGGAATATCTTTTTTTAACGCCTCGTTGATATTTTAACAGTTCGTTAAGGAAACGATTCGTTGTTTGTTTATTGGTCCCGGCCATTATGCTTGTTCGTCTTGCTAACGGACGATAGAATTTTCTAAGCAAAACGAAAAAAAATCTACCGTCCGTAAGCAAAACAGATCGTTTTTTAAATATAGAAACCAGACATTAGTAGAGTGAGGTGATCGCCCCTTTAGCCATAGTGGAAGCAGTGCAGGACGCCTGCTACGTCACGCCAGCTGGCAGAGACGAGGTTTAGACTGTGTGGAGACAATAGTAGAATGGAAGATCAATTGGCTCATCGCTAAAGTCCTTATAGCTGAAGTAAATTGGGGCCTTTGCTCAGCAAATAAAAATCTATTAAGATACAAATTTAAAAAAATATCTTCCAACTGAAACTTCTTTTATATTATAAGAGATCGCATAGGTCATTATTTTATCAAATGTTACAATATTCAAAAATCGCTTAAATTATTATTGAAAGGACTAAAAACTAATCCATAATAAACCGATTTAAGAACTCAGTGTTACAAAAGCGTATTTTTTTTTGTGACGGCGTGTTTTTTAATGTCAGCAATTTTTTAAGTGTAACAACAACCTACCTTTGTTTGTGTTAGTGGGGGTTAAATTAGCCCTTTTAAGGTACAAAGTATCTCTCTCGTAGTTAATTAAATGTACTAATTAAGAATATTTAGGATACTTAAGAACCTGACCCTTATTAATTTAGTTAGCTAAGATATATTTATGAATTTATTGCGTTTTTATTTATTGCGGTTATTGTTTTATTTTCTTATGAAAAAAGGCAGATGTTATTCGTAAAAAAATAATACGTGTAGCTTCGAATTTACTTTATTTATCGAAGCTTGCTACGAAAGGAACAAAAAAATTATGTCGTTGCTTTATAGACAAGAGCACAAAAAATAGTATTTTTTTATTTTATAAGTATATCTTCAAAAATCTGACATATAAAACCTTTGCGCCCGGCCTGTTTTTTTTTTGTATGGCATTTGGACCATCTCCTTTGGTCCAATTATGGAACTTTTATATCTGGTCGCCTCAGTCGTTACTTAATTTGTCTGCTAAGCGAAGAAATGGAAAGTGGTCTTGAGTTTGTTTAAAAGTAATCAGTTACTTAACCGCGAAAAACAGACACCTAGAAGAATGTGTACCTTATAGTGATTTTAGACAAAATACAAGTAGAATAAATTCAAAAAAATAAATATAATCAGCTGATCAAGTATAGTAGTTAGCCTTATAAACTGAAAATTTGTCAAGAGAACGCTATTTCTACAAAAACAACAATAAAAACAAAAGCAGTTTAATAAAACCATCACTTCGACAGTTTACGCGGAAAACGCGCAGCTGACATATATTTTTTTTTATTGAAACAATCATTAAAATATTTAAACTTCAATACATATTTTCCAACGATCTCATACTGTCATTTGTAAATTAAAAATAAATATAAAACACGTCATTTCATTAAGAAACGATACGATCAGGACAACATGGAAGAATGTAATTTTTTTATGTTCTATTGATACGTAAATATTTAACTTAAATACATAAGTTAAATATTTACTTGGAGAACTATTTAAGGGGTGGGACTGAAATGAGGCAGGAGGCTAGATGTCTCCACCCCTTTAGAGCGACTGGTTTGAAATGGCACTAACTGTTCAGGTTGACTATGGTAATGCACTTTTTCTAGTATTATCGATTTCCGATATCTTTTAATTACGATTCATCGATTTATATAGTACCTAGGTTTTGTTGAGGATCATTTGTTTATCTTAAGTCTCCATCTATAGAATTAACACTGAATAAAATTAGACAACGTGCACAAAATGTTAATATCTTTGTAATAAAATGAAACCATCATTAAAACAACCATTAAAGCCTTTTAAAGGAAGTCAATGGTATTAAACCCAAAACCATAAAAAGGACAATAATGCAATACTAAATCACTAATCAAATCAATCGTATAGATTTATATCTTAATTGCAAAAAAGTTAAATTTATTTAAATGTTGCAAAAGCCTCGAAATACCAATTAGTGTTTACCGAACTAAACGAGAAACACCGTACAATCAACACAGCATCGCTAGAAGCGAAAACGAATCAAAATTCGACGCACACGCAATACGACACATGGTTTTTTCCTCACCACGTGGAATCTCCCGTAAATTCCAGTGAGCGCATTAAAATTGTATAGGATCGGAGTTTTTGCCCAGTATCGTATGTGACGCTGCTCTTGGGAGTACATAATTGTAATTAACATAAGATTTCCCGTAATAACCGCGTTGTGCGCGCGCGCCGCTAAAATGGCCGCGCCCGCTTTTTGTGCTGCCCTCGTACGCTGAATATCATAAGCTACGTGCGTGGACCGAAGCGTACGGACGCATTTTTGATTGAATATTTGTGTTTTGATTTTCTTTGGCTGGTTAAAATAATTCCAAATACATTATCCTTAATACATTTCACTTTAAAACCGATAGAAATACAAATACACATAGCTAGATAAAACTATAAATAATTATTATTTACGAGTATAATTTTTCTGAATTTTCCACAATCTAAAATTTCCCCAACAACATAAAAAAATAAAATTTTTCTTTATGTTTTAAATATAACAATAAACTGGAACTATTTTTGTACATTTTATTGTTTATTCCAAAAGTCACCCCGTGTGTACTGTCGGGTGTCGACGGGAGACAGAGCTACGCCCTCTAGACTTGCAACTCACTGCTACTTATCGACAATTGTTATTCTTACTTTGTACTCACGATACGATATTTTTACTTATTTAAAACAAATACTGCATGTAACACAAGATTTATTTTGAAAAAACCTATCAATAATTTTATCATAAGTCTATGTAGGCGTTTTCTAGCCGAAATGATTTGCACTGAAATATTCCTAAATTAAAACAGACAAACTTTTCTCCAAGTACATCATAACCTGAGAACTTTAATTAACCTTTGTGCTATTTTTCACTTTTTAATGTTAAATTCTTTTGCATTCATTGTTGTCCAGAATCAACAAAGGTTCATGAACAAAAATTGAAACTTGGATGTTTTTATTTCAGTATGCATGTTTACCCAACGACACGGCACCGACTCGACCTTTCGCACCATGTAAAAGTCCCTTCAACTCGATCCTTCTCGTACGGTGCGTGTGCGCCGCCTGAAGTTTTTGTCCCCACTCGTAACACGATCGTCCCATCTCATAATTTTAGACTTTTTTACCACAAGTCCTGCGCTGGCCTTATTAAGAGGATGCGCTATTACATGGGATGAACGTTGATGATTGACACTTGCTATTGCCATTTGGATAAAGGTCCGATTTGTTCTAGATATGTAGATATTGGATTCTCGATAAGTAATTTGTTATTTTAAAGATAATCATGGTTTTACACAAATGTTTCGTTTTTTGTCCAAACTCTACAACGGAAATTGACTTCATCTTTGAACAACAAACTACTTATGTCAATTCTTATTTAAACTTTTTTTTAAGATTATAAACCCAAGTGATGAAGATATATTTACCTACATGTTCTAGATATATTTTGAAAGTATAATAATATCTCAAAGTCACGAAATAAAATAAAGAACAAAATAAACAGAATAATATCAGATAGCAATACCAATCGCACACGTAATAAGAAGCTCGATGGATAGCATTTAAACGTATCTAGCATTAGGTAGCGGTACTCGCGCGTCATAACTGCGGGATTCTGCTATACGACGCATATCCCAGTGCCTTGTCATTTGTAGTGTACACATACCCTTATGTTCAGACGTACATGAAGAAATTTAATTAAAAAACAAAGAACATACAGTGTAGAAGGTTATGAAGGATGTACCTTTATAATACACTATTGCTTATTATCAGTAAACGATTTCAGATTATTATTATTATTATTTATTTATTTAATTACCTTTACATAGTTATTTAAATATATAATATTTATAATAATATATATATAATATTTGCCCCTCAAATAAAAGATAGTTAAATTTAGCACATGACCCTGTTTTTCTTTGCCATAAATAAAATAAATGTTTTTAAATAACTAAGAAAGTGTCCGATAGCCTTATTTGATTTCTCCAGCTGAAAACCCAAGCGATGTTTACTGGATAAAAATAGCGGTATAATCGCAAATTAAGTAAAAGTTTACGTCGGTGACCAACTTCGTTGTAGTAGATCTGGTTGGTCTTCGACGTTAGACAATCGCTATAGCAAATAACCCTGTTGGACATCCGTTCAAGTCCTGAAGTAATTGGCAGACAACTAGGAATTTTTTCAGTTTTCTTTCAATTTGAAAAAAGGAAGAATGTCTTCCTTTTTTTCCTTTGTTATCCGAAATCAATCCAAAATTCAGAAAATTTGTTGAAGTACGAATTCAGCACAAGATAATTTAAAATACAGTAACCATGACTGTCGCTGTTCATCTGACATAATTAAAGTTTACTTTGTGCTCAAAAGCCATGCGAGCCAAAGGCATTAATTTGTCAGCCGCTGAAAAAAGGAACACTGAATTATAATTAACTTTTTATGTTGCTGTGGTAAAGCGCAGGTGTTACGGTTCCTATTTTGTAATATTGTATTTAAATAAGTACCACAACGTTTTCTATAAACGAACAAAAAATATATATTTTGATGCAAAATTCTTGCAGTGATTTCTGAACGTAGTAAATGAAACTATATTCTGAAACGAAAAGTTAAAAAAAGAAGAAACAAAATTTAATATTGATAATCTACAGACAACCAAAAAAGTTTTCTTAAATATTAGAAAAAAACATTTTCAAAAAACTGTATCGATAATACACAAATACACTATTTAAACTTGTAACTCTCCTCTTTTTGGATCGGGGTTTAATCGCCTCTTGAGAATTTCTGCAGAGAAATGTGTCGGCATGACTACCTCTTTGGCAATATTCAGGCGTGTGAAGTGTGAAAATAAACTTGCTACAAGCTATTACTCGTTTTTCTGAACATTCACGCATGTTTTACACCGCATGCCGACTGCTTGTAATGCACCTAAAATATTTGAAGCACCCCAATAAAATCAGCATTCGTCCTTATAGAGGGAATCCTTCTGTCATTACCACTCTATCTACATAAGTGGAAATGTGGGGAGAATTATTTGTTGTATATTATAATGTGAAATGTTGTAGAAGCTTTCTTAAAGACACGTTTCGTCAAAGCCTAATTAAGGGTAGTTAAAAAATATTTGCATTTGCATTATTTAAAACACTGTTATAATTACAACAAAGGTAGCTGTGAAGAATTTGAGAAGATCAAAAAATTCTGCGTAATTTTGAAAAGGTTTATTTTCTTTGGAACGTGTTCTATCTTCTGTTCTTTAGCTACATTCTCAAACTTTTCACTTTTTAATATTTTTTCTGAGAAGCAAGTAAGACATTAATATAAAAAAGTCATGTTCACTACAATATAACAAGCGACCATCATGCATTCCTCATGCAACCACCCCCGCTCGCATACATTGTTTGTCATGATCATTAATACAAGAAACAATGGTATTTCCACGTGAAAAGCGGCCTTCAGGCAGTATCGTGCGCGTGCGTCGCAAGCCGATGGCGCGCCATATTGAGACCGGACGGACGATTTAGGCGGGCGCGTGCGCGGTCATAGCGATTGCTTTGTACTCGGTGACCAGTTATTTTGTACAGCTTACAATTAATTTGCAAATTAAAGAAAAAATAAACTTTATATACACATTAGATATTTTATTCAGTCATCCGGTTACTGGTCGTTAGCAAATGTCCTAGACGTCTGGAGATGATTGATGTTGATTTTCAGAAAATTTATTTACCATTAGGTGCACAACTTATCCGTTTGTTAGTAAAACTAACAAGAAACGCTGAAAATATTCGTATCGATTTATAAATACACGAAGAGATACATATCTACTAAGAATTTTTACACACATAAGCAAATGTCGTACTATAAAATAGGTACTGAATGTTATTAAAAAAATCACCTATCACACTGCCATATAACAAAAATCTATGCCATAAAATTTTATACCTCACCTTACTTTAGGGGAGAAAATCCATAAAGTTGTTGATTTAATTTTATAAATGTACAAAAAAAGCATACAATATCTCACATAATTGTCGGGTCTGATAATGTCCAACTAAAAATGTTTGTTAGCTTTTTACAGATACCTATGGAAGAAAATATCAACTTTGGAAACTCTCTATATCGCGTCAGATTTCACCTCAAATGCAGGAAACTAGAAACCTGGATAAAGAAACCTTATTATAAAGTCTTGCTCCCTCCAATAATTCGACAAGCAATGGTTACCCTACCTGAAAATGACGCGCGAACCCAATTATGGCTAACATTATAAGTATAATGAGCATTAGCAAAATATTCATGTGCTTGCTACATTGAATCTTTAATTTAACGATGTATTCGTCTGTCGTTAAGAGGAAAATTTTTGTATATGCTCAGGAATGTAGGATGTTAGTTTATTGTATCCGGTATAGTTAATCACCCTGATAATCTCCCGGTTGCAGTTCAAATGGGCACGAGCAATGATCACCACGCTTGCTCCATGCTAGCTTGCAAATCATTTGATGTCGATAGACGGTTGGATGGAATAGCAAGGTGTTCTAGAAAAATGGAGATGGGTGTGAACAGTTTTATGAATATCACCTCTGGCTTTTTTGCACTAAAAGCACATAACCGTATATTAATAATTAATTAAAAGAAAAGACGATCAAAACTGCAGGTGGTTTCATCTGGAGTTTTGCTCTATGCGTTTGCATGTTCAGAGAAATTATTTCCCATTAATTCAGTGATTTTTTTCTCTCAATTAATGATTCTGTGATACGTATCACATAGTGCGTATTAGATAAGAATAATCACGAGCGCTGATAACGATGAAGTTTATACTCATATCTAAGTATAGCTATAAATGCCCGTATGCCTTTAGAAAATACAAGCGTATTGGCAGGTCCGTGAATTTTCTTTCATCGTTTTCATCCTAATTCTTTTGAACTAGGTCCATATACTTTCTCGACTACTTAATACTTTGTAGAAATAATATTGTGGTGGCCTAGCGGTTCAATTAACACATTAGTGTGCACAAGGCTGCAAGTCCGAAGCCACTACAGGCAAGGGTCGACGTGACTTTTTCAAAATTATGTGTACTTTCTTAATCATTCTAAGACAGCATTAGAAAAAGGTAAAAGATAGCAAGCGTGGTGATAAAAGTTCGTCCTTTTTTCTACAAGAGAAGAGGCTTGTGCCCAGCAGTGGGAGATTTATACACCGGTTTTAAATACACAAGTTCGTTACGTACATCAAAAGTATGCTTCGTCTTGTGAAGACTAAATCATAAACATTTGACAGATTCCTTTATAGCAGAAAATATTTTTGTCTACTTCGTGAATCTCACGTAATTCGGTTAGTCTGTGACAAACAAAATCGTAAAGATAGGATATGAAGGTTAATTTGCGAGATCTATGGGGGCTTGTAAATCTTGTTATTTACTTACTGAGATACTGTGCCTTTGTTAGGGATTTTGTTTGCCTTACGAAGAACAGGTTGATTATAAGAATTTTAGATCACATATTCTTGAAGAATAAAATTTTGAGAAGGTAAAAAACATAATTATAAATCATCCAAATTATTCACAATTTTTCAAGGTGATAGTATCCGTGAAATAGAACAACTTTCTCCAAGGAACATGGGCCAAAATAAGGGTACTTACTATACTTAAGACAAATTTGGAATATGACAAAAAATCAGCCTGTACGATTTTGGAGATACATAGAACAAATATGTAATTAATAACCGTTTTGAGTAATATCTAACCACGTACTGATTGATTAAATTTCAGTAAATATACAACATTTATAGCCAGTTCCTATATTAAAAAGACGATTCTGTTTGCTTACGGACGGTAGAGAATTATCTTCGTTTTGCTTAGAACCGTCTTCTACGGTCCGTTAGCAAAACGAGTTTTTCGGATATTGGAACCGGACATTAGAGTAGTATTCTACAAAGATGAAAGTTAAGTAAAATTATTATTACGAACGCTTTTTTTATTATTACGTCCGTATCATTTAGTGATATAATTTAGCTATAAATCATAAAAGCGATACAGCGACGATAGTTAAAAAACCTTCCTTAGACAATTATGGCATTTAATAACTTAATTATAACCTACACATCAACAAATAATAATCGGTAATACAAATTCTAAACAAGAAAAATATTCAGAATACATACATATTATATCCAAATCGGGCATCGTAATATAAACAAAGACTTATAAGAACAAGAACCTTACCTACGGGGAAATATTTTAATACCAACAAACCTTGTGGAAGCCGATCTCCTTGCTAAAAGACTTGACGACACAAGAACTCGGCTTCTTGTGTCGTCAACTTTTACATTGGCTTTGTTTATTAGGTCTCATGGCTCATATTCTGTGGTTGTGGGATTTTAGAAGTGAGTAATGCACATTCATAATGTTGTATACAGCAAATATAATTTAATAGGTTTCGGTAATTTAGCAAAAGGCATTGTTTTTATCGCGGTAGAATACTCAGTGGTGTCAGCAGTGAAAACTACAGTCCTGCGAAGCAGACAAACAGCTGCGATTAGGCTATCTGCAAAAAAATCGGTAAAAGCATAAATTAACAATGCGTTCAGGGCGCTGTTGCGGCTTCCACGTTTTTGTAGTGCATCCGGCATGTTTGCTGATGCACATGCAGATGGCTTTGCAGCTATCTGGCGTAAAAAGACTGCATCATTTGTAAGCCGGATGCGTGGAAGTAGCCACAGCATCCTGAGCTCCATAGCAGATAAGTTTGACTGTCCTCTTATGTTTAAGTTAGTGCAGCGGACTAGATCCCTGCTTACAATATTATATTAATTGGTACCTTATTATAGTGTGGATCTTTGTTATCTGAATAAATAAAATTTTATTATTATTTCCTTTATTCATTATATAAACATGTAAAATACATTTTTAAATATACATTAAAATAAAAAAATAAAAAACATACATTTAAAAATATAAAATACAGTCGCCTACCGGCATCGGAAACAGGGTTCAAGCTGCCGGTGGTTAGGGTCCCAGAGAGAGGAACCTCCTCACGATACGCGCCGTGTCCAGAAGTACCGCTTTCTGAATCAAACCCTTGACCCAGACATAGAAGAATGTTATGCGTAAATTGAAGGATCATAAAGCGAACAGAATTTACAATATTTTTGCAAGAATTTAAATTTAATTACAATTACAGTTTATTTTATTTATCTAATTAATGTATAAACTCGTTTTCTCTTTTAAAAGAAAGAACAGTTTATAAACACTTTAATTAACAGCTCTTAAAATTGCAAATTGTATGGAAAATAGTGCCGCCTCACTGAAATGCACACAACACTATACTTAACACATCTGCCTAACCCTCCAAAGAAACGGCTTGTATTAAAACAATGTGCCCTAAACATGGTCACCACATGCACTACACCTGACTCGTAAAACTCATCTAAGTACCTAAGTTCCTGCATTGTTAATTTTATATCCATTTGTAAATTTAAGTGCATTGTAGTATTTACGACTTATTATAATACCGTTTGTCGGTATTAAATATACGGTTTCTTAATCGAGTAGCAAATAATTTATAGACCGTAAAATGTTTTACTATTGAGTAGATAAAAGTCTCTTATTTGCAAGAGAGGGAGAGACAGAGAGAATATGCATTTCTAAATTCTCTACGAAAAATAAGTACGAAAATATTTTTACAATTGAGTTTCATACTAACTTTTAAAACAACATTATTAGGTACTCCGAAAAAATAGAACGGATGCCTGACGTGCGCGAAAACCCGGTAATTTCAAACAAAATAATTTAATCCTCTCCA
Organism: Diachrysia chrysitis; assembly: GCA_932294365.1. Classification (NCBI taxonomy): domain Eukaryota; kingdom Metazoa; phylum Arthropoda; class Insecta; order Lepidoptera; family Noctuidae; genus Diachrysia; species Diachrysia chrysitis. The sequence goes on along the minus strand of OW028651.1, from coordinate 12,370,879 downwards.
GAATTTGAAACAATTAGACCCATCCCGACCCAACGCAGGAGTAAACAACATGGCGACGGCGAGTTGTTTTCCAATTACCTACAACACAATGTAAGCTATAACACTTATTTGTATGTATTACATACAGAAATTAGGTTTGCAAACCAGAGTGACGGCCGTTCGATACTAGATAGCCGTGTGGGGCAGACGGTTGCCACTAATGCATTAGTAATACTTACTATACTTTTACACAGGTTTCTACGATGCTCCTACGTTGATAGTCCAAGCGGGTCGGGTACGGGATACAAAGCGGTCAAAGCAAAATATTTTGCTTCAACAAATCTGGTTGTTAGACGCATTTACTTTTATCTTAATTCTGTTGAATCAAAGTATCTTCTTTTTAAAAGAATGTTTTTATCTATACTAATATTATAAAGCTGAAGAGTTTGTTTGTTTATTTGTTTGTTTATTTGTTTGTTTGAACGCGCTAATCTCAGGAACTACTGGTTCGAATTGAAAAATTCTTTTTGTATTGGATAGTCCGTTTATTGAGGAAGGCTATAGGCTATATAACATTACGCTACGACCAATAGGAGCGGAGCATAAATGAAAAATGTTGCAAAAATGAAAAACCGTTGAAACTAAAACACGCGAACAAAGTCGCGGGGGACAGCTAGTCGTTAATAAAGTGTCTCGGTAATTATGGTTTGTTTGCTATTTCCAGTTGATAACCCAAGCGATGTTTACTAGAAAAGAAAATAACGGTAAAAATGCAAATTTAATATCGGCTAACGTCGGTGACCTACGGTGAACTACGTTGTAGTAGATCTAGTTGTCATCGATGTTAGACAAAACAAAATTTGTGTTTACACTTTGTTTTTATAATGCGATTATAGCTTTAGTTGACAACCGTTATAGCAAATAAACCTGCTGAACATAAATAAAGCTGGTACCACTAAAAACGTCACCTTTTCGTTTGTTATCAATACTTTTTAGTTATTCTAAGCAGAACATCATGAGGCCACTCAATAGTTTTGAAGAATTTTTATTCGTTATTTACTTGAGATTAAAAGATTATTTTAAGTACCTAGCTCTGAACATTGTTCTTAATTATTAGTTTCAACATATAAATAAAAATATGCACAGTCAGTCCAGAAAGAAATATAGTCACTACCAGTAAAGCCAGAATTAGTTTTTCAAAGGAAAAACATTCGAGCGACGGATCGTGAAACTTCTTTGTGCTCTAACGAGTAAGGACGGTTGAAAAATTCTATTAGGTATAGTCGGTAAAACGTGGGAGCAATGTTTTACTGAACATTTTTCTCCTTTACTGCTTCCTCGGCCATTTAAAAATGCCAATACTTACTCTAATGTCTAAGTAACTAATGACAATGGCGGTGTAGGTATTCAATTAGTGTAATGTCGACGACATTTATTTACCATTCTTGTTGTAGTCGCAATTTATTTATACAGTAGCTTGTACATTGTACAATTTGTTGAGGAAGGAAATAGTGGGTCTATGTGTGCGGACGTATTTATGTTGTGTAATTATGTATGTGCTTAATTTGGATAACGATATAGATAATACTAAATAATAGCGTTGATTACGCTATTATTTAGTGGTTAAGAAACAAGTTTGTCAAAATTGATATCCATAGTAATATTATAAATGCGAAAGTATCTCTGTCTGTCTGTTACGCTTTCGGGGGTAAACCGCTGAACCGATTTTGACGAAACTGTATATGGGGTAATATTTGACCCAAGAAAGGACAAAGGCTACTTTTTGCCGCGATAACCGACATCCACGCTGGCGGAGCCGCGGGCGACAGGTTGTAATGTATTCAATATTTTTGGTTAAGTAACACAGTTTTCTCCCTAATTTTCCTACAGTCATTGGGGTTCTTTTATCCGTTAAATTAAACTAAATATAACAGAAGCATTCTGTTATATTTAGTTTAATTTAAAGCACTTGCACAAATTTAAGCACTATAATGTACTTTTAAATAAATCCCAGCTATCTGAGCAGGTCATTAGGAATCTGTCAATACTGTCCACAATTAGTGACACTAAGTGTACATACTAAGTGCACATAAAATGAACTGAAGTAAACACAACAGTTGATTGGTTATAGTGATTAAGAAACGCACACATGCACACAGGCACAGGTCCACTTGAATATGTAAGGTGGCCATATTGGGAGCTTGTCAACGCACAGAAATGACGTGGAGACACAAGTTTTTAAAATGTAGATAATAGTAAATAAAAATATTAGAAGGAAAGTTACAAACAGGAATTGGGTATTTGACAAGTTTTTTTTTATTACATGTATCAAAAATATATTAAAAACTATTTAAATTTTTAAAAAATGGCACGTTACTTACTTTTATATTGAAATAGATTAATATTGCTAATTAGACAAAGAGAGCTATAGCCTCATGTGGCGTCACTATTGTTTTCTCCACATTTGAAATCATACTCAATGAATAACATGAGACGTGCTTCTTTGCATGGAATTAAATAATTTGGAAACATAGTAGCCAATCGCACACAATAGGTACATAGCCTACCGCTTTGAGGAATATGCTTGGGGCAATTTCGGACGATATTAACAAATATCCTTTGTCATGTCTGAGCATGTCTAATGTCTGATTCCTATATAGAAAAAACGATTCGTTAAGCAAACGGACGGTAGAATCTGCTCCGAAAAATAAAGGAAACTCTACCGTTCGTAAGCATAAAGATTCGTTGAATATAGCAACTGGCCATTCATCGTAATTTTGTCAACGATAGGTCTTTACTCCGCTGGAAAACAGAGCAATCCGTAGGCAAGCGCTTCTTAACAACCAGTACGATTACAATTTTAATTTACACTATTAATGAATGTAGTATTATTAATAAAAAATGTTTTCCTACCGTGCGACTGTCATCGAGTCCTTGCTATTAATAAAATACATACATAATAAAATGTACGCATGCAGTTTTTTGCGGCTCCATTATTTCATAGGTTAGTAGGTGCGGAATATTCATTAGTTGTCCAACAATCCGATTGGATGCCGGACGACCAATCAAATCCATTCAATATGTTATTAAATACCGAAGAATAATTGTCGATATACTGTGCCGAATATATCAACCAATATTACGAGACCTCTGATAAATATTGTTAAAAAACTGGACCCGTAGACAAGTGGTACTTTTACAGAGAAATCGCTCAATTGTATGGAGACGACATTACTTTCGATAAGTCACGTGACTTCGAGTTGTCGCTTGCATATATTTGAGCGATTCGATCTGCGTTATTGCTTGTAGCAATGTCATTTGTCTAGAGGGATGTTGAAGTTCGAAATGATTCTGAAGGTCAGATTATACTGGCTACTCAATTCTTTAATAGCACTCAGTTTTTGCCTGCTATTAGTGCTAATATATTTATTGTATGGGTTTTTTTCACTGTAACTAATTATATTTTTGTGCTCGCCAAGAGTTAATTATTTTTCAATCGTATTGTTTTAATAAATGGCAATCCCTATTGTTCAAGTTGTATTTTTTATGATTTTTATAACTATCAGTTTCTTTAAATGGTTTTATTTAAGTTCTTTTTGTCATTTGTAATGGAAATCGGGAGATTGATTGCTCTATCGTGTTTTGTGGTGTCAAATTAGCAACGACTGATTGAATCTTTTTGAATATAATTTCACCTTTTTTATAGTGTTTTGTCGCCTTAAATGGCAAACAATTAGGTGCAATTATGTATTATTCACTGCTTCTAGATTGGAGATTATTTTATATAGACTTTTTTATAGTATGGTATCTCTTAAATTAACATTGTTTCTATTGTTATTCATTTAAACACGAGCTGTTGAAACAATACTTATTCTATTAATATTCTGTCTATATTCATTAGGTACTAAGATACAAACAGTTAAAGGAAATTAAAAAAAAAACGAGCAAAATATTTTTAATACTTTTATTATAAAAATCGAAACAAAAGGAACATTTATAATATGTAAGAAAAAAAGTTACAGCAATTGTTTTAGACATGTTCGATGTAGATTAGACCACAGGCTACATCGGCTATTAGACGGGGCAATACAAAATGTATGACAATACTTGGGCAATACAAAATGTATGACAATACTTATAGAGCTACAAATTTAACATGTGCCAACATTATACAGCATGTTCACATTTACTTTCTTTTAGAAAGATAAGTCAAAATGTGTAGAAAACATCAAATCAAATTAATTATTATGAGTTTAAACATAGTAATTTTGTTTACTACCTATTTATAGATCTCATTTACACGTTAAGCTTTTTAATATAGGCACGTGTCCGACTCAATTCATTCAAAGCATTATAAGGGCTTTATTATTAAGTATTAGCTATGCATTCAATCAGTCAATACCTACCACATTAAATAAATTTACAGATTATAAAGTAACATGTATTATTACTTGTTGTTTATAATGCGCGTGATTTCAACAAAAACTTAACTTTTAATGTCAGACCAAGTGACAAAAATAATGAAAATGACACGTGTAATATCTGCCAGTCTATTCAATTTGACTAGCTTGCGTTTAATACTGTTTAGTTATAATGCTATTTGATCTTAGACATTGATACATTGACAGATATTTTTAGACACGTGTAATTTCGAATTCAAGTGTCATTTTAATACTTCAAAATACACACTAAGGCCAAATTGCACGAAAACTATAACTCAGAGTTAGTCACTGACACGGGGTTAAATTGACAATATTGTATGACATACTGTCAATTTAGCCTCGTGTTAGCATTTATCTCTGAGTTAAAAAGATAACCCAGGCTTGTGCAAGCAGGCTTTAGTTAATTACCATAGTATTTTCTTTGCTATTTCATTGAAATTGGAAACCATGGTGATTAATTTATTTAATTCGTGAGAAAACATGTCAAGAGCAATGTCAACTATTGACACTAAAAGTACCAGTACGGACAATAATGATCACTTTAGAATAGCTTAAGTACGAAACACTCTATAAGCACTAGTTTTTACTTTGCCTGTGATAATAAATGCTTTAATGATAGTGATGATAATTACTGTATAAAGCCGCGGTCGCATCGACAGCGGGCGCATAAGTGAAAGCGGAAGCGGGTGAATTACACCTAGAATTATAATTATGAACTAATGATTTACATTTTCATGACCTTTTTATATTTGAATGAAAAGTGAAATGATAACGTTCGATCATTTAAATTTAAAGTAACTAAGCAAACTATTTTAGATAAGTAATTTCAATTAAATATAATTATAATTGATAAACCTAAGCCTACTGATTATACTGGAACATAATAAAATATACAAGAACAAATATATTATCGTCTTGCAGACATTCCGATTGTTTCAAAAAATCAAATTAAATAAAACCCGCTTCCGTTATGTAATTAAAACTAAAAATTAAAAAAATCGCTAAACAAAATATTAATAATACGGTAGAACTCACGTTAAATACAAAATGCTCATAAAACAAGTGTTTCATTGTTACTCTAAAACTTTAGTTAACAGTTTAGTATTAATGTTTGGTACAAAAATACGCATATTTTATGTTATTTTCCATACAAACAATATTAATACCTACTTATTTAAATACAATAAATTATATATTTTTTAATACCGTATATAAATTTACATGTGTATCGAAAATATTTAGTGACTTTTTATTGGCAAGGCTACGTTGCAATTTATGGTAAATATGAGTAACTTTAAAATACCTTCGCGTGTTTCATAGACCATGTTTGGACAGCAAGCGACGGGCAAAATACAAAGCAAATATTACGAAAACCTCATCTACTAGCAAAATAGTTCTGAACACAACTCGCGAACTAAATGAGATGGCAGGATGAAAAATATCGCCGACCGTCGTAAAGATAAGGGGTGCACTTACTATATTGTACTGCACACATGAAGCGCAGACAAAATTTCAAACAACTTGAATAAATAGTTAAAGTTATTTCAATTTAATAAAGTGGTTACATTTGAACGTAACTGTTTATTTTGTGTTAAAGCGTTTAATCAACACCCAACTAATGAGCTAATAACATAAATGGTTGTGATTCAAATTGTATTGGGTAAAGCCCATATACTTTGCGTAGAATCTGTTGTAGTTTTCTTATTCTGTAAATATATCGAAATTTATTTATTAAAATAAAAATTGCAATACGTGTTAAAATTAAATCGTTTACAATTTTATTGTGATGGTAATAATTTGTGAGGACAAAATCGCTTCTCGCTTGCTATCTTACCATGGCCGTATAGTGGAACATTAATGACATGTATGTGATACAATGGATACAATGTGATATTTACTTGATTAATTCTACCTATCTACCAACAATCTAGATACTTTGATATCGCTGGAAGTCCAAATATAAACTTTGGTACATACTTTTTAATATTTTATTTATAAGATTATATAGATAACACTTTTCAGCGTCAGCGCGTTGATTCTGTAACAATAGAAAAAGCGTATTAATACCGTAGGTAATTATGTAGTTTCTGATTATAATTTTATTGGTTTTGTAGTAATAAATACACAAAAAAAAAACTTTTGTCAGCCAAACCCTACTGCTCAGAAAAATAAAATATCGAACATTTCCAAACATTGGCCACGTTAAACAGTCTAACACAAACAAAAAAGTTTTTAAGTTATAAAAATAGTCTGTTTTCCAACAAGTTAATGTTCTAGACTTAAACTAAATGGAATTATTTAACTCAGAACAAAGCACTGTTTGTCTGCGTCTCTTTAAAACTCAATTTAAATGTTATTTTAACAAGATTATGCAGTGCACCGCAAAGTTTTCTTAGTTTTTAATGAATAAATAATTATAATTTAGGACTTATCCTTTTGTTTTTTAAGAACGTAATTCTTAAGTCACTTAGTTCGTAAACTAGATTATCATAGAGATCGAAAACTTGGTTTTTAAAACCTAAAACACACTACATGTTTTGTATGTGTTTTGTTCGGCTGTATTTAAATATTTGTCTACCACCCATCAGACAAAGCTTTAAACTCAGTAGATAATCACAAGTGAAGGTGACATTAAATAAAAAATAAATTAGTAATGATTATAATTTTCTACATTTCAGTTTTGATTGAAGTCCACTCTTACCCTGATAACGCGTTACTTCCTGCCGGTGCTCAAGTCTTGTAGTTCGCTGCTGTCGTCGCTAGAGGCGCTGGCTCCGCAGCCGTTGGTGACGGTGGAGGACGGCGCCCCTGCAGCAGCCGCCATCGCCATAGAAAGCGGTATGGTGATGAACTGCGGCTGGCTTGATGATGATGCTAGAAGATAAAAAAGGATGTTACTTAGCGGGTCAGGAATAATGTTGATGTCCTATAGTACGTATGTTGTAGTAACTAGCTACTGCATTACTGACTTAAAATAATTGTTGAAGTTTTGAAAGAGGTTATCGTTATTAATAATAGTTGTATTCCTGGTATATTAGGCTTCCCGTTCGTTATGTTCCGAAGAATAAAACGGAAGTGTAATTGTAATCCCACATAATACAAGACGTTCTATAAGAAAGGCTGAAATAATTGCTTGTACAATTGCTTGCACAATACTTTTGCGGATTAATTGCCAGACTTCAGAATTTTACTCACCGCCTTCCTGCCCCTGATTAGCAAGTCCCAATATGAAACTATGAGGGTACCCCATAGCCAAGTTCCCGAGTCCGATATTACTGCCGATGCCGTCCAGTCCTACGCCAGCTAGGACCCCGGAGTGGTACAGCATCGCTCCACCGGGTAAGTCGATCTTTGGCAGGAGTTTCGGTAAAGACTGGCTTGGTTTGCTGCTGTCCGCTTCTTGAGTTGTCGAAGATGTTGAAGCTAGGTGGTCGTTGTGGGATTCCCTGAAAATTTTAATTAAGTTTTAATGTTACTGCATTGCATTTTTGATACATACACATAGGTTTTGTCTTGGTTAATTTTGGAAACTATAATATCGATAGTCAGTGTCCTATTTTTGTTACGTAATATTATTATTTTTTCAATTTATGACACTGTGATCAAATAAAAAAAAAATTCCGAGAAGATTACCACCTAAAGTTTGGTACTAATTAGACAATAAAAAAAAATGTATAGTGAAATTGTTTTGCCGGGATAACCGATATCCACGCGGGCGGAGTCGCGGGGAAACAGCTAGTTAGGAATATTTTGAATTGAATTAAAATTTTCGAAGTTACTACTGATGGGAATAAAAAAACGGTGCGATTAATGCTCTAGTTCTGCGTTTATCACTTACCTTTGTTTGTTATCCCTCTCATTGCTGTCGCACCACTCCTGTTTGTGAACCTGCATGAGCTTCTCACTAGGAGACTCGGGCTCGCTGCCACTCTCGTCACCGCTGTCCCCTGATGATGCTGGCTCATCCTGTGGAAGATAAACTTTTGTAACTGATGGGTATTTGTATAAAATAAAAAGTTTTATGGAAACAGAAGCTTATTTAAGACGACAATATAAATTTTCAATAGAACTTCTTATGATTTTGAGAATCATTTTCAGGTAAACTGAAAACGTTAAAATTTTGAAAGCTTCCGAGGGTTCTTTCCTTTTTGACGCACGAGGTTATTTTAACATCAAAATATAACAAAAGACTACACTTTTGAAACCTAAAATGTAGACTTGGCACTTATGTAACCAGATTATGAGCTTATCCTTGTATTGTCGTATATACTTTAGGAGCAGAACGTAACAGCTGCTTTTCATAACCTTTGACAAGTGTTCATCATTTGAAACTACTAGGTTGCGCGGTTGTAAAATTTTTATGAAAAAAAATATTCTTGTTCAAATTACTGGTGCCTAGTTTAGTCTTCATTGGGGGTCTTATAAATATCCCGTTATATTGCGCGTGCTCTATAAAATAAACACACCAGGATCAATTGGAATAAACATTATAAATATTTGCGGAAGACCTTATTCCTGGGAAAAAAGAAACAGTTTTTTTTCGCAACTTTATCTTTCTGTCGTCTGCATATTTTGTGAAAGTTATTAAAAACACTTACAGCAGAACATAATTATTTTGATCACGAAACAGAGATTTATCAAATAACAAGTGGGTGCCGATGTATTATTGTTCAAAGGTTTAATCTGCATATTGATTACCGAATTAGTTGACTGGGTCGCGTTGTAAAGGGAGTCATCTCATATGGTGATATCATAAGATGGATCGCGACAAGATATCGGAATGACAAATTGCCGACAAAATTATTATTGCGGTTCCCAATTCTTTGAGCCATCAGAAACCAGGACATAACATTATTGAACTGCCAAAAGTTAAAAGGAAATTATGTCACATTTTTTTAACGGGAGAAGTTGGAGTTTCACTAGACGTCAAATTATAATATGATGTGAACACATATTAAAATTGTTAATATCCAGTTATTTCATCATTTAAGCAAATTTTACACAGCATTGGTGCTGCTAGTTTATTATTGATATTTGTCTTTTATTTAACACTTTACTTTGACGCCAGTGTGTTTTACAAACAAGTTGTATAGAATTATTATATATTTCAGCATTTCTCATTAAAAATGACATTTAAACATACAAGTTGCATATATTTTCGTAAACCATTTAAAAAACCCTTTATTTAAATTACCTACAAGACGGGTTTGGTTAAAAAAAAAACAAGTTACTATTCATCACCAAAATTCCGCAATTTTAGTTATTTTTCAAAACAATATCATCTAATCATATTTAATTTTACAATAATATATTATCTAATCATAGTATCTGATAACTTTTGGGTGTTTTGAGACGAAACGAACTAGACCTTATGTGTCGAAATCTATCCAACCTTTTGAAAGACACGAGGTAATAAAGAAAACAAACATAGAAACATACAAGACACGCGGGAAAAACATAGCCCTTCCTTCCGGCGTCGAGTAGGTAATCAATATATTTCAAAAATTAACGACCTCCGTGGTCGAGTGGCGTGGACACCGGTTTTCAAGGTGTCGTCAGCTCTGAGGTCCCTGGTTCGATTCCCGGCCGGGTCAATGTAGAAAACCACTTTTCTACATTTTCTCGGGTCTGGGTGTTTGTGGTACCTTCGTTGTCTCTGAATTCCATAACACAAGTGATTTAGCTACTTATTTTGGGTTCAGAGCAATGTCCACATATATTTATTATTCTAAATCCTAACTTTTGAATAATAATAATATCTTAATAATAATATCTTGGGACAACTCACACGGCCATCTGATCCCACACTAGGCAGAGCCTGTATTATGGCAACCAGACCACTGATAAACATACTTATATATTTCTAAATACATATATATTATAGATAAATAACACGCAGACACAGAACCAATAATCGTGCTCATCACAGAAAGATTTGTCCTGGGTGGGAATCGAACCCACGACCTCCGGTTAAGCAGTCAGGGCCGCTAACCACTAGACCAACATGCCCGTTAATAAAAAAACAAATGTGTAAAGGGGATTACCTAAGTTTACCACACAGCGCACTTTAACCCGTCGCAGGTGTTCCTAAAACTCAGCACTCAGGGTGTTTTAGCGCGAACGTGTAAAAACCACCGCAGTCGGCCACTTACCACGTTATACAAGATAGAACTTTAGTTCTATGAGATTCCAGACTTTAGTGGCTGTTCACTTTGTCATAAGGAGTTGGATTATTAAACTTTGATGCGTGAAGTACCAACCTACCTACCTATCTGTTAGGTTGAAAGTGGCTTACTGTTTTATAGTACGTTTATAAGGGCTGGAAGCCAAACTCTACACATTTCAGGTAAGTCTAGGCATACAAACACCAAAGTGTATACAAAACTGATAAGAACTAGTAAATCTCATTAGACATTTCAGCTTTTAACAGTGGAAAGTGTTTTACCAAAACTGTCAAAATAATATCTCAAATAACTATTTATAAAAAATACTGGTCAATCGAAGTCCATATTTACCTACACTTAAGTTACCTAAGCCTTAATTGTTAAACTAACTATCGACTATTCACAAAACCATCACAAATCGTCCATAACTCAGTCGAAATCACAACACAATAGTCTTCAATTGTTATCCTACACACGTAGGTACGTGTATCCTACACGAATAAGGCATTGTGACGTCACATCGATAAATCAAGCGGGTAATTAGTTGTATCGTGCATCAAAGCAGCACAATTGTTAATAAATACCTACAGAGGATGATGGCAGGCTGCGCGGGCGCCGATACCATCGAGCGGGTACTGTTACTGTTAGCGTAGCGTGGATGTGACATCTAATCGTGTTTTTTTTTTATGATGATATTATATTCATTTTTCACGCAGGCATATTATTTTGCGGACATAAAAAAGGCATGGTTTATAAATGGTAGCTAATTGTATAAATCATTTACCATGTAAAATAGACATGGCTAATGAATTCTCGAATTTTCTTAGGAACATGAAACCTTACTACAATTTTATGAATCTTTACCACAAAATCATTATAATATTCAAAAAATTCAATACCAAGTTATTCCAACTAGACTACAAAGTAGCCCTTGTCGAAGGTAAAAACCATGGCCAGCAGCACCCTAAGTGCTCTGGCTGTGGAGAAGAAACGGGGCAATAAACTCCCCAGCAGCACGCTGTCATTCTGACTATAATAAGAATAAAAATCATTTATACAATAAGATAACAAATAGTGTTATTTATTTTATCATTCCTATACAAAAAATACGATTTCAGACATCAATTTTAACATTATTAACATGATGTAATTATTAATCTTACTACCCTTAATCACTATATCGTTTTATTTGACACTTTGACACCAAACAAATACAAATTTAAATAAACCATAACATTACCACACAATACAACAATACTAAATAAGGGTATGTCCACACTAGTCCGCACCAACTAGCTCGCGTGGGCGTTACCTTTATTCGCCGACGCACTAAATAATAATAATTGTGGTTAACTAACTACCGTTTAACGCATTCGGCTTTCTTCTGTGCATCTGATAAGTCTAGCCGCATGCGACGGTACCGACAGAAAAAGATACGTTAATTTTTTCTTTTTGATTTTGTTTTTTTCTTGTTAAAGTTAAAATTAGTTTAATATTCCTTGTACCTGTTTTATTGTTATTGTAAGAGATAGTATTTTAGAGGCATACTTAGGTATGTTAAGGACATGTATTTATTTAAATAGTTAAGTAAGTAAGTAAATAGGTAAGTCACCTAATCTTCTGAAGCTCAGCAGAGCCATCGTTATCCATAAATATTATTTTTGGGTTGTAATATTGTTGTACATTAAATTTGTATAGATACTTTTTGTAATCTGATTTTTACTGCTGATATTTGCTCTAGGACGTTTCGTGTGTTCATCGTTATTCCTTTGTATTTCTTCATCTTTTTAAAAAATCTGAAAAAAAAACACAGGTAATTCTAAGGCTTCTAACACGATATACGACCTCTATACTGCATAAACATATATTTTTATTTATTAATCTATTCTTATCCAGGCGTTTTGACGTAACATCCACTAATACCGTATTTATTTTTAAATATGAAACTGGATATTATACAACTGTTCTGCTATCGTTACCTTGAGGTAGCATTAAGTGTCCGCGACTCTACAATCGGCGGTCCGCCATTTTGGGACGATACAGTTTGTTTAGTAACGTGACGTCACAATGCTACAGTTACCTCATTATTGTGCTAACTGTACATTTGAGTTAGCTCAGTGTACAATTGGTTTTGTTAAGTAATGCAGTGGAGATGTTTCTTTTAAGTTTTAATTAACTAAGTGATTATTTAAGTTGAATTTATTTAATTTTGTAAGAGATATATGTACGTATATAGAGCGGTACTTAGAGAAAGTGTAAGATTATATTATTTTATTATGAATAAAAGTAAAATTAACGTAAATGTTTCTACTCCACGTATGTTTTTGAACTAGGGTGTTTGCTCATTAATCACACTTAAACAGCTTATATACTTTAAAATTAAATATTACATACTAGTAGTAAATGCCTTGAATTAGAACATGTGTGGGATATATTCTGGGACTAAGTCTATACACAGGTAGAGTCACGGGTAGAGGCTAGCGTAAATGATGCTCTGGTAGTCTATGGTAAGGGTAAACTATTTGTCAAGAAGTCTATCTGTCAATTACCACTAATAAGAGACTGGCTCGTAATTGGTGGATGTTGAGAGATAGATCCATAAAGTAAACATAGACAAGCATAGAGCGCGCATCGCTAGTAGCCTTATGTCTAGCGTCAGTACATTTTTAGCTAATTGTACTACGCTTGTTTAGGATTTATGTATGACTTGTAAATGACGTCAATATTTTTTTTCATTCTATTCTGTTCTGGCTCCGACAGCAGCCAAGCTATTAGCTATGTATTGTGTTGTAAATATTTAGGTAAATATTGAAGAGTGAACGACATATTTGCGCACTCTACAGTTTAATTATTTATTCCTTTAAGGATAGACCACATGCGAGACCTGCGAACCCATCGGATTTTTAAATCGCGAACACCCTCATTGCACACCGTTAACTCGGTTAAGTTCAATTGCAAAGTCTCATATTTATGTACGAACGAGATTCGTATCACGTAATTACAGTTCGGTGTAATTAAAACGCGATTTATTGATAATTAAACTGTAAATTATATTAAGCGATCGCGTCACTCGTAAATTGAGATGATTGTAGCTGTAATAAATGGCTGATAAATTTAAAAGGAAGTGTTTTGAGAAGAAAGAGCTTTGAGGTCTAGTGGGTAACTGAACGGATTTATTTGTTCAATAGTGCAACCGCCCTAGACAAGTTGCAATTAACGCATTAGCATTACTCGAATCGCTCAAATGTATGGAAATAACGAGTCTAAGTCACGTGATTTATCGAAAAAAAAAAAAGTAATTTCTATAAGTTTAATGTAATTAAAGCGATTTTTATCATCGTTAACGCTTTCGAAATGTAATTTCACAATTATACCTACCATATAATATGAAGACTTAATTAAATTTACTGTTCACGTTTTACTAAAGATACCGTTAAGGAAAACGTAGTAATAATCAGGAATTATAATGTATATTTAAATATAATTTCGGATAATTTGAAATCGCCTAATACATTGACCTACATAGCGAGCAAGTGTATTAATTTATACTAATATTATAAAGCTGAAGAGTTTGTTTGTTTGTTTGTTTGTTTGTTTGAACGCGCTAATCTCAGGAACTACTGGTGCGAATTTAAAAAATCTTTTTGTATTGGATAGTCCGTTTATTGAGGAAGGCTATAGGCTATATAACATCACGCTACGACCAATAGGAGCGGAGCATAAATGAAAAATGTTGAAACTAAAACACGCGAACAAAGTCGTGCGGGACAGCTAGTTAGTTATAAATTCTGCATGTAATACTTTTTCCGAGCAGCGGACAGTTGAGTGATTCGTACTCTACGTACTACTACGTACTCTAACGTTTGGGGAAACACACTTGATAAAGTTTAAAGTACCACACAAAAAGGAACGTGGGACGAGTAGAATTAAAATATTATTTATTTTGATTCTCTGCAAGTCGTTCTAAATGGACGGCATGTGGACATGTCGTCCATACATTAAAGTTCATACTCAATATGCGCACTCTATATATTTTTTTTTATTCTAAGGTTAAAACTATCTACAAATATTAGATCCCATTTTTTTTTATAATTACTATCAAGTCATTCTTAATCTATTAACTTCATGCCATCTATCTTCTCTCCAATGCGTAGGCTCGTAAACATACTCTCATTTCCTCCAATGAATTTAGTAATCCCATTTAAAATACCGACTGAAAGCGTAGAGTACAACCAAATTTCATGGAAAAGATAGCATGGCTAACAGGAAATTTACTATAAATCACGGTAAGAATTCTTTAAGCGAACAAAAATCCTGCCAGTACCGCCATTGAACACAGGTGCGAGGCAAGTGATACGTAGCGTGTTCCCGTCACGTGCCTTTCTCATTAGGGCAACGTAAATATTTTGAACGCGCGCTTACGTCACCATGACGTAAGTGTAGACTCTTTTCATTGGTGGGGAATTGAGAGAGGGAATTGAGAGAGTGAGAAATTTCTGGCTACGACAGCTTTTCTAGCTACTATTAATGAAGTAAAAGTATTTAGTAAGTAAGTAAGTGTTTTTTTTAAAATGCGCTTTAAACATGATAAGTAGCGACAAGTTCAGAATTCAAGCTTAAATTTTTGATGTTTATGGTTATGTCGTCGGAGTGACCACGATTCTACCAATGTCAGAGTTTGGAGAACAAGTGTTTATACCGCGAAAAAAAATGGACAACAAAACTAAAAATATATGGAAGTAAAAATAAATAAAAAACCTCCGAACGATCTGATTTTTTTATAAATTAACGAGTAAGGTCAAATTAAATATGCAATAAAATAAAATTAAACTATATTATACATTACAAGCAAATATTATTAGCCAAGTACAAGTTTGGAAAAACGTCGGATTTATTAAGATAAGATTGCAGCTACTTTCTAGTTTTTGAACCAGTAACTTGTTACTTATTTATTTATAACTTCCGTTTCTGTTCTATGAAACTACAAGTCTAGGACATAGATTACAAAAATATATTTTAACGTTTATTTATCTCTGTTTAAGATATACAGGAAATGTAGACGTTAAAGGAATTTTAAGTGGTGTATCTACGTCACGAATTAAATGAACTGAGAATGAATGAAAACAGAACCAATTAATCTTTTCTACGCAAATCGTAAGAGTTCATTGAGAATTGTGATCGTATAAATTGCCAGCCGTTTCCACCTGTTTACAATATTGAATACCTACCAAAACATGCTTGGAAAAAGGAAACATTAATGAGTCTACGTCACAGCTGATAAATCTATCTGAGAGGCCAATGACTATGATTAGATTTACTAGGAAGAATGTTACTACGTCACAGAGTTAGAGAACTGAGTCGTAAAATAGTGAGGTGAGTGGATATTGACACACTAGAGGTATTGTAAGTTGCAGAAGAGTCCTTACTCGAGTTAATGTTATCCCAATAATTGTTCGATGGATGATGAAAGTAAACAATACGATATTTCTTGCCAGTAAAATATAAAACTGTTTTAAGCATGCGTTTAGTGTAAACTGCGTGCTTATGCCTAGCTATTCTTTTCTCCTTGAATTTTTGGACTGCCTCTTTTTTCTCAAATACCAACTAATACCGATATTTAAAATAAAGAGACCCTATAGTAAATTTACTAAACTATTTTATTATCTAAAGTAATGTTTAATCAACTTTGACCAAATACAAATTTTCGAGACGAGAACACACCATATAAAGACAATCGGTCGATCATATCGCGTCGATCGTGTTCGATAAATCGTCGATCTGCCGATACGATACATCGATGCTCGTAATAAGCTTAAATTTGTACTACACTATGATTTTTATGTCAATTTAAAAACATAATTTATATGGCTTACGATAATTGTTCGAGAGTGCATTGAAGATATTGATGTTAAAATGAAAAGTATAATTTGAGCAATCAAGTTTTAAATGCTGTGTTATTTATCGATTTAAAGTATCGTTGTGTTATAAATACGGATTACAATATCTCTCGATTGGACAATCGAGTAGTCCGATTTAATTTAAGTTTAGTAAAGTATTTTTAAGTAATGTTAATTAACGTGGTTAACACGCTAAAATTTGGTTTAGCTTGTGGTTTGTTAATTTGAGTGCTTTTAGTTTAAAGCGTGTATTTTGATCAAATATTAACAAAATGATTAAAGTAATGATTGTCATTATAAAAACGCATGTTATTCTTATAAATAGTTGTTCAAAATATGTTTTGTACTGAATTAGTTAAGTGTGGGTTGCAAAATTTAGCAATTATTCTTATAGTAAGGATACTGGAGGTATAATTACTTTTGCAACAAATAAGTTGATTAGTTTATAGAATCTAATAATGTTATTTTCACGACTAAGACGATATCCGTGGTGGAGTGGCTTATACACCGGTTTTTAAGGTGTCGCTCTCTGAGGTCCTGGGTTCGGCCCCGGATCGGTCAATGTAGAAAACTTCTTCTACATTGACTAATTCGTTTTCGGGTATAGGTGTTCGTGGTATCTGAGTTGTCTCGGATTCCATAACACAAGTGCTATGACTACTTCAGGCTAAACCTAATGTTGTGATGTTGACCTCACTTATTTTCAGCATCTAAGTATGTAGCCACTGGCCATTTTATTAAATTCTACACTCAATAATTGTCAATTATATCAGTCAGCTAAATATATAGAAAAGAAAGTTATGTATTTGTAGCATGGTTCATTTCAACTCATTACACAGAGTGGTAAAGCAAAAAGGCGTAAGCTTTAATAATAAAAAATTAAATGGGTATGGTGACAGGTTTAAACGGTTTCAATACAAGCCAACATCACTTAACAAACTCGATTTTCATACAGCAAGAATCGGATAAAAATCTTTCGATAACAACGAAAACCTTGGCGTTATTTCCACCGCGTACATTGTAAATCATTATTCAAGGCACCCCATACAAATGTCTGAACACACATGCGAACTAAGAAACATGTGTATGGTGAAGAATTCCTATTATACCGGCCGGAATGCGTCTGCTTGATTTTGAATGGTCGCTTATTATGCACCCATTTACACCCGAGAAGCGGTTGCAAGGATGTGTGGATGCTGGATGAGTGCTCTGATGAGTGTTCATTGGGATGTTGTGTAAATGGCAATTGATATGTGTTAATACTAATCTAAAGGTAGAAATGGTTGTTGATGTTAAGTGTGTTGTCTTATGTTAGGTATCATTAAGACGATGTCATGTTATTATATCTAATTATAATTGGATGGCAGAATAGAGGAGAAGAGTTGAAGGTAAGAGAGAACGAATGAATGAAGAAATAAGAAGGAAGAGGCATTATTGTGTTCAAGAAGCGAACATTACAATAAAACAAAACAATTATTTAAAACAAAAGACGAAAGGACGAATGTAACAAAAAAATATTTGGCTATAGAATCCGTTTTAAAAGAAGTTTTTATTTTAATGACTAATATTCGCGTAAACCTTAGATAGCATTAGTAGTATTAGCTTCGAAAATAATAGCTTACATAAAAATACAACTTTGAAAGAAATGTTCATAGCTTTACTTTTAAGAAATGGCAGTTCTTCCTGCCGCTTCTAGTAAAACTCTACATCCAAACCGAAGATACGAAAACAGTAGCCCAAAGGCGTTTGATACGCATCTCGATACCAGTAACAAGGTCCGTGTTCGTGTCAATCGCGCTAATGTAGCCGCCGACCGGCACAATTGTTGAACCGCATGTATACGTTATTTTAATACACGCTACACACTTACTTAGACGATGCGAAACCAACTCACAGATGCGGTACATTGCGGGGCTGCGCGGCTATGGTGCCAAAAGAGATCGATCATCGAAGGCAATGTACCGCAACTTGATATATTTCTCGCACTATCCAAATCAGCCTTTACACTTGCAGAAGCGACCGTGGGTGGAGACTTATTGCTAGATACGAATAGGTTTTATTGGACGTTTTAACTTATATGCTTGTTGAATAGACCACCGTGTTCATTTGTTGGTTATTAAGGGTTGATTGCACTTACTTGTACCTACTTCTTTTGTTTAAATATTAGACAAATGACGATCACATAAACATGTTAATATATATATCAGCTTTTAGTACTGTTGCTAACAGCGCCAAATATTGATTGATATTGACTATTAATGAAGGTGTAAAAAGACGAGATTTAGTACAGCCTTCGTACAGTAATCATTCATGTAAGTAGTTCAGCAAATTAGATTGTTACCCGCGGCTCCGCCCGCATGTATGTCGTTTATCGCGGCTCTAGACTATCTGTGTACCAAATTTCATTTAAATCGCTTCAGTACTTTACTTTATCGGTTCCGTAGCTTTGGCGTGATAGCGCAGCAGATAGACAGACAGAGTTACTTTCGCATTTATAATATTAGTGAGGATTATACACTAATATTTATATAACATATTATATTCAGCTTATTATGTACACGGAATATATTATGTTATAAAAATGTTAGAGTATAATATATTACAAAATGTTAGTGTGACCTGCAAATCTAGTTTTCTGTGTGTACATAAATATTATTTTTAAAATTTTCTTCCTATCATTTTCACACAGTTTGGGAGATATTATGGTGGGTACAATATTACTAAATTGTGAGAAAACTCAAGTCGGGACTTTGATGATAACACAATTATTGGTTCCGTACTGGGACCGAACCCTTAGGACATGCCTGTATGTCGGCGCTCGTGATCGCCGTGCATCTGACCTGCTACAGATATAGATCTTGTTAACAAGAGATGCTGGAACTCGAATGATATCCGATGTACTGCTTATTTGATTGTGAAATACATTCAGAAGGTATGTAGACACATAATTGAGAAACCGACAAAACTTTCCCATAATTCGCCAACCACAATTTATTGCATACTGAGTCGGAAAATACTTCAAACATCCATTTCCATGATTATAAATTATACATGCATTTCAGGATCAAAAAATACATACGTAAAATGTACAGTGAGTCGGAAAATATTTCATTATTAAAATCATCAATCTAACCCTCTAAGTAAATGCAATCTTATTGAATGATATTCATGATAGACTCACTCAATCGGATTGCATGAACTTGAGGGTTAGATAGATGATTTCAATTATTATAATAATTCTATAAAAACAAGCGTATTTTGGCCGCGAATTGTATTTTGTTTAAGAAACTGCCTGAAACTGACAAATTGCAAAAATCGTAAAAAGTTTTGAATTTCGCGGGCTACCCTGACCCTTCCACCTTAAGTGTGTTATTCAATAACCCTTTTAGAAAGAAACTTCAACATCTTTAAAGCTTCTATCTTGTATATCTCAATAGAAACTCGAAACACATTTATATAACGTATGTACCTACATAAAGTTGAACTAAAAGACAAATAGGAGCAAAGTATCTGGGCTCGTCGCGACGGTGTTGACGTGTGTCCATTGTACGGCTGCGGGTTCGATTCCCGGCGACGCAGATAAACGTCTGACGCGACACCTGAATTTTAAACGAGCTGAGGTGCCAATTACTTGGTATTTTCATTTTTTTTTAATGTAGATTAAGTAGCTTATTTAGCCGGGGATTTTGCTTGGGGGACTCTCGAAATAGACATGCTGATCTTACATCGTTAACTATTTATTATTAGATTTCTTGTTGGAAGATTTAATAATAGCCTACGATTAGAATACAGTTAAATAGCAATTAATTTTACTTTGGTAAAAAAAATTGGTTGCCTGTAAAGTCGGTATACGGGCGAAAGTTTTACATGACAACGACTGTCAATGTCAATGTCTGTCTCTCTCGCTCTTAGGCGGGCTAACCATGCCCGAGTGGAAGGGACGCGTGCCTCTCACTCGCTCTCATTGTGAGCGCATAACGTGAGCGGAGCGTTACCCAGTTTCTTGAAGTGTCACCCGGCAAACCAATTTATAAGACGTGGTCACGTCAAAAAAAAATGCAATGTTTAAAAATATACAATTTATTCCAGTTAAGCATTTTTTTAAAATCACAAAAACAAAAGTATATCTATAGCTTTTAAATATCCTCTTCCAAATTCAAAATCATCGGACATCAGATATCTCAAATACATACATTTTTTTGCCCAAGGAGTCTTGTCTACACTACAAAAAAACATGAATTTCATTTGACTGCCTTTGTCGGTACAAAAAAGGTTTCATATTTTTTCCGTGACACATCCTACGTAACCTGTCAGTGTTGTCCTCTTTAGATTATGTTTCTTGTAGTTGCCATTGGAAAGGAAAATACCTAAAGGAAAATAACGCACATTCTATTTATATTTTGACGTGGAACAGCTACCAATTTCGTTGTTTCTTTTATTTATGTTTGTTGTAAATTGGAAAGAGTGATTGATTAAAAGTAAAGTTGTATATTCAATTTAGGAAATGGCTACCTACATGACTAGATAAAATGAGCCTGCTCATATATAAAAGCCAGATTAATGTTCGAGGGTTGACTGAACACATTAATTACGGCGTGTCTAGAACGATTAACTTGTTATTTGGGACTTTGCAGCGTCTTTTTAGGGTTCTGTAAAAAAAGGGTAAAACGGGACCCTATTACTAAGACTCCGCTGTCCGTCCGTCGGTCCGTCTGTCATCAGGCTGTATCTTATGCACCGTAAGTAATCACAGATGATGTATTTCTGTTTACCCTATAACAACAAATAGTAAAAAACAATAAAATAAATATTTAAGGGGGCTCCCGTACAACAACCGTGATTTTATTGCTCGTTTTTGCTAGATATTGACAACGGCAGTAGGAAGACGCTTGAAATATTTACTGAGGTTATAGATAATGCTACGGAACCCTTCGTACGCGAGTCCGACTCGCACTTGGCCGTTTTTTTTTTAATCTAGCAATAACGGTATAGCTAGATTTAAAAAAGACGCTGCAAAGTCTAAAGTTTTTGAGATGTCTTAGAAACGATCTTAAGATATCCAAGAAGGTTTCGTTTCAGATTTCTTATACTACAAACCGATCCCCCGTTTGTTTTCATTTTTCCATTATGAAACTCTGGTGGTTATTCAGCAGTAGCAGTACGGCAATTTCAAAACCATAATATTTTAAATAAAAAATTACAACCGATTATAAGTATCGTGACGAATACTAACTAAGTACTCTACTTAAGTGGAGTAAACATTCAATTTCTAATTAGCATAGAGATTTTAAGCAAGTGAAGTAACATGGTGGGTCGGTTGGTACAATGGCAGTCTCTACCGATTACAGTACAATGAGATGTCGTAATTTCTAATGTTAATAACATAATAACAAGCAAGAACCCATTTAGGATTGAAATTGTAACAGAACGGGAGCGGGGGACGCGAAGGCAAATGGTATAAGTAATGATTACTGAATTGGAGAATCGAAATTATTTTGAATGTGCTTTGGGGATGGAAAGAACAGAGTAGGGATTTTACCAACAAGAAAATCAATATAAGCTAAATAATAATCGTAACAAAATATTATTTTTTTTGGTTAAACTTTTTTACGGAAAGCTGGTAAATGCGTGACGTGAGCGTTATGAAGAATGTGATCAGGCGAGGCGAACGGAAGTTGAGAGTGAGATATAAGTTGGTAAAGATGAAATGAGAGAGAGAGTTATGTTTCTTATATAACTTTAGGGGTAAGAGAGAAAGGTGCGGGCACACATTTTTTTTCTCTCATACCCAGTTACGTTTCATATATAAAGAAGTTTTACAAATTATAATAAGAAATGTCAATTTTAATATATGCTAAATTCATGTAATCAAACACAGAGAAAAGTTTTTCTAGTTCACAAACACGAAAATTTTAAAAGTTTAGAATACTAGTTTTCTTACAATATCATAACCTAAATTACTTCTTTTTGTACCACCAGTAGGTAATATAATTTCCCAATTAAACAATTTCCAGAACCATCTGGATTTTCATAGTTTATCCTTTTACGGTCCCGGTCGTAGGGTCGGTTTCCAATTTTATGCGGAACTCTAGAAATTGGTATAAAAGTGAGTGTGGTTTACTCCCCCGCATTTTATTGGGTATCTCAATCGTAATTTGTTTTTATTGCTGTTTTTGGGTCTGTATTTTTATTATTCGATTGCACGGGTACGCGTAAATGTTGCTGACGTATGTTTCTGTTATATTTGAATTGTGTTTATATATTGCAAATTTCTAATACTACTAGACTAGACGTCTAGCGCAAATAGTTTATTATATAATAGTTACAAATAGTTTTCTAACTTATAACTAATAAATCTCAAATTCAAATGACAAAACAACAATACATTTTTTTTAAAAGCATGTCTTAACGCTTCTTTATTTTATTAGTTTCAAGTTAAAATAGTTATTAAAGAGCAAAGTAGTCAATTTCAAATGGTTAAATATGGCTTCACACATAAGTATATTTACATAGTATTCAGTCGACCTCCGTGGTCGAGTGGCATACACACCGGTTTTCAAGGTGTCGCCAGCTCTGAGGTCCCGGGTTCGATCCCCGGCCGGGTCTGGGTGTTTGTGGTACCTTCGTTGTCTCTAAATTCCATAACACAAGTGCTTTAGCTACTTACTTTGGGTTCAGAGCAATGTATGTGATGTTGTCCACATTTAATTATTTATTATTTATATTTATTTATAGTGCATCTACTGAAGACTGCCAAAAATATTTCTATTAATTCCCAACTTATCCCATTCCCCTTTCTAGTAGTTTCGTACAAGGCACACGGAAGTCGCAGACGGTCACAGTGCACAATAGGCGGCGAGATGAAAGCGCACTTAATATGCGTTACGTAATAGCCGCTAATGGTGGCCGCTGGTCACCATTGTATCACGTTTATCGTACGCCATCGAGATCTGCGGATCTCGAGTGCATTCGGATGTGCCGGATGTCATTGTATTGTAGACCACCCGATCATTTCCCGTGTCGCGGTTTGCTGTCAAAGAGTAATGTGTAAATCTGTATATTGCGATAAAAAGTATGGCTGCCTCAATGGTGATTTTTCGCAAAGAAAACTTATTTTGATCAAATCAATTTTTAATTACCAGACACCGTATTAAATTAGGTGTTCATTAAATAATTAGCCTATATCTGGTATAAAAATTGTATAATACTTGTAATTAAATACAAATAATAATTAAAAAATGAAATTATATGTTACGCATGCGTTAATGCGTAACAAATATTTAAAAATAATTGTATAATACTTGTTATTGTCCAAAAACGATAAGGATCATAAGCGCTTTGTATAATGTCCAATCAAATTAAGAAAACAAAATACGCGGAGATAGTAACACACATATTAACAGCAGTGAAATATTGTTACATATTAGGGCGATATTTCTGCATCTATAGCTTATATCAGGCATACTCGTTTAACGCCCACACTTATACAGGCCTTGTATACAGCTTTTGTATTTATTTATATGAAATATTTGTTGTTATATTTAATTGAAAATTACATTGAATTTTATATGATTTTTATGCCACCACTTTTCTATTGATTTCGTTTTTTTTAATCGTACGTCATTTTATCAACCTTTTTTTTATTACTTATTAGTAGTTTACAACAGTGGTCAGACAAGCTAAAATTACTTAGTTTATTAAGTCAGCTTAACTAGAACGTAATAACTATATCCTATTTATAGGGTAATCATTTGTGTGTGACTCTGCTTACATTAAATTACTTAAGGGGACGTCTAAGTAGTATCGGTTTCACAGCAATGGCAATACACCAAAGGATGAAATGTATTTTCAAAGGAAATGCAAGAGGAAATTCAAGCTTCTGATTTGTGGTACAAATGTATTCTAGGCTGATTACAGCTTAGTTTCCAGGACCCGTTCCTATACTATAACGGCATTATTTATAAATCTCGTGAAATTCAAATTCTCTATAAAATATTGGTAATAAGAATCTACTTAGCAATTGCTAAATATCGCCTAGATTTTTATAAATAAGGCCCTAATTGTTTTAGATAATAGTTTTTGTGTAAAAAAGATGGCTATCTATCTGTATAGCTCTATCGCTTAATCAGTACAGTCATGATTATAAACTGCCATAGTACCTAGTGAGTTCTTGCACCTATAATATAAAATATATAGAAAAAAATCAAAATATAATAATGTCTTTATGCAGTCAATAAATATCTGCTGTTAATTAGTGTGATGATTTTGTCTAGCTGTTTATTGTGATCCATTTAAATTTGTAAGATGCTATATGCTATATGAGGTAATATGTAGTACCCTGTAATTACAATGACCATCACCAAACATACTATTACCAAACCATATTCCGTTGGCAGCAAATATTAGCTAACAGGGACCAATATACTGCACCTTAAGGTCTGTTTATCAAATATTACATTTGCATACAGCTGTCGGTAACATTGTTACGGTATTATCAGTTACGATAATTATCTTAATCAGACGTGCCTATCTACTTAAGTAAAACCTAATGTTGTAGGTGATAGATATTTACCTTTGACAGAGGATAAGCATTGCCATATAACGTGGCAATGACGCCAGCCTTTTGGTCACGCTTCCAGTCGACAGCGATGTGGACGAATTTTTTGATGCCTTATTTTAGGTATTAGGTTTTAATTAGTTGAGTGTATATATAGTTTAGTTTGTAGTATATCTTTTTTCCTTAAAAAAATATTTTTTTTAAATCTTATTTTATAGTTGTGATTGTTTTTTGTGTATGTATGGCAATTGCCTACATGTTCTGTATTCATTACAATGCTTTTTTTATCAGTTGCTTGCAAACCTTAAAAAACGAACATTTTTGCTTAAGACAGGATCAACGTAATTTCAGTTAAATACTTTAAAAATGTACCCTCTTTTTTATTGTCAAGTACATACCAATAATGGCGACAAGGTAAATTAGAGTTCTGAAATATAAGGTAATGATTACCGTCGTCTTAAAAAAACCTTTTTAGACCCATTAAAGAAAGTGGAAGACCACTTTGCGAAATAGCTGTAATAGTCTAATTGTTTTCAGATGTTAAGTAAAAATAAATTACTGAAAACGACAAGTTTGGACAAAAAAATGTTACAATTACAACACAAGGCGTGTTTGAAAAAACGTTTGGAAAAAATCTATGTAAAGACAAACTTAACAAACTAAGAAATTTTCTAAAGAGATAACCCTCCTTTTTTTTAAAAGGAGGGTTATCTCTTATCTCTAGGCTTCGAATTGAAGAATGTCTGTTTTCTTATTAACGATATTTGCTAATAATTTTAAAGTAATAACCGATGAACCGCGTCTCGGCAAACGTAGTGAAGAACGACCGGGGGTTCCAAGTCTGGGTGTTCTTTGTGCATGAATTGAATTTTTGTGAAACTCCCCGCGACACAAGGATTAAATTTATTAGTTATATTATTATTATTATATTAATTAGTGCGGGAGCCGTTATTAATAAAAAAAATTAAGACCATGTTGGACGTGCTACGGTAACGTAAAACAAAGAATTTTTCTCTTAGTTTATTTATTTATCGAATACTTCATGCACTGTAACTTACAGAAGCGGACTTCATGCAAAAATAACGTTCTTTACATTTTAAAAGCTCATGAAATAATTTCATAGCAAGAGGCATCAAAATTTTATGAGTGTACCCAAAAATACTTGAATATCATGTTACATTTATGCAACACAGATATACCCGCGGGTTTAAACATACCATATCAAGCAGATTGTCAACACAATATACATAATTATAGCTAAGGGAATCAGAAAACAACGTAATCTAGACTTTCTAAGATGGCACACAGATATCCAGGCTATAAATTTATAAACGCTTGTAGCTTTATGTTTCACAAGAAACCATTTACATAATAATGACTGGTACAGTTACATTGTATGTTTAAACCGGTAGCCGGTAGATTAAACTTTACTTTTTGCGGTTTAAATAAAGCGATGAAAAGGATACAGACGATAGTAATATTAATTAGTGTTTTAATTTATATCTGATTATTATCTACGTTCTTAATAGTTTTTTTTTAATTCGCAGTTACCCAGTAGTTACTATATTTGCGTTTTTAAATTCTTGAGCTGTGCGCTTGTTTTCTTTTGTACCAATCATTACAAAAGCAAACAAAATCCGTATAAACTTTAAACATAAAACTAGTTTTTTGAACCGTAACGATAGACGAAAGTTCTGGAACACGGCGCGTCACTGCGTCCAACTTCGCGGCCAACTTGCCAAGTAATAGAGGAAGTCTGCTGACGTAAATCTTTACTTACGAGAGTTTCAGTATAAGTTTAAACTCAAGAATCGAATTAACCAAGTAAAGCATGTAATTAAATACAAATAGAAGAAAGGAAAAACTAATAATAAAAGTGGCTTTACCAACTAAGCTACAGAGAGTGACTGGTGCGTTTAACCAGTAGCCGCAGGTTCGAGTCCTGCCTGAGGTTTAAATTATTCCTTTATAGTATTTAAATTTAATTACAAACATTCGCTCCACATGCGTTAATGCGTAACAAATAATAAAAATAAAATACTAGTTAATTTTAAATCTAAACAAGTTGCACACTTTAAATTGATAACAACTGATATCAAGCTTAAGTAAAATTCATTCAATTAAGATAACATCAAATAACATGGGGAAACTTTCCATTATTCCTTTATGATATTAAGAAACAATTTTGCAGACGGTGCAAATATTTGAATGACAAAATACAGAATATCGTACAGAAATATATTTATTAACCTTTACAATTCAATCAGTATATCAAAACCACACATACGGCAATCATTTTTAAGTAAATATTTATTTTCGCAAACAACAGAAAAGCGATATTAAACCTCACTGTATTTTTGGATTGCCGGATTGCCCCATTTTCAATCAGCTTATCGCGCTTTATAAATAGGACAAAGGCTTCGTAAAAGGAGGCTGTATTTTTGTTCTGCATTTTACTTCGGACAATTTGTTCTTGTCGCTTTTTTTCTTATTTATCCAACACCATCGCTTGGTTTTGTGTGCATTACGCGAGCTTCCCTTTGCTTTTCAACAGAGAGTAATTTAAAGATGACACAGTGTGTGTATTGTTCCATTACATAGTTTTAATTCTTTTGTGCTGCCTGTACTCAATTGCCTTACAAAAATTGTTTTTAATTAATAATCGACAACAATAACATTACAATTGCAAAGAAAATTACATTTTACAATTACGTACAAAATAATTTAATGAAAGAAAACTCCAGTAGCCCATAAAAAAAAACAACCAGTTATAGTTTTTAAATTCTTTTCGGTAGTTGTTTTTTGTGTACTAATTTAGTAGCATTAATACACAAAAAACAACAACCTGTACGCTAACCCTCACTGCTCAATTCACACAGGTTTCACACCGAGCGTTTTCAGCTCCGCCTCGAAAATTTGCAGTACGTCGATATTGCGTCCAAACGTGACGAATTGAAATCGATGCGAACATCGTCTAACGCAAATCACGGGCGGAGGCGATGCGATCGGCGGGTCGTGGTGCCCGCGGGCGCTACGACTGACCGTCGAGCTGAGCTGAAAGACCGTGTATACGGACATTTGGAGTACGATTACATAGGATAATGTTAGGATTAGCTTTGTATTAAAAAAAAAACAACTAATCTAAAACGAATGCCTATGGAAGTTTATGTCAGCTGTTATCGACACAGTTGAATAAATAATATTATAAATAAATATAAATTGACGACCTCTCTGGTCGAGTGGCGTAAACACCGGTTTTCTAGGTGTCGCCAGCTCTGAGGTCAAGGGTTCGATACCCGGCCGGGTCAATGTATAAAACCACCTTTGTTGTCTCTGAATTCCATCCACATTTATTTATTATAAATGTGAACAACATTACATACATTGCTCTGAACCCAAAGTAAGTAGCTAAAGCACTTGTGACATGGAAACAGAGTCAACGAAGGTACCACAAACACCCAGACCCGAGACAATGTGGAAAATTACATTCATACATTGAGCCGTCCAGGGATCAAACCTGGGACCTCAGAGCTAGCGACATCTTGAAAACCGGTGTGTACGCCACTTGACCACGGAAGTCGTCGATTGATTAGTTGATATATAATTGTTTGCATAAGAAGAAAGATAAAACGAAAATCAACTTTTGTTACTGCTACATCGAAGCCTAGGACCAACATAAATAATGGAAAGATTTTACTGTAAAACAATCAATTCCATTTATCTCTCACACCTACTTTACATGACTAGATAATTAATAAGGCATTAGGTTCGCCTGTGCACAACTTTCATAAAGTATGAATAAATAGTTATACACAATGCATATTTAGGGTCATATACCTACAGTTTTAGGTGTCTACTGTAAAAATTACACCACGTCACTATAAATCAAGACTGTTTTGATTCAGTACGTGTAGCAGTAGAAAAAAATGAACTATTAACAGTTTTAGCCTCAGAGTATACATAGACAAAGCATAGAGCGCGAGAATCTCTAGTAGCCCGTTGTGTCGTTTTAAATTTTGCGTTAAGTACTACGCTCGTTTACTGATTTAAGTGATTGTCCGTGCGAGTACCGATATTATTAGGGTAATTAATGGTTCTGAGATAGTTTTAATAAAACGATTAACTTTACGATTTTATTTGTTCATACCAGTGCTCACAGTTCATACTCTGTTAGACGCAATCTATAGTTTAGGTACTTATTTGTTTTGGTAAGGTTTTAACCCTATTTTATTTTACGGTCGCAACACAAGAAATTACACCAAAGTGTAGTCATATTTTCAATTTCTTGGTTATAAGAGTTTATGATAGAGGTACACACCTATGTAAGAGTGGATGGGTCTGTGTCAGACACGACTCCAGTAAAATGAAACGTTTGAGCGATAGAACACGCTCGCGCTTCGGATAAACAGTTCACACTTGGTCGCAAGAAACCATTTACATAATAATGACTGGTACAGTTACATTGTATGTTTAAACCGGTAGCCGGTAGATTAAACTTTACTTTTTGCGGTTTAAATAAAGCGATGAAAAGGATACAGACGATAGTAATATTAATTAGTGTTTTAATTTATATCTGATTATTATCTACGTTCTTAATAGTTTTTTTTTAATTCGCAGTTACCCAGTAGTTACTATATTTGCGTTTTTAAATTCTTGAGCTGTGCGCTTGTTTTCTTTTGTACCAATCATTACAAAAGCAAACAAAATCCGTATAAACTTTAAACATAAAACTAGTTTTTTGAACCGTAACGATAGACGAAAGTTCTGGAACACGGCGCGTCACTGCGTCCAACTTCGCGGCCAACTTGCCAAGTAATAGAGGAAGTCTGCTGACGTAAATCTTTACTTACGAGAGTTTCAGTATAAGTTTAAACTCAAGAATCGAATTAACCAAGTAAAGCATGTAATTAAATACAAATAGAAGAAAGGAAAAACTAATAATAAAAGTGGCTTTACCAACTAAGCTACAGAGAGTGACTGGTGCGTTTAACCAGTAGCCGCAGGTTCGAGTCCTGCCTGAGGTTTAAATTATTCCTTTATAGTATTTAAATTTAATTACAAACATTCGCTCCACATGCGTTAATGCGTAACAAATAATAAAAATAAAATACTAGTTAATTTTAAATCTAAACAAGTTGCACACTTTAAATTGATAACAACTGATATCAAGCTTAAGTAAAATTCATTCAATTAAGATAACATCAAATAACATGGGGAAACTTTCCATTATTCCTTTATGATATTAAGAAACAATTTTGCAGACGGTGCAAATATTTGAATGACAAAATACAGAATATCGTACAGAAATATATTTATTAACCTTTACAATTCAATCAGTATATCAAAACCACACATACGGCAATCATTTTTAAGTAAATATTTATTTTCGCAAACAACAGAAAAGCGATATTAAACCTCACTGTATTTTTGGATTGCCGGATTGCCCCATTTTCAATCAGCTTATCGCGCTTTATAAATAGGACAAAGGCTTCGTAAAAGGAGGCTGTATTTTTGTTCTGCATTTTACTTCGGACAATTTGTTCTTGTCGCTTTTTTTCTTATTTATCCAACACCATCGCTTGGTTTTGTGTGCATTACGCGAGCTTCCCTTTGCTTTTCAACAGAGAGTAATTTAAAGATGACACAGTGTGTGTATTGTTCCATTACATAGTTTTAATTCTTTTGTGCTGCCTGTACTCAATTGCCTTACAAAAATTGTTTTTAATTAATAATCGACAACAATAACATTACAATTGCAAAGAAAATTACATTTTACAATTACGTACAAAATAATTTAATGAAAGAAAACTCCAGTAGCCCATAAAAAAAAACAACCAGTTATAGTTTTTAAATTCTTTTCGGTAGTTGTTTTTTGTGTACTAATTTAGTAGCATTAATACACAAAAAACAACAACCTGTACGCTAACCCTCACTGCTCAATTCACACAGGTTTCACACCGAGCGTTTTCAGCTCCGCCTCGAAAATTTGCAGTACGTCGATATTGCGTCCAAACGTGACGAATTGAAATCGATGCGAACATCGTCTAACGCAAATCACGGGCGGAGGCGATGCGATCGGCGGGTCGTGGTGCCCGCGGGCGCTACGACTGACCGTCGAGCTGAGCTGAAAGACCGTGTATACGGACATTTGGAGTACGATTACATAGGATAATGTTAGGATTAGCTTTGTATTAAAAAAAAAACAACTAATCTAAAACGAATGCCTATGGAAGTTTATGTCAGCTGTTATCGACACAGTTGAATAAATAATATTATTATAAATAAATATAAATTGACGACCTCTCTGGTCGAGTGGCGTACACACCGGTTTTCTAGGTGTCGCCAGCTCTGAGGTCAAGGGTTCGATACCCGGCCGGGTCAATGTATAAAACCACCTTTGTTGTCTCTGAATTCCATCCACATTTATTTATTATAAATGTGAACAACATTACATACATTGCTCTGAACCCAAAGTAAGTAGCTAAAGCACTTGTGACATGGAAACAGAGTCAACGAAGGTACCACAAACACCCAGACCCGAGACAATGTGGAAAATTACATTCATACATTGAGCCGTCCAGGGATGAAACCTGGGACCTCAGAGCTAGCGACATCTTGAAAACCGGTGTGTACGCCACTTGACCACGGAAGTCGTCGATTGATTAGTTGATATATAATTGTTTGCATAAGAAGAAAGATAAAACGAAAATCAACTTTTGTTACTGCTACATCGAAGCCTAGGACCAACATATAATGGAAAGATTTTACTGTAAAACAATCAATTCCATTTATCTCTCGCACCTACTTTACATGGCAAGATAATTAATAAGGCATTAGGTTCGCCCGTGCACAACTTTTATAAAGTATAAATAAATAAATAAATAATATGCACAATGCATATTTAGGATCATATACAGTTTTAGGTGTGTACTGTAAAAATTACACCACGTCACTATAAATCAAGACTGTTTTGATTCAGTACGTGTAGCAGTAGAAAAAAATGAACTATTAACAGTTTTAGCCTCAGAGTATACATAGACAAAGCATAGAGCGCGAGAATCTCTAGTAGCCCGTTGTGCCGAGCGTAAGCAAAATTTTGCGTTAAGTACTACGCTCGTTTACTGATTTAAGTGATTTTCCGTGCGACTACCGATATTATTAGGGTATTAAAAGGTTTTGAGATAGTTTTAATAAAACAGCGCGCTCTGTATTGACACTAATTTTAAGATTTTATTTGTTTACATTAGTGCTTACAGTTCATACTCTGTTAGGCGCAATCTATAGTTTAGGTACTTATTTCTTTCGAAAGGTTTTAACCCTATTTTATTTTACGGTTGCAACACAAGAAATTTCACCAAAGTGTAGTCATATTTTCAATTTCTTGGTTATAAGAGTTTATGATAGAGGTACACACCTATGTACAAGTAGATGGTTCTGTGTCAGACACGACTCCAGTAAAATGAAACGTTTGAGCGATAGAACACGCTCGCTCTTCGGATAATCAGTTCACACTTGGTCGCTATATGGTAGGTAACTGGTAAAAAATCTATTTGATGTTTAAAAAAAACATAAATTTAAGTATATTATACCTATAATTTTACATTTTTAATACATGAAAGAGGTAAGATAATATAAATATAAATCAGAGACTTTTAAAAAACTGTTATTTTTTTATTTATATTTTACCTACCATTGTTTTAATACATTTTTTAGTTTTATATGTATTTAAGAAGCTCACTTACGATTGTTTACACTTAAATCTTGAAATTAGATATATTGGCAACAAATGGGTACATAGTGAATAGTAAGATGGTTCATGTATATTATGTTAGATTTATGTTTTTTATTAAATGTATTCCTGATCCCTTTACCTTAGAAGTGAAAAGTCTTTGTGGTTCTATCCAATAAAAAATAAATAACAAAATTATTTAATATACACTTACAATTTTTTTTTAACCCAGAAATATTTTATTTACATTTTTGTAAATTAAAGTTCTTTTAAATTAGTTCGTTATTATACGATTTATGACAAAATAATTTAGGTTAATTTTGTCAGTTTTCAAAATTCAACTTAATTCCTGCCAGTTACATACAGTTCTGCCTACGTAGCGGCACGTGGGAGCTGCGCCAGCGCACCCCGCGGGCGTCGCGATCTCCATACACACAGCATCGTTCCGGTGATCAATTTGATGGTGATTCGATCTCGAATAGATCGCAGTATCACTTCCCGTGAATATACTGAGGCGATTCGTGAAACAACTGGGAAAAGTTCGACTTAGTAGTTTACTTAAATATAGAAACTTTAGCTTGGTATGGAAATAAAATCTCGTGTTTAGAAGTCCAAAAAGGGTATAAAGAGGTTTCGTAATTGACGTACAGTCAGTCAGACAGATTGTTGACTAATAATATAATATATATCTAATAACGTAGTAGAATTTTTCTTAATGAACAGTGATAGAGGTAATTTTTAGAGCATATTTAAGAGTTTAAATTTGGTATGGTGCAAATGAAAGTCGCATGGTTCTAATAATATTAATAGCATTCACACCACATCAGAATAATTCAGTTTGTAGGCTTTCAATTCTTCTTACTATTACATGTTGGTAATTGTGGTGACTAACAAATTGGAAGGCTAAAATAAATGTCAAAATGTTTTCTATATTTATGATAAACCGTCAAGAAATTTGGGTTTAGGATTCGCTTCGTAACCTTCTCATTTTGAGGCTAAAAATAATTCACAAATTACTGGCCATTTATACCAAATAAATAAAAAAAAACATTCGAATTCTACATTCAAACAGTGAATCACGGATTGGTTCGCGTGCTACTCACATTAAATACTCGCCAATCAGCGATCATTACTCGGAAGCGTAAGATCACCGATTGGACCACACACGCCGGGTCAGGTTTAAGAAAAGAGTCACGTATGTCACTGGCCGCTAGCACAAAACGTAACGGGACTTTGTACAGAGAACTAATTAATCTTGTTCTTTTAACAGATGTTTTGGTACTTTTATACAAGCGTTTTGTTTTTAAAACGACGTGTATTTAAAGCAATGTCAATACATGGTTGTCATTACTCGTTCTAACGTATGCATAGATTTACTTTCTTTCATTACAAATAATTATCTGATAAAATCCATTATTTTTTTGTAAATAAATCCACAACTTAAGGAATGTAAGGTAAAAGTGGATACGGAAAAACTCGTATAGGCAATTATTTAAAAGCCCATTATGAAATATTGAATTGCCTATTAAAGTTAAAAATGAATAAAGCCTGAATATTTCTAGTAAACTTTGTTAATTGATACTAATTCAAACTTGTATCATTTCCTTAATCTGATCATCACTGCCCATAAGTCAAACTCTTGAGATGACTGTAAAAAAATTGCTTAGTGTTCCGTCCTACATGAATGGTTTTAGTTGCTGTAACTACCATTTCTGTGTTTGTGTGTATTTAAATTAATACCTAAGCAATAGTTAAATTTCTTGATAAGGTAAAGCAAGATACAAACTTCAATTCTTTAGCCTTTAATGTAAATTATCAAATTAATACAAAAAATAAACAACATCTCGAAATAAAAATACCTTGAAACATTTAACTTAACAATTATAAAATTAATAATCTTGTACAGATTTGAATACAGTACCAAGGTATTTGCATTATGCACCCGTCATCGACTACATTGATCGAGATCGCCTAGACATTCATCATTCAAAAAGCTCAAACAGGACTGGTACACTTAAATATGAGCCGTCAGGAATCAGAATCGAGGTCCACGTCTGTCAGATAGCCGCGTCGTGATAGGCCGGCTGCCCGCGGCACACACCTAATGCTAAATCATTGAAGCTGTGAACTTTCAGATAAACAGGCTCAGGCCGAAGACTTTCGTGTTGATTGTCTTTGACGTTGGCACTTGTTTTTGACGCCATGACTTATTATTCAGATGGTCTATGATTATTACTAGCCGGTGCCTGTCCCACTTATTACTAGCCGATGACTACATTCCTAGCTAAGATGTGCTTTTTCAAGATAAATTTGTCTAAGGTTCTATGTTCCACTGTATGTATCCTTTTATCATAATTAATGCTTAATGAAGATATAGTTTTAAAATTCTGCAAAAAAAAAAATTGTCTTCCTTTCTTAACGGCTAACTCAGGGAAGGGGGTGATTATTGCCCCTGTCCTATAAAGGGGATCAGGAAGACATTTTCAATTCACGGCAATGGACGATAAAAAATTCACAAGAATTGCTAGCGTTGTATCAGGTTTATCTGTCATTCTCCGCCAATAAGAGACTAGCTACTGGCCTGTGATTAGAGGAACCGATTTTTGCCCCAGATATATTTCCTATAAATTTACCTTGGTGTACCTCACATACAAATTATGATAAAACAATCCACTGGGCCACTTCAGGATAGGACCTTAATAAAAACTTATTTCTTTGTCCTTAGTAACTTAAAGAAAACAATTACTTATTTATGATCACACCGGATAAATTATATTACACTCGCCCTATTACATGGGGCATAGCTT
Source organism: Diachrysia chrysitis (assembly GCA_932294365.1). NCBI lineage: Eukaryota > Metazoa > Arthropoda > Insecta > Lepidoptera > Noctuidae > Diachrysia > Diachrysia chrysitis. The sequence continues at coordinate 12,335,304 of OW028651.1, read as the reverse complement.
AGATTGTGGGTGTGAAGAACACCTTCTGCCCACCACTTAAAGTTATATAGGCGAGAAACAACCTTTATAATTACATTAAACTACAGGCATGTACTTAGAGGTGAGGTTATGTAAATCAATTTCGATCCAGCTTCGTCGTGTTGTTTTAATAGGGTTGACTATCCGATGCGTGCAACTAAGCGAGCATTGCTAAACATTGTCCGTGAGTGTGCAACAAATAAATCAATTGAAGAATGTAATATTGCAATTAAATGTTTTTCGTTTTCTTTTTTAAAGTTAAAATTCCGGATTTAGTGGAAATGTAGCAATCCTGGCTTACATTCCTGTTTAGTGGTGTGAAAAATGTGGCATGAATTAAAAGAGTCGAGTTTATTTTTGTGGCAGTATGTACAGATACTAAACGTTTAAAAAAGGTTAACAAAAAGGCTATGTGGTTCAATTTTGTTATTCTGTATTTCAGCAGATTTTTAAAGCTATCTTTTTTGCCGAAGTCATACTTTTTATTCTTTTCTTTGTCTCAATATTGATATTGGGAATAAAAACCTTTGCGTTCAATAAAACAGTTAATAAAATATTCCATACACAAAACCGCGTGCAAGCAGCAGCAACCATAACATTTTAATACCCAGCTAATTTAATTCGCTGGCCGTCCGCGTTTAATTTAACGGAGGCGTGGCGCTAGTAGCGGTGCAGATAAACTAGGAACTTTAGGTTGGCTACTGTAATATGTAAGGTGTATGTAAGTGGCGCTTACGGTGTCTATAGAATATTATAAAAGCTTTTAAGGTAATGCGTATCAAGAATATCTCTCGTTATAGCCAGAGTAGAAAGTTTTTGGAGACTCATGTTAGGTATTTTCAGGATTTGTTTAGCAATACGCTGATTCTGGAAATGGTTGTTCTAGTTTTAATTCTCACACATTTAAAAATCTTGAGTCCATGGATTTCAATAATTGGGAGGAACAATATTAGCTTTTTCTGTGAGAAGCCCCATTAGGGAGTTTCAACTTCTGTAAAACTACGGTATAAAAGATACATGCAAAACAAGTACCAAATAAAAATAAACTTTAGTAATCAATTCATCGACCCTACAACTACGCACTTGCATACAACCTTCTACAACAAAATCAAAACATCAATATCAATCAACAATCGAAACTGAAATCGATATTTGTGAAAACGGTATCGATTACTCGATCGTATATAGGTTGTAAATAGTTGGCGAGGCGTCATCCGGGCTGCAGCAGTTATTGCAGCATTTGCATATAGATGAGAGGGGGTGGCTGCTCCGCCCCTATGCAAACATTAATGGTCAGGCCACGAGAGCAGCGAGTAGAGTGTGTTGGAATGCAAGACTGGTTAAGAAAGTTCGTTGGAGTAGAATTTTTATAGAATGGAAGCCAAGGATAGGTTAGGAAAGAAATAAGGGATGACCAAAAACACGTTGGGACATAGCCTATAAACACCAGAATGGAGAACGCGCTGAACGGAGAAAAAGGAAAGGCCTCTACTCAACATTGTGTAATTCCGTACTAAAATGATATACATATATGATAATCTAGCTCATACCTTAAGCTAGGCCTACCAAATTTACACAAAAAAAACGTAAAAATCGGTCAACCGGGTCTCGGACATCTGAATTAACAGATTGTTAATCAGTGTCGGTGAAGGCCAAACCGTAAGGTTGGTTCACTAGATGTCGCATACGTCGCCCTAAAAGACGTAATAAAATAGAAGGCAAAAAAAAAAACCGTTTGGTTGTTTAGTATAAGTTGATTCTAACGAGCTCAAAATATTATTATAACATGACATGTAAAATTGATAATATCTATCATAATTACGGAATAAATTATTTCATTTAGGGCATTTATGTCCATCAAAAGAAAATCATATTATAAACTACGCTATCTCCGTTATTTAGCCATTACTTGCGCTTACGCGCTCTTAGCGGCTCTATCCTAAATGGCACGCGCAAGGTTTTGACACGGAACATGATTTCAGGTCCCGAGTCTTATTAATTGTTTTCTGTTCTCTAAAACTTTTTGTACGAGTTCATAATGCCTATAAAGTTTGTCATTACACTGTATATGTAAATTCTTAAGAGTTATTTGGAAAGTTTAGCCTCAACTTTGTATTGTGATAATCTTGAGAAGGAGGAATAAAATAAACTGTAAATTTTAAACATATCAATTTTTGTAATCATAATTAAGTATATTTTACTTCTCTCTTTCTTCTCCCTATTACAAGTATACTAATGCATGACATTTATTAACAAAGAAACATATTCAATTGCTCTGATGCACTCAGCGACATGACCTACTTAAACGATGACCATTCTTCAACTGAACCATTTCCAAAATAGTATCAAATTATAACGCATTCAATTTAAAAAATGGTTCACACCAACAATTGGCTGAATATTGAAATTGTAATAGTCAATACTCGACTCTATCACTTGGAAAATAAAGTTAAAATTCATTTCTGTTGGGGATGAAGATCAATCACGCTTTGACAGTGTCACGTGAGTCAGATGTGTCAAAATTTAAAAAATGTCGCCTTAACCTCTGGTCCTGGGAACGCAATGGACACACGTATGTTGCATTAATTTTATATGCTTTTCTATGCACGTCTTGAGATGCATCACATACGTGACCAATGACGTCACCGTTTGTTTGCTTTTGAAACAAAGAGTATAAAGTAACGTTACGTCATTTTAATGGTAAACATGTGATAAAAGAAGTATTCATATTATAATTAAGTAGTATTGAAGATTTTCATAGAAGCTTGTTTTTAAGTGATTGGATATATACGGTGCTTTGTTATCTTGGATATGAAAATATATATATAAATTACCATTAAATAGGTACTTGTCAGCATATCTAAGTATTGTAACATAGGAAGAAAAATTGATATGATAAGATTTGTCAATTTTGACATACATAAATCCAAATTCCACAAAATTCTTAAAACCCTTCCAGGATTCATGCCCAACACTATACCAGCTAACTCATCGAAAATCCGCAGTTCCACACATAAATCCAACGTAAACAATAATTAAAACCGCATAATACTGGCGACGGCGAACGTCTAAGCAGCCGCAAGACTGCATCCAAAAAAAAAAACAACAACTAATAACTCTGTGTGTCCACTAGATGATTTTAAAGGAGTTCGCCACAAAAACTGTAGGCGTTGATTTATCGACACGATTTTCCCACGTGCTACGAAGAATAAAACCCGGAACAGTGGCTGGGAACTATACGCTACGATCCGCTCGAAGTTTTTCTTGGATACGTAGGGATGTAACTGTGAAGTATTATTATCGTGGAGCTAGTTTGACCCAGCGGTTTGTTGAAAACTTTTGATCAGGGGTTGCTGTAGGTAGGGTTTAAAATTTTGTAAAGTATATGTTGCTACTTCAACTAATTTAAAACTTTAGGAAAATGATGGTTGTTTGCTCACAAATTCTAAAATCTAATTGTAGGAAATAAGCCTCTTCTAAGGTCCTTTGTTGAATTTTTCAGTGTACGATTAGTTTAGATTATAATTATTATAATTGAGGTAAATTGTCTCGCATATTATGCGCCTCATAGTAGCAACGATGAGGCATAACCAATCAGGGAGTCCTAGAAACTCGATACAGTCGATGATTCACGTTTATCGATAGAACGCACTATTCAACCCTCTTTCAAATAGGACAACCGTATTATAAAACAGTGGTATGTTAGAACTACGCATTTCTATACATAGAACGTGGATGCGACTATAATCGATATTAAATTATGAAGACCAGCGTGTAATAATAATCGATAATCGTTTTTTGAAGAATATAGATTATTTATCGATATTATCGATAAATATGATCAATAAGCTGATGTGGAATATTTATAACTTGTATGTTTTTATAATTACTTGGCCAAGCGTAAGAAGATGGGGTGTCCTAATAGGGAGATGTCCTTAATGAGTAGACTGCTACAAATTAATTTTATCAATTAAATTGGTCTTGAATTAAATTATTTAATTGTATATTTGAGTATAAAGGTGTGGTCTTGATGACTAGATTCATATATCTTGTGGAAACGCAAAACCAGTTGCGGAGTGTGGCTTATCTGCATTTTAATCTCATTAAGTTTTTCAGGTTCCATCTGAAAGAGACTTTTAGGGAATATAATTTGCCACCAGTCTAGAATGCTTATTTTAAACGATTTGACCTAAAAGTTTCAGCAAAGCTTGACGAAGTGGACTAGTTAGTTAACATTCATAAAAGTGAATAATAACAAGTAAATGTAAGGATTAGTCGTGAAAACAACACGAAGACATGAACTGGCCCCCAAATAATGAACTTACACTAAACAAGTCACCACAAAAACCGCCCAATTTACCGAGCATAGCACGCGGCACGGAAGAAATACTAATTTAAAACACTTTCGAGGAACGCACGGTCCGATCGTCCTCTTATTTATCCGATAAATAAATATAAATCTTTTTATTGTACGGACACGTCCCCCGATGGAATCCGGACTAAGGGCCTAGCCTTAAAAGGCGGGGGAAGTTCGCATCGGCTTTATAATCGAAGCGAGTCGCGCGCGCAACAAAAAATCTACGCTACGAGTGCGTACGCATCGTACGGGGATGCCAGGACCAGGGCTGGCGCAGGCGTGTGCTTGTGTGGCTAGGGGTGTGCTGGGCAAGGCGTGGATGAAAACAACACTGAGAACGGAGATCAGGAAAAGTGTTAAGAAGTATTATTTTTACCGCAGTAGATAAAAAGAAAATTATTAAATTTCAGATGTAAACGAAGAGTTTAAATTTCCTAACGAAATACATTCGATAAAAAATTCACGTCTAGAGATCAGTTTAATAACAACTCAATGAAAAATAACTTTCACAAAACCTATAATTACATGAATGTAAATTACTTACAAGCCCTTAAATAAGATCCGGACTTTATTTACTAATTCCAAAATACCATCTTGTTCGAAGAATAAACAAGATCACGGTAGAGCACTCATAAAATCAATGCACGTATCGAATACAACCTACTTTATATGTCCTTCATGACTCGTTTCCCGAAACACTTGACTTCCAAAAATAGTCATTTCAAGAACAATTTAAGACTTTATCTCGGTACTAATAAAAAGTGTACAATTTATAAGTTCTGCAAACAATTCGGCTGTTGATCTAAAAACGAGAACAAATTGTTTCGGTAGCGACACAAATATGTCCCAGCTGAAATATTTGTTCACCAATCACGGCGGACGTATTCTGGATACGATCGAACGGTATTAACAAGATCGTAACAGAACAGTAAGTCACATGGATTTGTGGATCGGATACGCGCGTTTTTGTGAAACCGTATTCTTATCGTTGAAATGTTTGTTTTTTTGTTTGCTATTTTATGCACATTTTATTATAGTAATTAAAATAGAAAATTACATTTTAATTCTATTTAGTTCGGTGGCCATCTGAGAGCACAGTCGCGTCGTCAACGGGTTCAAACTCTCCCCGCATAATTCTAGTCGATATCAAATGTACGAAAAAATATCGGAATTTATAATCACTTCATTGGTTTCTTGAAGACGCAAACATTCATCTCTAAATGTTTTTTTAATTTTTATGTAAGATATTTGAATAATAACCATCTGTAAACTGGCTTACTATTAGGTATATATTTAACCCATAATCCATGCAGTATCATATCTAATCATTACTATATCATACCAAGGCATCTGTACTTAACATTTCAAGGCTTGTGCTTAAAAAGTTATTGAATATCATCAGTGAAATAAAAATGAGAGAGACGGTTTTTGTTGAGAAAATAATTATAGAATCCCAAGGTCTGCTTTAGTTCAGTAATAAATATTATGAAAATCTACATTCACAAAACTTTCCATTCCAATAATTTAATAAATTAAAATATGTTAATTTGCGATTTGATCCAGAATATGGCTGTCCGCTGGAACATAGATATACAGCTGAGATACTGCCGCTGACGTGCTGCCGTCAGGTTTATGCGCCGGGCTGCGCCGGAGACGGGCCGGGCACGTGCCGGTATTCCGACTCGAATATTTCGTGATTACACCACTATTCATTAGAATCCTTTACTTGTGAATGTTTGAGTGAGTTAGCAGTTGGTTAAATCTTCAAAGCATGGAGTATTAAAGTTTTTTCAACTACTATCGACACAACAAGTTTTTTTTAACGCCACTTATGTAGGATAATAATATTACTATCACATACCCACATAAAAAAAAACACTTTTAAACTCTTTAAGAACTTTTTATCTTTATAAATTGTCCCTTCTATCTCCACCTTACTTGAATAACGTACATTCATATGGCCATAACAGCGCGTATTATAATAACATGAATATTATCAAAGCTTTCCTGTTGGTGCATTAAAATAGATATCTACTAAGAAAAATGCATATAATCCGCATCTTATTTATGTTTTACTCTAAGATCCTGGCCTTTACTTGTTAAACAGAGCACTGCTAATTAGGATTCTGTAATCAAAAGACTTTTCCAATCACTATATGGCCATCCTTTACATAAAGAATTCTTAGCTACATTTTTTCTGTCACTGCAGGGTGCCATCTCAGTAGCTATAATCGTCACCATTGAATTGCTAATAAACAGCAGTGATTAGTATTGTTTGTTTTTATAATTTTCAGCCTGTGTACGAGACAAAGAGACGTTTTAAATTCTTTGAATATTTTAGCAGTTCATTGTTAATGTGAAATGGACTTTTTTAAGGCTACGATAAGGATGTTATTTGAATAATATATAAAATGAAAAAAAAAAATACTTTTCTACTTCCGCCTAGACTTTTATGAAGCTATGTTGAGGCCTTTCAGATGAATACTGAATTTTAAATGAAACGCTTGCCTATCTGACGTTCACAACCCAATTTACTTAACAATCTATATAATATGTTAAATTATAAAGCAAAATATTATTTCTAAATTTGTGGCTAAGTTTATGGTCATAAATCACATACATCACTAACTTGACAAAGAGAGTTGGCACAAATATTTGCTGATATTCCAATATTTAACAATATAGCATTTGTTTTGGTTTTATGCCGGAATCAAACCCACTGCATTATTGTAAAAAGGTAATCACTTAGACTCTGTATATTATTGACATGGCATTATGTAGGACTTAAAAATAACCATACAATTTTACTTAAATTAAAATATCGAAATAACATCTAAAAAATGGTCAGCTCAATATACCTAATTAAAAAAATAATTGCGGTAAACACGCAAATGGAAATTATAAAATGTAATTTTATATGGAAAAGTACAAAATTAATTGATCATTTCGCATCACGGAGAATTGTGTTTACTTTCATAATAGGATTACTTTTCCAAGTATTTATTGATGAAAACATGGATATTAAAATTATTAACGTCACCTATAACATAAATAATTTATTTTAAAACCTCTTTTCGCAGTCTGATTGTAAATAAAAGTTAAGTATAGTTTTACTTATGTATTAACTGTGACCGACGGCGTAACTGTAAATAGGCCTTGTCTTGTACAAAAATGGTTAAATACCTTAAAGACTATCAATCTTAATACTCAAACCCATCTCAATTTTGAGTCGCCGTTAATTCTGCAGGCAGCTTTTTTTATCATATAAAAAACCGCGAAATCCATAAAAAAACTTTAAGTAATCACAAGACAAAAGATATTAAAACATCCTGATGAAACTTAAATATATCTTAGAGCTACTAACCAAGTAGGTACTAATTATGAGAAGAGGCTGTGGCTTTAGACAGTATTAGGTTATAATTATGAAACTTAAAGCATATTGTAATATTTATGTTGTATTAAGACATGATCCGTCACTAAACCTAATACACATTGCGGCCTACTTTCTGGACTAATTGAATAATAAATTTTGAAAGTTAGTTTACACTGAATTTTAGACAAAACTAAATGAACTATCGTGATGTATATATATATACTCGACGCCAAAGAAGGGTTATATTTTCCGCGCGTATCTTGTCTGTTTTAATATTCTATGTTTGTAAATTTCTGTATTACCTCGTGCATTCTAAATGTTTGGATGAATTTCGACAGTTAAGGTATTATTAGATTCGTCTCAAAAACTCCATTGTATTCAGGTCTTAAGTATTTTGAAAAAAAAAAAAAAATACAGTGGCGGAATTTGGACGAATATTTTTTTTAACAAAACCTATTGATTAGGGTTTCAAAATAATTAATATAAAAGTACAAATTATTTTAGAAGTATTTTAATTGCAACTGTATCATTAAGCGGCAATAGCCTAATGGTTAGGGGTGACGGCCTTGTGATCGAGAGGTCGTAGGTTCGAACTCCACCCATTGCACTATTGACGTGAACCTACTCCAGACACAAGGCTATTTAGCTTAGTTGGAGGGGTTAACAAGATTGCTAGTAATGTGAATTCCACCCACATTGCTAGTAGACTTTATAAAAAATACGTGACATTTGTTTCTAAATACATAATTTGTACTGATTTCGAGTACCAACTCCATTTATTATTCAATGATACATCGGAACAATTTTACAAAGTTTCGATAATATTTTTAGCATCTAGTCAAATCTACAACCTGCGAGATCATTTCAATCAATATAGGTACAAAGAAACCAACACGATGTTTTTTTTCCCTCACAATGAATACTTTATATTTAAACTACGAAGCAATGTTAGACCTTCCTGGTTTAATATGGTCATCTGAATAAAAACTGCATTGATTGTTAACTTGTTATTTTTTTTAATTGATAGCTCCTGAATATGGTAATGATATTAGGTGTCGTTCAAGAATCAGGAACTGATTTAGAAAAATATTGTAAATTGATGCTTTATGTACTGCTTTATATGCTGTTTATTCTTCTTATAATGTAAAACCTCCTTGGATTAAAATAAGATTTCTTTATGAGCCGTCGTGATATGATCCGCTAGATTTTTAATTAAGCTTTGTTTAATAGTTAGATCCTATAAGATAACTTTAAGTGCCCTACCTGTACGCTGAATGATAAAGAACTAAATTTACATAGCAGTTCTGGCGTCGTAATACTAAATTAGCTAAAAATGTGCCAATTCAATTCCCAGCTTTTAAATCTTCCTTGTTTTTATGTAACCGGCCCGTAAACCTCAACGCCATCACCACATTACTTATACACTGTCTCATTGTCTCCTGGCGATTACAAATGGTCTAAGATCCCGCTGCAGGATTGGTGTGCTCATCGACTTTTTGTTTAAAACCAAATTTTTATGTTTATTTATAATTAAGAGAATATATATTTACTAGGGTGCCTATCAAAATTTGGCCGCAATTATTTTTAATTAAATTATTTTTAATTGATTTTTGGTAAAAAATTTCGTTTATTTATTTTTTAAATAAAATAACGTCTACATCACGGTAATTAATATGAAGATTCTAAAAAATCACGGTTGCCGTTGCGCACCTGGCCGCACCTCTTTGCAGCCAGGTGTAAACAGGTATGATTTCGATAAATTTATACGTTTATAACCTATTTTCATTAATTATATGTCAAATTGAAGCTATTTTTTTTCTATTAATTATCATATAAAGTTGCCTTATTAAATCTGGCCGCAAATAAGGGTTACTGGCTGTTAAAGATAATAAATATTTAAGGTAGAGTGAAAGAGAGTTAGCGCGTAACATCATTTGTCAGACGAGGACAGCGATTGCCGGCTGTGCGACGCTTTTAAGCCATTGCGCATGCGTCGAACGTTAGTGTTCTCAACCACCGGGGAGTAATAGAGACGACTTATAATAAATACTCCAAAAAATATGTAATCTTTATCAAAATGACAAATTTAAAAATTGCAACTAAAAATTAATATTGATTTGATATATCGACGGTCTAGTTAGCAATTTGTCTAACTCCTTATTTTTTATAGGGTGATTTTTTTAACATTTTGATGAAGCAATAATCCAATTACAAATTATTTGAATGATTCAAACTTAAATATTACGACGAAACAATAACATTTAAATATATAATATAATAATATATAAATAACAAATAATAGCGAGCACTTTTGGAATGATACATTATTAAAGTCATCACATTGCTTTTTTCGTTACACAAAAAACACGACTTCATCTTTATCAATTTTATTTTACGTTAATTAATATAATAATTTTTAGATGCACAAATAAAATAACAATGTAAATATAAAACGTTGTTTATTACGAACTCCAAAACAGCGTGGTTTTTATGTTAGAATAAAAATGCTGCATCTGTTCAGTTGAGAACACTAACGTTCGACGCATGCGCAATGGCTTAAAAGCGTCGCACAGCCGGCAATCGCTGTCCTCGTCGAACAAATGATGTTACGCGCTAACTCTCTTTCACTCTACCTTAAATATTTATTATCTTTAACAGCCAGTAACCCTTATTTGCGGCCAGATTTAATAAGGCAACTTTATATGATAATTAATAGAAAAAAATTAGCTTCAGTTTGACATATAATTAATGAAAATAGGTTATAAACGTATAAATTTATCGAAATCATACCTGTTTACACCTGGCTGCAAAGAGGTGCGGCCAGGTGCGCAACGGCAACCGTGATTTTTTAGAATCTTCATATTAATTACCGTGATGTAGACGTTATTTTATTTAAAAAATAAATAAACGAAATTTTTTACCAAAAATCAATTAAAAATAATTTAATTAAAAATAATGGCGGCCAAATTTTGATAGGCAACCTAGTAAATATATATTCTCTTAATTATAAATAAACATAAAAATTTGGTTTTAAACAAAAAGTCGATGAGCACCAATCCTGCAGCGGGATCTCGTACTAAAAGAAGTACTTAGCTTTCACAACTGCCCAATAAAAACGAAGAATCAATTTAAAATCATTTCCAGAAACAGATATAATTCAATTACCGCACAGAACAATAGCGACTCGGCAGTAGAAAATAAAACAGCCAACGATTCACTTCCACTTTTTACACCAATAAACACGTCACACCAAAAAATGTGAACACCCACAGACTAACCAGATTTCGAAAGAAAAACATAAAAATCTAAACAATTTTGGCTCCTATCAATATTCATGGGTATACCGAAAACCTTGGTGGTGGCCTTACACAGTAGGATTCCAACAGTGGTACAGTCAGTTTTTCGCGTGCAATTAACCTTTTAAAAAGTTTGAAGAAGTTTCGTTGCCACGCGTTCAGCGCGCGACTCCCCTACATGGGCACCGCACTTCGGATCACCCTGCTATGCTACGGTTGTTTTACATTGATGCCATAACGACCTAAAATTAACATTCCTCGCAAACGATTCCAGACCTAAAACAAAAGCAGCACAGTTCTTTTTTGAAGTGAGAGAAAAACTTAATGGTATAAATTCAATTGTAATATTGTTCACCTTTAAAGAGGCGGTAAGTTAAATGACGGTTGCAATAATAGTGATAGGCTAATTAATGTCTTCATATTACCAATTTACGACCTGCCTTATTACTTTGACTTTATATCACAATTATAGAGAGATAAAAAGATAATTGTTATAAAGCACAAAAGCACAAACAATTTAAACAGAAGGATGCATTAACATTTCAGCTGAGCTAATCAAAAATAAACAAATCTTTAATTATAAATCTAGTACGACGATCGACAAAAACGGGCAAGGACCACGATATAAAAATACCTCAAGCAGAAATAAATTGGAGCTTTATATGTATATAAAAGGGTCGGACAACACGGGCGGCCGCGCGATAGATTCTTTGCGTTGCTAACACGATTTATTTGAAAATAGTGCATCATTAAGAGCAGTCGTGACTCAAAAAAAGTGGTTCACGGTACTTGTGAATTGATTTTAATGATCCGTAATGATATCGGTGGGCTATCGGCCAGCAGTGGACACTCGTAATGGATGGGTGACACTGTCACGTTCATATTGATCCGACTTTGATCTCTGACATCGATGTTGATATTTGGATGTTCAAGCTGTCAGGGAAGTTGATTTTAGATTATCTAATTCAATGTGAATCAAATAAGATCTATTTAAAAGAGAGCAAAAATAAGATATTTTTTAAAGGTTAGGCCTACATCATAGGCCAATAGAATACTCTGGACATTTTCATATACTTCGCTCAGTTATTTTTATTTTATTTTTTATTACTTTGATTTATTCATTCTCATAATACACAAGGCTTCTAGATGAACAAAATTGGTGGACTATCTGAACTTACTGAAATTGAGAAGAAGGCGAATAATTAGTTCTATGCCAATATGTAAACATAAACTCAGAATATGCTGCAAGAAAGGTAAAAGAATAAAAACGATTATATGACTACATTTTCTCCTATAAGAAAAGTAGAAAACAAAGAAGGTGTTATGATTAAACATGGCCGTAAATAAAAAATAAAAATCAATAAAAAAAAATGATTAATAACTATAAAATAAAGGATATAATAAAAGCAGGCATAAACCCGTACGTACTACATGACGATATAAAACACATTTGTATTGTCAAAACAAAAATTACCCTACAATCCCGCACACATTTCGATCAACATTGCAACAATGCATACTCGTATATCGACTCGGTCTCAACCGCTTGTAAATATCTTATTGTATCCAGGCCTCGTCTGTCCGTCTGTCTGTCTACTTGATTTGCTACCCGCTCCTGTATAGTAATGAAGGTGCAATTCACTGACAGCCCACTCGCGCCGACCTCAAATCGTACGATGATCGATTCGACGATTATAATCGTGTGTGTTTAATCGATTATATGTATCGAGGCGGTTTGCAGGCTTAATTATTGTTGACGGTTGCGATATCGAGCAATTTGCATAGCCTGTAGTCTTGGACCGGGAATTGGGTGTGTAGTTTTATATGTAAAGATTGGGATAAGAAACTGTAGAGACAAATTAATCGATTTGTCATAGTATGGTTTGATTTTTGGGTGAGACTTTAGTGAGATTAGGTTCATTTGTATAAGTGAAAAAACTTTCGAGTATCTAACAAGACCAACTAGAAGTATAAAATTAAATGTTTTTGTTATGTATATTAAGAACAATTTCACTTTATGCAAAAGTGTTTTGTATTTATGGAAAATGATATTGAAATGTACGTATTTATAGATTTTTTCAGTCACTTTTATGCATTATTTAAAAAAAATGCCATTATGTGATATCTAAAATGGAAAGGTAAGATATTTTTTGGTAAAGATACGTTTCAAATAATGAAGCGTATTTATTAAGACTGATTAAAATCAAATCAAAATCAATATATTCCCGAATGAGTAGTGTTTTGTTTTTACTCGTAAAATAAATCTATGCATAAAATGAATACTGAAATATTCCGAGGATTGGCTCGACTGGAACATTTTGGTTAATCTGACTTTCATGACAAGAGTATCTGTGATACTTTTTCGCTTTTTATACGATATGGTTTTGTGCTCAATCTCAGCAGGTTTATCACCTGCTTCAAATTCCATTACTTTTGGGTAAAATTGAATTAAAAAATCTCGTGTTTTTAATCCAGCCTAAATACATGCAAATGCTTTAATATTGGGTAGTAAACATTTGAATCATATCATCGAAGCGACAAAGAAAAAGGACGCAAGGCAAATTAAAAACAAAATTTGTGAAATAAAAAGAAAATTTAAACACGTATTTGAACATATAAATTACCTATACTTTGTCGTCATTGACATTAAAACAAATTAAAGACGATTCAATTACAAATTAAAAAAAACACGCTGCTATCCGCATTCTCCAATTAATAGCAATTAGCTGAACTAATTGCATCTCAGACAAATGTTCACTAATAAAACTACAGAAACAAATAATCCCTCTAAAATGTCGCTCGCTCACCATCGAACGGGCAACATCAATAATAATTGTAACCATTAAAATGGAAACTGTTACATCGTACTTAAACCTCTCTCAAAAACGCGGCAAATAAACATTCGCAAAGGAAAACGGTAAATTTTAAATGGCGGCAGCCCGAAGGCAGATGGGTCGGTACTAAAGATCACACGGTGAATTAATCACGCTTGTTATACCGCAGATTCACAGATAAACGCACGAAAAATAACGCCTTACGAATGAGTTATAAGTATCGTCGGCTTTTAAAAATTAACTGTTTGGCTTGTGGCTATTAAAGAGAGGATGTCTCGCGTTATCACAAATGATAATTTTCGTAATGTTCTGCGCGGTGTAATGGGCGGCTTGCCGGTGTGAAATGCGGACGCGCGATGAATGTTGGTAGATGTGAAACTGAAATATTGAATAACAGATTAAGGGAACGTTTTTGTTGTAAATTGGATGCATATTGTTGATACCTTGTGTGATGTTGTATGTTGGGGGTTTACGGGGTTCTTATTTACCTGTATTCATTGATTTTATACTTGCCTATCTTGTGTAACGGTCTCTAACTTGTTTTTTTCTTACCTGAAACAAAATAAATTAAAGATTACATTATTAACCCTAATAAATAGTTTCAACTAGTTTTTTGCACCATTACTTCATTTATTGGAAAGATTACAATAATTGTTTTCTTTTATTATTTGTCTGTTTACTCTTACTTTCTTCACCTTTATATATCCTTACAAAATATATCAACAAACGTAAACAAAACTCATCATAAAACGCGGACAAGAAATATTAACATTATTTATTTCAATGAAAGTTAGTTTACAGTCAAACTATGGTTATTATATTCCATAATATAATGAGTGATATAAAAATTCATCATGTAATATTGATGACATTTCAAATTCATCTTTTACCAAGAAATATTTTAAATGAAAAAAATATATTAAAAGCTCCCTAATTGAGCAGTGCGAATAATGACATATTTATGTGTTGGGGATGGACAAAAAGAGGATTATTAATAAATTGTTATTGAACTAGCGAACGAATAACACGGTGCCATAACAGCCGGCGCCTGCTCCCGTGTACCATCACAAAAAGCCATATCATAAATGCAACTTAGATACGATGGACTCGAGAATTTTGTGCAGTATATGATAGTATTGTAGAACCTTCTAAAGATCCGCCAACTTGAAGAGATCCGTGATGTTTTAATAAAATAAAACTTTAAATGAACAAATGATTATTTTTATCTTTTTGTATTTATTTTACGCCATTTGTATAGTAATGTGAAATATATATGAAATGACTTGATGAATGAATTAATTTTAAACTTTAAACATAAACAACACTGGCATTACTTTTTTTTATTGGTAGTAACATACCTAGAAATATTTTACAAGAAAATGCAATACTTTTTTATTATTTTAAAATTAAAAACTACGGTAATTGTAAAGTTGCTTAAATTATATTACAGTACGTGAAACAATGTCAAATAATTTTATCTAAAACCTATCCATATACTACAGTCCAAAATCATCGCCAAAAGATATAACAAGTATCATTTGGGGATGACAAAAAACTAAATATGATTCATCCCGACATACCAGAATCGTATAATGATCTATACAGAGGGGCCATAGAAGAATTTATTTGTTATAACAACGCAAAGGTTTTGTGCCGGAGGCATCTTATTGAATATTTTTGTGTTTATTATAAAGCCCTAATGTGACAGACTGAATGTATTTAAGTTTATTTTAACTTATTTGAGTACGAATTGAATGGGCGAGGCATTTTATTGGAGAATGTATAGTATGGGCGTAGTTGAGATGGATATAATACTTCATATATTTTATTTAATGTTGCTGAAAAGTTTGACGTGATTACACGGTTGACATTGCAAGATAAATAAGCTTTAATAATTAAAGAGTATTGATGAGAAGTTTATTATTATGGATTGTTTGAGTATGACAATTTTTAGATTAGGACGATTGAGATTTATTTTTGGTTTAAATTAGGATAAACTGTATGTATGAGAGCTAGTATATTAGACTAAAATTCTTATCCATATATTGGAGAATAATGTGTATTAATACTTAATACTGAAAGTACAATCCGTGTAAGTATTATAATTGATTACACATAAGTGTAATAAAACCGACTTTAATAAAAAAAAAAGTACTTATTAGATTTTGTTGAAATTTATATATTGGTCCTATGAGGTATAACTCTTTTGATCACAAGTTTTTTTTTTTAAATCGATCCCTGGAGATTACTGGAGATATCGCGTAATAAAGATACAAAAAAAATCCCGTCGAATTGAGAACCTCCTTCATTTGAAGGCGGCTTAAAATAGAGATGATGTATGAGGCAAGATCTCTTATTACCGAATACTCGAAATATTTTCGCGAAAACAAAATGAAAGTTAACCCCACTTAAGTACGCCGTACTTAATTCTTCATTCTGATTGTTAACAGCACTTATTCTTATAATTACGTGGTACGTACATTCTGAACAAAATAATGATGATCGCTTTATACATTTTATGAACGATAAAATTGCCATTGCATACGCACTCTCTCGGTAAATTTATCTACTGAAACACATATAAATTTATTTAAGTATCGAATAAAATACCCTTTTTGCGATTCCTATTCAATACAATTCGTATTGAAATACAATAAACAATAGTTAATTGTTGTTCGGGGTTGACAAGAAACACAAAGGTATTGGGTTCGATCCTTCGGCGATGCACTTTTGTGATAATGTCTTCTGAGCATGAGGGTTATGATTGATGATCGATATTAAATATACGAATTAATACGTGAATCGATTCGATTCGATAAATAATTTATTTTTGTATGAATGGGAAGGCTTTTAACATTTTTGATGTTCGGCGATACGATTTTTGTGACAACATTTCTGGTGTAGACAAAAGATAATGTTACACTAGTTTCGTAGCGCGGCTTCTCATGGATGCTCCAACTTATTTATAAATGGCAAGAGTAACATAAAAAAAAACAACCTTTCTAGGATTGACCTGAAAATGTATGAATATTCTGTTGAATCTAGCGTAACCAGAAAGGTGTAAAAAAAAATGCTATGTTCTTGGACAAAATGTTTGTATAATTATAATATTGGTAGAACACCTTTTTTAGGTTGATTTCACCATAATTACTTATTGTGATTGACAGAATTTTAATGCTCCTGATAACATTAAAAAATCTCTTTGCTTATTCCACAAAACATGCCATTATCGTCATTCTGTTTTAATCAATTGACATACTAAAAATAAATTTCAACACCAACAAACTATTTCAATCAAAACGTCACTTACAATTTCCTTACTCAAATTGACAACGAACAAACATTTCTATTTTTATTATTAGTGACCCGCCCGTCTGTAGCGCCGGCAAAAATTGTATTCTGTCATAACATTTCATGTCCCCGTTTCTAAAGAATTCTATATTCATGATTTCTTTATAATAACCGACCTATATTCGCTTTGAATTTTAATGTTTTCAACAATTTATTTTTCCTTTAAATCTGTCTGTGCCATTTCTTACGTCAGTCATTTTGATAAAGATTATTTAAATTGGGATTCATCTTAATCTAAATGGGTATTAATTAAGGTAAAAATCTAAAAATGTTTAGGTTGTTGAAACTGAACAAGTCAAGATGGCAGGTTATTTGTCATTAGAGAGAAAATATTTTTTACTGATAGACTGATGTAAAGATTTTTAGTAATACTTAGGTAGGTTTATTGTATTGGTAATTATTTTTCATGTCACTGCAGTCTTTTTAGTTTTATTTTTAACAAAGTCTCCTAAACAATTGTGCTGGTTTCAGAAATACAAACGTGTACCAAACTCTTATGGATCATACTTTAGTAGCTGGTGATTAATACTTACTGTAATCAAAATTGAGTAAAACGTCAGTTTGAGCACGTAACAAAGTTAAGTAAAGCATTATTATTATTATTTTGTATGTATGTTAGTCTGTAAGGTATATATAATATGGGCCTCTGTAAGCTTTGTTTAGCATTGTTTTATATTTCCTGAAATAAATGATTTATTACATTATTATTAAGACGGATGTGAGAAGATCAATACTTCAAACTCAACATAGAACACTGGAAACAAACCCTCAACGACACGCATTACAAAATTCTTGGGCGAGCCATTAAAAATGGCTGACACGCCAACAGGCTGTATATCCAGCCGCCACATATCAGACAATGGTCCTCAATACGGGAGCTGTGACCTTTACCACGCCGTATCGTATCGTATCATCTTTGCTACCGACTTCACCTCCCGACCCTTAGAGCGGCAATTCTTTGAGGATGGACTGGATATTCCTGATTCAATATGAAGCCAAAAAAGTTTCGCCATCAATGCAAAAAGTAATCAAAACGAATTAATTCAAAATAGGCTACATGGTAAAAAAGCCCTTTTTTAAAGACAACGAATTAACAGACGCCACCCTGATTCACCCACTCTGCAATATTGCTATAGCTGTGGAGAAGAAACGTTGCATCAAATTCCCTAACAAATGGGTGTTTGTTTTATAGTCAAATTCTAAAGATTTTATTGCGTGGTAAATATAATAAGTTAGAAACTTTAAAAGCCCGTGAGCAAGTGGCAGAAAAGAAAAGGCAAAGAATTTCCTATTTGCATACTAATGCGAATAAGGACAGCCATAATTCAATCAATTTGCAGCATAAAATGAATATTCATAAACTGGAATAAGCGACATAGCCACCACTTTATTATCAATTAGGTTTTTAAATATGATCAGAATGATTAAATAATGAATTTGATTACTTTAACCCGGGAAGAAAGTTACGGAAAAATAGATTTTTAATTATACAGAGGTTAAATTTAAATCAGAGAATACACAGTAGCGAAGAATTCTCCTCCGTTTTACTTCCCTTTAATTAAAAACGACTCGAATTAATCCCGAGATTGCTCGGGTAATTCTACATTTTTTTGTTCTGGTTCTTATTTAAAAAAGTATATGATTTTGAGATCGTCCCAAAATATACATGGTCACCCTACAAGTAGCTCTTGTTTTTCGAATGCCAGCTTTTGTGTCCTGCAGAGCAGTCGCGCAGTCGTAAACTTAGGATCAAATGTCTTACAGCAAGTTTCGCTACGCAACCTATCCATTGACGGTTTTATACGGATCTATTTTAAAATTATGTTCACTATACTTTCAATGTATGTTGCATTTGTCCGGATAAAAGGGTGTAGTCGTATTTTTTTGCCCGCTGTCTCGGGTATTCTGTATGCACTTGTTACTTACGTTTAGAAAGTCCTTTTCTAGAGTTATGAGCTGAGAAATTGTAATTTCTTCCTTTGAATACAATGTTCAGTCAATAACAGTTTGTAATATTTAAGATCTACGAGAAATAGACATAAATATTTGTTTATTATTATGACTTATTCTTAACTCTTAGCGAATGATGTAGTACACAATCAGACTCGATTGTCATTTGCTTTTCGTTCTTATTTATTATTTATGCCGTGGGTTATTTTTGAATGTAGGAAACGGATAATCATACTCATTTACAGCCATTGGTCTCACATGCTGTTAGGTGAGGCCTTTAACCTCTTTAAGTTCTTTTTTGTCTCTACCCAAAACCCCATTTCTATCTCAGGCAAAGGCTTCTCTACCCTCCTATCACTCTGGTTAGGGCTGTGATGAAGCAATAGCTATTTTACACAAGATAAATGTAGAGTATGTGTGTGTTTGTGTTTAATTTGTTCCGACTAAATACAATATAAATGATGACTGGATATGAAGAGTAAAAATCTATTAAGTCTGTAAATTAGATAATTAAAAGATATTAGTCACGTATTTTTTACTTTTTCAAAATAACTAAAAACTAACGAGATCAAGAGAATCAGTGTTTAGGAGTAGGGGCTAATAATTACGTCACGATGTTATACAAAACGTACGACATAGTGATGTCATGCGACATTTCAAATTAATGTATCGTAGTAAGTTATTGGTTACGAAAAAAAATGAAAAATAACTGTCTAATATTTTTATTAATTTACCTGAAGAACTAACCTAACCTACCTTTTTTTTTTGTTTATTTGGGGAATCCTCACTCGGGGGAGCGAACGGGTGTCATATTAAACAAAAATTAGTCAATATCCCTCTGTTTTACTACCGTTTACAAATTCAATATAATTAGGTATTAAAGCAATTTTTAACATTAAGGTATTCTTTCACCGTTTCCGAGTAACTAAAAAGCGACAGGTATATCCAAGTTCCCTTATACAATACTTATGTCATAACTCGTAACGAGGGTCACGAAGCCTGAAGCCGCGCATCAACCACTATTAAAACATTAACTCAATAAATCATAACAGACGTCGCCAAATCACATTGATTTATACCTCTGTATTCAATATCAAGAGTTTTTCTTACTTTCATACGAAATATATCCATAACCTCTACGACTCACCCATCATTCTGTCTCATTAAGACATTTGGAAACTAAAAAATATGAGGGAAAGTCTCATTGTGCTGTCCGAATAGGGTTTTTATAATAACTTATGTCATACCAGAAAATATTGTTCGTTGTAAAGTTATGAGTTAAGAGTGAGCTGAAATCGACTTAATTGAATTAAATTGCATTGAAAAGGATGAAAATATAATTAATGAAATTTATTTTGTTTGGTTTTATGATTGTATGTATGGACTTGTTAGAAAAAGAGAAGTAATTTGTTGCTCAGCTCAAAATACACTAAGCTTATTAAAAACTTATGTAGGTACATAATTAGGTTCCTAATTTCAATTTGTATTTTTTATACGTAGGTACTAGTAAATGCTTTTATGGTGTTACGTGCTTATATCCAAATATTTTTATAACAGTAACATAGTCCTTAACAAGTAAAAAAATAACGGCTAAACACACACCCACACGTACACACAGCCACTCACAGACCAACACGCACACACAGTCATTACACATCCACACGCACAACATTTACATACACTCACTACAACTCACCTAGCACACTCTAAACGTACTTCTAATGAGAAAACACTTTGTATCTGGGATAGGGGGGGCCAAGAGTCCCGTAACACAAGTTTTTTACTTACTATGGGCTACTGTCTCCCTACCAATATAATTATCTTGTAGTTATATTAAAAACTATATACTGACGTGTGTAAAACATTAGTGATAATTATGAATAATAAATAACATACAGTTGGTCACTATTTCTTTTTATTAAAAACATAATGAACAAAAACCTAGAATATATTAACTTCGTTTCCTTCCAGTCCCGTGCCCCATATTTTTACTTCTCATGATAAGTTATTAAGTGATAATTAATTCCAGAATGTTCGAGGTAGCAAAACGAAAAGGAATCCGTAAAAAAACTAAATTTTTCTATGTTATTCCAGTATTTCAACCCATATTATCTTCCTTGCGTTTATAAATGATTTTTCACACTGAACTTAATATGTATGTTTACGTAACAGACATTAATACGCGGTATTCCGATGAATGCGACTATTAAGAATTCTTTAACACTAGGTACAATTCTGAAAACTTATGTTATTAGTGTTACTTATTTCTTAATGTCAGAATGTCTACCAAAAAGCTGTCTAATTTATACGTTTTTTTTTCTATTGTTTTTATCTGAACTGTAATTTTTATTTCTATAAGTATTTTGTGACATCGTTACATCTTTATAATTGCCTCGAAAACTTGCAACCGTTTTTATATTTCTTGTAAACTATTATATATTATGGATTTATTTAATTTTATATTATTTAAAAAAAATATCTTATAACGAACTTAGCTATATAATTATACGCATAAAAAAACAAACTATTATCTAATTAAAACCAAGTACACAAAATAATATGTTATACTGTTTATGAACACGAGAGTTACAAAACATATAACATATGTAAATTAGATATTAGAGAATAATAATTATAATTCAATTGATAAATTAGATTTTTTTTATTTAGTTTACATTATAAACAAAGTGAGTCTGCTTTAAATTAAAATGAGCTGAATAAGTCTTAATCCACAAGAAGTTAAAGTAAGATAATATATGATCGCTACCTGTCGTGTGCCTAATAAATAAACAGGTAAAAGTATAGTATTTTCACCAGGCTCTCATGATCGCCGACGATGTAAAAACATTAATTGTACATATATTACATCAATGTACGAACTTTAAGAGATTGACACAAGATCGTAGTTACATTCACGTGGACGCTTTTATACGAAAAATTACTAATATGAAACAAATTTGAAGAATATTATCACTATAGGCATTAATAGATAAATTATCAAGCTAATAAAAAGTATCTTATCGTCCGCCTAATGTAAATATAATTAAATTATTTAAAGATATTCGTAGGTCTATCTATTTTTGTTTTATTGTAAATAATTTTGCAGAAATTCAAATGGACTTATTTAAATATTTGATTTAGTGTTGCCTTTATTCATGTAACTTTTATTTCGTGTCGCGTTTTAGTTGGAAAGTTAAGACGCATGACAGATCCACTGGACATTTCGTGGTCGACTTGTGTGGTCTCGTCCTACTCATTTCACCACAAAAACCTACCGATTCGCTTTTTATAAAACAAAATTACAACTGCATTTACCCTAAAAGTAGTATCGCTGAAATTGAACCTTAATACAAAGAGATACGGAACGTCAATTTGTCGAAATAATGTTTGCGAAAAAAAAAACACTCGAATAATTGGCTTAGGACCTGTCAAAGCGAAATGATTTCGTCGCGACCAATATCCCCAATTAATTGTTGAAAATAAAAGGATTCTGCGGAAATAAATTTCTGCTTATTTTTTTTATTATTCGACCTCCCTCGTTGATCGCAGTGGGGGTGACATTGTGACGGCAAATGGGAACTTTGGTATTGTTTAATAAATTTTTGATGATCCTACAAACAAGACATAAGAGATTTTTGCTAGTTTTTGTTCGGCAATTGTATAAAAGTTGGTCATTTTAAGGAAAATCTTTGGTGGTCTCAATAATCTACCATTTGGTTTTTAACGGACGCATAAGGGAGAAAAACTACATTAAAACATAAAATTTACGGCCATGATTACATAATAAATAGTAATATTCACATAAATAACATAATTATGCATGAGGTTGTATGATCAAACAATAAATACCAATATAACTTTACACCGAACTTGCTCTTTCGTCTGTATGCAGAGACCATTCATAATAATCGGGAAAACAAACATATAAATATTGATAAGTATAATATGTTGTTGTGTATAAATGTTGACTGATAAAACCAGTCAAAACCATTTTTGACGGTATCAATTAGTCAAAACTACTTTTAAGCTGCTCCATTAGGCAAAACTACTTTTAAATGTTATTTCAGTTAAAAGTAATATTGGCGAAAGCATATGGTTAAAACTACTTTTGACTGATTTTGCAACTTAAAAGTACGTTTGTCTACTTAAGAGTTTTGACTGCAACATATACAATATTCAATTAAAAATTATTGCCCTCTACAATGTTTAAGTATCCAACCACTATTAATAATTATAACGTTAAATTAAATGTAATTTTGCAAGTAATGACGCTCGCTCTGTAAAAGGCCGTCGACGAGAAGCAGTACTGAGCAACAGAAGCACGCATGGTCCCTATTACCTGTCTATTTAAGGCCGATAGTTTGTAGGTGATAAATGGCTGTAATAACTGTATTTTCTTTTACAGATAAATAGTCACGCCATAAACCACTGCTTCGCTAATTCCGAAGCCTTAACGTAATTGATTGGATTTCTGCTGATGTCTTTAAAATGGTTTCTAAGGTATAGGGTACGATTATAGGATTTTCATAGGTAGTATCATCTATTTGTGTGATTACTAATGTGTAAAATTTATTTTACATCGTGCAAAATAATAAACAATAACAGAAATTAAATGCTCAAGTCCATTTCTCCACCGCAACTTAACTTTAAGACGTTCTTAATTGTCTATATATCGCTACTTTAAACAGTTCACAGTTAACGGCATCTTAATACTGATTGACGTAGTATTCGGCCATTAGGAACACAGAAAAATGTTAATTTATTTATAAATTTTAAACAAACACAATTATAATACGTTTTTCTTTTCGTGTCATACATTTCTCTCCCAGGATTTCTTTACGGTCCTCGAGGGAGTCCAATGTTAATTACTGTACAATACAAGCAGTGTCGATACAAAACCTTGTTCACACAATTCGTCTCTGCAATTCAGATTATTTGGTAAATATTAATGAACGAAAGTACTCAACATAATCTCCGCCTTTTGTTTCCACTATGAGACAGCTAAAAACCAAACATACCTGCATTGAAACTAAACCCTTAAACCGATTATACGTTTACAAGCGCTAATGAAACCATTGGTACTCGAGTCAGCTCCACAACGCTTACCAATACTCAAGTAAAAATTGATAATTAAATTCAAGCGGTTGCATCAAAATGCCCCAAAAATGCCAAAGGAAGTCTAACAAGCGAAACACTGGTTTACAATATGGACAAAAACGGTCCGCCAAATGTTCCGAACACGATTCTAACACGGTTCGGAACATGTCCCGAGGTTTTTGTTGACATGTCCAAACTTGTCTACTTATGCACGAATCCGAAATGATGCTTCGATGCTGCGATTCTCGAAACGGGAGCGGGAAGAAAATCGATTTATTTCGATAAAAATGGACCGAATTTATTTTAGTGTTTTGAAAAGAACTATTTATCTTGTTGAGAATGAATGAATCGGCTGAAGAATGCTCCATCCGGTATGCTTAAAAAAGTTTGCCGAATTATTTTTTGAATTTGTTGTTCATATGTATGAGGTGTTAAAACTACCATCGTTAGTTTGTCTATTGTTTTAAATGTTAATGAATTGTTCACAGTCCAGAATTATAATTGAGTTCTTATTCTATTGCAGCAGTATTAAAACTAAATAAATAACTTTGAAATACATAGGTGCTAATAAGTTTATTGTTCTATTTTAGGTCCCAATGGCGACTTTTTTCTTTATTTAATACGTACCTTATAATATCAGTGAATATATTAATCTCACAGGGAATCAATTCTCTCGAAACAGGTTTACCCAACAAATTCTCAAAAGCTTGAATAATCCTGAAAAATCCATGCAAATATAATTCGCAAACTCATGTAGGATTTATATGATATTAAAGGCTATTAAGAGAGATCAAAATATCGAGCAACCGTATAAATGGGTCCCATGGAACCAAATGAATACAATTTCGGTTCGGAAACTTGGACATCGCTCGCCTTGCAGTATCCAAAGTTTTGTATAATGTGCTCCTAAATGTCGTTTTTGTGAGTTTGACAATGCCTGTATACGACTTCCAATTCTTATTTTTGTTATTTCTTTTATTATTTGTTTTTAAATATTTGAGGTATTTTTGTTTTATTGATAGGGATTTTGTGAATGTTTAATATTAGAATAATTGTGATTTTTTAAATTTACACTTCAGTAAAAAACCGACAATGACGTAATGTTTTTTAGGGTTCGGTAGCTCAAAAGGAAAAAAAAGGAACCCTTACAGGATCGCTTTCTTGTCCGCCTATCTTATTTTTACCTATAAACACAGAATGTTTTAATACATTCTATTATCATCAAAATTAGCTCTGTCTGTCTGTTACGCTTCACTGCCAAAGCGCTCTTCCGTTTGTGATGAAAATCGGTAAGGAGTAAGCTTGGATTCCAAGAACAGACATAGGCTACTTCTTGACATCCACTCGGGAAGAGCCGCGAGCAAAAGCTAGTCTGTTATATAGTAAGTTTAGTTGACCGCATTTATATCCTTTTTTTGCTGGAACTAAATCAAGCCAACACAATGAATTTAATATTTTTTATCTTTGTTTTTTTTTTTTATTATAACCGATAGAAGCTTCCTTGTCGATGGCTATATAAAACAAATGATCGCTCAGTGATTGCGCATCGGTTAAAACGTGTTTCCATCTAAAAACTGTTTATTACGTGTGAATTAATTAATGACCGGAAGACTAACCACACGATCCGATACCATAGGATACGCTCATAAGTTCAGATTTCAAAGTTAATGTCTATAGTTTATTTTTTACATTAGTTACTATTTCTGACAATATCATAGTTTCATGTATGAGATGACAATCATGAAGGTTAGAATTTAAAAAAGTTGCATTAATAAAAACATATAAAAACCCCGACTGCTAAGAATCATTAAGATTTGATAAGGCAGGGCTATATATATATTACACTAGCTGTCCCCCGCGATTTTGTTTGCGTGTTTTAGGTTCAACGGTTTTTCATTTTTGCAAAATTTTTCATTTATGCTCCGCTCCTATTAGCCTTCCTCAATAAACGGACTATCCAATACAAAAATAATTTTTAATTCCAACCAGTCGTTCCTGAGATTAGTGCGTTCAAACAAACAAAAAAACAAACTCTTCAGCTTTATAATATTAAGTATAGATTTAAACATACAAGTTGCATGTATTTTTAATCGTATTGATACCTTAATCAATAGGTTTAGTAAAAAAAAAACAATATAATAAAAAAAGGTAATATACCTACATTTTTTTTTTTCATTTGAAAAATATTTTTTTATTTTGGAATTGTCCCAATCAATATTAAATCATGGAGTTCCTACTACCAACGAGATAGCCGTTTCATTATAATAATTTCACACGTCCTGCTCTGTAGTAATTATGATGAAAGCTTGTAATCGGATAGCTCTGTTTTTGTTTGCTTTGATGTTAAGTGCCCGTCAGGTGTATTATAAGGATCATGTGAGAGAAACTGTTCTAACATTATTAGGTGATGTAGCCAGATTTTATACGTACTAATTAAAGGACGTTTATAACAAAAATGTGTAATGTAAATCACGTTTATAAGTTTACGGAACTTTGTTCTTTAAAGACATGTACTTGCCTTAACAAAATACAGGCATTTTTTTTAATGATTGTTACTTTCGTACTGAAGTAAACTATTGCATCGTATTCGGCAGTTAAGCACTTTAAATTTTTCAGTACTTACATAATATGTAGAATAGGTACCAACCATGTTTTATTAATCTATGATTTCACTGTATTTTTAAGTAAAATTTCTTTACGCACGCTTGACTTGGGGAGAAAGAAAAGCTTGAGGTGAATGCGTGACGAGAGCGTTATGAAAAGTGTGATCGGGCGAGGCGAACGGAAAACTTATTTCAGAAGTTTCGTATATAAAGAAGTTTTATTTCATTCGTGTGGTCTAAAGCACACTCGTTTTTTTACGTCGATAAGATTAAAGTTTTAAGATAATATTGAGTAAGTTTATAGATAAGTACAAGTTCATAACCATGTGTATTATGTATTATTCTATTAATAAATACATTAATAATAATACTAGTAATAAAATACTAAGAGTTAATGCATCTAAGATGTAAAACCATTTAATTTCATTTATGTAACCGTCTCAGTGTCGATTCATTAATCATAATTCAATTGTCCTTCGTAATTATATTCTACTCCTACATTTGTGAGTCATTTTATGATAACATTAAATGAGATTTATTTTAAATATGTAAATTAATGTACATTATGACAAATTAAAGCAACCATGTACCATCTAGCAAGCACAGCTTTAACATCTCAATACTAAACAAAACAATATCATGTAAAACCTTATCACTGGACTTACAAATTGATATTATAGAACTTAATATTAAATAGAGACAACGATACAAAATAACTATCGAAGGAACGAGAAGACAAATAAAAGTAACCTAACCTTAATTTTATTGTGCCCATATAAGGACCGAACAGAAATGATTTTATTTAGAACAAGGTATTTAATATTGATTTCTAAGTTCTATCAGACAAGGTTGAAAATTGATTGGTATGTTAACAATCGTACCGTGTGCAACCACGGACGTTGATTATGACAAGTAAATTATAGTAATAAAGAGGTTTTCAATGGTTTAAATGTGTTTTAAGGTTTTAAACTCGGTTAAGATATTGTGATGTCTTTATGACGTAGTAAATGTATGGTTATTATGTAAGGAGGTGTATTATAGTGACGGTGTTCAAGCTAGTGAATAACTGAATGCTGGATAATGTCAAATGAGTATATTAGAGGAAGCTTGAAAGTAGCGCCCGTGAATGAAAAGATTAGAGGCAACCGTTTGTCCTGGTATGGATATGCTATGAGGAGAGATGAAAGTCACATAACTAAACAAGTTATGAGTATGACTGTGTATGGGTATACATGCAGAGGAAGACCGAAAAAGATATGGATGGATTGTGTAAAAGATAATATGAGAAAGAAAGGAGTGAATGCTGAGATGGCAAGTAGTAGAAATGAATGGAACCAAAATATGCATTGTGCCACACCTAAATAATTGGGGACAGGGCAGGGAGAAGAGGATGATAATGTCAACTTGATATAAAACTGCTTGTTTACTAAAAGAAAACTATAAATGCTATTTATATGTGTTTACAAGGATTTATTTTTAGCGAGCATTATGGTCGATTACAACAGACAAATTTAAACAAAAATTTCAATTATTTAAAATTCATATAAATACTTACTATTATAAGAAATAGAAACACAAAAGAATGTGTATCATATCGTAATCGTATTTGTAATTTAATCAACGTTCAAAACTGTTATTAGATTTAATTTGAACAAAAACATTTGTGATATAAAAAAAAACAAATTAGTATGCGATATTTAGAGCGATAATAAATAATACCAGGCTGTATATTTTTTTATTTTATTTAGTGCGGATGCTAATATAGGCAGGTACTATACCTATAGGTAAAATATATAATATAGCACGATTTTAAAGCTTATATATGTAAATGTAGTACAATCCTCGAGGTGATCTGTGTCTATGTCAATCTGCCGATACTTGATGCCCACCTAAACTAGTCTCAATTTAAATAATTAATCAGCGTGTGGGCTCAAATCACCTTGTTTACAGTCCGATTTGAACTAACAACATGTAGTAATGTTAAAACACACTTACTTAGAAGGCTAATAGATTGTTTTAGGATAAATTTTTGGTTAAGTTTCAAACTGTAAATGTAATGTACCTACTACTGTTTTTTTTCTTGAACCTGATATGTAAATAAAATAGTTATTTACGTGTATAAAAAGTATTTTTAAAAGTACCGCCTCTTGGAATAATCTCTACTTAATATACTCTGAGGAAATAATATTTCAAGAAAAATAAGAGGTCTTTGCTACGTAGTGGGGAAGTATCGGCTAGAGAAGTTACATTACTTTAACACTATGTCGAACTTACTTCAAAATTGATTTATCCAAAATTATATACCTATATTTTTTTTTTACAAAAAAACATAAAATTGATCAGTATAGGTACATTATTTCGTGCAAATAAAAAAAAAAGAGGGCCAGTTCTTTCGTGTGTTAGTAGGTACACTTAGTTACACAATTGAAATCGAATATATTTGAAGTAGAAAACAAATGTGTTTGTCAGATGTTTGTTTCAAAAACACTATCATTTTCACCGAAACTCCTGTTTGCAAACACTTTCTGTTACGATTTCGATGAAATACCTAATAGTTACTGGTATACCAATCAATTCGTAGAAATAAAATCAAAACAATGTAAAAGCTATGCGACCTTGGAACCCGTGAGTAATATTTGTTTCATAATTGTAGTCACGTAGAGTCGCGCGACTCTGTATAACAATGACTTTTGTGTTGCATTATCCCCTAATCAATGGTTCGAAAAATCAATTGTTTTGTGATGTCAATGGTGCTTGATTAGAATGATAGCATGTGGCTGTGGATACTCTAGAAATCGATTTTTTTGGTATGGAATTGTTGGTTTTAAGAGTAGGTTCTATCAAAGTAACAATATTGAGTAATAGATAGATATATCGTAAGGGTAATTAAAAAAGGCTTACTTTATTGAATATTGTTGTCTTATTAATAGAAAAATTTGACTTAAAAAAAGTATATTTTATTTAAATAATTACAAAGGTAAGTAATCTAAATTTTTACAATAATCAATAACTGACCACAGACAATAAAATCAATGTTACCAATTTAACATATTATTGCATTACATTGCCTATATAAACTCTAACAAATATATAAGTTTAACACAAAAAAAGGAAATCCAAACTATTTCAAAGCCTACGCAATACTTACTTAAAATTTATATTTAGGTGTGATAGTAAAATCTTTTCAAGCACAATATTGTGTAATTGTGTAAATAAAAGTATGTACTAAGTAAAAGAATATAAATAAACTTAAATCTTACTGTGCAGCTTCTGTTCCGTACGTACTGTGTACTGAATTTATGTTATTTCATACCTCTATGAGCTTCTTCCAATTAACATTAAGTGCATTTTTATAAATTAAGAATAATTACTGAAAATTTGTCTTCTTATCAGGAAGATAAATATCTTGATGTAACGTGATGTATTTGCTTCCTCATATGGTCAAAACGTGCGCAATTAAACTGTCGCGACATCTAAAGGCCGAAATAGACAGTAAACTCCAGTTATACAAGCGAGAAATCCGACACAAATTTCTTAAAGTTATTTTAATAAACAATTAAACGCATAACCGGCAAGCTTCGACCGACATAACACACTTGATATTTCGAGTATTTCCCCAAATAAAATAATTGTCGGCGGCATTACGTCAAGCGTGCTTTTAAAGCAAATAAACTGAATAAACGATGACTTTTAATTACTTAATCAAGGCGATAAATAAGAGGAGAGTGGAACAATTTAACGATTCGTCGCCATTACTCACGCGTTATGATTTTAATAAGGTTTTACTACAGAATATTTAATAGTTCTACGTACGGTTTTACGTTTGATCGTCTGCCATACCCTTAGAGGAATAAATAAGTAAAGTATAGAGTGCGCATATCGAGTATGAACTGTTGGCACTAGTATGAACATGTTAAATCGTAAAATTTATGTCGAAACAGAGCGCACCGTTTTATTAAAACTATCTTAAAACTTAATAATAACTTAATATTCGCATAAACGTCTGTCGTCGCACGGAAAACGTAGTAAATTTAGCTGAAAATGTGCTTACGCTTGGTGTAAAGGGCTGCTAGCAATGCGCACGCTCTATGCTTGCCTATGGTTACTCTAAGGTGATACCAAAGCGAGTTGTTACCGTTGTAAGTTGCAAAGTTCGTGGTAAATTATGACCAAAGTTTTGCACGCATCATTCTTCCGTTCTTAAAGACTTCTGGTACATATGAGATTTGCGAATACGTCTGATAAATTGTGATGTATGGAAGTAAAAGTTAAAAAGGTGTCATTAATTTAACGAGGCTCGGGTTCAAGTTTAAGAGTCGTAAAGGATGGATAATGATTGTATTGATATATTGTAAGGAAGAAGTTATTTAGGTACGTAATATGGTTATGTTGAATGCTGTAAATAGCACATTTCTTATACCTAAGTTAAAGTAATTTGGTTCTTAAATCTATACTAATATTATAAAGCTGAAGAGTTTGTTTGTTTGTTTGAACGCGCTAATCTCAGGAATTGAAAAATTATTTTTTATATTGGATAGTCTGTTTATTGAGGAAGGATATAGGCTATATAACATCACGCTACGACCAATAGGAGCGGAGCATAAATGAAAAATGTTGCAAAAATGAAAACCCGTTGAAACTAAAACACGCGAACAAAGTCGCGGGGGACAGCTAGTATATCATAAACATAACTAAAAATAGTTACAAGGGGTTAAAGGACAAACGTATCGGGAAGATCAATTTTATCACTCCTTATATTGGTGTGAAGATGTAGCTTTTAGCAGTGAGCATTTAGCTCTTTATTTCTACACTTCAAAGTCGTTTCACTAATCAATAGAAATTTATCTACACATATATATTAATTCTGCATCTTCTTTACAAAACAAACTCGCTCCCGCTGTCTGTACGCTTAATACCTACCTACTTTTAAACTACGCAACGGATTTTAATGCAGTTTTCAACAATAGATAGAATAATAATAATAATATAATAATAATATCTTGGGACATCTCACACACGGTCATCTGATCCCAAACTAGGCAGAGCCTGTGCTATGGCAACCAGACAACTGATAAACATACTTATATATTTCTAAATACATACATATTATAGATAATCTATCCCCAGACACAGAACAAATGATCGTGCTCATCACACAAAGATTCGTCCTGGGTGGGAATCGAACCCACGATCTCCGGTTTAGCAGTCAGGGTCACTAACCACTAGACCAACAGGCCCGTCATAAGAATGATTCAAAAGCAAGGTTCACATTTATAATACATGCATACATACTACAGAAAACCCGTACGAAGCCGGGGCTGGTCTTTAGTATACACTATACCTCAAAATACATAGCACACATTACATTAAAGTTAAACCAGTTGATAAATTAACCGCACGCGTTGACAGTCGTTATTATTTGTGGCCCTAACTTTACCGACTATTGAGACAATTTATGAACTGTGATTCGAAACTCAACGCTATCCTATCGTTAAACCAAGTAATGTTCTGCATTACAATATATGTTGTTTATAAAATATTGTTATTAATAATACTGGGTTTTTATTGTCCCACAGCAGGGCAAAGACCTCTCACCATAGTGAAAAGTTTCTATCTCTTCTTTCTATATGTAAGATTATATAATGTAATGACGACGCCCGTGGTCGAGTGGCGTACACACAGATTTTCAAGGTGTCGCGAGCTCTGAGGTCCCGGGTTCGATCCCCGGCCGGGTCAATGTAGAAAACCACTTTTGTACATTGTCTCGGTCTGGGTGTTTGTGGTACCTTCCTTGTCTCTGAATTCCATAACACAAGTGCTTTAGCTACTTACTTTGGGTTCAGAGAAATGTATGTGATGTTGTCCACATTAATTTATTAAAAAAATAAAACAAAATAGGCTTGATTAATTATCTAAATATATAAAATAAAGTCGAGTTAGTTACACCCACAGAACAGATAAAAACAGTTAATCTGTTCTGTGGTTACCCCGTTTTAACTGAAGAACGGGCGGACGGACCTATTTTTATGATTTTTGATTAATAGGATT
This sequence comes from Diachrysia chrysitis, assembly GCA_932294365.1. Lineage (NCBI taxonomy): Eukaryota > Metazoa > Arthropoda > Insecta > Lepidoptera > Noctuidae > Diachrysia > Diachrysia chrysitis. The sequence continues at coordinate 12,302,377 of OW028651.1, read as the reverse complement.
TGCGGTCGCGAATCTACCATACAAAATATTGGAATGGGAACTAGCTGTAGTTCCTACTTACACGAGTGGAACAGCGGGGCACAGCTAATCATTAACACAATTTGCCCATTCTGTCTCTAATTATGGGCAAACCTCTCCTTTCTTTAAACTGATTTTGCATTTACTATTTTTCAATTCTCGACGAAGACTACCTAGACGTTGATAAATAAGTTTATGTTTTCATTAATTTGTTGTTATTCAAACAAAAAGCATTTGGCGGAAAACTTAATTAGTTTCTCCTTTGTCTAACTGTTTGTAAGTTCTAATAAGGATATTTTTTTCTAGACGCCTGACTTTTGGATTGATTGATCTCCGCGGTAACAACTTATAAGCTCAACAAGGAATACTGACGAATTGTCTTGCATAATTTGTGAAAAAAGTAAAATGTCACAACCATAATTAACAGCTTTGTTACAAATACATACATTATAATTTACAATGAGTCTCATTATTACTTGAGAAGCTAATTAACTAACAAAGAGACGAACGAGCGCCACTTTTTAGTGTCAATACTTTTTCCACAAGGATGCGGTACCATAGCTGGCTTGTACAGTCAGCAATGACAGACGACATCTCAAGAAAATTAAATTCCATTTTTACTCAAAATCTGATAAATCTAAAAAAAAAATATTTAATAAAATACAAAAGCATTTTTACTTACAAATCAACATCATTTAAAGTTAAAGGTCTTTTAAGGGTCTTTTGTACAACAGGGAAATAAAATTCTCCACACATATATCTTTGTCTGCTGACCGTACATACTTTGATGTAAAGATAGTAACGCTAATTAGGCACTGACGGACAGCGGGACTGTCAAATAAAGTGCGACAGTCAACACCGCTTGCTCTTTGTAAATGTCAAAATGGCATATACAGAATCAATAAGGCCGCGAAACAAAAAATGACATTTGGAGTCATTTTAATTACCATTGACACTGTCAATTGGTTTATAACGTATTTACTAATGAGGTTCTTGTTAAGTCAAAGCAATCTTTTTCAGGTCTAAGATAACATTTATTATGGGGCTTTTCTCCCATCAACTGACTACCTACCCTACCCCACCCTACCCTATCATACCCTACCTACCTATCCTATCCACCTACCTGGTTCCTAACTAGGTAGTCGCTTTTCATAACAAAAGATTTCAATTATTATTTTTTTATACCAACATGTTTCCTGACAATAACGGACACAATAAAAATAATTATCCAACTTGGTACAGTCGTTCGGAAGTTATGCGCGTACATACATTTTAATGTATGTAATCACATTATTAGCGGTTTTAACATAATACATATTCCATGTTTCACGGTGTTGGAAATTATTTTGTAAGTAGATTATATTGTGCTATTTACTACATGAGAATATTTGTAGATGTATTTTGGTTACACCTTTACGTATTACTTAATGGATTTTCATTAAATTTCACTCATGAATAGTTCATACCCCGGATTAACTTACAGGATTTCGTGTTTTATATAGTTCGTGCACACACGTTTTCTATTTGTGTTACTCATACTCAATACAGATAAACAGTTTTGCTTAAAACTTGTTATACAGATAGCCTGTTACAGTATACATATATAATAATTTTATTTTTACTAAACGCAGTACAAGGTCCTTGTTAATTTAGTCATCAGTCAGCAGCTTAAAGTGTTTTCGACATCCAATCCCAACTAATTTACAAATCATATACAATAATCAGCCTTTCATTCGTGTAAAATAATAACATTTTACACAAACAAAATCTTATGTAAATTTTGGCTTTTAACCCGTTAGCTGTCGACGGGGGGTAGATTGGACCCCAGTTGCAAACGTTCGGTCGGTCAGACCGCTTCACAATAACTTTGAGGGAACATGACACCTGTCAACCACCTCCGTGGGTTTTGGCGCCTAATTAAATAGAAGGCATAAAATTTGGAAAGTTTCTACACGTTATAAAAATAAAAATTGTTTCTTAATTCTCATAACAGTTTTAATCCTATTGATCTTTACTTGAAAACCCTGGGTTAGTTTGTCTATATTTATAGCTTGTTACATGTTTTTCCCAAATACATACAGAAATTTAATTTAATTTATATGGCGCATAAGTTAAATATATATCTCTATTGGGAAAACCTTCCTCGGATATGTTGTTATTTAATTAGTAATGGGCATTACGCATCGTTCTATTTATTTCTCGACTAACTTGATAATAATTACTTAAAGTTACCTCGCAGTGATAATGTTACGATGTGGACTTTACAGCCCCGTCCCTAGATCAAGATGGCCGAGCCGGCAAAGTTGCTATAAAAATATGTCCCTAAATAATAAAAACTTAGATCCAGCCCTCCCTTGCTCTTTTTGCCTTATTAAGATTGTTAGCAACGCATTAAGTCGAGGTCCGACCCCCATAGGGGGTGCCCTTAATGAACGTTGCTAACCTAGTTAGTATTTCTATTGCTCTGGCTGAAAGCCTTATGGTTTAGCCAAAAACTCCGGTAAAGCAGTCAAAATCTCCGATAAGGCTCACTGCGGTAAACCTCTACAAAAAAAAAAGCTGTGGACTTCAGGTTGCAGCCGTTTTGGGCAACGGGAAACTACTATCGTCCATTTAAATCATGAGTTTGTAGGAGATACAAGGGATATACTCTTTTAAAACCGGCATCGCATCTTCAATACCTCTGGTGTTTAAGGTGTTCATGAGCAGTCGTGTTCTTTCCAGTTCTTCTTGTTTTGTTTGCCAGTTTATAGACAAAAAAAATAAAACTATTATTCTTGCATTAAAATAAATTATAACTAAATAAATTTTAAAATAACCTGATTGATAACCCAAAAAAGGCCTATTTTCCGGTAATTCTGTTACCTTAAAAGTTTTTATCACTTCTAACAACCTGCGCCATTGCAATTAGTTCCTGTTTATAATATTAATAAATATAGGTATACAGGAAATATTATATAATTATAAATTATAATCATTACGTAAGGTCACTTATAATGTTGCATGCAAATCATTTTAATTGTTATTACTATAACATGTAGCAAAAATTTTCCAGGAATTATGTTCCATATTATACATATATTAATCTAGCTGTCCCCCGCGACTTTGTCCGCGTGTTTTAGATTCAACTGTTTTTCATTTTTGCATAATTTACATGTATGCTCTGCTCCTTTTGGTCGCAACGTAATGTTATATAGCTTATAGCCTTCCTCAATAAATGGGCTATCCAACACTGAAAGAATTACTCAAATCGGACCAGTAGTAGTTCCTGAGATTAGCGCTTTCAAACAAACCAACAAACTCTTCAGCTTTATATATTAGTAATATATATAAATTATTTAATTAAGGAAATAATAGCCTATAATAAGCCTATAATAAGCCTATAATATTAATAGTATTGTAAAAGAAGGCAATATTTGGTTATTAAGCTCCACTATGAAAAAATAATACAATTTTAATTGCATTGAAATTGAGTTCATTTAAATATTAATTGAGTTACATTGCTCGTTAGTTATCCATGAGTAAAGCTTTACCTTATCAATATTATATTTATAGTGCACAGTGCAACAGGTAATATTTTAAACAGATTTATTAATAGAGTTATAACTAAAAACCTTGACTTGACCCTGACGTTTTAATTTCCCAAATGTTATTCAACTAAGGGCTGATAAAACCAACGCCAGATAACTTTTAATCGTTGAATAAAATTGACGTCTGGCAGAATTTGTATGGAAAAAAATAAGTGGCAATAGCCTAATGGTAATAGGTGAAGATCTTGAGATCGAGAGGTCACAGGTTCGATCCCGCCCCATTGCACTATTGACGTGAACCCACTTCAGATACAAGCATATTTAGCTTAGTTGGAGGGGTTAACAAGATTGCTAGTAATGTGAATTCCACCCACATTGCTAGTAACCTTTTAAAAAAAATTAATTATTTCTCGGATAAAAATATGTGGCGTTGGAAAAAACAACCACAAGCAGAAAATTACTTTCTTGAAAAAATAATACCAAATAATATGGATCAATATTCTTGACATGGCACGTCTCTCTAACTTCCGGCGCAAACGTCACCAGTCGGAAGCTTCGTTCGTCCACAGATTAACGCCCGCCAAATATCACCTTTCAAAAGTTCAATCACATTCGAAACATCGTAAATGTGCAATTTGAATGCGCACCGCTTGAATTATAAACACTACTTTGTAATCATGATGTATAGCTGTCGGGGTAGACAGATATCCGAGAAATGGGCCTTATAAACTAGTTAGTACTAAGAAATAATTATGATTCTATTGTTAGAGATAGGCTATGTCTAGTGTACAGCTGGAGTAAGAATGAAAGTGAACGAAAGGAAGAATAAGAATAATTTATTTCCTCAAAACTTTGCTACATCCAGTAAACTAAACATTATTATACAATTAAATCTAAACAATGATAATATATATAGCAGTGGTCTCCAAACTAAGCATCGCTTGCATCTTAGAGACCAGAGTATTCGTTACATTGCATTATATATACATTAAGTCAGCGAAGGTAGAATTATTTTGGATCCTTACATGTAAAAGTTTTTCTAAAGAAAATAGATTATGTTCATTTGATGCGAGAAAGCCTCTTTTTTAGGATTGAAAAGAAAATACAGTCAATGCAGATTCCCATTTTTTAATCCCAGGTTTCCTCAAGACGTTATCCTTCACCGATTTTGACAGTGTTTTCTCAAAACAGTCACAAAGTACATACACAATTAGGAATTGCCACTAATCATAACACGAAATACAATCAAACATTAAATATAGCTGGCCACCACGACATTATATTTGTTCGCTCCAGCTTAATTAACAAAGGTAAAACCCACGAAACTTATCTTATCTTCAAAACAATGGATTGCCACACAACATTGCCGAAAACGGAAGAATTTCCGAAATTAGTTTGTAATATATTTTAGATTACCTAAAATCCCGATTTAATTGACCGCAAATATTGATAACGGTGGCAAATATCAAGGTAAATTTTCAATAATAATATCTGTAATTTCCATTTATTGCCCTCATTAGTTTTGTAACATACGTATAAGGCATAATCAAAAATATAAAATAGGAGCTGGAACGAAATATACCCAAAACAGGAAAATTACCACGGAAAATAAAAGTACTAATTTAATTTAAAATCTTTTAATACCTATGCTGGTATATTAAGTAAATCTTGTCATTGTAGCACAAATTAAAATACCCATCAGAATATTAAATAATAGTGTGTTTAAAATAGACTGATGAAACCACATTGGTATCGAATTGCCTGACTCCACACGGATAAACCGAGCGGCTCCGAAAATGAATAATCTAGAAATCAATAAGAACGTATAAGATAATCCCTCGGTTTCTAAACAACTGCTTTTTACAATCAGTATTATAAATCGAATGACAACTAAATTGATATCTTCACCAAACTCATAACCAATCACAGCTGTTGAATCCAGGTTTGACGGAAATTTATGAATTTTTATGTTTCTCAGCCTTTCAGAAACTAGGGTTTAAGTCTTAGACCGTTGATACACGAGGTGACGCAAGTCTTCCTTATACGACGACTTTAATCTCCAAGAACTCGCGAGCCTGAGTACGAAACTCTTATAAGTTTGTATGGCAATAGTTGCTTGTATACTAAAATCATCGGGTATCGGATACGCTTCTTGTACGAACGGACTTAAATGTCTTAAATACATGCTATGTATGTACGAACGGGCTTAAGTTCACAATAATATGACCAGCTGTAAGTGATTTCAAAGCACAGAGTTGTCAAAAGTGCAGACACCTCTACTTCCTCGTTGCCAATGTCCACAGCATACAAAATTACACCGGACGTCTTGTGTGAACTTTCCAATAGCCATTTTATACTTACACTTAGATTAATAAATCCCACTAACAAATTTGAACCTGATTTTGATGAGAATAAAGTCTATTTTAGTTTGGATACTTGATTAAAAACGTTGAGTTATAAATTTGTTTTTAGTTACTTTTTCATGTAAAGGAAGCAGTAGGTATACACTGGTGACATAATAGTTTTGAGACGTGTCCTACATCACCAATGCCTTTATTTCGGTACATGGAATAGATACGACACCAGCATAGTTATATATGTTTAGACAATGGTCAAAGTCTGCGAAAATATTTTTTACGAGTCGGCGCTATTCAAGTTTTGATATTGCATTGTTTATGAAACTTATTCTTCATACATAATACTGGCGAATTTTTAGCACTACTCCGTGCATTTTTATGTGTTTTTCTTGCATTATATTTTTGAGGAAAATTCTGCTGCAAAGACCTTGTGTAGTAAAATTTTAACGCCTCGGTTTGTTGAAGTTGTGTCGAAGTGCAGTTTAACAACTATTATCGCTTTAGTTGGGTTTGGTGCAGCTCATTTTACATGTAAAGTAACCATGCAGTTAGATGTGAAAGCCACTAACTAAATTATTACTAAATAATTAGAATTCTTGCACTCTAACTGTTGTAAAATGTATTTACTTTAGAGGGCTTAAAGCACGCCAGTGATGCTTAAATAAATAAATGTGACCTCGTTATAAGAGCACGTATTACTTGGAGGTATGGATGGTATGATGGAGGTCCATCAAAACTATCAGAAGAAAAGCTAGTTAGAGGGATTTCTTTGTGGATGCATGATACATAGGTAGGTACAAATCACACAAAGAACCCCCGAGGTAGGTACCTAGAATCGATCATACAAATGTGATCTATCACTTGTCGACCAGTTCTAGATAGGTGTGACAGGTTGTATATCTATAAAATTTCGGCACCAGAAAGAAACCATACAGACTTCGACGAAACAAAACATAAATCAAGTGTTACATTGGCGCCGATTCCCTTGAACGCTAACTTAATCAAAATTAAACCATTGCTATCTTTTACTAACACGGCAACAGATAACAACGAAATTAGAAATGTCAAACGGTTTTTCGCCTTGAACATCACTGTGTTTTAGTGCAAACTTTTCTGCGTGTCGGTACATTTGTAAGAGAATTTTAGTCAAAACTAAATTTGACACCTCTAATTTTCGTCTGTCCTTTTCTACTTGTGTTTAAGTAAAAAAGATACCCCTAGAATAAATTTAGTGTGGATTTAACAGAATCGGGGCCATTGTCTTTCAATTACAGTGACAGATTGTGGAGCAGCAAAAATGATTACGCAGCACAACTCCATGACGTGACGGCTGCAACACTGGAGCAAATTAAATGGAATGTCAATTTTATTCAGGCCTGCTTCATTCGACGCCGCTTGTTATGCAAATTGAAAACACCCTAAATCATGGGTATTTCCATGAGCTTACAGTAAGCAAGCCTGCTAACTTAATTTGACATTTGTGTACCTATTAGGTAATTGAAGGCTATTTTTTTTGTGAGACAGTGTAGTCTTTCGGCACGCAGAAGGTAAATAATGTTTTTTAAAAAAGGATTTTTTTGAGTTTCTAATCGTTAAACATCATCACCCATTGCTTAAAACCACATGTTGCATCTCATTTTCTTTGTTATGAATACCGGAATAGAAAAGCAACGTTTGATGTTAGTCACTTGATGACGAATTGTATAATTTGACAAACAGACACATTACCTCGGTAAGAATACAAAAAAGTTGGACCTCTTGACAACCCCACTATCTATCCGTAGGATTTCACTATATGAACAAAATCTACTACATAAAACTACGGAAAAATACCTTGTTAATTATACAAACATCTCAACCAATCTGGCGCCAGGATATAAAAGGACCATAATTTTTGAGAGTGCATTCACTATGCGCGGTGCAACGAGGCAATTAGGACGGATACGCACGTGACGATGCTCACACCAGCACGTGAGGTGAAACCTTATGCTCACGATACGGACAGTTACATGGGATGTCTCTACTCTACGAAGTTCTAAACATGTACGAAATAGTGATGCTATTTAAGTAATTTGTTATGACGAATAAGTTGCAGATTTGCTATTTATTCATTTCTATTTCATGTAAATTTTTCTACTTCTCTACTTCTCCAATAATATCCGATGTCTTCTCCGATAATAATCCGTGAATTAAGGTGTTCACTATCTTATAATACGTATTTATTATGTAACAAAACTACAAAGTAACAATTTTAGGATTGTTTTCAAAAGAGAACTGTTTTTTTTTGCAAAATCATAGCAATATATGCTTATTCTGAATATGCTACGATGATATTGCAGGTGAACAATAAGAGTTTGTTATTTTTTGCTATCTTACGGATAAAAAGACCAATCTGAAAAATTATGGATATTATAATGTGAATACATATTATTTTTTTGTTTAAAATACTAAAACTACCTCGTACAAAATATGTCTCCTACTTAAAGTATTCAGTTAAGAATTAATGATGGAAAGAAATTGCAGTAAAAACTGAGGATAAGGTTTCTAGAAACTTAACAGATTATTTACCCTCCTTTCTAGTACACTTCCTGCAATTTTATTATTCGATATCGCGGAAAATAAAACGCAAATTCAACTCGGTCCTTTTTCCCATGAAACTTAATCAATAAAGTTATACAGCTACTTAACATTTAGCTACCCTTCTTTATACTATCTATTAATATAATAAGATGGCTATCTCCGAAGAGATATAAGTACGGTGACCACAATACAAATAAAGTTAATTATGTTTAGGACACGTGACGTGCGCTCGGAAGCGTCCACCGCACGTTCGGTCATTTCCGTCGAGTTTCGGTGACATTGTTGGGGCCATGATTCTGTTGAATGCAGGATTTGCCAAATATAGAGGTGACAACTAAACAGTTGTTTGGTACCTACAAATCAAATGCTAAAATGTTATTATTTTCGCAAAATTAGAGTTTACTAATTATTATTTAGAGAATCATGTCACATAGATAATTTAACATAATTAATATTTTTAATAGTTCCTCATAACTAAGTCTATGTTTTTTTTTGTCAAAATATGAGATTAAAAATTCAAACAAAAGTTCAGCCACTCCTATTTAATTCTACAAATAAAGTATCTGCCTGTTTAAGTAAATCGTCATAACAAATTAACAACACTTCAGATAAGTAAAAAATAAAATTATACTAAAACAGTCTTATAATTTCGTAATCTACCGAATTCATCGACACCAAATGTCAACGTACCAATACCGTCCCATTTATCCTAAAATGTCGTTGAACGGGACCATCCTACAGTTGCTTGAAAATCGTAATTCGGCGATGGTCTCGCATTTTTAATTTTTTTTTTTGACTCGGTGTCAATGCCCCTTTTTAGGCGGAAGTGTCGTCTGCACGGAAACCGGGAAGTACTCATTGTGCATTTTTTTAATAGCTATTTTGATTCGCAGGATATTACGTTTTTCAGGTAGTGCGTTGACATCGAGCGGTCGTGTGCTTACATAGTCATTATTTTTTTATGATTTAGCGCCACTGCGACGTGTTAAATGTCGGTCTTTGGGTACGGGTTTTTTATTTAGTTTGTAACATCTTGACTAGGACTTATAATGGCTATAATAATGGTAAAATATAATGGTTGATAGTTTTTGAAAACGTTCGTTAAGACGAAGATAATTAGTTAAGATTACGATACTAGATCATTTGCAGTGAATACCACCCTGTAACAAAGGACCAACATCGAAATATAGCAATCATCTCTGCAGTCATTATCATAAATATTTATTTTTTCGTTGTAGAGAAAAGCAAATCACGAAGCATAAATAATATCCCTGTTGGTGAACTAAGATAAATGTGCCTGTTCTTAAGCAGGTTCACAACGGTTCAATAGGGTCGGGATCGAACTCACGATCTACGCGGAAGACAACACCTTAGGTACATGAGACTCTCATTTTCCCACTCAAGTAAAAACAAAGACTGGGTACTTCTGGCAAAGAATAACTATTACTTATAATAGTCAATTTTAAACTAGTCGATTAACTTAATCAAGTAAAAAAAAGTTTTCTTGATCACGTAGGTATCTTTAAGATAAGCTGCATGGAACGTCGTCTTACAAAATTCGCTTGGAAATACAGCTAACGAACCTCTTAAAGAAATAAAAACGTAATTATTTTAACAATAATCATGTAATATCGTATAGAAATAAATAAATTATTTATTGTGCCCGTGAAATTATTAATTTTACATAAGCGCTGTAGCTAATTTATTAAAAACCTAAAATTATAATACATAATTTATCTGCGCAAGTCTAAAAATCTTGATGAAATCAAGACTAGTAACAAAATAGTAAATCAACCTCAAACTTAATCTATAAATAGGAAATTCAGTAAGTAAAGCTCAGTACAATCAAAGGCCACCATTTAGCAATCTGGATCACGACTGTTATCACATGTCGTGATGAATAAATCATCTGTATTAACCAGATTGTGAATGAGAGGTCTGTATAAGATGCGCGGGCGCAGATGACGTCATACACCAACCAACCAATACCAACCTTACTACCTTATAAGCAGATTTCATTTTCAAATTGCCTTTCAAAGTTCTAATAATGAAGTTCATATTTTACGCGATTATAATCTTTAAGTTGATAGATTAAGATTTATATTCAATTGGGATATCGTTAAAGTTTTGAGTGATTTAGTTTCAATGTCTAAACATGGTATTAACGAATGATTAAAAACTGGTCTGATTGACGCGTAGATATTATGAATTGTTTAACAAAGTTAATCGATATCACAGGTCCTATAGCAGTATATGGAATATGTTATTAATTTAAAAAACAGATTTATCAAGTTAATGAGTTCATTATTTTTATTAGTTCCTTACTTATTGTGTGTTGATAAGAAAGAGTATAAAACCTTTTTATGTTTGCAATTATCGACAACTCTAAATGAATTAGTGTTAAACGAACGATTTAAACCAATTGGAATACACCTCTATTGACTCCTGTACTATAATATAAGAATGGCACAAACAAAAACATATTTCACATTGGAGCTGCGGTAAAAATAATATATTGAATATGAGTACATAAAGCCCAGTTATATGACACCAAACGTTTAGGATTTGTTTTCACAATAAGTACTCTATAGTTATCGTAACAAAGACAGAAAACATTTATAATCCATCTGAGATAATAACAGACCCTTTTAAGACCTTTTTCGGTAAAGCCTTATCAAAGGACCACACAACTACAATTAATCGCCAAACACAAGACATCAAGAGGCAACAGTGATATACTCGTATCTTATATAATTCAATCGTAGAAAATCACAGCCGCGTGGGCGATTGACTCATACACCAGAAAAGGACATTTTCGTCTCCTAGCCCCCAAAAATAGTCAACAACAATTAAAGCACAGTTTTTGTCCAAATCTTCACGAAGTTACCATTTAAGGGAGCTACTGTGTCTCGAAGGACCACTTACGCATTACAATGGATGTTATAAACGATTGAGATTAATTGTTAGCCGTTTTTGGTCGACTTTCTCTTTAATATGGCAGATAAGAGCTCGTGTTAGACTGTTAATAAATTGTGTGTTTTGTACTACTGTTTCGATTGTTATCTAAACGTCTTTGTAGTTACAAAGTGAGGAGAGGAAAACAAGTTTGACAGATAAATGGTCTATAACACTCAACAGTGATTTCAAAACATGCCTTATAAAGCTTAGACTGGCTTAGTAAATACGATGAAATTTGTATTGCTAATAATGACGATATTTGTAGAGTCGTTACACGATCATAGATAGGTACTATGTCGTTTTCTTAAAATAATATTTGGTCCTTTAAGAAATTAAAACAGTATTGAAAAAGGACCAACTTCATCATCGTGAAATTATCAAAGCTTAATTATTATTCTAGTCTTAACTTAGTTATCTAACATTCGGCCAGTACACACAAAGCTTATATTTCCAATCAACCCGGCTGTAAGGGAGTCGGGAATTATTATGACAACTATGCAATGGACAAAGAGATCGGCCACCCACGATCCATTATCTAGGAAGTCCGGCGGTCAGTACGGAATAATTAGTTGCCTTTGACTTCTGCAAAGCATAATGTGTACAAGTAATATGAATAAGTAATGTAACTAAGAATCTATTGCATTGAAGCGAAGTTTCTGTGGTTTATCGTCATATATTCGTTCCCCGTAGTCATAGCAGCTACTTAATACTGTCTTTTTCGTGGTCTGTAAAAAGCTCAGTGTTGCATGTAGTTAATATTAAATGACTAATATAAACTGAAAACATACGATGGTTTAAAAAGTTATGTTTGAACATAGAATCTTTTTGTAACCGCCCTGCATCGTTAGTTTGCAAAAACAGTTAAAATAATTGTACTTACCTACCTATGGATACCCGGGCCCTATAGCAATTTTATGATTTTAAAAACATCTTTACAATAAGTTTCAATAGATCCGTGCATGAATTTAAAAATATTATGTTAAGTATCCATCTTGACATCGCATCGGCTAGATTTCCCGCGAGGCACTCACGGAAATCTCGTTCGAGAAAACGATGTATAGAATATCATAGCGCTAATATTCGCTGATGGGGTGCTCAGAGGTAGTTAGTGAAGTGGCAAGTGTAGACATGAGATATGAGGTTTATAGCTAACTTTAACTTTTAAAAAGTTAAAGTTGAGAGCTATTAGTTTATAAGCCGTGGTCCTTTGATAATCTAAATATTATAGGCGGTAAAATTAGACCTAAATAATCTATACTAATATTATAAAGCTGAAGAGTTTGTTTGTTTGTTTGTTTATTTGTTTGTTTGAACGCTCTAATCTCAGGAACTACTGGTTCGAATTGAAAAATTCTTTTTGTATTGGATAGTCCATTTATTGAGACAGGCTATAGGCTATATAACATCACGCTACGACCAATAGGAGCGGAGCATAAATGAAAAATGTTGCAAAAATTAAAAACCGTTGAAACTAAAACACGCGAACAAAGTCGCGGGGGACAGCTAGTAATTTTGTAAAAGTGATTGTTATTGCATTTTAAAACACACAGAAACTTGGTTACTAGATTGGTATTGAGCATGTTTTAAGTACTTTTTCATCTAATTAGGAAACAATGATAATATCATTAGGCACCTACCACCTGGTCCTTTTGTTATTCTTACGAACCGAAATGACCACAAATTTGGTATGGCACGCGATACAATAATTTGTCTACTTCTTTGCTGAAGTAATTAAAGCTTCTTTTTCATTCAAAGGTACCTTATTATTTTATGTATGTTTTTGTGAATAAAATATTATAGAAAAGTTTCAACATCATTCTATTTTTTTGTAAAAGAAATTATGATAAACGGAGAAAACGTTTTTTGCCTGTATAGGTATATATATAATATATATCTTGGGACAACTCACACACGGCCATCTGATCCCAAACTAGCAGAGCCTGTATTACGGCAACCAGACAACTGATAAACATACTTATATATTTCTAAATAGATACATATTATAGATAAGTTACACCCAGACACAGAACAAATGGTCATGCTCATCACACAAAGCTTTGTCCTGGGTGGGAATCGAACCCACGACCTCCGTTTAACAGTTAACAGAGTATAAACTGTGAGGACCAGTATGAACGAGTAAAATTGTAAAATTAGTGTCAAAACAGCGCGCCGTTTTATTGAAACTATTTTACAACCTAATATTACGATAATAATATTAGAACAAAGTCTGTCGTCGCACAGAAAATAACTTAAATCTGTAAACGAGAATAGTACATCAAGCTAAAAAGTTGCTCACGCTTGGCACAACAGGCTATTAGCGATGCACGTACTCTATGCTTGTCTATGCATACTCCAAGGGTTCCCCTCTACATGCACCCCTTGTAATTCTTACTACACTGTTGTATCTATCAATCATATTTGCTGAACATTTGCAATGCGGACTACTACAGTTTGCATAATGATTGAAAGATGCTGACAGTAATGCATGGAGATAAATGGTGAAGTTTGTTTGGTATTATATTTATACTTTACTAAGTGGCGACTGAAAATTAAAATGTTTTGTTGATTGAATAGACTTCAGTGTGGTCGGCTGAAAAACGTTTACTGTCGTTCTTATTTTAATAAACTTGTAGGCTACATTTACAGCACAGCGTAGGTAGCACTTTTTAATAGGTTCGAGAATTTCCTTATAATAAATAGGTATAGAACTTAAAGGAATAAATAGGTAAACTATAGAGTGCGCATATCGAGTATGAACAGTCAGCACTAGTATAAATATGTATCGTAAAATTAGTGTCAAAACAGACCGCACCGTTTTATTAAAACTATCTCAAAATCTAATATTTCCCTAATAATATCTTGACCTGGACCCTTGATATTTTCGCATAAACGTCTGTTGTCGCAAGGAAAATCACATAAATAAGTAAACGAGCGCAGTACATTTAGCTAAAAATGTGCTTACGCTTGACATAATGGGCTACTACAGATGCGCACACTCTATGCTTGTGTATGTTTACTCTATGGTATAGCACTTATTGGATATTACGAGCGGGTGATATATTAGGTCCACGCAATTTATACAATGAGGCAACATAATGGAGAAAGCTCTTAGTAGTCCAATAGTCAAAGAGGTATAAATGCTTTAATTTGTAGGTTCGCTTAAAAGATGTTTAAGAAACAAATGTATTTTTAGGTTTTCGTATTTCTGTATTCAGTTACAAACCCTAATCACACAAGCTCAACTAAGTTTTATCCACGAGAAGATGACACCTGCGACCATTGGACGGCAAAACACTTAATTAAGACTAACCAGCTCATTATTTATCGTACCCATATATGGCAATATTTATGCTTCTACTTAATTACATTTTTATGACTTTAATATACATGACGTTGTGTAGGTATCTTATGGTCGCAAGATTCTAGTTGGAAATTAGGATTCAGTAATTGAAAACAAATAAATAATGCCCACAAAAAAGAACAACAGCCTCCATCACGTGACAAAAAACAATACGTTAAAAACTTGAGCTAAGCATCCACGTCCGACGAGCGTGATCGATCAAAATGTTGAACATTGACAAATGCGTTAACACGTCGGCACCCCACCACGGGCACAGCACCTTCGCCCCACTAGCCTCCGAGTTTCCCACTTTCCCGGACCGCCGTGAAGTTGGCAGCACAGCGGTGGGCGGGGCGAAGGCGGAGCGTGAGTGACGTTCAGTGCGCGGCAATCGGCCGCAACCACTTCGCCGTGTCACTCCGCCGCGCGCTTTACAACGCTCGCCATGTACCACTGTAAAACCAACGCCGACACACGATTCAAAAACTTTACCGACACCCAAAAAACGTTTTCGCAAACGAATTTGACATTTGAATGATTAACACTCTATGAGCAATCAAACAGGTGAGCCGTACGCATGTATAATAAAGCTGGCGACCTTTGCCTACACTATTTGTCGCTGCCCATGATTAATTCATGACTCCCCTGTATAGGTTTTTGCAGTAAAGTGCGTATAAAACTATTATAGAAACAAAACGAAGTATTACCGACCCTATGGCGTGGGACTCAGGGAGAGTTTTTTTGAAGAATATAGTGGTGTACATAAGGTCGATATTATAATTGGTACGCAATTTGAGCCCGACGGAGATCGGCATGCGTTCGGAAATAAAAAGCGGTTACGTGCGACGAAAGAATCGATAGATTACAGTTTTTGCTGTTGACCGCACTAGTCCTGGCGACATTGTTCGAGAGAACGTCAATTAGGGATAATGATGAACCGTGTTTTTGAGCTTCGTCGCAGCGATTGTTTGAAATTCATGCCACTTTGATAAATGATACTTGCAAAAGTTTTTCTTTAGAAATTAATTTCTCGTTTTCCATAACTAACGCTCTATTTTATGGTCAGATTGAAAGAAAACTGGGTATAAATTATGGTGGATACTATGATTATACTGGATTCCGAATAGGTTTTTTTTTTCAGTAAATTATCGCAGTCCTCTTTTTATTTGTACATTGATCTGGAATTTATAGGAGTATGTGTATCGACAAGGAATGCATAAGAGGCATAATACTGGATTTCTTGTATAAAGAGTTTCAAGCAAAACTTAGAAGTGACATGATAAAACGGTTTCTAAACATGCACAAGTGCATTTATATTAATATGTGTTAAAACAATTATTAAGCATGAAACTGATATTTCTTACGACAGATCACCGTACCGATCTGAGAGGCCCATATTCAGTAGAAATAAAAGTCAACTTGTAAATAGAACCATTAAACAAAGTTTAAGTAGCTCATTCAAAGTTTTCCAATTAAAGCTAACTTAGTTTTTGTTTGTATGACTTAACAAACTTACAAGTTCATCAATTTTGATGCCAAGTAATTGCTTCCTTTAGCAAATACAACTGCAAGTGATGTTTTACTGTTTGAGTTCTTTAATAAAACTTTTGAGTCGGCACATGAGTTTCTCACAAAGTTCTTTATTTAGAAACTACTGTTTTATTAAGTTGCCATTAAAGTTGGAAGTGATTCGAGATGGGTTTGGTCGTCTGACTTTTCAGGAATAATTTATTATGTTTAAAAACTTCTATCCTACGTAATAATTAGGCTACAGGTACAATATCTTTGTTTTGTAAGTTTCTATTGTCATATTTGCACAAATAAGACATTGGTATTTAAAAAAGGACACAGGGCTATTAAATTTAAAAAGCTTGTTCATATTTCTAGACTTAACTTTTAATTTTATTATAATTCTTTACACAAGTTAGGTACCACAGATTTTCGTTTCGGGATAACGGCCATTAGAGTCACGTCGAATATTGTTTTATACAGATGTTTGCAGTTTAAGCTTCCGTTTCCTAAGACTAAGGAAATTCAAAATCAAAATACCTATATAAGAGACATATCTTTTTCTGTTAAATGATAATACACTCCGATAGTAAAGTGCTAACAATTTTGTAATAAATTGTTACATAATTATAATACACTTTTACGGACACTGATCAAATCTGATTCCATCGTTACACAGCTGTAAGTTAACACAATGATTTAAAAAACTACGCCAATTGGGTTCTTAGTAGGTACCTAAGTGTACGGGACAAATAACATTGTTATTAGCAGGCATTTTTTTCTTATCTAAGTATTTGTAATTTTAACCTCTACCACAGAGTTTATATGACCTACTCATCATAAAAAGGTTTGGATTTTTTAAATCTCGCTAGGTGAAAAACATTAGATGACAAAATGATAACTTAATTACATGATAGATATTTAACACAGGTACCCAAATATGTACCGAAAAACTTGTGTGGCAGTACTTCCTTAATAATGGAGAACAATTATAGGTTTACTATTTCAAACGAAACTGATCTAATCAGCACAAAAATACCAAATCATCTAAATCTCCGTCAACAATGCTAAGAATTAATAAAAAAAACGCCTAACAGATATAGTTAAACCAACGCACGGAATAATTGGAATTCGCAACAGGGAACGTCTCTATCTAACGAATTTCTAATTTATTGTGCGCGATAGTACACACCCCGGCAGTAAATCGTGCGCAAGCGCATCTAATCGGCGTTGGTGGCGGCATCTCGCGGCACCTTTGCGAACTAAGATGCAGAAGCTTGCCGCTCTGCACTCGCGATTATAAGCTATGCAATATTTCTATTTGCTTTCTATTTCCCATTATCTTTGTTAGTGCTAGGTGGTGATAATTTAGTGCGTTTTAATTGTCCAGTTAAGTGCTTGAGTAACCGTTGGTTTGAGAGAGAACTGAGATTTGGTATCGTGGTGCTATTATGAATATGGGATTTTGGTTTTATGGGAGATATTTGTGGTTCTAGCTAACTAAAGATAGTTATTGAGATTATATCGAGTTATATAGTGGAATGCTGAATAACTTTATTACTATTATACTTGAACATTTGTGAGCTGAGACTTCGATATTTTAAACAATGTTTATTTTAGTAGAAGCACAGAATAAGTAATAATACTAGTAATATAGTAATAGATAGTAAAGGCATAACCTAATACATTCTGTTAATTAGGAAATAGATACTACTAACACTAATTAAGCTCTACATGCAGTGAGTAAGTCGCTTGTACTGTTTTAATATAAAATCCTGTATAAATATTTAACCACCATCATATTTACATGTCGTTGTAAATATGTGTCATTACAACATAGATAAAAGTCTAAAACTATTACCTTTGTCGCACATAAAAAATACAACCGAAAATGAACTTTATTCACCTTGCCATATATTTTATTTTCAAGTTCGTTTGTTTTGGTGCCTACGTAATTAACGTAAAGAAAAGTACGGTCAGACGAAAAGTTTTGGTACTTAATTTTTGCATACTGATTGATGAGAAGAAGGTTTTGGAAAGACGGTGTAATTAGTAGGTATTAACAGTTGTGAGCGTCAATTATCATAACGAGATGATGGCAAAGTGTTGCGAGGCTCAAGATATTGTGCTTCGTCGAAGTAACGAGGATGTCTATCAACTCCTTTTATTATTTTCATCGTTTTAACGGTTTCTTATTTTAATTTATAAACTCGACTTTTTGATGTGTAACTTTTCTAATAATTATTTGTGTAAAATCTATTGACTTGTAAGTCGAATACTGAATAGTTTAGTGATTGACATTGACTGTGGTGTTGATATTTGATATATCTGTGCGTGTTAAATTTCTTAGACTTAGCAAATGTTAGTAAAAACAAAATCAAAATCTCATTTATTCCAACTAGGCTACAGAGTAGCACTTTAAGAACGTCAATACAATGGACCGCACCCTGATTCGCCCACCCTTCACCGCTTCCTAAGTGCTCTGGCTGTGGAGAAGAAACGGCGCAACTAACTCCTCAGCATCACGCTGTCATTTCGTATACAATAATAATAATTGATTGCATTTATATGTGTTAGAAGGCAGATGCCATAGTTTTCCGATTTAGTTCTAATAACCAATCCACTAACATTTACCTACACATAGCCTAAATTTTTACTTTCCATTCATAATTTACAATAGCTCTGTATCTACTTTGGACCATTCATGTCTGTTCTTCCATAGAGCAGAGGTGGATGTGCCCTAGTAGATGCCCCATCCCAGTTTAGAGTAAAGTTCGGCCACTGCGTGTTGGACCTGTGTCCCCACGTAAGCCTTTCAAAGGACCGGGTATTCTCAATGCTGAGGATAGCCCGTGAAAAAAGAGAGATAAATATAATTTAATTATAATTCACAAGTGTCACTGTGATGTCGTCTATTAGTCACGGGTGAGTAATAAAACCCCACAGGGTTAGTAAGAGGGATAATAAGTAAAAAAACCGATTGGCCTTTGGCCACATACAGCAGTTGATGTCGGACAAGCCCGTACTGCACTCGGTACTCAGAGATAATGCACGAGTTTCAGGTGCGGGGCGTGCCCTCGCCACTTGTCGTGCATACAATTACTGTAGTCAACTATTAATATGAAATATATTCATCAAATACGTAATTAATAATGTATTATTTATATTAACTTGTGGTACCTTCGTTGTCTCTGATTCAATAACACAAGTGCTAGCTACTTACTTTGGGTTCAGAGCAATGTATGTGATGTTGTCTACATTTTTTACTTATTTTAACTATCTTTGAAATAATGGTAGGTACTTAATGGCGTAGTTTCAGTCTGGTTGAGGACAGTTCATGGGCTAGGTGGCTATTGGCTAAGCAAACTTCCCGCTTCAACGTTTTATGACATCATTAGAGCGTATAATGCTGCAACCGTCAGTAAAAAGGCACCATTATCTTAAAATTGGCAACAAGTTTTAAGAGCTTATGAAACTGCGATTTAAGTACAAGTATATGTAAAAGATTTTATTATTTGGACTTAAAACCCCTTTACAGAAATTAATGACATAATATTTTATTAACTTTTAAATACTAATCAATAAATAAATTACAAACCATTCACAAATATAGTATGAAAACTAAGATAATTTAATTAAACAATAGACGAGCTAGTGATGCGCACCATACGGTTATGATTTAGCTTGTCGATATCGATTACTATGTCGCCGCGCGGCGCATCGATAAATCGTAAAATGTTGACGCGCATGCGTACTAACGAACGGCGCACGAGTCTTTTATTAAACAGTTTCGATTACATTTCGCTTTGTATGCGATATTAATGAGTTTTCTGTAAAAGTTACGATAATTGTTTGTGTAAAAGAATTGCCTTACCAGTGCACGGTGGAATGTTGCAGTTGACTTACCTGTAAATAAAAATATTTGCATGTTACTATAATTTAATTGTTTAAATTTAATCTAAAGGCCTTTGACCTTGTAGTCGGACAATTAGTGTTAAAAATAACAATAGGTTTACATATTTATTTTCTTCTACGTCATCGCTATTAATAATTTTAAAGGTTTTTGAAAAAAAAAGCTATATACAACTCTATACGTAACTGCATACAAGTTATATAATCAGTAATTATTTGCTGTTGTAACTTCTTATATAAAATACAAATATGTAATGTTCTTTTAATCGATTAACGAAAGCTTCACACGTCTTTATTCTAATTCAATATCTATAGTACGAGATAAACGGATAACTCGACGATAACCCGAAACGCGAACAATTCCAAAATTCCACGAAAAATAGTATTCAGCGTCGCGTGCACAGTGCGCCAGAATTGTGTTCGATTAAGTAAATTTTGGCGAGTGGCGGCGGTCGCTGCGGCGCGTTTGATGTGAGCGCAAAGTAAACGTCACGCCTGCCAACCGTAATTGCATGTAGGGATGTGACTGTGTCGATAGATATTGATAATTATGAATTATTTGCAGTAAAAATAAAATAAATATATCATAATTTATGGTAGGTGGGCTGGAAAGACTGGAATATTTTATTACTTTTTGTATAAAGGTAATGGTAGTAATCACAATGGGCTTTTCAATAATCACGTATCAAAACAAGACTAAATACGAGTCAAGTTATCAATATGTTGACCTATTACCGATACGATGAGCACATATTTAGAGATTTATAGACACAAGTAACCTGAATTCTAAACTGATTCTGTAATGGATTGGTACTTAAATAATGAAAAGTCATCATTACATCTA
This sequence comes from Diachrysia chrysitis, assembly GCA_932294365.1. Classification (NCBI taxonomy): domain Eukaryota; kingdom Metazoa; phylum Arthropoda; class Insecta; order Lepidoptera; family Noctuidae; genus Diachrysia; species Diachrysia chrysitis. The sequence goes on along the minus strand of OW028651.1, from coordinate 12,281,329 downwards.
TTTACGATAGAATGGAAGAGACATGCAAGATTCAATAAATCATGTTTTAATACATACTCGTTCGATCTTTTGTTATTACTTAAAACCTTTCATTTAAATCACACATCCGGTTCTCCAGATCAAATAAAAAAAAAACAGATTCAATAATGATACGCATTAAGTTTATAACTGTTATCGATATAATGACAACACTATAACAGAGGTCGATAATTATGAATGGAACATTTTGTTTCCGAGTCGCGCCAGGCGCCCGCGGCGTAACTCATAACTCGCCTTTTTTCACTCGAGTGTACTTTCTTTTTAGGAGCGTCTTCTCAAAAGTTATGTACAAAAAGTTGATCAAGCGTAATGGTTGATTACTGTGGGTTCCTTACATTTGAATGAATATTAATTTGGCTGGGAATTGATCGAGTTAGTATGAGTTTTAAGTACCATAAATAGTTCTTCTGAAGTCTATTTTGATTTACGTAGAAATTCTATGATGTATAACAATGTGAATAAGTTCGCTTGAAATAATAAAAGTCGTGAAATAAGGGTTTAGTCGTAGGTTAAGTCTTGTAAGAAATTCTGGTCTAGTATTGCGAATTAAATAAACAAATGGTTATGTAAGACCAGTGATGCATCAGATTCGCAAACTACAAACTAAGCAATATTAGACAGCCCTAGATGGGCTGTCTAATATTGCTTAGTTTGTAAATTGTATTTTAAAATTATATTCGACAGTTTTGTTTTAACGACGGCAAACTAATATACCTTTGCTCTTTTTACCTCATTACATTAAAATGGCTTTAATAAAACCCCTGTAGTGACCTACCTTTATTTATTTATAATTTACACAGTTGTTTCTTAAATCTAATTAAAACTAAATATAAATTATTAATTCAAAATAAAATTCAATAATAATTAATATACATATTTACAAAGTCCTTAACAACTAGTATTATATAAAATCAAAAAGTAAAATAAAATAACTTGTGTAACTAACGTTCAACAGACAAACACATATTTTATATTAGTAGATAATTACTTATCAGCTAGCTGTGACGCGACTATTGTTCTAGCGGCCGCCGGCCGACCGGTTGGATCGCTACGTCACGCGTTCCGCGCGCGCGAGCGGGACAGCGCCGCCGGCGCGATGCGCTCGCGCGGGCGGCCACCGCGACAGTTTGCTACTTGCATCGACAGCCGCTATTGCTATTAAAAATCATAGCTTCGCCGCGCTTAATTTTGCTGTGTCTTAATATTAGCTAAAACCTAATAATATTTTATTTCTGTTCTCTATCATCTACTTATATTTCTACCACTCCTTCTTCTCTGTGGAACTCTTGTGTGTGTGAACTATAACCTGTGTAATGTCTGTGCAATAAACTTTCATTCTTCTTCTTGCGTACTCGGACTTTCTCTTCATTTCTTCTATCCTACACACACGCATCACTACCAACCTACACCCCAAAAAAACTTCGTCACTTAATAAGTTACTGACTTAATATTTTAAGTGATAAAGAAGTATTTTTAATCCTGTATTTTATTTATTCCTGTCTACTCTGACTTTGATTTTATATTTTTAGCATAGTGCAAGAGTATCTTCTTGGTACTAGTGATGCAAGAAACACGCAACAGGTCCTATCTATCTCGTTTGACGGTACGTCAATTTTTACTCGTATAATAAATTATATCAATCCTAGATTACTAATGTAAAAGGATTCAAGAAAAACTTATAGTTTTACATTCAGTTTATTAAATGAGAATGAATAAAAAGAAAGGATGTTTTTGTAAAGTTCTAAAACTTTTGTTTAATACACAAACACTTATTTATTCCCACAGCAACTGACACTACTAGAATGTTTTAAGAACCCTAAACCAAAGTGACGTATCATCACGTAAGGTGTTAAATACAGTTATTACTAAAATTATCACCTTTTTATGCGTGTAATGATATTTTTTGTCCTGCCGGCCCCTGTCTGCACCGTCGTAATAGGAATGTTTGTTTAAATCTATTACCGATTCCATACGAAGAAAGTGTGGGCTAAGGTATAGGTAGTAGCGATAAGCGTTAGCGATGATAAACGTTTTAATAAGTAAACCTATTTTTAAAAAATAATGATAATAAAATAAGTTCAGCAAGTTCAATCATAACATAAACTTTTGCATTTGGATCCATTATGCGTAAAATTATTATTTAAACTTTATACACTTCAAGATTAAGAGCTTAAAGAGACGTTATTTCGGAGAGTAGCTGTGCCAACCAGATATGATTTGATATTGCAATATGCATTTTAGACAATTAAATTATCACAGTATCCCAGTTTTACCCTGGGATACTGTGTTACCAAGTCAGGACAGATAGACAGTCGCGCAATGAATAATACGGTATTCAGCTAAATCCGGTAAGACTGGAAGCCGACCCCAACACAGCTTGGGAAGAGGTTAGGCAGAAGAAGAAGACCAATACATTATCTTTCACGAGCAAGTACGACAAAAAAAAACTGTTAGTAATTTCACTATAATACTTTTTGGTGTTCGAATCAGAACGGCGGTCGCCTATAAATTAGACCACAGACCAAACAATTTCGTCGAATGACAAATAAGAAACGATGATTACACACCGTACGATCATTAATAAGTAATTGATTCGAACTTATACACCGATCCGAACTATTTGTAGCGATTGATCGGTATCTCCCATAATTATCGATTTCGTTTTATTTGTTCGCTTAATCGATACGATGAATATTTAAAACGGGGCTGTGATCTCTCAATGACAGGATGAATGAAAAACGTGAGTGTCGGTCACTTATTTTGGTCTAGTTTTAATGTTAGCTGTCGTTATTTACTCTTGATTATTATCGTTTTTTTTCTCATCGATTAATTATATACGGTCTGTTACTTTGTGTTATTACATACGGGGTTATCAGATTAAAACCACTCCAATTAAAATATGCATGAGAACTGCTAATACAGCCAACAGCGGTGGTGTCGTTTTGAATGTATCTACTCAATATTTTTACCTTTTTCGCCTATATAAAAGAATTAATTTTGGGAAAAGCAGAAAAATGGAACCTTGCATTTCGTGTAGGTATACTTAATCGTTGCTGTATTATTGGAATATCATTATATTTACTAATTTACCAGCGGTGCCCCGCGGTTTTACCCCCGTTAGTAGTCCGTTTTTTTACGTTACTTTTGCCGATATTTTTATAGTTAATATGCTATTCGAGGTGAAGACAAACCCAAGAAATTGAAGAAAATCAAAATCGATCCACCCGATCTTGAGTTATAAATGGCGTAACTTACCCGACATTGTTTTATAGACGAAGAAGATACATTATTTTAAGCTTTTCCAAACTCACTTGCAGTCTAATATAGGTACCCCAAAAATATCAATTCAATATTAACACGATCGAATACTTCTAATATCGACCCTATGTACAACTGCTAACAAATAGTTGTTTACCAGTTCTAAAATCCCACAATCGCAGTCCAACACTACATTAGTGTGCGAGAGCAGCAAAGTGTCACGATACGTCACGAGGTGTCAAGAGGTGTCACGGCTTGCAATCCCATTTTTTACACGATTCCCCGTGTTAAAGCTCATAAATCGTGTCATTTTCACGTCGCCGAGAGCTTGCATTTTGACGAGGTAATGCGTCGAGTGTATCATCCGGTGTGGCCATAAAACTAGAGATCAGACTATTGAATTGTGTAAACTACGAATTTAAATAAATGTTTAAATAACGTAATACCTATACATACCTACTGCCAAAATCTATACTAATATTATAAAGCTGAAGAGTTTGTTTGTTTGTTTGTTTGAACGCGCTAATCTCAGGAACTACTGGTTCGAATTGAAAAAATCTTTTTGTATTGGATAGTCCGTTTATTGAGGAAGGCTATAGGCTATATAACATCAAGCTACGACCAATAGGAGCGGAGCATAAATGAAAAATTTTGCAAAAATTAAAAAACCGTTGAAACTAAAACACGCGAACAAAGTCGCGGGGAACAGCTAGTGTAAAAATAAAAATCTAGTACTTAGTCGTTTTTAGAGGACCCTATAAGTCTACGATGTCCGTTCGTCCGTCTGTCTGTCGAGTGGCTTTATCTCATGAACCATACTAGATAGAGAGTTGAAATTTTTACAGAGTGTGTATTTCTGTTGCCGCTATAACAACAAATAATATCAATAAATTATAAATTAAAGGGACCTCCATAAAATGGTATGAAACCCATCATTCACGGTTAGACCGCTTTGTTCTTAATAGATTTACGGTATTTTTTTACTGGTATAAAATATTCTTGACTAATAAAAATACTTATAAAGGCATTAGGTACTCAACAAAATATCTCGTGCCGTAGGATTCTGAATAATTTACCCAAAAACAGATAGCCGCCAATGTTATCAGCGTCGTATCAATAAATTCTTGCTCCAATTAAATAAATATTATATCCTTATTTAAGTGAATACTTATTACATGTTATTTGCTAATTACGTGCATATTTGAATCATGATCAAGTCTTATGTGAATTCTATGTTTTTTTTTATATTTGTGAATGTGTCACATAACAGGGTTCTAGAAAAGATGGGGAGATGAGATTTACTGATACCAATTTTAATATCCGAATAATAGTTTTTAGGATTTCCAAAAATCAATAACTAGTTGAGTAAAATAATGAGATAACCTTAAAGACTATAGTAAACTCTTATAACTTAACATATAAATGTATATAAATGTTGATATAGACAACATCACATATATTGCTCGGAACCCAAAGTAAGTAACTATAGCACTTGCGTTATGGAATTGGAGACAACGAAGGTACCACTAACACTCAGATCCAAGACAATGTAGAAAAGTCGTTTTTTTACATTGACCCGTCCGGAGATCAAACCCGGGACCTCAGAGCGACACCTTAAAAACCGGTGTGTACGACACTCGACCACGGAGATCTCATAATAATGAGTGTAATGTGAACAAAATTAACAGTCGGGTAGACAGAAGTCAACGTCCTTGTTTTAATGGCCACACGTTTATTATTAAGTGAAGAACATTAGACAGAAAGACAACGTAATATTTATTGAGGCATAGTAAGGATGAAATTATTTTACAATTGTCGTCTCAACGCCTTTTTTATAAAATTGATTAAATAGTAATAACTTTAAAATTTAAATCTTTTTTTTCCAAAAATTTGAATCTGAAATCACCAACCCGCACTGAGCAAGCGTGGTGATCAATGCTCGTTCCTTCTCTATATGAGAAGAGGCCTGTGTCCAGCATTGGGACATTTATAGGCTGGTATTATTATATATTAACTTCAAAATTACGTCTATCACGGCAAAAGCATAAAGGATCATTTAAATAAGAGTAGTCAAGTAAACATTGCTCCCCTGTCACAGCGTTAATCACGAATCTAAAACCTATTAATACGGTTAAAGCTCTGTTTAACATAGGTAACTATGTAGGTATTTCAATTAAATTTTTCGTAGACTGAGTAATAGTATCGTAAATCAAAGTGCGTATCAAAACTTAATAATTACAACTATTACCGGAGCCGAGACGCAATGTCGAGATTAATTAATTTCGATTAGCGAAATATCTCGCTAGCCCGATCCGATTGTATCGATATAAATTAATCGATTATACGTGCGCTATCGATTTAACGCTACCAAGTTACGCTACTTTAGTCTAAATTAGATTAATCGATAAAGATTAGTTAAACACTTTCATCGAAATTTTTCGTTTGAATTTCCTATTAGATAGAAATATAGATACTATAGCTATAATAAGCCTTTTAATGTACAATAAAAAATATACAAACACATATACTAAAATAATATAAGAACATATATAAATAATAAATGAACTATTTTAAAAAAAATAAAGGAAAATATACCTACATACGCGGTGTTTAAAGTAAGTAGGTCTGTATACTTTTAATATTAGTCTAACAAAAAAAAATCAACACTATCTCTTAATTGTGATATTTATTTAATACCTTAGGCCTTTCTTCATCTGAAAATATCTTAGGATTTTGACGACATCTGTGGTAGAGTGGCGTTAACACCGGTTTCCAACGCGTAGCCAACTCTGAGGTCCCGGGTTCGATTCCCAGATAGGTCGATGTAGAAAATCTACATTGTTTTGGGTCTGGGTATTTGTGGTACCTGATTCCTTGACAAAAGTGCTTTAGCTACTTACTTTTGGTTCAGAGCAATGTATGTGATGTTGTCCACATTTATTTATATCATTTCGAAAAAGTTCGTTATTTTGTTCTGAATTTCTTTTCAATACAAAGTCTAAAATAAAATATTTTATCCAAGAGCTAAGAATCTAAAGCAAAATAAATAACTAATCATAACAATAAATAAAAGCATATATTTACTGACAAAGCATGTCAGCTAATGAAAACTGCAGAGAAAAACTGCCGACTCATGTATAATACCATATTTAAGTAAAAAATATCGGATGAATTACGCATAGCGCAGCTTTGATCTCCTGCTGTGAGATGCTGGGTAAGCGACACTATTCTGTATACATCGTTGCAATACTTAAGAAAATATCTTTTCTTTTAACGTTACTAAGAAATTAATAATGACTCCAATTTAAGGTTGACAATTTGTCTAAAAAGTATTTTGAAAGTTCGTTGTATGTTTGTTTTAATTAATAACTGTATTACTTTATTTTTTATTGAATTCATTTATTGTTAACCTTATTTAAGAGGAATAAATAAATAAATAATAATTTATTTCAGATAAAATCCAAAACATAAAAATACAATAGTCAGCTCATACACAGTAGAAGAATACACATAGAAAAAAACAATAAAATAATTCAGTTAGTTGCAGAAAATAAATAAATTAGAAACAAACAATCAAACGAGGATATAATATGTAATATTGATATAAAATTTACTTCTTTAAAACCTTTGTTAAATCATAATTAAGCAACATTATTCTTAATTAACCACAAATACCTACACAGCTTATTAAGACGTAAAATACATGTATAGAGATGTAAAAATAAAATTTCTTTATATAGCATCCTATCGTATTAATAAAAAATTTAAGATGTATCATAGCAATTTGTAATTAAAAGCAAATCATTTCGTTTAAAACTGTTAAAACTAATTATCGATAAAAGTTAATCATTGATTTTCAGTTCTATAACGGTGTATAGTTACTATTTCATTTAACTTTTTTCTATCTATACTAATATTATAAAGCTGAAGAGTTTGTTTGTTTGTTTGTTTGAACGCGCTAATCTCAGGAACTACTGGTTCAAATTGAATAATTATTTTTGTGTTGGATAGTCCGTTTATTGAGGAAGGCTATAAGCTATATAACATCACGCTACGACCAATAGGAGCGGAGCATAAATGAAAAATGTTGCAAAAATTAAAAACCGTTGAAACTAAAACACGCGAACAAAGTCGCGGGGGACAGCTAGTAAAATATATATTTCTTAATATCCAGGCCGATATCCAGAATACGTCAGCACTCCGTTGGTGGTCGAGCAACGGAGTTCTACAAGCGTGTGCCAATAACATGAGCTACGTCGCAAATGTCTTCCTAAAGCAACCAACTCTTGTCTCCAGAGGACAAGGAATAAACTAATTGGATATTTCATAAACATCAATACTGTTAGCTGTACGTTGGGCTAAACGTCATTGGTTACAAGGAAGTATGAAAATGGACGTTACTGCTTTGTAATAAAGACGTTTTCAAGTCAAGATGCTTGAAACTGATATGTTTTTTACTCTATGTTCGTACTAGTAGGTATCTAGTTTTACGTGTAAGTTGACAAAAGTCACTTATTCTGAAACTAATATTAAAAAATAAAAGCGGTACACTGTTGGGCAAATGCGTGTTCCTATATAGAGAAGGAACGCGCATTGATCACCACACTTGCGGGTTGGTGACACTAATGTGGGACACAAATTTCTTGACTGCTTTGCATCGGTATCACCTAATTAGCAATAGCAAAAAAAATATAATTATTGCTGTTAAATTGATAAACTGTCTTACTTGCCATAACGTCATACAAATTACAAATTTGACAGCACTAATCGTAAATATATCGCAGCATTACGTCATCATTGATATATTGTTAGTATAACAATTAAATAACCTAATATTAACAAAATATATATTGAAATTATGGAATAATTTTACTGGTATAGTAAAATGATTTCATAATTTAAATATATTTTCGTTCCTATCGTTTTGCTATTGCTTGGCTTTCGGAAGTTAGATAATAACACTGCATCTCTACTTGAGTCTGTGGCAATAAATTTCCCACTCTCGGACATTTGTATTCACATTCGTGTACTCTCAGTGAGGTGTACTGAGAGTGTCGTAGTGTAAACGTAGCATGTCGAGGTACATACGGATAGACAAGAAACAATGCTATTAACATTGTATAAAAATAAATACAGTGGCATATTACTAGACCCCTGCAGGTCTTCTGTTTTAATTACAAATGATGGATAGCCTATAGAGATCGTTTTGAATTCATAGTATGAGCTTTTTAACTTATAAGTGTTTTATGAGCTATTTTATTTTTTAGTTTTCGTAAGTATTTGATGGGGGTTCTGTAGGTTTGCAGACGTTATAATAAAAGCTATATTAATAATTGAGAAATAACTTACGTCTATTTACCTATGAAGTACAATTAGGCTGATTTAAAAAAAAGGAATTCCTTAAGTTTCTTTCATAAAAAATCTTTACTAAACCTATGTAATACTGTTGAAGAATGTATGTAGAGATTGCATATTAATTACGACATGAATATCCATCCACATGCACAAACACAAGGCAATTTATCTCACGATATATTGGAAAGGAGGCGGGCATTAGTTAACTGGAAGATTTGTTTCTTACAATGTATTTGACGTACATATAACATATCTTATTTAAGTACAATCAGATAACTTAGATTTTAAGCCGCGATAAGATACTGCAGATATGGCGTTTTAAAAGCATTTACCCATATTAATAAAGATTCGGTGGTATGGATTAAGTCGAGAAGCTAAAGCAAATTACGTAGATACCAAAATATGGATTATAACGGGGTTTTAGGTGGGTCATGAGAAAATGTCGATTGGACTCAATTAAAATCGGAAAGGGATCCAAATTAATAGGTACCCAAAATAAGCTGTAAGAAATTTGTAGAAATGTAGAAACGTGATTGTGGGTAAAACTAGTTTTCGCTGCCTCTTTTGCTTCCTACATCTTTTTCTGCCTAGCCTTTTCCCAAGCTATGTTGGGTCGGCTTCCAGTCTTACCGGATTCAGCTGAATACCGTATTTTTCAAAGAGCGACTGCCTATCTTCCCCTAACCTAATTTAATGGATATCAAAGTATCCCAAAGTAAGACGGGTTGTCAGAAATGCAATGACTTAACGATTGTCAGAGATCAACGTATGACAGTCGGGACCAACGGATTAACGTGCTCTCCGAGGTACGGAGCGAACTCGGTATGTTTACGAATGATCACCCATCCACGGGCCAACCGCAGCGAGCGCGGCTTTACTCGTATTATCGGTCAAACCGAACGGCTTACATTTAGCCACGAGCCCCTCCTCCTCCCTCCTACATGCAGTGAGTAATAGGTCTGAAACTTGTTCTAGTTTTCGCTGCTTCTATTATATTATTGCAGTGCCTAGAAGCGAACATCCCCGGATGACTACCTATCTAGTATGATTAGCGATAAGACCGCCATTGTACCCTTTTGCTGTTGTGTAATATTTTAATGCTATAACTCTCATGGTGTACAATCCATATCTATATATCTTAATAAATAAAACAAACTCGGTAAGTAGTAAAATTTTGAACTATAATAAATTTTCTGCGCCGCTTCTTGCCAATTCTCAAGGAAGACATCAAACTCGTCCCGCTATGCACAAGATAGGACTGATAAAAAAAAGTTACTAGACAATTTTAAACATATTGTTTTACATACAAACAACACCTGTTACAATTTGAAATCGATAAACAAAGTCAGTTTCTAACTGCCTTTCGCGGGTCACTTACATTACTTATATGCTTTTAGCAGTAAATATTGAAATCAACAAGTTAGATCTACCCACGCAAGACCAATAAGATCGCTATCATTATGAGTCGCAAATAAATATACAAATGTATGTCTGTTACACTTTTCGTACCATTTAAATTAATTAAGGTTAATTAAAGAACACGCGTTACTTTTATGAAAGAGGATTGTTTTGATTTGCATAATTTCATAATTTTACTTAAATCGATATAGGAACTTTGTATCCAAAAAGTTTAAATAAATGTGTTGTAGGTTTAACACGGAATCAGTTTAGGTACAATGCAATAAGTAAGTAATTCTTATGCTTTGTAAGTTTAAGTATCAATGACATACCGATGATGATGAGCTACCGTTATCAATTTCGCCGTCAAATGCGCTAGTCGCAAGTGATCCCCTAAAATGTCAAATTCCATAGTTTTTTGGTGGGTTTTTTGACACATGACGCGTCAGTGGCGCCAACTGGTGAGCGTAATAACGGTTGTGATAATTAGTTCAAGCCGGCTACAGTAAAAATATTGATTACAAAGGATATCTAGACGGAATGCGTAATAAGCCACAGCGGAAGCTTTCAAAAGCTTCAGTCATACACTGTAGATGTGTTAAGCTATTTCAATTTCATATACAATTAACAAATCTCACGGAAATAGAAAGTTTAATAGGTATAGGGTGCGATTATTTATTATAGCAACCGTTATAACGCGGAAATTTGCAATATAAGCAACAGTCATTACACCTATTTATCTACTCATATCTCTTGCAACTGTAACTACTATAATAATAGCCAAAACGTGACGAAAACCGCAGGTGTCCACAAGTTTAATAAAACCGCAGATTACTAAAACAGCGGCGACCTGAAACAATTATGTGAGTCAGCGCATTGTGACATGGTAATCGCATGCGCTGGTGACGTCACACAAAATTGATCCCGATTGCTGCGCAGGGAAGCCACAGAGTAAATACTCCACAGAGGCAAATATTCATACAAAAGCGCAACTTTAGGGACATCACTACAAGCAGCACGAGTGTAGGCGTGGCCTTTCACCTATGAGTTCACGGACACGACTCACATTCGAGGTCAATACCGTCTCAAACAGTTGACAAACTCAGGATCAGCATTTACACGACACTAACACTTGTAGTTTTGCTCCTATCGTTGTACGATTGAATAAATGTTTGCCTCTGTGAGTAATATACTCTGTGGCAGGAGAACTGTAATCGTAGAACTCAAATTGTTATGATACGTGCTTCTAATTACTTATGCAATTGGTTTCATAGAAACTGCATACGAATTTGTTTTGTTTTGCATCTCTGAATCACGGTTTTCATCTGCGTTTTAATATTGTATTGAGTTGCTAAATATTTATGCCATATCAATGAAAGCTTTCGTATTCATGGTATTTTAAATCGGTTTCCAATGAATTATTTATAGAAAAATTACTACTGTTTCAGATGCGTGTTTAAATTACAAGAGTTTTACTTATTTATTATAGACAAATCGATTGCCATAAATATAAATATTTGACATGAAAGCATCTAGAACAGAAATAAATATATTATTATATCTTTAAATACAAAATAAATGGATTGAATCTGTTTCTATTTAGATATACCAACTTACTTACGAGTATTCAACGTTTGAGACAATCCCAAAATTATCCTTTTTTATTAGTCTATAACTTATACTTGGTTAGGCGATTAAATAAATACTGGCTGACCTAGTAACAAAATATAAAATCACTGACTGCTATATGACATAAACTTTCATGAGCATGAAAGTCAACAATACATCAAATGAGACCAAAAGATCTCGAAGCGCACTTTGATCTGTCTCGCCTGAAGGCAGATTCGAATTTAAATAACCAATTACTCTGTACTGGTACCCGTTGATTTATTGGTTAATTTACTTTAACACTGATTGTGTGGTGAAATTAAAAATCGCCGGCAACTTTTGAATTTCGGCACCTTGGCACATCACTTGATACGAATATTACGAGATGTTTGGTGAATGTCAACACTTAGGTATCTTTAAATTTCTTTTCGACGGGAAGGAATAAAATGTATGAAGTTACAGCCAGTACCATGATACATATTGAGGTTGATCCGTAGTTTTAATTAGTATTAAGTTTATGGTTTTCAGTGTTAATGGTTACGGTATTAATTACTGGTCGGTGGTTAATTAACATTCGTGAATTTTTAATTTGTCGGCAGCTTTAGGTTAAAGAAAGAGTTTGACTTGCATTAATGCAAGGATCCGGAACGAATATATGTAGGTCACGCAAATAGGTTGTACGTTAATCTAAGTTATAGCAGTAATCAATCATAGTTTCATAACAGCTTACACAGTCTGGTAAAGCGACTAACAAGGTCCTCACAAAAATGCTACAATCACCATCAATAGTACAACAACTGTAGTACATAATTATAATACCTTCCAAGATGATAAAGCTTAAAAAATTAAAAGACCAATTTAAGCACTGAATTAGAAGGTGTAACTTACACAGTAATAATAAAAAATGGCGCTGATTCCCTTGTACGCAAACTAAATCAAAACTAAACCATTGCTATATTTTATTCACATACAGCGTGAGAAAAGGACGGCAATAGATAACAATTAACTTGGAAATGTCGAACTAGTTTTCATAGTGATGCATTGACAGTGATTATGATTGCGGCGTGTCGGCCAATTTGTATGAGAATGTTATCCGAAACAAAATTTGACAACTCTAATTTACGTCTGCCTTTTTCTTAATGATGTGCAAGTGAAAAAGAAACCGTTAGCCATTTAGTTATTAGTGTTATTCTTTTATTATAGCCTAGCTTCAGACAAAGAAAAGCCACGCATGCTCACTGTCAGTCAAGATTTCAGACTAATCAAAGTTTCCTTACGATATTTTCCTTCGCCATCAGTCAGATATAGATCGCTATTGTCTTATCAGCACAGCAATAAAGACAAAATTCAGTCTGTTACAATAAACACCAATACATTAGTTAGAGAGCAAAGTTTCTAAATCATGTGCTGGGTGGGAACAATAAGATAAAGTGCGGTATGAGTGGATGAATGGGTCGCCACGGGGCGCTGGACCACACATCTAGGACACCCGGGCTGTTCGCTAATCGATGTTGTTGTGCCACGACTATCGATACTAATTATACGATAATCTATATTGTATGTTTTTGTGGGGTAAAAGTTCTATGGAGAAAAACTGTAAGTTTACTTGGCGTGTCAATGTGACATTTACTGTCATACCTAGGTGATGTTTAGTAGCGGGGTAAAAGGATTTTACGATATTTATTTTAAAGAATCGAATGGCGCCTTGTCGTTTCTTCTCTGTCCTGTTTCATTCATTTGTTACATATTACAAATATATCTAGTCAAGTAAACTAAATATTGAAAAAGTAATAATTAATTATAATGATTATTTACAACAAAACGGTTTACTCACGTATATTTTCGGGATAGCCCGACTAGTTTCAGACTCAATAGGTGTCATGTAACATCAGTTCCGACTCGCGACACCACCGCCGCCGCGTCAAGTCATGATTAGGGACTCCTATTGAGTCTGAAACTGAATTTAACAGAATCTAATTGTTATTTAAACTTGAAAACATCGTCGATCAGTCACTCTTTACATCGCACCATGAATTTTATCCATGATTTCAAGCTATTGTTTATTAATAAGCAGCTTTATCAATAATTTTATTACTTGTGAGTAAGATGACTAAAAGGCAACTACTTGTATTCCATGAACTTGATTTTAATACAAGATATTGGTCTAAATTGTAATTAAAGTAACGAAGGGACTTTAAACATAATACCTAAAGATGATAGATTAAAGGAGAACGTAGTAAATTTAAAAAATAATTAGGTATTGGTAACAGAGAAGTTAGCACTCTAAGGCATAAGCGACAGCGATTTGAAAAGTCTACATATTTTAACATACGTTTTCTGTACATGCACGCTTGCAAAAAAATTACGTACAGTGTAAGCCGTTGTTATTATATGACATATCTACATAAGCCCGTTTTATTTTAAGCAACCAATAATTTATGTAACGTACATTGTTTGTCTTTACATATTTGTACAGTTTTTATGTAAAACAGTAAACCATTACGGGCTGAGTTGTTGATAATAAATACTGTACCTACTTACCTTACGTAAGAAAATTTGAGTCTACAAAAATAGGTAGGTAGATATAATTATCTAGAGTTAAACATAATAATAATTTACGGCGTTGAGAAATATGTAAAAAAAATATTTGGTATTAAAAACAACAGTTAGATATAACTATCTACCTAGCTATTAAATTAAAACGCAGTAAGAACTCTAGTCAACTCAAATGCAATTATAAATTCATCTTTCGTTATTTAAGCTTATTCCTAAATCACTATAAAGATTGATGTCTTCAATTGCTCATCTCTCCCACCTTGTACCACAAACCCGTCTTTTATCGGACGCGATCGTATTGCGTAAATTTGTCGGTTAATTACCCGATTCCTTACGCAACACTAAAATGCTACCGTTTTAATTGAACTTAAAAAAAAAACGACTTTAATTGGCGCTGCGAATTTAATTTTTGCGAACGTCGCGAGTAAATCAGACTGTAGTTACTTTCGTTTATCGTAAATCGATTATTTTATTATGTTTTTAAAAATCGATAAGTTTACATATAAAACCTGGCGGTAGGTGTTTGTTTGGATGAATAAGTTCTATATTGTCTGTCTAAGTGTGTTATAGATCAACGGGATTAGATTTTAAGAAATACCTAACATTTTTTTATTATGAACGAAATTAGTTTTGTATAAGTAGGTAGAATGTTATATAGGACTTCTGTTCTCATTAAGAACATAATTAGGTATTTAAAATTAGACAAATGTCTAAAAATGAAATGATATCTAAGAAGTTCTTCGTAAAACGAAAATGTCTTAGACAGCAGAGTCGAATCGAATTAAGGCTGAATTTGCAATATCTACTTTTAGGTTGACGCTTTGAAGGGCTTCGACACTGCTGTAGTATGAATTCACCCTTAGCTTTTAAAACCTTCTCCGTCGCGTAGTTGAGTCGAAGGAGTTATATTTTATAGTATTTCATCATATTTTCAAGCGATGTGTACCTCTAATTAGTTTCACATAAATAAAAACCTGAAATATCATTAAGCGTACTCAGTAACGAAAGTTAGCCAATATCACATCTTTTAATGTGCCGATAATATAGTAATTAATTGTTTATAACTACAGGCAGTAAAATTAATGTACAGTTAGTTTTTATCAGGCAACAAAATTCGCAATCACGCAACTCTCAGCATTTAAAATTAAAATTTAGAGTTAAACATAAAAATAATTTACGGCGTTGAGAAATATGTAAAAATTTTATTTGATATTAAAAACAACAGTTTATTGGTCATCAAATGTATTTAATTGTATATTTATAATTAATATTATCAGGCAGGAGATACAAATAATACGTGACAAGTTTAATACCTTTTTAAAATCGTTTTATTGAAAAGGAAATATATGTTTTTTTCGCCTTTAGAACAAAGTTTTAAAAAGGCCAATCGTTATAACAAAAAAAAGTTTTTTTTTCAAACACTCATAGTTTAATGTCAAACGGATTTTGTCAATTAATACAAATAGCGACTTTATCTCAATCAAATTATACGATATTAAAAACAAAAACCAATTATCCGTCTACTAGTTAAGTAAGTTAAGTAATTAATTAATCAATAAAAGTAATTCAAAGTCATCAATTCCAAACATTTATTCTCTTTCTAAATAGTCATATCCCGTATGATTTAGCTAGACGCAACAGGTCCCTACTTAAAAAAAAATATATATAGCCAACAGTGCCATCTGCAGACACAATTTCCTTAGTTATAGATCCTTCATCAACGTCAATAAACCAAATAAACAACAAACACATGACGCGTCATACGTCACGCGCATCGCGACATTAAAATTAAATTTTCTCTCAATTTAAATATGGCCGCCGATGCGTGGCGGGATCGCCAATATTCGGAATGACATGCACTGCTGTTGCGGTTTACCGGGGCCTTTGTTTGTATCGTATTAAAATACATGTGTATAATATTTTTATCATGTTTTCCGACCTAAAATAAATTGGGATCAGGACAGGCAGAAGTCACCCAAACGGGAACGCTAACCCAGAATGGTTTACACAAAGCTTTTTTAGATTTATTCATTTATTCCATATAAAATAGGGAACATAATAAGGCCTTAATTAAAACATTGTTCACTCTACTTTGTCCCAGGGAAACACGTAAAATTTTATTCAAACTAATACAGATGTCTGCATCTTGCGATTAAGTAAGTAAATTACAGCACTGGTACTTTCCAAGTTTCGTTTTAAGAAGCTTTGTAGAATAGTTATTTTAAAAAGCATAACATGTTTACGTAAAAGTGTTTCACAAAATGTATAGACTAATTTTTATAAATGTAGTTATAAACTTTGAACTCGCCAATCCTCAATGAGTAACTACACTGAAACTAATAGCAGCTAAATGAATTAGCAAATAAAATTTATAAAACGCAGAGAGATCTAGAGGTTTTGACAACATAATAGACTCGATGAAGACACGATAAACGTTGGAAACTATGCTTGATTCATGTGGATAGGTCCAGTGTGAACTCAGCTTAAAGTTCATTGGGTTATTTACGCTGCTTAGATTTACATTAAAGGACAACAAGTACCATATCTCATTTTCTGAAACCATAACATGTCTTCTTTTATTCATCTTCTTCAGTCGTCACATTATGGTGTGAAGTGATTACTATGAAGATGAACTGATGCTATCTTTAATTCCCTGAGCTGTGAACATAATATGTACGTAAATAGTTTCTACTTTGACACCTCTTGAAATTTACCTGTGTTCGTAATGCATAAACGCGTCTATTTTACTGCAATCACAGTAATACGTTACACGGAAGCCATACAAGACAGCTTAAAAGGGTATTTCACAAGTCATAAAATTGTCACCACATCACTGGATCTCATAAAAAATATAAAGATATATAATATACAAGTTACAACCACAAGTATCAATTGCAATATTATCCTTAAACTTTACAAATATTAATAAACGAAATAAAATATCAAACGAAAATGTTTTTGTAACTTCAATCCGTTTGCCAGATCCGAACAGATAATTTGCTTACAATATAATCGGACAAAGATTGCGACTTCAAGGAAAGGGGTTAAAAGGGACTCGTAGGATAGGGCTATTATATTCAAATTCACTTCGGAAGGCAATTTATATGGAGTTTATTGACAAGACGGGGGACCGCGGCCCGACGTAGCGACTTGTGCGAAATACTTCTCCAGAGTATCTTTTTGAAACCGCCTTAATTGAACGAAGGAGACAATATTGTTAAAGTTTTTATGCAGCCATATAAGAGTAAACAATAAAAAAGGTTATTTACTTTATTCAAAAACTTTGTAATCTAATTTTGAAACTGAATTCGAAACAAACGAATACTTTAATTAACTTTTCTTGACGGCTTAAATTGTTAAAGGCGTAAGAATTTTTCGTCAGTATTTTTTGTTGTTTTGCAAAAGATGGCGGTTGGGGCGAGTGCTGGTGTTTCGCAAACGGCCAGAAGAAAGTGGACACAATGCGGGATTTCACAAGACAGATTACAGAGGGGCGCATTAATAAGATGACGTTTAAACTCCGAGATCCGATTCAAGCCCGATACGACTCCGCTGCAATCAAGTTGAGGTGGCAGTCAAAGGTATCAATTTAGATCACATTAGCGACCTTTTAGGCCTTTGCCAAATAAACATGTGAACATACATACGAAAGGTTGCTATTATGTGTCGATAGTTCACACTAACACGTTAAAAACTCGATAGTAATTTCAAAATTTTTGTAAGTTAAGACCAAAAGGTGCGGGCCAAAATATTACTTACCATTTTTACTATAGAGTATAAAAATAAGGGGTATTTTTGAACAGTATATTAAATATTTGAATTTAACAGAACAGAAACCAGACAGGTAGTGACAATTTATTAAAACTTTTAGTACGTGTAAAATTTTACTAGCTCTTAATTCATGCGATATATGAAAGGAAATTTCGTTGAATGTTATTATATTTTACACGATTGTAGTACTGAAGATGTCGTAAGGTGCAAATGTCTCGTGATGCGCCTCATGTCTCGATCCCAAGATAAGATCGCAATCTTTTCGGATATTGCTCGCCATAATCATATGCGAACTTTTTTTATCTTTTCTTTTTTTCTTAAGGGCGTAGTCGAGGCGTGCCGGACAATGAGACGTGGTTGAAAATATAATGCTATATTGTTGCTTAAGCTTACTTAAGGAGTATGCGGATTAAAGGTTTTGTCGATTTAATTTATGCTTTTTACTTTGTGAATTCGTATTGTGATTTTGTAGTATTGAATCAGTTGGTTGGTTACAATGTAAGAAAGTATCTATCACTATTATTTAACTTCAGGCTATAATGGTAATTAACTATAGTAAGAAATAGTGTCGTAATGGCCTAGTGGTTCAATGAACTGATTTGTATGCAGAAGGTTGCAGGTTCGAACCCACTACAGGCAAGTACTAATCATTTACAAAGTTTTGCGTACTTTCTTAATTATTCTAAGACATCATTGACAATCGGTAAAGGAAAACATCGTGATGAAACCTGGATTCCAAAAATTGGAATCTGAAATCGTCAACCCGCAATGAGCAAGCGTGGTGATCAATGCTCGTACCTTCTCTATATGAGAAGAGGCTTGTGCCCGGCCGTGGGATATTTATAGGCTGGTATTATTATTATAAGAAATACAAATTTCTATCATTATCCTCTTTGAATCTAATTTCTATCTAGTCAGTTAGTCACTCTGACTAGATAAATAACTAATATTTGTTTATAAGTAACCAAGTATGTAAAAGACTAAGTCAAACACGCACGCCTCATAAATCTCCATTACCACTTACCAAGCAATAAAATTGGCTAATAGTTTAATTGCACACCATATTTGAAATATCGTGGTATTGTCCAATCGTGAAATGTGAGCTTGAAATCAAATTCTCGGCTATTTCGTAAACAATCACACATTTTGTTCCTACTCTCTAGTTCCGAGACTGTTAATTGAATAAAGTATCATTTGGATATCCTTACTCTCTTTTGTTATTAAATAAATCCTGTGTTTTTTAATCAAACCGAAACTTATTACTAGACCATTAAGTCTAGTGCTGTGATTGGTTATTAGTCTTTGGGTCAACCAATCAAATTACTTAGATAAAGCTATTGGAAAAATGGAAATTGAACAGCCTTTCAAATGATCAGTGTTAAATTTTGTAGTCAGAAACAAATTCAGTTCGACTCGCGACACAGCCGCCGCCGCGTCAGCTCACGATTAGGGACTCCTATTGAGTCTGAAACTAGTCGGGCGATCCCGAGCATGTGAGTGCGTGAGTAAACCGTTTTGTTTCTAAATAATTATGTATACTCCTTCCCGAAGGTTTTTATACAAAGAAACACAATGCCAAAAAATTGTCTTTCGAATTATTTAATTAATAGACTCAAGGCCTTAGTATTCTTGACTTTTACAGAATGTAAAAGTCAAAAATCGTCTTGTAATCGGCAATATTAAATTGGTAAACTCTCTATAATATAGTAAACTGTATAGATAAGTAGTCTCTTCGAGTCACAAAGGAGGGGGCGGCGCGAATTACGAGCGAGCGTCGCCCCACGGCGCGCACGCGCACCGATTTACGCGCGTCATAGTAGCTAGTGATGGCCCAGAGGAGTATCGGTAAATTGTAGAGGCGGTGAACGTGATATATGTTCTGTCTAGTTAATAACGTAGGTTTTAATAAAGAAAGTTCCCTCGATATGAAAGACCTCGCCATATCGAGGAAAAAATTTTTGTGTCTTTTTATATGTAATAAGATATCTCTAATGAAAAGCTATTGCATTATTGATTGATCTTAATTTTGTCTGATAAACGTCAATGGTAAACTTTAGTAATCTTTGATTTTATCGTCGATCAACGGCAACGATTGATCGATTGATGTAAAACACACTTAGTGTGATGTACGATCTATTCTAGCAACATTCTATCGATACTTTCTTTAAAGCCGAGCACAACACTACCCCGCCGTAGGCAACCACGCGCGTTATCGCTCCGCTAAAAATGTACCGTGACCCTCGACACTAACCAAATTATTCTCGCTCCTAACTCACAGATAGCGGGTTCGATTCCCGCTCAGATCCAGCTCGAGCCGACCGATATCTAATACTATTTGTCAATTTTACTTTACTTTACTTTACTTTACTTTATTTGGGAAACAAACAGATTTAACTTACAAACATAACTATGAGATTTAGTTACAACAGTATCCAGATACAGTTTCCACAGATTATTAAACAATTTTGAAAGCTCACAACAACTTTTACTAAACTTAAGTATGAGATTTATACAGGATTCATAAATTATTTTAATTTTAATTTAGATGCTTAACATTTCTACTTTATACATTTAAAAGTAAGCAAAAAAGAGAACTATGTAAAATACTAAATATTATTTAGATGCCAAATTATTATTTATATAGATTTTGAATTTAGGTAGAGAAAGGTGAAAAATATCCAGATCATGATTTACTTCAAGAGAAACCATATTGTTGTACGTACTACATGCTCGTTTGATAAAAATATTCTTACCATAATTGGTTCGTGAGAGACCAGTATGGAAGAGAGATCTTTTGCGTGCATTTATGCGTGGACATCCGAACCTTATTTTGCTGAGAAGATAAGGGGAGTCTAGTTGGCCTCTAATAATTTTATATAAAAATACTAGATCCCGTTCTGTGCGACGTTCCTGTAAACTGAGCAGCCTAGGTGTATACTCCGAGCTGAAGTTAAATCGCCAATTCATATGTTTAATAAATTTATTCTGCACTCTTTGCATTTGTTGAATATAAATTTCATACTGGGGATTCCAAGCAGCAGAGGCATATTCAAGTATTGACCTCACGAGGGTCTTATAAAGGAGTAACAGGGTAGATTGATGCTTAAAATCTTTACTAACTCTCAGTACGAATCCTAACATGCGAAATGCCTTATTGGTCATGGCAGTAATTTGTGAGTCTAGGATAAGTTTACTGTCAAGCATTACTCCAAGATCCCGCACCTCAGACACTCTATCAATATGTTTATTATTAATTTTGTAATTATATATTATTGAATTCTTTTTTCTAGTAAATGTTATAATATTGCACTTTTTTACATTAAGGAACAAATAATTTCTTTCGCAGTAATCACATAGGCTATTGATATCGTTTTGTAGTTCTAGGCAGTCTTCAAGTTTAATTATAGTTTTATAAATTTTCTTATCATCTGCGTAAAGAATAAATTTAGAGTTTTTAAATATTTTAAATACATCATTTATATATAAGTTAAATAAGTTAAATAATGCACTAATTCTAACGGGATCGTAGAAATAGGGTGGGAATATAAAACCATAACAGTTTTATTCTTGCTTGAAGTCTCCTAAACCTTATTGGGTCGGCTTCCAGTACAGATACAGAGTACAATAAGGAAATACGGTATCTCTCTTTTTATGATTAGTTTACAACTATGAAAAACTAACGGATTTGGGTATATACGACAAGTCCCCGGTAAAACTGCACAAGCAAAACTGAGTAGCACATAATAATACATATATACGTCATCAATGAAATCAATGAAAACTAAAACAGGAAAGCTTTACCGACCCGTCTCAACCAATCATTAGACTTTACCGTCAACGGTGGCCAGTTAACTTACGATCACTCTTCGTCCGATCAGTGCCTGACCTTGTTGAACTACGACGAACCTTACCAATTATACTATGCTCAATGCCGCTTTAATTGGAGACGTCGGATGTCAAGAAATTAATATATATATATATAAGGGTGGTACAAAGGGCGGCCTTATTGCGCTCGGCAATTTCTTCCAGGCAACCATTGGAAAAAATAGTTATAAGAATATAAGCATAATATACAGCTATAGACTAACAGACTTAATACCTAACACAATCATATGTTTTGTGCTATTATTATGAGATTTAATTATCACGTTGAATTAATTAATTGTAAGTGAAGTAGTTCAAAATTTTGTTTAAAACCTTGGACGTCTAAAACCCTTAAAAATAATGACTTTTTTATTATGATAATATCGTTATTTCCAAAATCCAAGACAAGTGAAAGGCGGCATCAAGATAAAATAATTATTAAAACAAAATTTAATAAACGAGCTTTTTTATGACATTCTGATATATCGATAATGATTTGCTTTGCGATAATACTCATTTAGGTCGAATAACTGGCCTATTACACGTTTACGAGTGTATTTTGACAATAATTATAATATTAAAAATGTATATTTTTTAAATACATTTCGAAAGCCGAAAAATGATTGTCATAAAGGTTACATGTCTAAAGTATCTGTAATAGCTGTCAGATTTAATTTATCAATCTCAGAGATCACATTCGAGCGGCCACTTTTATTTTATAAAAGAAATTTCAGCAGTACTAGTTAAAAAAACATTAAAATAAGAGAATAACATGGTTATTAGCGTTTTATTAAAAGGCTTTTGGGCAGGAGAGTTTAATTATTAAACATTTTATTTAAGAGCTTTTTTATGACTATTTTGGTTGAAAACGACCACTTTTTGTAACTAAGAATAAGGATTAGTCACATCGAGAGCAATCTGGTCGAAACGCGTATACAAAATGCTGATTTTCATAAATAAATTTTATGTTTGTAAGTAATGCGTATTAATCTGAACTTTGT
This sequence comes from Diachrysia chrysitis, assembly GCA_932294365.1. Lineage (NCBI taxonomy): Eukaryota > Metazoa > Arthropoda > Insecta > Lepidoptera > Noctuidae > Diachrysia > Diachrysia chrysitis. The sequence goes on along the minus strand of OW028651.1, from coordinate 12,258,479 downwards.
ACTTCTGCGACTTAACTGCATAGTAAAGTTACACGATCACAGACAGTGGCCGAACCACGCCTCTCAATATTCATTAGCCGAGATTTTGATACAGTTTAAATTCGCGTTTTTTGTTAATTAAAGGGCATTAATTGTTAACAAAACTGCTTTCGACTGAACATTGCGAGTGTTTATGCTGGTGTAATGTGTAAGTTGTAGCGTTTTAATTGAATATTCATTTATTTTTCAGGTGATGTTGTTGGTGCAATGCAGAGCAAATATGATTTAATTGAAACGTTACTTTGCTTATTATTAAGTTAAATAATATACCTAACTATAACTAATATCTTACTAACGTAAGGGTGTTTGTTACTCAACAATGATAAAAAGACTGAACTGATTTAAATGAAATTTGGTACATTGATAGTTTATTACATGTAATAACGCATAGGCTACTCTATTCATCATTATAGTTATCACCATTTTTCATCAACACGCGGGTGGGACCGCGGGGCGCAGCTAGTAAATATATAAATCTCAAAAACTGATTCTACTTATTTAATCACAATATATGCATCGATACTCGACTAAAAACTGCTAGCACACAAGTAAAATTAGACATTAAGTAAATACTGAAAACTGAAAACAAAAGTCACAACGAGTTTTGTAAACAATAAAATTAAAATACGTGTAAGTAGGCATTTGATAAACTGAGCTTAGTTATTTGGATATAAGATTTTTTTGTTTAAAGAGAAGATTTCCCATTACAAAAATTAAGTACCTATTTAAGATTCTACGTACGAATTCAAACTCATTACCGCCACATGTCCATAACTTACGCCACGCGATCAACACAAAAACAACCGAATTAAACCCGGTAATTGATATTTATTTGCTCTACTTTGGGACATGCAAGCTATAAACTTTACCTCTTAGTCAATCGAGACATTTTTTACATATTTTATCTTGTTTTTATAATTGTCACGTGGACTGTTTACCTAATTGATAGAATTCTTCAACCAATCACCATAAATACTAATATAATCCCTAGAATAAAAACGGTGATTGATCATTATCTTCAAAAATCCATACAAATATTAAGTTGTTTAATAAAGAGCTATTAGAAAATTCATTGAATTTTATAAGATACATCGTGTAACAGTAGTTTGAAAACGTTAGATAAATGCTAGAAGGGAAAGGCGTGGAAATAATTATATTCTACCCAAAATGCAACAAAACTGCCGGCGAAAAAGAAACAAACAGAATTTCATACCACCACTGGCCAGAGGATAAACATTATTTACTAATTATTGATGTATGTCCAACATTGGACATAAGAAAGCCGATCCAAAAACCGACACCTAAAATCCATAACACTATTCACAGTTATGCCAATTCAGAGCCATACATAGTAAGTGGCGCCTACAGCGAGCTGTCTACACTTTGAATCAACGATCAACAAACCGAATGGGTTACATTGTTACAAGGATTTATGTAAAACTAGCTCCCAGCGGCTTCGCACGCTCACAATGAATACATCACAACCGTCCTCGAAAAACAAATGCTGGTGCTGACAAAGTTTGTTCTGTGAACGTGGGCTTGATTTATAAATGGAGTTTCTAATGGATGGTCTTTTTGTAGGAGGAACAGCTTAACTAAAACAATTTTATCTGGCGGCATGATCTAATTGTACCATGAAAGTAGTCGTCATAACACGGTGAAAATATATCCAATCCTAACTTATCATATCTTAGAACTAAGTCAAACAAGCTGTGGAGAACCAAGGACATAACAGAAATTCTAGATTATGGTCATTTGGAAAGGTTCTATATTTGCAGCATTATGTATATATTTATAGAGTCATATTGACGGATGCAGGCTTGTTAATAATTCTTATATCGCCTTTAATATGCCATAAAATGTTTTGATTTAAGACTCCTTTTTAGCATTTATAAAATTGAACATCAAAATGTTACCCTACGTTATTACTTCGATAAAAAAAACTATCTTCAGTCTCCGATAACCGAAGCGAAATCGAAGCATAGCCGAAAGTACAGATCGAACCGGAATAATACAATGAAGCACGCTCATTATTAATATTCAGCAGCGAGATAACTCGTGTGCAGATAACATTTTTGATACTTGTTAAGGACAAGTGCTTTTGAAATATTTTCCGGAGTACCTGCATTTTTCAGTGAATTATATGAATATATGTAGCACCTATCTTCTAAATTAATTTGGCAGTTTTGAAAGGAATGCAAACCCTTAAGATAAAGTCATCCGAGGGGGACTTATCAGCATTTGCTCGGCCTTCAACATGTCTGTACAACTCTCACACATCCAGCTTTTGTTTTTAGATCACACGGTTAAAAACAGAAGCTTATCAAACACTACCTTTTTCGCTCATTAACATACAAGTACACATAACACCAGTAATCAACCGCACTAACTATCCTCACTAACTGGAGTTAACGAAACGTTACTATCAGAATCACCAGCTAACTAACGACATAGAATATTATCGAGTATGTTCACGTAATAACACAGTGGTATAACGATACTTGCCTTAAGCCATGATCGCGGGGCGGGTTGCCTTTAAACACGACAAAGGGCCTCACGTAAATACTGTATTAATTAATTTGTAGCGACAGCAAAGTAATATATCTCATTTTGATAATAAACTTCAGGATTTTTGAGAGGTATTGCGATGATAATATTAATTTATTGTAGAGAGTTTCAGTGCGGAAAATAAGCTTGCAATTTTCGTGCTTAAAATAAATGTAGCCTTATTTGATTATTAAATTTACTTTTTACCATTCTCATACCTATAAAATAAAGTAAATAATCAAATGAACTAAAATGAGATAACATACGAGGTAATTAAATTAAAGTCAAACAATCAATACTTGAAATCAAAGACAATCAAGAAAACCTCTGACTATTTCCATAGCACTATTCAAAAAAGGCTTAAAAACACTGTCAAATGAACAATTAAAATACTCGAATTAAATGTTCTTAATGTAAATGTGATTTATTAAAGTTTTCATAAATAATATTATGCTCGAGCTTATTCCCGGGATAATGGAAACATGTGACGTCACTCGACACTCAACTGTTCAGATCAGGGAGAATAATTCAACAATTAACGAGACTCGATAGGTCCATATTTAAATTTAAATAATAGCTTAATTGTTCTGTATGGTTTATATGCCTTGTAATTTGTAGTAGCTCTATGTTATTTAAAGACTTTATTTTAGTCTATACATTTTGTGTCTGTAGGATTAACCCAGTAGTGAAATGTTGAAGGCTTATGACAATGTTTTGATCATATAAACCCACTCCAGATACAAGCATACTTAGCTTAGTTGGAGGGGTTAACAAGATTGCTACTAATGTGAATTCCACCCAAATTGCTAGTAATCTTTAAAAAAAGTAGGTTATGAGATACCTACCTAGTTAAATATTGAAGATATTTGACGTATTTAGGCATGCTCCAATCCACTTTTTGTGAGACTCTATTGTACCAATCTCAATCTGAATAAATAATTAAGTACCAATTAATTTATGTCATGTAATATAAATAAACTTCAATCAATATCGACATCAGTTAATGCTGAAGATATCGCAACACGAAACCTGCTAAAAACAGGAATTGATCAACTTTCACGTGACTGAGAGTTGTCTCATTAAAAACCTTATTTTTAGTTAGTTTTCCTTCAGATTTTGTTTTACAACTTCCCAACATCCCCAAATTCTGAGCCTAAAAAATTGAATACTTAAAATTCTTCTTAAACTTGTTCTGCTCCCAGTACCCGTACATAATCATTACACAGTAGGTGCATTGCAGATAACAAAAAGATGTGGTCTTATAAAAAGCGATCATAACAAACGGCACGACCAGACGACCCCGCTTGGCTCCGACCACTACTGATTATTTTATTGTTTCACTTGCTGTTACGGCATTTTTTGAACTTGATGAAATAAGATTATTTTGGGTAGTTTTGATTAAATTGTACGATTAATCGAGATATATCGATAATTGTGTTGTGAAATTTTCTCTTGTTTGTAGAGCTAATTTAGGGAATTTATTTTCTGCACTTTTGATACGAATTAAAAGAAAAGGCGGTTAGAAACTTTTGAAAATTAAGTTTTTGAAGAAACTATCCGGCCTATCTATCCCAGTGACAAAGACTACTGCATCATGGAGGTTTTGCCGGTTCTTCTTTATAGTAATGGCATTTTGGAAACGCGCAACTAGTCATTTAACGTTTTGAAAGAGCCTGAAAAGGCCTACTTAAAATAAAAATATTTTGATATTGCAGATCCTTTACTGAATAGCCTAAATAAAGGTTATAATTCGTGGTTTAATCTCGCCTATTTCCTCCTCCAAAATTGAATCAATTTAAAAGATATTTCCTATGCTAAAAAAGAAGCATATAAACTATATTTATTTTTATTTCTCCTATATTTTTCTTTTTTTAATCAATAGTTGTCAAATTTGTACACTGAGCCTCTGAAAACAGCTATCGAAATGAGGGTTCTAGTGCTTTTAATAAAAATCATTTCTTTAAGTATATAAACAAGCGAGAAAGCGAGCGTTTGTATGAAGAAAAGACCACCCACCTTTTCTCTTAATGATTTTCTTTTGATTTTATTGACTGGTTACAGTTTTACTACTTGTCTTTGCAAAACAAAAAAGAAACATTATAAGTTTTCGCTAAAATTAATTAATCCCAAGACTTTATGGCTTATAAAATTAGTCACAATAAAGTACCTAGTGCCAAAGAAGGCAAACAATCAAAAGATTATTATTTTAGCTTTTCCATTATTACTTCTGCTTAGGAAGGCACTAGTTTTGACCTCTAGTCATAACGAATCCAATCATGTCTTTATGATTAGATTAATTAATTAAAACTCTTTTAGTACGGGTATTAATTATAGTTTAACTAAACTATGCAACCGATTTAAGAAAAACAAACGAAGCTTGGTACACGTTCTGATAGCTTCTATCACACTTACGCTAACAATTTTAATGTGTCTATATCTAAGTTAATGGTGTAAGTGACGTATCGGTACAAACGAAATGATTTGACTCATTCGCTTGGGGAGAAAAAATTGCACGCGCAGGAATGCGCGGGGACTTAGGAGATCTTTCTCTTAAGTGCTCTACTCCTGTAGAAAACAGAGGCGAAAGGGTAATGTTACCGAGTTTTGTGTATACCTACAATCTAAATAATTCTATAAAGTTCTTTGTCTTGTGAAATTTTAAAAAAATTGCAATATACTACGTTAGGACTTTTATCTACGTATAATATAATGGTGTATATAGGTTTATGATAATATCCTAAAATAAATTTTGCAAATAAAGTTATTTTTTCTTAAGTGTTATGATAATCTCTGAATGTGGAGAAAAAATTAGAAGGTCAGAGGTTTTGGTATAAAATGATTTTAAGCTATCACAAAAAACAAGATTATAACCTACAACAATAGATGATCTTAAAGTTAAAAATCTTACATTAAAAAATTAGTTTATAAATCCATCTTAAGCCCACAAAATGATTATGATTCCTAGCTAAACGGTAAAGTTGTGTCATCTAACGTAGAACAACGTCAATCAATCTATCGTTAACCCATACTTAACTGATCCGTGACCATATGAGGTACTGTAGCTATGGGTTCTCTCACATCAAGTGGACATTTCAGATTATTGGCATTGGGTTCTTCTAATTAAACTTTAACATTACCACGTACAAGTTTCTAAGAAAACAACGGATGATCAGTTTCCCACAGTGGTACTTGGTGATGTTTTAATGCTTTGATATTTTGTTGATTGATTGTTAAGATGACGAGTAAAACGATCGAATAGAAATTTTACTTTGTGAAATGGAAAAAACCGGGGTACATTTCTTAAAGATATTAGAGCAGCAGTTCCTAAGTCAATTATTAATACATTTTAAGATGTACGGATTTTTCAGGTTTTACTATAAAGTCAAATTCATATATTTGAAATTACTATATATTAAAAACCTGCAATTCTTATATCGTCCGTACATCAAATATATAATAATATATTTAATTTAATTATTAAACAATAATTTGATAATTTAACAAAAAATTAACATTTGACACTAATTTATGATAAACACGGTTATGTCAACTTACGTGCAAGTATTATCATAAAGTCAAATCAGCTGGCGTTTTGGTCAGAGATAGATGATTTCTGTCAGCTGACATACCGCTATCGCTTCATTTACTCTCATCACAACTTTACCTTGCTTGCCAGTTGCAAAAATATATTTTTGACATGTAACTTTACTATAACATTCAAATTTTATTTGAATTAATTAAAATCACCTTGTTTCATCATCTTTTTGTGCCTGGTAGCATATAACTACAAGCATGGCACAGACCACAATCCTCCAATGCTTGTTGTTCTATAATTTGATTCTGGGATTGATCCCAGTTTTAATTCTTCAAGTATAAGATCATCCCTTTCCAATTTGAAGGATATGGATAAGATTTTCGACCTCACTCGTTAGGTTCACTAGACGCGTACAATCAGCCATAATAATTTCTAATAGGATGTCTCCCGTACGTTTCTGAGAAGTGCGGCGCCCCCCGGTCTGGGCCATTACGGTGCCGGATGGCCACTGGAATACCGGTACACGTGCCGGATTCATCTATTACGACCTTTATGACGGACATAGGAAATATTTTTTGTTGAGTACAGCACTCAGTATTGAAGATGTAGAGATTTAGTTTATATGCGTTATTACACTGATATGTTTGTGTATCAAAAATGTTTTAGTTGTGACATCTATTTTGGTTAACTTATTAAGTGACTAGAGAGACGACGTAGTAAATTATTTATTAACTGTCAACTAAACCAAACGAATTAAATAAAATTAAACCATTTGCTGCTTTACATGATTGACAACAAAAATGTTTTAATGCCTCTAATTGGAACCACTTCCTTAGAACAATTACATAACACATAATTATTTTTTTTGCAGTTTTTCCGATCTATACATATATATTATCGAGCAATGCAAAAAATGCAATTTGCTGAATTTAGAGTCAAAACAAAAGATGTCGCGCAACGCTTTCAGGTCACTTTTTCCTCAACAGTTATCGGTTCGTCGAAGAACATTACCTACCCATTACTTAAAACTAAGTGACATAACTATTCAACAAAAATACCATTTATCTCAAAACAAAAACTGCGGTACGTACACTTTTGAAAACAATTCATTTAAAAATAATTCGAATTTCGTATACGCGATGGCGGTGCGCGGTCAAAAAGCGCAATTGTCTGCGAGGCCGCGGCGACGCGCGTCTGTCGCGCGCTGCATTCTAATGAGGGCGGGTTTTTGTCGCGCGACAGCGTGGGAGCGACGCCCGATGATCAATATCGCGCGTGTGTACGAGCCCTTACGGCCAGCGTTACTTCGATTGCTTGTAGATGTCTAATTCAATCGTGATCTAATCTACGACCGTGGACTAAAGATTTCAGTACTCAGGCCAGATAATCTTAAAAGCTACAATTTCTGAAACAAGTGGTTAAGTGGTACATGCAATAATTATAACGTCTATCATATTTTATCTGCAGAATTTTGTGATTAAAGTCAATTTATCATTGTTTTTAGTTAGTTCTGAAATAAGAGTTATATGTTATTTTTTATGGGACTCAGGATACAAAATAATCTTTACTTTGCCTACCTGCTTCTTGATAACCACGTTGCAAAAGTAAGCATGTATATAATTAACCCTACACTGAAATTGTTGTGAGCAAGTAATCCGATCTAATTATGCAGAGTGGTGTTTCGTAATCTCAACACGTTTATACGACACGCGATTTGAGGCGATGCGCGCCTCGCTGATAGTGAATGTGGGTCGTTCTGATCCCGTTAGACCATGAGATAAGGAAAGGACATAGCTGGTCTATATGTAGACAAGTATAATGCAGACTAGGCCGGGTAGACAGTTAGTAGTAGAGACAAGTTGACGAGTTGATGAGAATAATGGTAAAGCGATCTAACTTTTAAGGGTTGCGTGTCAGTTCCTCTGTCTTTAGCTTTTTTGTATGTTATAGTACGGTATTTTGTTTGTGATGTGTAAATTGTCAATAATAATATGGCAGATCCTGTATTATGGCAACCAGACAAATGATGCTTAATATAGATAAACTACATCGCAACACAGAACAAATGATCATGCTCATCACGCAAATTTATGTCCTGGATGGGAAACTACGACCTTTGGTTTAGCTGTCAAGCTCTCTAACCACTAGACCAACAGGCCAGTCAAATACAATTTCTTTAAGAAAAACATTATCATTATAATCTTCATTTATTTTAAGTCTGAACTTCCCATCCCTACAAAGCATGCTCCATACAAATCACCGACACACCCAGGTGTGTCGGTGATTTGTCCAGACTCCAGAGTCTGGACCCACAATAAATCTGTGGGTCACATATTTGTCCCGATACGGGACTCGAACTCTCGACCCTTGCTTAGAAGGCGCTCGAAGCCGCCCCATTTAGGTCGTTCATTGTTTTAACACATTGCTTACTTATTTACATACGAGATATGCTTGCATGGTACTATTACAAAAGATCCATATGAGAAAATAGAATGGACCCTAAACCAACATTACAAGGTTTTTAATACTGAAATATTAAAAAAAGTTATTTGTAAAAGCTGCTAAACCGACATTATGAAAAGAAGGAAAATTTTATATCCCTTGTGACCGTTATTAAAAGTTTGGTACTCAAAAGATCTTAAAATGAAGCAAGAATGCGACAAAAGTGGCTAGTTTTAAACTTGCTAGAATAATCTAATTAAAAACAACGAGAACTAATAGAAAAACTCATCTCAACAACTCGAAAAATCAAAACACAATGGTAAAACATATTTCAAGTCAAACCAACCATAGGACAATCCACGCTTTTTTGCGGATATATAAATTCTTCGGAAAATTTTCAATCGCCAATTTTTTTCCCGGCTTCTTTTTTTTTACATTCCGTTTCGGAAATCCGCGCGGTGCCGCGCGTAATGTCACGTCGTTTTTTTTGTTGCAGGCCGCTACACGTGCCGCCTGACGTCGATTGTCGCCTGCTTTTTGTCTGTTAATCAATTTCCAACCCAACGTGCTTATAGAAGTGAGTGCTCACTAGGTCACTCTATGCGTTGTGTTAGATTTTCGCTTCGAATTTTGGTAGCCGTATTTGTTTTGTACTGCTGCTGATGGTTAGTGCTTAGATTGAAGTCTTCATAAATTTATTTAAATTTAGAACTGACGAACAGTTAAGATACGAACAAATCGAAAAAATAGTACGTAGTCGGGATAAGAATTAAATAAAACTTTAGAAATTGCTGAATATTTTTCAACAAAATTCCAAATTCGACTCAAACTGTCTGGTAAAATAAATTCAAAACCAATTGTCAGCACAGTAAAAAAACAGTACTGGAATTACGTCAATGGGCCTCCATTGACGTAATTCAGTACGAAACTATGCGGATTACATAAAAACAGCGTAAGGATTCAAAAACGTTTATTTTCACACCAAACCTCGCTCACACTTAACGCCAGTGGGCATTCCACCTTAAAGGTAACAGCCCATTGTGGCTCCCACAATAGTGGCAGGATCCACTTACGCGGTTTTTGGACAACAACTTTATTCGAATCAATGGATCGTTAAGTTTCAAGCGTTTTCGGTGACGGTATACAGACGCGAGGTGCGAATTTTAACGGTTGACTCTCAAAGTAAAAAGAGTCAGTTGATTTACTAATTGCCCTTACTTTTAATTGGTTTTTCTTTTGTGGAGGGTTTGGACGTGTTCTGAAGATGCCGCAAGTTCGTTCGGTGAATATCAAATAGGGTTAGGTTATTTTGTTTTGTATGGAGCTGATTGCAAGTGTTGATTGGATTGACGGGTTTTTATTATTGAGCCCAAAGTATGATGTTAAATAAAAATTAATTGTATAAAGTCAGATACGCAGGTATGGATATTTTAATGTTTTAATGGCTCAGAAAATCTTGCCAGTTGCCTCAGTCCACAGGACAATAATATTGTTTTTATCATGAAACTTTCTTGGTGTCGGTTACTCCCACGACGCTGGCCAATTCAATCCTCTCTACTCGAATCAATTCACATAAAAGTTCTTCTAACTTTTCAAAAAAGCCAATAACAGTACACCCTGCAACGCACAATCCAATCGGAAAGCAGTAAAACTCGAAGTACGGAAGCTATCTCGTAACGTGGATTGGTTCGCGTTAAATCGGAATTAGTATAGCATTACTTTGTCGGGAGCTATACGATGCTATAAAACGCAAGTGTTTCTGCTACCTCGCACGGATAGGAAATGTTAATGTTTTAAATTTGCGGGTTTAGTTGCTACGAACGCGTTTGCTACAACTGTTGCTTGCCTTAAATTACTCTCGGTGGGAAGTTCGGAATGACATGCGCTGAAGAATGCTGATGGAAATGAAGAGATTGTTTTACACAAAAAATATAATTGAGTATTTTTATCGGGACATGACTGGGGTATGCGGTAATTCGTATATCTTTGTTTTTAATTGGTATTGTGTATTGTAGTGGTCATAACCAAAATGTCTGTCTTGTTTGACCGAATGTTTGCAACTTTTGGTGAAATATAAATTGGGTTATGAGAGTATTGTCAATTTATTAATTATTTTTATAGAATAAAATAAGATATTTATCACGGGTGAACAAATTGAATGAATATACATAATTATATTATTTGATACACGAATTAAGTACCACCAATCAAATTAATAAACCCATTGACAATTCATGACACACTATGATAGAACGAAACTTAACCTCCAACGATATGTTACTGAAACGAAAAATATGTAAAGTTTCACACGTACACGGTAAATAACAGGCTGCAGTAATATGTACCATTATATTAAAACTGTAACGGGGCCAGAGCTACCCACCAATTACTACCAAATTACATACAATTTTATGATTTTGCAAATATTCAAAATTATACAATTACAATTAAATGCATAACGATATATGAATTAAGTATTCCATACTTAAGTCATTTCTTCGATAAAAATATTCGCAATTAATATTTTTTGCTTTTATAGTAATTAAGTAAATCATTGCATTCTCAAATACGAAAACTTTCTTGTTACGTCACAAACCCGCCGGCTGGACCACCATCGAAACCTCTCTCATAAACCACACTTCACATTTACATCTCACAAAACCTTTATTTTCAGCACAATAAGAACTATTATCCCTTAAACAATAATTCAATTATCAAAAGCTTTCTTGCAAGAAAATGTTTAAAATGGATGAGCATTTAATTCGATATTTTACTTGAAATTAAAATCGTATTAACGGTGCCGCAGAATTAAGACGTAAGTGAATTTTTTTGATGTATGTAATTTGGTTGTCTCCTATCGTGAGGCGACCTGGATATGAGTAATGACCGGTTAAAGTAGGCGAAGGTTGGAGAAGACGAAATTAAGAAGCACAGTGTTAATAAAGGCTAAAGAGAAAAAAAACATGTACTAAAAATTAATTAAGTTGTAAAACTCTCTGTAAGTTACACACACACTTACAATATCAGCTAATGTTATTGTAGATATTAAATAGTCGTTATAAACATATACGGCTATCTTAGCCTGAAAGCTTTAAAAAAATATCAATAATACTTAATTAGTAACTTATTAGTCAGAGGATAATTAAGTTACTAAATGAACCATAATATTTAATCTATACTACTTAATCCGATATAACGCTGAATCGGCTATAAATCAACCAATCAACTATCTTTATAAACCAATTTCAAAATTCGAATGTAACGGACATTTGAATTAGCCAATAAGACGGTTCCAAGGTGTACATAAATCGCAGTCGCGCGCGCATCTTTTGTAATTATTCAAAATCTTGGAGGGCGAAGCTAAGGGCATATAAATCGGCCGTTAATAGTGTGGACATGGCACACAATACTACTGCTTTGCCCTTACTACCTATGAGTTAAACTTCAGTGTAACGCGGTACAAAAATTGTATTCCATAGCCACTGTCTTTATATGTTCCTATTCAATGACAAATACTAGTAATTGGTACCCATAATACTACATGGGAAAAAGTTTTTTTTTTGTATTTTTGGCTGTTCAGAATAGGTTTTAATGATTACAGTATAATTGGGTATTCTTGAAAAAAAAAAAAAAACTTTTTTTTTCTTTTATTTGTATCGAAGGCAAAGTCCAATCTAGACTACCTTTGAAAGATGATCTAAAAGAAAATCCTAAACTCTGTACAAGGAATTACATCCAGTTACGTTAGTATTATAGACTGAAATTCATAGACAAGATTAATGACTTAATTACATTTTACAAGGAGACAGTAAAATAGCGCAGTTACATATATCACAAGCTTATCCCAAAGCCATTAAATAAAATCTTTAATCAAGTTTTAGAGCTCGTAGGTAATTAGTTTCAACGATTGCGTCAGTGGTAACCAATAATTATAATTCACACTAATAAATATTAGCGGTGGTAATTAAAAAGAAGCAATTTGTGATTACTAGATACTTATTTTAATTGTCATTCTAAAAATAAACACAATTATGCAACGTGGGGAAAGCCTAGTAAGTAATAAAAACAGGATATTAATATTTCTGTATAATTCACAAGTTGTGACAGATTCTCGGCATTGCCTTTAGGCATAACCAGTTATTTCCAATATGGGAAACGAAAATTGTAGGAGCCGTTTTGTTAAAACTTTCACGGAGGCATATCGTCAAGTACAGTTTTTTTTTTTTGTAATAAATATCTTGTCTATTGAATATCTAAATACCTACAATTCCCGATAAAAGACATGAATAATATTTTTTTAGGTATCGGTTATCTTACAAATATACAGGCTGTTATTAAATACTTTATTACTAGACATAAATAATAATAAATGTGGACAACATCACATACATTACTCTGAACCCAAAGTAAGTAGCTAAAGCACTTGTGTTATGGAATTCAGAGACAACGAAGTTACCACAAACACCCAGACCCGAGACAATGTAGAAAAGAGGTTTTCTACATTGACCCGGCCGGGAATCGAACCCGGGACCTCAGAGCTGGCGACGCCTTGAAAACCGGTGTGTACGCCACTCGACCACGGAGGTCGTCAAATAAAAAACCTATGTCCCACAATGGAGCTTACTGTAGCGGTACCTACCCAGTTAGGCTACTTAGAGTGTTAACTATTTGATGTCCAAATCCTAAAATTTATCTGATCTAGGAATGTTTTCAAGAATCTATAATTTCTTCCAAGGTCTGATTTTAAAATGTAATTCAAAATATTCTACCATTATGAACCGCGTTGTACCTTTATGGGTCCGTGCGACCAACTCAGTCGTAAATAGAGCAGTGTCACGCGCGCGTACAATGTACAAGCCACCCCGGGAGTCAAAACTAGCTGTTTGAATCAGTGCACAAACAAAAACGACACGTACACACGTAGCAATATGAACTTTAAGAGCAAGAACTTTAAGTCGACAATGAATCTTCAGATTTTGCATTTACAACGTTATGAATAACGTCGTAAAGTTAGTTAGGTTGGTAATTGAGAATAGGGTGTATTTATTGTCGCGTAAGGTTTAGTTTAGCATGGCATTGTTAGTGGATATGATAGCACACAATTAAAAGGACATATTTATGCAAAGCCAGTGGACTGGATGAGTCATTTTGTGTAAGAAATGGGATGCTTATGAAAACCTATCTATTGTTTTATTATTAAATGAGATTAGCTTCGGTGGGCGATGTTGTTTTTGTAAATTAAGACGGTTGTATTTGCATCGCGTTCCTTGAAGCGGATTATCTTTATATGAGATCCGATTATGGAATGTGCTGTGCGGAGGAAAGTGAATGAGATTTGAATGACTTAATCAGCGTTATACTGAAAGTCCATTAGTGTTTTATAGTGAAAGGAGACTTAACACTTAATTAAGAATTAGCGGTACCTATTTGAAGCCTGCCTGTAAACGTTAATGACGCAAAACACTCAGACTTGATGACGATTCGATTTGCTGATTTTTTTTTCATGTTTTTTACGAAGTAAGATGTTATCATCATGAGAATGTATTCATTTCTCCAATGGAACGGAACTTAATATCAAAATAATTCCCCAAATTACCCTTTATGGCATTCAATGGTAATTCAATAACATGTTTTTGCTAAAGACACTTCAGCTAACTATTATTGCACCGAGTGATATTTTTTTGCAAAAAATAATTCGCTGTAAGCGTCTTGAATTTCAGGTCTTGCATTTAACTTCAATCTAAAAATTAACAGACAATCTTTTAAACATTTTATTCTTGCAAGATATTATCGAGACTGTTTGATAATTTAAAAAGAAAATATTATCTCATAGGGGTTTCTTGCCGGTTATTCTCCATAGGAGTGACAATTTGGAACCGCGCAACTAGAGACTAGAGTCATTTAACGTTTTGAAAGTGCCTGAATAGGCATAAAATATTTAGATTTTGATTGATAGCATTTTTCTTTGTAATAAAATTAAGTGGTCTGATCAGATGTACCTACTTAGTTTGTTACTACCAGTTCAGTTCAGTGAGATTATCATCTTCTTTGTCACTTTTAAAATTGTAATCGTGTTAAATATTCAGTAATATAATATTTATAGTAATGTCAGGTATAGGTACCTACTCAGTTTTTATATCTTCATTGGCCAGTACTCAATCTATGAATCATATAACTAAACATAAAGCTTAACTTTCTAGGGCCGAACGGAATACCTAAGGTCCATATTTCAACGCGGACCTCAACTATGACCACAGGACGGGGTCACAGAGCTCGTGATAGTTACTAAACAAACAAATATACTACATAAAACGTCATTTATGTGTAAATGTAATCTAAAAGATACCTTATCTTAAAGGGGATAAGGTTGATATTTGCTTAATAGTAGCAGTTAGGACCTGGTAATGCTGAATTAAAGTTTAAGACAAGCGGATAAGGTTGCAAGTTGCTTGTAGGTTTTACTATGAAAGGATGTTTCATACAATATGTGTAAAGTAAAGGAGATCTCCGCAGGCGGCGCCGGGTCACACAGATAGTATCGGATGACCAAGAGGTCCCGAGGCGTCGTTTAATTGCGGGGTGCGGGTTCGATTCCCGGTGGAATCGGTGGGCGGTCGGTGGCTGACTTTATAAATTGTCCACGCGGTAGCTACGCTGGGTGGCGAATGGTACATGACCATGTATATGGTAAAGAATCGTAGATAATGGCCGAGTATTTCTATTTGTGATTCGATTTGCAAGTTATCTCAAGTGTGTTCATTATCTCATTGATTTAGCTAACTCTATTAATTTGTTTAATCGATTCCAATAAGTTTTCTAGCGGCAAATTATTATTAAACAATTGAATACCAGTAATATATATTTTTTTGTTTTCAACGTAGTGGCGCCATGACAATGTTTTTTTCGCAATATAAATATGTACTTCGGATGAAAAATACAACAACAGCAAACACCTTGGTAATTAGCCTTTTAAACACCAACGCTAGAGATAATATAAATCACAACGTTATTTTACTCAACAAATAACAACTACCATTTTCATATCTATATCAAAAACAATTAAATTAAAAAAACATCATAAAACGCATTCAAAATCTGAAATCTGTAGGAACATCAAAACTCGTACGCGTCGCGCGTCGTGTCGGCTCGACAAACGCGCGGCGTCTTTGTCGCGGGATCGCACGACGAGCGTCCACGACCGCGATAGTTCAGCGATAGTCGCTTTCACCCTGTACTGATAACGAGCTGCATCGTAAGGTACCGAAATGAGTGGACACTTGTTTGGGAGGCGTTGCAGGTACTTCTTGTATAATCATAATCAGAATACGATTAGGTTGGATTTATTTGAATGCACATGTGTTAATTAGAAATATTATTCCTTTAGAAACGTGTGATTTTCTTTAAGTTTGAACCTAGTTTATTAATGTTTTCTTAAATAATTCTATAGTGGTAATATGTAACTAAAAAACCCACATTTTTTCTTTTTATTCAATCAATAAGTGCCATGCAAATGCATTTAACATTTTATTTTTGTAATTTTGGGCGTATTTTGTCGAAAACGCTGGATGCAGCGGACGCCATATTGTTCTGTGGTCATGACGTCAGGTGACACTATTTAGTTCACACTGCCGTATGACGTAATAAAATGGCGGCTATTTCATGGTATTTTAGAACAGATAAAATAAACTAAAAACTTTGAACTAATTTATTATATTGTTATTTTTTGAACTAAAACTAATATTTTCTGGCTTTTTTTGCCTTAACTATATCAATATTATTTTTATAGTTTTTTTCTTATATCAATAAAATACTCTATTACTATATTTAACATCTTTTGTAAAACCTAAAAACAAATCTTGTAATTTTACCTACAATCATACTCAACCTCTCTTATCTACACTGCACAACATTATCCCAGTTTAATAATGGCCAGTTCCTATTCAAAAAACGATTCCTTTTAATTACAGAAGAATTTTCTTCGTTTGCTTAGAAAATTCAACCGTTCGTTAGCAAAACGCATAGTTATTTGAATATTGAAACCAGTCGTTAGTCTCACAAACCCGTGCACTGTACAGTTCAAGGTCTCAACAAGCTACAGTACCAAGTGAGGATGTGTGTCGGGAACAGCCTGCGGATGTCAAATATTGACGCACAGATATACAATGTCGGCGACCTGTGATCCGGTGATACGGCGCCGTCTGTGGAGGGGCTATGGTTGTATTGTGAGGCAGACTGATGTACAAACTAGTGCATGGTTCCTCATTGTACTTTAAAGGTTACACGAAATAAAGTACGGAATTAGAACCTCATTTGTGCAGAATATCTGGCTTTTACCTTGGACAGAGGATAAAGCATTGCCATACAACGTGACAATGCCGCCGGCCTTTTGGGAACACTCCCAATGGACAGTGATGTGGACGAATTTTTTGATGCTATATTTTATGTTTATATTTAATTAGATTAGTTTATTTTATTATTTCTTTTTTGTATGCTACATAGTTAAGTTTATTTGAAATAAATAAGCTATGTGATTTTCAGAACATTTTGCGTAGTCTGATTTGTACGGATGTCAAATATTACACAGACAATTATAATGATCAAGAGAATGATGATAGTGTATTTATGATTCTACTGATTGAATGAGCTCTACAAAGCTATATAAACGTAAGTTTATATAAAACAAAATAATAATATTTAATACGTAAGTTTATTATATATAAGCACCACAAAGAAATAATGAAAACATGGAATGCTGCTGGTATAGTTAAATGTCATCAACCGTTTTATTGCTATTGTATTTTAAATGTCTAGGTACTAAAAATAATTTAATATATTTAAAAAAAAATATTAGTTGAGTAAACTTATCATCTATGGAATTGACAATGACACATTATTGTTTTTTTATAAGTCTTGCAGAATAAATTAAATTTTTTTAATACGATTAATATAAAATTACACACTTTCAAATAGATTTATCAAACAAAGCTATAACAATAAAATGCTCTAAGAATGACCGTCATTGTCTCATCAACATTAACTAAAACCATTACAAAATTTTACTAATGAAGCTAAAACTAACTAAAGCGTGTAATCAAAGCCGCCCATACAATAAATTGACTTAATTAAATTCAAATCTAAAGATAACATAATTGATTTGATTCATTTAATTTGAAACCGACCGCTAACTTAATTGATATCATTTAATTCTTTCCGCTTCGTTTCCAAGGTCTAAATAACTGAATTTGCATATATTTTAGTTTGGTCAAACTGTCTAGTTTTCATAACAAACAATTCTAATCCTTACTAATATTAAAAATGCGAAAGCAGCTCTGTCTGTCTGTATGTCGCGCTTTCACGCTAAAACTACTTTGGTACACAGATAGTCTAGCTAGACTCTAGAGCCTGAGAAAGGACCTAAATTTTTATGTTAAGTTATAAATTTGCCATCATCAGCAATAGTTACCCTTTCATGCATTCATTGCTGTGTTTAGACTGCAGTTAGATATGTATTTGCAAACTAATGACCAAACTTATAGAAATTTGGACGGTGTTAAACAATTGCTAAGAAACTTTAAATTTCAAATTCTTTATAGAAAAATTGAAATAAGAATCTGCTAATCAATTGCTAACCATCGTCAAGATTTTTATAAATAAGGCCATAAATAAATGTACTTCGGCTATCGGTCTATCAGTGTGAATCTTCAAGTCACCTTTATTAAAAAAAATAAAGTCTCTAAAAACATGCTAAGTTCAAAGTTTTTTTTTTCTCTTTCTGGCTTTCAAAAGTTTTCAAAAGGCAAGAAAACCACGCTCCTCGTAAACAAAGTAGCAACTGCAGAATCCGATGCGATATTTAACGCTTTGCGATACATAATTGTTATGACAGCACAATGCAGTGGCGACAAGACAGCTGTTTACATCCTGTAACGAATACGGGACGGTGATACCATCGGGTGAGCGGGTTGTATCGTGTAATCTGCTGTTTGTGTGCTTTTTGACGTTTTTCTTGTTTTATTCTTAATAGATGTTGACGGTGTGTAATTGTGTAAAGTTTGTATGTTTAATGTTGGGTGGATATATTGTGCGTGTGGATATAAATTTGCTGGCATTCTAAGAGTGATATTCACTGGACATGAAGTTGTAAAGTAACTTCAAATTTAAAATCAACAATTTGGGGTTAGATTGTGATAGCAATATACTTACTGTTTAATAAAATAAACCAACCAAGTGCGAGTTGGACTCGCGCATGAGGGTTTCTGTAATATTTTCTGTATTATTTGGCGTCATAGAGGCTAGAGGAACGCAATTTGTTAAAATTTCAACTCATTAGCTATTATACTCCTTTAGATAAAGCCCGCTGACAGACAAACGGACGGACGACCGCACATCGGAGGCTTAGTAATTGGTACCCTTCGGGTATAGAACCTAAAAAAAAATATTTATCAAGGATATGGTAGTTATTATAGTGTTATGATTTGTCAAAAGCAATTTAATATCGATTTAGAGAGAACGCGGATCCAAGGAAAGTATAAATGTCTTTAAATATACTATTGCCCAGAAGTGGTTCAGTATATTATGGTAAAAAGAACACAAAAGACTAATTAATGACGGTTCAAAGAAGATGGTAGAAGAACTTTTCTAGTTTTACGTAAGACTGAAATGATCCCAAAAGTTTATGTAATCATACCGGAAATAAAACTCCAAATCAAAGCAAAGGAAAAAAATAAACAGCCTAACTACAAAACAAATTTAAATCTCGAACTGGTTTTTTTTCAACATTGTTAATAACACAAAGTGGCGTGTGGGAGGGGCGTAGGTGTGTCATGCAAAAAGGTTCCAAGTTTAAATTGCTGTTTTTGTGATAAATCAAAAGTCCGTTCGTTGAAGTTCCTTCTGACCCCGACTGGCCGTTTGTTTGAAAATCGAATTACTTATTTACATAACGATGAATCAGATGAATTAATATTGGCCGGCTTTTGCTTTAATTTGTTTAGTAAATAATGTTAATTATGTTTTTCTAGAGTTTGAGGTACGTTTTTTGTTTTTATTGTTAAGAGTTGTTGTATTTTTTATTGACATTTGTTATTAAACACTGGTATTGAAGTTTGAGTAGTGTTTTTAATTAATGCAAGAAAGCTCTTAATAGAAGGAGATCAATTTTAAGGCCTCTGTTCTCTATCGTTTGATTTCTGTCGACGTAATTTTAGACTTGGTTACAAAGATAATATTCCATTTATCAGAAATAATTTTAATGTTTAAATCAATTCTTGTTCCAACATAAAACATAGTTCACAATTCAAAGTTCACCCAATATCCAACAAACCGGAAGCCTAAATAAACTACAAAATCAAACAAGCAAACAATACCATTCATTGGAGCAATCCATCTTCCTGCATATTAACTAATTCATGTCGGATATTTATGTTGGTTGCTATGGCAACAAAGGGTAACCCAGATAAGGGCCTACAGTGGCTTAATAAATAACGTCATATTAGAGTTGATACAACCGCAGCGTGGGCGGAACCC
This sequence comes from Diachrysia chrysitis, assembly GCA_932294365.1. Classification (NCBI taxonomy): domain Eukaryota; kingdom Metazoa; phylum Arthropoda; class Insecta; order Lepidoptera; family Noctuidae; genus Diachrysia; species Diachrysia chrysitis. The sequence continues at coordinate 12,238,390 of OW028651.1, read as the reverse complement.
ACTCCAAGGTTTTTACTTAGTTTTTTAGTGCCGTTTTAACTAGGTTATGTGGTACATGTTTGTTAGATGTTGTAATTTATTGGCTTATAAAACTATTGGTTTGTGAAACAAAAGTTGAAATAAATTATTTTATAGTGGTAATAGTTAATTAATAAATGAGAACCTTTTGACGTTTATTATACTCACCTTATTTTTTTATTTAGATTTACAAGACGAATTTTGACTGCACAGTCGAACGAATGGCATATATAGTCACCACGCCAACTACCACTATGCGCGATGTGCCGTGGGTTTGATCCCCGCACGGGACAAACATTTGTGTGATCCACAAATGCTCGTTCCAATTCTGGGTATTCTTTGTGCATGTGATTTGGTTTTTATTTGATTAAATTACTTAGATTGGGAGTTGTTTTAAATAAAAACTTCTACCCATATACCGTGCTATACAGTTCTAATAATATCAAAAACATTTGCAAAATCAAATGGCCCAATAAACGTAATACCACTTCACTCTTGAGTTAATTATAATGGGAATTAAACTTCAAATCGGCAACCGATGCAGGAAGTAACTATCTCTAACTTCGGTATTACCTCAACACCACCTGTGAAGCTAATCGACGTTCAATTTTAAGTTTGATGGAAACTAGTTAATTTTAACGTGAATTGAGACTCACACAAAATTAGACGCAATTAAATTTAAATTAATGTAAGAAATTAAACCAAACAATTGTCAAAATAAAACTCCATTCAGTTAAATTTCTCAATTTTTAATGCTGGTATGTTATTTGAAAACAAAAGCCATTAAATGATACACTAAGTAAAAAAAGAAGAGGACCTACGAATAAGTTTAATAAAAATAAAAAATAATAACAAATAACTCAACGATATCAGTAACGCCTTCATGCGTCTTCAGCGTGTTCAACAATGACCGTTGAATGAGTTACATTAATTTTCCACTCGATATCATCTAATGACCATCGTAAGTTGGTTTTAAGAACACTTTTAATAATACGTAGTGACAGGGCACTAGGCTACCTCTTTCGTATGTATGAAAAATAAAGGTTGTTTGGTAAAACATTTTTAAAAAAGTACATAAAAATAAACCAAAGTTTATATTTTCTTGCTTAATTTTAGACTCCAATGTCCAATTTAAGGTTGATTAAATAGCATCATTTTAAGCAGGGCATTATGTACCACTGGACATCTGTACTATTTTTCATTGAATTATTTAGCTACGGGTAGTCTTTTTTTGTTCTCCAAGTCAAGACAAGTGACTAATTAAAAAAAATCTTTGACCGTTCCTGTCATCTATTGTTTGTCTGAGACTTATTTTTCCTTGCGTTAAGACAGACACAGACTAGTTAGTCGAGGTACTTCAAAACCCTGTATAAAAGACAATATCTTTTTATTCCACTGACGTACAAATTAAACTCAGACTGAAAGACAAAGTGGTCACAAGGCACAATTCACATAATAGAAACGTTTAAAATTACCGTTTACAAAACTATCACATGCATTCTGTTTTTAAAATTTTGGGTCACACCGTCTTTCGCAGATAACCAGACCATTCAAACGGACTTCCAACTGACGTGTATTAAAATTAATCACATAGCTACTGTATCCAGTAGCGATCGCAAATGTCTTACATTAATTTCTCAATAGATAGTAATCTAATGAGCATTGTAAACGATTGTGCCTCCGTTATATCGGAACATTGTTCCCTGTCTGTACATTTGTCAATCTTGATACCAACGGCTCAGACCGGTTTAACATTTGGAGATTTATTGTCTCTTTGAACTTTATTGAATGTGTCGTTTGAATTAGGTCTTTTGTTGTACAATATATTAAGATGGCGACGTAGTTTAAGAAATTCAATTATTGTTTTTTTCCGAGTCCTATACTATAGGTTTTGCACGCAACAATAATGATTTCTAAAAACGAAGTAAAAAATTATTAAAATTTAGTAGGTGCTTTTGCTAAAAATCTCTAGCAATTAGCATTTCAATACTAGCTGTTTATATTCAAAGTGCTGATAAATACAAGGTAAAAGTTTATATATTTATAATGTATGGAAAAATTCGTACCAAAGTCGCCTCCCAACTTTAAAGAAAACAATGTACTATCACAAACATTGGGAGTAAGTGAAGTACAAACATCAGTAGCGATTGGCTGTTACCCAGTTATCGCTAATTAAGCGGAGAGCACTAAACGCCACGCAGTGGGCGGGGCATGAGAACCAGAGAGTACCATGGAAAGAAGTAAATAGTGTAAGTTTGAAGAGATCAGCGGGTGCCAACTAATCCTCTGAAGGGTTAACGAAGCTTGGCTACAGGATGCAGAAGGTTAAAGAACCTAGCTAACGTCTTGTCTTAAATTGAAAAATCGAAGGCATTCGGAAATTGTCTATGCTTGGCAGCTATGACCTTGAAATTTAAAAAATCAAATGGTTTTTTTTCTCGTTAATAGTTTTCTTTTTTCATGTCTGCTTTCGGTGATTCGTTTGTCAGATATCATATTTAGGGCGACTAATATAAGACAATAAACCAAACTTAATGACGAATCATTGTCTTAGTACGTGACATGTTGACATTATTCCATAATCGTGTCACCGTTGCAAACGCTATTTATAATTAAATATACTTTAAATCATAAACTTACTGGGATCTCTAATCAATAAAATTATTCTGACAACATTGCTACATTAAATTATTTTTTAAAACTACTTATTATTTAATAACCAGATATTACCAAAATCAAATAAGGAACCATCTAGGTTTCAGACACCCTCTTACTCCCATAACTTGAGAACAGCTTCCCCGCGTTATACGCTAATTGTAAGTTAAACCAAGTTAACCAAGTTAAGTGGCAAACGAGAGAAGTAATTGTTTTACACTGCAATGGTGTTTGAGCTTTAAGATGATTGCTTTTGGTGTTAGCAGCGGCTATTCATTTCTTTGTGTTTATAGACTCCTGGTTTAATTGGTAGGGGAAGGCTGAAGTCATGTCTTGTTGCGAATAGTTTGTTGAGGATAATTATTAGCGAGCAAGTAATAATACAGCTTTTTAGGGTATATGGAATTTTAGTAGAATTAATAATTTACTAACATAAGTAATGGTGGTATGTGGGAGAGAAAAATAGGCGCTTACTGCATAAAAGCTGATCTTAAATATCTGTTTTTTTTTTAATAATGATTCAGTCACCATTAATTATGGTATGATAAAAATTAAATAACTTTTTTTGGCGTCTCTTATTATTAATCCAATCATATCCCTGTATTTTATTCATTTAGGACTTTTAGATAAATGGAGGTAAAGAGCTTTAGTAAAAATCTTTAACAAAGAATAATACTGGCTTGGAAAATAAATCCTTCATTTTATGCAACTTTTTCTTAAACATTCGAATGGCGAAGTTTTCTCGTAATGTTTTCGGAGTGGTGCAAAAACGTCAAAAAGTTCTGTTTCCTTGCAAATAACTTTTATAAGATATGTTTGTTGAAAGCTGTGAGTGGGGTCAAGTCGCACGTGTCGCTGACGGGTCAAAATGTCAGCGTTCGCGGCGCGCGCAAAGAGATGCCACGTGTTTGAGATGTTTGTAAATCTAGCTAGTTAGGTTTTATGAAACACTATACGAAATTATACTGAGAAACCATAACATTGCTATTTGTAAATTTTAGTTTTGTTTTTAGCTAAGATTTATAACACGAGACAAAAATACAAAATAGAAGGGTCTTGTTAGTTCGAATTGGTCCGAAAAAACCAATTTGTGTATCACACGTAAATATTTGTCCCATGCAAGGATGAAACCCGCAGCACGTCGTGCAGTGACGTGGAAGCTTACCGCTCGGCCATCCGACAAGATAAGGCTGTAGGTTAAGAAAAAAACCCAAATTTTCACAAACAAATGAATACCTCATCACCCTTGTGTGCTTAACCCTGACGCACGTACCTCCTTGCGTATGAATCATACATGGAGACGTAGAACCTACCTATAGGCACCATGTGCAATTGTGCAAGTACCATACTACTCCAAAAATAAACTATCTAGTACACAATACAGTATAAAAACAAAAGATTTCAACAAAAGCAGTGAACTCTTGTAATTTACGCAACCTTTTGCATAAAGAGCGTAATGTTAAAATTAACACGAAATGACGTACCCTTGACCGGTGAATCATGCTGCGTGTGCGCAACGACACTAGAGATCACTACAGAAGTACCAAAAGGATCATAAGATGAAATTATACGATTTATCTGTTGTCAGGTTTTGGTTTTTGTTCAACCTTTTTTCTTAGATCTTATCGTTTTACCTTACGCTGCTGACTTGCAAGCTAAATAAAGAAACAATTTGTGTATTGTATCATTGGATGATGATAAAACATTTATATTAGGTAGTTGAGGTGGCGCTAAATTATGTATGAAGAAACATTGAGGTCACTTACCGAGCAGTGGGTGGTACCAAGCAGTAAAACAACAACGAAGCGAAAAATAATCCCCAAAAATTTGCCCCTTTGATTACCTAATTAGAGGTTTGTCACACATGAACCTTCTGTATCAATAACTTTATATGATAAACCCCGCGCCACCATAAGGGCGACGATGCAGCGACCACTGATAAACTTTTAATACAAGAAATTAAGCTTATTTGGTTGCGAGATTTATTAATTAATTAATCGATTAAGACTTGGCTGGTTACCTTTGCTTAATCAGTGAGATAGTAATCTTGCTACTTAACGTCTGATTGACTGAGTTAATAATCTCGTAATCGATCAATAGTCTAGTAATCGATACCTGCTAGTAGACATGTAATTAGCGCCTAAAATAATAATGACTGTAGTTTTGTTTATTGATTTAAAAAGGATATTCAGAACTGTTTTTTCACGAGATTATTTTGTTAACAAGATTCTACATAGGTACTTAACCAGAGAAAAAGTTACATTATATTAAATGTTGACATATATCAAAATAAAAATAATTAATTGACTAAATATATAATATATAATAAAAAAATTTTTTTTTAAAGAACTTTGAATTTAATCCTTGTGTCGCAGGGATTTTACAAACATACAAATCACATACACAAAGATCACCTAGACTTAAAACATGATCTTGTGGATCACACAAATGCTTGTCCCATGCAGGGATCAAATCCGCGGCATGTCGCGCATAGTGGTAATTAATTGGCGTGGTAACCCTGCAGTCATCAGTCAAAGATATTATAGACAACTTCTTCAAAATTACCGTAATTCAAATTCATATGAACAAGAAAGCAAGTCTATAACTTAAGTCATAGAAATTGGCTCTATGTAGGGATCAAACTTATTCCAACCTATTTTAAAAAGTTCACAGTAAAAGACGCAAGTAAACAGCAACTAAATAACTTAACTTAATTAAAACCTTCACAGAATATTTCTCAACGAGATCTTTTTAAGTCTTAGCTAAGTCGGAGAACTTTTCCTTTCAAAGTATTAAAATTATGAATTTGCAAACAAGAGTAAGTCGAGTTTGACCTCATGTTACCGGGAACTGTGACGTAAAACAAAGATACATTAAGTCCACTTAACTCCTACGCATCACGACTTACCTTTGTTAACTAATTTTAGACCAGTAACTTTGAGTATAAATTGTGTATAGAGCGCTTTGTGTATAGAGCGCTCCCTTATAAAGCTTTCCAGTTGAGGGTTAAAGGTGAGTGAACTAATTAATTCCCCTCGTCCTTCCGTTTTCGTTTCTAACTAATTTCGCTTTAGATTCAAGGAAAATAAAGACGTTTTTAACGCAGATGCCTGGGAAAGTTAGCTATTGTAAAGTAAGTCTGCATTGTAGATACTTAAATTAAAAGACAATCTTATTGGAAAATATGAAAAAGTCAATAATTTGTTTCTAATTCTAACATACACTATGATACAGCTTTACAAAGTACAATGCTGATGACTCATAATTCGAATAGTTCGCGACAATAGCACTACTGTATACGCGTTGTGGTTTACGTGGTAATATTTTGGTTATTTACTTATAAAGTTAATTATGGAATTGCATTTATAACTCTTACTTAAATTCATATTTCTTTAGAGCATTTTTAGCAAAACTTTAAAATTTATGTTTTGCGCTTTTTATTGTTTATTTTAATGGTTATCTAGTTCATACTCAGAGTGAGTAACATAATACATCGGATTACTTCAACTGGGCAAGAATCAAAGGTCAGGCTGGACCGCTTGATACAAAGTTATCTCGAACGCTTAGACGTAGGCAGCATGTTTGCCTTCGCTTAGCTCTTGTCACAGCACTGAATGACATCATCCGTAAATTATAGAAAGCCTTGCATTCGTTACGCTGTATGTTAATGCTGTTGTTTATTCGACATATACTTTACAAATTGTTGACTAGCCCGTTGGTATCGTGGTTGTGACCCTGACTGCTAAACCGGAAGTCATGGGTTCGATTCCCACCCAGGACAAATGTTTGTGTGATGAGCATGATAATTTGTTGAGTTTTTGGGTGTAATTTATCTGACTTATGTATGTATTTAGAAACATATAAGTACGTTTATCAGTTGTCTAGTTGGCATAATATAGGCTCTCCTTAGTTTGGGTCAAATGGCCGTGTGTGAGTTGTCCCACGAGATTTAGAGATTATTAAATTAGAACTAATAGAATTGCAATTTGACAATACAATGATCAAGTTTCTAACAATGAAAACTATAGGATGAATATTCCACGTTTGTGATTGGTTAAATAGGAGTTATAGGCGCATGTTCAGTAATTATTTAGTCGTAATACTAATAACTATATAAGAAAATTTACATAACTACTGTTTAAATATCAGCGTTTCGAAAAGTTTGTATGACGTAAAATATGCGTAGGTAACACAAGGTTTTGGCGTCATCTCACCAATTATTTTAATTGCCAGAATTGATTATAAATAAAGTGATATCAGTGCCTTCCTACAGGTTGTAAGTTAATGTTGAAGCCTCCTATATAACATCATTATCTTCTATTGCAATCTAGGAGGTGTTGCACTGGTGTAATGACACGGTGCGAATGGAACAACTGTGATCAGATTTAACGAACGCTTATTGGTATGTAATTATTTTTGTTTACAATACAATGCATTGCAGGCCTCTTTGTGTGTTTTCTAGACACACATCAATTTACAACTACATAATTTTTCGGGATTACGTAGTGCTTATTTTCAAACAGAGATTGGTAGGAGTATTCTTTTTATTTAAACGACTGTTTGTATATTATATATTTTTTAATCATTATCATATGTAATCGACGGGGTTTCATAATCATCGAAATCACTTGCACAAAGTACGCCCAGACTTAGGACAGTATTTATGGATCACATAAATGTCCCATGCGGGGATCGAACCTGCAGCACATCGCGCATTAATGGTAATTGGCGTGGTGAACTAGACCACTCGGCTATCCGTATTTAGAATCAGTATTTCATGTACGAAAATCCAAACGTTTAAAAAATGTAATTAATTCAAGTGATGCGATTGGTTGTTAGTCTTCTGAATTGTCCTTTAGAAACCAGGGATTACTATTATGCCATAGCTAAACTTAAAACACATATACTTACGTACGAAATACCCATAACTTTGCGAATCTCCTCATCAAAGTAAAATACACGTTCGAGGTGTATGTCCACTATAAAGTTTAACGGGTTACGGATTGAACCCGCGACCTTTCGATGGCGAGTCAATAACGTCGTTGGGCTATTATCGCCATACACCTTTCAATCTATCTCAGTGATGTCAAGCTTATCCGCCAATCACACATTACTGATGTTTGTTTATTTATTTGCAAGTGTGAAAATTGAACATGATTAATATATAAATGTGGACAACATCACATACATTGCTCTTAACCCAAAGAAAGTAGCTAAAGCACTTGTGTTATGGAATTCAGAGACAACGAAGGTACCACAAACACCCAGACCCGAGACAATGTAGAAAGTAGTAGTAGTTGTTTTCTACATTGTCCCGGCCGGGGATCGAACCCGGGACCTCAGAGCTGGCGACACCTTGAAACCGGTGTGTACGCCACTCGACCACGGAGGTCGTCAAAAAGAAAATAAGTTGTGAGCTTTGCAAAACATTTTGAACTAGATTAAATGTTTGGCTATTGCCTGATTAGTTTTTAAGGTTTCCAAAGGAAAAAACGGGACCCCATTATTAAAACTCCGCTGTCTGTCCGTCTATCCGTCTGTCACCAGGATGTATCTCATGAACCGTGATAGTTAGATAGTTGAAATTTTCACAGATAATGTATTTCTGTGCGGCAACAGAAATACATTATCTGTATAACAACAAATACTAAAAAACAGAATAAAATAAATATTGAACTCCCATACAATAGACGTGATTTTTTTGCCGCTTTTATAGATAATGGTACGGAACTCTTCGTGTCCGAGTCCGACTCGCACGTGGTTGGTTTTAGTTTTATTTAAACATTATATATTTACCATAGTGCCCGATAAATACATATAAGGAAACCTAACTTTTAAAAAGATCAGTTACGATCATTTATGAAAGATTTAGAGGAAGGCATAGAATGCGCTGAAACGTAAACAACCTCGTTAGTTCTTCCAATATCTCTTCTCAAGGAACAATTACTTATCGCCCATCATGACATAAAGAAAGCAGATCGCTATCACCTAGATAACGCTAGAACCACAATAAGAACCTTGGCAACAGATGTTCGGGACACCTTCGATCTCTACCGGGAACGAATGAGTCAGTGATGTTTATACACGAGTCACGTCTAGCGTTTGTTTTGTTTAGTCATTGTGTTCGTGTAGTTATCTCAATCGAAGGCTCTATATGGCTTGCTTTTAAAGATATGAATTTAATAAGATAAGAGTAATTGTTACAGAGTTTTCTAGATGCCTACATAGGAACTTTTTTGTAGCCTAAAAATTAATTTATTTTATTTTGGCCTCTTTTAATATTTATCTTAGAAGTATCCCAAAATCGCATACTTGGAAAGAATTGTGATTTAACATAGGGACTATTATGTAGATATGATAAGTAGAGCTTTCCAGAAAAAAAAACACTCGAGAAACCTTTAAATAATCGGTTGTTGCATGAAATGTAAAAGAGCTTTAAAGATTTAAGACAACGGATTTATTTATTTATTTATTATTCTGATATTACTTGTGTGACGATAATCAATCATCCCAAAAATTCCTTCTCGGGGACAATTTTTTATTGAAAATTGCAATCATGAAATTTATTCTTCCCATCTGAAAATTCACCTCCAATTAAAGCTAGCCACACCACTAAACGGGAGATGATGTTAATAAATTCCATTAACCCAGAACCGAACTTACATAAGGATGAGTACGAGCCGCGGTATAAATCTGTAGACTTTCACTCACTGACAACACACTTTATTAACTGAACGGGACCACAGAGCAAAAAATTACAGTGTATTAAAAGTTTACTTTGGGGATACGTGGTACAGTTTTGGAGCATAAACTTTCGTATGGAGGGTAAGTTGTGAAGCAAAGTTTGAAGGGAGTTTCTTCTCATCTTGTTATCGTATACCGTGTAAACTGTACACAAAGGTCAATATTTATGTAGTTTATTGTATATGTCATGGTGGCCTACTGGTTCAATGAACGGATTTGTGTGCACACAGTTGCAGGCTTAAACCCATTACAGGCAAGTACCAATGTGACATTTTCAAAGTTACAATGTACTATCTTAATTATTCTAAGACATCATCGACATCGGTGAAGGAAAACTTCGTAAGGAAACGTAGATCCTAAAAATTTAAATCTAAAATCGCTAACCCGCAATGAGCAAGCGTGGTGATCAATGCTAGTGCCTTCTCTATATGAGAAGAACTTTTTCAGATGTTTTTATAGTAATTCTGCTATTCGGGGTGGAAACGAATCCAACAAATCATTCACGTAAATCAGTCCACCCGTTTTGAGTTATAAATACTGTAACTAGCCAGACTCTATTAAATTTTATAGATATTAGGTATAATCTCATGCTTAGTTGTGACAAGTACTTGTACTTGTCTTACTGTTATTCCTCAACACTGTGGTCAACAACTTTGAATTTCGGAAGTAACACTGAATCTCCTCATTCTCCCGAATTGATTCGATAAGATTATTGTATAACGTTCAGCTCGCACTAGTGCCCGACAACTTTTCCTTCCATTACACGGACGCTCGATAACCTCTGCCTGATATAAACCACACTTTTTTAAGATAAAAACGAAGAAAAAGTTGTAAGAGTTTTAAGATTAAAAAATAAAAACAGTTTCTTAAATTTACCGAGAGTTCATCCGACGACCTTTGACATTGCTTTTACATTTAGCTGTAGGTGATATACAGCTGATATACCTAAGACTTACTTTGTTGAAAAAAATACCTAAAATATACATGACACCTAGTTAATCAATCAAATTAATCATCGGAAATTTCATTTTTTTTTTTAAAGTTTATTAGGTACAGTAAGAAATTGTGATTCAAATTAGAACTATGGTAAATAGACAGCGATTAAACGAACTGTATCAATATTTATCTGTCACAAATAAATTGTAGAAAGTTAGTTCAACTACATTGAAATTTAAATCACTCATTAAAAACATAATTTCTTTAGACATTTCATCGACAAATCATTGTCAACTATTCTCTTTTTATAATTGTTTTAATGTACTAACTATAGCATACAAGTATGTTGTATGAAACAAAAACAGTTCGTTGTAATACGTCAAAATTAATAGTAACCAGCTACGTTCAGGACCGTAAATAACTGTTAGTGGTGGGTTAAGCGCGAGCCGACGAGGCCTTAAGGGTTAATTAGGAAAAATGTTGCCTATACACTGTGTTTAGTTTAATTTTAGTTAAGTTGAATGAAGAGTAGTAGGGATATAACTTTTTATTACCAGAATATTACTAAACATAATTAATCATAATAGTCAAATCTAAAAAACCTAAATTCAAGTTTATGTAGGTCATTTTAATAATAGTTAATTATCACACTAACTCAGACTGAAGAAATTTGAAATATGAAAGAATCATTATTAAATTAAATATATTTAGGTATTATGTACGAATTTGATTAAGCAAAAGATACAAGTACAACTAAAACATAGCTTCTATTTTTATATTCTATCAATACGGACCCCTAAAACACTACAAGCCTTTGCAGCTGCGAAGTATTTATGAACATCGACATTGATCACAAATCATTGGTAACTCAGATGTGGTCAAGCATTCGCAAATGATTGAAACACTTCGTTATTAATCCACACCAGGTGCACTCAGTCACAAATGAGTGAATACTCCGTCACTCGTTAGGGCATTGTCTGTAAATTGGCTTATGTTAACCTCGTTGGCAGTAAGTGAAGCGAGTCTGTAAGTGCCAATAATTAGTGTTTTTAATGATAGTATCGAACATGATAGCTATCGAACGGACACGATTCACTTAATCGCAAGATACAGTTTAGTTAAGTAGGTCTTTTGCAAACCGCTTTTACTTTTTGTGTTATGGTACCCTTTATTTTTCATTTACTTAATCGAAGGGAATCAATGCTTTTCAAGATATGTCTGAAATATCACACAACATTTGCCATTAAAATATCTTACATTAATTCACACCTACACACACAAAAAAACACACAGAACGTTAATTGATTGTAAGTAATACTAAATAAATACAATGTCAAATAATTTCAGGGATCCACAACATTTTGTGTGACATAAAACTAACGCAGTTATATCACGCAAAACACATACCAATTTAACGAATTCTAAAAGTAACTGTATCAGGTTGTATATCAATGTGTATCGTACATCATTAGTACACGCAAACGAACCAAATACTATGCAAGTCTGCACAGAATGCTGTGAAATAGCGCCCTAATTAACTAGTATCATGATTATTGTCACCTTCGTTAAGTGACGTGTGTCAACGGGTATGCCGCCTTTTTTTCTGTGTTGCAAATGGCGAGGTTTTTTATCCTAGGGTTCGTTTGAGAAGTAGTTCCCAGCTGTGTTGTATTAAAAATAACTGAATTAAATTTGACACAAAATATTTCGATGAGACTTGGTCTATTTTTTATGTTAACATGTTCGTAATATATTTATTAATTATAATTTTTTGTTTAATACATAAGTTTAATATACAAAGTTAGTCTGAACCAATTATTTTCTTGAACTTAAAGTGGAACTCACACTTAAACCATGAAAGTGTTTTTATCTGACAACCTTGTCGTAAGTCATATAGATTTGACTTTTATTCCAAAATAAATATTTAAGTGGCATTTGAATTCAGAATACAAAATTACCATCACCACGACACATTGAATTCAAATTTTATTTTCGCGAAACGTTGACGACACCTGCCTTTGGTAAGGGCTTTTTCGCATGACGCATCTAATACGAATAAATTGAAAAAAAAAATCAAGTGCACATAAATATTCATAATGCAATAATCGTAAAAATAATTTAACAATAAACTTATACGTCATGCTTATGAGAGTACATTTGGATGGCTTTGTCTTGATAATAAGAGAGCTTGGTATTTTTTTAAATACTATAATGCAGTCTGATTGAGCCCAACAATGGCAATCGATTATTTATTTAAGAGAGGAAATTTGATGTGCTTTTGAGGTCTCTCGTTTCTCTTTAAATAAAGTTAACATTTGTATAAAAATAAATAATCAATTACCTTTGTTGGGAACTAACTCATTAAACTACATTTGAAAATGTAGCAAACAGCTGTGTACTTATATTCTTGCCTTTTAAATATCAAAATATTTGGATAAATAATAAATTAAAGCTACAAAAAATATAACACTATTCAATACTCATTCCATTAAAGTATCCGGGAATCTTCACTAGAATATAATTCATTAAAATGTATAAAATATCAGTTTCAAGATGAAAAAAAAACTGTTCGTAAACACGTCATTGAACTTATTGAACTCTATACTCTTTTTGCAATGACTTCAAGACTGTATGTAACCTGCCAGTCTGATCAAAATAAGTGAAATAAACATTTTTGAAGCGCGGTACATACGTTTTAATAAAATATGTACACTTAACCCCAACAGACCGAACGCTATCAAGTAAAAAGCCTAATTATAACTACAGAATGTGTAATAATTCTCGCGCACATCTTATAAACTGTTGTAAATAACAGCAGAAAAAAAAGCAATTAAAATCGCGTTTTGTTCACAAACCAAGAAAAATGCGCATCTCGTTAAACTTGGACATTCCTATTGTGTTTCGAACTGTCTAATTGATATGATGCCAACAATCCTCTGGATCTCACACCGGCTTGGATAAATTAAAGCCAGTAAGTTTAACGAAAGACTCCCCGTCGCCTCATGAATTGTTAATACAATTTTAATTAAACTTCATAAAATTAACATTGAGACCAACAAAAAGTCAGCACTCACAGCCGCCAAACTCGATTTGACGAATCATTTTTTTTATTCACCAAAGCGTTGTAATTAAATGGCTTCTAGGCTTAAAACGAATAGGAATTATATAGAGCTGATTAGATTTAATATCATATGTAAATTGTAGATACAAGAGATGGATATACGTAGGTTTATTGATCAATAAAAACAAATACTTTTATTTTAGACACACAGAATATTAGCCGCGATAAATAGTTTACAATAAATATATGTAGGTATGTGTTTCACAACTTGCATGTTGCAATTTGCAATCGATGTAAAAAGCAAAACAAGAAATGCAATAGTTTTATATCGTTTCTTTTCTTTGTATAGTTTTTATAAGAAATGGGCATAATAGAGTTTTGTGGTATCATAAAAACTTTAAAGAATAATCCTACATGTAAATGTACTACCTATTGTAAATGTAACAGTTTTTATTACTTTTTATCATAATTTTTACCGGATTTCACTGACTGCTTATTTTTTCTTTAAAACAAATTTATTTATAATCTTAGGTTACAAAAACATAACAATGTTTTGTATTTTACATGTAGTCTGTGTCGTTTTGGGAGTCACTAAGAATTTTAAAAATATTTTTCTATAATCTGTCAATTTAGGTAATTACCGTGTCAATCGGAAGATGTAATCAAATATAAGTATTTTAATTAATAAGCTTACTCATAAAAATTGTAATTAGATAGATGTTCCACAAACTTCACAAAACAAGTCGGTAGTAGGAAGTCGATCATCCATAAATACATATACAGGTAAAAAAGATGTATGAAACTTTAGTAAAAGACCAAAACTGACGAAGTAGCTAGTAGGTATTTACCGACAACCGAAACCAATACTTAAACTTATTAATATGAATAACTATATAACTTAATATAACTTCAACTTTGAGAGACCTAAGCGACCGCCGTGGTCGTTTTCAAGGTGTCGCTTGCTCTGAGATCCCGAGTTTGATCTCCAGATGGGTCAATGTAGAAAACTTTTCTAAATTGTCTCGGGTCTGCGTGTTTGTGGTACCTTATGTATATGATTCTTTTTTTTTTTTTTTTTGGAAGAGGTCTACTGCAGTTAGCCTGAGCGCAGGCTTTGACTGCTTCACCGGACTTTATGTATATGATTCCATAACAGAAGTGCGTTAGCTACTTACTATGGGTTCAGAGCAGTGTATGTGATGTTGTCTACATATATTTTTTTAACTTCCCAAAACTTTATTGTATTCTACAATCTAATTTTTGTTTACAAAAAAAAATGCACTCTGTCGGACGTTATTCTCCTACCCTACAATAGCTTAACAATTACCAGCATATATAGCCTCACTAGTACATGTTCTGACAGGGCGACCCAACTCTAACGCTAAAAGCTCGCTGTAGCCACTTAACGTCGTCAATTTAGGCAATCTGCCCCAATATCGTTCGTTACTGTCTACTGGCTATACAAAGGATATCCTGGCCTGGTTGATAAGTTTAGTTGTCATTTTGATTGAAATAGGTGTCATATATTAATCAAAGTTAAAAGATTTTTTTTACAATTATAATTATACATTTACTAGCTGCCCGCCCCGGCTTTTTTTTCTTTAATAGAATCTTCTTGATAATAATTGACACAACAATAAAAGCGAAATTAATTCATCCGTCCACGCGTGATTCGATGGCCAAGGGACATAGAGATTATTATTTTGCATAGATACATAAATTTATATTAGTGGGTACAACTGGAGGTTGCTTGAAATCCTGCAGACAGATTAGTTATTTTTAGGAATGGTATACAACGCTTCTCTTGAAAAAACAAAATGAGAAGGCAACCTACTGACTTAAAATAAAGACGCTGTCAACGAGGAGTTTTTTTGCGCCGTTTCTTCTCCACAGCTAGAGCACGTAGGAAGCGGCGTAGGGTGGGCGAATTAGGGTGCTGTACATTTTATTATTTTGACGTTTGAAAAGTGCTACTTCGTAACCCAATTAAAATAAATGAGTTTGTTTTTTTTTTAATTTTATCTTTATTTAAATTTTCAGCAGACTTTACTTTGCTTTGCCCATGAATCGTAAGAGAATTCATATCATACAATTGCAGTAAGTTTATTTACATTAAATGAAAATATAAACAGACCTCAAAACGAAGTACACAAAAACATTTTTTATTAAATCAGTCCCACATACAACTCAGGATAATAAACTAATACTGCTAGTGAAAGCACGAATATCATTTAAGATGCAGTATTTGACCTGTCAATGTTAATGTTTAAAATAATGATCGCTGATTGTAATGCAATCGGACACGGCTCCACGGCTGCAAGACCAGCGCGGGGTTGCAAACATTTTATGGAAAATATGTCTTAAAGTGGAACTTCATTTGGAATCTTTGTTTAATTACGGCGAACATAATCCTCTTAGCAGATTATGAGGAACTTTTGTTTTTACGCAATAATTAAGCTAATCGTTTGTGCTAATTAAGTTTGGTCTGTAATGCAAAATTTAACTTTGTTTTAAGTCTTTTACTGCAGTCTTTACCAGGATTATTTTTAAGCATCCGGTATTGAAACACATTCTATATTTAAACAGAGTTCTAGAGAGTTGCGTAAAGTTTAATAAAATAAAAATCCGTGAAGATAACTATGCATGTAACTTAATACCAAGAAGGTATATTATGTCCAAGAAAATGTTGAGCACACCTAAGTCGATGAAATATGTCTAAAATCGGGAGCGTCATCAACATTCTCAGAAACTGATCGCAATCCGAGCTCGCGCATATCTTAATATAATGCCTACGAAGTGATATAGCAAATATTACAGAGTTATTTACAATTAATAAGTAGATAATGAAGGCCTTTAACATATTTCATATAAGTGTGTTATTTCTCCTACAAAACGTCAAAGGTCAAAGCGCAAAAGTTGTATAGAAATATATATTTTTTTCAAATTCAAATTTTTTCCCGGGCCAAACGTTAAACGTTGTTTGTAACATTTTTACTTGTCTCCAGATTACAAAATAGTAAGCAATAAATAAAGACTAATCCACTGCTACCTTAACTATTCTATTTCCATTAACTTGTTAAATCATTTATAATTTCACCCATTAATAATTTCAGTTTTATAGTAGAATATAATTTATTAATTATATGAATAATTGATTCCTATAAATTTGCTTTATTTTTTTTTTTAACATTAGACTAAGATACCACTTCCTAACATTTACAACCTAGATAACTCAAAAAGGTCAATCCAGTATATTTTCATGTCAATCTTTATGACGCCTTCATTATTCCAACGCCTCAACGGGTGTTGTTAGGTGCTGTTAGAAAATACTCAGTAGTAGCCCGTGGTCGCAAAACCGTTCTGAATTATGTTTCGCATTCCTCAAATAAAACTCTAAACGATTCTATAAATAAGTATATAAGACGTCAGTTTGCGAAAAAAGGATAAGAGGAAACCTAGGAAATTATTAGATTTAGAAACTCTTTGACAAGGGTGAGAACGACTAATACCGTCACAAATATTATTATGCCGACGACTTAACTAAGCGAACTCATACGGGTGGGACGACTTTTGCAAATGATTATGAAAAGATTTTTCGGCGTTCCTGCTTTTCGGAGGAATAAGCCGGGTTTGCAAATGGATTCAACGACCCCTTACATGTGGCAAACTTATGTGAAATTACCGCATGCTGCATGCTGCATGACCGGGATAAGTAGAATTAATTCTGTTATCAGTAATACGTTTTTATTTTAAACACTTCTGCCTACTACATATAGAAAGACAGCTTCGATGTCACAATACTCGTTACTTTATAAACACCACACCTAGCAAACTGGCGGTCAAAGAGGTCACAGTAGTATTTTCATATCAATATTAATCACACACGAGCCGCGGGCGTTCGCCATAATTGATTTTTAATGCACCAACCGAATTGGCCAGAATATCCCACGGTTTAATTGAAGCACCATCAACATTCGAGTAATAAATATGAGCTTCAGACTACGCAAATAATCATCCAATGATGGTACTGGTACGGCGATCATAAGAAATAATTGACCCACTGTCTCTTGGATGACCAACTTAAGTGGTAAGGACATCGAGATGATAAATAAGTTGAAGTTAAAATAGGCGGGTATTGTTTAATTACCTTTTTCCTTTGCCCAATGATGAGACAGTATCTATAAGATGGATAGAAGAAAAAATATCTAATTTGGTAAAAAATCCCATAACAGGCAACAAAGAAAGAATACTTCTTTAAAATAAATACAACGATATTAATTAATTTATTCGATTGAACTCAACAAATCGCCAAGTCAGCATAGACTTGAAACTAACCTATCTAAAATGTCTAATATATATGTGGACACTATGAACTTCTCCGTTTTCCACTTTATCCAATCTGTGACGAGCACTTTTGTAGGGTTTTGGCACCCATATGTATTTACAATGTGAATAATACATATTAAACAAAATAAAATTATACGAAAAAAGAGCTATAATAAATTATTTTTCAGTGGCTTCATATTATGCGTAAATTAAATTAAATATATGCACTGTCGACACTTAACCCTGAAATCCGTAGGGACTTTCTAGCCTCTTAAACCAGTTCTACAAAAAAAAACGCATGAAATATATAATTAATACCTAAATGTACAAAAACCTGTGGATATTCTAGTGTAAAATACTAACGGACATCCTCAAAGCACCCTGTTGAACTCTTTTAAACGACGCCGCTCAAAAAACCTTTACCAAGAAAGTTACACAATTTTATTGTGCAATATTGAATCTTGTGTTCTTAGAAATAAGGTGTAAGGCAAGTGTATAAAGGTTTGGTTCTGTGGCGGAAGCGGTGCGGCCTCGCGTTGGTTGTGTGGTCCAAGTAGGATGAAAGAATGAGGTTTCAAGGAAGTACTAGTTATTGTACTCATTCTGAGAGTAAACGATCGGCTTTGTATGTAAAGGGTTCGATCCAAGTATGGACTTGATATTTTAGACATCGATACGCAACTTTTCTGGTCTGAGTGTATGTCATTATTATTCTTTAGGGTTGTCAAACACAGTTACACCCTAACCTAAGTGTTAAACAAATAAGCTGCGATTTCTGTGATTCTGTGTTACATAATTTAAAAAACATTGTTTTGAGAATCACATTATTTTTTATTTTGTACCCTTTATCAAAATGTTAATAAAGTGACATAAATACTTTATTGAGGAAAACACTTTTTTCCTCAATAAACTAATGATTTCACTTGCACTAAAACCTTAAATTCACAAACGTTCACATCTAATCTAGATAATCTCTCGTCACTTGTGCCTTACTTTAGTGGAGCGGCGCACGCGCCGACAAGGAAGTGACGTCACGGCGCGCCCCGTCCGCCGCGTTATCTCGGCGAGTCGGTCGCGCGTGCCCCATTTATACCATCGATAACTTCAAGAGGTCACTGGACATTCAGACTTCAACTCTACATGCCTGATGTTGTGATATGATGGACGGCTTTATTATGAGGAAAATAAGGCTTTGTTGCAGATGAGGATGGGAGTTCGAATTTATTTTAATGGAGAAAATTGATGACTTCCTGATGAAAACTTAGGCCAAAAAAAAACACTACAGGTTTCCCGAACACAAAATAGGTACCTACTTTTACCCCCGAATACTAAAACATCAATCAGTTTTAAGTAGCCGTTAAGTATCATTCGGTTTCTGTCACTTTAAGGTGTAAAGTAGCTATAGATAGACGTGGGTGCGATTCCCAACCAGGATAAATCTTTGTGTGATGAGCATGATCATTTGTTCAGTGTCTGGGTGTAATTTAACTATAACATTTATATATTTAGAAATATATAAGTATATTTATCAGTTGTCTGGTTGTCATGATACAGGCTCCGCTTAGTTTGGGATCAGATGGCCGTGTGTGAATTGTCCTGAGATATTATCTACAAACCTTGCACCGCAGTACAGATTTCTGGCCCTGTAGCCAAGTGACATTACTACAAGCGTTAACGATGATAGAAATTAAATGTATGGAAATGACATTTCCGTTCGATAAGTCACGTGACTTAGACTTGTCACTTCCATACATTGAAGCGATTCGATCAGCGTTAACGCTTGTAGAAATATCACTTGGTTAAAGGGGCTGAAGAGTCAGTTTCGTTGCATTGTGGAAGGGCCCTAAGGCGCGAATCGTGTTGCAAAATCTGAAACGCTCATCGGATCTCAAATTTACCAAAAAAAGCAACAATCTGAGCAAAACTTTCATATTGTTTAATTACAATTCCGTTATACATGTGTCGCGGTTTCCTTATAACTTCTCACCTGTCGATTGAGAGATAAGCGAACGGGTTCCGTCGCCTGTCAATCTGTTTCTGTTCACTGGTTATTAATAATAACTGGTCCAGTTGTGACGCTGATTGGGGATGTAGGGATGATTCTAATCTGTACGTGATTATGATGCAGTCATTCAATTCGCTGATTTTATGAATAGGTGAAGATGAGACGATACGCGATAAAGATTATTAGAACTTCCGGTTGCTTCTTTAAAGTTAGAAACGATAGGTATAAAAACTGACGAGGATTATGTTGAACTTGCTAATGATTGGAAATGATTGATCGTTCTTCTTTATGAAAAATTTAAACGACTGGACTCGAATCTGCAACTACTGGTTCAATGCACCACTACGGTACGAGAAAGAGGCTTTGATCAATACAAAAAGCCGATAACAAAACTAAAATGAATCGTACTGTGACACATATTATCATAGGTACGTACGGCATCAAGAATATGAAACGTTAATGTGATCTATCAGCAATAAGGATTTCGTTGAACTCTACGTTTAGGAGAAAAATAATCATGGTTTATGTTATGCTCTGTTATACTATGAATGGTATAATCTTTAAGTCTAGTGATGTAACTAAAATAATCTTAAAGTAAAATTGTAATGACATAATTAATTTAATGTAATCATACCCATATTATCAGTGAGCTTAATGTTATGTAAGTGATTTAATTGATTAATTTATTATTATATTAAAATGCCATGTTACATAAAATAACGTTTATTTTTCAATAGGTATTTGAAAGATAAGTGACGGTATATTGTGTTATACTGTGTGATTAATTCATCTATGTAACTAAAGCAAACATAAATAGGTGATAATAAAACAATTTACTGAGAAAACATAAAGATCTTTAACAGAATTCAAACGGCAGCCTTCACTTATTTGTACCAATAAATCACATTTGGTCCCCGAGATTTAAGCTCAGATATACTAACATTGCCAATAGATTTCCTAAGAAGAAAGGGACATATTTACACAAAGCTGACGTGTGGAAAGGAGACAAAAGCAATTTAATACTATCTCTTTAAATCAATAAGCTTCAAGTCAGCGATAACCGAAATGTTTAAAAGGTTTTATCGATAGCAGATAATTTTAAACCTTAGTCGAATTAATTTAAGGGGTATATCGGCTTGTCAGTGTAAGTGCTAAGTGAAATCTAAGTATGATATCGGTGAGCTAAGTAATAAACAGTGCTAATGTTAGTACGCATGCGCGTAGATCTACGAGATACGGTCTCAACGGCGCCTAGGGCATAAGGCCGGGTGTACACAACATTATGTTTATAAGTTTATTTAAGAATATTATGTTGGCAACATTACGATGATGGTTTTAATGTTGCCAGTTTTTAGCAGCAGGTGAGTAATTAACCGTTTATTTTGTTTTACTTAATGTTATTATGTCACCATTAATATCGTTGATTGAATGGCTACTGTTTGAACGTTGACCTATAAGACAAGTGTTAAGGTTATTTGTTAAGGGGTATTTATTTTGTTGAGGATGAGAGCCAGCAACAATGACGACCATGTTGACTAATTACTAAACTGGTTAGGCCAAATAGCTGTTTAAAAAACATTTATTATGTGTTTTTTTCTAGGTGTGTTTTTATTTTACTCTACATAGGACAGATTTTTCTAACGCCAGATAATTTTATCATAGGAATAATATTGAATTTTTTAAC
This sequence comes from Diachrysia chrysitis, assembly GCA_932294365.1. Lineage (NCBI taxonomy): Eukaryota > Metazoa > Arthropoda > Insecta > Lepidoptera > Noctuidae > Diachrysia > Diachrysia chrysitis. The sequence continues at coordinate 12,216,961 of OW028651.1, read as the reverse complement.
AGTTCTTCCATACAAAATCTGTCAGATGATTTTATTTCATTAATAAAAAATATTGATCGATTGATAAATCGCCCTAAGTAGAATGAATAAATACAAAACAAACTTACTCACGACATGTAATGAGAAAATGAGACTAATTTCAAAGATAGGATAAATGAATAGATTCAAAAAGAGGTTTAAATCAGTAGCTTATTCAGTAACGTTTGTTTCACCAACAACACCAATAAATTTGACTAAAACATACATACGTAAAATTTTGTTTTTTCTCCTAAAGTAATAAAAATACCATGATATTAATACTTCAGTAAAGTATACCCTAAGCCTTACATTTTAAATCTCAATTTATGACTATAAACCGAGATAATAGTTTGAGATAAACGTCTGTTTGTTTGTACAGAACTACTGTAATTATAACGTAGGTATAACGAAGATCGTTATTAAGATGTTCGCTGTTGTTCGAGTGCTAAACTTAGATCGAAGATACGAGGTGTTAATACTGTTTATTATAAATCATATTAGGTACGCGTACAACAGTATACTGTGGGAGCTTTAATATACAATAATAATTGATCACACATAAATGCATAAAAGTAAACTTTTTTTTTTTTAAAAAAACGACTCCCGTACTTATATCTAATAATCTAATTTAATCCTTGTGTCGCGGGAGGTTTCACAAACATTCAAATCACATGCACAAAGAACACCCAGACTTGGAACAAGCATTTGTGGGTCACACAAATGCTTGTCCCATGCGGGGATCGAACCCGCGGCACGTCGCGCACAGAGGTAATTGGCTTGGTGACCTATACCACTCGGCTATCCGTGCAGTCAAATGACATTGATATGGAATCACCTCTGAAGTAGCTACACCTTGTCGATGACAAAAAGATTTTTTGAAATCGATCTACAATTGCCGGAGTTATCGCATAACAAATAATAATAATAATATAATAATAACTTCTTTTGCAGTCGCCTAATAATATTAAAATTATGTAATTAAAATTACCTACTTTAATGAGAGTAAATATCATTAGATCATTCTGAATTAGTTGAGACAGAAAAAATGATGTCATGAGAGAAAATGTGTGAATTTAAATAAGAAAGCACTATTAATATATTATTTTTAACATGGAAAGAAGGTATTGTAGTTAGAAGTTTGTTCAATAAATTGCATGATTATCGACATTTATTTACTTAAAAAAAATTGAAATTTATATAATATCTTGTATTGTTGGTGTAGCAACTGTTTGACAAAAAAAAAACAATATTGAGTCAATTTCAAACTGCGACGTAAACTGTACAAACGGCACGAAGAATAAGAAGATTTTTTAAAACAGTTATTCAAATCTATACTAATATTATAAAGCTGAAGAGTTTGTTTGTTTGAACGCGCTAATCTCAGGAACTACTGGTTCGATTTGAATAATTATTTTTATGTTGGATAGTCCGTTTATTGAGGAAGGCTATAGGGTATATAACATCACGCTACGACCAATAGGAGCGGAGTATAAATGAAAAATGTTGCAAAAATGATAAACCGTTGAAACTAAAACACGCGAACAAAGTCGGGGGGGACAGCTAGTACTTACATAAATAGGTTTTATTAATTTTCTGCGTCAGCCAATTAATCAAAACTCCTATAAATATCTAATCCCATAAAGTCTATCGAACGGTAACAAGTTTCAAAAGTAGCGGTACACCAACTTTCAGATCAGGACCTGGGTTCAATCCAGAATTAATTAGGACTTGTCACGTGAACACAGTTACATGTTCTAATAAACAACTGACTCTCATAACCCACAGCTATGGATATTAATCGACTATGTAGAGCAGCGATTAGAATCGCAAACCACGATATGATAATTTTTGTGTGAGTTTATGTTTGAGATCTCCAATGATACGGTATTAATATTATGTGTGGCCTTTGCCCTTAATTAAAGCACATCCAAAGAGAAAGATCAATCAAGTAGTGTGTTAACATAATTTATTCATCAGAACTGAATTCAAAATGAATCTACCGACAAGATCATATTAAAAAAAAACTGTTAATTTCTCTGTTTAGATTTGTTGTCGGTATGCCTTTTTCAAGTGTAATTTAGCCCGTATATAGTAGTATATTTACCCCCATACATAATAAATATTGTAAATCCTAATCAATAAAATACAAGGAGAACACCGCTAGGAAACCTGACACGTTGGTTTTCATCACGAAAAAACCTATAACGGACACCAATATACCTCGTACATCTTCTTACGCACACACGCGCGCACCACATGTGTCGAAAACGTCCACTCCTGCGCAACGCGTTGCGAAAAATCACCGCCGCCATACTGTAAAATGGATTCTTTACTAAAAACGACCAAACTGCGAAAATTTCGTATTAATAATTACATGGTATCGTCACTTATAGGGATATTTAGTCACATGTGATCGCCGTATTTGGTATGTTGTTTTTATCTTGTGTCGGTCCCTTTCCCTCGTGTGTGGTGTGTGTGTTTCTGTCTTTTTCTAGTGACGTCACGAAACGGTAGTTGCGACTGCAAGGTAGTGGTATCTTTGAGACACCTCCGAGGCACGCGAGATCTGTCTTGATCGTTAAGGGTTTATATTTAATGCGACAGGAAATATGCATGTACATAGCACGTGGCGGTCTCTACCGAATCTCTCTAATATATACCGTTAAGTAAATTGCTTCAGATTACGCAGTGCATAAGTAAACGCTGAAACTTATTTATATGAACGCGTTGAATGGCGATCGAGGGGTCGTGAACTCTTGAGATCAAATGTTATCCCATTGTGATGAAACTCTTAGATACATCGATGGTTAAAGGGTTATAATTTACATTACTGGTAGTGTGCATTTGATTTAAGTATAGGATATCTAAACAAGCCACTTCAAAATAACAAAAGTATTATTAAAATTCTATCATTTACGAAGTAACAACCATGAAATAAGTAATGTAGTTATTGATCTAATACTGATTCATTCCATTTTCAATTAGAATTGACGGGGTTTGAGAAACTTCCCATAGCCGCATAGTTAGTCTATAGGAGACTTTTTCAGCTCTCTTTTGCTTTTACACTTAGATAAATAACTTTGATCAAGTTTTTAGTCCTTAGCCGTATCACTTGCGTGTTACTGCGGTACATAATATAAATATATAAGCAGTATTTCACACCTTATTTTCATGCATGCACTGCCTCGATGCATATTTTGCACCAAGTAAACAATGGCTCCATTACTACACTTTGGAGGTCACTTAATTTGAATTTGACCATCGCAAGCCATGTGTCATTATACCGGCGTCCTTCAATTTAGAAATTCTAATGAGTCAGTGGTCTATTGTTGAAGAATGACCATATGTAAAAAGTATTGCAAACGCCGGTTGCAAAACCACACAGATTTGCATGTAGTGACAAAGCTCGCTACTGTTTAAATATAGATGAAGATGATTGATATTCTTATTAAAATATTACAATGCAAGTCTGCGCAGATGTTATGATTTCATTATCATCAATTTTAAAAAGACTGGTAATCGTAAAGCTTTATTATTTCTAGCCGTAACTCTTAACTAACACATACACAGGCGCTGATCAAACGGGGGGATCAATGAATGCTTCATTTTTTTTTCATTGATACAAAGCTATAATATCGACTACCCGTTCAGTCCCGTGTACGAAGACTCATTATTAACTCACTCATTAGTGCATGAGAAGATTGAAAATTACATCAGTCAGACAAACAGAGCATTATTCAGATGAAAGTATTAGGTCTATGGACAAACTGAAGTTCATATTTTTCATTTATAAATTTTCTGGAAGGTTAAGCAGGTGAAATAAGCTGAGATTGCCCCCTTAAACCCAGCACTGTAGATCAGTAGTGAAATTGTATCACCTATAGGTATTTCTGAACGATCTACTAACGAATGCGCGACTGTCCATAATTTTAATATCTGTTTACAAGTTAGAATTATACCAAGTTTCCGAACCGAGCAACTCACAAACTTATATCCCGAGTGTACCATGACAGTCGCGTGTCAACCTGTGAATTAGTGTTGTGCGATCTCGCGTGTCGTCAGCGGCTGGTGTATATATATACTTTATATCGATATTTATCGATGCGACGCCACGACTTATAGCCGCCGATCGGCTGATAACAAGCCGATTTGTTAGCGACCGATGTACACCAAGTTTTGTTTATTTTAACAACGCGAAGCAGTCTATGTTGTATGTCATTTTAAAATATTTTAGCATATTTCTGCAGTCAAATGTATTTTATTGATTGTCATTCAAGTTTATAACAAGTGCTAAACTGAACATGTACAAGACGGTACATGTAGCATTCCAAGTACGGTATTTTATTAAATGTCATTACTAAAACGCCATTTCTATAACAATATAGGGGCCAAGATCTATTTTTTATCTCAAAAGTGGTTACATAACAATACTAAACAATTCTGAAAACTACAGTCAAACTAAAATACAATGAATATTTTTTGCCGTTTGCAGCAAAAATTCATGGTATCAAATTACGAAAACTCAACATCACACAATTGACTGATAAATATTCTTACTACAATGGATACATTTTACCCAAACTATTATCCTTTATCCTCTTCTTTGTGTTCCTTAATAACATGCGCGCCCTTGCAATATCCAAACAGCAAATCATAAAAATGTAGCGTGCGAAACCATGCTGCGCAGTTTAATAATTCACATTGTACATCAAGATAGCAGCCGATTATATTTCAGAAGCGTCGAAATAAATTCATATTCATAGCGCACTTTTTATCGATAACAAGTCACGTCACTGGTAGCGAGTCGGCTCGTTAGGTCGTCGGTAATGTGTCGACATTTCTGTCGCCACGCCGCGCGGTGGTAAACGCTATGCGGAGTTTACGATATAGACGCAAATTAGCGGGCGGCGCACACGCAGCCTTGTAGAAAAAAAGCGATAATCGAACCCATCCTCACGTTTTAGGAAAGCAAACGGTATCGTATAAAATTATTATCTTAGCTTAAGGGATAATTGTTATTCGCCAACTATGGTGGAGTGATGTTGACGGAAGGAAAGATCGAAGTTTTTTGAGGTTGATTGTTGGTGTTATTACGTATCTAATGCGTTGTATACGTAATACTTATTTACCTGGAGTGGTATACCTCTGACTTATTCACTTCAAGATTTCTGCATTTCTTTGAATGTAAGTGGTATTTATTGGTCTGAATAATCAAAGGACTATACTAAAAACAAGATCAGATGTTTACCTATACCTAAGTTATGCCCACCAATCGGATTTCACGCGCAATGATTATGTTATACCCACAACAGTAGTTGAGGTGTGTATGCTCAACCGTGGGCGTTTACGAGCTGATATGTAAAACGAGATGACGGTAAAATAACAAACAAATATAGCATCGGGTTTAGTGACCTGACTGGATCATAATATCTAGATATGAAGACAAAAGCTCGCAAACCTGAAATGCATAAAGTCACACCTGTTTTTAGAATAAAGAAGAAAGGAGATTGCAACTAAATTATAATAATATTTTTTTTTTCATCATATTAATTTTACAAACTCATTGATTTGTAAAATTACTAGCTTTTGCTTGTGGCTCCGGTGTGTAAAAAGTAGCCTATGTCCATTCTTAAGATCAAAGCTTCATCAAAATCGCATCTATAATAATAGTATAGAAGCATGGATTTTGTATGTTCCCATGATGATACCAACAATGCTGATATTTATAACTCAGAAAAAGGGCTGTCGAAGTCTGGTAATGCAGTTGAACATCTACTAGTATTCAGTTGAATACCGCGACACAGGAAGTCGCACCTGTCATAATTTAGGAAAAGTAAGGAGATAATAAAAATACGTGAATATACATAGATTTCTTTTTAAAGCGCTTCTAAGTCGCCGTCGGTCAAAGTTCGCTTTAAACTGCTCTATTAACCCGTTAACTTTGTCAATTGTCAATAAAAGAAACTCGACCCACATAAATTTCAATCAACAAACCGATCAAATAAAAACATTGGATTACTATCGAACTCCTTATCGATCTCTAGTTTTCAACAACCAATTACGGGATCGATATTTTCTGTTCGAGAGTTGTTGTTTTCTGTCAGAGTATCATGTTTTGCATATATCGTATCACACGCGTTTGCGTCGTAATGACCTGAGATGGGGAGATAGGTAGCCCATCTGCCTTCAAGCTTCGGGCAAAACACTGCTTAAATATGATGATCAGAATACAGGTGCGTTGTAATTGTTTATAATTTAACGTAATGATGTATGATAGAGCTTAATGTGTGCCTATTAGATCGTTGTCGTTAATTAAATTCTGATGACATGGCAAAGTCACTTGTATCCTTAGACGAATAAACAAGTAAACTATAGAGCGCGCATATCGAGTATAAACTGTTGGCACTAGTATGAACATGTAAAATCTTAAAATTAAAATAAAAACAGAGCGCACCGTTTTATTAAAACTGTCTCAAAACCTAATAATATCGAAACCGTCGATATTTTTGCATAAACGGCTGTCGTCGCACGGAAAATCACATAAATCAGTAAACGAGCGTAGTCCATTTAGCTAAAAATGTGCTTACGCTTGGTATAAGGGACTACTAGCGATGCGCACGCTCTATGCTTGTCTATGTTTTCTCTAAGCTTGTATCCTACAACTGAGTTATTTAAACGTCTCTCTTTTAAATTTGCTCTTTTGGCAAATATCTAATACCTTACCAATATTTTTTTAGTAATGTATTCCTCTACTAATCTTTTACCTTTGTCTATTGTGTGTACTGTACCTAATATAATTTAAAAATAGGAAAAGGGCTACCCAAAACAAATGACTATTAAGAAAGTTCGTGCCGCAATCAATCCACGCGACTTGCATGCAATAAGTGGTAATTTTTAATTAACTCCTAATTGAAATCAGTCTACAACATAACAGTTAAATTCCTAAGGAATATATTACGACAGAATATAAAATTAATTCGCAAAGAAAAGTTGAAAAGAGAACTCTATTTTAAACAATTAAAAAAAGTGTTTTTTACTCAAAATTATCGCTCAAGCAATAAAAACGTTTCAGAACTGATGAACGAAGCAAATAACAAATTATATTTTGATTTAATTTAGCATGTGGAAGTTACCCGCTTATATTGATTGTCTCAACATGTAACACAATACGGGGCAATTGTTCACTCCGATACTATCATCACACGTCACAACTCAACGTTATCTCTTAACTAAATGTATTATAGTTTCGCGAAAGTAGCACCGCATACCAAGATACAAATCGTTATGACGAAATCCTTGTGTGATTAAAAAAGGTTGAGTTAGATGTGTCGCAGTAATTATTGAAATAAGAGAAAGAGTGAAGATTCTATTTAGAGCTGAACATTAGCAAACCTTTTACTTTTCTTATCTATACTTGATATAATAAAGCTAAATACTTTGTTTGTTTAAATTGCTTTTCATAGCCCAATTCTCAAGGAAGGTAGGCCTATTAAACATCACGTTACTTTACGTTTAACTTGCCTCGGGAGAGAAACTAAGCGAGTTACGACCTTTGACCTTATACCATGCAAAATACTTTTTTTTTGGACAACTCACACACTGCCCAAACTAGGCAGAGCCTGTATTATGGTAACCAGACAACTGATAAAACTACTAATATATTTCTAAATAAATACATATTATAGATAAATTACATCCAGACACAGAACAAATGATCGTGCTCATCACATAAATGGAATCGAACCCACGACTTCCGGTTTAGCAGTCAGGGTATATCAAAATGGATTAAGTATAGCTAACGGTTGTGAGCAGAGAAAATAATTTGAAACTAAATAGCCAGAAACGTTATGAAAGAATCGCTCAAATGTATGGAAATGTCAAGTCTAAGTCACGTGATTTATCGAAATGAAATGTAATTTCCATACATTTGGGCGATTCCTATGATCGTTATAGCTGCAATATTAGGATCAAGTTTTCCATACTTGAAGGTAAAAAAAAACACTACGACTTTCATACTATTGTTAGCGCTGCTTAAATGTTAATAATAAATTGTATTTTTAAAACAATACTTGAAAATACATATTTTAAAAACAAGAAAAACAAAATAATTGACAGAGTATAAATTAGAGAAATGTTGTAATAATTGTGTTGATGCATGTATGAACTTAAATGTTGTCTTTCGTTAATCGAGTAATAAACAAAACTGTCTTCGAAGAATCATGAATAATGTATCATAAACATTGCTACCGGCATCAGTATTCAATTGTATTATAATAACAGATCTTCGTGTCATAATTTTCATGAAGTTAATTTACAACTATAAACTACCATCCAGACATCAACGCAATGACTAAATTACGAACATTCCAGCGACATACCTATATTTATATTTAAAACCAGACAATTTACGTTACGACTCCTCTATCGTTATAATCTATAAAAATTTACAAGAATAACATTTTAAAACAACTATAATTTTCGACCTTACAACTTACATATTAAGATTGACATGATATGCAGAGAAAAAAATTGTAAATGTCATCCCTAAGATGTTCCTACACCTGAAACAGGATAAGATTACTAAAAGCACTTTATTATGAAAGACATAAGGTTGGTTTTGCTTGTGGAAAATTAATGAGATGTATTTTAACTTTGTATTTAAAGTGATGAGATTAATTTTAAAGATGCATCTACAGACTGGTTGCGTGTAACGGTGCTCGTTGACAAGCGAAATAATACGCTTAGCGAGAAATGTTCTAACTAATTAATTTCTATGAACACATTATAATTTGGAGCGATTTGTTTTATACATTTTACGAAAAAGTGTCACACGGATGTTTATTCTGTTTCTCACGATTAAAATGCGACTTTAATAGATGTATTTACATTAATTATACATAAAGATTTTAATTATAATGTTATGTAATGCAATAATTGAAATTCGCAAATACTTGTTTTAGCATTAATCTCTAGCACATAATTGCGGAGCAAATAACAACAGCAAAATAATATATTTTTTTATAATAATTAGGTAAAGGATAACATTGACAATATCACGATTTTGCTATATTATAACTATATTATATCTTAATCTTAATTGGCTTTCAGTTCGATGATACATTTTTAATGTAGGTCAAGTGTGACAATTTGCAACGCTACAATACCTCTATATATTATCATTACTAACATCTGTTTTATGAGGAGTACAAGACAAATGACAGCTAATGTCACTCCATTTTGACATTTCACGAGCACAAAATACAAAAGAGTTGCGACACTTAATTTAAAACAAATGCACCTGCTTTTAAAATTTCGAATGTATTTTAAACTAATAAAACTTCTGGCAATTATGTTAATATTAAATAATTTTAAGCTTGTGATTTTTTTGAACCACAAAAAATATATTTTTTTGGTAGTCAAAGACTTCCAGTTTTGTTTTAAATCTCATAAAAAAGTCTGTACCTACTCCTCTATAAGGCAGTATTATATATGTGAGTTTCTTACGAAAGTCAAAAAAGCCAACCTAACTTTTACATACAATGAAAAACAATAAGCAGGTGATCTAAATTATATTTTTCTTTTATTCTGAGCAAAATAATAAAAACATTAAAAACTTATTCATGTAACATTTTTTAAATTATTGTCCTCTGTCATTTTGTCTCGTCAAAAGTTCTTGTTCATCTCCAAAAAAACATCTTGGTAATATTCTTACGATGACAAAGAAGTTTTAAGTAGCTACGACTTTTTTAACATAATTTAATAAAATATCAATGTTTTTCGTTGTTTACATTTGGATTGTATACAAGTGCTAAAAAAATAAATAAAAGAACAACAAAATTGTCCTACAAATTGGTCGAAGTATTGTCGTTTTATTAAATGGTCTTATTTTTGACAGTATGGATACTTTTGCTTAATTTTAAGTCGGATAAAACTTTTTTAACAGTTTTGGCATAGGTCATGATATTTAAGAATTATTTAACCCAAAACCTATTTGAACTACAGACACGTAATCCAAATACAGCCTACATTACCCTAAAACACGAGTTATCTCCCACAATAGACTTAAACGGCACACAAATAGCAGCTTACATCCAAATTTACAAGCAATAAACCTCAATTCACATAATCCTTAATCCCCAAATCTCAGAAACAGTAGCAAACAAACAAAGAAATTGAAACTTTATACACAAACATAATTACAGATACTACCTACATAGTGCCTACTACTAGGTTATAGGTACTATAACTAAATGCAAAGCCTCCATAACTCAAAATCCGTGTGTTCAGTCAACAATCGTAAAGCACATTAACATTGTCGTAAATTGCGGACATGACGTAACGCCGCTATCCTTCCATAGAACAGTGAGATGAAGAAACGAGGGATAGGTTATAGAAACAGCGGTTGGATAAGCGGAGCGGATTGCATGAAAAATATTAACAAATAAAAAAAATATAGGATTGCGTACACTTTATTGTCTACCCAAAAGTTATATTTAAAAGCCTGTTGTAGATGTAATTATTACGAGAGGAAGGTAAAAGGCATAATAATAATATGTAATTAGTGTAATTGCCTACATAGATTGGGATCCTAAGCTGTTATAGTTTAATTGTTTTGTTGTGGTCCTATTTCATGTACACTAAAAGCATGACAGTCGTCTCTTTTACAACACATATAACAAAAATCTGACAAAAAATAATGTTTTTTTTTTACTCCAAAATTTCGTTTTTAAAATGACAAAATAAAAAAAAGCAATCCAGACCCCACAACGTAATCTGATCTACAGATAACAAACGAAAAATTAAATGGCTATTTAATTCCTGATTATAATAACAAAAACCGCGAACTTAAAGTCCGTATGCACGTTATGGATCGAAATAGGCGCGATAGCTACCGTGCGCGCGCGCGGCAATAACTCTCAATTATCGACATCAAAGCGGCGCGCGACGATTGTGTGCGGCGTGACGTACTACTATGGGCTTAGGTTTCATAGTTTACATACATTTGTTGTTCTATTGTTGAGTGGGAGATCTAACTTTAATGACCATGATTAAGAAGTTGTTTTAAGGAGAATGGACGAACAAAATAGTATGAAAAAAGAGTGAATAACACTAACAGTTTTGCAATAGAACAGATTACTGATCATGCACATCACACAAAGATTTGTCCTGGGTGGGAATCGAACCACCTCAGGTTTAGCAGTCAGGGTTACTGACCATGCTCTAGCTAGACCAACAGGCTAGTCGCTATATAGATAGACCATTAATAAATTCATAAATCCTTTAAAAACGTGAACAAACAGTTTTAAACTTGATGGTTTTAAAACTGTTTGTTAAACAGAATCAAGATTGTTTGCTATTATATTGTTTAATAAAACTACAACACATCTTAAAAGACCCTCCGCTACAAAAACAAATAGGCGTGATACAGTTCCGTTGTGCGCCGGCGCAGCAATCATTCAATTATCTACATCAAAGCGACGCGCCTCGATTGTCAGACACACTGTCATCGCGTTTTCATTCTTTAGTAGAAGTAAAGCTATTAAAATAGATATCTAGATTGAAGTAACTTTTGGTTTTTTCATCAATGATCATTCATTTTCTTAGATATTGGGAAAAATATTCCATGGTATATTTCTTAATTTCCGAGAATATAGACAGCGTACTTAGCTTATAACTAACTATATACTAACCATACTACTATTATAAATGCCAAACTAACTATGTCTGTCTGTCTGTAACGCTTTCACGGCTAAGCCGCTGAACAGATTTTGATCAAACTTAGTATAGTATAAGCTGGGATCCCGATAAAGGACCTAGGCTTTTTGCGACGATAACCGACAAGCGCGCGAGCGGAGCCGCGGGCAAAGCTGGTACTTTTATAAAGTCGGCAACTGTATGCAACTTTTTCACAAGTATGCCCAGTCCTTACCATCCCACAGCTGGGCATAATAATAAACATTTCTTTGCATAGACCTCTTTTTTTATAACCCATTTACTACGGGATGCAAGAATAATGATAAAATAAAAAAATCAAGCTTCAAATAAATATTTACTTAGATCTAAGTATATTTTACCGTCTCTAGGTCAAAACCGGTTCGCTATCGGACTGTTTGTCTAAGCTAATTTCAAGAAAAGATAAGCTATGGTAATAGGTCATTTACCTGTCAAAGTATTGCACCATGGAGTGGATTTATTAAAATAATAATTTAAACTGGTATTTTTTTATGTTATACAAATATCTGAATAAAAACACTCCCAGTGGACAGCGATGTGGACGAATTTTTTGATGCCATATTTTAGGTTTATGTTTAATTAGATTAGTTTATTTTATAATTCCTTTTGTATATATATATAGTTAAGTTAAGTTTATAAAAACTTATATTCCGCGCAAAAGACGGGATTCTGCTCAAGCATACCGGTATTATCCTCAAAGAATTTGTTTTAGTTATTTAGTGTTAATTAGGATCTAGGTATCAGAATTACTTTTTTGCTATATTGGGGATCCCAATGCAGCCTAACATAATAGACTCGGTTTATTGAAGTTTGGTGGGAATGTTTTTTATTCTCATTATATCATATAAATTTCACCCCGTAACTATTTCATTAACTATATAGATAGCTTGCTGGTTTACCTACCGAACAATAAAAAAACACTCCAATACACATTACACGTAGGTCCGTAGGTATTATACCAATAAAAACCACAGTCAGCTCGCAACAATATCTCGATCATCATCGTTGAAGACGGGATATTAATTAAATTACGTTCACGTACCCATAAATCACAGTGAGAGGCTACTGGTGAGTCAGTTAAATGGCATATGCTCAGGAACTGGATGCGAATCGTACGGCCACATATAAAAATATTAAGACAAGAACGAACGAGCTATTTTGTACGGCCATAGTGTATAGAATATCTTTTTACAATAATGTTATATAATTAATCGTGTTTATTTTAGACATAATATAATACACATAACACAACAACATAATATAATTATATTTTTTTAAATATAGATACAATATTATTATTAAAATAGATGGATTAAATTGTCCTATTGAAGGGCCTAAGCAACAACTTAGTGTATAGAAATACACTCTAACGAAACATACCTATCAACACAATTTATATTAAATAAGTAACATAGTTTATACTCCATACTGTACCAACGTATTTAAACCACCTTAGTTTTTAGTTAAGTCATAAGTTTTACTGTGCACCTTCCTCTTCATATCCGACAAACTGTAAACCGTTTTGTGGGGCATTATTTTAGTGCATAAGGTTTATTGTAATACTTATATTGTATCTATTTAAATATTTGTACACCGGAAACGGCAGAATATTATGGATCTAAATTTTTGTCATATCTTAATTGTACTATATTCTTACAAATAAATGTATTTTATAACTTTATCTTTAAACTCTTTAATAAAAATTATTTTTAAAACAACCAATATCACTTATTGCCCGTTTTTTTTTTGCAAAGGGTGTACCTATGAGCGGAAAGTATATTAGACATTAAGATAGAGAGTAAGCACATACCTTAGCGATTTTCTTCTTGATGGTCGATTCCAGATTCTGTAGGGGAAATAGAAAATATTGTTAAATGTTAGACAAAGCAAAGAAAATGAAAATCCTGTTATTAAATTATATTAAAGATGTGCGTGTTAGATTGCGATCCATCCATAGTTAGAATTTAAGAAGATAATTAGGCTTACAACAACCAATTAAGTAATTTCAACATACATTGCGCTTCTTGCATCTTAACAGTTACTGAGTCTAGTTGGTTAGCAGTCAATGTATGATGAAAGTTCATTGGGTATCGTGTACCGTCATACAGTTATATTGTTGTCAATTGTTTACATTTTCAGGTGATCATGATACCTCAGAGTGCACTACATAGGTAATTTAAGCTCACATAATAATTATAGCTTTACAAATCAAAACGAAGAATTAACAGAACTAGTAATTTTATAAGCATATGAAGTATGTAGATTACAGAAGATAAAATAAAAAAAAATACGTTATAAACATTTTTAATTCTACGGTTATATTAATAACCGTAGAATTAAATATGTTTAGACGAAGCGACACTTCGACTTATTACCTATGCCTTTTCTAAAAGCTTAGTCACAGATCACGAGAAAATGTAACAGATGACGTCATTACTAAGTTTTTATGTAAGTATCATTAGGGAAAGTTAACTCATGCAATACAATTCAAATAAATACAGAAAAGAAACAGGAAGAAAAAAAAAACATGAAAACAGTTTTTATAAGATTTTATTAGTCAAACATGTATATAGAAAGTTTGATATTTATTAATTCTATCTTCTTTGAATGTGTTAATAATATAAGGACTACATTACTGTTTTAAATTCATTTCAAGGCTTTCGCCTACTAACAGTCCAAATGTGATGAATTTTGCAACTAACCAAAACAGAATATAATTAACACCTAATTGGTTAAAATGTTATTTACGATTCTCTAAAAAAAAACATGTTAAATCAATTAAACAAAAAACAAATTTGAATATCGAACACCAACAATGGTGCCAACATAAAAATTAACGACCAAATATTTAGGTAATGCCAACCTTAACCTCAAAAGTAAAAATCTACCCTAAAGTACTCAATAATGAGTTTTCATTTGCTATTAACGAGCTTACAATAAGTCGAAAATTCTTCTTAATACATCACGTATAAACAAAAAACCATTTTAATAAAACTTTACATGTGCTATAAAGTCCAATTCATTTCGTGTACAATTCGGCCATACCATTAATTAATCCACTACCTCACAATAAATATCTCGCATAACGTAAATAAAGTAACTTCAATCAGTATATTGCTTGTTTTATTGAAGCAAGTCACGAAAATATCGAATGAACAAACATAAGCATTGTATAAGAGTTTTATTGCTTGTATGTACCGATTAATTGAAGTGAAAATTGAGCAGAATGTCAGATATAATGAGTTTATTGAGAGCCATTGGAATACAAACCAATTATACAAAATACTGCAACCCGTAACTATTAACTTAGTTTTCCTTGCAATTGGTTATCATTAAGTAATATCATGAAGGGGCAGGTATGGTATGTATTTACAACATATCTCTAGAATCTGAAGTCTTTCAATTACACTTTATAAGACTGGTTCAATTATCTAGTGGTTCTACTTTTCATACACAAGTCGTTATTTAATGCGTGTTTTTTTTCTATTCGAAAATGTTAACCGCAGCATCTACGGACGACCTCTTAAAATAAATAAATATTTAATAACTAAATTTATTGACTAAAAAATAGTGCGATTTTTGTCACTAATCGATTTAGTTTTTTGGTGTACACATACTTTGTGAGTGCAATCGTTAAGTACCAGTTAGTATGTTTTTGGTACAACACTAATAACTACTAGAGTCTACGAGGCAAATAGATGACGTTTCTTAAAGTAAACGATTTCAACGCGCGCAACCTAACACTTGCTTAAATCAATGAGCATTGACTTAGATAAATATGAACTACGAACGATAAATTCATATCATAATATAATTTAAAATGAGTCTTAAAATAAATTATAGTGACTAGTAACTTTGATTGGTCAATCGTTGACTCAACAATAGTAGTACTTTTAAGTAGCATTTATATAATTTAAGGAAAAATATTAATATGTACTAATATCACACAATTTATAACTCGTCAAACTTAGTTATTGACTGGCCTGATGGTTAGTGACCCTGACTGCTGAGATCGTGGGTTCGATTCCCACCCAGGACAAATCTTTGTGTGTTGAGCATAATCATTTGTTCTGTGTCTGGGTGTAATGTATATCTATAAAATGTATGTATTTAGAAATATATAAGTATGTTTATCAGTTGTCTGGTTGCCATAGCACAGGCTTTGCCTAGTTTGGGATCATATAGCCGTGTGTAAATTGTCCTAACAATATTATTACATCATTTATATTAGTTAATTTATCACGTGTCTGATTGTGGATTAGTAAAAATAAAATGTAAATCAACAAATGTGTAACCACATGTTCTCCAAAAAGCCCAAAAGCTCCACACACAGTCAAGTAAATCATATTGAGGCACACGTCGGCACACGGCGCGACCCAGATAACGATGTAATTGCTAAGCCTTGATCTGACGCAGGCGCCGCCATTACTGACGCATTTTAAATACCCGCCATTTTATCCTAATTGGAGGGAAATAGGCCGAGGGACATGAGAAAATAGTGTGTGATACAGAGATTATGTAGTGTTAACTGTGTAAACCACGTTGTTTAGATTCTATGGAACATATTTTGCATTGAAATAAAAATAAAATAAAAATGTTTATTGAGATTTGTTTGGTTGCATTTTTTTTTCGTGTTACGAAAAATGGAAACGGTTTTAATCAAAATTAATGTAAGTTGATAAATTATCTGCATTTTAAATTGTTGAAGTAAAAACTTCTTTAGGCGCATTTCGCATTTTTGAGATGGGAAAAAACACAGTTTTTGAAAAAGTATGTTATTTTCAAGACATTATTGCTCTATACTTTGTGACTACGTTAAATTAGAAGGAAAAGATTTGCAAAAGATGCTCCTATTACACAAACCTGTCACAAAAATTACACACAACGCCGTTTAAAGTATAAGACGTTTTTAAAATAATTTATAAACTAAATTACGCATATAACACACAACAACAAAACAAACAATAACTTTAATTCACCGCACAAATTGGCAAGCCAAGAAAACACAAAAAACGTTATGTTAAACACAAAAATAAGCACAACTACAGCAGTTAGTTGGCAGGACTGTGTGGGTGAAAAGAGGGCGAGTCGTGTGCTGTGCCCATGAAATTGTGTCAAATGGACCGCCCTATGCAGAAATGAACCAAGAATTTTTTCAAGGGTTATTTTTAATTGAAAAAAAAAAAAATTGTATTTAGATTTTAGTTCCCAACGTTTCGACGCCTTTGCAGGTGTCATGGTCATTGGCAGATTATTATTAATTTGTCTTTATGTTTTTTTTGTGAAGGTACATACACCTTGGCTTATCAGTTAAGCTAATGGCCTAAGTTAAATGTGATTGAAAAGGTTTTTAGTAAGTATGTGGAAGGTCGAAATTTGAAAGTTATAAAAAATTTAGTCAATTAAAATTCTTTATACAGCAAGGACCTGAGACTTTTTATATTTTTAATTGAGATGTTTCTTCAAATATTTGGGAACGCGAGCAATATTAATAGAACGGACAAAATTGTATTTTCTCCGTGCATCTTTCTAATAAACATATTTTGTAATATAATTTATAGTCCACGAGTTAGTTTTCTCAAACATAATGTATTTCATACATTTACATCATACATTTACGTATTTATTATTTATTTGTAACGCGCTAATACAACACAGATCACACTCATGCTAACCGACCTTTTTAGAAGACAAGTGATGATACAGACCTGGAAATATAACAAACATATTAAATACAATAAAATAAAGTAAAAAAAAAGGACAAAAATAATAATGCTGCTCATATTGGACACAATCAAACTTCAACGAACAAGAGAAAGCAAGACAATTTTCGACCGTCCTCATTCTAGTCCTACAGGATTTCTAACTAGCACAAAACAATAGCCTACTTATATTACAATATTACTAAACAAGGACACAAAGTAGGAAAATAGATACAATTAAGTACAGAAATATTTATAAAAACCATAATTAATGTAAACGAATGCATGGTTACGCATGCTAACAAGCCTACATTATCTTAATAATATAACAAACAGCTTTAATTTCTTCACTTAGACACTTTATCTAACCAATCAATGATTGATTCGATTCCTGATTCGATTATTAATATCGATATTAAATAAAATCGCGATTAGAATCGATTGCATGATTTTATGATTTGATTACTATGTTTGTATTCTGGAATAATAAGATGCCTCGTATGAGTGTTGGTTAGCTATTACTAGGCTTTAATTAAGTCACTTATTCGTAATTTGTATGTAAGGTCCAATAATTTCATCATAAATCTTAGGAATAAATGGAGTAGATGACTAGTTTTTTTTTAATTTCTGTCATGTAGTTATTAAAAATCATTAGACATTCGTATATCTTATTTTACGTAAACTAAAACTTACATTACATTGATTTGAAATGTCTCATGACGTCACATTTTCGGGCATTTTTTGCGCAAGCATGATGTCATTTGCCTCACTTTTGAACTTTGATTCGCGTAAATGACTTAGTGACTTCTTATTTTGAAAAAGCAAATAATAGGAGTCTAATATTTTTTTATCATCTAATTGACGGACAAATTCAATTTTGCATTTTTATACCAGACATCTACCTTATTCTTGGCGTAAAAATGAATGTTAAATGTAAGTAATATTGTATGATTTTTAGAGAACCTGATAGTAAGAAGACGCGACTACTAATGGACTTGTTGTAGTCTATCATATAACACATACCATCCAATGTTTAAGATTTTCCACCTACAAAGTATAAGTAATCCATCAATATCAGTCCACTGTATTATCGCAAGGAATTTACCAACATTTTTTATCCTGTAGGGCGTGTCGGTATAATGCTTAAGAGTCAAGCGGACATGTGTTAAACGGCGCAATAGACACTTGCGGCCATTTGAATATTTCTGCATAAAATCTATTAATTCATGGGGAATTTGTACCAGTATACATTTGTATACGCTATAATTTTAAAGACAGGTGCTAGTAATATGTAACGGTTACATTTTTTTTAAATGTAGTCGTTTAAACCTCTTTGAAAGTGATTTAGGTATAGGTCGATAAAGTGATGGGACAAAGACCACAGAAAAAAATAGTTTTTTCTACAGTGTTAACAATGTAAATAATAAAAATACTCTATATTGTTATATTACGGTGGCGGATCGTATGCACAAAGATTTCCGTTTCAAATCTATGTAAATATTACGATGAATGTTTTATTACATAACACCGTCCTTTAGCCAGAATGATGGACGCGTCTTGGACATCGTATGGTCACCTTCGAAAACATATTGTTCACTGTTACTTAAAAAATCCATTCACACGAGAGGTACCGTTAGCATTAACATCTATTAAAAATAAAAGTAAAAATATTTATTTTTATTTATCTCTTTATTATTATTTTTTTTTTTTAAAGACTACCACATAGTGGGTTTATAATATCTGTATCTGAAGGGGATTCACACACATTCAATTCACATACACTAATAACACACAGACTTGGAACAGACATTTGTGGAGCACACAAATGTTTGTCCTAGGCGGGGATCAAACCCGCAGCACGTCGCGCACTGGCATAGGCGTGGTAACCATTACTTTTTTTGGAATTCTGTGATTTTTAAACTTTATATACTTTACAGAATTAGATTGATCACTTTTTAAAAATAAAATAGGAAAATAAAAGCTAATTATTATTTTCTAGTTTTTATAGTAAGTGATAAATCAAAGTAAATTAATGCAAGTGCAGTCTTTGTGTTAGTTCTTTGTTTCCTCGCTCATTCATAAACTCGATGGCATTATCCAGTAGGCCAGGAATGTCATTCATGAAGCTATAACGTGCACCTACTTTGTAAACAAGTTTAGCATAAAATCTGTACTTATAACTATAAATAATAAAACTGTTTATTGTCAAGTTTACATGGCACCTGGTTGAATTCCATAGTCATTGTCGCTGATTTATTATGTATTGTTAATACAATTATGTAGTATTTTAGTGTTGGTCACTTAGTTCTTAACATTGTACTGTGGATTGAAGACATGTTGAAATGATTTGTGATGAAGAAATAAAAATTTTAAACATTTGTTCTGTGTCTGTTTGTAATTTATCTATGATATGTATCTATTTAAGCGTATCTATAAAGCGGAAGTAGCCTAATGGTTAGTGTCAGCCTTGTGATCGATAGGTCACAGGTTTGAACCCTACCCATTGCACTATTGACGTGAACCGACTCCAGACACAAGCATTTTTCAGCTACGTTGAAGGAGGGGTTAACAAAATTGCTAGTAATGTAAATTCCACCCACAAAGCTAGTAACGTTATAAAAAAAAATAGAAATATATAAGTATGTTCATCAATTGTCTGGTTCCCACAATACAGGCCATCTGATTCCAAACTAGGGAGAATTTTGGGAGCAGATGGCCGTGTGTGAGTTTTCCCAAGATATAATTATACATTACTATACAAAACAACTTCGAGATTTTGATAAATAAAACTTACTGTGTCCAAACTAGTGCAAGGCACAAAATTTTACATGCGACCAGTACTTACGCACGCCACACAGCGCGCGCACAATATGTCCGCGTACATTTATCATCATAAGTGCCGCTATACACGCGCAACAATGCGACCGACACGACGCGACGCGACAAAGCGTCGGACGACACAACGACACGATTTGTAACTACACCTAAATATTGTATTGTTATTTATTACAACCATTTTACACGGATTCGCTTGTGTGCCTGATTTAATACTATTTTCAACGAGGATAATTCTTGGGAATAATATATTGTAAGGATCTAGGGTAAAGGTAACAATGGATAGGGTAGCAGTAATTTTGATCAAATTGTTAGCCTTAGAAGAGTTAAACAAACGGACCCGACTATAAAGTAACTTGTCGCTTCGTAACAAACTGGTGGTCAGTTGGCGCGCGTAGAGGATATTGTGTTTCCTATTCTAGTTTTACTACCTACAACACTAATGGGAAGAATACGCATAATTATAAGCTACATAACTGTCTGAATTACAGTTATAAAGTTATTATAAAACTATATTTTAAATTATTTAAAATACTTTCTAGATAATTAACTATAATATGATTGGATTGGTTTCCTTTAACAAATTAAAGTCAGGTGGGTTTATGATATTGAATCTTAAATTTACTTTCGAATTTATTTGTGCCATCCTTTAATACTGAAACAAAACCTAAAAGGACTCCTACACGAGAACCGTTCATGCTTTGTATCACACCGTGGCGAACGCGTTCAATTCCCTGCGATTATATCGTAAAATTTTACATTGTCGATTTATATGTATCACCTCAGTTTGCCTCTCACTCTAACTAACGTCGACAAACAAGGACAAAAGCAGGAGAGTGCATAAAATTAAATTGGATGCGATAATTAACATGGGCTGGTTTAAGTAAACAGAGGGCATAAAGAACATCAGATCATGATTTTCGGGCAAACAACTCGAGGCTATGAACATTGCTAGGGTAATTTTCAACTTTAATGTCAGTGAATAAGCTATATTTATGTTTGTTAAGTGTGTAGAGATTTTTTCGACCTGATTTTTAACGTGTCACAGTAATTGGTTCCGAGACGAGTAGCCGATGATTGACGCGTAATTTTGACGCTGGCCCGCCATTATTTGCAGTTTCGCGAAAAGATTTTATTGGTACACGTATCGATCACAAATTTTATTTAGTTTCTGTCACATTGCACGGTTATTTCGAAACGCGAATTAATTATGCTTACCAAGTCGTTCAATGTAATAAAATTTTATGTAAAACAATTGCATTAAATAAAACTGCCGATTGAAATCATTCAGAATCCTCTTTGTGGGAATGAGAGATTGAATAAGTTTAAGATTTTATTCACGGACGTGTAACGTAAAGTTACCCTCAAGTATTAATTTACTCGAAAGCAATGGCGCTGTCAGATTGTGTAGGCCAGCAACGGATCCGCAATACAACTTAACAAAGGCTATTATAAATACTCAGTAATAATTTCTACCAATTATATGTTTAATGTCGTGGTGTTCGCATGCTCCGATCGTAATGATGCACAAATTGAATACATCATAAAACTTTCAAAATAACTGTATAATTAACACTACCACAATTACAGTGACAGTTTGTCAGTAAAAAAAAGATTTTTTTGGGACACAAGATGATATTCATCACACACGGCCGGAGAAGATAATTCGCGAACAATTTGCTTGGTTTATCAGTACGTAATTATCCGAAACGCGTACGTTAATGAACGGTTGCGTTACGCTGCGGTCTGAGCGACAGTCTGTAGCGGGGGCAATGACTTTACGTAAGCACATTTTTTAAGCGTCCCTTTTCCTTTGATGCACATGTTTTGACCGTAATTTTCTACCGAATCAGAATGTAAGACAAATCTTTTTGACATCTTAAAAGTAACAAAAATACATAAAACACAATGTGTGTTAAGATTGTTCTTATTTCTTGACCTCTATATAATTTACCTCGTATGTCTACGTTCTGATGACTAATCTTCCTAACGTACTCCCTACCACAAAAAACAAAAGTTTTTAACTCCACTTATTAAAATCCTGTACCCCAATGTAACAAATAACCCGCTATTAAACAAAACTTGTACCAAACGATAAAATATCGCACTCTTGCGCATCTTCGCGTAAGAATAATGTGGACGGACCGCCGGCGTGTTATTAAACTGTGAGTTATGGTGTTGACGCGTATAGTGTCAGAGAATAAAAATATTACGCACAAAAGTGATAATTACCCGTGAAATCTTATTTCCATGAAACTGTGGGAAGTTGATTGTGTAACTAATTAAAGGGAGCTAGGAGCTTAACAAAGAATTGTTTTATTTATGTTTGTATTGTATTACGGGATGATGAATTAAGAGCTTTAATTCGAGTGTGGTGCAATGGTTTTTGAATCGATATCTAGCCAAGTGTCATTTCTACAAGCGTCAACGCTGATCGAATCGCTCAAATGTATGGCAGTGACAAGTCAAATCACGTGACTTATCGAAATAAAATGTCAGTAAATTTAATATCATTTAAGCTATTTCTATCATCGTTTACGCTTGTAGAAATTACACTTGGCTACAGAGGCAGGCTTATAGGTATACGGATGGGATTGTTAAAGAGACGTAAACAAATAACACTATGTACTTCCTTAGTTAGTGTAAGACACTACCTACTGATTAATTTGTGTCTACTAAATGGTAAATAGTTTTAATGATCTCGAAAGGCACTAGCACACAAACAAACAGTCTCGTTACATTTATTGTATAAAGATAATTATAATCTTTCTCGTAAAGAAATAATGAGACATTGCGGTGTCATATAAATATGAGTTACTAGCTGTCCCCCGCGACTTTGTTCGCGTGTTTTAGTTTCAACGGTTTTTCATTTTTGCAACATTTTTCATTTATGCTCCGCTCCTATTGGTCGTAGCGTGATTTTATATAGCCTATAGCCTTCCTTAATAAACGGACTATCCAATACAAAAAGATTTTTTAAAATCGAACCAGTAGTTCCTGAGATTAGCGCGTTCAAACAAACAAATAAACAAACAAACAAACAAACAAACAAACAAACTCTTCAGCTTTATAATATTAATATATAATATATATAAAGTATAGATTACATGTTGAAGAGAAACTTCCGCACTGATCTTAATTGAAATGCTTTTGTCATTAAACAAAGTTAAAGCTTCATTCAAGTTTTTGACGAAACAATTTATTTTCGTATAATTATATATTTATACAAAAATAAACACCACACACTACGTATACAATACACACTACACAGTCTCATAATCTTCACAAAATCATCTAATTAGTTATTATTTATGGATTTTTTTTTTGTAATATCTTCAAATATTTGATCGATGTCGGCTCATGCATTACAGCGTGAGGTTCTTGTGAGGTTCTAAGAGCACTTTAAAAGTACAACCTATCTAGTATCTAGTAAGCCCATCTAGTCCCACTGCAGGGCAAAGGCCTCCCTCTATTTCTTTCACGCACTTCTGTCCTGAGATAAGATGGGACTGGCCCATGCCAGTCTTTTGATAGGAGTCAAGTATCATCTCACCTTCCTTTCGGTCTGCCTCGATGTCGCGTTATGTGGGCCCCACTCTGTAGTTGTTTTAGCAACTAAGTACAACTAAGTTAACTGAGTACACCATAAGGCGGGGTAAATTAAAGCAGCATATAAATTATCTAATAAACATCAAAAGCCCAATTCATTACACAAATGAATATTTACGGAAGACTAATTAAAACTATTTAAAACAACAATTTCTAGTGTTCAACCGATGTATATACAAATGACATTAAAAACTCATTTCTATAAAGATGCCAAGATCGATGACAATTTACCTAAGTTATGGCGTAGTAGGGGGCACAGGTGTTACGTCACAACTGTCACTGGATAAACACACCCTCAATGTGACGGAGGTACAACAAAAGGTTAATTTGTAAAAACTTAGCAATTGTGTAATTAAACGGCTAACGCATTTTCAAAGCGATAAGAAAAACATGGCAGCTGTCTGTTTTCCGTTTTGAATAAAATGTTTGTTATCCTGTTGCAAGGTTTTAGACAGACATTTACAATGGTATGTAAATAGAAACAACGAATTATAAAAATGAACTCTACTGCCTTGAAATTAAGGTGCTTTCTATCTCGAAGCTTTACGTTAAAGTTTAAATTAGTTTAAGCAAATTTAAGTCGTGACCTAATGGTTCAATAAACGTATCTGTGTGCAAAACGTTACAGGTTCCTTATACCCATGTCTCAGGAGGAAGTAAGCGATAGAGTCTGGTACAATAATTTTGAAACCCTGAAGTACCTAGGTATTATGTTCATAGACTTGAAAAGTAATATTGTCATTTATTTTACATTTAGTCACATAGTATTGACTGCACGGATAGCCGAGTGGTATAGGTCACCACGCCAATTATCTCTGTGCGCGACGTTCCGCGGCTTCGATCCCCGCATGGGACAAGCATTTGTGTGATCCACAAATACTCTTTTCAAGTCTGGGTGTTCTTTGTGCATGTGAATTGAATGTTTGTAAATCCCTCCGCGACAAAAGGAATAAATTCGCTTATATTATAAATTATATAATTATATATATTATAAATATTAGTGCGGGAGTCGTTCGATTTCGAGTATATACATATATTATATTGTGTTACATTAGTAATAGAACAACTCGTTACCCTATTCACCTCTATTTTCTATCTTTCCTATCCATCCAAAGGTTGTCTGGAAGTCGCCATTTTACGATCTCACTGTTCTGTATTATTTAATGCATGTAACTCTCACGGTGTACAATAAATAATATTTTAGAAGACTGGATTCTAATTACCTTTGTAAGGGTCGTTTAAAATACCAATGGAGTCTAATAAAATAGTAGCAAAAGTTTAAGTTACATCTGATATTTGCTTAGATTTTAAACTTTAACCGCAACAGACTCCACTTCATAGAACTCGCGTTCACCATATTTCGGTAGACCCTTTAGTACTAAACTTTATCTAGTATCTACCTATGATATCATTGTTATCTGCCTAAACGATTACAAACGATTCTCGAACCGTTTGCTGACGTTATGACAATCTAAACACTATAAACTAAATGATAAAACATGTTTACATGCTGATAACAAGCAATTAATTAGTTAGATATAATTATCGTTGTCGAGTCTATTAATTTGGGTTTACTTATGTTACTTGATAATTCAAATTCTAGTGCAAGTGACGTCATGGACTGTGTGTACACTCCCTAAGATCCGGTTGATCAGAGTAAGAATGCAATAGGAACTTTAAAATAGGTATATTTACCATGCTTAACTCCAAGACCTTTAACTGGTTATTCAAATGTTTTGAACTTTTATAGTCACAGAACATAAAACTAGAAGAAATTAAATGTAATACCTATGGTAAGAGCTATCCTTGTTTCTTCGTAAATAAGATATTTAGTACCTGTCTGTGTAGCTGTATGCTTCTATGATAGAAAACATCATAGATCTAAAACGTAGCACGCGTAGATACATTGCGTTGTTGATGCATATCTTTAACTAATAAATAATAATGTACCTACATTTAATGTTGCATAAATCTATTTTTTAAAGAAGTTCCCTAAGCAGTTTCTTGCCGGCTTTTCTCCGTAGGAATGACATTTTGGAACCGCACACCAAGAGTCATATAGTTTTGTAACTTTTAACGCTTCTTAAGCGCATTTTTGAGGGTCATCTATACTAATATTATAAAGCTGAAGAGTTTGTTTGTTTGTTTGTTTGTTTGTTTATTTGTTTGTTTGAACGCGCTAATCTCAGGAACTACTGGTTCGAATTGAAAAATTCTTTTTGTATTGGATAGTCCGTTTATTGAGGAAGGCTATAGGCTATATAACATCACGCTACGACCAATAAGAGCGGAGCATAAATGAAAAATGTTGCAAAAATGAAAAACCGTTGAAACTAAAACACGCGAACAAAGTCGCGGGGGACAGCTAGTGTGAAATAAAAACATTCATATTCTGATTATGTTTTTTTTTTTGGGTTTGGTAAACACCCATTTTTCTTCGTTCTCTCCTGAAATCGACATAGAGAAGCTATTTTTTAATCACAAATAATTTTACCATTTTGTTCTTACCGTAAAAGTACAGAAGCCAAATTATAGAGAAGTCATTACGAAATATGTTTGTAACTTTGCAATAGTTCCTGCTCAACGAATCTCCTATAAATACTAGTGGTTATCTAGTGCCATGTTGTTTACATTAACAGGTAGCGTAATGAATGGACGATACTTAAGCGCAATTAAATAATTACATATAATATATTCACAGACACTAACAAGAATATAAATATGTGATTAGATAGGAAAACATGATTTTTGTCACCTGCACACCATTATTGCCTAATTGCTAATAGGAACAGATTTTTTCTTTTTAATCATTACGCATCTCGTGTGGGTACACGTCATGGTGTAGCTAAATCACTACCCATAGCGATCATGTTTAATTTTTATTTACTATTTTACTTTTAGTTTCCATTACTTTATTTTAAGTCTCGATTAGACAGTTTTCGAATTTACTTGCCTATATCTTTTTTATTTTTTAAAAGGTTTAGCAAAAATATAACACGAATAATTTTATGCGGGGATTGAACCCGCAGCACGTCGCGCATAGTGGTAATTGGCGTGGTGAACGGATACCACTCGGCTATCCGTGCAGTCGAATATGTTTAGTAAGTATTACCCACGAAAGTTACACATTACTTTAGAATTTAGTAGATAATGATTTGGTCGAACCTTTTTTTAAATCCATACTAATATATAAAGCTGAAGAGTTTGTTTGTTTGTTTGAACGCGCTAATCTCAGGAAGTACTGGTCCGATTTGAAAAATTCTTTCAGTGTTGGATAGCCCATTTATTGAGGAAGGCTATAAGTCCATACTAATATATAAAACTGAAGAGTTTGTTTGTTTGTCTGTTTATTTGTTTGTTTGTTTGAACGCGCTAAACTCTCATGAGTTTCTAAAATTCTTTCAATGTTGGATAGCCCATTTATTGAGGAAGGCTATAAGCTATATAACATTACGCTGCGACCAAAATGAGCAGAGCATAAATGAAAAATGTTGCAAAAATGAAAAACCGTTTAAACTAAAATACGTGAACAAAGTCGCGGGGTGTCCCTCGCTGTCGCTAGTAGGTATATATGTTTGCGTGGATAGTGGTCGAAGTGTGTTTATATATATTTTGTCAATAATGAGACAAATTATTGTTATCTGTATGACTGAATGTATTATTTTTCTAGTAAATGTAGTTGCTGATACGTATCGAAGCAGCGGGACGCGGTGAGACACACCAGGCGGGCTCTGTACTGGCATGGTGGTGCAAAGACTGGTTGCACATCGACGACTTTTTTTTATATAAGATATTGAAAGAAATTAAGAACGTTTTTTTTTCATTATGTAATTTTTATATATAAATATTTAAACTCAATTGTCTATGTAATCAAGATTTAATAGTATGTATGTGGCATTACAATGTACATAAATAATAAATACTATTAATAAATAAAAGAACAATTAAGTGAATTTTATTCAAAGCTCAACGTTTAATCAAAATGTGAACTGAGACCTATCCTATACCACTAAAACTGATCTTCCGAAATAAGTAATCTGGATGATGTTACGAACTCTACTGATAATTATACATTGTGTACTCGCAGCTTTCTGGGCACAGACTACAGATATAATATTGCCAACGATTCAACAAGAATTTAATCAAATCCTCGGAATCGCACTAACTTATAAATACTGTCATAAGGCAACACGTCGTCAGGACACAAACAACTTTCATCATCATAATATCTTAATAAGAGGACGAATTGTACGTGGGTGGCGGCCAGGCTTTCGACACTAGTGATTTCACCTCGATACCCGTAATCGATTGATTCGCGCATCGATTTCGATACTTCAATATTAAGCGGTTCCGAAGATTCGCGGGGAATTATTACAAATGATTTGTTGTTTTAAATGCCACTAGTTGCGGAGTTTTAATATCTTGTAAAGGGAAAAACCAACAAGAAACCCGATTGACAAATTGTGTGTTGCGGTAGGCCAGCAGTTCTATGCCCGGACTTGAAATGCACAAGGTTGCATGTTCCGTCCCAACTTTCTTAATTTTTAAAACACCGCTGACAAACGGTAAAGGAGAACATAGGTAATTATTGAAGGACCTGGTTTCCAAAATGGGAACCTGAAACCTCCAACCCACCATCGACTAAGCTATAGAGCAAATGCTTATTTTCTTTTCTGTACGAAAGGAGTCTGTTGTCCAGCAGTGGAACAATTACAGGCCGTTTTTTTTATTGGAAATACTTTCCAAAGATGATTTTATTGGTCCTCTTTACTCTTTTAACTGTGTTCATTTCATGTATCATTGGTTGCTGATAGTGGGTTGTTCGTTGTCACAGGCAATTGTCTATAGGAAAGAAGAGATAACATGCAATGATATCGCAGAGCGCATGCGTGAGATGCGCGTACGCAAGTTCTAATTAAAATGCCCTTTATACATGGTATTACCAAAATGGAATATTTATCCAAAAGGGGTGATGAGTACATGTGGTATAGAGTCAGTTTACAAGATTACATGTCAAAAAGTGTTCATTAAATAATTAATTGATATATAATTTTTCTCATTAATATTCGACACCAAAAATCATAACCAGACCGCTGAAGCAGTGTATCCTAACATTTAGCGAGGGGAGTAATAAGATATTGACCCTCGTAATGCGCTAACACGTTTCTTATTTTGTGTCGAATAATTGATGAGAAAAATTGGATATAAATTATTTAATTAAGTCTAATAAGCTGAAATTTTGTAAACTGACTCTATACCAGATGTAGGTACTCCTCATCTGTTTTGGATAGTATGGTATTTACTTCGGTAACACCCTGGAAACGGTGAATTTCAAATCTTAAATAAAACATTAACATTAAATTAATTTACAACAGTTAAAAATTAACGCTCATTTTAATTGCTTACGTCGATTAAATACACAGAACAGATAATGATTAAATACGTTGTTTACTGGAAAACAAAATTTTAATTAATGCCTCAATGAACAAAATATAAGGAAACAATAATTAAGTCAATAAAAAACAGGTGACAGTAAAACTACTCTAAGAAATTATACTCATAATTTATGCTAAACTATCGATGATCATTTAAGCTCATTATGTTTAACGTGGGTGCACTTGACAAATGGCTCAGGAGTCCAAAAACATCATAATCATTACATGAAATATGAACTACACAACTGCTAACCAGCAATCACCATAAAAGCACATCTTTGAGCAAGTTTACAAAACTCCCATTACCATACAAAACACGAACATTTTTTAAATGAACCTGCAAAAAATGTAGGCGCAGGACTAAAGTAAATAAATAATTAAGTAATTAAAAATCTAGGAGTGTTTAATAAAGAACTTATACACATCGTACGGCCCGGTGTGGGTAGCGTGTATAATTTAAAATTGCCATTTTTTTCCGTTGGCAACCCACGGTCAGATTAGTCAGTATTTCGACATTCTCGGCCCACATGCGCTGGTTATTAACATAAAACGCTACAATTCATTGTGCAATAAACGCGAAATGCGATTTTATCTAGCGACAAGACGGCGACGTAAAATTCAGCGACGTGTTTTTTCGACAAAACCAATATTGGTTTGTTTGCGCCAGCCCTTCGCGCTCGGCGTTTGGACAAATGTTTGCTTAGCCTTTACATTTATGATTTTGTTATCTGAAAATATTATTTTATGTTTAACTTTCCCCTTTTTTTCTAGGAACGAGGCATTGTTCAATCAGGTATGGTGAAGTATTCATAAAATAGTTTGCTTTTTAACTCCTATTTACTATATTAATGACTTCAAATAAGAATTAAATGTATTTGTTTTACAACAGGATATCTAAACACAAACTTTAATTTGAAGTCCTTACCTAAATCACACAAGCAGGTATACCCATTACCTATTGTCATAATTTCTAAAACATGAATCCTACCTGAACTAAAAACATTGGTTCAAACATTTGGTCAACATACGCCAACAAACGCTACTATCAGAAGCCCGTATTTCAACCGGCGAATAAAACGGTGCGTATTTTAAAGTTTTCAACTTCGTTGTACATTTACACCCCCACAATTGAATTTTACGATTCCTGCGTGAATATTTCAATAGTCATTACGAGTATATTGATTTTTTATGCACATTTTTATTTGCAAGTACTTGAAGTGTTAAGCTGTAAATCTTTGCAGAAATACGCGTCTGAATTGCAATAAATTATTACGTCGTATTGGTTCGTTTTATCGCATTACGATAATGTTACAGTAATTGCACCTGTGCGTGATTTATAACAATTATTTGGATAGAAAGCTGCAAGGAACGCAGCGTAAAGCTGATTTTGTCAAGTAAAAGTCAAAGAAAACAACAGTTTTCGTGAAATTATTATTTTTATAAAATTTATTAGTTTCTATTAACTTGTAGTAAATGTATTTGTGTATTTTAAACCTATATAATTTTATAGATTTATGCTGATATCGTAAATTTAAGCAGTTATCTGGCCAATGCTTTCTTTTAGATCGCTTTAGACGTTAATATCATAGTAAAATCTTTTAAAAACTTTAAACAAACCGAGTCATGCATTGCACGTAATGGAAGTTTATAAATATTGACCTTGTCGTTATAAAATAATCTGTACTAGTTACTACTGGTTTGTAATTCTGAACACTTGAAAAGCGTGTGGAATCAACTGTTGGTTAACCGAAGTATGTAGGTTAAGACTGCAGAATACAATGAACATGCACTGCACATTCCAACAATACAAGTCCAAAATCCCGGAGCAAGGGTCAGATCCCGAAAAACTCGAAACATAACTGCACCATGCATTCACATAACGAAGTCTTACCTTAAGCCATCAGATAGCACACTTGAATGTACGGCCTTTGCTAACTGCCACAAAAACAATGTCCACAACACTGGTTTACAGATAATATTTCAGATGGAACAAAGCTCATACAATTTTGCCAACCGACAAAGCGGCATCGCAAATCTCATTTGCAGACAACAAACAGATAACTATCTCATTCTTTCAACAATGGCCGGTAGGCTCATAAACAGGGCCTAATTAGTAATATTCCGAGTGCATTGTGGTATCTTAACAAATGGACAATAAGATGGAAGCGTGGTTATCTAGGGCGATAAGGGCGCCGCGCCGGGGAGCGACAATTATCAGCCAATGACGTTTGCTTAGTGCGTTTTCGCCAAGATCCTGGTGCGAACATGTGGGCAGGTATATCGCTGTGTACTCTCACCATTGCTGCGTAAGCCACAATTGATTTAACTCCGTTGCGTAGTAAGGCATCGTTGTAGGTTGTTTAATGGTTTCCACCGTTTGCGTAAGCTTACGCGTCCGAGTTGAGATAGGATCGTGGTTGGAATACGTAATGGTCGGTAGTGCTCGCCCATGTAGCTCCCGCTTATTGTTCCAACTCTTGTCCGGCGTAGAACGTAAATTGAATAAGTGAGTCCTAGAAAGCTGAGTTACGGCCGCTCGGATTAGACTTTCTTTGGCTAAATTGGACTCTAAGTCATAACTTGATTTATTGGCTTTGTATCGATGCTTGATGTGATATGTTTACCTGGTCGCAGCTGACGCACTTTATGTAACTGGCTTCCTACAAATTCTACGGGAGTTTTCAATCAGTAAGGCGTGTTCATCAAGCCATTTGAGACCAAAAAAGGCATTATAATTGATTCATTGGTGCAGTGGCAGAAAGCGTGGCCTTGGACCCTGCGTTCCTGCGTAAATGGTCGTTTCTATTAGACCACTTTAAGTCGGAAATCGCTAACGTCAATAAATGGCTGTATACTAGAGAGACCTGTCTTAGGACAAACTGTGTGTTGTCTTAGCACACATATAAGAAGTGCATTTGTACATTTGTTCTATTATGTTATTTCTATATGATTTTGCGTGTGTACATAAATAATAAAAAGAAATAAACAAAATATTTTATGAACACTTAAAATGGAGAATCGATATAAATTTAACTACTTAGATCTTGGCGTGAGCGGAGGCAAATACTTTTTTTAATAAACGTACTTTTGTTATTATAATTTTACTAGCTGACCAGGCAAATGTTGTTTTGACGGGCCACCATTATTATCTAGGGGTTTATTAATAATTGCCTACGGCCTATTCTCAGACCTACCAAATATATAAAAAAAAAAAACAAGCCGTTTCACGAGGAGTTCGATATCAAACACTGTGACACGAGATTTTAATATATATTAGATAAACCCGCCAACAATATTTAACAGAAAATAATATTA
Organism: Diachrysia chrysitis; assembly: GCA_932294365.1. NCBI lineage: Eukaryota > Metazoa > Arthropoda > Insecta > Lepidoptera > Noctuidae > Diachrysia > Diachrysia chrysitis. The sequence continues at coordinate 12,184,314 of OW028651.1, read as the reverse complement.
TAAGCTTCACATATAATTCAAGAGTGACGTTTATTAACGGGGGGCTCGTGGCTAAGCCGTACGGTTTGACCAATAATACAGGTTAAGCCGCGCTCGCCGCGGTTGGTCCGTGGATAGGTGACCATTTGTAAACATACCGAGACCCCTCCGTGCCTTGGAAAACACGCTAAGCCGTTGATCCCGACTATCATACGTTGATCTTTGACAGTCGTTAAGTCATTACAATTCTGACAACCTCTCTTACTTTGGGATACTGTGTTACCCAGTAAAATGCTTGTGGAGGTAAGATAGGCAGTTGCTCCATGGAAAATACATCACATAAAAATAAATCACCTACTATTAAAGCTTGTATGGTAATTTTTATTTCATGATCTATTGATGCAGTGTACATACCTATAACAGCTTTGCTTAATTCGCGTAAAATTAACTTTCTTTTTAATAAGCGATCTCAAGTTCATGCTAGCCTCCCACTTAATTGCTCTAGGCACTATTTTTTATCGAGCGTGTTATCTTTAATAATGGAATACAATTATGGATATTAACATAATTTATTATGAAAATAAGGTTGTAATATAAGGTTAATTAGTTAATACTTTAGATGTATTAGATATGGTCATAACGCGTTGGTATTTAACTCACTTTAAGATCTTAAACTGCTGTAATGATATCATCTAAATTGAGTAAGCTGAGTATTTTACTAGGTCAACCGAGTCTGACGAATTTAATGTTAATGATATTTCATGTGATTTAGGCAATAATTCTTACTCTAACTTGAAACACTTTCTCAAACACCAATTTTATTTCTTCTCTCTTTTATTTATTTAGAACAAAACGGTTTACTCACGTATATTCTCGGGATCGCCAGACTAGTTTCAGACTCAATAGGAGTCCCTAATCATGAGCTGACGCGGCGGCGGTGGTGTCGCGAGTCAAACATTAATCGCTCTCTCTTAATTTGATTAGTTAGTTCATCGACCTAATGTTATCTTTGCAAAAATACCGTCGACATCAGTGCTTGCTTGCCTTGTAGTTATTTTTTATGTCATGTCGCCAATTTAAAGCTTACCAGCAAATCAATCCGTCTCTACATCACAGTAGGTACCTATCTACTTAAGAAAGCTGATGTTTTTACGATTACTGACTAAACCGCGATTGTCTTTGTTGCCTGACAGTCGCGTTGTCAGTTGTTTCTGTGACAACCAGTTACATAATAAGCTCGTGTCATTGACAAATGAATCTGTCCTATAGGGATGTCTCACGAAAGTTGAGAAATTGTGCTTTAAGATGCCGCTGTAGTATTGAATTTTGAAATGTCAATTGGTGTTATTGTGTATGTGATGTATTTTTAATTTTCGATCGTACTCTTCATGCTATTCTACATCTCAAACCTAATTTGTTTGTTTAAGTATATTTTTAATATAATTTTAGATATTTTAGTATTTCTTCATACATTCGTTTTTTCTTTAATTACAGATTTTAGTAATGGTTATAAGTACTAGGTAGGCAATTCATACATTTTAAAAACATTTATTATAGATAATACTTTTCATTAGTGCGCTACCGAACTATACTTGATATGAAAAGATACTACAACTTCGACATTCATATAGGTACACAATATTAAAATTACAACAATTGTCTGGATTTTAAAAGAGGTGACCTGTTAGTTTGTTTCGAATTTTTTCTCAGGGTAGCCAGTTAAGAAATGTCGAATCCAAGGAGCCCAAAATAATGTTTTATGTGACTAGTAGCGATGATATTTTATCCTAGTTACAAAATAAATGATTATAATTTGATTTGATTGATTTGTCAATTTTATATTGCTATAACATCTAATAACCCGATGCAAGTAAGTGCAACCCTTTCAACAAACCGAAAGACGAATAGCGAGCGCATCAATTCCGCAACTTGAGTAGTCAACGAACATCGTTTAAAGTTTTTATTGCAACGCCATGTCATAATGTTACATTACAAATGAAATGTGTGTTTATTATGAAAACATGAGGCGAAATATTTATTGGCCGAATGATTGAATGACGGTGCCCGCAAACCGATAGATGAAAGATTTCAAGGAAAAAATGTTGCAAATGATTGTCAGTTCTTTAAAATTATGTTGCGGCTTGTATGATGAGACACTAAGATATTGTTATTGGGGGTTTTAATATGTCATATGTCATGTGTTCGGGCTCTCCGTTTCTCGTAATGGTAATAAAACATATCAGGGTATTAACGTCGATAATGCATCCAAATAGTCTTCAATCTAGAGAATGTTTTAGGACGAAACTACACTAACATGAAGCTACTGTTATGTTAAATTCTAGGGATACCTGTTTTATAAATATCTAAGGCTTAAGAATGCAAGCGGCAAGTTGCCGTTCGTTATGGCGTTCTATGGGGGCGGCCTTTGTTCACCAGTGGACGTCTTCCGGCTGATGATAATGATGATGATGAAGGTTTGTTAAATATAAAAACATTTAACAACCACCAATAAGTTGCACGCACATACATTCTGTACGGTGTATAAGGTTCGAGGCAATTCTAATGTTTAAAAAAAGCTGCGAATAAAAAAATATAAAAGTTGGCAATAAACTGTATTTCCTCCAAATATAACCTTAGGCCGGAAGAAGATTGAGATTTAAAGACATTTCTACAATCACAAAGGCGAGATGATGAAACAATGTTAAAAGTTTTTAAGCTCCTGAAAAACATATTAATATGCCTAGGATTTCAGCTGTTTTCAATAAACCTATTTCTATATAAGAGACTCGTTATCTACGAAAACGATAACACAGTCGAAAGTGTTTATCGTTATCACAGTGATGTCGACTTGATTGCAAAAGAACGTGCACACGTCAGCCTTTCCTTGAAAACTAAAGAAAACGAGCACCTGTCAAGTAACTTTTGTCCAATTACCAGACACGAGAGTATTAAAAATATCCTTTCCCTCCATCAAACACTGCGTACTACAATCAGCTGTCTCCCTCGAATTAACAACCGGTTCGTCACCATAGTACACAAAAATCGATACAATACAACATCGATCACGAATCGATTGGTACGATTATCGGTAATTTCGATACGAGCCAAAAACTGGGCCCAAATACCTGTTACAACCTGAGTGAATACTTCTATAATGAAATGACAATTACCTACGACAAGCAGTGGATTCCTTGCGACCTTACTGAATTGAGGATCGATCCTCGAAATGACTTGTGTACTATGTGAACTCGATGGATAATCACTTTTAGTTTTTTTATTTGGCTATTACCTAAGCAGTGTGTGCTTTAAATAATCTATGGCATTACGAAAGGTAACTTGTTCTTTATGTACAAGTTCTTGCTTATACATTGTAAATGTTTAATTACAGCTTATTTATAAAATCAGTTTTGCATAAAGCTATCAAATATGTTACATTATTATTAATTAAATATTCCAAAAATGATCTCTCTTTTTATATTAATGGGAACACCGCCAATTCCTGCAGCGTTACTAAATTGAACACGCCACTTCTGCAGCTGATAAACCACCTATACACAACATCAGCTCCCAACAGAGTCCGCCAAAGCGACACATCAGCAGAATTATTGCCATAATCGCGGCACTTGGCAGGTGCATCGCTTATCGAACATTGCCCAAGAATACTTTCAAAATATTCAAAATATTTATACCTACTGCAGATACGTGTGTGTCGTTTTTTAATTTTCTTTCGTGGAACCATTACCACTGGTACGGGCGAGCATTTATCGAACGTTCGATTGTTTTATAAATAAAGGAGACCGCAAAAAATACTATCGATCAATCGTGCGAAAGTCAAGCGATGTGGCCAGATAAAGATATTCCACAGAAATCTCATCTTTCCCACTAAAGATTTAAGATGTATTTCTCATTGTTCTTTGGTTAAGGGCATTACTCGGTTTATGATGACGGTACAGTCCAAAATAAACTTTAATGTGATTTTTTAAGGTTTACTTTTGATTGGTGTTGCGTGACGTCATATTCGTGCGTCTACGAACGTGAAAGATTTTATACGAGAGCTGTCCAAACATTTTATACTTTCAAATCTGTGAGCTTATCTGTAGTGATGATCTGAAGAGTGTTATCTTGGCCAGATCAGTTCATGGGAGGTTCCTTAGATCTTTATTACATGGGCCACGGTGTGGTGCATACACACGGTTAAAGTTAAATTTTATTGAGTAATAATGAGCAACGATTATAATTCTTTAAATGTCAAGACACCTCTAATGAAGTTATAAAATCGAATTAAGGCCGTTTTGGTTTTAAATTATTTCAACGTTCATACCTTTCTGCAGTTGTTTAAATAATGTTGTAATCAAAACTTGTGAAGGTGCTATATGGATTGTATAGGGTAAAAAAAGAACCTAACATAAGCATAGGTTAATAGAGGTCCCAAAGAGTATAAATTAATGTAGATGTCCGAAATCACTATCCCAAACTTTAAAGACGACTTAAAACGATCAGCCTTCCTTCTCGCAAAATATCTAAGCCTACCTTCCCTGGCAAAACAGTGATGGGAAATAGTTAATTCCCCTATAAATTCACAACTTGGCCGACATTTTTATGGCTTACTTAAACAGTTTAATTACCTTCACCCAGCTGGCAATGATACAGGGTGTAGCTCATAGCAGGAGTCGACAAAAACGTACGTTCACTATCATTAATCAAAGATAAAATGCATAAAGATCGAATCAGCGGTCATAAGGTTTTTAATAGGCTGTTTAAATGTTTGCAAACCTGCGCTAATGAGCGTGCTCGTAACAATAAAGCATGAAGTTGTATTTTTAAGTTTCTTTTTTCTTTATTACCGAATGACTTACATTTGTACTACAAATAAGCATTACGTGTTTAAATCAGAAGAATGTTATAGCCAGTTCAGTTCAGTTCATTAATTTATTTGATGAAATGAACTGGTAACTTGTACTTCTTTCTACAAATTTTCCTATCTATGAAATTTTTTTTATTACCTTAATTATTTTTTTACATATAACCTTTTAGGTATCCCACTGCTGGGCAAAGGTCTCCCCCAATTTGCTCCAGGATCTTCTGTCTGAAGCCGCTTCCCACCAATCCGGCAAATAGCCATCGATTTCGTCTCGCCAGCGTCTTTTCGGCCTACCCCGTTTTCGAGTTCATATATAGTTCTTTAATATTTAGGTAATTATTATTTCTCTAAGCTTCTACCACAACCAAGCTTTCTTTGTACAATAAATATACACATTTGGCAAAATTTCTTTTTTCGCTGGTGTGCTGTTACCTTTGTACTGTACTGTCGATATGCTGTGTCCTATGTAAATTCGTGTGTGTTAATAAATAAATTATCTAATTTCACAAGTAATAAAACACCAGCAATCTCATCTTAGTGTGTAACATATGCTTAACGGTCATCTGTGTTCCAAAACCGGCTAATTACTTGGCTCCCGAAACAAGACTAAAATGGTACACAATAACTATAATACAAATACAAAACCTATTTTAAAACTTCTCTACAATACATTCCACCATCATTCAGCAGTGTGTACGCCGCCTTGCTCCACATAACCGCTCATATTTTGATTTGCCGTCAAATTATGCTATTGTGTGCATTGCTCACTTTATTTCGCTACGTCAACATCACGACATGTTTATTGGTGACGGACGGGTGATGCGAAAGATCTCCGATCGAAGATAAGATTATATTCAGAGGATTTCGCCGAAATTCTGACGGGGAGTCATCATAAATAATTTGATGTCAGTGGATGAGATAAATATGGATTTAATAGAATTAAGCTTAAAGAGAGCTGGAAAACGTTTGTCTTGTGGGAATTGGGTTTCAACCCAATATTGAAAATGCAAAATCAGGATACCGTATCATAACTGCAATTAAAGAAAGAGAGTAACAGATGAATTTTGGTAAATAAAGAGATTTTCTTCTATTTTTGCAGACATCTATGTAACTGGTCTGCGGTGCCTAATACGTGTTCAATTAACATCATTCTAATTAGCCCTTTTTAGTGTATTTACTCGGTGTAAGACGGTCACGCATTGCATTCGTACGACTGTACAAACACCTAGTACGATCGTTGTTACAGAATGTTAATTAACCATTTTAACCTAACATTTAATAAAGAACAATTTTGCCTTCGGGTCAGAATTGAAACAGTATTTGACGACTAGACGTGCCTGATGACTTTTTCCATTTGTAGAAGTACAGGTGTAGACCTAAGCTCGTAGCACGAATGGTATCGAAAAAGTGTTCTTATCGAAGCGTAATAATTTGTATGGATAACGATGTTAAATTCAAAATCTTCATACTAATTGTAACGCTTAAGTACTTGTCGATAGTGTTCGGCTCTGAAATCACACATCTCGATAGTGTTCGGCTCTGAAATCACACATCTCGATAGTGTTCGGCTCTGAAATCACACATCTTAAAGGAAACTTTTATAGTTGTCAAATAAGTAAAAACCATCGTTTCATACGATTCAGATGAAAATATAAAAACAATAAACCTAGATAGCTACAGATTTTGGTAACAATTGTCAAGATACACTTTCCTGAATTTAGGATCTTAATCATTTAAAGATAATTAAAATACACCTTTCTAAATTCAGAAACGATTTCATAATGGTTCCTGAATTAAAGAAGGTGTAACCCACAGCGAATACTTTTGTTTTATCCTCTGTGGTGTAAACTCATTCAGTTTACCAATGCAAAAAAAAACAAATGCTTTGACATTTATGCTATTCAGTCCCTGAATTAGAATGAAATTCAGGATTGTGTATTAAGCGCTTTTTAGTGTATTAAGCAAATAAGATGACGCTATAGAAAGCTCAACTCCTTAATAATTAAAACAGTAGTCAAAGTTTAAATAGTTGTCATAACCTTTAGCAGCCAACATTTATAAGGATCCAATAATAAATAAGATAAAAATTAATTATGTATTTTCTCACTCATTTGCAACACAATTTATAGTTCCAAAACAAACTAATATGGTCATACAAGTTGTCTAATGTCTGAATGAACTGTTTGTGGTACCTCCGTCCAAAGTTTACGAGCGAAAGAGGGTTAGCTCAAACGCCGTGTGCAAAAGATAGTGACGTAAGTGTCACTCGAATTGTAACTCGATCGACACAAATAACCTTTTTGAAACTTAACGGTGAATGAACAGAACTTCGTAACTACCATAAAATAGAGTTAATCATTATTTATAGTGGTATTAATTATGTATATGACAAATGTCCAAAGGTGTGTATGGCGTGTTAGCGAAATTGTTAGAACAATATTTGTAGCGCGGCACCTTTTTGCATCGCCCACTGTTGTGGTTGTATCAAGGATTGTATGGTACAAGTTATAAGCGATCGTTGTTTTCAAGGAGGGTAAATACACAAAAATATTAAGGAAAATCGTCACGGATGTCTCTTGAGATTCACATTTTATTAAACGACATCGTTTTGTATCCATACCGTGCTCAAGCCGTGATTAATAAATAGATCGGTGAAAAAGTTTTTAAAATCGTATTCTACTTACCTACTTGATTGCTATGTCAGATTGACACAAATAATTTGAAATTGCCAATAACAAATTACTCCGGATACCTTTATTTTTTATAACTATCAGTACTCAAGGCCCTATTAGTACAGCTTTATTAACAAAATTATTTGTTACCATCACGATCAATATCACATCTACAATTACAACCGCACCCGCTCATGACTTGTACCACACAAAACGAACAGTCAATTAAATGTATCGCCTACGCCGATGCCGCGACACGACGATCGATACATTCTATAATATTCATTATAAATTGCGTTATATGTCAAACTATATACCTACACGCTCCAAAAGGTCAGTGAGGTGTACCATGAGGTTTTTGGTCATTTCCATGAGTGAGAACAAGGTTAAATTAGGTCAATGTCGATCAGTATAGCGTAGGACTAAGCCTATTCATCATTAGTATTGTATGTAAACATTGTGGTATACTAGAGGTAGGTACTATGAATGTTCTCAGTTGTTCTTAGATTATCTAACAAACCTACTTGCAGAATTGAGTATCTAGGTATTAAACGCTTTTATTTGTAGTTATCAACAATTATTTCACAACTCTCTCATTTTCAACAGGTTATAAAATACTAACAATAAAAAAGTTGGTACTTACACTAGCACTAAAAAATGCACAGCATTGGAGCCATTCATAATTCATATTCATAAAAGTTATTATGAGAGTTAAACACATTGGTGACATACATTCTTGTTCGACAAAGAGTGAAGCGTTTATTAGAACACATCCCAACACGTATGTATCCTGAGCACTGCAAGACATTGTTTATGAATAATTATATAAATAAAAACGTGCTACCACCGACTGATTATGTCCCTCAAACTGCCGAGAACAATACGCTCACAAAAACTGCGAACCTTACACATAATTCGCGGTAGAAAAACTTGTAGTCCACACCGTCTCGTGATACCATCACATGTTGTAAACCATAAGCGAAAAATTTTATCGATATAATCAATAACTTTCCACAACAAAAAACTGCAATTAAAGTATTGATGAAAGCTCTCTCGACCGACACCGCAACACCTACTGTACAGCAATATATTCTTAATACAACGCGTATAAAGTTTAAAATGGCGTATTCAACCATAAACAATAAAAAGAGGGAACAGTCTCCAATTTAAATGTCAAAAATGAATGAAAATATGCAATGACCCTGTCAAAGCACACATAAACGATAAAAATTAACAATAAAAATGCCGTCAACACTTATGCGGCTTAACTATAGTATAAATACCCACACATACGTAATTAAACTTTCAAGAGTGCATACATATGCAGATGAAATCGATTTCCTCACCAATATTGTCATTAGAATCGAATTAAAAAATTTAAGACTAAATTGTCCTTTGCGACGTCAATAAAAGAATAATTACAGATAACGGTAATTTTTTGCATTATTTCTTATTCTGTTCATATTAGGCAAGATAGGGTTATAATGACGCAATTACTTTTAACGATAAATGATGGCATGTCGTTCTGTGACCATAGTGAGCAAAAGAAACTTTAGTTCAGGAATGCTAATTAATATGATGTACGATATAATCGTGATGACAAATAAAGTGAACCAAATAATCCGAACATATTAAACGTTAACTAAAACCAAAACCAAATTAACGTTTCAATTACCGTTTTAATTAACATTTAGGCTTCACGAGGATGTTAAATAGTAGAATATGTGTATGCTACGCTTATATCTTAAGAATGATAAATTTATTCATAATTATCACTATTAATCAGCTATCCGAATTATGCGAGCGTTTTTATCTTGACATTTTAACAACAATTAATATCGATAAGATCGGTTTAGCTATCGATACAATCTTATCGAGAGCCACGCACTGGTCATTAGGGCATCTGTTTACTGTCTTCAGTCTGTTACGAGAAGCGACAAGTTGACAGGGAAAACGATACCAAAATAAATAAACTGATCGACAAAGTTGAGCCTATTTTTTATGCATGACAGAGCTATTAAAATATAATTTATTCATTGTCGTATCAAGAACATGCGCGAAGTAGATCATAATTTTATTACGCGATAGTGATCGTAGTTTACAAATAGTGTTTAATAACTTAACATTTTATAGGGTTTTATCGTCAGCAATAACATTGGATCAGTTGTTGTTTTTTTAAAGAAACAATTTAATAAATAAATATTGATTCAAGGCGATGTGCATTTTATTTTTATTTTCAATCCAGATTCCTCATGTCCATATACCACGAAAAATCTCTGAACTTTAAATCACAGATCTGTATCTCAAAACAGTGTATCAAAAAACCTATGAGCCTTCTCAACTTACTTTAGCTACCCTTTTGTATTATTTATGAACATTAAGTAATACCTATTTGATATATTTGCTACTGTGTAACGCTTTTTTCTTACCTTACAAATATCTATTGTAGTAGTTATTAACATTCTTTTTGCGTGCACATTCAAACTACAAAAACACTTTTAACTAAACATAATCTTAATTTTTAAAGATAAATTACAATAACATCAAATTGTGGCTACAGATAATGTGGACTAAACGTTTAAAAAACCTTACACTAGGCATTAACTGCTGCGTCAATCATGTCGTCAAGAGCACTTGGCTTCAAAAAAAAATATAAACGCTGCATTACAAGATAAAATCGACAAATTTAAAAGGCCCAAGTGTTTTGTGAAAGTGCATTAAATAAAACTAATTTGCATGATTCAATCAACGCTTCAAGAAAAATCGGGGAGCTTCGTAAAATTGATGGCGTACCACGAAACGCACCTAAAGTCACAATGTTCGCGACACAAGCGTGAAAAGATGCGCCCCAGTCGCCTTATAAATTATCAGTACGACGATAAAATTTAACGAATTTTGTGAACACCGATTAGTGCTTGTACTGGCTTCATTTATTTTCCAGATATAATTTCCCATTAGGCTCATATTACATTATACATTTAAGAATTTAGGAAGATATTTGCACAGCAGGAGGCACGCTACGGTAATAAAAATTAAAAAATACGTGATTTTTAACTATTTCTTTAAAATATTTTCCAACAGTCAGGAAATACGTAAAGATGTAATTATAAGAAATATGATATTAAATGCAAAACATACAGGTTTATGGTCAGGAAATATATAATTTGATCGACTACTTCCTAACAATTTCTATAAACACAACGTTTTTATTAAAATGTTTCACTTGATTGAATTTGATGTGCAGTGGCAAAATCGCTGACGGAAACAGTTCATTTCGACCTACAGCTACTTGTACGAGTATTTTCTAAGTTACACAGCACACATAGCATTGAATAAATAATTGCACATAAATGAAAAAAACAACTTCAATTAAAAAAACAATAGCAATTTCGTTTTGACATTCCTGACAGCTTTTCCAAATGTTTAGAATTAAAAACCAAACTAGTGAGCCCTTCTAAGGTTATACCTACCTTATTGAACCTAATTGCCGGATATTTCGCGTAATAAACGTACAAAAAAACAAACAGTTAAATTAAGAACCTCCTCTATTTTGTAGTCGGTTATAAGTCATTAAAACCAGCACACTTTTGCATAAAATGATTTTGAAAATTTTGATGTGACATTATTTAGTTTACTTTTTGCTTACATCTAGTTGCTAAATTATTCCAATTTGATAAATTACTAATAACGTTCATCTTATACGTATTGACGTCAAGAGACGTCACACACCGGTTTTCAAGGAGTCCACATCTGAGGTCCCTGGTTTGATTCCCTGACGGGTCAATGTAGAAAACCATTTTCTATATTGACTCGGGTCTGGATGTTTGTGGTACCTTCGTTTTCTCTGATACCACTACACAAGTGCTTTAGCTACTTACTTTGAGAGCAGAGCAATGTATGTGATGTTGTCTACATTTATTTATTTATCTATACTAATATTATAAAGCTGAAGAGTTTGTTTGTTTGTTTGTTTGAACGCGCTAATCTCAGGAACTACTGGTTCGAATTGAAAAATTTTTTGTAATGGATAGTCCGTTTACTGAGGAAGGCTATAGGCTACATAACATCACGCTACGACCAATAGGAGCGGAGCATAAATGAAAAATGTTGCAAAAATTAAAAACTGTTGAAACTAAAACACGCGAACAAAGTCGCGGGGGACAGCTAGTTATTTATAATTAACTTCCTACTTTCTTTACGAAAAAGTACTTGCCGATGTACGTACTGTATATTTATTCGTGCCGACACATGTATTTTTTTTACATCATCATTATCAATTACACTACAGCCTTTGTCCCACTGCTGGGCATAGGCCTCTCCTTTCACGTGCCATTCTCTCCGGTCCTATACTTTCATTACAAGAAGATCTAATTTCCTTTATAACATAAAATATACTCATAGCTTGAGCACTTTAGATAAATAGTTTCCAAATAAAATACAAAATCCAGACGATAGCTAATACAATCTGCGACCAAACACAGATCCGGATAGCTATAAAACTGAAAAGCAACCTCATTGTGGGTTCAACAACATCTGACCCGCAATTTTAATCAGCCGATAGCGCATGATCGACGATTATTGTGTTAAATTCGATACGAGAATGATGGGGACTCTACCCGTGGCTGTGCCCCTATTTATTGAATCTGATAGTTAAATTGATGTGAAATATCTTCGCGTCTTCGCCTGTGTAAACATGTAAAGTATCAGAATTTATTGACGGAAAAGAAATTGGTGAGGTTTTGAGCTTATCTAAACGTTTTCAGAACTTCGATCAGACTGTTTAAGATAGGCAGTTTTAGTGTCTTACGCCTGTCTACATTTTCTGGTAAGTTGCTATGCTAGTAATCCATACTAATATTTTAAATGCGAAAGTAACTATGTCTGTCTGTCTGTTACGCTTTCACGGCTAAATCGCTGAACCAATTTTGATGGTATGGGATGAGCTTGGTTCCCAAGAAAAGACATAGGCTACTTTTTGGTAAACTTAGCCGCGGTAAACAGTTGGTTAAAAATATAATGGTATCAATTTTGATAGATTCGCCAATTAAATTATAAAAAATCCTTCATATTTTCGCCTTTATTTTGACTGCCAGGTTTAAACCACTAAATACATCAGTAACTCTAATAATAAAATATATGGGCTCGTCTAGAGTACCGACACCGTGTTTCAAGATTTTAAAAAGGCTAAATTAGACTATTATCGTTCACACTTACGATTTTCTCACAGCAGTACGTAAATTTTAATAATGTGAACAAGTATTACTGCAACTTCAGATTCTTTGAAGTTTGACCTAACCATCAAAATCAGTGTTAAGCTGGTCGCAGAATAAAAATAATCTTAGGTAGGTTTAATTCTAATTGTGTAAATAAATTTACAAATATTGATTTTATTTATATTTTAGCATTTAGAAACACGACTGCTCAAAACGAAAATAAAGTTTTTTTTTTTTATTATAAAATGCTCAGCTAATGTTTTTCTAATCATCCAGAGACTACTACATTTTTATGTAGTTTTGTTAAATAAAAGTAGTAGGTAGTTATTATATTAGTCTCTTTTAGAACTAGTTCCTTCAGTCAAACCGTTCATACGGTTTTATATTACAAATGTTTTTATCCCTGTTACTGTAATGTTTACTAATAAGAACCATACCATAGCCATAGATCTACAACTGTAGAACATTTGCGGATCACCTTAATCTATGCGACAATATAATCAATACTACCTACATACCTAGACCGAAGGCTACGAAAGACCAGTATACCTAAATAATCAAAAGTAACAGCAACCTTTTAATAATTGTAGTAAGGTTGAAATTGCGGCTACTATAATTACTACCCATCCCCAAAAAGTGTATTAAAGGTGTATATTCTCGTACATTTTTATTAAGAATAACTGTACGTCAATGTTTATCGTTGACGGCCGACGAATTAACGCCCAAATATTATCATCACACAAATTGTTTCGTCCAGTATTCTCGGTACACCGAAATTGCTAAGTGCTTGTGTTTTAGCTTATTTTGCATTAAAGCGCGACGCATGCGCTGTATAATTATGACTATCAATCATGGTGTGCTGACGTTTTGTTTTCGAAGATTCTACGGAAACATGCAAGGTAACATGCGTAAATACCAAAAATACCTATCTATATTTTATGTCGATCAATTGCGTCTGTCTAGGATATCTGATTAATATCATATTCACCAAAATCTGATTTTATATAACGCTAATATTTCCTCCTTGGCGAAATGTGAAGTGCATGGCAGCTCCGATTGTCTCAACAAACAATACTGATCACCTACCTAATTTATTCATAACCTAAAATCCGAGATTACTGACAGGCACTTCACTCAACAATTAGGTAAACATTCGTTCACAGTTGTGTAATAAAAAAGAAAACAAAACAAGTGACCTGACTTTTCACACGATAACGTCCACAAAAACATCAACTTACGCAATTTCGACAACCATGCATGTTGCGTGAACGAGCAAAAATGATAATTTACGGTGTGGCCCCCGACTCCCATAAGCCATGTGATTTCTGCGCCGCACTGCAAATACGACTACACCACTCAACCAACCACATTTTAATGATGGCCTGAACCGTCAATTTCCCCACCATAGAATTGAAATCAAGTCTCCTGATAATTGAAAATACAAGACTAAAGGTATTGATTTTATAAAGAAAACTTTCCAAAATTACTATGTGTTTGAACGGGTCAAGTTGACCGAGTAACGCCCATCGTTTTTATATAAAACAAAATGACTTTTTGCTAAAAGTTCAGTGTAATATCGTACGAATCAGATTTAATGTGTTTGTGAGTTAAGAGGGCACAATAACAATGTTTGCCGATATTTACGAGAGCTTTACTTGTTCGGATTTATGTTTCCGTCGTTTCGAGCTATTTACAATGGCTGCGCTGAGACTACGAGCTAACAGCTTTTTCTTCGAATGTATACATGGAGCAGTTGGTACCTAATGATGATAGTAGTTAGCACATAATATAAGTTTTTAATGGGTAATATTTCATCCAACCCCAGAAAAACAAAGTGTAAATATTAAATGCGTCAGTTCTGACATGTAAGGACCGGATTTACGGCTGTGGAACTGATCGAACGAAGAATAAGAAATGAAATTATTGATCTAGCTAATGCTTATAAAAAGGAGAGAAACGATTTTAAAATTGCATTAAAGCTATATATACTGCGTTACGTTTATAATTATTGTCTTCATCAAATGAATAAGACATCAAATAACAGTATCCGTCTGCATTTAAAACATGAAGGTATTCAAATTGTCCAAACAATCGACGCCACTAACCGAGACATTAACCGGCAACTAATCGATGACTTGACCTACCTCCGGCCACGGTAGCGTGTTACAGATTCAGGTCGCCCCGCCGCCAGACTAACAATAGCTTGACCCTATCTTAAGCCTAGCTAAGCTACTATTCTCTCTAACAACATCGGATATTGGCGATCGTCAATAACCTAAATTCATGGTTCTACACTAACATGTGAATATCTATTCTCTAGATTTTAGTGCGTGGGTTGATAGAAAGTATACAAAATTGATACAAATATCACTTCTATAACACGTATTAATTATACTTAATGACTAATCGGTGGAAGGCGCACCCAAAATTCTTTTTTGTGTATAAAAACAGAGTGCTTATTTATTATTATTGATGCAAAAGTGCAATTTTCATTTCTATTTGACCCGCAAATCTGGTTTTGTATCCGCGTAGATTTTCGCAGTGGCTGATGTGCCTAAGATTCAACAATGTAAGTTTTTAATATAACAGGTTTTACATAGGCATTCCGGTACAAAATCAAGCTTTGATTCACCTGGTTTTATTACTAAGTAATAGACGCATTTCAAAATTTTAAATGAATGTGTAAAATATCAATGTTTTATGTTTTTGTAAGAACTGAATTTACTGTCTGAGTCCGTTAATTACGAATGATATAAAAAAGGTAAGTAACCAAGCTTGTGCAGAGTGTGATTTAAAACTAGAAACGATGCACTAGAGCCAACACTGGCGCAGTGCAATAAAAATGTCAATCAACCGTCGAACAAAACACCTACAGCCGGAGCAATAACCATAACTCCGGCACGGCGTCAGTAACTCAACAGTTTTTCATCCCTTAACATTATCACTGAAGAAAGCGATTTGTAAACAACACAATAAGAGTATTAAATATAATCATTCTCACGCATGTGAACGCAACGGAACGCGCGGACGTAATGGCCGCGCGGTATTTCTGTTGGCGCGTATAAAAATGTTCGATAACACCAGGACGGTGGTCGGTGGGCAATTTGCATTAATATAACGTGTCCACGTTATCGGTGATGCGTCCTCGTGTGCCAGTTTGATGCAACAGGAACAGACGCGACGGCTATAAATGGAAAGTTCGGTATACTCGTGAAAAATGTACTTACACGATTTTGAGGACACTGAATTTAAATGTGCATGTTTTAGGCGGCATCAAGTGGATGGAGCAAAAAAAGCGTTTCTTCTATCCAACTAGTAATTTTCAACCAAAATTTGTGTTTTCATTGACCAGCAAAAAACATAATATAGATATAAAGAATAATTACGAGTAGAAGTAATTTACTGTTTATGGATTATCTGTAGAATATGCCTACATGAAGATAACTCCACTGCACGAGACACGTTGTTTTCGATCAACTTTTACTTAGCTTACTAAATTATCCAAAATTGATTACATTTTCCCATGAAAGGATTTGATTACCAATAAATAACATTTCTTTAATATTTCGATAAGGATCATGACCTCGTGTAACACGACCACACGATAGGCTTTCCACTTATTACTTTCATCATCATCGTCATTTAACCCACAACCATACATCAGCTTCCAGTTTCAAGCCATTTTCCATCACTTTAATCCTTAACATCTCCTAAAATATTTCTTGTTATAATAATATGTAACGTGAGCGATACCTGAACAGCTCGCCTTCAAATACCTACATATAATTAAGTAGGAATCTCAGTAATTGCAGCAGACACGTCCATCATGGCTCTCACTGACCAACATTTACATAATGTGACAATCAACAGTCATACATCAACATAACACAACACTTATGGAGCGTTACAATGAAACGGACGTATGTTCGTGAAATTGAAAACGATTCGTCATTTTTATTGAAGAAAATGTAAGTAGAAACTTTTCGGCTGTATCTGGATTAAGAGTAATAGTAAATACATAAATTTACTGTTAGTATTTTTTGTCTAGAAATAGATAATTTAATATAGTCAGCAGAGGTCATTTGCGATCAAGAAAAAAAAAATTATGTTTTTATGAAGATATGTTTTTAGAGAACGCGAGAAATCTTTGCCTGATGAACCAAACTAGGCTTTTGCAAAACTAGCACTAATATGGCCTAGTTAATAAATGTAGGCATTAAACATTAAATTTACGGTTTTTAGAAAATATAAATTATGAATCACAGATATATTCACGATAAAAGAGCTCAAGTGCAGAGCTACTGATAGTTAATTAGAAAAAATATATATTATGGAAATTCAATTAATTAAATTAAAGACTCAAAATCAAAGCGGATCTGCAAAACTTAAGAAACCAACAGTCACAGTTCATGAACCGTTATATCTCAAACAATAAAGCCGAAAGTTGAACAGGAAAACAAATTACAAGGCACTGTTATTCACGTGACTTTCTAAGTTGATGGCGACACAAAAGAAAACTTAGCAAAAATAAGGATAGAAGTACTAAAGTTTAGCGTGATGGGAAAAGTTTTGATGTCCTATAACGAAGTGGGGGAACTGTAGTAACGCTTAGGAAACACACAAATATTCACGGGGACAAACAATTGTGATGATGGGATAAGTTTGCTTAAAAGCTATGGCAGTATATTGTGATCGTTATAGGCATTTGTAGATAAATAACTAATTTGTCACATCTTAGCTTTAAAATATACAATCAAAATACACATAAAATTTAAAAGTTAACCTTAGTGCTTTTGAAATAGAAACGTTTTTAGCATTGTCATTACCACTGTAGTCCCTATGACTTTGTGTCACCTATTTTCATGAGAACAAGCGTATCTATCATTAAACTCCTGGGTTGATACCCAGAGTGTCTAACACAGGAGCTAGTCTATCGCAATTTATTATATATACCTACCGCTTTTTTTATCGATTTCTCATAAAAATAAAACAATTATAGTTATTTCAACCTAAGACTTGTTCAAGACATATCTAATAGTTTGCCATATTTTACGACTACAAGTTGAAAGCTATTCATTTTATTTAATCGTTAAAATGTCAATATAATTTTTTAAAAGCCTGGTTCCCACCCTGGATTTATCGACAACTAAATTGATAGTTCACTATACGCAGGTTGTACATCGAACGCGCACATACTCTATTACAATTAATTAATTAGTTTTTCCTCTGTACCGGGGATAAATTATTTTTTACGGTTAATTTTTTTTTACTTGACCGTTTTTACTTGTAATAACTTACTAGCCTATGAGCCTGTGATGAAAGGTCAAAGCTAACTGACATTCATATTTTATAGCTGCATTTCATATATTTGTTAATTACCACTTAAGGCAAATGACGAGATAAATTGTTGATAGGATCTAGTTTGAATTATTTCAGTTTTTTTCCAAATTATTCACGTTAATTATGTGTACTTTATGTTTAGAAATATTAAAATATCAAAGTAATAATCAAAGACCACACACACCTACCAATACACACGGGCTCAATTGCCCATTGTGCTATTATAAGCAGGATAATCTCCATACTACAATCATTTGGACAAGCAGATTGACGGTCAAATAAAGTCTGTACCCAGACGAACGCCACTAACCTCCACTATAAATTTACCCCCATTGAAATGACGATCAACTTGTGAAATTACTTGACCAGCTTAAAAAGACACACCTCTAACTAAAATGAGAGTTTCTTTAAACAGCTGCCAACGAAAGTGTAGGCTCAAATGAAAATGGTCGGTGTTATGTAGAAACGACTCACGTAGCAAAGATTATTCATGGTGCGTCACAATATTTTAAACGGATGCATTAAGTCCTGACCCTTCACAGATAATATTCGTGTCCAGTTTAATATATTATTTAATGAATGTGGAAAAATAAGGTGTTACTTAATGCAGAAACGTGCATGAAGTTATGAATTACAATATGTCGGCGTGAAACCGTAAAAACTAATATGTTTCGTGTTGTTTATCTTGTGTTCGGACTTTAATGTTTATGGTGTTTTGGAACATGATGTATTTTATATTGCCAAATATAAATAGTTGAAGGAATACCTAGAGAAATATTAAATATTGATGACTTTAAAATATTTTTTTTGTATTTTTGAGATTGCTTTCTTTTTCTATTATTCTATTTAAAACTGAAATCAGAAGTATTGATACCTGTACACAGCATACCTGAAAAGCACATCAAAATACACACAAAATGCAAATATCAACAACAACGTTAGTAGTTAATAAATTAACTTAAAACTATGAGATAATAGGAAAAACCACTTACCTTGCCGACGTCTTCATTAATATTCTCTCTTGAATGTTCACAAGACGCAAAAGATTGGCCAACCTTAAATTCTAGTATTAAAACGTAACGTTTATCGAAGCCAAAAGAAAGCGGTTCGGAACGCCTTTCCACGGGCGGTGTTCGAAAACCCGAAGGTGGATCATTGAGCAATTATTGCATGTTTGTGATTGTAATATTCGCGTACGAACGTCGAAAGTAATTATGGGGACAGTCGCACAGCTTTTGGCTTCGACACAGTAAAAACTATCAACCGACAGAATCGAAAATGCATCGATACGATGACCACGTGCGATCACGAGCGAGCATTCCCTTTCGGTCGGATCTCGTCATGGATAAACGCCAAACACTATCGGACACACCCCTTTAAACATCGATATTAATTATGCATCGTAATTAAAAATGTTAATGGATGTTTTACGACAATGTTTGCAGTAAGTTAATGTGAACCGCGAAGGGAGGATGATCTACACGGTCCATTTGGCGGCGACTAGAATTAAAATACAACAAAATTCCATCGAATGCGTGCACATCACTTTAGGCCTTTAAATGATATGCCGAATGTCGATAAAATAGTGTTGAACCTTAATTGGGGCCCCATAGTCGCCGCCCCTATTTACATTCTCTATTCAACGGTGCCGTCGTTAAAGTTTACCGTTTCCGTTCCAAAAAAACTACAAAAATACTAGGCAACATTAGTTGGTCATGTTTGAAAAGTTAGAGTTCGGTGAAACTTCAAGTTCCGGCACGGGACATCATTATAGATCAAGTTCCCGGGGATTATCCGACAGTGGATGGGGAGGTAGGTAAAACTAAGTCACAATACAAAACCTGATAAGATTTTTCAACGTTTTATTATTTTTTATATATATATTTTTTGTAATGTCTCTTTCGATTTCATCATCTACGACATTGTACAACCACAAAATATAAATTACTCGAAACGATAAAATAAGTTTATTAAAAATAGAGTAGATTAAATCTTTCAAAAAAAAATTAAATAGAAAAAACTTGTACAACATTGCATCTAGTATTACAAATGACCTTGCTTATGTTATTTTATTGTACATATTTACAAAAAATGTATTTTACAGTAACAATGATCTAGCGTCTTTAGGTATTGTTTCTATCACATTGTCATTATTGGTGGCACGCCCGGGACGCCGCCGCGCCTCTTGCGTCACAACTTAGTAAAACTTAATCATCGAGTAATTCTCTCGCTCCATGATAATACAGTCGACCATTTCACAACCATTGGAGTAATGTCTCTGAACTACTGTCATAACAGTATGTCACAATTATTTTAAAGTTGCCGAAACAGCCGAAAATATATTTACAATCTGTAAATGAATTAATTAAATTTTCCGATATTACTCTTACGCTTTCATAGGCATTGTACATTTTTGTGACAGCGTAATGCTTGGCACATAAATAATTAGTTGACTTTGACGTCTGGACAGTCAGGAATTAAAATCATTTACAAGTTGCAGAACAATTTTTCCAAGTCATCGTTACAATAAAGTATATCAAGCTATTACAGACACGCGGGCCGCAATAAAGTCGCACGTCAAAAGTGTACTATAAATATTATAATGAGAGCTATAAATTTTATACAAAAATATACATGTAGCTACCGCGTGTGTGTAAAGGCCTTAACACGAACAAGCTCTTAAACGAGAATGGAATTATTGCACGTCGCACATTTATCAGCGAAACATGAATAATCGTCTCGAAAAGCAATAAGCGCCCGTCGAAAAACTTAATTTCATATTTAAATATATGTTTTCGACGTTTTTGTCTTTGTTTTTCGGCGTTCGGCTAATGTTTCTGTCAACGGCGTGCCTAATTTCGTGATTGACACTTCGCTTTTTGGATGAGATTCAAGTAAGTACATGAGAATTAAGGTATCGTTCAACACTAATAGCACTTTTTCTGTAGTCATGATACAACAGATCCTTTTACTTTCATTAAGTACATTAAGACTTTTGGAAAAGGAACCGACATTGGCCATTTTCCTTCTTAAAACCAATATATAAAAAATATATATATAAAAAAAAGGGAAGTGTCAACACATTTTTCCATATTTCAACTATTACTGCCAGTAATGAATAATCATAATTACCTTCAAATATACTAGACTAGCGTCTGGTTAACTTAGTGCTTCAAAAATTAAGTACCAATTCAACTTGACCACAGAGGCCTAACATTTAGAGATTCCGTAATATAATACTGAGAAACAGTCATTTAGTATAATTTAATTTTAAGTACAATCTTCGGCTTCTCACTTGGTCGTTCATAAGGCACTAATAAGACACTTCGATAAGTCTTCACTAGTACAGTCAGCAACAACAAACTTCTAATAATTTTGACGAACTTTTATTAAAATTAAAAAATATAGTTCTTTTGAATATTTACAAGATAACGCCAATTTAGTAATTTATGTGGCTGAGTGTACAACCGCATCACTTGTTAGGATACATACGTTACTTAACACTTAATATATTAATTTATTATTATTGTATCAACGTCAAAATCGCGAGATCCAATTTTACTAGCACTTTCTTACTTTACTTACTATAACTTAGCCATTTATAAAAATTTGGATACTAGTAAAATTGAACAAATAATCGACTGATGCTTTATTAAAATCAAAATCACAACAATTTATGAATCATTAAACTAAAATAAATAAATAAAGCAACTAAGATATTAGTAAATAAATGAATGGTAAATCGTTACATAGTCGGTCTTAGCTCGCTAAATTGTTCGCTAATTAACATTATAAACCACTTTATTTTGATCACAGGTGGCTGTCGTGTGCAACACCCACGCGAAATGAGATATCACGAAGTAAAAAATTACATTTTAACAAAGCATCAGTCAACGTTCCGAAATTCGTTCAAACACACATCATGCCTTAAACTCGTTACTCTGGATGGATCACAAACAATGTTAAAAATATACACTGAAGCGCACACTGGGAATGTTACGTACATACAGGTATCAATAACAGGACTTTGTCCTTAAGGACTTGCCACTAACTAACTACATTATAAAAATATATATTAAAATTTTACCATTAAAATTATTATGAAACAATTTTCAAGAGATCACCCTTTATGTATCCGAAGTCACTGTAGCAGCACCAACATTATAGCACCAATAAAAGGTATGGGATCGGGATATTTGTGTTTTGAGACCGAATGATCTAGTCCTTAAAATTAATTCGATGCATTCAATTTCAGTAATCGTTGGACTTAAAACTATAAAGAGGATGGCACTCGTTTAATGGCCTGAGAATTAATGAGTAAAATGCATTAGAGTAAACCTTACAGTAGCGTACAATTAAATTTTAAATTTTGCAATTTTCTGTACTTTGAGGTTAAACAGTAAAATCAAGAGCAAACGACTTGTCAGAACTAGTTTAAATTCAAAAATATTTTATATGCTACGCAAAATTAGGAATACATTTTTTATTAAGGTGTAATTTTTACCGATCCATTTAAGCCATGTTGCTCGTGACTGTACCAATCTAAAAGCAAAATTCAAAATTTATTTTGCGTTTCGTACCTTCACTTACAGTTAAAATAACGCGAAAATATATGAACAAAATGTACATAGCAAACATAAACGTTTTATTATGCTGAGCCTCGCGTCTCGTGTGATTTGGTAAAGCGAGTCACGTAAGTTTGTTTGTTTGTCTTGTCTCTTGTCTCGCTACATTCTATGCGTCATTCCGTTTTGATACATCAACTATTTATGATGGTTTTATGTTAATGACTTGTTGATTTGTATGATTCGAACTGCGAGGAACTGAGTTACGGTTCGCGTATACGTCTTTGAAAACATTTCCTGCTAACTCTATTAGATATTTATGACGGAAAAAGTTTATCCACTATCTTTTAAATCGTGAAAATGACGATAATATTGAATAAAACATAGACAATAATATCGTCAACTGTGCTATTTACTTGAACAAAAATAAACATATTGGCACGGCATTTTATGAATATTTTTACAACATCCGTAACTATAAAGTCGAAAGCAATAGTGCCATTCCGAATCACAAAGTAGATATTGAAGTACCGTTATTACAAAACATATCGTATAACAGCACAAAAGAGAGAACAGAATTAAGTCATAATTTAAGGAGGATGGCCATTTCGAAACGTTGTGTAACGCTAAGTGAACCGCGAACGCTTTTTATCGCGCGCGCCACCTACGGAATGACGTCACTCCCTCGTAAAGCCACAAAACTTTAAAAATTCAAATATTAAAATTCGAATACATTTTGATTTAAATCTGGTAACAGCCAACAACAATTGTGGCGACGAGACCACCGGCTTGCGATTTAAAAAGTAAGTTAGGTCGCGTAGGTTGCGCTCGCGTAGTCGTGGGCGGGCGGAAGTGAGAGCGTCAGCGTGGAGACTTTTGTGTCCTTATCTAACAACAATTAACGCGATTTAGAGTGAAAAGGACAGCCGATAGACCATTCCGCAATGTCACAGATCACAGAACCCGATACTAGGCTGTCAAGGCTCGTCAGTTTACGACCACTTTCGGTGCAAACTGTGACGTAACCCATCGAATCTTGAAATCCAAACTTTACGTAGCTACGCGTGCCTTTCATTGAGAAAAATATGGTCATTATCATGCAAGTGCTTATTGCAAAAATTACAATATTCAAGTCACGTTTCATCGTGAATGCGTTTATAAAAAAAAATACATTAAATATCGGTTTTACGGCGAATCGCTTCGGAATTGATACGGTTCAAATAAACAGGCGTGTTATCGATCAACTGGCCGGCAGCCCGCCGCAGCCCGATTACATACCTACACATTAATTTGATACAGTTAGCCAACTTTTGCAAGGTTGAAACTTTTTTAAATTATGAGACATAAATGTAATAGCGAGTTGAAAGCTGTGCACTGCCTTGACGTGTAAAAGTAACTTTTGACGAGATCCACGCGTTAACACAAGTTTGAATGAAACAGAAAGACGTGATAAAAACTAGCATACCTATGATGAGATTGAAAGAAGTTTTACGATTTTTATCGTCGAAACTTAATAAAAGTTATATTACCGAGCAATATGAGGACGCACGCGTGTTAGTCACAAATATCGGAACGCTCATCGAAATGGTTGTAGCTGAAGATAAATTGCTTAACGCCAAATTACTTTTAGGAAAAGCTTCAAGTAATTGCCAACACTTTTACGTTCACAGTAAAGTGTAGGAAGACAAAAGGATTACTTATAGCAATAAAATTGGCTGGTGCCTGTCGTTTTTGCGTCAAATTAGAGATCAGAGGCGAAACGAAGGCGATTTAATCGATTTATCCACAGTTAAATTGTGGCACGAGTTACGAAGGTTTACTGTGCGGCCCAACCCGTCTTGCACGAGAAGTTTAGAGGAGATGAAATAGGTTTTCATAGAAAACAAAAAAGCACTAAGGACCAACGCTTTACGTGCTTTCCGAGCACGAGGGTGTAAAAACCACCTAACCTTCTGACTCCGAGCTGTACTATTTCTAAACAAAAAACAAAACTATTTTTGGCCCGACCCGGGATTCGAACCCGAGATCTTGTGCACGGCACTCGCACTTGTGATCACTAGACGAACAAATACATATAGGTATTGCGCTATGCACCCTTTTTCGTGGGGCATTATTCGATTTTGGACATACACTAATGTATGTGTGCGACGCAGAGAACGACGCCACGAATTTACGATTCAATCTCTGGAACCGAGCCTACGACGCTACTGCACCGAACTATGAAAGGCATCCGATACTTACATCTGTCGACTCACTATTTATAACTATCCAGTTTCGTCTAACACCCGGCAAATTGAACAATCCATCTTATACAACGCGCTTTAATCGTCTGGTAATACACCATTAAATAGTATACGAAACCCGAGAGAGAATTAAAAACACGGTTTCAAAGCAGGCACAGCCAAACAATCGCGTATAGTTGTTTATTCAGGTTTCAAAAATATACTTTCCTTTTGAACGCAACCAATTTAATTTGCTACAGATTTTAAAAGGGACATTCGCTTCTAGTGAAGAAACGGAACTGGTTTTTTGATACAGTTTTTTTTAAAGAAAGACCCGCTTTGTTAATTAAGGTAATTTTGGAGAGTGAACTGATTAAGGAGACAGTGACAGGCATCGATTGCGCTTTAAAAGTTCCATAAAGTTGACTGCAATATGAGTGTGCATATCAAGTCTTCTGACGACTACAAAAATCTGAACTGATTTGAACCATTTTCATGGATCAGAAAATCTACAGATCTGTTACCAAAAATTTTGTCTCATTTCGGAAAAAGATGAAAAAGTAAGCAAGTTAGGGTAAGGAATTATGCATGGTGGAAAATCACCTTCGCTCTAGGCGCATCAACGAGTTGAGATTCACGACACGATCGCAACGGTACGATAGTTGTCTGCAACACAATAATTCCGGAACATATCTAGTCAAATGAACCAACTGCAGTGGTCATACATAAATCATGCGCAGAATGTGCACGCGTCGTATGTGTAGCAAACGCGGGCATTACACGATCGACGCTCGACGTGGAAGGACGTCGCCTACGCCTCGTTCTAATGCAACTATGAGCCAATGCGACGATTATATCACCGTTTATGTAGGTGGCCTTATAAGGTTAATGTTCAAAACTACAATTAGTCTCTTTTGAAAGATTCTTGGTCTAGCGTTTAGGACATTTCCCACAAGTACAGCGGAACTAATCCGCACGTACTGTCGATTTGCATTTGAAAAGGTTTTGTTTGAGTAAAGCTCGTTGATACTGGCCTATAGAAAAAGTGTTATGATGGATCGGCGATCACAAAAGCTAAGGATTTGTTTTCAGTACTGAATGACCGTCGAGTTAGCGCCGGACGCGTGTTGAATACATTATGACTGGAAGTACAATTCCACTGTGTGCACAAGTGTTTGTTGTGGAGAAAATATAACTTATGCATGGGATATACGTGGACTTATCAGACGGTACATGTCTTTGAATTTGTTTGTCTTAGGATATACAACCTTTACTTGTAAGAATATGGTACAGTAAAAATGTAACAAGAATTATAAATAATATCTGCCCTATTCGGAGCAGAAATATTTAAATAAAATATCAGTATTAAATTAAAAGCTATTAAACACAAAACAAAAAGGTTCAATAATAATTACATATAATCAGTAAGACAAAACATAATAACACTAAAATAATATTTAAAATTTTTACTCCGGTTTCTCATTTAAAAAATCATTTATGATATGATCATGAATTGTAACATTTCCATATAAGGAATTTGAATAATTTATTTTTATATATTCTAATGTTCATTTCTTTAAAGCATGTTAACAGTTTTTTATAGATGTATTGCCATGCAAAAAAAACCGTTTTTGAGTAGGTATAGTAGTATTCTTTGTTCGGGTATATTCAATTTATGATTTTCCGACTAGGTCTTAAACGCATCGTTGTTTAAAAAAAAATAGTTCTTATGCACGAAAAACGAAATTTCAAAGATATTCATTTATGGGAGCGGCAAAATTGTATGTTTTTAGAAAAGTGGAATTCAACTATCTGGCTGGTGCAATCCACTTAAAGATGTTATGTATTTATTCTGTCCTGTTAACACTCTTATGAAGTTAAAAGATAAGTGTGGTCACAATAGCATTTAAGGAAAAAACTACAACTAAAAATAATACAAGACATATTGTCAAACCGTTAATACTAAATTCAAAACTACAATACAATGTTATATCGGTCGAACTGGCCATAACATTGCTAACATAAATTTCCAAAAACAAAAATGACAATTGCATCCAAATAACTATGGCGTTTACACACAATCCCGGTCGGCGTTCCCACGTAGCTGTCACCGCGGGCGAAGGCGCACTATACACAGACTATCGGGGCATCTACACCACTCCGGTGGACAATCGTCCTAACAAAGCCTTACCGACCGAGGCCGGGACCCAATCATTTCCCACGCGGTAACGGTCGAACCTCAACCGGGACGCTAGTTTGAATTTATGGATGCGGAACCATCGCCCCGCACCATATCCAATACCATTTCAAGATGACCACTAGTGAAGACATTACTAGATAGAGCGGAGATGTACTACAAGCAATCGGTATAAGCTCGCCCAGTGATGAAGCCTTAACGGCACAGATTGCAATACAAAAGCTTGACCGATAAGCTGTGTTCTGTCCATAACAGAAGATAACATTGTTTGAACAATAAACTCCAAAAAAACGCTGTCATGTCGCATTAAAGAGCTATGACCGTTGTTCTTGTGCGAAATTAAATTACTGTATCTTTCTCTAAACAAACAATTGAAATCATGAGGTGATTGTCTGAAAAACGCTTCACGAAACATTTGAAATAACCAAACTTATTTTCATCCGACCACGTGCCGACCATTATTTCTTAATGTTGTCATTTATTCGTCTCAGGATAATTTTCATTTTTAATCACTTTATTGACCTTCAGATATCAGAATCAATGTATGTTTAAAAAACTATTTTAAAACTCCAATTGTCTTCATGTAGTTTCCCAACATGCGGTCTGTTTTAAATCGCGGAATTCGTGCAATGTTTTCTTTGGTATGATTCATGGCTTAAATCACGTGTATAGTAAATACTGTGGGAGTGATGGCAGAGAAACAGAATCGATTTGATTTGATGTACTGTAACACAATATCTAAAGCAGGTCGGCTCGCGCGGTGACGCGGCGCGCTCGCAGTTTACGCTATTCTTGGCGCGGGCCTAATTTTAACCATCTGCGTCTCCCAGTCTAGTTTTAGGAAGTGGGCCGACTCGGATTCGTCGAATTAATCGAGTCGGATCTCAATACGTAACGTCCGAGCGTTCAATGCAAACCTCATCGGTGACGTAAACAGGAATGCTTTGAGTTATAGTTATTTCTAATTTGGAAGGGCCAATGAACGGCTTAAGCTTATAAATGCGACCTGCCAGCCGTTTACATTGTATTTAATTAAAAACAAAACACTTAATTGGACTTGTATAAATCCGGATGACGCAATAGCTGCCAATCAAAGGATCTAGCACAGATGTTTGTAAATTGCGCAAGTGGCATATAATCGAGGGTCCAATTATCGAAATGACACAGACGTCTGGCGTATCCAGCCGGACGATACACTACCGGCTAAATCTATAATGGATGAGGCGCGTCTCGCGTCAATCCAGTAAACGAGATCGCATAATCGGGCGCATACATAACAGAGAGACAATGCGGGCTGCACTCATTAATCGGGACGAATTAAAAAGCTAGGTAGAGGGAATCGGGGCGCGTCCAGTGGCCGTGGATAAATTTCAATTAGAGCAATCGGAGTCTCGCGGAAGCTCGTGGAGATGCAGGCCGGGATAGCGGCGCAACAACGTGCATACGAATGACCGTGTCCGACGCATACAAAGGGGGACCTCCGCCGCAAATCATTAGAATTGCGGTAAGTGAGATGTGAGCGGAATTGTTAGATCCGATTCAGCTCCTAGATAATGACGTTGACTTCGGATTAGCTGGCACCGACCGCTAGAATGTTTACTTGATGTATAGAACGAAGCTCTAAGGATTTAGTGTCACCGCCGTTGGTTTACCGATCTGTTAGTCAACTCACTATTTAAGTCTGTCAAAGCGGTCAGGTTGTTTGTTGCAAAGATAATAAATGTGAGTGTGCAGTTAATAACCGTGTCAGTGGAACATCGCTACACGAGAATGATGGACAATGTAAACGTTGAGGCATAATTTTGTCGGAAGATTTGTGACGCCCTAGGCCGGAGCGTCCCGGTACGCCAATTTGTAAGCGCCGACATAAACCGCGGTGTAACGAAGCACCTAAACTACGAAATAAGCGAGCATCAGCGACCCGCGGATATATCTCAGCGGCTGACATGTCGACAACACAAGAAGCTACTCGGACTTTACATTCGCCGACGTAACGAGGGGAGCCGCCGCCGCGCCGGCTCGCCCATTGTATTTATGCCTTAAACACAATTTATTTATTCGCCAAACATTACGGAGACACAAAATCTTGTCCATAAATACATGTGAAAGCACATATCAAGTATCGGAATGCAAACGGCGGGGCTCGTGTCTGAATTATGCAACAGAGCGGCGCGGGCGCAGGCTGCCGTAATAGTGCACGGAGTGCTCGCCCAACGCAACTCCTAAAATAATACGTACCGCGAATGTGGATAACCGAACCAGAAGCGAAGCGCCTCTACTAATAATGCGCTGTGAAAATCATTACCACGTGGGCTGAGTGCAACGACTAGATTGGATCATGAGGGTCTGTAGGTTTATGGATGTCAAGCTCTCCTTTCAGTAATAAAAAATCAATTAATAATAAATCGATCCATTATCTTAATGACGGCGCGAACGGTATTTATAACGGTCATCGGTCTTGTAGAAATTTCACCAAATTGTGAGTGCCTTCTGTGCAGATTCCGCACGGCGGACAGATATCTTCATTTGTCCAGTGGTCGGGGACACGGCAAAGGCGGTTTGCGAATATTAGCCTTATGGCTGATCGACTGTGGGTCCATCGATCTTGAGTCCGGGTGGTCGGGCGGCATCACGTTAATTACAGGGTAGAAACGATCATTTAACGTAAATTTCGCAAACATTAAATATTAAACCGGCGATGCGTTCACGCGAAGAATAATAAATTAATGATCGCACCAACTGAGACGTGTGGTCGAAGTTGTGGTCAGCGCTTACTTAAATTTACACACAAATATTTATTTGATAGTATTATAATCAAAAATGTCCAAACATAACAACAAATAAAGCTAACTGGAACAATAGGCGCAGAACGACGTTCATTAACCAAGATTTTAAACAGTGAAGAGAGTCGGCGCCGCAATCTTGTAATCCTAGAACCACACGCGGCGATGATTACAAGGCACCTATTAGTCAAATTAGCTTTATTGTTGCCTTTGAGTTGCACAAGGCGACCAATCGGCTTATAGTCAGACAATTATGTAGGCATATTAGCCGGTACAATACGATGAGTCAACAGAAATTGCGTCCCGAGCATTTATCAAAACAATAGTATTGATAAGTTAATAAAAGCGAGGTGCGAGACGCCTAACGAGCGATTACTGAGCGATGTGGAGAATAGACACCACGCGTCTCGCGGCCCTCGCGCGGAATACGTTATGGATCCGTGACTCACCGTCGCTATTGGAAACACGCCTTAAGCCTCGTTGTAGCTGCAACTAAAAAACTTCAACAATTTACGACTTGTGCCGGCAATTCCTACATTAGCCAATGCTTTTTTTTTTTTATATTGTCATCCAGACAAAATCGGGAGACACGAACGTCATGCGAAACAGAAAGAAACCATCAACACAGGAATGTTACGAAGCACGCGCGCGCCGAAAGCGAAATCTCAAGAGTTCGCGAGATGTTACGAAACACGCGTATTCTCGATTAGGGGATACGGGCGGAGCGAGGGCACTGACCGACTTCCACATTTATACCGCTAATTCATGCACAAGAGCATCTGCATCCTACGAGGCAGCGTTACGCCAAACACTCGGTCGGCTAATACAGTTTATATTCACGGAACAGACATGTAAGACGACGCATAATACACGCAGAGAATACGTAAAGAATTATATTTATGTAAACGACTATACAGTGATGACAGGTGAAACTGTTCCTAGCGGGAGAGAAAAATGCCGCCTTTGAATATTAAAACACATAAAACGAGATACGGTATGTCCAACACATAACAAAGTCACGAAAACATGTACAGCGAATAGAACACAGCTCGATAGAGATCTCAAAGCTCGCGTCGCGGGACCCGCTTATCTCTCGGAATCGTAATTACCGCGTGAATATTTCAATCGATTCGACTTATCGATGATGCGCGAACAATAACGATCGATATCGGTCCGGACGTATTATTTCCGTACGTCAAACGTGGAGTCGGTGAGAACGACCCACCTGAAGAAGAGAGATTTTAATCGACCCGCCCGCGAAACGAACGAATCGACGTAATCGATTTCAACATATCGGAGCTGACAAGCGATATTCGAGGTCGGGGGCGAAGGCACAGTGGGCGCCGGATGGGTTTGAAATTAAAACGATATGCAAATTAGGTACGAGAATTAATCGTCGGGTGCAATCGATGCGACGGCAGCGAGAGCAGCTACTGGGTACAAATCGATGAATAAATAGTGTCCGATTAGCGGCGCAAGGTGTGTTCAACGCTTAATGGATGAATCGAATCGAATCCGAGCAGCTCAATGAATCGACGCGTCAAAAGCGCGCCGTATTTGGCTGTATTTGATCAGTCGCGGGCTTCATTGATTAACCGTTCGCGCGAACAAGACGATACGGGACACAATTAGGCGCGATAGTTATCGGAATTGAATATGGATGACGTGTGCACCAGTTTTCAAGTCGGCTAGACGCTGTGCGATGACGTATTGCAGTGGGTACGTGAAAGCTACGGCGTTACTCGGATTGATTTTCTCAGTAACTCGTAGGCCGGAGTAGAGTTTGACAGGGGAATTTATAATAATCACTGGCGGTACCACCGAAAGTAATTTTCAATTAAGTTTCTTGATAATCCGGATCACGGAGCCGGGTGGACTTAGAACCTGAGGCGACAGCGCTCCCTTGATAATTGGAAACTGTCTCTAGTTACAAATAACACCTGCTACCTACTTTATTATTAGTTCATTTTTTATTTTCTTTGGAAATTCATAAATATTTACCGCTACCGATACTTTTTCAGTCTTGTTTAGAATTTTTTTGTTGCAACTTTTTCTTACATCTTATGAGTATGCTAATAGAACGATAGTTAAACCGTATCTATACTATTTCGTCTACAATATAATCAATATTGTTAAGCACCGTTTGAAATACACGAACTCTACAAAGAACTAGAATAAAAGGCCGATTCATTCATAATAATGAATCAATAGTAGCGCGACCGCTCCCACTTCCGAGTCGTCACTTTAAACGATGAACCGGTCCTTGGCGTTAATTATAAACCGATTTTAAATCAGATTATTTCGCTACCGAACACCAATCTATTGGTTTCGACATATCTACTCAGATCATCAATTTTAGAGATAGGATTTCTAGATTAATTTTAATTGAATCGTCAAATTGATTTTTAAACTCGGATTACAGTGAAATATTTTAAGATATTTGATTCACAGCACTAAAAGTGCACGTAACAAAATAACAGAAAATTATCGTGATAAATGATCGTGTCTCCGTCAACGGAAGCGTAAAATTCCACCACGTGATAATTCATTTCTTGCGTCCATGTCCACGGCTTTTCTTATCTTTAACGATCTGAATGAATACGTCAATCTCGATTCGCATTCGGTTATGGGACGTTCGCTCATCAACATATGTTGAACATTTTTATTATATTACGCAAAAAACAAAACTTTCATAAACACGTCCGTAACTCAAACCCTCGGGGCGACGTGATCAGCGAAAACAATCTACTCGTCAAAATATTTACAAAATATATTAACAAAACAGTTTATTGCTTGTATATTATTATTTCTCTTATCTAAAATAAGCTTATCTAGAACGTGACTATCTCGTTAAACAGTCGTAACCTGCCGCTGGGGCCGAGTCGATGTCGGGGATTTAGTCTAAGTGCCATCGGAACTACCGTTGTGGGTGATGGGACATGTGGGGGTGTGAGAGGTGAGCGTGCGAGTATGGCTGGCCGAGGGAACTGAGGGGCAGCGGCGAGGGGCAGGGCGGGTGCTGGTGGTACTGCTGCAGCGGCGACGGAGCCAGGCCGGGGTGGTGTTCCATCGGGTACTGCGAGCCCACGTACCCAACGCCCCCAATTTGCCTCACCTTCATATCCTCGTCTACTACGTTATACGTGAGCTCAGTTTCCTCGTAGCCCGTTGCCGCCATGCGTTGCTCGCTGGTAGTCGGCGGGTCTGGAGAGTTGAGGCACGTCTGGATCAGACGTTTCCCGGAGTCCGACGTGATCATCGGCTGCAGCTTCCGCGTCGCGAACGTGTACACGTGGCCGGTCTCAGAGGCGACTAGCAACATCACTTGTGTCCCCGTCAGGGTGGAGAGCTCGTATGCCTAGAAATACAAAATTAAAACTGTTAATACATAATCTTCATTCTAATTAAGTGTTATTTAGTGTTAAGTTAACATTTGTGACCGCTATAAATCTAGCGAAGTATATTGTAAAGTTTCGTGTCCACTTAGGCCTAACTTGGAAGAGGTTTTTACTTAAAAAAAACCCTTTGTACATTAAAACATTTACAAGTCAGTATTAGCTTAGGTCGACCTAAAATCGCATCTTGGGAATTTCTAGACCGTTCCAAATATACAACATACTTCAACGCCGAGTTGGAAATGCATACCACAGACATTTTAACGTTAGTTTACTGTGTCTACGCAGGCTAAGATAACTATTCGTTTGGTCAACAAAACGCTAGGTGAGAGTACTCAAGCCAATTTAACGCTCGGTGCTTCAAAGTTTGACGTGGCCACTGCTATCGGTCTCCTAAAAGTCTCCCGGCCGACCTTTCACCTCTCCCACGCCACTAATTCGTATGTAAACCACTGCGCGTTCGTTTTCGGGAGCAATATCACTCTCTCACGGCACTCTTTGTGTATGCAAGACGAATTATCACACCCACTGGCGCCCATCCACCCACACCTACACGCACCAACGGTTATTTACTGATGGAACATTCTAATTTCGACTCCAGTAAGCTCGTATTAAGAATCATGTGACAATAAATTGTTAAAACAGAAATTCGGCGCGGACAATTGACAACGGTCAGGTAGCTCTATAGTTTAAATACATCACTTAAACGGTGTATAGAACATAATGTATCTTATTGCAATAACATTAGAGGTGCGTTTTATAAAGTTTAGAGAGTTTGAAAGCAACATAAGATTGCAATGTGCTATCTAATTTGGTTTTTCCATTGCATAATATTGGTCTGCGGTCTTGGCGACTGCCCACCTAAATTATCGGTTACGTGGTAACGGTTTTGTTTGTAAACCATTTTATTTACACATTATTGGGTCATTTCAATTAGATTACAATATATTCAATTAAATACAAATAGTAGAAAGGGGAATTTTTTGAACCTCTGTGCACCAGTCGCTTTACCAACTAAGTACAGAGGTCACTGACGAAGATGTCCAAAATCTCCTTCTACTTGTTACACGACTTAGAGGCGGAGATGTGTGTGTGACCAATATCAATTGGTTTTTATTCTATTTTAACGATATCAGAACAAAAAGTTTTCAACACCGTATTTTTTTTAAATGTCTTGTTA
The DNA here is from genome assembly GCA_932294365.1 of Diachrysia chrysitis. Classification (NCBI taxonomy): domain Eukaryota; kingdom Metazoa; phylum Arthropoda; class Insecta; order Lepidoptera; family Noctuidae; genus Diachrysia; species Diachrysia chrysitis. The sequence continues at coordinate 12,149,907 of OW028651.1, read as the reverse complement.
TCTTCTTTGATATATTTTAGTTTGCATAAATCTTATTGGATTTTACGTAAAAAAATTCTTATAAAAATGCAGTAAAAATAACTTTTTAGTTTTCAAATAAAAATGCAGGGTCATCCATATTGCAACAATACAAATCGACAGTGTATCACACTTAAAAACTGCTCAATACTCTGAGGTCAGATAGGTTACAGCGATTTTTATCAAGATTGACATGAGAAAAGAGATATTTAAATAAAATGTCTTTACATTGATTACCTTCTATATGCAGGTCCATCTGTAGTAAATATATATTACACCTACTTAGTTCCAATCAATTGAAGTTTCAATTTCTAAATATCAAAGAGAATCAACGGACTTGGACAGTATCATTACAGTGACAATAAGCCTCGGAAAAGGCGTTTGACAACCAAAGCTGAAGTTAATTGAATTATCCATTTCAGAATTTTCAACTCAACCGCTGTAGCTATAAGATTCTATTTCCACGAGAAAAGGGCAAAGTGATCGCTCTTTTCGTAAAACTTGCACTTCCCTTCTCCATTCATCGAAGTGATTGATGATAAAACTGTAATTAGCGATCCTACTGCTTGCATCTTTGACATCGACACCCTTAATCGTGGAAATGGGTCGTTGTAAAATGATTCTTATAAGCTTACTAATAAGGTTCCTACTGACAGCGCTATTTAGTCAGTGCCGGTATAAGACACTACCGAAATTGACAATTACAAATGCACCTTTAATGAGCTTTGTTGTTATCGTGATTAATGAGGCCCAGTGAAATTTCAGTGGACTTGAAATTATTGGTACTGAGGTCAATCTTAAAATCGGGAATTTCTTTTGAATAAGGAGAATCATGTTTTTACGTCATTAATCAGAAGTAATGCGAGACGTTTCGGCGTACTTTGTTAATTGAAAGGGATTCAAAATCACCAAAAACATTTTCTCCAGGGAACATTACTCAGATTTATAAACTGCTTTTTACTGTAGCTTGTTTTTCATAACTTGATCCGTGATGGATCCACAAGCTTCTTGGTGGTCATAACGAAGTCGTCAGTATTTCCGTAGATCCTGAAATAACGGACGTGGAAAGTGAATCTTTCCTTTTCTTCTTCTATACCTATCTCAAACCAGACTATATCTTAGCGATTTCTGGCTACGTGTCAAATTATGGGAAGCTTGGGTCGAGTAAACAATGTTTAACACATTTGTAAATGTAGGACACAGAATTACTCAATGCCTAAGATAATGTTTGATAACAGATAATAAACGCGAGTTCCACAAAAAGATCTGATTTTATTACCCCAAATTGATTTTTATGAGCGTTTTCATGTGTACATAAATTTTCGCTACTGCACTGTAGCAAAGAGTATTAACATCGATATAATCGTTAATAAATATTCATTCGGCTTAATCTCAAAAAGAATTGGGGCGTAATTCATTGAGAGATATACTCGCAATCACTGTTATCTGGTAGTATTTAAAAAGCAATGTATTATTAAATAGTATTTTAATGTTTATATTAAAACTCTTTTAATTAGTATTTCACAACGTTGATTGGGTATACTTTTAAAAGTACTGTCTAATTTTTGTCCATTACTCGAAACCATTTTTATCTTAATTTTAATGTTTTTTTACTTAACTGTTTAAAAAAATATGTTTGTAGGTAATCGTTAATTTAGGTTAGAAGTTATTATAAGTGGTTTCTTACCATACAGTTTAAGTCAATTCTTGTGAAAATTCAATGTTGTGTCTATTATTTACAAAACTTTCACAGAAATAAGTCTATCACGTCAATTTTACAGTTACGTTCAAATTACGCTGTCGAAGTTTAAACCAATAGCTTAGTTCGTAACATGATTAGCCGGCAAACAATTGGTTAACCTCTGTTTGACTCCAATGACCTGCTTTAGGGCTGCCACGAAACGACTATAATTTAGTTTATTCAAATATTTATTTTTATATATTATTTGTACAGTACATTGTTTTTGAGTGTTGTTTGTGACTCAAAAAACAAATAATTAAGAAAAAAATTGGAAATGCAAAAACTTGTTTCTTTTTAGGATGATAATACAGCTGTCAATAGTAACATGACAGTCACCCAATTATTCTAACAGAACAAATTAACAACTTTCACTATAATCCCTTCAAAACCACTCATACCACGCCGCGACGTACCTAATCCTTAAATTAAAAAGAGTTAGTAATAATAAGATTGACAGATCCGTTCGCATTTATTTACATAAACCAAGGTTGCAAAAAATGCCGCCTAAAGTGGCTCACTTAAGTCACAAACGATTGCAATAAGGTGCAACAAGAATCTGTACAACTTGTTTGAGACTCGATTTGTAGACCTGAAACCAACCGAATGTTTACGAAAGTAATTAAATCAAAAGCAGATTCGGTTGTCAAAGCCCATGGTAATACAATTAATGGACGTTCTGTGCCTCAGAACGCACGTAAAGCCGTTGGTCCCGACCGTCATACTGTGATCTTTGACAGTCAGTTAAGTCATTACAATTCTGACAACCAGTCTTACCACGGGATACTGTGTTACCCAGTCAAATGGGTTGTGGAGATCAGATAGGTAGTCACTCCGAATCCGGTAAGACTGGAAGCCGAACGCAACATAGCTTGGGAAAAGGCTACGCACAATAAGTCAAATTGAACCCTACATCACGGGAAGCTATTAACCCTACATTAAGAGAAAGCAATGGATCCCGTTCCCCTCATTCCATGTTCCATTGTTTTCTCGTTTATTTAGGACTGAAAGGAACACTTATCCTACGTATTACGCATGCGTGGGTGATAGTTTAGCAACCTGTCTCAACAATTGGCTGTTTAAATAGTTCATGATTCCTTTAAAGAGCCGGTTCAGGAAAATCTATTTGCTGTAATGATAGTTTGAGTAGCGAGGCAATCACAGTGACTATTGAAAGTTATTAAAATTCTAAATTAAATCTCATACACTCTTCAGTTAAAGTTGCTACTACAATTAGTATCGGAGAAATGACTTCGTAATATCCCGTAGCTTTACACCGAGTTATTATATCGTCTGAATTCTAAGGAACCTGTCTGAGCTTAACGTCGATGATCTTCGTGTAATATCGTATAATCTGACGTGCAAAGTACAACAAAGACGCTGAGCGCATGTGTAAATGTAAATATTATGCAGGAACTAAAAACACAAAACAAAAATTCATTTTTTACAATCTTAATCCTTTTCATGAATATCCAAGTATCAAGTGCTTCACGAATCAAAGAAAACCAACGAGTTGAGATATTTCACTTCAATACCATGTTAAAAGAATTCTTCAACAATGCCTTTCAGACCACTGAGGACGTACACAATACTTCCTCACTCGTGCTAGAGTCGTTCAATTGGCTGGAGCACTGTTCAGATACGTGAAGAATTCCTCCTCCGATCTATACTTTCAAATACGAATTTAGTCCGAAGCATTTGCTTCCTTTAGAGACAGATTCAAAGAGAAATTACTACCCGTTTTTCCTACTCCTGATACTTTTCTAAACGAATTTTAGTCAAAATATCATATTCTTGTTTTCTTTGTCAGAAATTATTGCTGAATATTGCCATCTTCGGTTTTGATGTGTTAACAAATATTATGCTGTCATTGAAAGCGCTTAACAGTCCAGCTAAGTAAATGATGATTACGATATGACTTTCATAATATTCGTGCAACTAGACTTCAGATATATTCATTCTGTAATTGCTTTATGATAATCTAAGTTAAAGTTGATTGAATAATCAACATTTGAAACAAAAATTATAGTATCAGAAACTAAATTAAATTAGGTAGTAAGAATTTTATTAAATTAGTGACTGGCAGCCCTATTGTTTAATTCGCGGTGTGCTTTCCTAGCTGTCGTCCCCAGCGCTGGGCGATGAAAACTACACTTTTTGCGGAGATCAGATACAGAATCCGATAGCACGCCAACTAATAGCTCTATAAACAAGATAATCGGCCAGTTAGCGCTGGGAAAGATGTCGAGCCGACGACTTATGAAATACTTTAAAAAATATGAAAGTTTACTCGGTTTTGAGATTTTGCGATAGCGGTGAATAGGTTAATATAAATCAAAGTGTATAAATGTTGTGGTTTATTAAATATTTCTTTGAATTCGTCTTATTTATAATCATTTCTTATTTCCCAGAAGAAAGTAATTAACAAATGAGAAACAGAACAGAAAACATCTGACGTCATATAGTTTATGCCTAAAAAAATCAATTATACATATACATGTATAATTGATACACATACGTGTATTTTAAGGCATAATACGAATGTATAGTATAATTATCAACAAATAAAAGACTAAGAAATTAAAGGTCAAATAAAAATAAATATCGAAAAAAGTGCATACTGAATGTAAAATGGACATCTGACGATGAAAAACGTCAGTCAAACCGTTCACACGTGAATAACTACATATGAATTTAAAAAATACATTTGGACGTCACTAATTTTCGTCCTTCGCTGTATCTTCATAAAGAAAAAACTTACGCCGATGTAAGAGTTGTGGTAAATTCACGAATTAACTGGGGAAAGCATTCGGGACGGGACATAGCGATACGACATTACTGTGACAAGTGCGACCCGCGACAACGCAGACTAAAAAACCAGCTAATTGCGACTACAATGGAGTACAAAGCGGCCGCTTTTCCCACGGAGCATCCGAGCGCGCATGCGTACCGATCATTTCATGCGTGCTCCTCTTTTATTGCCAAAAATTAATGCCCGGTAAACAGTCCTTAATTGCAAGCCAGTCTTGTTAAAATCAGCGTCGGTAAAACCGCCCGTCACACTAAAAGTAACATTTCTGGGAAACGAAAAACCAGAATACACATAAAACTCGCAATATCCGACTAATAATAACGTAACATTACGGACACCCAGTGATTCTTGTGTCGATTTTTGGTGCACAATTGTCGTTTTATGACATTTTAATTTTATTGGTTAATGGGGCTTCGCCCATTCCGTTCGATCATTGTGCAATTTTACTTTAATAACTCTATAGCTATGGGGCAGATATTGCCATAATTTGCAGAAAGTTTTTAAATTCCTGTTGGCAATTTAATAATTTCCATGGATGTGTCAAGGCAGATGCAGATTGCAATAATGAAATGCAAATAATATTTAAACTACTTATCAGTAAATAATGTCCTGGCTAAAATACAAAGTAAACTTTTACCCCAGAAGTAACACTTCTGAAACACGAGTAATTCTACATAGGTACATGTAAGTAACTAAACAGGTGGCAATTAAAAAAGGTCTTAAATGCATGTTAAGTGAAGACAAATTAATATGACGTAGTTTTTGAGATAACTTTAATTACGTTACTTCGCGGACCTCAACGAAAGGTGAATGCAAACAAGCAAATAAAAAATAATTAACAAGTACATCGCTTAAGAGAAAGAAGATTTTATCGAAGTATGTTATTTATGTAAAGTAGCTTGTTGAAACTTCTTATTGTATCGAGATATCGAAGTGAAAACGCTTACTGAAAATCTGATTAAAATATACATTCTATGATCCTATGCCTCAGCTCTGATAAAGTACCTACGCACTGGTCCACATAGATTTTAACATATGTATCAGTTACATATACATATACATGACTAGTATTGATTAAATATGCATCCAGTTCGCCATCCATCAGCTACCTAGAACCCTCGTCCCATCAAGATTCCTTGAATTCCCCGCGATATAACCATGCAAGCCTGTACTGATCCACTTTCACTATAGCCCAAGGTGTGAACCTATTATCATCTTACGGCTAGACGGCAATTCATATGGAAATGAAGTAGCAGACAGGTTCACTCACTGTCGGCGCAAGGCTAAACGCTGAGCATTAACTTTAATTAGTTTACAGGGAACTGCGGATACTTCGCGTTTTATATCGTCGGTATTAGAGATCGCTGTTGTAAACTCCACTGGAGATGTTTGGGAAACTTAAACAACTGAGATTTCAAACAAGAAGTCGGAGTAAACATACACCTATATAATCAGCACCGTTTTCAATGCTGACCGACGTAGAAAACATTATAATGCCTTGTATAAATAAACCTTGTAATGGTATTTCACTTTAAAATTATTGACTAAAACAGAAATAACTTTCTAGCATTCACTGACAAAAACCTTCATGAAATATTTAAACGTTCTTACACTATGTATTATTAGTAACTTATTAATTATTGAAAGTTAAGTGATGAATGTTTAAATATTTATTATTTGAAGAAATTTCTGATATTTTAAAATCATTATGAGCTAAAAAAGTTGTATGAACATGCAATGACAACAAATAGAACGCGAATATGTGAAAGCCGAATGATAAGATTCGAACGTCGCGTGACTATTGATAACACCCGCTTTCAAACATAATAAAAAGCTTTGATAAAAAACACGTCAATCTCTTAACGGTTCGGGTACGTCACACGCCACGTGCGATTTCTATAATAAAAAATAACGTAGCCTTAACGAGGGGCTAAGGAAACCCCAAAAACAGGTTATGAAAGGCCAGGTTGCCATTTGTGGGCAGCACTCGACTGGATTAGTCGTAAAAGGTTTAAACGGGCCATGTTCGTCTTTTGCCTACCGAAGCGTACCACGCCACGTGGCTGTATTTGTTTGCAAGCCTACGTCATCGTGCACCCTTTATGGCAACGATGATGCCATTGCATTAAGGACGTGGAGTTGATTCACCTCTGATGGCAAAAACAGTTACGAATGTGTTGTTATTAATCCGCGGATGAAAGTGTTCAAAGTATGTGTGTACATGCAAATTATAAAGCTTTACGATTTAACTTTTGAATTGATTTATTAAGTCCAGCGCGCGAGGTGTGGTCATCCTGTCAGCTGTGAAATTCCAGTAATAACATTAACAAGCGCTCAGTTATTTGACACTAATAAGCGATCATACAATCAATAACATAAAAGTATTATTCGTATTTTGGTACACAACATGACAATAAATCATGAAGATCCGTAGGGGGTGGCCAATTCAGAGTTCTGTAATCAGCGCCAGCGCTGTAATGATCGAAAAGTGAAAGTTTTAAGCGTCATTCTCTCCAATGCAATCCAATCGGAAGCCACACGTTCAATCACGATTAATACTACTTGTGTACTGCTAACTGTAACAAATTTAATTTGCAATACGACAAATGTATTAGTTTTTTGGTAAGGAAAAAAAAATACAATACCAAAAACAGATATAAATATGCGAGCAAATTTGCGGTTTGTTTGTTTTGAGAGGTCGTCAGATATGGTCGAAAACTTGATTACAGAAAAAAAATCGTAATGATTCAGAACGAACCAGTCGTTCGGATGTTTCCTTGAATAGCGGTACAGTATGTAAATTACTTTGGAGAAGCTATAGTATAAAAGAATTCTGATGTGATGAACCTATGCGAACAAATAATGCCTAGGTAGATTATATATAGATTTAAAATGCTGTAATTATGTTTATTTTCTAAAAATAAATTCACTAATAAACAGAGGTTAATGATTGATTTTTATTTAAGTTTTAAGAAAGAAAAATAAGTTAACGATAACGATTGAGACCAGATCCACACGCGCGAAATGAACCACGGTCTGTAACATAGACTCACGGAACTCTAAAAAAGTGAAAAAAGACCTAAATAACAGGAGCAATTGCGCAAATCAGGCTTAAATCAGCTGTTAATGAAAACGTATCACGATAATTACAAAGTGAATGTTGTTAGTCTTGTTCGTTAAGCAAAAATCTGTATCGGCAATATTGAAATTGTCATTCAGCTCGAGCAAGACATTGCACGTTGGACGGCGTCAAAGTGGCACTCGGCAGGCGGTTTAGCGGCGTCTATGGCGATTAGTTTAAACGACGCTTAAACAATAATTACCGATTACGGAGAACCGGTGTGCTATCGTCGGTGTAACTCAGGTAGTGTGAGACTATTGCGATCAAGATTAATACCGAGACCGTGCAAAAATTTCCAATAACGCAACGTTTCAATTTGTCACCCCGACTCGAACGCCAGAGATAATCTACAACCGCCATTGAAGATGACCGGTTAAATGAATTTGTATTCAAACCGGTGAATGCTGTTTCTTTACTTGTCGACACATTCCGTTACCGCAGTCCGATGGATTAAGTTATTGCAGAATATTCGAAGATAAAGCCTGGTTTAAAGCCAATCTCGTACAGCTTGTTAAATAGACACCAAAAGCCACTGAGCAATTTGAGCACTATTATCCAACGAACAATATAAGGAAGATTCAATTAAACGACCAAATCTCTAGCGACAATAGAAGCTATAGCTAACAATACACAATCCACAGAACAATGGACAATCCTTGAATCAATATAAACGGGCTGGGTGTTCTATAGATATTGAGTTTGAGCCTAGAGCCTTATGCAAATGTGGTCGGGCGTCGATATCGACGCCAATGGCGTCGGTAATTACACGTTCATAGTCTCGTTGCGAGTTTCATTCATAAACATGCAAGATTGCTTTATGAATGGTAGACGGATCGTGTCGTGTCCTTAATTTATTGTGTCGCCCTATACACTTCCATAAGTTTCCTGTTTGATAATTGCCATTTATCGAATGTTGTTCATGTACTATATAATTTTGTCGTCGCTAACTCGACCTTGATTAATGAACTTCATTCATACGTATATAGCACGAGCAGTAATGCTAGTCCAATTACATCGAGCGCGCCGTACAGCACCAACCCAGTCGCGGCGAGCATTGTGTTCGGTATACGAGATGAATTTATTAAATGTATTAACATTCAATTAATTACTGGAACACGCAAAAAAACAAACATAACTCAACACGCTATTACCCGAGCTTATGAACGTAAACCTGTCCAACTGTTAATAATTCTTTTCTTAATGGCCTCTCATGGCTGAATAAATTTTAGCGCTAAATAAACAAGGTTTATCTGTGATCTCCACAATGCAACGGGTCCGAGGGTAACAGGAGCCGACTGAAGCGCCGCCACCACGATACCATCACGCCGATACGCATCAAGGAAGACCAGTTGTCAATACATTTCACCTGCGAACTGAACTAACTTGATGGCCTGTCTGATCCCAGAACGAGTTCCCATGAATTGTGTTGCGTGCGAGACATTTTTATACTTCTGTACGACAACGTGTACCAGCGACCGATGGCTTCCATGTTAATGTATTTGCTATCGCTCTGAGCTTTATGTGGATGATCTCGTTCCGTTTGTTAAGATGCCCGATAGAATTTCTAATTCGGAACGAACGTCGATTCAATGCAATCGAAGATTTAGATCGCGAAGAATGCACCCCGTGTTAAATGCTAATTTCTGTCTCTGCCTTATGCAAATGAACTGCAGTGCCACTAAATAGCATTAAGGCAGCTACGGGCAAATATTCCGCTAACCTTATTTACTGGACAATTCATACGTCCATGCAAACAAACACAGGTGGTCCCAATAAAAGGTTCGGAGGACGCCAAGCGCCTGTGTGAGGATGCCGCCCTCCCTAAAAGGATAATAATACGTCGTTGCAAAGCTTCGAGCCACGGGAGAAGCCCGAGGACTGCCGGAGAAATGTAAATTGTTCCGCCACCTGACAAATAGCTTAATTAACGGCTAACACGCGACACGAGAATTATTGAGATTACCCGAATGGTCCTGAAGATGTAGACCAAAGTGAAATGTAGGTTGTTTGTAAAAAGAATAAATCATTTAAAAGGATTAACTAATTAGCTTTACCCCTTTTCCATGCCATTATCAGATTTAAAGGAGGAAAATGATCTTAAAAATTGGGTTCCCATTGTTATCCGTTAAAATCTTTTCGTAGGAAAATTCAAAAGCTTTAAATTCCTTTGAATACAATGAACAAAAGAATCGAAAAGGAACTTATGAGACGTCCTAACTAGCCCACATGCAGCAATTTAACGAAGGCATTAAATCTCAAGGTTGAAACAGGAGTTACGTTAAGAGATTTAGTTTTTTTCGCAATGTTATGCGTCGGTAGGCGTCACGTGGGCGCGCACGTGACGACGATGTGATTTTGTGGCTTGCCACCGCACGACCGCTCGCGTGGGCGGCGGCCGCAACACTAACACCGATGGGCGCGTTCGATACCTCCAGCCTCGCGATTTGTGTCTTAGTATATTGGTAATCTATCACAACTAAACGCTCACTCAGTTTAATATTTTTAATAAATTCTTTACTATTAGTACCTTCACTCGGTAATAATTCGAGAGTTTAGTTGTCATTCAACATTCAATTGTTGATCGAGGTCGTCTCACAAAACCGACATTGTTTTTGAAATCACCTATAAAACGCGACAAGGTCCAGTTTTCTGTTAAAATATTTTGAATTCCAGCGAAATCAACATCGCGGGTAAAAAGCTTGGGTATTGTTCAATTTCATGATAACGTCGGCAAAACGTGCAGTTTCCCATCAAAATCTGGATGTTTGACGATTTTTTTTAATTGATCCAATAAAAAAGCATGTGGTTGTGCTCTCGAACTGCAATCAAATAAAAACCTTACTCGTTAATGTTTTATGTATGAAATTCCCGAGGCCGATCCATTATGGATGGGGTCCCGCTGGCTTGGCGCGTTCGGAAATTTTGACACAACGACAGATATCGTCGATCTCTATGGTAGCCACAGATCTTTTTCGATGTTTTTTCGCGACTTGGACGACCGATAACATCTGACGTGGAATAATTCAGACAGAAGTAAACGTTCCGCGACCTCGGGCTCACTTAAGTATTATAATACTGCTTACATTACTAAATTAATTACATATTTATGAAGCAAACTTTATAACTGTTGTAGGGATTAAGCAAATTCTCATGAATGAAAAATATATAAGCAACCAATCAGAAACTTTATGAAAAATAACTGTGTCAATTAAAAATAATCTTAAACAAGATCGCAGCGGAGGCAATGGCAATTCCATGACACTTTTAAAAATGAAAAAAGTAACATAAAAACGGCTCAATATCAACAAATTACAAGAAGCAACAAATTGCGTAAATAATTATCTTTTCTCAACGCAATAAGACGTTTACAAATAGGGGAACATTTAGTAAACAATCACAATTTATTGTGGTAACTGTCGGTGACCACCCCAACATGTTTAGGTGGGACACCTGAAGGACTATTTCGGTCGAACCAGTTGCGCCGGCGCATCGTTACTGCGCAGGTGTCGGTGTGTAGGGTGGCCAGCACACGCATTAGACGCTGTTTATTAACTATGAATATAATATGCTAATAAAAGTACTTTACATTGATTGGACATTATTTGCTGTTAATATAAAGTACTCTTAATATAAAAAAATAAAAAGTATTTATAACTTAAAATGACTATGTCTGAAGTATTACGTTATTCAAATTATAACTTCATATAAAAACAGGATGTATTATTGTCACAATAACCTGGACATATAAACAAGAGGTTTTATTAGACTTCGGAGTTGCAATATACAATAAACTTCTTGGAGACTTTATAGGTACTACCTGCTGACTTTTGCATTTCTTGGTCGATAAACATAAGCTAGAGTTAGGCAAAGTCACAAAGGCTTTACAAGGAAAGATATTTTACAGTTATAAATAATTTATTCAAAGTAGGTACATAATGGTGACGTAATAATTTTCTGGCAACACTTCATTTTTAGGCAAAGACAATTTAGTCATTTTCTAACGTATGTCAATACAATAATTAAATTATTTCAATAAAATAATTACTACGGCATACAAAGTATACAGGACGCTTATCTATAAATCCCACGAGACCTACATATCAAAGGCCCGGCTGAGTCGCGTCACACTAACTTTTTAATCCTTTACCTCAGGTGCAAGTTACAAACTAGTGTGCAATAACAAAACGCAACGTATTGACATAAAAAACGAATCTAACTTCACTGTAATTTTGATAATTTTTTCGTTTGCAAGAAAAAGAAAAAATACGTGTCAAATAACATTCACTAAACTACATGAAGGATATTTAAAAAAAAAATAGAAACATGCCTATTGTCCCATTCGGGGTAAAGGCCTCTTCTCATGTAGGGACGGATCTTACTCCATTTGTGTTTACTTAACTGAAGCTATTATAGCTAAGATTATATGATAAAATGGGTTGTAGAGGACGGATAGCTAGTCGCTCAATGTAAAATACTAGCCTGGAAACCGATTCAATTACAGCTTAGGGAAAAATCTATGCAGAAGAAAAACAGGTTATTTCTTTATCTTTTTTGTATTAATATACCCTTAACTATAAAACTTTGTAATTTCTGTCGGCATAACTGGAGAAGTTTAGCACTGTTTTGTACAACAGCCAAAACTGAACCGCGAAAACTAATCCGAACTTTCGCATTTCGTTCAGTTGAACCGAAAGCTTCAAAACAAATGCATGTTGTTCGCCGAAGGTAAATTAATTGTTCCTGACATTCAGATTTTGGGAGTGAAATAGTTTTTAATGTTGTTTTAAATATCCCAGGATGTTTACAACACTGAATGGTTTGAAACGTAAATAATTTCTTGATAAACTCTAGTCATGTAGGTATTAACTATGAATTATAACTATTTGTGAGATTTTTTTTAAGGCTCCATTAAATTTGTCCTTTCACATTTAACACTTTTGTTTTTTTTTTTCACTCAGGTAATTAACTACTACAAACATCTTTTTTTTTTGTTACCGACCTATTTTTCTTTTAATCATTTCAATCTGAGAGAACTACGACCTTAAATAGAATACCAGTAAAAAGGTATCAATCTTTAACCTAATCCGTACTAATATTATGAACGCGAAAGTAACTGTCTGTGTATTTTTGTCTATCTGTCAGTTCCGGCTAAACCAGTGAACCGATATTTCTCATTCTTTTCGCAAGTTCTGACCGCAAGAACTAGCTATGTACTTTTTGCCGCGATAACCGACAAACACGCGGATGGATCCGCGAGGAACAGCTAGCAGCACAATAAATAACTTAACAAAATAAGTAGTAAAATTTTAAAATCATCAAACAATAATTACAAGTCCCCGCTATATCTTATAACTTGCGTTGATCCGTCTGTCCACAGGGCGCTCATTACACGCGATAATGAGTGGATCTATCTGCAAGTGTAATACGATCGCCATTGTGCTAAGTATAAAAATAAAGACGACAGGAAACAATACTTTATCTTATAGTAGATAGGTACTTGAGTCACGATCTGCTATCCTACAGTAATCACTAATCATCGCGTTTACAGTTAATTTATCAACTTGCGTCCGGTTGTTAAATTTGATTGGTATATTTTGTACTTGTAATAAATAAATAATTTATAATAACCTCATCTTTATTGTATATGTTTAAAAAAAACTATTCGTTGTCGAAGTATTTGTTCTTAATGTTAATTTTAATTGATTTGTATTCTTATTTATCAATATTTTTTTTGTAACTCCTCACGTTTTATTAGATAATTAAAATAAAATGAAATCTATATTTCATAAAAGAATTTAAATAAATCTCAAAAATAATATTAGTAGTCCAATATTGTGAATGCTGTGTGTAGCTATAAATAGGCATGCATATTACAAATTTAGTCTATAGATTCGTATGTAATGCTATACCTTATTAAATAAATAAGTACCTACCGAAATAAAAAAATGGCATATTAATTGATTAATAAAATAATGATTTAAAAATAATATTAGAATTTTACCCATTAATAGCTTAAGAATATGTCGTATTAAAAAAGTGAAAAATACAGTTCTCAGTTGAAAAATCAATTCCGTCGTTGATTGGTTATTATAATTATTTTAGCTAAAGGCGCTCAACATTTTTAAAATTTACTTTCAGAATGTATTTTTGTCAAAACGAATAAACTTTAAAAATATTAAAACTACATTGAAACATTGCAGCCCACTATTGCACATTCACACCTGTACAGATATTAAACTCTTGTAACTTTTCAATCAGCTCTTAACAAATTGCACCAAGCCCACCTCACTGTTATTAAATATTCATTTGGACGAAAGAAAACACTTATTTACCACTTTGTGGAGCATTGCGAACCTACATTAAACTTGGCGCCTTGAAATATAAAAATGCGTTCAATTATAAAGAGTAATATGATACACTTTTTCAAAATTCTTCCCCCGCCGTGCGGCTGTGAAAATTGTAAGTTAAAGGGTCAGTACTAAACCGTCAATCAGTTTAAAGCCGCCGTTAAGTCTAATGGTGTAAACTAGCAACAGATAAACATTTGAGAACATCTTAAAGTTAATTTGCGTTCCAGTATTCGAGGGATAGACTCTTGCGAAAGGAGGTCACAATATATCTTTTATAAAACTGGCAACACTTGTTTATTACATGTTGTAAGTGTGCGTAACAAGCACATTATACTGATAGTGAAAAACAATAACGTTTGTTATTGATCCATTCGTCAAATAACATCATAATATATAGTAATTAAATTTAATTTTTCGTATATGGACCTAGGGACGTCCCTATGACCATATACGAAAAATTTAATTAAGTAAATATACTTATGACAAATTAGAAATCCCCACTCAGTTCGCGTTCTGCAGTTATCAGTAGTATTTTAATTATGTTATTTACAAAATAATACCCAGAACGATATTGTATCGGTTTTCATATATATACAATAATATTGTTTTAATTGTGCCTAGTCATGCGTGGAAGGATTAGAAGATGGTATAATCAATGTAAATAAAGAGAATCGTTTACATTAATAAATTGTAAGAACGACAATAAGAACTTTACAGTAGCATAAATTAGATAAGCATGGTAGATTACAATGAAAATTGTATGCACAAAAAATATGATGCAACGTGAAACAGATCATAGCGAAAATTGTGAGGAATGTGCCGAAGGGAACACGACTAACCTATCACGATCAAATAGAACCGTATACTTTCACAAGTACAATTCAGACGTCTTCGAAATTGCCTTGATTAAACTTCGTAAGTACTGCAAGATTAAAGAAATGCGTTTCGAAACATCAGCAACGAATTTATTCAAGAATTCGAATGTAATAATTTCCATTTATCCACCCTAAAAGTGCTATCCAGCCACTTAAACCCACGGCACCATTAAATATCTCCACCGAATCATAAAATTGTAGGCAGTTCTAAATTCTAACAATGCGATTATTCTATGTGAATTGAATACAATCGCATGTTTTAACATCTTGACCGACATTAATGACAAAACTTACCACATATTCGTGCACATAACTCGGTTTTCTCGAAAACTCGCATCGTGATCGTTTCAGTCGTGAGTCTCGAAAAACCCTTTGATGTGTGCCCGACTACTAACGAACTATGCCGACCGATAAGACCGACTATTAGTCGGGCTAACATGCCGACAGATGTCGTCCCCCAGACTAATCAGCCGACTGTTCACAATGACAACATGACCTCAGGTCATTTCAAGCGCCTTTCATAAATACCTATGTGAGTTTTAGAAAATTCACGTTTTACAACCCTGTTTACGAAATAATTAATAGCAAAAAAACTTTCCGCCAATACAACGATTTCAATGTCATGATGAAGTAAACGAACAGTAGTACGTTCAAATCAATCAACTGGTGGCAGAACATAGCAAGGCATCGCAATAGCCCCCGAGTACCAGGCGCGCATAACAACAAGGCGTTCACGCTAGGTGTTGTTGGGAGGCGGGCCGACGCGCCAGACATTCCCTTTTCACCGCCCAATCGCTATTGATCCACCCCGTCCCCCGCACGACGCCGGTTCTCTAGCTTGCAGGGAGTAACGCGTTAGTTAACTGGGGACCATTACAATATGGACGCGTTTGACAACCTCTCTCGTACTCGTGGACGCCTGGTAAGTGAGTTGGTTACGCGGTCGCGCTTGGTGCTAACGAACCGTAATGTTGCAGGGGCTCGACGTACATAGCAAAAAGACTTCTGTTTTTGCATTTTTTAGTTTATTTCATTGTGTATTTTTCTAGGAAAATTGTCCAGCAAAAACTTATATTCGAAGAAGACAAATAAAAAATATAAATTGTAGAATCTATGTATTAGAAAACGTTATTACCATTCTTAGCTTTTTGTAAGTTTTCTATAAAATAAGCGCCACCTGCCAAATATCAGAACTTTGATAGTGATAAATTTTAACACAAGATGGCACACGATGTTCGAAGAGCCGGGAATAAACGACCTCTTCGTAGTTAGTGCGCTCCTGGTATTTTGGTGTCCATATTTGGCGCTTTCGTTTCGTCCACGGCGAGTAACTAACTAGTAAGGTCGAACGCAAAATGAATTCATAAGGATCGTTTAACATCGTTGTTTTGATCTGATTGATTGTCGCTATAATTTTCGATCAATTTTATATGGTTTTTCAACATTATTATATTTATGCCAAAGGAAACTTTACTGTAGATTGATTTGAAACAAAAATAAATACTTTAAAATCAATCTATCTTTATAATACCCTACCTAATTTAAATTACTATTATATATGAAATGATAATAAAAATAGCATTAGGCACATACTCTAGATAATATGTAAGCCTAACCCGAACTTTTTTTTGGCTTTAAAATTTGCTTTAAAACAGACGAAGAAATACAAATAAATTCCTGTTCAAACAAATGCTACTGTTTTATTCGGCACAGAAACAATTACCCCGTCTAATTTGGGAGCGTTTAAGAACCACCAAAACACAAAAGCGCGCCACACAGGTCGCGCCGGCATTAGCATTACAAAACGGTTGCGGGCCGTGAGATATGGGTCGCAGATGCGCGCCCGCGCCGACCCGCCGCCCGTAATTAGTGTAGGCGCAATACATAATTGTTTCATTTCAGTAACGCCTGCCCCTCTGACTACTACGCAAATTGTTTGCTAAAATATTAATGGACTAAATTATCCAGCGACGAATCTATTTAGCGCTACATACTGCCTCGGCGACTCAAAGGCTTTATCAAAAATGTTAGTTAGGGTCACAGGAGCCGTCGCCACACAATTACCAGATATCTACGTCTATGTACTAACATTAAACAATACTTCACAAAATCTTAAGATCTAAACGTCGTCAAGTCGTGTGGGAAAATAATCTCAAGCGCAATCTACATCCGAGCTAGGTCCTAATTAATTTAGTAATCGTTCGTGACGACTTATTCCGGCCCTAGACCCAACCACGAACCTAACGAAATCACGACTCCGCCAGACAACGATAATCGTTATTTTAAATTTATTAAAATGTCCTCTTTAAGGACTATATCGGAACGCCTATATCGGACTGTATAATTTATTCTTGCTTTGGAGGAACGCGCTAAACAATGAGGGCTATTATCATTTCTAGAAGAGCACGTTTTGATTTATAAATGCACCGCAATATCATCGGTGGTGAAAAACAAAAAAGGTTATATTGTTTTTCAAATACATTCATGAGTGAAGATATGATTGAACTTTATTGTTTGTATGTAACTTTCTTATAACTTTCATTAAAATTTAGATAAATAATTGTTGTGAACTGAAATGAGCCAATGTTTATTCAACAAATTACGCTAAAACACGCTGATGCTTTTAACAATAACTAGTTGGCCGTCGGTCGGGGCGGTTAGATTCTAAACAACATATTGTCGGCAATTTTCATGACAAAGTCTGTACAATACACCGGCATGCCGACAACAAAATGCCGTCGTGTCGGCCTGACGGCCCCTGGGGCGTCGCAATTAAAGTCCCGGTTGCACGAGGTGATAGGTGCACCGAATTGATGAGCAGGCCTTAACATTGATTAGCTTAAGATATGCTCGTATTAGGTATTTGTGTACTAGACCCATCAATTGATGGCTTCGATAATTTACCACGATATTTTAACATCACTTTATTATGAACATTGTGTTTCTGGCAAAGACTTCTCTATATGCATTGGTGATTTTAGAACTTTGGATCGCATATAAACAACATTATCAACAATAAAATCACTAAAACGCAACAAAATTAAAGAATTAACTAACATATTTGAAAAAAAGAAAAAAGCAAACTTTTGGCAATGAATATGCTGCATCTAATAATTAACACCCAACACTTCTAATATGTCTAAAACTCATTGCTTAAATATTGCCTATTGCCTGTCAATCAGAAAAGCTTGTTTAATTGCGAAGGCAAGTAAAGGTGCACGTTTTAAGGGGCATTACATCGCATAACGAGGGCGGATGCGCGGGCGCACGCCTAACAAGTAACAACAGGGCACGCCGGCGACTTTGATACCCGCTGCGCGACAGGACCGCTTGCGTGTTGCGACCCCGATGCGGTGCAAGATTGAGGCGGTTCGGCATAGCTTTAATACAAAAAAGTATTTCAGATTCTAATGATAATCTGGCAGCTAGATTTAAATATTTTAATGGAAAATTTACAATTAAAATTCGTCCAGCGCATCTATTCTTGCACTTTTTCTTAGTAATTAAGCAACTTAAGACATATCGAAAAAATTTAAATTTTTACAACTTATAATTTATTTTACTTATTTTGTGCTGATGTAAGGACAAAGTAATAGTAGTTAATGCTGTTAGTATGGCTGAATTCAGGTCTGAGAATGTTTAGTCATTGATCGTCACGCTTAGATGATACCTACCAATAGGTATCTACACAAAAAACGAATGATACACGATATGGTCCGGACAAAAGTCCTTACAAATCAGTAAATAAAATCAAGTTGCGAACATGCAAACCAATGCTTGCATCTATTTCTTGCATTAGCGCATGCCTTGGCCATCGCTCACCATTTGCATCACATTTCAATGGTGGATTTTGACGGACAACAGTACACGGTCCGCTCTAAGACATTTCTCCACGCATAGATTGACAATGTCTTACCGTTTAATGAAGCTAACTTTCTGTAGTTCACGATTGGATTGGTAATTATTGGAGCTATTTTTTTCGAAGGCAAATTAAGTAACATTTTAAGGATTCGAAAAACTGGTAACAAATACTATATAATAAACTTAATACGAAAAAAAACACCACAAGTTTGAGTTAATCGACAAGAAAATGGAATTCATGATAATTATTTAAAACGCTACGATACTAGAACTTAAATGAAAGTGAGAAAATTTACGATAAGTTGAGTAATATAGGCATAATTTGATTAAGTATATTATTATGGAACGAGGTTTAATAAACTTAAAAAGAAAAAAATCAAAAAGTAAGACATTATTACCTCGTAGGAGGTTTAAGATATTTTCTCGGTAAAATATTTAAAACCTTCTTTACAAAGGTGTTATTCTCATAGCCGCTATTTTATATTCCTTTTGTGCGCGCTAATTATACTAATTGATCCCCGTCCTTAGTTCATATTCGTATCGCGTATTCTAGATAAACAAGATTCCTTTTCAATACTTCCTCTGTAATCTGGGATTATACGATCAGATAATCCTTAAACCTGACCGATGAAATTGTTTTTAGCTTGTTGAGTGATGAGTTTGTACGTTTTTTTACATCAGAATATTTTTTTATTCTTTTTGTAGAATGGAGAAAGCTCTTATTCAACTAGTTTGGCCCAAATAAGTACATTATTAGGTACACATACGTTAAAATACACTTACTAACTCCTTATTGATTTTAACCCCTAAATGAAAAGGAAAATTGCCTTTTCAATGTTCACTATTGTTTACTATGCTGCATACGGTAGAACTTTAAAGAAGTTCTTTTTTGCGCATTATCTTTTACTTTTACAAAACTTAATTACAAAAGTAGTATCAACCATAACACGTCGATAACCAATAATCTTTCCGCCACCGTCGCTTATTACTGTGACATACTAATTAACTAATTAGCTGTTCTGTCGGACCCGTTAATGGTAACAGATCTGTCCCAGTAGAGCACGCCTTGTACATAAGGCATGGCATAGGGGACGAAGTACTTGTATAATAATATCACGAGCCTGACACTTGTATACTGATATACTGAGTACTGGTAAAATAATATCACTGAACTTTAAGAAAAAAAAACGTTTTTTTTTTTTTTTTTTATATAAGGAAAGTAGATTTAATATCTTTATGGGAGAGTGAGATGAAAAATAGGGTCATAGTGCTAAATGTTTTGTCTATGTTCTGTACGTTAAGTTAAAAAGCTATAGGTACCAGTCTAATGACCTTCAAAAAAATTCGTTTCAGACTTAAAACAAGAAATGTCATTTATGTAGAATTGCGGTGTAGTGTACGTAGATACGAGAGAGATAATTTTAAATATATCATTTATTTTCAGTTATTAAGGTGTAACTAAACGCATCTGTTATTTGGCCACATATTTCATTATTACAAGATTACGATCCGTCTAATGGCTTTAATATTAGGATAATAAATAATTTAAGCAGCAAAGACATTTATAATTATAAAATTCGCGATACTTTTCCAAACTCATAGTAAATTCTAAAACATTGTAATACAACATAAAGTTGTCTCTTCTAACATAAATCACGGCTGTTATTAGCTAGTTTATATTGAAGGGCGCGCCAATATTTATGTTAAATAATGCGCCGTTTATTATTTAATTTATTGACAATAATAGACAAACACTGGGTGATAAACGCCAAATGCATGCAAGTATTGCAAGTAGACCAGTGGTAAACCGAAACACCACGGGGCGCAGAATCAATAATAATATCAAACCAATAACACAGTTTTACATTACTCAATAAAATAAAGAGATTTTAATTAAATCTACATTCTAATTTTTTTAGGCTTACAATATTACGATTCGTTCTCAAAAGATTAACGTTTACATTTTTTATTTCAGTTTTCTATTAGATCAATTATCAAGCTTAGTAGCAATGTCTACAAGATTAACAAATAAAGATAATAAATCGTATCCTATTTTTCAACAAAAAAATCAAGCTTCAACGTGAATTCTGATATCATGCAACTCTTTTAAACAATACAGGTAGCGCCATCTCTCGACGCATCACAAAACTAATTATGACAGCTGGTTTTAACACTTAAAATTTAACTAAAAATATTATATTGTATGTATCAAACCAACATGTATCGTAAAGTTTATGTTATAATTTGTTTTATGTAATATCGTACAACACTGATAAACTTCTAAATAAACGTAAAATACTTACGAAACATAACCTTGTAACAGCTGACATCTGTCAAACTTTCATCACAAATGTTCACAAAAACTCGATAAATAAACATAAAACACGAATTTACGGCCTTAACGGACGAGAAATGTTTAAATACTAATAGAAAAAATGCATCTGGACTCGTTTTCAGCAATATTCCATGGGATTTTGAGCGTCGGAAAAATATAACCTCTCAACTACAACAATGAAAGATTTTTGTTTTCATATTTAGTTTTTGAGTGTTCATTTAGTTTAGGGCATCAACTTTACACTTTCCGTTAGTACTACATCCAATTGCAACAGAATAATTCCTGTTTTTATTACTATATTTTAGGACTACCGCTTTGACATTTCACTGTTTACACAAACACCAACAATGTTGATCACAATTGAGTTTGAATAATGTTTTCTACCTAACAATTTAGGTAGAAAATTTGAGTTTCTTATTATGGAACTATTTTTCGACCACAAATATTAACATTCAAAATGAATATAAGACTCACTTGCAGAAAATAAGTTGATATTAAACCTGTCAACAAGTCAACTAAACTGAATATTTATTTTTATGAGTTTTTCTTTCTAATACTTCTATTTTATATTTGAATTATGTATGACATTTACTTTATAATAATTATTAATATGTTATGAGAACAAAATATCATTGCCAAAGGAAGCCTTAAAATTTTGTTACAATTGGTTGTAAGCGACCCCGCACATCATAAACAAAACTTCCAACACAATTTTTTTCTATAACTGGGCATCACCAAGACCCAAATATAGATCAGTCCACTCATAATTGCCATGAACTTATACATTGTTATGCACTCTGACACCCATGCTGGTTGCAAGCAACAAGTGCTCCCTGACGACCCATATGGAATATTGCCAAAACCGGTCTCATCAACCCACCTTCTTCATTATCCCAGTCTTCCGTTTGGAGAACGTCGTGTACCGCCGCAGTTTGTTGTCAATGTATTCCATTTTGATCTTCACACGACCCTTGGTCTTTTTGCCGTTGGAGGGAGGCGATTTCTTGGGCTGGAGAGATGCATAGCCATCGTCTGTGATGTCGGGCATGGGGCAGTGGTCCAGAGACACGCTCTGTGAGGGCCGCTCGTCGTAGCACTGGTCCGAGGTCCTCTTGACGCCGGCGCGCGGCATCGGACAGGGCTGCATGCCCGGCCGCAGCCCACCGCTGCCGAGCGCGCTGGGCGGCCGGCCAGCTCCATACATCTCCGGCATCTCGCCGAGAAGTCCCATACCGTACGGCGACCCGAAGCGGTCTCGCGCTCCGCCGGGCGCGTCCATTATAACCTCGCAGTACGCCACAGTAACCGGTGCGCGCACGCGCTATGCACACTTCACCGTCCGAACGTCGAACGGAGACTAACCGAAAACGCGAAAGAACCGAGGGCGGGACTGACGACTCGGCCGCTCGGACCGCGACTGACTTCGCACGACTGCGTCCCGCGCACCTCGACCTCTATCTGTCTCTGTCTCGCGCGACGCATGCAATATCTCTGAAGCGGGATGGAAACGCAGAGCGCGGCCGTAACCCGACACATCCGTAGGAAAAGCGAACGTTCGCCGGGAACCCGCGAACGTTTCAGTGCCCGAAATCCGTATTAAAATAGAGCTTTTATTTTGAGTTTATTTCGTAAATAGAAATAATAGAGTCGGAAGTGGAGCGGCTCGGGCGCAGCGGCGGGGCGGTGGGCAGTGCCAGAGCCATATTTAGACGCGAGCCGTGCCAAATATGGCAATCGACGGTCAAATGGGGGCCACTGAAATCCCTCCTACTCGCACCTGGCGATTTTCACGTCTAATAATTAAAAACTTTGTCACGTCACTTAGGTATTGAATGATACATACATACCTACCTACTCATTGCTCATTACATTTACTTAATATGTATGTGTCGTAGGTACCTACCTACCTAAAGGCAGCTAGCTAGCCACATTATCCAGTTTTATAAACTTTTCTAAGCAATGTTAGGGCCGGCCGGTATATGTTGTTAAGTACCTACCAACTTAGGTTTACGTTACAATTTCTATTAATACGAATTTTACAAGAACTTTTCTTAACAACTATGACTAACATACCTACTAGTAAGTTTCTAAATGATAAACATTACAAAACATCTTCAATTATTAGAATATTTATTATGTTCATACTATTTATACCTACAACGCAACAGACATTCCTGTTTATTGTATGCATAATAAGCAAACGTATCCTTTTTCAGAATTAGGAATGGCTTGAAGGTTGTGTTTAGATAGACTTGTCGCATTTCTCTAGTCTGCATATTATGTTCCTACCAGTTCTCTCGTAGGTAAATGTATAGAAGAACCACCGTGAACAACAGTGGTTGTAGACTTAGTGATAGGAGTCTACTCCATCTTTCACAAAGCAGAGGAAGATGTAGAAATGTTCCTAAGTCAAATGAAAATTAAATAGTTCGTTCTAATAAAGGTAACCTACCTACCATTTTTTCTCTTAGGAGATCGACACAACTTAGAAAAATAACGGTAAAGATAAAAACGTTACTTATTCCAAAGGGTGACTGACACTCTATGAAATTAAAGACAAGTGCCACTCTTAAATTTAATTATAGTTCTAATACAATGCCAATGGAAAATAATTATTCATTTAGCTGACACACAAACAAAACACAGTACAAAAAAAAAATACTTTGAATGTTTAGATTCCAGTTTATTCCTTCCATGGACAGCATTTTTTTTTAAGAAAACTTAATTCCTGCCTGCTTAACTAATATCAAATTTGCAGTACCTTACAATGTTAAGAACCCCGTAATATAAACAATCCTATTTTAATTACCACATGCTGTCTTAAATTACGTTATTTAGAAGATTTGTTATAATCTGAGTTAAAAGATGATATATCATTATTTTCAGTAGTGTCTTGTTAATTTAGAACCGCCGTATACCTATATAGTATTTAAGTAGGTATCTATATTGTTCTTAATCTAATAACGTAATAATAAATAAGCTTAAGTTTTGTAGTTACCACCAAAACTCAATTCTACTACTTATACAGAGATGAGTTAAAATACGCTCAGTTACGCCATCTATCCCGCATTGAACAAACTAGAAGTACCTACTAAGTTTTTAATATTTTTCAACTAAAGTTGTTACTGAAATTTAGACTAAGCTGTGTACCTGGATCTTTTCCATAAAAATACTAATGATTGAGGTTTATATTAATAAATTAAATTCTTTTAATTAACGATTTTTGTATATTCAAACTGTTCTTTACTTTTGCTTTCTCGTTTGACTTGAGTGCAACTCAAACTAATTTTCCGATCCGTTTCAAGTAGGTATCTAATTTTATTTAATTTAAACATTTCATGTTTATTTTTCTATGTAGGTACCTAAATATTTTTTTCTTCATAATTTATTGCAAAATATTAAAGCGTTTCTATTTTATGGCGTTATTAGCAGAAATTTGTAAATTTTCTCAACAATCAGCAGTAGGCCGCCCACTTTTTACGTATATTGCCATGTTTCGCCTTTTTAAGTGTATTTTATTGTTCTTAGTCAGAGTTCAGTCAACCCAAACAACATCGGAAAAGTTTTAAAACATAATCTTTTATTCATACGTTTAAAAATAATGTTTATACCATGTAAAGCAAAACATGGTTGGTAAACACCAAGTATTAAAATTATTTAAATTGTCGCCTAACATAGTTTGATAACATTTTTAAGAGTTAGATATTTATCAGTCAGAAATAACATAGGATAAGGTTTTTATGCAACATTTTAAATTCCATACTTTGTTTGTAGTTGTTAATATAACAAAAATCGAAATCAAAACCTAAACCTTGCTAATTAATTTTAAAATAATTTGACATTGCTACTAATTTTTGTACAATGGCAACGCAAAGGCTAGGGAATTTCCTCATACAGCCATAATATGTTCATGGGAAATAACGTGAAATATTATTTTAATTGATAAATGTAATATGAAATAAGTGTAATATTTTACATAATATATTTAATACTTGCTTACGTGACTTAAGTTACTGTTCGATAAACTAAATGTTTACGTATATATGACGAAAGATGACATGAATAGCAATCGACTCTGACTGTATTGTTGAGTGACCGGATATCCTATAGTCAAATCCCGTTATCATCGGACCTACTTTTCCATACATTTCAAGCGTACTAATTCTTTATGAGCAAGCTAGTGTTAGAGGATAAGCAGAATTTTGGGAATGACTGGAAAAATAGCTAACAAACAGGGTGGACCAAATAGTCACCTTATAAAGAAGATTTATAAAATACCCCAAGTATTTCCCGCGATTTTTTATAGTTTAGGAGATATGAACACTTCTCTTATTTCTTGGGAATTGTGATTTCTTTTTTGCGATGATACTCTTTTATGCGTTACAAAAATGTCTTCCTAAGTATAAGTTTTGATACCATAAAAAATAACTTTAGGCTGTTTGTGACGCTGTAAGTATAATACTATAGGTAGCTACCCTAACTTTAAACAAAATGTAGTGCACTACATAACCTACATTGTTAGTCATTAATAGGTGTTATAGCTGAAGCATATATCTAATTACATATATATATTTTAACAGGTTGTTCGTGATATCTACAGATCATACAAATATTTTTAGATTAGATTTAGATTCTCTAAGGCGTGGATTGTGTAATATCTGCATACGTGGCGTCCCTGGCGGTCCACGATATTTGCTTATTTACTTAGACTAGTTCTTTCTAAGCTCTATTTCTTAAAGGCACTTGACATGCCTTGTCATTCGTGTTAGGTATTTTTTCGTGACTACATAATTAAGTATGTATTGTATGTAAACTTGTTTTTACTTATTCTCTTTTTTATTTTTGAATAGATTGTATTTTTTTTTTGTTTTATTGTAAATGCGTCAACTACAGCGTAGATTATTACATAAATAAATATAATGAATTTCGTCCATAGTCGAAGATGACATTTTTATTTCATTTGTTGATTGCCTATCGCATATCTTTATCTTATATTGAATGTATAGATATTATTTTTAAAAGAATAATCTATTGATTGTCTTGCCGGTCTTTCTCCATAAGAATGACATTTTGCAACGGAACCCAGAGTCATTTAGTTTTGTAACTTAAACTTTTCTTAAGCGCGTTGTCGAGGTTTATCAGAAATAAAAACATTTGATTTGATCCTAGTTTCCTCCCAGGATTTGTCGTTATATTTATCATTTTTCTATTTCACTAGTTTATTTGAAAATTGTGGGTTTAACCAATTACTTAATGTGGTTTTACTCGACTTCCAACAGTTCGTAACTATTTGATAAACCATCATTATCGCCTAACCACACGGTTACCTACGCTATTTAATTCGGTTGTTTAAATTTATATTAATTTAATACAATATATTCGCATGTACGTTAATTAATTTGATAAATTAGGTTAAGAATTCTGAGAAACGTAAGGAAAATGGTATTAAAATAAGACCGTGTTTCTACGTCGCCATTGTTATCAGACTTCGCTGATTATGACGTCCTTTAGGTACCCACCTATGTCCAAATTAGGTACGCGGAAATTATAGCTCTCGATATTTCCATCTAAAAATTTTAATAAGAATAAGAACCAATTCTTAAAAATATTTTCGGATGGCTTTGCGTGGTTGGGTTCTAACAAAATATATCCAATAGTATTAAACAAACTTTTTTGTAATTTGCAATGTTTGTTTGTAATTGTATGTCTTGCAAGCTCAATAGGGATGTTGACAAGTTTTTTTTAATGTCCGTCAGGAAGATTAATGAAAAATATTGGACACGTATTTTTTCTTATTTTTACGTAATCAAAAACTCACGACGATACATTGATTTGAAATGTTATATGACGTCACAAACAGCTACAAAATGTACCGGCTTGTAACGCAGCGAGCCCTCACTCCATAACTTTAATTCGCTTTATTTAAATAGTTCTCTGTTATTTCGACAAAACGAAAAATACGTGTCTAATATTTTTTAATAATCGATGTGACGTGTAAATATTTTTTCTTTTTATAATTAAATGAACAATGAGGAAGTGAATCGAAATGTCGTGTGACGTCACTTGTGGCTACAATTTTTACCCACACGTGACGTCACAAGTCCCTACTCGTAAACTTTAAAGCGCTTTAACTTTGACATTTTTTATTGATTTCATAAAAGAAATAATACGATATCTTTTTTTATTTTTTTATCAATCTGGAAAATTCCATAAAACAGATATTTTCATTTCATACCCAGTCCGCACCCCTATCCTTCCAATAGGTTTTTGTAATTTCCTATTAGCTATGTAGGCACATGTCTTAGAGTACTTCCAAAGTAGTATTAATTAATCAGTACGTTAAATAGCTGATAACGAGAGGAAAAATTATTTAAGCTAAACTTAAATAATTTTTCCTCTCCGATCCGGTAGTAGGTACCTGGTAACTTTTAATACTTATCATATCGCAGTCACTAAGGAAATAAATCAGCATTTAATTAATTTATTTTAATTATAAAACTGCAAAATTTAATGAATAACTTTATTCCTCATTTATTAATCCATACGCAAGTGTACCTACTTATTAATCGCAATTTTTTTAACATACAATTATTACGCCATCATGTTCCTATACAGGTGACGCAGAAAACGTGCGTCACCCTGTATAATGATCAAAAGTTTGTCCATAGACGTAGGTAGAACTACTAATACCGGAGCCCCGCCGAGCATGCTTTAGCGAACCCGGCAAAGGCAAGGACGGGACCGGGGTGTTTTTGGTCGGTGCAAGTCCGACATATCCCCACGTCGTACCCTCGGCGTGGGTTGAAGTCATTAGATTTTCACCACGTAACAAAAAAAAAAAAAAAAAAGGTAGAACTACTAATAGAGGTTGTTTAGTGGGTAGCCACTAAACGACCTCTATTATAATAGTTCTTCCTGTTTTAGGGAATAGGGGTTTCTTTCTATTTGATGATAATTATAGATACCTACTGGTTTACAAGAGTTGCTAGTATTAGAATGGGATGGCTTTAAAATCCTACAAAAATCACACAAATTTAAGTGGTATCTAAAACATTGACTGCGACTCTTCCTAGGATTAATAAGTATGACTCTTCTATACCCTTTTCTTATATGTTGATGAAACTGCAATTTTTTTATAGAAATCACTTAATAGTTGATGATATATAACAGGAAGGGATATGCGGACCTTAGGGAAACCTACAGTAAAAGCCAGTATATGAATACTAATCAATTGTCTTTTAATTTTTATTAATATTTAAGTTATAACTTTACAAAATCAACATAATAGATTTACCTATAGTTAACAATCAACAATTATTAATCCGAATTTACCCAGTGCTTTTCGGGTAAATATAGACATTAATTGGGTTACCTTTAGTTTAGTTTGGGTTAGTTATATACCTATATCACAAATCTAGCCACATGTACAATCTACCCATGTTTAGCATATGAGACATTGCATTCAGCCTGTGGTTGGAGGTGCTACAGTAATCTCCTTCTTTGTCATCATGTTCAAAATGTTTATCATTTTTTATACTTTTTTTAAGCTTTTCAGCCGCATTTTAGTTTATTTTAAGAAATGTTTTTAACAACCTTGACTCGTTTATTACTCAGTTTTCTTCTTTCGTTCTTTGTTCGTTACCAGCCATTTTTTATCTTTTTTAAAATGGTATTTGTAACCATTGACAGTAGCAAAATTATAAGCTATCTTATTACTTATACTTTACTTATATAATTTATTATATTTACTTATACTTTGACCCCTGAGTTTGTTTCGACATTTCTTCTCAGGGCAGTCAGTTAGGAAATGTCGACTCCAGCGAGCTCAAAAAAGTGACGTGTAAAAGTGATTGTACATCCTATTTGCATAATAAACGATTTCATTTCATTTATAACTATTTAAGTACTTACCTATAAATATAGTTATACCATAATAACTTTTACACGGTTTTGGAATAAATTGTACCAGTCACATTCTTGAAATTTATTAAAAACGGGCTTTTTCCATGTTTTGGATTAGTGATTTGTTCTTTTTAATACTTTAACCCTAACTGTTTATGAGCCAGGTAAGATTTTGGGCAATGTTTAAATACTTACCTTCGGAAGCGTGCGCATCTCACCGTCTTGAACAATATCTTCAACAGACACGTGAAGATATTGATCAAGACGGTCAGCCACGACACGATCTAACAAGAGTGTATGTAGGGCGCGGAGATGATGTTCGTAATTACCCGTGAGATCAGTGTTTACCCCTCTCTCCCCTAAACAACGTAAGTAAAGAAATTAATCTGCACAAAGGAGCCAAATTTCCCAGAATTTTCCCTCAAATAATCAATATATCAATTTCCTAATGACTACGGTCAAAAGGTTTCATGCTAGGTCTGGTCCACGCCTCCGATCAGCTGTTCCCATCATATATTGGTCAATCGCAGCGTCAACTTTCTAAACAAACGATCGGCAGGACAGGACCGGCGCATTCCTCGCCAAAACTGGCGGCGCCCGGGATGGACTTGTTGACGCAATGTCATTCAATATGCCACATATTGTAGGGGCTCCATGAGTGAGGATGAAGTGGGACTTAGTGAAGAAGTGCTTGACCTTCTACTTTTTTTTTGATTGCTAACTAAATTTTATGAGCCTAGCAGTTGGCCATATTAACAGTGGCGACATGGGCGCGATTTCAGTTCTTGGCCTGCGTATGTACATACTTCATAATGGGACACACGGAAGGTCTTAATCTAATAATCATTTGAATATTTTGTAATTCATTTAATTTTTTATATAACTAGGTTGATATTAGAATTAGATTAAGCTGTTGATATTAGAATTAGATAAATGTATAATTATAAGCCCTTTTTCTCTTATTTTCAATTTGCGTGCCCGACAGGGTCCACGATGATAGCATAGTTTTAAGTTACCACCTAAGCTTCACATTGTGGAATACAAATAAATATTGAAATTGAAATTGAATTTGAATTTCGTAGTGTTCTGATCGTTCGTTTTCGAAAAATCCCCACTGCTCTGCAAAAAATGAATTAAAAAGTAAAAAACACGTTGTATTCGTTTATAATTTAGTCATTGCAGTTGGGAACCGTTAACATTTTTAAATCACAGGATGTGTGCTTATAGGTAGCTGACATAGCCGATGCCTTTGATAATTCCATATTGTATCCAGTGACACTCGCGTATCATTTCAATTATCAAATCAGCTAAGCCGTTGAGTAGTTACGAGTGGACATACATACATATAGGAACACAGATGTCAAACACATAACCCTCTTTTTGGGTTTTGCCGCAGTCGGGTAAAAATATAGATAATTGTTTTTTTTTACAATCACAACGCCAAATCTAGTCGAAAGTTTACATGTAATTGTCACAAGGATAAAACAATCATAATAATAAATTATCTAAACCACTAAGTCAAAAAAAAATAATAGGAGAGGCAAACAACAAAATTTAGCAAAAGATATTTGTCAGAAGTGGGATTCGAACCCACGCCCACAGAAGTGGACTGCGACCTGAACGCAGCGCCTTAGACCGCTCGGCCATCCTGACATACGTATGAAACACCAAATTGAATATCAGAAATGTTTGATAAGTCTAAAAATAGTAACATTTGCTCTCTCCAAGTTTAGAACTTTTGTTACTCCTGAGCGTGGGGCTCTAAAGGTTAAATGACTATGTAGATTAAAGGGCAAGCCGAAATCTATTAAGTCCGTTAGTGTATAATATACAACACACATTTTTTGACTTTTTAAAATAATAAAAAACGAAGTAGAAAAAGCTAATCGAAGTTCAGTCTTTGTCTAATGACGTGCACTAAATGTACATAATCGTGACTTCATGAAACATTTCAAACCATGTATCTTCATGAGTTACATAAAAAGAGAAAAATACGTGATTAATATTTTGTATTATAATTTTATTTTTGGCCCTATTGTGTGTAACCTTACAGGCCTATTGAACACTCTAAATGTCTTCAACTTTAGATGGAAATAAAAGAAAGAATTAAACGTTTTTTCAAAATATATTATAGATATCTAAAATGCTAGACAGTAGGTACAGTCAAAATTAAAAACAAAAGATAAAGCAAAAATAAAGTATAATGTCCTCCAATATCAAGTAACTATTTTGTCACCGCTTTTGCAAATTACCCTTACTAAGGAACACAGGACCGATCCCATTAAAACCTTATTCATAGCCACTGCACACAGGGTGGCTGTCACACCGTCAAGTCGATGACCCTTGCCTGATTCATAGTCAAACATGGCGCATATATCTAATATTAATCTGTACGTCAATATATGCTAATACCTATTGTTATATTACATTATATATGTGCTTCAGTCCTACCGTATATAGCACGGTTTTATCAATAAAGTATTGTGTTACGAGTTAGCACGTCGAACTTTGATTAATGTATGTACTTATGTGCTGATGACATTGACAGGGATTTGATTTAATACTATTTTGTGGGGTTAGGGCTGGAGCACGTCAGAGATATTCTGTGCAACCAAAAAAAGTGAAATTGAAATCTAAATATATTACGCAAAAACGACTAAACATACAAATAACACTTTATTACTAATATTATAAATGCGAAATTTAAGTAACTCTGTCTGTTGCCCTTACTCTGCCAAACCTCTAAACCGATTTTAATGACATTCCAAGAAAGGGATACTTTTTGCCGCAATAACCGACATCCAGACAGCCGCAGGCAATAGCTAGTAGTTCCCATCACACTTTGCAACCCAATAAGTCTGCAGGAACGTTTCTAAAACTTACTTGTTCTGCTCTACTACCGTTCTACTACTTACGCTGCGTTTAGAGCCGCAGTCAACTTCTGTGATCGTAGGTTCTAATCCCACTTGTGACAAATAATACGCATGTAAACCATGGGAAACTGCTTATTATATTCTTATAAACAAATTTAACAATGCAAATTATGCAATATTACATGCTAGATATCAAATCGTATTTAATGAAAAAGGTTTAATCAGCAACCAATGAATTGCTTCACTTATAGATCAACACATATTTATGTCCATAAATAAATGTTACCACTGAAGTTTGCTTGACTGTAAGCACACTACATCATAGTGGGACTTCCTCTAAAAACCTAACTAAAATAAACTGTTTATTTAAATCTGTAATATTTTATTAATTGGATCATCTGTTTATTATATCGCTCTACTCAATGAATGACGCACTTGTTTACATTCATTTACTACTTTAATAACTATTTAGTTTTTTATCAATACCCTTAATTAATACTTAACAGCTTAGTAGTAGGATTTAATTGAATTATACGTACATGGAAGTTGACTTTTAGATATTTTTTGTACTTACTTACTTTTGTTGTAGATAGATATGTTGTACAACAGTACAAGATAGAATTAGGATTGTGCCTACGGGTACATATGAAAGGGTTTTTATATTCGTTTTTACGTATATTCGTATTAAATGTGAGGTAGGTCTCTTGTGTACCTACTGGCTTCAATGTAGTTCTCTGCAGCAAAGCATGCGCTATTTTCATGTATCTATAAATTATAATCGTTTAAATCTATACTAAAGAGGAAAGATATGTATTTTTGAATGTTTGTAACAAATAAAATCAAAAACTACTGAACCGATTTCAAAAAATCTTTGCTAATTAGAATACTACCTTATCCCTGAGTAACATAGGCTATATTGCTGTGCTACCCGTACGAACCTGGGGCGAGTCGCTAGTGTTAATTGATTTTATTAAGTTCCGGGTAGTGGGTGCCCAGTCAGTACTATATTTGGTATTTACCGAGCGATATTGTGTTGCTATGTGTTAGTAGCCAAGATTATGTAGCATCTACTGCCTATATGTAAGATACATTGGTAGTCTGCATGGAACTAACAACACAAACAATAAGTACCTACATTAGAACTACATTAAATAAGTCAGGATGGCCGAGCGGTCTAAGGCGCTGCGTTCAGGTCGCAGTCCACTTCGGTGGGCGTGGGTTCGAATCCCACTTCTGACAAATAATTTTTATAACGGTAATGATATTTAATTATATGTGAAAGCTTGTAAATTAATTATTACTATAAAATTAAATAACTTTAAGACAAGTTCTGTGTATAAGAGCTTTCTTTATTTAAATTAAAAAAGCTTTATTATCAAAATGTTAGTTTAACAATACCTCTTTTAAATGACCTAATTATAATAGTCAAAATTATCAGTTCTATCATGACCAATGATATCTTTACATAGTATAAAACAAAGTCGCTCCCGCTGTTTGTCTTCAGATCTTTTAAACTAAGTACGCAACGGATTTAAATGAAGTTTTCAGCAATAGGCAGAGGAATTCAAGAGAAAGGTTTAGGTCATCACAAAAAAATGTGTTCATAATTTTTATATTAAAAAAATAAAGTGTTCATTAAAACTATGCGTAAAGTTTTCTAGTTTATTTCATAAAATTAAACTTATTTGTCAGAAGTGGGATTCGAACCCACGCCCACAGAAGTGGACTGCGACCTGAACGCAGCGCCTTAGACCGCTCGGCCATCCTGACTTGTTACAGACATCTAAAATTTTAAAAACCCTTGCCAGCATTTCCAGTAAAATCTCCCAAATTTTCATTGCAGTGTGATCAATGGTTTAAGAATGCATAGAAAACAACGAAGAAACATAGCTATATTATTCCTTTTATTTTTAAATCCACGCAGTCTTTGTCATCAGATTTCACAATCTGGGTTATTCTTTGGGTCGAGGGGTATCAATAGCTCTACTCTTTACAAATCAAAGTACTACAGTATTTTAACCTTTTTTTTTAAACAATTAAGTATATTTAACGAAGCAACTTAGATCGTGAAGTTTTGTCTCCTATATCCTTTGCTTCTTTCTTCTTCTTCCTGCTCTTTTTCCAAATTAATTGGGACTTTGGTTTCTATTTCATAAAGAGAAAAGGAACTCTCTTTTCTTCTCTCTATTTGTTCGTTAGCCATTGTTAATCCTTCCTTTCATATTTTACTAGCTACCCGAAACGGTTTCGCACGGGTTGTGTGAGATTAAAAAAAAAACAGGTACGTTTTTCTTATTTGCATTTATAAGCAACTTGTCAAGGAATATACCTAACAAAAAAAACTGTTTACTGCAGTCGTTCGGAAGTTATAGTGTGACCAAGGAAAATCGGGATTCATTTTGATTTAGAAGATTTTATGGATTTAATATTTTAATAAGTTCTATTAAGGTAATAACAAAAAAAAATGGTAGAAGAAGACTGCAGCACTGAAAATTATTTGTTACTGTGGTGGCAATAAATTTAAAGTAACATCTGTGTTAATCATAGGTCCTCTCATAAAATGCGGTTATTATCTCGTAAGTGTTGCCAAAAGTAACTAATTATTAAAGCAGTTGGCAATGCGTTATATGACACATTAAGAACTAGCAGATTAGTATTAGTAAATTTGTGAAGAAACAGTAGCCACTGTTGTTTGGGATAATAATTAGGTATTAAATCTAAGTAGGTACATACGGACATATTCGGTTAGAAAGCTCTGATGTCGCAGAGCTTTTTAGGTATATACCTTCTACTGTCTAAATAGGTGACTTTATTTTAGGTTAGTTATATATCTAGATACCCACTTAAAACAAGTAGGTAAGCACTTATGCCATTTTACAAAAAAAAATGTTCAAAGGCTGACATATAACTTGATTAGAATACTTTTTACTCGGTAGGTACCTACCGTCCAAATCAGCTTAAAGCAAAAATGCAGAAAAACCATTATTACCAATTATTACTATATAGGTACGGTCCTGAAAGGTTTGTACTCTTCGCAACTCCTTGACAACTGAACTAAGACCCCATGGTCACCGGGTCGCTGCCATCGCTAAGTAGCGCACCACTTCCTTCTACACCGTTAACGGTTCAAGACGGAAGCGTTTGAAAGCGCTCTTAGAATAATTTAAAGGCAATTGTTCACACTACTTACGATATCTTCTTCAGGAATTATTGCCTTAATGATTAGTTTTTATCAAGATTACAGCTGATTGTGCTGTAAAATTAAGAGCCTCATTACGGTGGCGTATGCAATACGGAACGAACCTTATTACTAGTTGGCGGTCACAAGCCGACGTCGCGGGCGCGCGTCGCTTCCCCGTACGTGGTCCCCATAACTTTCCACAAGTTGGCCCTTTATCGAAACAATGTCTAACAAAACGAATGCCGAACATCGCACGAATATCGTCATCTAGTAGCCAATTATTGAGGAACGCCCCAATGGGGTATCGAAACTCTCGGAATCCAGCAACGCACTTTATGTCTCTATTCATTAAACCCGCAGCTATACTAATTAAAATTGTTTCGTTGGTGTAACGCGCGAAATAAATCCCGGATCGGCTCGGGTGGCGTGTTAGCGTTTTGCTTTGTTTTTCACTTGCTACATATTTGTGGGGGTCTGACATTAACACCTTCGGGTTGGTGCGTACAATGCGCGACTTGTCGGTTGGTACAAAGGCGTGCATCGATTTGCGGGCAACACTTTAAATATATCGACGTGGCTGACAATGCGTTTAGCGGAGTCGTAAGTAAACTAGCGCGGATATATGGAGGCCCGGGAGCTTTGTTCGCGAGATCGCATCGGTTCCGGCAAATAGAACACGTTTGTTTTGCACTCGGTACCCGTAACCCGCCACACTCGACCACTGGATTTGTTCGATTTATTGCGAACACTTTGTTTCGCTATGCATCGTTACGTTTGCGCTTTAATTGATTATGGATTAATACGCTACTTAAATGGAATCTTGATTTTAGATGAAACAATGTGTGGTATATTTAGAAACTGTATTTATTTAAGAATGATGTAGTATCAAAATAAGATAACGGTAGATACAGGCAAATAAACAAGCAAAGGGTTTCCCGAGATAATTTTTGTGTAAAGATGGTTGAAAGGTTGGATACAGTAGTAGTACTGTCAAAGTACTCTGTGGTACTGTCTATTATGTTCCTAGACATGATCATTATGAAAAAACACTCGACAGATTTTTAACTAGAAATTCAAGTGAGGTTTGAATAAAAAAGTATGCAAATTACAAGAAGATAGATTTTTTATTTCACACGGCCGTTACCTACCGTAAAACTATTATTTGTACCATAGTTTCAAGTTAAATATGACATCTGAAAAACGGCTTGGCTTAAAACCGACAGCGTTCAATTTAAAAAATATAAAAACTAATTAATTCTAAATTACTTACCGAACTTCACACCTTATCCTCAAGCTAACACAAACTACTCTGATTAAAGCCCACAACAATGGATTACAACAAACATAAAATTACCGCGCGCCTGTGACTATCGCCCGGCATTGCTCGCATCGCGACGCGCGCCCGTGTACATCGAATACCATTCTTCTGTCCTGGCTGAATACTTTTTACCTTTATTTTGTTTTTAAGAAAAATTGGAGCCTAATTTAAATTATTGAGGTGGAAGAAATATTGGCTGGTAGCGGGTTGTGTTTTGTTTTTATTACTAAAGCTATTTATTGGGTTTTGTAAGGTTTCTGCTAAGATTGTTTTTTGTTTAGTTCGGGCTGGACCTTCGGTATTACTGCGTATTACATTGAACGTACCTGTAGATATTTCGGATACCTAAAGTAATTTTACTATCCTACTTTTTTGTTCTTCAAGACCTTTAGATCGAGACCTTTTTGACTTTTTGACCTTTTAGATAAGACCTTTGCTAAGCAGTTAGACAAATTACAGGCTCATTTGTGAAGTGAAAACTCGTTAGGTGCGTTGGGCATTTTTGAGATGGGAAAAAGCAATTGAATTCGTTACCCTGTTACCATTATTGTTACCGACACCACGGTATATAAGTATCTAATATTGTGATTGTTAAAGTTTTAATTTCTGTCGGCACTCCCGGAGTACCACTGTTTTTTTTAGTACGCCATATAAAGCGTGATTATTTTCATCTTATTCAGCCCCGTTCTTATGTAGAAAACCAATATCTTTGTGTATGATTTGGTTCATCATAATTATCCAGAGTGCAATCAACCCACTGCTGTGCTTATTTTTTGTTTTCTTACTATATTTACGCTCAAGGAAACTTCTAACTTCACCAGAACTTACAATTCCATTTAAATATACAATGTAATAATAACTAATTACTTACAAGAGCAGATAAGGCTATAGGAATCACATAAGGCAATCTTACCCATTCTTTCTCTACCAGTTTAACGCGAAGGAAAACAACTGCAGGTTTATGGTAAAATAAAACATATTTTACAAATTGATATGTCTCCTTTTATTCACAGTATATATGTACTATTTACACACTGTACATGATCGCAACAAATTAATCTATTAAGTACATACTTTATACTAAAACATTTATCTACACAGTTACAAAAATGCCAACAAATATTTATTTTGGGTATTCCTTTGCATTATTGAAGGAGAGTTACTTTGGTGGAGGATATCAAAATAACAGTACATAAATATTTAAAGAAATACCCATTACAGACAATAAAAACAAATAGACGAACATGCATACATATTTATACGAACGCCAATTAATAAACCAACGAAAGTTGAAACATTGACAAAATCCTAAATCATAATTTTAAATATTCTGGTATTTTCAGATGATAATATATATTATAAAAATGCTGACAACAAACATTGTGAGACATACGTATCTTTCAATTCAACTTAGATATAAAAATGATTTCGTACAGTCGAGCACAAAAGTTTTAGAAGACAAAAATATAAGTAGATACTTATAACTGTTATTGGCAGTCTTCAAACGGCGTTTGTGTGTAAAATATTGTTATAAGACAATGAGTAGCCTTCAAGCTCATTTCATTATTAAAAAAGTTAACACAAGTAAAGTACCTACATACTCACTCTTCGTCAGATTACACCCAAAAAGTTGACAGTTTTTTTTACATACTCATGCATGCACCCATTTAGACACAAAATATATACAAGAATGTATTTCTGTGACATACCAATACTTTTATAATATGTTGGACAACTCACACACAGCCATCTGATCCCAAACTAGACAAAGCTTGTATTATGGCAACCAGACAACTGATATTTCTAAATATATACATATGATAGATAAATTACACGTAACTAAATGACCATGCTGATCACGCAAAGATTTGTTCTGGGTGGGAATCGAACCCACGACCTCCGGTTTAGCAGTCAGGGTCAATAACCACTAGACCGACAGGCTAGTCAGTTATAGCGCCTGTTCATTGTACAAATCGTCCCATTCTGGTAAGATTCCAATCAAATAAAACATTAAACATTACTTAAGCATTAAATAGCTGCTTCAGTTGCAATAATCCAGTCCCGTAAAAATAAATACTGTTAGAAACACGGCAAAAAAATTGTACAAATTATAAATAATCGTTAAAATTATGATAAATATGGTATTTGATTTTCTTCTTACAAAAAAAAACTTTATACAAAAAAAAATACAAAGACTTTTATACACGAATGTACTTGGGACATGCGATACATGTACAATAAAGTATAATTTATAATAGTGTTAATAATAAAATATCTTAAAAATGAAATAATAATAACAACTGAGTAATGATTCTGTAATTTATTTGTAAATAAAGATGATACAAATAAATTAATTTCTCATAACATTATTAAAATTTAAAACTATATTGTCTCATTTATTTTGTCACACTCATGTAGGCCAATCCTAATCATTCTATTGGATAAGTTAAAAGTGACGTTGATCAAAACTTTAGAAATACGTTACTTACATTTTGCGTTACATTTAAAGGTGAAATACACGGTCATGTGACTAAAATCATCATCAATAGGGATGTCGACTGGGTAAGAAAAATAAAACTCGGCGTAGTCCGCAATTTAGATAATAATAAAATATTACACGTATTTTTTGCTTTGTCAAATAACAAAAAACTATTAAAATAAAGCGAATTAAAGTTATGGCTTAAAGTGAGGGCTCGCTACGTTACAAACCGGTACATCTTGTAGCGGTTGTGACGTCATATGACATTACAAGTCAATGTATTGTCGTAAGGTTTATGATTACGTAAAAAAGGAAAGAATACGTGTCCAATATTTTTCATTAACCCATATGCTGTTTGGCGGCGACCGGTCGCCGCACCACCTTCCACTTGATTTGAACCCTTTTTTTTTGTGTTTAGAGTCTACTTTTGTATGGTACAGAGGTACAACTCACAATCAATGGGTTAATCTACCTGACGAACATGAAAAAAAAAATTATCAACATCCATATTGTAGCTAAAAGGGAACTGTGTTCTCATTTGAAAATCAGAGTTTTCTTGCAATAACTAACGATATAAAACATTACCTTTTATAAAATAATTATAAAATTTTCAATTTGTTCATTAACGTAGTAACCTATACGAATCTGGTCAACAAACAAAAAGCTGTATTTAAAATGACAGATTTATTTATTAAATAATTTTTGTTCAACATCACTTCGTACTTAGTTCACACACACTACCTAAAATCTAGCATAACGTCTAAGACATAATAACATCAGTCTGACTTCTGACAGTTTTGGTAACACACAACGCGACATAGAGCTTCCACTTAATTAATTAAATGCGAATTATAAATACATCTCTGCGACTAGTCGTTTAGGTCTTTGGCTAACATTCAAAAGAAAACACCTAAAATGTATTTATATTATAATAGGTAGGGTTCAGTGAAGTACAAAATGCTCATGAAAATATGAAAGTTGAAAGTCAACTCTATTATTATAACAATAAAGTGCAAAATGCAAAACATTTATAGTGTTTTATGAGATGGTCATCATGGATGGAAGTTATGCGACCTTAATGGAGCTAAGGGGCAACGTGTAATGTTAAATAATTTTCAACTTTATCAACCTCGTTATAGGGTTAATTTTTAAATGTTATTGAAGAGTCGTTCGCTCTGAGCACTTGATTTCAGCTGACCCTACCACGCTAGCAGCATATTTCAGTCTGTTTAAAATCATATGTTTTTAAACATTCGTATCATACAAAATGGTTCACGATTGAAAGTAATAAACTAAGAATAAAAACTAAAGTTTCTCGAAAAAATTAAATTCTCCTAAAATTATAAATAAAATCATCAAAATTATGTTCGAAAAATTATAAAAATTGAAAATATACGAAATATATTTTCAGTATGTACTTACAATTGGTGGAACGAAAACTTTGTTTTCTTATAAAAGTAAAAACCGTAGAATTATTTAAAATTCATTTGTTCACAAATAAATTATACATTATACATTAACTATAAAAAAATCTTTATCAAATTGACAATTTTTGCCGTCATTTAGCAATAGATAAAACCTGGTATATTAAAACCAGTTTAACTATTATTTCCCATAAAGTTATTGAATTATTACGTTGGAATATAAAGCGGTGTATTTGCTCTCTATGAAATCGAACAAAAGTTCTTTTTAAACCTTATATTAAACTCATAATTATACATAATTCAAATAAATAAAACCCCATTGAAAATTCTACTATTTACTTACGATATAAGATGCCTAAAGAGCAAGGCATTTATTATTATTACTTAATTTCGATACCTACTCAAATCCACCGATCTAACGAGTTTTAATAGCCAATCAGATAATTCCGATATAAAATCATAGCTGCTTCTCCAAAGAAGCGTCAAAAAAAAGTATAACAAAATACATATAATTTCGAATAAATATTACACGAATCTATACACCACTACTGTACATCGTGCACTCCTCACGTATATCTACACAATTTAAAATTATTAGGAATTAGATTACTTCTTCGCGCAAGCACCGATATGTAAAGATGGACTATTTCTCTATACATCTATGTTACTAACCACTAATACCTTCACTAACTTTTAGAATATCATTTATTTACTCATCTAAGGACAGATGGCATTACATTTAACACTTACACCCGCTTTCTAAAACGATGATCAACAAAAGCATTAGTTAATAACCTGTCAAATCTAGTGTTAACTCCTGTGATTGGTTGTTAGTCTTTTGGTCAAACAATCACAGTGGTGATCAGTTGATTAGACAACAGGTTAAATTGATCAGCCGTCCTGAAACCGAGGGATAGTATTCTCATCCCAAATTTCTGTCAAAACACAATCATTTGCAATTTGTTACACCTATTTTGATTTATAATATACAAACCAAAGACACAAAACACTATTTTTTTTTTTTCTATTTACCTTATGTTAATGACTGTACATATTTTTTATTTTATTTTTTGTTGTATTTTGACAAATATTTGAAACAATACATCGATATTAAATAGTAAGAATTGACATGAAACCAATTGGGGATCATTTACTAGCTACTTACAAACTTATTGTCATAGACAAAATTATGATCTACTGTAAAAAAGGAATGGCAAGTACGAGGTTATCTTTAAAACTACTATTTATGGATGCAACTAGATGTAGAAAAACAAATATAAAATTAGGTATCGTTCCTTGTTATTTTTATACTTCATGTATTTTATTGTGCATTGATTAAGTTATTTTTAAAAGTAAAAAATGGCAGTTAGATTTTTGTATGAGACTAATATTTTTGTAATACACTCATACGGCCGAATACTCAAACATCAATCAGTTTTAAGTTGCCGTTAATTCTCGTGCTGTCCCTGTCATTTTAAAGGGTAAAGTAGCAACATATAGATATTTAAAAATTTCTTAAAGTTGCGTATCAGTATTTTGGGGTTACACAAATTATATTAATAATATGTTAATTAAAAACACCAACAACAGATAAATAAAACCATTTCAAAACATATAAAACGAGCAGTTAAGACTAGTTAAGTACAGTTGCACCCATAAATATTAGCACAAGACATAGAATTGTTTGATACAATAACTTAACATCGCTAGTGTACTGTAAGTGGATATGTTTTAGTTATTTAAAACGTCAATTAGAAATCAGGCTTAAGCGTTATATTTCCTAAGAGTTGCTTTAATTGGATGATTAATAAGTTTACAACATTCAGAGTGTTTATACAAAAAATATTCTCTAACTTACACCTAAATTCTAGTAAAAAAGCCTCTAATTATTACATTTTTAAAAGACAATGACAAACAAGAAAAATAAATCATATTGCAATTAAGTCAACCCTTAAGAAACAATGACCCTGATTCTGTAAACACGCACTAAACTTATTTTTCACTTTTTCACTTGTACATAATAAGAAAAGGACAGGCAAAAATAAGAGCTGTCAAATTAAGTTCTAATTAAAATTCTTATACGAATCTACCGACACGCAGAAACGTGTGTTAAAAACACAGTGATGTTCGAGGCGACAACTAGTTTGGCATTTCTAAGTTAGTTTTTATCTATTACCCTCCTTTTCTCACAGCGTATGTTAGTAAAAGATAGCAATGATTTAATTTTGATTTAGTTTGCGTACAAGAGAATCAGTGCCATTAACGATCTCTGAATAATAATTCCCAGTTTATAATCTACTCTTAGATTGCTTTCGGTACTAGAGACAGGAGTTTTAAACATGAATTACATGACGTTGAGTAAAAATTTGATCTATAGAAAAAACCATCTATGATATTATGTTTCAGCATATAATAATATTAATAAACTCACAAACTATACCCGCGATCGTATAATTAGTAATGTATAACGCAATAATTCGAAGGCGATTAGTAAGCTCACAACACAAGTCCTTAAAATAAGGGGGTAAGGGACCATGAAATATATTTACTGTCAGTAAATACATTTCCTGCTGACTGTACGTATACGGCAGAACAATCTATTACAATACTCCCGAAGAGTTTTAAAAGTGCTGTAAAAAACTTCGGGGAAAAAAAATAGCACAAAAAAATATCAAATATTTACAAATAAATTAACTTTGGTAATTTGAGTATTAAATACGAAAAATAATAATCTAAAATTTAAATTGTGACATTGATGCTGAGATGATGACTGTGAAGTAAAAAATGAAACATTTGAATATACTTTTTATTTTTTTAAAGTTGTCTGTGATACGTATCTTAAAAGCCTAATTACTTATTCTAACGAAAAGTTATCAAGCCCTTTGTCATAAAAAAATAAATAAAATAAAATCATTTGAAGGGTAATAGAAAATTCTACCGTAAACATACAAGGTGAGGGTTGAGTCAGGGAAATTAATAAATTAATGGCAGTTTAACACTACATACCCTGGTGCTGGGACCAAATCCCATTTTTATTTCTCATACAGCCTTCGATCAATTTGTTATTGTCCGTACCACCTACGTTCCTTTAATTCTACATTATTATATCCCTTTCTTATACATAAACTTGTATTGAATCAACGGTATGTACAGTAAAAAAGTTTCTCACGATAATTTTATAAACATTACACTCATTACACAGACTATTTTATTCTATACTTACAATATTGATACGACGGCATTTACTTTTACAACATTCATCAAAATAAATTAAAGTAAGAGACTTTTTTACCTTAAGTTGTTTTACGAAATTAATGTCACTCGACATTTTGGAAATTTTTATTATGTATAGTGTATATTCTCGGTTTCTGAAAGGCCGTTATAATTATTGGAATGTCCACATATGTGATTATTTGACCAAAATACGATCAATCTGAT
This sequence comes from Diachrysia chrysitis, assembly GCA_932294365.1. Lineage (NCBI taxonomy): Eukaryota > Metazoa > Arthropoda > Insecta > Lepidoptera > Noctuidae > Diachrysia > Diachrysia chrysitis. The sequence goes on along the minus strand of OW028651.1, from coordinate 12,106,182 downwards.
AGTACTTTGGTCAAGTCATCATAGTACGGGACATGAGATTTGACAGATGACATACAAATTTTAATGTTGCCATTTCAGAAGCCGGGAATATTTTTTACTGTCAACAATTTTGCACTCAACAATTAAAGGGTATGATTTTAGAAAGTTTTTAAAAAATCATGTTGTTACTTCAAAACTGTAATTGCACGTTCTGAAATGTTCTTACGAAAAAAAAACTTGCTTTCATGCCTTATAGAAGATTTTCCCTTGTTTTTTGCCTCAATTGGCTACAGTTTTTTTTTTTTTTTATTATTACAGTCACCGAAGTACATACCGCCAACACAACTGGCCGGCTCACAGGGCGCCTATATCAGGGTAGGCGTGCGGGACTCCAGCCCCCACCTCCCTGTACTGCAGCGGGTCGGCGCGGAACTCCACCGGGCGGAGCGCCATGTGCCCGTACACTTCCGCGAAGCGCGCGATGCACGCCGAGCGCTGCGACATGTGCCGGGCGTCGGCGGACAGCATCTCCGTGTTCGTGCACTCCGGACATTTAAACTTTTTGCGGGGCGTTACCTGGAGCATAGAAATCGGAATATTGAGTATAGTTTAATAATCTATTATAGTTCTTTATGTTATACATAGGTTCTTGAACTAATGACATGTGGAGATTTTAATAATAATTATGAATCTGTAAAAGTTTTTAATATTTTTCTGTTTAGCACTTGATTCTACTAACGCTAATTAGTCGTTTAAGTTAGTCGAATCTAGCAGCGAAGCATAATAACCTAAGACCAACACGCATAGTTCTTTATAATTCACTCTTCCACAGATATTTTTATTTTTATATACAAATATCTCAATCAAAATGTTAGGTACAGTAGCATTATTTAAAATATGTTTGTATATTTTAAATAATGCTACTGTACCTAACATTTTACAATCTGATAAAATGAATTTAATCAATTTTATTTCATGATTAAAATCTTATCTTGACAAAGTATTTATTGAATTCCACAACTGTTAATCAGGCCCACTGTTTTTTTTTAAGTATTCATCAAGTCCTTTCGGCCTACAGGAGGCGAAGTGGTATGTCAGATTCCCAGCGGCTAAAACCACCAGGGTGCTTCTGCCTTCCAATAGCCAGGGACCAAATGAGAACGGATTTGCAAACTACAGTGATCCCCAGCAGAAAATAACTGTACCGTATTTAACGTCAACAGTTTCTCCGACAAGAGCTAATTTAACTTCAAATTCTCCTCCTATTGATAGTAAGAGGCTTAAGTTCAAAGTGGTACCTTAATAGGCGCCTTCCTAGTAACATTGGCGACTAGGAAGTTCATGGCTATATCCTCGCAGTTGAAGTTGTCGTCCACCCAGCGCCGGATCTCCGCCGGCATCTTGTACGTGTAGTACCACGACCAGATCTTATGGTGGAACGCGGCCCCCGTTAGCACCTGCAACGTATGAAAATAGAGTTATAACTTTGTCACAATCACTTACAGTGGACCCCCAGTAATACGGCCCCTGTCTAATCCGGCGGCCCCTGTAATCCGACATGCCTATCACTGTTGATCAGCACAACACCATCAGTCATCAGTTGACAGCATCTTTGATTTGTAATTTGTCAGATTACAAGGTACTCTTATTCAAAATACTCCGGAATACAGGGGGTCTTAGGCAGTACTCTACAATCCGACAAATTCGATAGTCTGACATCGCCCTGTAAAACTTTGTCGGATTACCAGGGGTGGACTGTATTTACATTACATAAAAGACAATGTATGTGTGTATTTGTGTTCACCTAAATCTCGAGAACCGTTAGCCTAATTGATATGAAAGTTATCACACTTATAAAGGGCGACATGACCACTCCAACGAACATAGTTACGTTAGTTCCAGATAGGTGGCGCTGGTAGTATAGATTTTTACCTTCTGAACCATAGGTCGAATTGTAGATTTTTTTAGGTAAAGCAATGCGCACCGGGCCTCAGCTAGTAATAAATAAATTAAACTACTATTTTAAAAACTATTTATTAACGTATATTAAAAGCTTACTATCTAAGTAATTTAACCTACAGTAAACATTAGATAAACATTTACTTCCACAAAAAATATTATTTTACAAAGAAATAAACACGCCAATTCCTTACGGCGAACTATTTTATATAACTAAGACGTGCCAAAGTAGTATGGACAAAACAAAATTATGGAAGACTAACCCCAGTCCCTTGTAGGACAAGGAGGCAAAGGAAGAAAGAAGAGAGAGAGTTGGATAATTATTGTAGGAAAAATCACCTGGAGGAGATTATTAATTATAAACGTTCTCCGACCTAAAGATTAGGCATGTGCTTGCTGTACTATTGCCATCTTACCTAAAACTGCAGTGTTGCTTCAGTTTCATTGCTAAAATACAACACATTAATCTAGACTAGACATAATGGGAGTCGCACTGTGACTGAATGGTGGCCAAGGAGAGTTCGAAAGAGTCAGGGACGACCGAGAGCACGTTTGATGACATAGTTAAGTTAACAGGAATCAGATTCATTAAAAATCACAATATAATCGTTTCTTTCAAAATAAAGTATAGAAACCCGTCTTAAAAACTGGGGACATAATAAATGCTGGCTGGACATTGTCCAATCCAACAAGTGTAATAAACATTTCCGGCCTAAACTTTTATTTTTCTCAGAATCACAGTCGTAATCATTCTATATTTGTTTGTTTGTCATCGTGTTTGTTTTCAGAGACATATCAGCTTTCAATAAATGTAAATTAATATTTATATTAAAGTGAAATATTAATAAATTTATATTTAGGCTCATGAGCTGAAACCTTATAGTAAAAATAAGTAAGAATTTTCTTTACTCTCTTTATCAGTTACATGCCAGTTTTTTCGCAGTTTTTCTTTATACACACTGCATTGCAGGTTCTCTTATCTACCTACATACATATAGAAAGACGTGAATTACAAACTCTCGGCACAATTGCCGTCAATTATCTCATTGATGTTGTTAGCCGACAGTGGTGCGGTCCGCATAAATCGCATTCAAGCATATCTTAATTAGATTTAATTGGATTTTGTTTTATATATGTAATACATATTTATTCGTTTAATATTTAAACCAAATGCCTATTATTTCCCGAGATCGTACCTAGTAGAAACACAAATCTTATCACCAAAAGTCAGCTATTTTCGTTAAACAAAGGACTTTTACCTAGTTTAAAATTTAAAGTCGTCGTTGATTTGCATTATATTGCTTGGTAGGGAATAAAGGGTGGACGAAGCAGATTACACAATTATGTCAATCATCTCTAATTACTTTTACAAGTACACATATCACTCACAAAGACTTGAAAAACGGAAGTGTATAAGCCGTAAACACGCGATTGAGGTACTTGGCAATTGAGTACAGCGTCAGAGTGACTGCACATCATCCGGTCAGTAGATCGTTGTTATGAAGGTCGCATAACTGACCAGCGGGGCTATTCGCTATGGCGGTTGTCAACAAAGGCGATAATTGCTTTAAAAAAAACACTGTCAAAACACAAATTTCGTATCGTCTAACTTTGATAACTAACTAAATCTACTACAACGTAGTTGGTCACCGACTTTAGCCGATACTAAATTTGCGTTTTTGCCGTTATTTTTATTTAGTAAACATCACTTGGGTTGTCAACTAGAGATAGCGAATAGGCCTACAGGTCACATACATTTTGTAGAGGTAGAACTGTATAATTTAGTTATTTATTATTGTTTTTATTATTCTTTATATTTGTACTCCGATATTGTGAATGCTGTGTGTACCTATAATAGGCATGCATATTAATAAATAAATAAAATAAAAGTGGAAACATCACATACATTGCTCTGAACCCAAAGTAGCTAAAGCACTTGTGTTATGGAATTAAGAGACAACGAAGGTACCACAAACACCCAGACCCGAGACGATGTAGAAAAGTGTTTTTCAACATTGACCCGGCCGGGGATGAACCCGGGACCTCAGAGCTGGCGACACCTTGCAAACCGGTGTGTACGCCACTCGACCACGGAGGTCGTCATATAGAAATATTATTAGAAATATTGTAAATAAATTTAGCCTATAGATTAATACGTAATGCTATGTATACCTTAATAAATAAATAAATTTTATTACAACTGTTGAACAGTGGGTATGACACTTCACTGTTTCGTTTGTCACGCTGTTAATGACATGTATTGCTTGACCCAATATACATCAATAAATAATTGTTGCTTCTCCCAATAAATATTGATATGTCTTGATTGAAACAATTGAAGTCTTACCGAAGATCGAGCTCGAAGTGCAAATAGAATGAATGGAGCATGTACTTAGAAACATATCAGCTTATTTACAATCTTTATTTAATCGTATTTTTAACAAAATTTATTTTTTACTTTGTATTTAGATCTCTCGCAAGTCTGCTGTAAGAACGTTATATTTTGGTTGTGTTTTTTCAAATTAGAAGTTGTATTATTAAAATTATCAGTTTAATAAAAAACCTGTGCATTGATTCTTCTCATATACGGCATGTAACCGAAGTGCACGGTCATATTTGAAATCCTGCTTTTACCCATAGAAATGAACAACTTTCTCCACGAGTAATAGTCCATTATGGAAAAAAAATTTGGACTTACCGAACTAAATTTGACCAGCTGATGATAATTATTGTGTATGCGATACTCGATTTATTTTTTGGGAATTGTCAAGGTTTCCTTTAAAAAAGTTGTTCATTGCTAAGGGCAGAAGCAGTATTTCAAATATGACCACGCATTTCCATAGCAACTTGTAGAGATATTATTATTTTTTAAAAACACTTGCAGATTTATATATGAAAATTATTGGTAAACAAAATAATATGAAAGCAGGTCACACGGGCGGGATACACAACGGTCATGCACATGCCTATTACAGCTAGAATCCAGGGCACTGATAACTAACACAGATTAATGCCGATAACTCTTAGCGTACGTATCGTAAACTATTTTTACTCAACGCTGGTATGTCTCATTCAGGTTTTCAAAGTAGATATGCTAATCCATAACTTTGTTTGAATATATATATTTAATTTATAAGATACTAGTTGTTTCCTGCAGCTCCGCCCGCGTGGATGTCAGGTATCACGGCAAAAAGCAGCCTATGTACTTTCTCAGGCTCTAGACTATATGTGTACCAAAATTCATTTAAATCGGTTTAGTAGTTTTGGCGTGAAAGCGCGACAGACAAACAGAGTTACTTTCACATTTATAATATTAGTAAGGATGAAATAAATAACGGAAATTGTAGTTTCTAAAATTTAATTAATTATGCATAACTGACGAACCCTTTCATTGAATGACTCGCATCCATTGCTGAAAACTGCATTAAAATCCGTTGCGTAGTTAAGAAGATCTAGGCGTACAAACAGCAGGAGCGGCTAAATATAATAAATGTGAACTACAGCGTGTTTTTTTACATGGTTTTGGCTACTAAAAAGACATGCAGCATAATTTAATAACTTTGATGACATTATTTGACCCAATTTATTTCATAACGGACGTAATTAATATTTCAATTAAATATCCTAATTACTGATTAAAAACTTTATTTTTATAATTAACTGTCCTCGTATCGTTGACACCAGTTTAATAAATTGCCGGCTAATGTGTTTTGTATATGATATTATTGGGTACTGTTTAATTTGCGTTTTGAGAGTATTATCGGTATTTTATTGGATTATGCAACACGCGGTCAGATAAATACTTGTATTGCACGTAATTATTGGACTGATAGCCTGACTGCGCTAGTCATTGGGTTTTAATTTATTTTGTTATTTGTAGTACCTACATGATTACGTTTACAGTGTAATTTAAAATTACTATTTGAATCAGCCTAGAACTAAGAAATAAATGGCTTTAAACTCATGAAACATTTCGAAACGACTCTTACAAGAGGTACGTAGATACTAAACACAGCACGCATAGCCGAGTGGTATAGGTCACCACGCCAATTACCTCTGTGCGCGACGTGCCGTGGGTTCGATCCCCGCATGGGACAAGCATTTGTGTGACCCACAAATGCTTGTTCCAAGTCTGGGTGTTCTTTGTGCATGGGATTTGAATGTTTGTGAAACCCCCCGCGACACAAGGATTTAATTCCTTAGAGCGGGATCGTTTAAAAAAAAAAGACAAAAAAACGACTAACGAAACTTAGTATCTACTCATGAGGTCTTAATACCAAAAGCGGTATATCTTAAAACCAGGTTTAAACCTCTTTATACTATGGAGGTAATATATGTTTAAACCTGTTTTAGTTTTAGATAAACCGCTTTTTGTAATAAGAACGGTGAAGTTTACCTAAACGAAATCGAATGAGTCCTTTTTGATAAGCCTTGCCTATTTTAACAAATAGCACTACATTAATTGTGAACTTAAACTTACCATAGATATCTGATTGGTCCACTCGCTGTGGTATCGCCACGAGCTGGTAGTGTTGTCCCACACGTGCAGTCTGGACGGAAACCCCACTATGCGGTCGGGGAACTCGCGCCACACGTCGAAACTGAAACATTAACAACCAGTATTTTTTATAAATACTTAATCTTAATAGGTTGTCAAACATATTCTGAAGAAAGTGTCTATACTTACTATTCTTTATTTAACATGAGATTTTTTCTTTATAAATAAACAAGTTGTCGTTTTACAAGCGAGTCGCATTAGAAATTCAGAAAACAAATGAATTCACTTTTGCTAGTTACTTTCTTTCGTAAGTATAATTAGGTTCCTGATAACCTAGACAGGGCTAAAACATAGTCTACTATGGTCCCCTTTCTTTCGATAAGAAAAACTAAAGGCCTGTTCTATAATTTAAGCAAAATTATTTTATTACAAAACAGTTATTAATTAAAAGTAGACGAAAGCGTTTGTTCAAAGAAGCCCTTAATTCAAAGCCTATATGAATATAAACATAATACGATTCTAAATCCATTTCGAAATTCTCAATTACAAGGTTTATAAAGAGCATTTAAATAAGGAAATTGTATCTTTGATTTTATAAACAGGAAAACAAGATAACTCTACCTTAGCTTGATTTACTATCAAAACGAAAACAAAATATATCACCTACTTAACATTCTGCACAAGTTAGGAGCGATTGAGAGAAATGTTACGTTGTAAGCACGGCAAACGTGCACACACATACATAGAAGGTGCATATGTACATATACGTACATATTCTAATACATTGTGCCGCGTAAATAAGTCTAGGTTTTACAGAATGAAGGCGCAATTCCAGGAGATATTTCACCTTTGTATCAAATTGTATGTAGATAGTAGTCTGATGCATATAATCAAACTCTTTTCTTTGCGTCCCGAGCGCCGCCGGTCGGCAACGATCTTGAGACGAAATAGGTACGGTGCTAAACGATTTTTAAGTATTTATCCTTGATCTTCAGATTTAAATGGTCTAATTTTTAGGGTAAAAGGTTTTAGGAAACTCTGTCTAAGATATTAACCGTGTCTTATAACTAGCTTCTACTCCAGAGTTCTTTTTCTGTTCATTCGCTCTTTTTCTGGGCTCTTAAGGCTATGTACACTAGTTGCTTATATCAAGATTAGGACTATCGAATGCAATAAAATTCTCATCAAATCTACGTTCCAGAAATTTGCAAATTCCAACAAAATCCCTAAGTAGTTTTATTATAGAGATCGTTTATAAACTCACAATGTTAACAAACGGTATAAAGTAATTCTCGTGAATAATATTGTAAAACCAACATCGACAATCAACATTCCCGCCCTCAAAGTTGAAATAATACAAATTCGTAAGGTTGATTGCCCCGATAAACGATTGTTCGCGTTATCCCAAAAATGTTAGCATTCTAATAAAATTCTACGAATTCCAAGAGCCATTTAACAGAGCCATGTTCTACGAAAGCAATTTATTTGTAACTGAATTATAAAATATCAGACAGATACCTACCTCAATTAGTTTCGTTATATCATTATGTTAACCTATTAAACCACGTTCATATAGAGTGATATATTGAATAATGATGGGGTATTAACATGACAAAACAACCATACATTTACTTATAAGGTATGCAAGTCACCTAAAAGCACTTTATAGGGCGTAAAAGCTACGCTCAGTCATTGTCTGTAGTTTTGAAAAATCATTTCTACCTGTACCTTTGAGCTTTGAACACACAATAAACAAAACGCAGACATAAGTTTTTAAACAACATAACATAAATAAATAAATAAATGTGGACAACATCACATACATTGCTCTGAACCCAAAGTAAGTAGCTAAAGCACTTGTGTTATGGAATTCAGAGACAACGAAGATACCACAAACACCCAGACCCGAGACAATGTAGAAAAGTGGTTTTCTACATTGACCCGTCCGGGGATCGAAGCCGGTACCTCAGAGCTGGCGACACCTTAAAAACCGGTGTGTACGCCACTCGACCACGGAGGTCGTCAGTATAATACCATTTTCTAGTACCTAATACAAAATAGATAACATTAATCTCTCAACACGATCAAGTTAGGTCAACGTCTGCAAAACTATTCTACAAGAGAATTATCTCGAAACGTTAGCTGTCTCGTTGAAAAGGGGCGTAATAAACAAAACGTTGCTCCTCACTGCTATCGCAGAGTTCGCCCGTGTCGAAAAATAAACTGAATTATCAGTGGAAATTGTACAGACAGCAACAAATGTTGATGAACACAATAAGATTTAAAAACCACCACAACACAATGAAATGTAATAAAGTTGTTGTAGCGACTAAAGAACAAAATATCTTAGCATGAAAGGTTAACGCAATGATACAAATTTATAAAAAAGACAACTTGTAGCATATTGTTGTGTTCAGCGCCTTTACTCTTCAATCATTTTTAATTCCAACACAATGTCAATGCAAAATTGATAGTAGTTTAGCGGTCACGAGATTCGTTTTCTTGTGAAAAAATACTGTCACAGGAAGCTAACTGGAATCTAAACATTGACAGTACTTTTTTGTACTGTGTGTTGTTTGTGTGCCTGCTAAATTAATAATAATTTATAATTCATTTAACAGGCAAAATTGAAATTTATTCAAGAGTAATGGCAACAAACCCCCAGGTGTTGTTTAAACCTGATTATGTTCATCAAGTTTTGTTGGTGACTGTACTTATACTATGCTTAGTGTACGTCGGAAATGTCTCTCAACCAACTAGTCCGGCAATATCAGTCGTTCGACATCGCGAATCTCAAACGCTATAACGGCCTGTCTATTGCTGCTTACTTCTTATGACGGCTTCAACTAATCGTCCATTGGAATTAGCGCACCGTGTTGTAGATATTGGTCAAATAATAAGAATGGTAACGAGGTCAACCTTTTTACTATCCTGACCCTTGGACAGTTCGGAATACCTTATTATATACACAACACAATATCTCTGAAATTATGTACCGCACTTGTTATTTGCGTGTTTCGAGTAATTAATTATATATAATTGAGGTAGTAATAGTAAGATTTTATGTTAGGCTTATTAACAAAATATGTCCGTCATTCCTAAAAAACAGCTTATAGAAAAAATCGGCCAAGTGTGAGACGGACTCACGCATAAAGGGTCCATTCGAATCATGGTACAAGATTTATGTCATTATGATCGATAAAACATTACACGTGTCTAGTAAAAGAGCCCCCCCCCCCCCTTGATTTTTAATTTATAGTTAGTTTTAATTTGTTGTTATAGCGGCAACAGAAGTTTGTATTTCTGTAAGTAATTCTAACTGTCTACCTTTCACGGTTTATAAGATACAGAGCCCGCTGACAGACAGGCGGAAGGACGAAAAGTGGAGGCTTAGTAATAGGGTCTCGTTGGCACCGTTTGAGTACAGAAGTCCAAAAATAAACACCGCTGCTAAAACGATCACGTAACAATCTATATACATACCAAATTGCGGAACATAACAAATTTTAGTATCGAGCATTGAGTATTCAATAAACGGCTTCCGAGAGCAAATCTAAAGCATCAGTAAATAAAGACATAAAAGCAATACTGTGCAGAGATTTACTAACTTTTGCGTTGAATACGTAAGACTCGTAAACATAAGTCAAAGCGTATCAGCTGATTATCGTGATAACGGGAGTCAACAACCTCATTATAATAGGCGGCTGTTTATCGTTCAATGCAGATAATATCGCAGAGGCCTTTTCTTTATTCAGAAATCATATTAATAAAATAAAAACTGAATAAGATTTGCTTGTGAACGTCGTTTTAGAGAAAATATATAGATATGATTATTAATACAGGTTCAGGTTTTTTATTAAACGTTTTTAATTATCTTGATGGGGTTTCATCTTTTAAAATAATTACGTTTTTTCTATAACATGAGTAGACAGAGTATAAAGTTGTAACTGAAGTTTACGTGAATAGAGGATTAATTATGTAAAAGAAGAGAGAGAGGAGAGAGAAAAAAAAGCAAAAAATAATTATGTTAAACGGAAATTATTTAGAACAATGACTTAATCAGCGGACCGCTAAGTTTTGAATAAATTATCCGTCCACATAATTAAGGAATCGCAAGGAGAAGTACTCTCTTAATGCTTCAGGGAAATAGACCCCTCACTAAGATAACGAATAATTTAAACATACCTAACCTAAAATGAGGCGACGGAAATACAGAAAATATTAAAAATCGTCCTTCGATTAGTAACAATTTAAAATGTTTTCCTAAAAAAAAGAATGCTTAGTGATTGCTGTTGTTTATGCGAATGTTAAACTATTGATTTTAGTGTGGTTTTAACGAAATTTATAAAATAATTAAGAACCGAAATAAAATAGGTTTATTTTTAAAACAGTAAAAATTATTAATATAATAAACATTAATGCTCATATACATAGGTATGTCTTGAAATATTCTAAATTTCTCTTTGTATTAAAGCTACCACTTATCTCTAATCGGTCATGTTAGCGACAGCGAGTTTAGCGCCAATGAAAGTACACTCATGCACTTTATTACTGACAAGCTGCATAGGGTTGGCACTTAATATTACTTGTATATTTAATATTAAATACCGCCTGTTGGTTTCACTGTCGCAAGCTGTCGCAGATGCTACAGTAGAGCGTCTTGAAGATTTCGCAAATAGTTTTGGTAATGTACTCATTAAATTTGTCAGTTGCATATTGGAATCGACAGACGAAATAATGTTGTTAAAGTAAACTTCTGCGTGCACTTTAAGAATAAAAATTGCAGTGCAAATATTTTCATAAAATCTTGCATCAATTATATTATTTCTACCGAAACGTATCGTGGTTTGGTAGTGAATATGACACTTTGGTACATCATAACATCTATTAGTTTTATAATTAACACATTTAAGAACAATACTAGCCCAGGATTTTTGTCGTATTCCAGGTCTCATTTATATTAAATAACTTTATTTAAAGACTAGTGCCAACCCTAAGCAAACGCATTAGATGTCGTGACCAAAGACTATCATTCATTTTACTTTCAATCGTAATGTATTAATGTTATGAATGAACAACACTTCTGATTGAAAATAGTTTTTTATTGAAGTGGGGACACTCAACAGTAGTGGTTTTAAATAAAGATATAGTTAAATATTAAGAGTTAGGTACAAAACAAAAAAAAAAAACGCTGTATCCTGAGGTTTTATTATTTCTAAACATTATGAAAAACATACCACACGTACTGGACCTTTATTTTTTACCTACACGTTTAATGGAAAAACAGCACCGTGTTCCATTGCTTTTATTATTCTTTTTGCACCAAAAAGGTCCTCATATTTAAATTAGGATCAACCTACACACAAATTAATTTTAAACTACATTGAAATAATCTTTATGACGCTTCCTACATAACAAAACGCATAGAAATATAAAGGATTACTTCATTTAATTATATTAAAACAGCATTTAGTAACAAGAGTAGCTTTTAGGTTTGAGTAGCGACCTCGTGCAAGCCAAGAGAGCGAACGAAGAGCGGAGCTGCGGCTTCATGCGCTAGAATAAAATGTTCTCTTTAACGCCGCCATTAAATAGGTTAAAAATAAAAGTTTTGTTTTTAGCCTTCAGTAAAACGATAAAAGTTTATTCAGTACAATCGTTAAAAGTGTAGTTAGTATTTTTTTTTATCGATAACTTTAAATTAAAGTCCTAAAGATTATTAACTATTTCTTAGTTTTATGGTTGAATTATAGCTAAGAACACTAAAAAACAAAACCGTATCACCCATTTGGAAGCTTCAATACCAAAGACATGCGTGAACTCTAAATTATCTATTTACTTTTTTTGTCTACCTGCCCTGTACCAAATTATTTGGGGTCGACACAATATGTGCTTTTCTTCTATTCATTCCTACTAGACATTTATTGGAGCAAAATCTGAAGTAAAATGTAATTGAAAGCACGAAACATTCACTCTGTAAAAAGCAAACATACAACAAAATTGCTTTTAAAAGTCTCTTCATTCTTCCTCTTAAACAATTACAACCACAACCAGATTTATACTATGACTTTCACACTAAATTCGTTATACTGCAACGTCTGAAATGCTTGCTCATTCCTAGTTGCGAGTTTCTAAAGCAATAGCTTTCCTCAAACATCGTCGCCCTAAATCTAGTTGGTTTGTTTTGTTCCAAGGCCGTGCTCGCAAAAATATTTACAGTTTAGTTCAATAAGGTAAATGTAGCGAAACGTTGTGGGTACCTAACAATGTGACTTTGTAACTAAATGTAACCAGTATACGAATCACGAGGAGTTTTAACGTAGTTCTTTTTAGGTTACTGATATCTGATATCACATCTTTAAAATTGATAAAGTTTTTAATCAAATCCATATGAGTCATAAGTTTGTAATTTTTTTTATACAAACATACTGTCACCTAAATTTCGCATGCTCAGTACTGTGCATATATCAAGCGCGCGTCTAATCGCGCATTAACACTCCGTTTGATTAATACTTCGCGGTAGACTAGCTTCTTACATTCGGCGCCCCGCGCAAGAACATAAGCAACACTCGTCTACATGGAATCCTAATAGGCGTTTGCAGTAGTTACCCGCACATCGCCATCGTATTACATGCTAACGAAAGATGCGCCTGTGCGCGTGCCCACAGCTCCGAGTCAAGAAACCGTAGTATACATTCTGTCTAGTGACTTTAGAAGTTACAAAATTATGTAGCTTCCAGCGAATATAATTTTTGTGGGTTCTATCACATGAAATGTTTTGGGGACGCAATACAAATAAGTGTCTTGCCTTGTTCTGCGCGCAAGGAAGCGGAATATTGTACTGAGCAGTGGTACCCAACAGCCCATTGAAACTTCGTATGAATGGAGGGGTGGGAACGGTTTTAATGCGTCCTAAAAACTTAATAAGTATAGCGCGCACGTTGGCAAAATTCCGTGCGAAATTCTGCTCGATCCTGGTGAAGTATGGAATAAAAAGGAATGGCGCGCACTACCGATTAAAAATCGAACGCGGATAATAACTGTGTAGTTTCCCAAAATTTATTGCGAGCGTTCTGGCACGGAATATTTATGTACAGGATTTTTTGAGAGAATGAAGTCCCGTGCTCAGCTCAAATAAATCCGAACGAGGGATACGCTCGTTGTCAAGTATTAAATCGTAGACGAGGGATCTGGCATATGTATCATCTTCAAAGTAACTTGTGTTTTGGATACGAAAACTGTGTGTCGTTATACATTTTATTTTTCAGGAAGGTTGTTCTTGCTCTTTGGTGATGTCGAATGTCCTACAAAAAAGGGTTTTGTAAAGCGGCAATAAAAACTAATTTCCACAGAGCAATTTTCAAAAGAAATAAAAACAAAATTTGCTAAAGTTCGGAGCTTTGAAGCGGAAAACTCTGGTGATAACATTTCTTTAACCCTTTAAAGTTGCTGACTCGTAATAACACCCACGAAATTCTCGAAGGAGATTGTCTTAAGATGTATGCAAATAGAAGTGTACAGCGTTTGTATTTTGCTTGCACTAGCAAATGGAAGCAACGGCTGTGAATGTCTGTTTTACATGAACAAAAACTGTTGGGTTCTGGTAAATAGTGGTCCAATATAATTGGACGTTGTTATGCAAGAACAACAAAGCGATACAAATAGCAAAAAAATCATCTTTCTAGAAAATGTAGAGTACTTTGTAAATTATTCCTTTATTTAACGGAAATTAGCTGACAGTTCAAAGCCTTCCTATTAATCAATCAAAATGTTTTCATTTTACGTAAACCAATTACAGGCGCTTATGAAACGAAAACAAACGCTTTCAGGATCTTTTTGATGTTATTTTACACATTTTCCTTTATAAAGGAGATGCGAGGCAGGTCCTTCATATTTTCTACTGTTTTATTAAATTCATGAGTTACCAACTGCTTAATTAACTACCAACTGTTGTAGTTAGTTTAGTTTAAATATCGTTTTAGCTTGGTTGGGAAATCCGAATTGTTTATGGGTAATGGTGTTCACAAAGAATCGTGAGCACCGCTGTCTCGTTTGCCGTCTTTCTTATAAAAATATAAACTTTTAAGTTTTATTAAAGGGCGAATTAATTATTATACGAACGAATCAGGGTACTGTCTGTATATACATAGTTGACCGTAATAAAAATTGCTACGTTTAGGGTGGCACTTTTTTTTTAACTTACCCAAACTCCAGCTCGTCTGGCGTCAGCATAACGATATCGTCGTCAATAGTCAGTTGACACTCAGTCTCAATTTCATCGTATGGAAAGAATCTATTTGACAACTTGTTCTCTTTGGTTTGTATCACTTTCAACGGCTTGTTAATCACTGGCCATTCGGATGCTGAAAATAAAAAAATAAAATTAACATTGTTACAATATACCCTTGGGTAACGAATTTATTTCTTGATAGCCTCGACAGAAACATGTATGGCAAACACGAAAATCGAAGGAAAAGGTTTTTTTTTTCTAGATTTGTTGTATCGTTACAAGCGGTTGTATTGCCTATTAAGAATAATCACAATTATTATATTTTCTATCCTTCGACAAATCGGTCTCCCGTACTTTCATACTTATAGACCCTAGACAAGTTATTCGTCCTCCTAGTTCGTAACTCCTAGAGACAGACATTAAATGGTGGCTTGACTATTTACATAAGATATGTACCTTATTTACATAAGATAGATAAGATTACGCAATGACGACACCTTTGCTATTAGACAGCGTTTGAAACTTCGCCGAAAGAACCAACAAACACAACGATTTCGCTTTTGGATTGGACTTTGCAACTAAGACCTCTTTTAAAATGCTATTGTTTTAATTTATTTAACGTAATGAAACTCTTTGCTACAGAAAACAATTCCGATAAGTTTTGTTTTCCAAACAAAATTCTGGGTTAAGTAACCTTAAGCGTTTAAGACTTTTTTAACAATGTTTTACCAACAGCGGCCATTTTCCACCAAAATAAAATAGCACCAAATTAAACCTAAATTGTCTTACGTAATTCGCAGCTAAAAATAGGTTCGACCTTATAAGGCCAAAGAATTTATCTATGAGACCGCGTAGTCTGTACAATAAAAAAAAAATCTTTTAAGACCATATGACAAATGTCTGCAGTTGTCCAAACAAAAGCTTAGGACCCACACTTGGACACTCGGAAAAAGATTTAGCGAAGCATTCTCTAATACTGCAATAGACGTTGATTTGTCGCAGACATCGGTCATGTACAAGGGCTATAAGTCTCGCGGTTAAACATTTTATAGGAGGACAACACTCGGACACATAAATAAATCGTACTCAATTTATTACAGTACATAACAGAACAAAACTGCTTTAAAAATACACTTAAGAGCCTTGTTTTAAAAAGTTAAGAAATAAAGCTGTAAGTGACATAAATTTTTAATTAAAAAGGGTTTTCTCGCAACTTTTACTGGAAAAGGAATTATTTATTATTCGTTTATAATGCAAATAAGACTTTTATGAAGCCATTTGTACGCCTCACTTTTATTTATTTACAAGACTTGACAGTGAATGCATAACGCGGTCCCATCCTGATAAACATATTTTGTCGTGCACTTGCATATGAACTAAGTACTAACAAACAGTATAATACACACTTCGTGTGTTAACGATATTTCCATAAATGTAACATATGCATATCAATAAATAATATCACAAGTTTAACGATAGTTATTTATCAAGAACAGTGAAAATGTCAGGGTATACGCGAAGGACATAATCTGACCTTTTTGAGGAAAGTCCTTTAAAAATAGATGTATTAATAAGAGACTCGATAACAATGTAATCGATCAATAAATTAGAGTAATAAGAATATTGAAGAAGTAAAAGTAACATTGATCAAGATAGAAAAGTCTGGAATGGAATCGGATAAGATTGTAAACGACAAAGACATAAGATTTACTAGATAAAAACAAAAGATTATCGTATTTTTATGTTCTTTATCTGGTAACACATTCTTACCTACTGGTTCGAAATTCCAAACGTGTGATTAAATTTTTGTTTCTTTTCTTTGTTTGTTTACAAATGATCCAAATTGGTAAGTAACCAATTTGGATCATTTGTAATCTGACAATTAAATAAATTGAATTGAATTGAATTTACGGGAAGACTAATCCAACTGTACGTATTTCATATGCAGAAAGGTATCATTGTTTCGTTTTTGCATTGGAAAAGCTCTGATATCAAACAACAACAGTAAAATGGGTTAAGTTTTGAACTAAGTGACCCTAAAGAGTACCTACTGAAAGAGATGAATATTACATTTTATTTCTTTTTTTTAAATCAACAGACAGCCGTTTTAAACTAAACTAAATAAAACATTAAACTAGCCAGTGTTTTGTTTTATTATTCTTTTTTTTATAAAATTGAAATTGTTTTAGAACAGATAATATTATGATTGGTATATTTTATTTCAAAGAGCGAACCTAAATGATTAAAAGCGATATGTACTTGCTCAACTGAATTTCAATTAGCGTTTTAATTATTGAATAGACCCGTTTTACGGTATCAGTGAACAGTAATTAGAGTGAAATGTTATTAAAATGACGGTATTGAATTAAACGAAGGGTAAGCACGTACTTAAATATAATGAAGACGAGGCGACGTAAAATATGGATTCATAGATTACAAAGGTAAAACAACTCTCATGCCGGTTGGGCAGAGGATGGGTGACCGTTTAATAATTTAAGCACCGAGTTAGCTCCGGGTTTTAAAAAAGGCCTTAAGGTGTCAGTTGCGACTGTCGGATCAATGATCTTTAAGTCATTGCTAAGTCTAAATCATTATACTTTGACAACCAGTCTTTTTGAAATCAGTAAATTTTTTGATGAATCTCATGAAATATAATACTAACGTACATCATTAAAATGTACCTTTGTCTTTTATTTTTACTAGAAACCCGTAAGCAAAATTCAGTCTCTAAATAACTGTTTAAAACAGTGATTCATTTATCATTCAGTAAGGATTTCATGGCTAAACCATTTGTCTGCTATTGATGTTATTTGGCGTGGATACAGCTTAAGCCCTAAAGGAACGGATAGGACCTTTTTAATCCCCCAAAAGCTGCAGAAAATGAAAGCATGAATACTAGGATAAAGAAATATTAAAAAAAGAAACAAAAACCAAATAATATTCCGACCGTTCCTAAACATAGTTACAACAGTAGTATTAAAGCCCAGTCCTGTTAAAATATTCAAAAGTATACCGTAAATTAAAAATAAAATTATAGGAACATGAGATTTTACAAGAACAATATTAAGTATTAAATAAATAAAAACTTGAACTACAAATTTGTAACTAGAGATAGTTACTTTAACATTGATAACAGTATATTACCCCGATACACAATTTTCTATTCGTTTATCCTCCTACGATATTATTGATATTGACTAATACCCAACAATTTTGATGTTTGTTTTCCAATTACTTTCAATATCCTAAAGGTCAATTACTTATATGATTAAGGGGTATATCGTTGAAATAAATATTGGTATATTTACAAAAAATATATTTGAACTGATTCTTTTTCTTTGACTGATTCGAGGAAAAAGCTAATTTAATCATTGCGAAAAAATCTTATCATATGAAATAGAGATAACATAGTTTTTTTCTCCTTATATTATTAGATTAGAAACGAAGGATTCCGTTACATTAGCATACAAATTACAACTTTGTTATACATAAAAAGTGAAAATACGTGTTTAAGTAAAAAAAAAAAACGGTACGCTACGTTCTATTGGCATCAAACATTAAATAATCGGGATCCAATAACTGGCACTCCGTAAAAGTGACCTTATTTCACTTACCATAAAATACAAATTCGATGCCTCATCAAAAATTAAAGATTCATCATGCAAAACTCATTCTAATACAGACTTAGGAAGTAAGCAGTAAGGTTGAGATTACCTTGTCGTGAGTCTATGATTTTACTCCCAATACTTTGTTTCGCTGCATGCGTATTGATATCTGGTTTATCTAACTGATTTGCACGTGTACATATTCAATGAGTTTTTATTGATGTGTACATTACATATTCAACAGTCGAGGTGTAGTGATGGAATTTTATCCATCTGTACATTTACATAGTAAAGAGTACTAGTAAATAATATTTCTCGCCAAGCCCTCGAAGGGACATAAAAGAACTTTATAAAGGTCGAGATTTTACAAGCGTTTCCCGGCTTGAGGGGATTCTGTAAAGGGTGTATTGAAATTCTGTAAAAAGGTCATGTACGTACTGTTTGCGGGTGCCGCTATTAGGTCCTAATACAAAAGAGGGCAAGCAATTTATTGAACAAAATTCCATATCGAAAAAATTGGAAAATGCAAACGCTCAATAAGAAGCTATCTACATTAAATAGTACTGGCAATACGCCCTCGATACGATACAGAAAGCTTTGTAATTGATAGCTTACGGAGCATCTAAATTGTAACGTATTCGTATCATTTAATATACTCAATCAAAAACCGTTCTTATTACAACAACATTTAGTTCCATAATCACAAGATAGAAAGATGAATAGTAAAACAATTTAACATTTCAAATGCTGAACAATTAACATGGAGGAGTTAATAGCAAAACAATTAAGTTATTATGCTTTCTTAGTTTTCAAAGAATTGTAAGGTCATTATTTATAACCGGAAGATAAAGTGGTTGTTTACATGAAACAATGGTGGTTTTAAATGGAACTAACGATGGTACAGTGCAGGTCTGTCAAGAGTCCAGTTTTAATCCTTACTTTTACATTTAAAGAAAACTCGCGTTTCTAGCCATTTTAGTACAATTCTAAAGAGTATTTGTTCCTTTTCTTTCTTTCTTCTTTAAGGAGTTTCCCCTATCTATTTAAATTCGGAACTTTGAACAGCCAGCTCTGTTGAGGAAATCGTTAAGATTTCAACATTTACTTATATTTAGACCTCTTTCGATACTTCTACTAAAGATTATTTCTTTATTACCTCGTATCTTCCAAACGGCTGGACAAATTATGACAATCAAGGTATCGTTAGATTCGTCTTAATAACCCAAGTGCACTTGGATAGCTATTGCGGACTTTTTACGTAGTATTGTAAATAATTTACCTACTCAAATATATACTTGTATGTTAAAATGTAATTTGGTATTGAGAAATGCTATAATAAATAATTATTATAAGATGCCTCTGCAGATCTTAATTTTTCTTAACAGGGTTTTTTTATATCTTGTAAAATAACACCGTATGTTTCCTTATACCGTATTTTTTTTGTCTCGAAAATTTGTCCGGGGTCATTACAAGTCTTTTGACACATTGTCCCCTCATCAGTTTCCTATCCGCTCTCTTATTTAAGGATGGCACAATACATAATTATGTATTTCTAATTCGCCCTCCCTGCTATCCGTCATCTGAGTACTTATTCCGTTCCTACTCGTGTCATCATCGCTCATCGATGGTCACAGAACCGATCCATCTCTTTTTCGGCCTTTCAACCTCTCATGTATAGTGTCTTCGTTAGTAATTCCATAATCATCTTATGAGTACTGAACGAACACGCGATAAAATAAAAGTTGTTTTTATTTGTTTAAATATAATAAATGCTTTTCGAACAATCTTTATTACTGTAGTTGAATCTACACCGTATTACTAATTCATGTTATTTGGCCATCAACCCTTACCGCAGTGAAATAATAACGGAATATTCTACAACTATTTACGCGAACTTTGTGTCAAAGTAATCAAATCAACGTGCGTATCGCGTGTCACTTACGAATACCATTATAAACAACAAACATAAAACAATATTACTTCGTACAACACCTACCAATTCTGAATGATACTATAAACGAAACTCGTAAAATTAAAACTGAGGTACGAGTAAATGAAGTGAATCACGCTCCAAGTTATGGGAACAATGTCAAAATGATGAATACGTTTTTGTCATTTACAGCAGAAAGTAAATGGACCGAGTCCATGTGATGTAAGGAAACCTTCCTTAAAAGATCCTTTATATGAACTTACAAGGCTATTGTCTTAAGTACAGTAAACATCCTCAGACGCCTTCTGCGACTAAAAGGTAACGAGAATGAGTGACTTTCTTTTTAAATTTTAACAACCAGAAAAGTTTTCTTTTGTTTTCTAGACTTAGCTTAGCTTTTGCAGACTCATGAATAAAGAACACATTTCTGATTAGATAACGAAAAATCGAAGAAGCAGAGGTTTTTAAAATATTCCCTCCAAACATGGCAGTCGCAAAAATGCAAACACAATTCCCAAAATAAACGTTTCCAACGAAACTGTAGAAAAATCATATCCCGATACATATTCTGATAGGAACATCTATTTGCAAACGGCTGTACGATACACAGTACAGGAAACTGAATAGTTTGCTCACCGCATCTTTAAAATATTGAACAGAACAATCACGGTATTTAGGTCACCTACCGTTTTCAGTATTATTTCTTTCTTCGTGTGGTTAATAACTAACCTGGTGTAGTTGTTTAGGCAACATGAAGGTCTGACTTACATATTAGTATTCCTATTTTGTTTATTAACAGCAATAAACCTACATTTGAATATGTAATTCTAGACGACGAGTCGGTAATAAGTCACTTCACATCTGTTAAATTTTGAGCGATAACCCTGTCAGTGCCCCGTAATGTCACAAGTTTTAATCTCACCCTGTCATCTGTCAGTAATCAGAACCCTTTAGGTTAATGTTCGGTTGTATAGGGGCGGGAGATTTTGTAACGTTGGAAACCACTTTAAATGTGTAGTAAAGATACTTATTACTCTGACAAGTAAAAAAATATTGGTAAAAGGGAGATGTTTTGCAGGGTAAACTTTTCGGCGGCTAAATATATGGAAGCTTTTAAACGCACCTTGTTTTTCCATACATTAGAATATTTGACGTTGGAACGCTGGAACTAAGTACCTGACAACGGAGATGTGTGCAAAAGGTACCACACTTCTCAAGCCTATAAGAAAATCAACCTATTTTTGACTAATATGTTATGACTTATACAGTAAAAATATTCGTACTGGATAAGTAAAGTTGTTTTTTCGGGAAGTAAAATAAAGGCATACTTACAAGGAGGCGGCGCCTTCTTCTGATTATTCCAAACTACTAGGATCTTGGCGAGGCTCGGAGTCCGCACCAGTTTGGAGACCAGCGCGAACAGGCTCTCAACCCGGTCGTACGTCAGTATGACCGCGGTGAAGCCGGCCGCCTTGGACGCGGTCACGGGCAGGAAGAGTGGGTTAACTGGACCATACTGCAGAAAGAACATTATTTAAGTACATGTCAAAAGTTCCGAAATGCATTCTAATTTAAAACCCAAATGCGTTGTGGAATGTAAAGTGGGTTTATGGCGTAATAGAGTTAGTATTCTGTATACAAAGCTTTACAAATAATTTGTTTCTTTATTATTTGTAAAAAAAACACAATAAGATTTTCCCTAAAAGGTCTCCCTTATTTCGATATCATTATCCCACGGATTGAATAAGCAGAATTGCTAAAGTAATCTTTCATGGATAAGGGATTTAAGGCATCACTAAATAAAATTCGTACAAGTTTTTATTATACCTATCGATAAAAAAAACTGAAATACTTATAACATACTTTGGTGCCTATCTACTAGATAATTTTCAACTAGGAAGTTAGTAAGAAGTAAATTAGAGTTAAGAAACTGTTGTGTCGTTATTAACAAAAGTATGATAAAGGTATAAACGCCTACGCCACGTCTTCACGATTTTATATAAAAGCAAAAAATCTGCAAAAGCTAACTTCAGCTATTAAAAACGCGAAATGTCATGATTCCAACACGAAAATTGGAATTTGATTGCGATTTTTAAACGCACCCAACGTCAAATTGCTTTCCTGCCCTGAGGGATGTCCTGGAATACAAATAGAATTGTGTAGTTTTTTCACTCTAAACATAATACAGGAAAACAGCATAACAGTGAGACGTGTTTGAAAAAGGAAACAAACAACCGGTCACCGACACGTGCCTGAATAAAAACGAGGAAATTGTGCTGTCTCTACGACACCAGATGATAGCACTGTGATGGCCAATAATGTGTGCTATTCTGCGAGGCCCCTTCGGGTATAGATACTCATTATTTGAACGGGAGGACTCAATACCGGATCGTAGAATGGGATGAAGGAGCTTAGTATACATACAAACGGCAATGTCCCTGAACTAACTCGCTACGGGTATTTCGTAATATTGTGAGGGGGATTTATGTTTGTATACTCTCTTAGAACTCGTGACTAATTGACTACGGCATTGATCACTGATGTGGAAGACCTGATATGAAGATTTGATCTGATTTGATGTCTTTTATGTTAAGGCAAAGTATTTGGTAACATTTGACACCTACTACATGCTGTCGAAAACAAATGAGATGTTTCATTTCTATATAAAATGCGACCTCGATAACCTCGACGCTCAAAGTGACGCACCAAGTAACCCAAAATAACCTTTGATTGTATAAAGTAGGTAGTATTTTCTATCATAACATCAAATATTTTTGTCACAAACTACTTGAATGTAGTAAACGACCACAATTCAAAAACTAAATAATCAACTGAACTTATAAAAGTATTTACCTAAAATGAACTATTTATTATAGAAATAACAGAGCCAAGTCGCGCTCGACGCTTGGTATTGACACACTCGTTACTTTAGTAATGACAAAAGACGTCATAACGCTTATATTTCTCGGCTAAATAAGCCTCGCTTCCTTCAAGATTTTTCCTTATTCAAGTGTAAGTCATCGCGATAAAAGCTTGTTTCTTTGCGTCTGCTCCCACTCCTTGCTTCCTCACTTTATTCAGAAGACGAAATGAAGTTCTTTATGTAAAACAAACAGCTACCCACCAAATTAGAGTGCGCACGTTTGTTCCTGAAGGTACCCGTATGATAGGGGTTGCCAAGTATTTATACATCGACGTATGTCGGCTCTTTGACTGATTCCCGATACGTGACGGGGCCTCAAGTGCGTCGTACCTTTTGACCCAATTTATCGAGGACAATTTTATGATAAAAGAAAGTTCACAAACTTTAAAAATTCGAAGAGAAAACCTCGTTCGGATGGTTCTTTTTATTAGAAGCGATGCGAATATTATGCAAAAAAGAAATCCTTTGAAGGAACATTGAATGGTGTTGAATCATAGAAAATCGTGACATCCCGCGGAAGTGTGCACATCTGGTAACGCTAGTGTCGCAGATATGCCACATGTTTAATAAACCAGTGGGATGCCATATGAGACCGAACTTTACCGAACATACGTATTGTTCGCATTTCTCCTTCAACTTTTATTTTCGAGGACTTTTATGTATTTGAATAAGAATGAAATTAAAGGGACAAGCGTTGTTCATGTCACGGGTACTTCGCAAATATACGACTAGGAACAAATATATGTGGGCCGTGCAAATATTTGATCCGATAAATCAAACACGAAGCTTTGGCCGCAGAGAGAGAGCGGACGTTACGTTATGGCATGGCGCACGCGGTTACAAAAAAATACACAGTTGCGCAAATTCTGTGTAAATAGCTGCACTCCCTGTATAGTTAAACTAGACAGAAATATATGACTTTAAATTGAACGACACGGAAGAAAAATCGTTCACACCGTAAACGTGGAAACCTAGAGATTTACTGAACAAAAGATTTGTGATCGCTTTTTTATAAAAGCTATTTTTATTGCGAAATGCCTGCTTAGATATTATGACGTCACTTTTATAAGAATATGACTACTAACATGATTTATGATAGGCTTAAGTTAATTTTATAATACAACGATATATCCTGCGTGTTGCTATGACACATGCAACTATTGTAACTATACAAACGTAATACATTATTTGCTTTTTTACCTTTGTGCTACGATCATAAAATTATGCCATGATTCATCAGTAAGTTTAAACGTGAATTTTGTTATTTTCTATCCTTGTCGTTGCTAAGCAACGCAAACCTGAGGTTCTGGAATGCTGTTACAAACCGCTTTTACCCCGGTTTTGACCGCGTAGAATTTAATTAACTATAGCAGATATCATACGTTTATGTGTCATGGTCGCAGGTAGGATAGGTTTCTAAAAGGTTATGTATCTATAACACCTAACACCCACTCTGATGTTCCTCGAAATTTTCACACCCATTTAATATCAGTAGAAATGGTACCAAAGCCCAATTAATTACGACAATGTAGGTATCATGTTCTCATAAAGCATTATTATACCTACCAAATCAAAAGCCAATCGAATATCATAACAGTTTTATAATATTAATTCGTTAATTTGTTACCTACCTAGATAAAGTATAAGTATCTTTAATTAAAGATAAAACAAAAACATCCTTCAAAGGTTTCTTTTATTTCATAATTAATGATGTCATATTTACGAATATTCTATAACCAATTATACATAAATCCTTATTCCATTCCTAATTGCTCGTCATATTTCTAAGTAAAAACAAGATGAATGTAAACTGAGCAACCTAATTATATTCCCTCTGACATAATTGGTCTTAATTCGATGTTTGATGTAGAACGAAATTATGAAACAACATGTTTTTATTTTCTTAACGTCGAAAATTACCTAATTACGGCAGTGAGCTTTCATATAATTAGGTTCCTGGCACTAATGACATATAATCTGATGTGTAAAAGGCAAACTCAGTCAACGCGATAAGCAATCAGAAAACCATACACGTGTGGAAATATTTCGTTAGGTAGGTATACTCTTTTAGCTGCGAATAAAACTACCTATATTGTATTTGCTAGAAAGTTTTACAGATAACACGCTCAATAGATTTTGATAGGATTTGGACTATTGGGCAGAAACTAGCCTATGAGCTTTTATTTTCTGCAAAAGGACGCGAATAGAAGTGAATTATTATAAAGTGGTAGGACTGGGTACAAAAAGAAAAAAATGTGATTAGTCCATCAGTAAGATAATAAAAAAATATTATAAACGTATATTTTGTAGATTAAGCGAATCACATACACTCTGTACTGTTCGAAATTGCTTCGTCATGCGATATTTCAAATCTGTTTTTGATTACGTAAAATGAGAAAAATACGTGTCTTATACATTTTTTTTAATTTACATTAGTTTTGGAAGAGAATATGAGTTTTGCAAGAGACAACATGTTAAAGGAGAAAGTAGGCCCGGGTGTTTACATGTCACTGTTTACATACTCCGTCGATTTTAAATAAATAGGTTAAGAGAAACAAAGATGCGGCTTTCGCCCGCATGCCAGTTCCACATTTGGTTAGTAATTTACGGTCAAAACAAAGTAACAAACTAAGGGAGTTACTTTCGCTCTTTCAAAGTAGACATCAAAAATAATATTTATAGCTATAAAAATATATTTTTAATTATTAAGTCGCGTGACTAATAAATTAATAGGCTAACAATAAATTAAATCTTGAAATACGGTGAATTTGCTTTTAGTTTTTAATAATATAGGTACTAGACATGTTTTTTTATGACGATATATTTCTGAAACGGCACTTTTTACACTATATTAACTAAGATCGTCGTAATATAAAAAATGTACTTTACTACCGATTTATTAATGGGTAAATATATGAACTTCTACAATTTTATTCTAATTCTTTTTATCTATTCTATTAATTAGATAATAGATATATATACTTATCATCTTTATTATCCCTTTTTTTCGAATAGGTATTACTTTGTATTTATTTTGCTCGCGACCATCACCAGTATCAGCAGTCTATGTAGAATGGTAGTTTGTCAATTGTCTTTTTTATGGTATCATAAAATATTTTAAACGTTACCATTGTCCTGTTTTTTCATTTGCTGGACGGTACGACAATTTATTTTTACATTTTACGAGCTACGAATGGTGCCTATTAAAATTTTAATGACAATAATACGGCAAGGTAAATAATGAAAGGTTTTTTAAAGGTAACATTACGGGGGTAAAACCAAAAAAAATGCGCATAGTAATAATGTTCTGTTCTTCAAACGTTGCCTAATTGATAACCAGATTGTGTAGCATGTATGAATATATATTTTTTGACAAGTGCGAGTGTGACTCGCTTACCGAGGGTTCCGTACATGATTTGCTCATTGTCACAGTCAATTCTCCAAAAACAAACTTAACTGCACTGTTATTTCTCATACATCGACGTATAACACTATCAAATTCCTAACAGTAAATGTAAGTTTGTAATCGCAATAATGTATTTATTTAACAGTTTTCGTTTTTTTTGACGTGACAACGTCTTATAAATTGGTTTGCCGGGTGACACTTCAAGAAACTGGGTAACGCTCCGCTCACGTTATGCGCTCACAATGAGAGCGAGTGAGAGGCACGCGTCCCTTCCACTCGGGCATGGTTAGCCCGCCTAAGAGCGAGAGAGACAGACATTGACATTGACAGTCGTTGTCACGTAAAACTTTCGCCCGTATACCGACTTTACAGGCAACCAACGATTTTTTCTTTTACTTCTGACTTTAGACTTAGCACATATAGGTTTTGAGTTTTTCGTAAATCTATTAGAAAAAAGACATACCTATCTGACTGTATTTTTTAATTGCGTTGATATAGAAGCTTCAATTATTTACTGCACCAAGAGTTCGTAAATCTGAGTATTTGATATTCATTTCACACGAAACCACCACACTTATACCAGAGAAAAAAAATGACAGACAATGAGATCTTATATAACTATCTTTTCTTTCCTTTTGCGGTACGGAACCCTAAAAAAATACTTGGAAACATCAGAAAATCTAAGTTCACCAAAAAAATCACAACACTGGATTTACGCTTGGCAACCGTATTATAGCTTTCGACCGGACTGCACCGTGCACGGCCCGTGATTTGTTCACATCCGGTTTTTCAGACGCGACGCTCATACGTATGAAATTTCCGGGTAATTCGCATTGCAGGGAATGCATTCCTCGGTCTCACAAAAGTTATGATCACCGCTGCAATACAATTTTTGGTTTTAACAATACCTGACAGTTCTAGTATACTAAGACCTCTTTGCAGAAAAAAATAATGTTCGTGTTTGTGTTTACACACTGAAAATACAGTAAAATATTAAGTTCAATCAATCATTATCATATTTTTGTCCTAAATGAATATTAAAGAAGCGATATATAATCAACAAACTCATCCGACTATCGACAACCAATCACAAGATTACTATACCTACCTATGTCAGTATATTATTTATCTCAAAAATATTGACATTGTATTGTATTCTACTAAGATCTAATATTGATACCGTAGACAAAATAAACCATTAGCAATAAAATACCTAATAAACTTAGTTCCAAAAAAAAGAACAAGCAAAAACTCCGCTCGTCCCCACGAGGCCGGGGTAGACTAACCTAATATGCATTGAACCGTTCATTATTATTCCAATCCGTCTCATCAAAACAGGTTTTAACGGTGCCTACAAATGATACTGCATGCACTCCATAGAGATCTCAAACATACAGAGGATAAATGCAGAAGGTCAAATACTTACATTTCATGTAACCAGTTCACATAAATACGAAATTCTACAAATAACAGCAGCGGTGACTGTTTTGAGTAAGAATTCCACAGCATTGCACTGTTTACTAAATCTATCAACGAGAGACACTTCATATTAAGAGTTTAAATTTATTTTTACTGTAAATGTTATATATGGATATTTTAGGGCACGACGAGAATATGACACATGTAGATATTAGAGGTATACACAACACGACTTATTAATTTTTTTATGTCGACAATGTGTTGGTGCAGGTTACTATGCTATGGTATTGACAAACCATCGTAAAGCTTACTATTGTGCGTTAAATATTGCGTGTCAAAAAAGCGCATACTTTATAAACACATAAATGACAAATTAATTAAGCAAACGCTGCTGCATTAAACTTTATGCTGCAACATAGTCCTTTAAATCTCTGTTTAGTGTCGCGGTTTTTTTTTTAATCATACATCATGTTTCATAAGTTCTGAACAAACCAGCTTTTAAGCGAGCATATATTAAACGTTGCAACATGAGGAGGGATTTTGTGAGAATGCAAAACGAATGACCGACATTCCAATAATGTGCATAATTTATACATAATGTCTCGTGGTTTGACAGCGTCTAAGTGCAGCAGAACTTAGATGTCTCAAGAAGAGGCTTCGATGTTTCGTAGTGCAAGAAAACAAACAAGGAACTTAATAACTCGTGGACTTGGAAATATTGGCCGATTAATAAAGATAACGATAGGGAACCCAATAATAATAAAACAGAAATTAACGACTTTTACCCCCACCTGACAATAGATGTAAGACGTTATGCTCATGGTAAATAAATGATTGTCATTATTGCATTGTATATATACACCGTTATATTTGCTGTCGGTGAATAAATGATTATGTCAAGAATAAAGTTTGCGTTATTCTGAAATTGTATTTAAGACCACAAGAACGATGATTGGCAATGTCTTGTTATATCGGTAATAGGAAATGACAGCTATATGAATCCTACACTGAAAATGGAATTGTGAATTTAGTAATCTTGTATCCACATAAATTTCAATACTTCAATGACATGTAGTTTTCGAAACAGGGCTCAATATATCTTTACAGTCTCCACCCACCCTAAATGAACAAGTTAAGCCAGCTGGATATTCCACACCTCGCTCAATACTCGGATGCACAATAGTGGCGGTACTCTCTTTGTACGCCAGGTTTATAGTCACAACGGAAAGAGGGCAGGCTATCGCAATCCGTGATCTCTTACAGACCCGAAGATTATGTATGCCGTGTGACTCGACTAGTCATAAGCCAATGTAATGCCTTTCATAGATTCTATATCCTAGCTAGAAGTTCCGAGCAAGTCGCTATTATTCCTGTTTCATAAGCAACATCGTTGAATCCGACTACCTTACATCATTCTACGAAATCATTTCTAATGTAGAAGGCCCGGAATGCAGGAGATAGCTGTACATAACAAGATTGCCATAACAAGGCCGTATGAACTTGGGTACTTGTTAACGAGCGCACGTCTATTACTTCTAAACAATGCGGACCCTGGCTAAACCAGACGGATAGCTCGAGCATCATACAATCCCACATGGATTAGCGGACATGACCTAAATCAAAATTATATCAACAGAACTACTTGGCCTTGTAGCGACTTAGTTATACAATTTGCAAAGTTGCAGTTTTGTCGAAGAAGTAGATTGCGAGCGGACGGCTCGCCAGTCGTCTACAGTACACCGCCCTGCCTCAACGTATACATAGTACCTAGTTAATTATAAACAAAGTATTGTGGAACTCAAATATAAACTTTACATTTATCTAAAAGTACATTTGATTTCATCATCCCTGAAGTATCCCGGACACGCACAACACTGGTGACCCCGACTTCAGAGTAGGCGACTCATCCGGTAATTGAGGCAGGTGCGTAATAAGACCGCGTGGTGCAAAGTAACGCAACGTGATAGGGTTAGGTTATATAACCTCACGTGCGGTTACGAAGAGATTCGCAAGTGGGAACCGGTGCTCCAGGGGCAGCTCCAGCGATGGCCGCGGACATGGCAATGGTTGCAGTGCAGATGAGAGTCCCGGAATTTTGGAAGGAGTTGCCGAGCTCGTGGTTTTCCCAGCTCGAGGCGATTATGGCACCACGGAAGCAAGGGGATACACATAACTACGATATGGTGCAGGAAGAACTAAGGGAAGTGCAGGTTTTGGGAATTTGCAGGCCGTCAAATGTTCCTTGGGCACGTGCGTTGCACGTGGGGCCCAAGATGGACGGGCAAATCAGACCCTGTGGTGACTATCGTGCACTCAATGCGATCACGAAGCCGGACAGGTACAGGATCCCAAGACTGCAGGACTTCACCTATGGTTTAGCAGGTACCAATCGAGAAACATCGCGGCGCACGAGGCAGTTATTGTATGTCAGCGAATTTACGAGCGACATACAATACGACAACGGGTAACCTAACACCTACCGCAACCAACACGGGATACGTTGAACAACGCGTTATGTGTGAAATGTGCAAAAGTTATAGTGTTGTTAGTTATAAGTAAAGTTGTAATATGTATGTATTATGTAATGTGTATTTAGTTATATGTATTAATATAATAGTCAGTAAGTAATATGTATTAACAAACATTAGGATAGGATTACGCAGATAAGGCGCGCAAAGTATTTGTAGCGGCAAGTTCAACAATAGGCAGCATTCAGTTGTTGGAATGCTGATAGGACAAATTGTTATCGTAAGCAACGGTGTAAGCTTAGGGACTTGAATGTATTATGATTATAGAGTATGTAGTTTTAATGACAAATAGTTTAGAGTTTTAAAAAAATTTTTTTTGTAACAATTTTTTTTGAGAAAGGGGGGGTGTGATGTAGCGACTTAGTTATACAATTTGCAAAGTTGCAGTTTTGTCGAAGAAGTAGATTGCGAGCGGACGGCTCGCCAGTCGTCTACAGTACACCGCCCTGCCTCAACGTATACATAGTACCTAGTTAATTATAAACAAAGTATTGTGGAACCAAAATATAAACTTTACATTTATCTAAAAGTACATTTGATTTCATCATCCCTGAAGTATCCCGGACACGCACAACAGCCTTTATATAACTTGAGAAACGAATTAATATAATATGCAAATAGAGGATCAAAAACAGCTGATACAGTACATCGAAAAGGGGAAAATATTTCAGAATTTTGTTTTTAACCTAGCGGGCACTGGCCCAAGGGTTAATGACAGGTCGTATATTACGTCGAACGCCAGAGATAAGTTCACTTCACCTGCGCGATGCAAGGCTCAGTTATGTCACACCAATAGGTACGCATGAAGCAAATAACATGTATGTGTCGAACACTCGCAACAAGGCAAATTGTGCCAACACTTTTTTATTCAAAACATTCGTAGTACTTTTGGTTTGTGTGCACAATTTAGTCCATAAAAGTAGGGTCGCAAAAGTTACGACTCATCTCGGCGCTCCATAGTTCTATATAGGTTGGCGTATTTTTTTACTTGTTCATTTGAAAGTCAAAGAGGTAAGCCAACAAAACTGAACTAAATGCTAAAACTGCAATGAAAAAAAAGAAGGATTGTCTTTGATGCCCAAAAGGCGGGTTTGATAAACGGAATTGGATCGCTCTATCGGTATAACGTATGAATATATGTCGTATGTTGTTAATCGATGTTAAACGAGCTTACTGCTAACCCGGGACCTTTACGAAAAGACCGGAAAAAAATGTGCTTCTGCTTGAAATGTATAAAAAGATTAGCATACTAACTCAAAGGCGAGGAAAGTAGAAGGGGGTCTTTTGATCAACAATGTAATAGTTCTAGATGAAAAACAACTTAAAATATAAATACTAGTTCGTTTTTATAAAATAAGATTTTCGTTTAAAGTTTTATATCATTAATTATATTATCCATTCAAGCCTAATTATAGCTGTATGTTCTTAGATTGCCATTAAACAAGGTAAAGGGCCAAGTTCAACTAAATCTATTTAAATTTTAACGCAACATTCTCCGTACATTTTTTTTATCAACTTTATTTTATTTGTAGCTTAATTCAAAGTTTATTGGCTGTGAATTGACAAATATTAACCTATAAACCTATAACCGCAAATAAAAACAACGCCTATAAAACGATATCCGTAATTTTCTCGTGAAATATACTGCTTTATTCAGGCTCCGAAAAAGTTGAAAAGAAATTTTAATTGAAGCGAGATTAAAGCTGTCTGTCGCACACACTATGGAAATTAGTCAACGCTTGACCTTTTTAAGGATATAAAAGGTATACGCGTAAAAGCCAGATATTGAATATTCATGTACAAATAATATACATACCTTTATTTCTTAAATTTACGGGCTGTTTTTCGTGCAGTGCCTCAGGGTAAGTCCAGAACAAGGGTCCTTTGAATGTTGTAATCTTAATGAATTATGAGGGCTACAGTGGTGTCTAAAAGGCCGATGTACCGTTGAATTAAACAACGGTTCAGTCTCATCTATACTAATATTATAAAGCAGAAGAGTTTGTTTGTTTGTTTGAACGCGCTAATCTCAGGAACTACTGGTTCGAATTGAAAAATTCTTTTTGTATTAGTAAGTCCGTTTATTGAGGAAGGTTATAGGCTATATAACATCACGCTACGACCAATAGGAGCGGAGCATAAATGAAAAATGTTGCAAAAATGAAAAACCGTTGAAACTAAAACACGCGAACAAAGTCGCGGGGGACAGCTAGTAAGGTCATAAAATTCATGATTTATGTTATTATTAAGATCAAAACATGTTTCAGATATGCATAATTATTATTAAAACTGTTAACTAGGTGACTTAGCAACTTATTTGGGGCCCCCAAATAAGTCTTAGCATTAATTTACTTTTTAAGAAATTCAAAGAAAAAAACGGCTGATGTTATCATTGCGATTTTGTAGACCAAAAAAAATATGTACGAAATTTTAGAAACTTCAATTTCAAAGTAGTTTTTTTTTCTCATTCTGAGAATAAAGCATTGTCGTTGTTACAACTATGATCACCGTTGGGATTCGGTGCTATTTGAACAAAGCGTTGAAATGAATCCTTGGCTTCCAGTTTAATACGTAATGTAGCAACTCGATGCACGCCCCTATCTACCCTTTGCAATTTGTATGATTTGCTGTGTTTAAACTTCGGTTTTATCTGTAACTATACGAACACAATTGCATTCACCGCTGCAAAAGTTACGATGTTTATTTGAGGTAAGTCTAAGATGCGGTTACCAAATGCCAAACCAAGACCAGTTTTATTGGATTTTGTTGATGAAAAAATTTCTTGAATAAATATTTAGGTATGATGCAGTGTGCTACATGAGATGATGTTCTTTAAATCTCTTGGGAATTAAAGCATAAATTTGGTAGCATGTATAGTTTTTATTTGCTCGGATGTTGATTTTAGCTAATATGGTGTTGGTTTTATGTAGATATAGCAAAATTTAATTATGTTGCTTCGTCAACATTTATTATACAATCTTGAAATGCCATCACCCATTTTTATAGCAATTTGAATATTTTTTGTTACCGTTGTATATTTTCAATGCATATTTTATTAAAATGTCATAGGTATATCGGGCGCACCGAATAAATAAATTTTACAACTGAAGTACTATCAAAAAAATTAAAATGATATTTTTTAAATGACAAGCCCATTAGTAAATCTAACTTCGGTAACAAAGACACTAACTTACGTTTTCTTTTTTAATTTTAGAGTTTATTTATTGTTGGAGCAGTCGCTCCATGTAAACTACGGTATTCAGCTGAATCCGGTACCTAAGACTGGAAGCCGACCCCAACTTCGCTTGGGAAAAGGGTAGGCAGATGGTTTATTGTCGATGTTACCACTCGCAATGTCATTTTATATGTGTTCTTTGAGCCAAGTGGCAAGTTTAACAATGTCAATATGTTTGTTAATTGCATTAAATTGGTTAACATCAACTTAACTCAAGCGTCAAATCTGAATATAATATGCAAGGACCCGTCTAACTGGTTGATAGGAACTTTACTTGATATGAAGATCATGATTGCATTCCATCCCCTTCTGTATTCATTTGCATATTATATCATGTCACGCGCATTGCATATTGTATAGCATATGCAGTTAAGCATGTACGTGGTGTCATTTCTACATAGATCTTTTTTTAGATAAGTTCTAGTAACTTAGGAAGATAATGGGCAATATTTGACGTCGAAAAAGAACATTGTGTGAGTGCCCCATATTTGTATAAAAATAACTCTGGTTACTTGCGAAAAAAACGCCAGTCTAAGAATGACTAATAACTATTTATGAATACCATACAAATCATGATCATACAATATTAACGTGACTATCATCTGTAATAGGAGTTCACAATTAATCATCATTGAAACTTTTTAAATTGTTAAGACTCTGAGTACTACGCCCTTCGTAGTAAAACGGGCCTGACTCGTCAATTCTTCCAATGTCAATCCCTGAACCAATTTGTAAGAAACTTTTTGCAAAATCATCTCTTAGATTAGGGACCCTATTTTTAATAGTGTTTTACTTCAAGAAGTTTTTATGTAACTCTCCTGAGTTCTTTTAAGGACCATTTTGGTTTATGCACGTAGGTTAATTGCTAGCGTGCGTTTTACAGACGTTGTTTCAAGACGAGGACTTAGCTTGAAGGTTCTTTGTAGAGTCTGACGTATAGAGTAAGCTTGTAAGCATAAAATTCTTCTGTATATTACTTTTACAGCACATGCGACTACAGAGGAAGAAAAATGTACGAAAATGTGACGTCATTTACTTCTTTTAGGTTTTAAAAGATTTCTGGATAACAATACGTTCAAAGAAAGCACGCAGTACATCAATTTCAATTAATAGTTTTAGCAAGAAAAGGCTTTTAAAATCGCTAAAACTTGCAGACTTTGTACAAGTATCTATTCGTGTAATGTTAAAAGCTTTTCAGTGGTTTAAATCGGTCTTTCTTATTAGTATTTTGGTCGATAGTAGCGACTGCCGAGAGTTCGATTTTGGACCTACTCACGGCTAGTCTTAACTTGTTACGTTGGTTTTAGAAATTTCAAAGTTTTGATTCAAAAATTATGTATATAGGTAACTTCTTTTTTTAGTTTTCTTTTCTCATATAATGTTGCTTTTTTATTATATATTTCATTACTATTATTCTTGAAGCTTAAGGATCTGCCCTCAGAATAAGAGAGTGAAGGAATAGAGACACCTGCATTTACTAACACATTTGTATGGTTGTATACTATAAATCTCCTGCATAGTTGGCTTGACTTTGTTGCGATTGCCCGCCAAGAAAGAAATTCGGTCATGAGGACAATACTGACTATAAACCAATGTAAATAAATGTAACTAGGTACCTACATATAGATAACATTTGACTTTTATCTACGCATTTAGCTGCGTATATCATAACAGAACAAAACACGCTTTCGACAATGTCATGAAACCTACATCATTCAGATATTTCACGCATTAGATAATAATATTCTGTTCAGATTAATTAGTTCAGTATAAGAGCAAAAACGTATTAATATTAAAACCTCTTTAGTTGCACATTCATTCCATGCGTCACAATTATAATCACTTATATGTACTCTCCATTACTGTAATTAAACGCCCTATTACCTACAGTAATGGAATTTCAATTAGACGCTAATAATATAATAGTCGCGCCTTTATGTTACAAAGGTTTACCGAAAGAAGGTTAAGTAACTTTTGTCATTTTGGAAACTCAAGCGATTTACTTAAGGCGATACACATTTTTTTTAGCTATTTTCATATCGTTTTTACTCAGCAACTATAAAAGTTATTGACTTGAAGTTTGGTTTCTAGATAAAAGAGGATATTATGAAACTAAATGTCGATACGAGAAACTTCCCCCGATAGTTTTATTTTTTGAAATCAGCTCTTAAATACACTTTTTTAATTAATCCACCAAACTATTTAATTTAATTATATTTTATTCATACTATTCGATGCATAATCGTAATATCTAGATTAATGTGGATTGATTTCTTATTCCATCCAATAGATTTCGATTAATATGAGATTTACCATTTTATCGCTTACGTTATTATCTCTAAGACAATCTTTCGCGACCTTGACATATGTTTAGCTCTTTTCGTCCCGTAAGCAAGCAGTTAGTATTAACTCTGTCTTGCATTTCCGGATTTGCTCTCCAGTCCGCTTGACTCCGCTTACTCGCAAAGGAAATAATTATTCGTGTAGCGCCTTAAGTTACTTACTAGATTTACGACCACACTAGGTCACAATATTTTGTCAAATCCACCAGGTTTGACATACACAATATAGATAAGAATATCGCGCAGTAAAGATAACAATCCAAAATTAAATGGTCAATAATTTTTTAAAGTAGCAGTAACAGACAGTATAAATAAATAAGTATACAAAGTTCTTACCAAATGTACTGGCATGTTCCACTCTTCATAAGTCCTCCCAGCTAACGTAAACACTTTCTCATTAATAATCTCTAATGCAGTCAATGTTATCTTCTCTATGCTAGCAAAATATCTATCAAATGCCCATCTAAGCTGCCAATACAACTCCCCGCGCCGTTCCTTACTAACTGAATGCACTATTTTCACTAAATTCTTTATATTGTCCTCTGGTATAAATAAAGCCAGTTTATTCCAGTCAACATGTGAGTTGAATGGCATCACTACGGAGTCAGCAATCACTATTGGTATGCACTGTGAGGCTAAAATATCCATCAGGATAGCTTGAGTCAGTCGAGCACTTCTTACAACTAAGCAGAACATTCCATCCTTTAAAACATTAGGGTAGTCAAATAATCTACCAGTAGTGTATTCACATCTTTTAGTGTGATCCATTACGTCAGTCTTACATCTTTCCAATAACAACAGATCATTGGATGATGAGGCTATGTTCTGTAATTCTTCTAAATAATTGTGTGGTATATTGAGCTGTGTTGATACAATAAGGTACTTCTTCTGTTCTGGTTGCGTGCTGTCGATGGTTTCGGCGACGGCACTGTACACGGGTATTGATATGTCAAAGCCGTATCTGAAGGTCCATGCATTGAAGCCGGCTCCTGCTATAATGGCTTTACTGGTGTTGAGGTCCACCACCGAATTGTAGTAGGGAGCACTGCCTGGCAGCATGTTGAATATGACGTGGTTCTCGCCATGGTTCCAACTGTTGAACAAAATACTAGTAAAAAAATATTTGTATTTATGATATCAATATAATAATATTAATTTTTATCAAAAACTTTTATGATAAAAATTTATATTTCAACTTTAAACTTTATTATCTGTATCTAGTGACATTGCGTCATGCATTATGTACACAAATAGTGTTGACACTAAGATTAATTAATAGTGATTCATGTTTTTAATTATACCTATATTCATAAATGATTAATGAAACTTATTTATTCCAAATAAAACTAAAGGTTAGTATTTGTTAGTATATGTTAAGTTACAAGTTGGACATAAAATAAGTTCTGCATGTTTTAAAAATATTCAGTCAATACAATAGCGTTACATTGTGAATACTAAATAAGTAATGGCTTTTGTTTAAAAACTTGTTGACTAGTAATTGCTTGATTATGAAGTCTAAATGCAACTGACAAATGTTGTTTTTGTATTCTTTATAAAATATTGGGCACAAAAAGTCTTTATTATTATATATTTACAACAACACTGCAGAACTATTAACTTTTTTATATCTACAATTATTTAACTTTTAACCTCATGTCTATTAATAGTGTAGCACAACAGTCTGTTCATAGAATATTAATCAAGCTTATCTGTTCTCTACTCACTGTGGCAATGACTGCAGCACTCTGGACACATGAGGGCTTGAGAAACTACCTTGATTCAGGGTATCTATACTAGGGACTAACAGACAAGCCTCCTCAGGATTCGGCGTATAATATTTACTACGTTTTATAGTATCTAATATCATATAAAATTCTTTAGAAAACTGTGATATAGAATTCCCATCTTCAGTCTGATAGTCTTTTAATGGATATATGTATATTGTTATCTTATTGTGGCCACCTCTACCGCATCTGTACACATCGAAGCAGTCCCAGTACGTGCAGTCTGAGACACGAGCGCCCGCCTCCACCGAACTATCACTGATTTTCAACACTTCGACACTTGTAGAATCTAAATTCACAGCTTGATACACATCTATCCGCGGTGCACTACCAGATAACGAATTAAACACCACTGTAAACACTAAAGATACCACTATAAACAATAGTAGGCCCACGAAAAACCTATGATACAAGATTTTCCTATACGATGTATACTTTGAATGCTTGCCCGTTTTCAGAAGCGTCTCCGCAGCCATTTGTGATTTCGAGGATTAAATTAACCTTCTTAATTTATATATGGCACCCATTATTAGGTAAGATCAATTATTTCTCATTCAAAAATCCATCAAAGTATAAAACACGATAATACTGCTCGCAAAGAGAAACTGACGCAGTGAAGTGATTGACAGATGAGACTGCTAGTTGGTTATTAGTGTTGTTGCACAGTGAATCAAATCTACATCGATATCGAATAAAAAGTAATTCGTAAAACTGACACATTTCTAGTCGAGTGTTAGTTACTGTGATTTTTTCTGTAACATTATTTATTCGTTTACATTTACAATTAGTTATAACGGATTAGTAATACCTCATTAACGTTGATAAAATTAATGGCACCAGCACCGTTCCTTTACCCACTTTTCCAAATTTGACGTATAGATAAAAGTAAATTAAAATACCTACACGAATACTTAACTTATGCGACCATTAATATAGCATTTAAGCTGTTAAGCTTTAAATTCATATAACATGATGGACCAAATTATCCGACAGGAGACATAATTATTCGAAATGAGGTAAAAAGTCACGTCGTCGTATTTACATCTAATGGTTTGGTTTACACCTAATTGGTTTTACGTTATGAGTTCTACCGTTAATACGCTCACCTGTTGGCGTCACTGGCATGTCAGCTGTCAAAGCCCAGCAACAAACTATGGAATTTCGGACCCCGCGTACGACTAGTTTCATACATACCAATACGAAACCATAAGATTTATGATTTATTGCATTAATATTAGTCAACTCAAAATCGAATAACGATTCAATTATACATCACTAGAACTTGCGTTTTCAGTCACAGACTAAAAATTGTGACATCAGTGTATTTTGTGTAGGGTGCGCTCTAATCCCTCAAAACAAACGACAAAAAACATCTTAACTCATATAATAAAGTCTATTGTTACACTCGAAGGGTTTTATTTTAACTACACCGACTATATTAATAAAATACATAATTTATGTTTAAATTTAATAAATATTTTTGTCATGTTTGTTTTAAACATGACAAACAATATTTCAAGCATTATGTTTTGAACGCATTCGATGTGACGACGTGAACTTTTTTGTTTTTCTGTCAGTTTTGTGTTGTGCGTAGTTGTGGTTGAGTTTCTGATGGCTTGATTAATTTTGTTATTATTTTATTTTACCAATTCCGACAAATAATTTCGTTTCGAGCTTGACCAGATATGGCACTGTTACCTCCAGATCCCGTTTATACGATCAGGAATGTGGATAACATTCCTGTTTATTCGTTGGCCTTTAGCTTTATGCCTGGTGGTCTCGAGAGGTTACTGGCCGGCTCAAAAAACGGCTATGTTTATGCATACAACCTTCAGGTAAGATCACGTAAATATTCCAAATATATTATTTACCTCACAAAGTACGCAGAAGACGATAATGACGTGTCCTAAGGCTTCCATTAAATGCGCGTCTTTTTTGTCTACTACCCTCGATTCGCGACCTAGAAATGAGCGTATCGTCTGCCAAATCAAATCAAACACGCATTTGTTCTGTTTAATAGGGTCAACGAATTATTTCCCTTGTCTCCACATAATGAACAGCTAATTTACTGTTATAGTATACTGTTAAAATGTTTCAATACTATGTATGGAATTATGTTATATTTTATTTAGGTACTTCGTTTTACAAGATTTGTAAACTATGAAATTATTATTAAATATATCAGATATTTAAATATCTGATATATTTAATTTTAAACTAAAATAATTTTGTTTGTTTTTTTTTTTTAAGTTTTTCTTATAATAAAATTTAAAGTAACTACTTTTTGGTTTACAGACAAATCGCGTGCAGCAGAAGATTCAAGTTGGTCAAGCTCCAATCCTTCACCTCATCCACACAAGTAACCACCTCATAACTCAGGAGAAAGGCGGCAAGTTCAAAGTATTTAGTTTAACAAACAGCGGCTATGAGGAGGACACCCTCATTGACACTGATTACCCTGGTTTCTGCCGCTTCGAAGCCAACACAAAACTCGAAACTCTCTATGTACCTGACAAGGAATCAAAAGTAAACATATATAATTATTCAGGCGATAAACTTGGATGTCTAGAGCCTGATGCATCACTAAAACTGGGTGATCCAATGTGCTTGAAATATGTAGAATTTCCTTGTGACCAACCCTGTTTGCTGGTTGGCTATGAAGCAGGATGGCTGATCCTGTGGGATCTCAACACTAGTCAATGTATCAGCAAACTGCAGACGCTGGAGTGTCCAATGTCAGTTGATTTCCATCGGGAGCAGCAAAGGGGCATGATTGGTAATACCTCAAATGTGATACAGATCTTTAGTATAGGAAGAAAAGACTTAAGCTTGGCCCACAAGTTGGATATAACTATTAAAAACCCAGGTATAAACAAAGTCCAGACTCGGTCAGATGGTAAGGTGTTTGCCTCAGCAGGTTGGGATGGTTACGTTCGTATATTTTCTTGGTATTCACTCCGCCCTCTCGTAGTGCTGACTGAGCATAAGCAAGCTATACAGGATGTTGTTTATTCCACCGAGAAGGTATCATTCTGGAAAGCCAACATAATGGCGGCCGGCGGTCTTGATGGTGCTATTACTCTCTGGGAGTTGTATAATAACAAACCATAATGCATTTAATTTTTTACAGTAGATTATAGTTATTACCATGCTCAGTTTGCAGTAAACTGGAAAATATGTTAATTTACGTACTCATTCTAGTCAAACATAGAATGTAACGGTCAAAGTACTTTTTCAGTGTGTTACTGCATTCTGGCCTGTTAGTCTTGTTGTATTGCATGAGTACACTATTATAAATAAAGCTAAATGTAGTCAAATGTATTCAGGTTATTAAAATCTATCTGTGCTTGTTGTTAACTTTTATAAAGGATTACTCATATGCACACCAGGATACAACAGGTTCGTTTGAGCGCGGCAATAAGGTTTCCCTGTTGACAAATCGCTAAAGTTCCAGAAAGTTCCATACCAGACACCTACTTAACAAGAAGTATAAAACGATGCCAGTATTGCCTTTTACTTTTACGACGCATTAAATGTGAATTCAAATATGCTTTAATTATTTGAGAATATAATTTTATAGAATGCAATAATGTTTATTAATTAATTTAAATTAATTGGATCTCAGAAATGTACAAATTTAAATAAAGTGGCATACATTCTGTCGTGTGTGGCCTAGCTGTTAGATAATAAGAACATGTTGTTAAATAAAGCAATCAATATTTTCCATTTATGGTTTTTAGCGATGATTTCAAAGTCGAGACATTAAAAACCTATGAAATTTTTTAATTACTATTTTTTATTTCACATTTTACCCCCATTTAGTTAGCACCTACTATGTAATCGGTGACTAGGGATTTAATTCCTTACTAACAGGTAGGTGATTTTTGCCTATCTATACATATAAGCATATATACATAGTACCAATTTTGAAAAAGAACGATGTAGAACAGAATTGGATTTGGTAATTTGGACCTTTTCACCGTTATCCTATTAAATTTCATGTGTTCTACACCTGAATCTACATTTATGAATGATTCATTGTTTTTCAGTGGGTACAGAACATCTGTTTTTACATAATCTGAAATGACGCAAACCAAATTTGTTATGTATGTTGTCATGTTTTTGTCTGTCTGCTTTTCAAGTAAATCGAATTTATGTGCATATAATAAACTAGTTGTTGCCTGCGTGGATGATGGCTATTGCGGCAAATAGTACTTTCTTTGGATCCAAGCCATTGGGAACTAAACCGCTGAACCGATTTTGTTTCCGGTGAAGCAGTCTAAGCCTGAGCTCAGGCTAACTGCGTAAAAACTGTAAAATACATTTATTTTATAATAATAATGATGGATCTATTGCCTTTTATTACGGAATATTGGTCTGCGGATTATGTAGATTAGGTTTTATGAAAGTTCATTGACTGCTCGATAAGATATATTTCCTACCGACCGTTGTCTTATTTTACTTCATTTTGTGTTGTTTTTTTATTGATTATTTTAAGTTACTAAGCATAATCATTTTCTATGATTCTGGCAGCTTTTTATGACTGTACTAGTCCGCTAAATTAATGAGCTTCTCTGGTCTTATCTTCCAAGATAGCAATTGTTTTGCGGAAAGACTACAGTAACCTACTCTATTTATTCAAGAAGATATTCCTATAATAATCAAGAATACTATTATTATCTAGTTTATCTACTTAATAACACAAGCTACCGTTAAGTAGGCATACCTACAAGTTTTGTATTGACAAACAAGCCTCTAACATAATCTTTATTAAAAATCGCGGGGACATTAGAGTAGGTATACATAAGCAACTATAGAGTGCGTACATCGCTTGAAGCCCGTTGCAATTTGCCGATCGTAAATAATTTTAATCTGTAATATGTTGAGCCTATTGGCACAAAATTAACGCGTAGATATTTACTTTTTGTTCATAAGTCCTCAGGAGTGTATATATGTGTAATATTATATATAGGGTATTATATGTAGGGTAATATTTGTTGATCAGCTTTGATATAATATTAGGTACTAAAACGACGCGCTCTGTTATGAAACTAATTTTACGACGACGCTAGTTCATACTATTACACATAGTTCATACTCTGTTATGCGCCTTCTATAGTTTACCTATTTATACTCTACGGGACCTTGTTTACAAGCTCTGACGTCAAATCTTAGCGCCAAATGAAATGTACCTAAACAGTTGATACCTACGAGAGCATGACCTATCTTGTCAAATGTCTTGTTTGTTTCATTTTCGCGAAGAAAGGCTATCACATTCAATATTTACACGATAAGGAAATGTTTGTAAACGATCCCACTTCAAGAACACTTATCACACACTAATAAAACAAAACATTACAGAGATTAACTACTTTCAATAACAAAACAGCGTTAGAGAAGTAATATCATTTTATTTTACATACATAGAAGTAATAAGTTACTAATATCACATTTACAGTGCGCCCTAATACCTAAGACATAAAGTTTAATAGCATCTTAAAACTAAGACTAGCAACCTGAAAGAATATTGAACTCTGTTCGGATTATCATGCGTTTGTGATATGTATCAGAGATGAATGAGATTAATTGGATAAAAACTTTTTACACTTCAACTATTTTTCTTGTCTTTGGAATGAGCGCTTCGTCGTCGGTGGCCACTTCCACGAGTCTTCGCCGTTTTCTCAGAGGTCTTGTAGATTCTGAGGGCTCCCGACTCTTGGTTACTATTTTAGCCATTTTGTTACCAAGTCTAGTTATTTTGAACTTGGGCAGTGTCTGTTCCGGATTACCCGTTTCATTAATTTCACTTTCAATTTTTTCCTCCTCTACTCGCTCGTTGTTTTGTTCACAAACTGGACTAGTTTCTTGTACAGTGTCATAATTTGGTTCAGTACGTTCACTACTATTGCCAACGGCGTCATCGTCTTTCCTTTTATCACTATTCATTGTAAAGTCTAAAGGTCCTTCCACGTCATCAGGTTTACTTTCAGTTTTCACTTTGTTTGCGCAATGAGCTTGCAGGAACGCCGAAAATGGTATTGGTATCGGGATAGGCAGTGGTATAGGGAGGATTACTGGATACGGAACTAAAACTGTGACGGGTGGGGCTTGGCCTAGAGGCGTGGGGAAGTTCAAGGGTGGTGGTGGCGGGAGCCGAGGTCTCTCCAGTGGGAAGGCAGGCCGAGGCATGAAGTTAAGTCGAGGCGGGAACATGTGTGGGAACCGAGGGTCGTGGCTGTCCATGAATACTGGCGGAGGCATGCTGAACATTGGATTAGGTGGGAACGGTGGTGGCGGAGGGTGGTGGTTGATAGGATGCGGCGGTGAGTGCATCGCGGTGCCGACAGTGGAAGCCGGCGATGATCCATCAGAAGGGCTGCACATCCTGAGATCCTGTGCCTTCGGAGTCGACGTCCTTTGTCTAACAGTCTGTGACGTCACTGTAGCCGAACATT
Source organism: Diachrysia chrysitis (assembly GCA_932294365.1). Classification (NCBI taxonomy): domain Eukaryota; kingdom Metazoa; phylum Arthropoda; class Insecta; order Lepidoptera; family Noctuidae; genus Diachrysia; species Diachrysia chrysitis. The sequence goes on along the minus strand of OW028651.1, from coordinate 12,061,889 downwards.
TAGACGTTCTTCGTTTCCTTAAATTCATTTTTGTGTTTCTGACGTCTTTTTTAGCTTCAGGCGACTTCTGTATCGCTATCGGTTCGTCTGAGGAGCGTTTTTGCTTCATTAGTTTAGCTGTGGGTGCAATAGTTATGAGTGGTAATGGAGATCTGGTTTGTGTCTTTTGAGTTTCTGTCTTTTCTGTGCTTGCTTTGCTTGGAATGATCTCCTGGTTCGGAGATCCGGAGCGTTCGGAAGCAGGGGACGCTGAGCGGCTCTTGCAGTTCTTAAGCCACAGTTCCGGAGTAATGAGGTTAGATGAGGAGGACGCATTCACTAAATGAGGGTTGAGATCGAGGTGGGCTTGTGTCTCCCGGCAGAATATGTGCATCTTGTATTGGTTCAAACATTTGTCAGAGCAGAACTGTAGTTGTGTGGCGCCATCCTGGAATGTGATAATATAATGGTAAATACGTTTTTGTTGGATCTCAAGTAATTAAAGTCAAAGAGTACTACAAGTTAACAACATTGATAAACTTTTTCTTATGTGTATTTAGAAATAGCAGCTTAGGTTTTGTACTTATGCAGTTATGAAGTGACTGTCTATTTATTCAAGAAACCTTCAAATAATACAGAATCTTAAAATTCCTCAACTACCATTGCCTAACTTTCCCTGTATTATTAATTCCTTACAAAACACCGTCAAACAAAAACAAACCTGGAAGTCCACATAAGCGACAGTGTGTCTAACATGCCGGCACCAATCGCAGGTCTTCGCTCGTTTGAAGTTTGCGCGGCGCGACTGACTGAAGCACAGCTCGGAGCAGAAGTTGGCGCCGGCGTGCTGCAGCGCTGACCCTTCGGTGGGGAGGCTCTTGTTGCACCAGGAACATTCGTCTGCTGGAACAGAGATGGGCGACGAATTAGTAAAGTTGTCCAGGTAGCCACTTATCCTTTGTGTCTGTCTTAATGTTGCTTTACGCTAATCTCTAAAATTACTGGACAAATATCGATAAAAACTTTACAGGCGCAGTATCTACCTATCTGGTTGTAGCCTGCAAACAAATTTTAATTTAACTTGTTTACAACGACATTGGCACTAGTACTTTAGCAAAATCCGTTTACTGTAATTATGTAATGCTTAGTTGTTGCTATGATAGATAAGGCTTAGTCCTACATGTTCTCGCCTAAGAGCATTTACTTACTACTAGCTGCGCCGTACAGTTTTACCCGTGGAATTACCGCTTGGACTTATCCGGATAAAAAGGATATAGACTATTTGTGTACCAAATTTTATTTGAATCTGTTTAGTAGTTTTTGCGTGGTTGAGTCACAAACGTCTACCCATCCAAATTTACATGTACGATTAAGTATCTTAAAAGTGCTATAAATATTTCGTTAAATACTATTTACTAAGAGTACCTACTGTGTACCTACATGAGCGCATGTGGTCATACACAAACACAGAATTAATTCGAAAAGAAAATAAATATATTACTGAACTTTAAATGAATGGTCCGTCTCTTGGCAAGCGTTGAAGATGGCTGTTCATTGTTATTTCTACGTAGTTTAATGCTGTGTATCGTCTCGAAATAATCTTTATAGTCGCCATTCAAAACGCGTTGACAATTCTACAACTTACATCCTATTCGTCACACAAGGGTTGAGTCAATACTTTTATAAACACTCAAATTAACGCTATAATTAAAAGAGGTAGTTACCTACCTGAATTACCCAAAGTAGGTACATTAAAACAAACAAAATAATCTTCACCTTTCAGATTATAAAGATACGTATTGCGATGATATAAGATAGCTATTGGCTCTATTGCACTTTCGATTGAATTGCTTTTTATTTAGATAATGCGCCTGATTAAAGTACTTAGCAAACAGTTCCGCGCCCCCAGTACGTTGCTAGGGGTTTTGTGAGTGCTTCCCGTCGGAGTACGGTTTCAACAAAAGCATTTGTCATAGATATCTACACCTTATGTACCTACTTATTTTATAGGCTTGCATGAGATTCATGAAACATTTTCTAAATGTGATATGATCAGGACTAATTTACCTCTTACATTATTTTTAACAACCAATTAGGTAAATACTGGAAGACGTCTGTAACTAAATGACTCTGCTTGAATTCTGTAGAAATCTATATAGTAGGTAAAGATTTCGTCATTAAATTCCATCCTACCTCCAAGAAGTAGCTTCCGCTCTATTGTCCTACCTATAAAATAAATAGCTAAAACCACTGGTACAAATTATATTATAGCTATTATGTATCTTATAGAAAACATGTTACTTCATTGTAAATTACTTAGGTACAGATCACTATGTTGTTTAAAAAACTGTGTTAAAATATGTTTTACTTTACTAGTCCAGATATCTAATAAGATAGGTACCTATAAAATGCATCAATAGGATAGGTAACAGAAATTCGAACTTTAACAAGAAAAAATAATGCAATTACATCCAATATCCGGTAAAAATAAATAAGGTACGTAACTACTTATTTTAAAACTGGCTAATTGAAATAAAAGTGCACCTGCAAATATCATGTAAATAAAATAATAAAAAACGCTTTTGTGGAAACAGTAAGCGAAGCTCGGATAACCATCTCCAATTAATTTGCGAATGATATTGAATAGGCAAAAAAAAAACACGTCATGAAACTCAACACTGGCTTTCTCATTACTGCGATTCGTTTATAACTTTATACTGGCCAGTAAATAATAGCTCGTTATAATAGTCTTTATTAATTTCCGTTTTTATTATTCTACGTTGAAGTAATGACCTAATGATATAACATTTGATTTCGGTAATCATTTGAGATTTATAATAGGGATGTTGACTAGGTATGAAAAGTTAAAATCTATTTAGTCCGTCCGTTAGATAATAAAAAAATATTAGACACGTATTTTTTCTTTTATTAAAAACAATAAAAAATTACAAAGATACAGCGCTTTAAAGTTTTGGAGTGGGGGCTTATGACACCTCGCCTTGGTAAAAATTGTAGCGAGGAGTGACGTCACGCGAAATTTCCGTTCTCTGTATTTTGATAATTTTTTGTTTGCAGGAAAAAAGAAAAAATACGTGTCCAATAAAAATCATTAATCTACCAGGCGGACATAAAAAATAATAGGAAACATGCCTAATATGTGTTCTAATTTAGTCTACTGTTTAATGCCCGATTCCTATAATTGAGAAACGACTCATTTTGGTTACGGACGGTAGAATTTTCTTCGTTTTGCTACAAAATTCAACCTTCCGTAAGCAAAACGATATGTTTCTTGAATATAGGAATCAGGAATAAGTAAGTTTTTTTCTAGTTTACCTATTAGAAACGTTACTGTTTTTCTGGACAGAGTAGCCAACTGTTTATTAAATATCGAAACGGTCGGAACGGGCAAGACTACGATTGGTAGATTAATTAGTTTATATATAAAGCTTAAAACCGTAAAGCAGGTACTTCACCATCAATGTATACTTAGGTATTTATTCAGTAGTCACATAAATAATTACACGGTTGAGACTTTACATTTCGGCGGAGTGCTATTTCGTGCTAAATTGTTGCGTGTATTTAGAGTCTATGTAACTTTATATTGTAACGTAATACATTCCTAATCATCACAATTTAACCACAAAGTTCTACATTTTCACTTGCGTTGCGGCACACCTACATAGGTACCTGTTTATACTACGTATTCGCGGGGCGTTCATTAGGAATAGTAAACCGGCTTTGCGGTATCAAATTTGTAAATAATGTTCGTTTGCTAACATTGATGTATGTACCTATATCGTGTACAAAGCTTTTAGTATTGCGTCTATTTCTTGCACAGCGATCTTTATCGTATTTCGTGGAATCGTTCCTTATATTAAAACTGCTTTATCGATGTAATATTCATATCACAGATAATAAACAGTAGGAGTTCCGAGAAAATGGGTTATATTACAGGAATTAGATTTGTATCTGTGGCATCACACTGAGCGTTTCGCTTTGCCGCCATTTTTATCGTGAAAGCGCGCGAGGGTTGCGTTCGGAAACGCGTCTATTCGTAGAAGTACAGCTGCACCGGAGGGGGTTCGTGTTCTAAGAAATTTAATACGATTTGTTAGGATATGATATTAATACGTAACATAAAACTGGGGGAAAAAATTAGTCAACTATTCATTAGAAAGATCACAACATTCATTGTGCGAGTTTTACATAATATCTAACATATCAAATTATCTAGGTAGGTATATCACATCAAAACTATTTGATGTATAATACTCAATGCCAACTGGCTAACAAACTCGAAAAGCTTATACTTTACATTCACGTTAGATCCATGAAGGCCCAAATGTAAATCTACAAACCCCAATAACCTCCAAACCCGAAATCTTGTCACGAATATTGCAATGAACAGGTAAGCAATTATGAAGAGACAATGATGTATTTTAGATAATTTACATGGTGTATTTTATTTTAATGCAGTGGAATGTAAGTACCTACCTTTATTTTTCTGTTCGCTAGCCTGCTCGGGGCTGGAGGCGTCACGGGCGCGAGATGCGGCCCATCGCCTCAACTCCAGCCTCTCGTACCCGTACCAACCGAGCAGCTCGTTCATTGCTGTCTCCGCGTAATCCTGGAAATTTATATTAAACAATATACATCAATGTATCCTTTTCTTCCTTCAGGAATCTTCATGGACTTCCCCCGCTGTGGGGAAGGCGGAGATTCTAAAACCACAGAAGTGATTCTCCTTTTATGCGGGAACATTTTATAGAATGCACGGTCATATGTAAAATATTTTTTCTGCCCATAGAAATGAACATATTTCTACAAAAAAGTAATAGACTATTCCGTAGCACAAGTTTTTTGTTTGAACGCGCTAAATCTCGGAAACTACCAGTCGGATTTAAATAAATGTTTTTCCATGTGATAGCCATATTCTCGAGAAAGGTTATTTAACATCACGTTACTTGCCTTATGAGATGAAACCGCGGGACACAACTAGTCTAATTTAATGTGATTGGTTGACTAAAAGGTTAATTTATAATACCAATCGCAATCCTTAATTAATGACCGGATTTGTGAACACGAGGTTGCAGATTCAATTATAGATTATTATGTAGTTTATTTTACTTACTCTTAGACATATTTTTTTGTATATTACTTGACAGTAGGTACCTACTTAATGTCCACACCGAAAGATAGTTTTACATAATGTAGGAGTGTACCTAGATACTTTTGCCCGAATATTAAAACGTCACTCGGTTTTAAGCTGCCGTTAAGTCTCGTGCCGTCTCCGTCATTTTAAGGCATAAAGTAGCGACAAATAGACAAATTTAGAAACGTCTTAAACTTAAGTTTCGTTTGAAAATTCGGCTATTAATGTTATACAAAAATTTACTCTTGCAAGTATTATACTAAAGCGTTACCTCACGTAATTCAGATCACAATGTTACACACGTTCAGCGATATAATCGCCACAAATACATGAGTTATTTTTACATAAAAACCTAAATAAAACACGATTTATATAAATAAATGCCGCGCTTGATGACCTCCTTACAATCCACATTACTGCCAGCTATCACGATCATAAATTCTTATGGATATACAAAACGTCGCGTTTTAACAACAACACGTAACTCAAGAGGTATCTGTGTCACAAAAAAAAAATAAAAAAAAAAACAACGCGCTGTCATTACAGACATAAAGCCGAGTTGCTATTTCAGTTTGTAATATTTGATAATGGCGTAATAAAGAACTAAGAATTGATTTCTCTCGTTTATAGTTTTTAGTGATTTATAAACTTTCATCTATTATTGTTTTTGGCAAACGTTTTATTGTAGGTTTTATATTCGTTACACTCCACATTTTTATACATCAGATATCATTAGTTACACTAGATTTTAAAATTGTCTTAAATGTTTGTTACATTTTAGACAATTTTCTTCTAAAAAAAACTTAAACCGTCGGGGAACCTGAAAATTTAATGGGTTACATGATATTTTTTGAAAACAAATAATTAGCTACTTTTGATGTTACATATTTAATAAAGGAGCGTTGTTCATGCGGGCAAACATTTAGTTAGTCAATCGAATGAACGAGCGTAGTACATTTAGCTAAAAATGTGCCTACGCTTGACATAACGGGCTGCTACTACTAGCGATGCGCACGCTCTATGCTTGTCTATGTTTACTCTATGATTAAACGTATTTAAAATGTCAGTATTTAAACTCGTAGTAAGTTCGTAGACAACGCTACGAAACTATAAAAACATCTCAGCATTTATTTTACTTTCATGACATGAATCTGACTGACTCTTCGTATTTACAATAACGTCTACTAACGTTTCGTTACATATTGAGAAAAAAAGTCGACTTCTATAAAAATAATCAATTGCAGCAAGTACACGCAATTTCGTTTTATTTTGATTTAAAAAACAATACTATTTAATCGATTTAGTTGAAAATTATATGGGACCGCCTCTGAGATATCCCACTATCGATTACAAAAGACTTTGTGGAATCGATCCACAAAAGCCGGAGATATCGCGTAACAAACACACAAAAAAACATAGTCGAATTAATAATCTCCTCTTTTTGAAGTCGTTTAAAAATGTTAAAATAACGTCAATCCTGAGTAACTAGAGAGTAGGAAGATTTATCTTACAGAACTTGAGACGAAAAGTTATACATCCGAGTAAGTACCTACAAATATCGTTGCGGACTGGGTATGAGAAGGAAATATCTATTTAGTACACCAGATAGATAAAAAAACAACGTATTTTTTATTTGATCAAATTAATGAAAAATGTCAAAGTTAAAGCGCTTTAAAGTTCAGAAGTGGGGGCACGTGGGAATGTGGAGTCACGTGGTGGTAAAAATTGTTGCTACAAGTGACGTGACGCAAGATTTCCATTCACTGTATCTCCATCTATACCTATTTGTTTAATTAAAAAAATAAAAAATACACCTCTCTCAAAAATATTAAATATGTATTATATTTGTGAGTTGTTAATAAAAAAAAATATATGCAGTTTGGTCTGTACTTAGCGGCAAAATATAAACTTAACCAAAACACAATATGCCGAAAACTAGATAGACCCAAATCCTCTCAAAACTAGAAAATGATAAATCCTGAATTCCCAACGCTAACAAAATACCTCTGCTAGTAAATGATTTTCGGAAAATTGATGTTAACCAACATAGCGGTATAAGGCTTGTGTGAGACTCCATCATTACGCCGTAACCATATACCTTTGACAAACGAGTATCAAAATAACACGGTTTTAATTAATCTGGCTTGCAAGCCTTCAGTGACAGCGTCCTAGAGGGTAATATTTCAGAGGAAGATGACCAGTCGCACGCTAAGATAATTGGGCTCTCGTTACGGAAAGAAATCTGCGATGGATTCAATGTTTAGGTTGTGCTTGTGTGTTTATAGATACTTCTAGACAACGTGTACAGTACATTTAAAACAAATTATGTATGTTCATCTAGGTATAGAAAGAAAGTAAACGGATAAAGAATACGGTCCACCAAAACGCCATATATATTTAAAGCTAGACTGAAATCATTACTTTTAAAAATCTTTTTATAGTATCCAAGAATTTATGGAAGATGAAAATTTTTAAAACACTGTTATAATAAATACCTATATACTTATGTAATGTTTTACTAGCATTGTCAAGTGTGTTTTAATTAAGAAATATAAAATATAAGAATAATTAAGTAATAGATATTTAGATAATAATAAATTGCAATATTTTATTTTTAAGTTAATTTGCTGCGCTCTAACAGGGTTATGTATTCATTAGTTATACCTATGCCACGCCTGTAACTGTGTGTACATTGTGCAATAAATGAATAAAAAAATAAATAGGTATATGAAGTTCATAATAATATAGCCATAGCGACCGACGTAGTGCGTAGGTAAGTAGCTATTTGTAGTAGTAGCGCATTAAAATTGCTCTAAATAGAATATTATATATTTAAGACACTGACTCTTAATGGAAAATTAGGTACTTTTTAAACTAATAAAAGCTGCACCAATGTAGAGCTTTCTTGAAAATAACTTTTGATAACCTACCTGTTACTTTTTTATTTACCTTCTTGCCAATCACATTTTTTAATATTTATAGCAATTTAAAAAAAGATGTTGTACAAGTTCTTTACATAAACAAATAGCAAAGATTCCTTGCGCATATTAAAACGTGATTGTGTAATGGCGGCGGTATTCGCAAATGTAACTATTAACTGATTCCCATGGGGTTCCGGTTACGTCTGATCTTACAAGATACTCGGGTTTGCCTAATCGCCGCTTTAATTATTATTACTATTTATCTTGTTTACTTTCTGTTTCTAGTACCCTTTTAAAGAAAGAAGTATATTAAAATCTATCATTGAAAGAAGGAATATTAGCTTCCCTGGATTGGATTTTAATATTCCACAATTTGGTTTTCTTTGAATTAAAAAAAAAAGTCTCGCACTCTACAAGGTTTTTAAAAAGCTGTTGTGGATGCTTGTCCCATGCGAGGATCGAACCAGCAGTTTACTACTAATATAATTAGAGTTTTAGAGGAAGACATTCCTAAAACCTGTTCAGACATTTAAAAGCTACATTGTTCCAAGTATGGTCTAGATTAAATATAGCAAATAATATTTTAAATAATAATATCGTTTATAACTAATAAAGCAGAGAAAACAACATTTTCAACGCAATATCCTGCCTATAAATCGCAAACGAAATATCAAACTTCATTAGATATACGTAAACTAAACTCCCTACTCAAATACGGATAACAAAAGGCTGTATTTAGCAAAATCTGTATCCAACATCAAACATAATCAGAACTAACATGAAATCAATAAATCCTGTTTCTAATAATGATCTCACCACACTCCCCATTACCACGTAGGTACGTGAGCTTTCGCGTTTCAATTTACGGCGGACGTCGGTACTGGCCGGGTTGCGTTTCGTAATAATTATCACCGGTGAAAATACGATACTAGTCTAGCCAACGCACTCATGCAACAAGGAACACACGTAAAACTGAACGTCCATTATTCACCATTAACGATACCAAAACTCGGGTCAATATAGAACGTATTTACAGTCTCTTTACTGCAAAATATTAATTAAACTTGTAACTTTAGCGGCCTGTTCAATTAATTAATAAATGCAACTGAATCAACCGATATTAATACGAAATTTTCAGTCGAAATTGATGCATATTTTGTAGTTTAATATTTTTTTACTCTTTTTATTATTATTTTTGTTTACCGTATTATAGTGTTTATAATCTTTTGTTTTGTTTTCCTTTACATAATGTTCATTCTTTTCTACATTTAAATAGGTACCTAATTAGAAATCTATATGCATGTTTTGATTATTTGTGCTAAATATTATGTTCATAACTGTACTTATAAGTATTGTAGCGATGCCCAAATAAGATATAGGTTTTTTTTTATTTGGTGCACCTTCTCAGTACTGATCTATGTAATTGTTTTCTCATATAGAATCTCACTAACGATTTCAGCTAGCTAAGAGTAGTCACTTGGTCTGCGTACTGACAGGACACGATGAGAAACCGATCCGCTTGTGTTTAAGTAAACCCTTTCAGGATAACATCAAAAGGGTTATTATTACTATGTTTATTATGTTATGTTACTATGGTAGGTACTCTGTTTAAGTTCGATAAGAAATTTTAGAAGATATTCAACTAAAAGTGTGGATTAAATTCTATCATGTTTTAAAGTTTTAAAACATGTATGAAATATGGAAAAAATGCCTTTTTATGACATTCAATGTGTATAATTAATTTTATAGTTAACATTATTTTGTAATATTTATTTCATTTTTTTTTTGTAAAATATTACTATCCGCCTGCTGTTGAATAATAAATTTAAAGTATTTAAAAAAATCTATTAATTAATTTATAGAGGGTTTATCTGATTCTGACAACCTTATAAGTATTTAAATTTATAGTACCGAGCAGTTAGTAGTTGGCTTCTTTGCGTATTTACAGAAAGTGTGTTGTCTCTGCCTTTTTTAAAGATACTATTTAATGCTAAGTCGAGAAATACCTATTTGGAATATAAAACTACCTTTTGCAATCTTTGAATCAAAAACCATTTTCAACTAACAAAACGGTCGCTACAGCGACAGCCTTGAACACAACTTTTACAGACAAAATTCACAAAAGGCAACAAAGACGTGGCCGGTCAAAGCGCGGTAACTCAACTCTCGATAATATTGTGATATCCAATATAACATAAATGCTTTTAATGGCAGTAGCTTGGCTAAGGTAAATTTAGGAGCGTTCGTAATCGGACACCGGGCGACCTACGCACGGTGTTGCCAGAGCAGAAAAGTTGACGCTGAGCAAACTGTTGCAGTCTTTGAGCGCAGTATATTCGAATTGAAACTTAAACTAGTGCACGTAAATTACTTTTGAAGAATATGTAAACTATCGTGCTGGGTCAGGTGTTTTTCCTGGGATCGCTTGCAATTAAAGAAGGTAGAGCTTCTAGAAGTCTTTCAAATTAAAACTTAACTTTAAGTGTAGTCAGACAACGGTACCCTTAGATACTAATTAGATATAGTAATTATTATATACTCGACTCGCTTCATGACGAAATTAGTTAAACATTCCTTTCGTGTTTAGGTTATCTTTTAAAACATTTATTTATAAACTGCAAATTATGGGACAATCATGAGAAATTCCTAAGATGCTTCTTGTAGGAAAATCAACAGATCGATTCAGTCCAATAATATAAATAAAAACGTATAACGCGAAAGTTTTTTGTGGCAGGCTTGAGATAGAAATTTAAAAGCACGAATCAGCATTTGTAACATTAAGGCCTACAGTTGGAAAGGTAAAGATGCGCAAAATAATAATTTAGGGATACTTTTAAGAATAACATAATTAAGACTTCTAAAATCAGTAAAATCTTTGAAAAATAAAAAAAGCTCATCAGACAGATTAGTGTCAAGCATACAGTATTTATGTCACGGTAACTCTACACTCTTTATCACCTTCCTAAAATAACAACAATACAATATGAAGTTATTTTCGCAAAAAGGGTACATTCCTTGACCCAGTGACCGGCACAAAAGAACTAATCAAGCCTACGCACTCACTATCATACCGGCATGAGCCATGAGGCATCGTACGTCATTCATTAGGGTGAAGCGAGGTGAGGACACAGAGTAGCTTTTATACAGTACTCTAACTGAAAAGTTTTTTAACTTTTTGTTTGATATTTAGTGGATTTTTTTTTAATTCATTAAAAAAAAACACACTGTCGATTCGTAAAAACGGCAGAATAATTACTTTCATATTGAACTAGTTACAAGCATTTTAATACTGCTAATTAGACAGAGAGAGCTATACTATCAGGTGACGTCACCTTGGTAATTCTCCATACTTATCTGCCCCATAGAAGTCGTCGTTTGGCGAAAAAGAGATAACTTTTGTATTCGTGTATATTTTTATTATGTTATTTCGCAGTTCCCCTTCAATTTAATACTAAATATTTGTAATAAAAAATAATTAGATAGTAATTCTTAAATAGGGTATCTAAAAGTTATTTACTTCTTCTTTTTTGTCTCCCTGCCCTGTTCTCAATTACAATTATATATAGGGTCGGCGCAATGCGTGTTTTCTCTCACTCATCAATACTTCCCGACATCTCAGCATTCACTCTTTCTTTCTTATATCATCTTTCTCACAATCCATTCATCTCTTTTTAGGTCTTCCACTGCCTGTACTCACTACCAAGATTTTAAAATATATCAATATATAGAATATACCTAGCTTATTCTGACGAAATACGGAGTTTTATTGGCAATAGGCAGTAGCTATGGAAGCACTTGGATTACATGATATCAATAAGGTATAAAGACACATTTCTGACTAAACTTATTCGACGGCATATGACGGTTTATTTCATCATATGATATTAGTCAATCCACCGCTGCCTTTCTGTCTGGATGTGGCAAATGTGTTATACGGCAGTTTTTAGTGTCAGGATAGCGCAAATTAGCTAAGTACATGAAAAATACGGTATTCAGCTAAATCCTGTAAGACTGGAAAGGCTAGACAAAACAGTTGTGTCAGGCAATGGTAAGTCAACCAGTACATGTGATACCTACAGCGATTTGTAAAGTTGTACTCCAAACTTGTGTTATCAGATATTCCTTCTAATATTTCGTATACATTTACATACAAACCAAATAAACGAAAAATTACCATCTCAAACTAAGAAATCCGATATTTATATACAAAATGAAAGCGTGCTTTATAATAATGGTATAAAATTTCACTTATGTTGGAGAACAAGGAGAAACAGTTAACATCTGAATATTTAAGAAAATAAAAACGAAATCCAAACACTTATGGATTTTTTATGCAAGTCAATAAAAATAACATTAAATTGATACGTACAGACCGATTGCCTTTATTGAGACCGATTGCTGTATGTTTTTGTTGTGTGTGCACATTTGCATACCTATTAAGATTGTTAGCAACGCACTAAGTCGAGGTCCGAACCCCACAGGAGGTGCCCTTAGTGAACGTTGCTGACGTAGTTAGTTTTTCTATTGTCCTGGCTGGAGGCCCTTAAGGGCCGGTCAAAAGCAGTCAAAGCCTGCGCTTAGTGTGTACGACCACCATGACCATCTTATAATCCTTACTAATATTATAAATGCGAAAGTAACTCTGTCTGTCCGTCGGTCTATCTGTCTGTCGCGCTTTCACACCAAAACTACAGAACCGATTTAAATGAAATTTGGTACACAGATAGTCTAGAGCCTGAAAAAGGACATAGGCTACTTTTTTACGTTCGAAATATGTAGGTATATTATAACTTATGTTCAACCCGAGTTTTTGAGAACACATAAAGAACAGTCCTGCACCTCATATCGCCCCGGTCGTGTCTTATTGCTGCACAATCTAACTATAACACTAAGGGAATAACAAGCTGTGTTGTCCATAATTATATAGACTTTGTACTAAGCTAGTTTGCGTTGAGTTAGCCGTAATATAAATAGAGTTTGATTCTGGCAATTTTAACCGTAGCCAGCCATTCATAGCGTGAAGTAAAAGAGAACTATTTAAGCCTGTCATTAAGCATAAAGTATGAAATAAATGACGAAGTATTTAGTAAATTGTGTATTGAGTATTTACTTAGAAATCAGATAAGTGATATCAATGTGATGGGTCACTAGTGAATTTCAATTAAATAAATGCAATATCTTTAGCTTCTGGCCTTGTTCTTCCTTTTTATCTAATCTTTGTTAAGCTTTGTAAAAATCGCTCAAAAAAAGTAAGTCATAACGTTCAACACACTGTTAACTTTAAAGTTTACATCTCTATCTTACAGTTATAGCTAAAACAAACTTGTGATAGAATTGGTTCTTATGCAAAGTTCAAGCTACTAAAAGCCGCATTGCAGTAACATCTTAACACAAACGCCCACAAACAATAATAGAGATATAATTAAACTGGCCTACTGTATTCCCTGCTCTATGATCATGGTGAAGCCGAGACGGCACCGACTGCAAACATATCGTGTTTCAGCGACTAGTGGAGCTTATAATTTACCTAATGCCGTGTAAAACGATCGCAGTGCTAATGTACGTGGAAACAAATATGTACGTCACACGGAGAACGTAGCTAGATATTAATTTAGAATAGGTAGGTAGGTAGGTACTCGTTTTGTTGTAGGTTCTACTAACTAAGGAGGAGGTGGAGGATTGGTGAGCTTTTCAAGTGATTTTGTTTGACTCGTTCTGATTCTGTTGTATTTGCAACTAGAACTTTTCACTTTTTTTTTTGTTTTATTTGAAAGAGGGGACTATCTGGGCAAAGTATTTCTTATAAGAATAAGAAATACTTTAATATATTAATCATATATAATCTAATAATATATTTCCTCGCAGTTTGTTTTGCATTACTATAAATAAATTACCCTAATTAATGTTATAGCCCTATCAGTTTTACAATTGAACAATTTACTAGATCCTGCAGTAATGGCCATATTAAGCAGTTTATAATGATAACCAATCTAAATACTTATTTATAAAAGAAAAAACACATGGCAAAAAATGAGACAGTCTAGGACCGTGCTACACTAATAAGATTTTGAAAAATTATAAGTTCATTTCTTCATCGACCTTTATAGTAAACTGTTTCTATGCTATAGGTATTTATTGATAACTTACTCAACTAGTTAATGTTATACATAAATCCTTACTAATATTTTAAATCCGAAAGTTACTCTGTCTGTCTGTCGCGCTCTCAAGCCAAAACTACTGAACCGATTTTAATGAAATTTGGTACACAGATTGTCTAGAGCCTGAGAATGGACATAGGCTACCTTTTGCTGCGATAACCGTCATCCACGCGGGCGGAGCCGCGGAAAACAGGTAGTAATAAATAAATAAAGAAAGAGGCCACGGGCTTCAACTTATGTAGATCAAAGTAAAGCTCTAGTACACTTAGTGCTTAGATATAGGTATATGCGAAGTTATTATGTACTTGAATGAAAGAAGTAAAACCATCTGACCTTACATCTTATTTACAAATTGTGAGTACATACTGCATTATTTTGAAACTATGACGTAATCATCGGCTATTTATAAACTTTGTTATGCATGTCTCATGTTACCGGGACGCCCCGTGTACCCGCCAACATTCAGCTGATAATTAATTCATTTGTCGGAAATATTCATCAGCGATTTATGGACCTTCGGTGTTTTTGTAAAGCGGCTATTGTTTGGTAAGACCTGACAAAGTATCCGGACCCTAAGTCTCGGAATCTGCTTCGTGACAGGAAGAGTTTAATTAGATAGGTTAGATAAATGTAATTAGCTCCTCTCATCAACAAGGGTGCGGTAGTACAGAGGTGCGAAGTTGTCTATGACTGTAGCTAAAATTGAGCATCTAAGTGTGTTTGGTAGAATGTAAATATAATATATGTGTATATTTACTTATCAAGGTATTCGAAAGATGCGTTTAGGACATTTATTTACAAATTAAATAAAGATTTTAGTTTATTTGATCAAATAGGTAACTTTTGCGTTTATGGCGAAGCGCGTGTGCACTTTAGGGGTTAATGCAAGAATTGATTTAACAACAAATTGTTCTTATTCGCAATTATACGTAGGTGAATGTAAAAAAAAATTTTCTGGTGATCGTTCGTCTTAATAATTGAAATTGAAAATGTAAATAAAACGAGTTCAGTTACCTACAAAACCAATTAATGGAAAGAAAAAAATATTCCTGGTAAAATTCTAATTATTTTTATTTAATCCAAACGAACAATATAAGTAATACGATTTATATGAGGCCTCTGAGGTTATACCCTATCGATATCATAAAGAACTTCTGTAAGTGATCCATAATTGCCGGAGATAGACAAACGTACAAAAAGAAAACATACAGTCGAATTGAAAACCTACTACTTTTAAAGTCTCTCCGGTTAAAAAGGGGATCTTCACACGGATACTCGATGTCCTAACAATTCTTTCTTAAATATTATGTAACGCATTTATAAACAAAAAGTGAATCATCTCCTCTGCTCACGATGATAAACATCTGTCTAGCTATCCGAAATACAGAGTAGAACATAATATAACTCTATCATAAAAGCTGAACAAAGTATTATTACTGACTAAAAAAATTTTTTTAAGCACAGCCCTAAGTTTGTCATTACGTCATGATATTCCGAGGACTGGTTAATAAAAAGTTCTAACGTTACACAGTTTATAATACTTCGACTTACACCGATACATCGACTCGGTACTCGGTACTCAGTCGCATACACAGAATAGTTTCCCACAGCGGCTCAAAATAAAACCCTATCATCGCGATAGAAAACACAAAGCGCGAACACGAACGCGCCTTGAACAAAAGCAATGGCGTAATATTACATCTCCGATATCCGTAGATCGATTATGTTTCACATGTTTCTCATTATAACGTCTGGGTACGAAACAAAGAGAGTGTCGGGTTGCCGTGCAATGCTCTTCTGGCAACCCGAGAGTATGGCACCCGACTGTTTTGGTCATGCGAGAACGGAACGCCACACTTTCGGGGAAAACTCGTTTTAGCTGGCAACACCGAGCGTAAGTCGCGAGCCGCGCATTCTGAACGCTCCTTTGTAAAATAATACTACAGATTACAGAGTTCTAATCATGACACACTTAATTTGTCTAATTACTATAGGAATCGCTTTTAGTTCCTTACACATAGAGGGAAATTATATAAATTTAGATTTTACCGCTATTGCGGTTTTTCTCATTCGTATAATCTGGATTAAAATAAAATATATCTAAAATATAGAATAAACATACCTTATTGTTATTCAGCAACTAAAACAAAACAAAAAATAAGGTTAAATAAATAAAACAAAAAAAATGAAATGGACGGAGATCATTCGAGGTGATGTTTTATACATAATAGTTTTGTATACACAGCAGTTTTTGTACTTAGTAAGTACTATTATGGAAATAATAAAGAATGATTTAAACGAAAGAATATCCAATAAATAATAACTAGGTATCTACGCAGCTTACAAAAAAGAATAAGCAATGGATCTTAGATATTCTGCACTTAGGTTCTGTTATATATTGTTAAAAACAAATATTTATCCTGGAATATTCTCTGCTATAGATCACATTTAGATACCAGTGCCAATATCCCTGGACGAACCCGTCAAACGTATTTTCTAGGTTGGACTATACTTTAGTAAGTATGTAGAATAGGTTTAGTTACGTGTTATACTCTCAGTTATTGATATTAAATCCTGTTAAAATATGAATTACTAGCTGGTTCCCGCGGCGAGTTATCGCAGCAAAAAGTAGCCTATGTCCTTTCTCAGGCTCTAGCTAGACTATCTGTGTGCCAAATTTCATTTAAATCGGTTCAGTAGTTTTGGCGTGAAAGCGCGACTGACAGACAGACAGACTTACTTTCGCATTTATAATATTAGTACGGATTTTCACGCACGCACTTCTATTTTTTCATTCCCGTACGGAAAATCTTTATTTCTCTCATTCGTTCGATAAAAGCATTGGTATTGGTATCTGGTATTGGTATCTGAAATCTTTCATCATCAAAAATAACAACGCATTTTGCGAAGATATTATCGTGATACAAAACAAATCTAAGAAGAATTGAGATCTTAACTAAAGTCTTATTGTTCATCCGGTATCTTTTCGGTTGACCGTCAGCTCAGTCAGTTTAAAATAAATAATTTCTAATCTCATTTTTCTTCAGCACAATCACACGAGTGTTTGCGCAGTGCTCATGACTTGTGACGCAAGCGCCTGCCTCACGGAGCAAGAATACTGCACAACGAATGTTTATAATACCGGATGATTTCACTCATTACATCCAGTGTCATGTCAAGGACGAGGTGTGCCCATTTATATTGGAGACTAGCTGTCCCCCGCGACTTTGTCCGCGTGTTTTAATTTTAAAGGTTTTTAATTTTTGCAACATTTTTAATTTATGCTCCGCTCCTTTTGGTCGCAGCGTAATGTTATATAGCTTATAGCCTTCCTCAATAAATAGGCTATCCAACACTGAAAGAATTTTTAAATCGGACCACTAGTTCCTGAGTTTAGCGCGTTCAAACAAACAAACTCTTCAGCTTTATATATTAAGCATAAGATAAGTTTTTATTACTAATAATGAACAATCCAGTAAGATAGCGCGGTGATCAAAGCTCGTTTCTTCTAAGTATAACTGCTCTTACCTTTCAATGGGGATAGTTACACATAGATGCTGTTGATTCAATAATACCAGAAGTAGTAATTAAACTAGCTGACCCGGCAAACAGTGATTTGCCAGGGCCACTTTTATTACCTAGGGGTAGATATAAAAATAGCCTACGACCCATTCTTAGATTTACCAAATATACACAAATAAAAATCAGTTAAGCCGTTTCGGAGGTGTTAGATAACAAAAACCGAGAATTTTTATATATTAGATAGTATGCCCCAGAACCTCTTATAGTTACACTAAATTTATGGTCATGGTCTATCATGTATATTTTTCAAGCTGTAGTCGTGTGTAAATGAACATTAATTTAGTGTTTTAAGTACAACGTAATTCTCCTATATTTTTCATCAGTTCCTTGACAGACTGTAGTTTGTGACATTTTGCCTTCCGTTGTTTTTCTTCCCGCAGAAGATCTTAACGACACCACCGTAAAACGAGCATCACATTTAATAGCCGAAACCGAATGATAAATATATACTTTATTTATTTTTTAGATTATAAATTAATTACAATAAGTAGTTAATAAGAAAACAAAATAGACACGGTAAAAAATTTGAAGTCATAGGCCAGTTACTATACTCACGAGCTGGTGCAAAAAAGAAATAAAGCTACTTAAATACTTCTTGGTAATAAGAACCAAATAAATCGCTATTAAATTCACCGCAATCACTTAAAACGGCATTCCAAAGTAATTCGCACGGATATCTATCACGGGGGTACACAACTATATTTTCTTTGTCACACAATATTCGCCGAGGAATGAAACAGCGTATTTATGTTTATTAAGTCACCCGATACGTTTGACGAATTAATATTAGTGTTTTACTTTGAAATTATGCAGTCAACAAAACGAAATTTATTGTTAGCTCTAGTAGCAGTGAAATAAATGCGACTGACCGAATTCCTTTTTTAAATTTTATGGCTAAGCTCTGCTTGCTAGTAGGGTGACAATGATTTTTCAAAATGTGACTTTTCATGTGAATTTTATTTTTTAGATGTGACTTTTAAAATCATCTAATTTTAGGGTGAATTCAGTAAAACAAAGTTTATTTCTTTCTATAGCGATTTTTGTAGCGGCAGATACAGTAAATTATTATAGTAAGAGATTTCTAAGATAATATAATTAAACATAACAGTTTCTAAATCAAAATAACGATACGACAAAACAGGTAACTCAAAATGTTCCAATATTCATTACACTGTTTGCGAACTTCAAAGGACTGTGCACATAGGTTTCTAGCTATATTAATATTGTGTACGTTATGGCTCAAAATGTAATTAGAATGTAATACATCCACGTCAGACTACGTCCAGTATTGAACATAATATGTCTCTATCATGGTTACGAGGGGTTCTGAGGCAGGCTGCAATAATTACTGCACAATATTATACTAGTTTACCTATGTATAAGATTCAATATGATACGCTTTCCTTGTTATGTCTAATTTAATTTGATAGTGATTTATTGTGTTATTGTTATTAATAATACAAAATCGTTATATATAAATTTAGGAACATGTATTAACTAAGAATTTACTTTTATTATTTTTAGAGACTATTTTTGTTTAATGTCCGTCAGAAAGGTTTTAAAAAAATATTCGACACGGATTTTTTCGTAACCAAAAACTCACGAAGATTGATTTGATATTTCGCATGACGTCACAATTTCGTGCATCCTGCAAGCATGACGTTATTAGCATAACGTCCCCCCCACTCCTGAACTTTGATACGCTTTCTCTACTTAGTGTTTTCTTATTTTGGAATAGCAAAAAGTCTCATATTTGTTTATTATCTAACTGACGGACTAGTTGGATTTTTACTTTTAATTCCCAGTCATTTACCTTCATTAACGTTCATTAATGGAGTATTAGAGGTAAAAAAAAATTAACTAGGTAAAATATATTTTTTCTATTGAAAAATATTATTTTGATCGCCACGCATTCCAAAATACATTTAATAATTTAAAAATAAATGCTACATAACTTTCGTTTCATTTTTAATTTGGCAAAGGATTTGAATAAACATTCTTAACGGGCGAAAATAAAAAAAAAGCGGGCAGTCGGTGTCTGATTACAAGATATTACTGCGATGCGGCGGTGTTAAGTGGCGGCGTTCAGTTTCGTCTTACGATATGACAACATGGACGATGTCACCATGTTTTTGAGTGGCCGAAAAAATGTAAACGATTTCGGACGAATGTTTTTACTTTTTATGTTAAATAGATTAGAGATGCGATGAAAAATGCCCAAAACAAAAAGGGTGTGTTATTGTGTATTATAAAAACTAGTTAAGACAACAGAAAACTAAAAATATAAATAAATAAAGGTGGACAACATCACATAAATTGCTCTGAACCCAAAGTAAGTAGCTAAAGCACTTGTTTTATGAAATTCAGAGACAGCGAAGGTACCACACCCAGACCCGAGACAATGTAGAAAAGAGGTTTTCTACATTGACCCGGCCGGGGATCGAACCCGGGACCTCAGAGCTGGCGACACCTTGAAAACCGGTGTGTACGCCACTCGACCACGGAGGACATCAAAACTAAAAATAGCTATTATTGAACTAATTATTTTTAGGTATACGAGTAATGAGTAGGTATATGATGTAGATAGTACCTAGTCCACACATAAGATTCTTTGTTTTGTCTTCCATCAAAACTAGGATAAACATCTTTTGTATTCACATCATCAAAATAAACCCTTTGTGTTCTCCCAAGGCTATCTACTATAGGCTTCAACAGACAACAATTACTGCCAATACCTACATAACACCATAACTAGTCATAGATTATAGATGTAAAAACTGGTAAAGCCAGACGGTTCGTGTTTCACGAAAATTAACGTCAGGCTGACGGGCCGGCTTGTGACGCAAAATGGAGTCAAATGACGCCAGGGCCGGTTTAGCTGAGACGAGCATTAATTATACGGGATCATGTTCAACAACTGCGCTTAGGGTTCCGCTCACGCACTGTTTTGTGCTGCGAAACGGGATTTACTGGATTTTCATTGTATTGTGTGTGATGGAACATGGGGCTATGTGTAAGCTGTACCTATGGTTTGACCGATAACAAAGGTTAAGCCGCGGTTGTTTCGTGGATGGGCAGTGTCTAACCTTTTTGGTTCAGGAGGTGGATCTACCAGTTATCTGTCCGATAACTGGCTAGATCCAGGTGTGCGACCCCTGACCGCTCTAGCTAATGCTGTCACGTTCTTTCCATTCCCGTGGCAGTAGCATGCTTTAAACACTTTCTTTTCATTGTTCCTGTCTATCCTTTTGAAATGAACACATCTTTAGGCGCATTGGGTATTTTTGAGATGGGAAAAAACAATTGAACTCGCGATACTGTTACCGCTACCGACATCTCTGTATATAGGTATCTACATATATTGTACCACAAATATATGGAATAATTAAACTGGCCGTTAGTTGTTAATTATGGCATAATTACATAATATTACTAAAGATTTATTTTCTATATCTTCATAAAATATATGTTGAGGAAAGTACGCTTAGAAATATGTTTTTTACCAACATGATAATTATTAATATATTTTTTGTACCTTCAATAGTAAATTCTTTTTTATAAGCTCTCTTTTTGTATACGAACAGGCAAAACCATAGATTACTCGATATTTTATATCATAAATTTTATTCATCGGTGAAAACTGGTAAATATATTTCATCAGTAATTCAGAAGTGTTATTGTTTTTTTCGCATAGCACACAGCGGCAAAGGCAACGGAGGCACACGGCGTCTCATTTTACATTAAAATTAACGACGATACCGAGCGTCAGGTGTCGGAGTCGAGAACTTACAATAATTAAAACGATCGATTGAAACCTTCGCCGATGTTCTCAAATTATGTAATTAAAAATATTTTAATTATACCTCATCAATATCATAATATTTCGTTTTAATTTTGTGAAACTCAATAGTAATTGTGAAATGTTCACGAGCCTCCTGCTGGGGAAAATATTCTGTTTTTATAAGGTTTTTAATGGGCGAAGGTAATAGGATACTCATTTTATGGTGATAGTACGTCAAAAATATTTTATAAATACTTGTGTTTTAAGATCGAATATTTATCGTAAAATTAAACAGCGTGTGGAGATGTTGCTTAACAAAACTACAACAACAAAGTCAGTGAGCGTCACCGTTAACATAAAGATCGATATTATTGCTGTTTTTTTTTATCATACGGGTCAATAAAGCTTAGTGTTGTCTTATAAAATAAAATATGCAATGTGAACATCACTAATGTAGTGTCCGGTCAAGTTGTAATCTGAGAGGGCGCTGTAAACTGACACTCTACTAAAAGCGACCCGTCCAAATTTAGTAGACACATAATTTAATGTATCATGTTACATATTTGTATGTAAAGGGTGTTTGTTGATATCAACTAATAATATTCTATAAATATTTTGAAGTTTACTTTCTGGTATTTAGATAACAAGGAGTGTTTTTAAACTAATTTGTTCAGTTATTTATTTCTTACTAAGTATACCTACTTACAGAGAACTATGTTTAACATAAAAATAATGAGGAAATCTAAATTACTTTATACTAAACTTCAATAATGCTTAAAATTGGATTTTAAAATTATAAAATTATAGAATACAACGGAGTAAAGCCTTTTTAATTACGTGAAAAAGGAGTAAAATAAATTAATTGCATGAATTCATTCCTTAAAAACGATAATTAAACTCCAGCTTTATGTAAAACGATATAAACAAATAAATATTAAATGTTTTGAGAATTTCACATCCAACAGAATCGAATATCTCGGTAACTTTATACCGCGCGGTTTTATGTAACCCGATGTTAAGTAAACACCTATAAGAACGTTTTACACTTTATTTATATTACAAATCTTGATTTATTGGTTTTTGTCTCGAAATATTTGTAAGTCTCATAATGCGACGAAATTATGGCTACACTAGTCGTACAAGAATTAATTTGTTTGGAAACTATGCAGTAATTGAAAAAAAGATGGGTAGAAGAAGATGAATGAGAAAGAAAAGGATAAATGCTGAGATGATAAGTACCTAGTAGGGATGAAAGGAAGAGTATAAGAATAATAAATTGCACCGGCTGCAAATTATTATGATCAGGGTGAAAAGAAGCAGTTGCCATTTGATTTAGTTAGGCCACAAAAAACTAAAAATTTTGCAATTTTATATAAGTATAAAAAAATTATGACGGCTTTTGATTTTTTTATAAATCGTAGAAGCACTGTGTGCACAGAATAAATTTAGAACAGATCAGACTGACATTCAGAAATCAAAGCTCTGAGCTAGATTTATCGAACTTTATCCTGCCAGAGAGATTCAAACGGTAAGGTTGTTTACAGGAATATAGTCTTTATTGCTTTGATTTAAGAGTTACAGTATGAATATGATCTGGTATTGATGGTGAACACTTGATACGCGCACGCACGCCTCCCGTTCCCGCAAGGAGGTGTTTATTCACCCCCTTTTCTACAAAGATTATGAAAGGAAGTCGATGTGGCATCTCATGTGCTGAAGAAAAACAGTTGTTGATTGAGTACTTCTTGTTAGGTTTAACAATATTATTGTCACATGATGCTAGCTGATGCCGTGATTGGTCAGTCAACAACAAAATTCCTTCGATCAAAAGTTTCATCACTTTTTTTTCGTTTTGGTCGAAAACATTTAGGTAAGTAAGAATTTTTTTTTCTCATATTTCTTACTAATACTTTCTGTTTACAAGATTTTTTTCTCACGGCTCACAAAATAAGGACCTAGTTCCCAGTGCTTGATGTTGGTTTTCAGGTAAAACCTGTTTTGCACATCCACGTGAATAATATTATTATTTATAATTCTCATGTAAAACTACGATGATATTTAGAAGTATGTACGAATTTTTTAACTAAGTAAAGTATGAAATAAAATGATTTAAAATGAGTTGATTTTATCAGTAAGTTCTCTAGTTCGTGTAAGGAAGTCGAGACCGTTCTTTCAACAGTATTGGACTACAAATTTCTAGGAACAAATAATAATAATACCTAAGAAAATCTGAGTAAGCCTGAGTGCAGGCTTTAGCTGCGTCATCGAAGTATAAATCGTTACAAAATGTGTATTAAAATAATAAAAAATAAACATTACCTTTTGATTGATTTAAAGCTTTCATGGTTCTGATACTTCACGTGAACCCAAACTGCGATAGCCTTCAAACTTTATAATACCTACCTTAGACCACTCGCAGGTCAAGTAAGTTAATCATTGATATTATTTAAAGGTAACGTAGGTATAAACGATTAATCACTAACACCTTAGCACATACCCCGTCTGCAGTCATGTTATTCTATGAAAGATGTACAATGCAGAGGCATCGCCTCACCGGTGTGAGTTACAACGGGCTATCGCGTGTCGCTCGCATCACACCCGTGTTGACTTTCCATGTTTGTTCGTTACTTTATATTGTTGTAATTATTATATTATCTCTTTTGTACGTCATTTTGCCTGTAGGTCATACGTCACGGTTTTAAGACAAGACCAGCTTTTAGGCAGGATCTATCCACCTAAACAATCAACATTTGCAATATTATCTTTTAATAATTTTAGTAAAAGGTAGTATATGGAATGCGAACTAAGCATCTGTTTTTGAGAATAGTTTTTTCAGAAACCTACATACATATGTATATATGTAGGTTTCTGAAAAAACTATTCTCAAGTCTATCTACTATCCACAGCCCAAAAAATGGTACATATATTACAAAAACAAGTAAGTTTTAACGATGCCTGGTGCTTTAGACATATTTTAAAAATTACTTATCAAACGTCTTTATTTTATTTATTTTTACAAAAATAATAGGGTGGCCAAAAGTCCGGTTTAACACCGGACACCGGTAATGTTTTTTGGGGTACCATGTGCTAGAAAGAGCAAGAGCTTTTGTAGTATTAGTAATTTCAGTAGGGTTATTTATTTAGTGCTGTAGATGAGACAATTAGTCACACTTACCAATAACTAAACGATTTTGCTGTATCATGATTTGTATATAAAATAAAAGAAATTGCCAAACGTGAGTTTAAAAAAAACACGTGTAAATTTACACTATTTGTGATGGTCAGCTAAACATAAATTAGGTTTATAGCACAATCACTGTCTTTATATCGAGCTAATGCATCAGCAAAAATACTTCCTTGACCATGCAGTGCTGACCTCTCAAACTAAATGACCACTTTATCAAACGATACGTTACATGCACATGTGCTACATAAATAAGATGCGACACTGACAATGTTAGTCACACAGATTTGTGAACTATCAACCTTAAGAATACAGAAATAAGGTGTTAATTAAATAATTTTCGTCCACGACCTTGGCCCAATAAAGTGCGTACGCGCGTTTGTTGCAAGTGCAATATTTATGAACTGACGTTTCGTAAACGTTTTGCGGAAAAGATTCTAGGGCATCATGTCATGACTGCACGCGTCGGATTAAATTATTGTCTCATTTAAATTATCGTTTTAAATGTTTTGATTGTAATGACTTTATTCCATTATACGATACAATTAAAATCTGTAATGCATTTATGTCTGCATTGCTCCCATTTGCTTCTTCGTTGCATGAATATACATTACAGCAGATTAAATGTGTCTAAAAGCTTGTAAAAAAGTTATGATCCAAAGTTTGCCGAACCCGGGCACAATTAAATTCTTGAAAATAAAATAAAGATAATGAACAGAGTGCCAAAGCTTAATCTAATGCCTTAAAGTGTGTAGTTAGGGGACAAGTGTATTCTTATTTGTATCTTATAAAAGATCGCTTCTAGTTCTCATTGCAATACTGAGAGCCTGAAGCATCATATGCGTTATTTATGAACTTAAACTGATGCTGTGCCACTCTACATGGCAATTATTTACAAAACAATGGACTGGCTTTGTAGGTTGTTTGTCCCTTTATTCAATCAGAGATTATATTGCAAAGAAAGACTGTTCTTTCTCATTATATAAGTCCTTAAACCAAGATTTCTAGATTATTATGTTAGTTTTGTAATATTTAAGAGACAATTTCAATCGGTCGCTTTTATGTGGGTACCGAACTTGTAGCTTCGTAAGTAACGACAGTTGCCATAGTAACCTCTTTTATGAGGTTTGATATATATTCATTTAATTTACGTCACGGATAGTATTGTACTACAATACACTGTACTACAACAGTATTACTAATACGGTGGACTATAAGTACACTGCTATCCGCGAAGCAAATTGAATAAATTTATATTAAAGCTCTATCTCTATCATGAAAACCGTATTTGACATGTGGTTAGGGTTGGTTGTCACTGCACAATACGTTATAAACAGGCAATTGTATCTACACCTTAATAGAGTTCGCGTGTTTTCCCAAGATTTCCCGGAACAGTTTCGTCAATTTTCCTGTGCATTTCATCATGACATGACACGGTCTATTGGAGTTGGATGTACGGAGTAGCGTAATAGCTCAATGCATTTTACATCCCCTATTTGCATTTAGATAGAAAACAAGATTCCATGTAAATAATAATTGGATTGAAATCACGATATATACGTATTACCTAATACTAAGATAGTTTTGGAGAACAATGAAAGCCGAGAATCATGCAAGCCGTTGTTTGTAAAATTATTTCAGTTATTTATTCTTACTTGATAGAATTGAGTGCTGTACAGCTCTCTAAATTCTGTGTTAAACGCAGCGCTGCCAAAGTCAAAACAACGTTCAAACTATGATGATTTTTGACATTGATACGACCTGGAGCTAGGCTGAGCCTTCGTTACATAGTATCACGGGCTTAATCCCCGACTGTTAAAAACATTTTCTCTAATGTACTAATGTTTTTAACAATCGGGGATTAATTAATTCTGCTCACGCAGATTTATATGGTTACTAGCAGTCCCCCGCGACTTTGTTCGCGTGTTTTAGTTTCAACGGTTTTTCATTTTTGCAACATTTTTCATTTATGCTCCGCTCCTATTGGTCGTAGCGTGATGTTATATAGCCTATAGCCTTCCTCAATAAACAGACTATCCAATACAAAAATAATTTTTCAATTCGATCCAGTAGTTCCTGAGATTAGCGCGTTCAAACAAACAAACAAACAAACAAACTCTTCAGCTTTATAATATTAGTATAGATTTGTGCAGCTTAGGAAGTTACAAAGTATTAAAACACTGGTCTGTTAAACGCATCCTTCTCAGACGAAATAATTCTAAAACATATTATTATTTTACTTTTGATGTACGAGATTGTATCACAATTGAAAAACCTAATCTATACGTGCAATAACAAACGCCTACTCTATCCATTTGTGATTCCCCAAAATACGCCACAAAGATCATCGAAATTAGAAGAACAATTAACTTGTAATATATGTTACATTTTACAAATAACCAAATATTAGTAAGGTATAGATTCTTCCGTGATTGGGTTAATTACACTTGTAGCAAATAATTAAACGAAAACCTTATACCTGGGACGTGTGAAACAGTCCCTTATAGGTTAGTTATCAGAAATATAAAAGCCAATAAGAATCTGTTGTTGTCTTTGCTCAAAAAGAAAATCTTTACACTTATTTTTGTTCCTTTCTTTATGTTGTTAATGGTTTAAAATTAGCATAACAAGCATGTACTTGAACACCTAACAATGTGCACATCGATTCATATTTACAAGTGAAATGCATTTTGCTATTTATGGCCTCATAATAACAGGTTGAGAGCACTTACGACTTATCAGATCGTTATATTCAGTTTATTGCTACCGTTCAATGATTTTATGTTGCAAGGCGTATCATTTTGTGTTCGTCTTATTTATGACTGTTTAATAATGTCAGTAACAAAGCCACAAATTGTAAGAAAAATAAAAAATCTTTCTTGTTTCGATTTTTGGCTGAGCTACTCAAAAAGTAATGCGCAATTTTTTTCTTCGCGATATTTCTGTCTGTATTATAAAAAAAAACTAATAATAAAAAGATACCTTTGTAACTAGGACGGGGAGGCGGCTAATGTAATAAATTAAATCGACCTCAAATGTTAGCTACAGATCTTCGCGTGTGTCCTGTGACGTCACCGCCGCGTGGACACCGCCAATGGGGTTATTGACATGTCAAACTATTTCCGTGGCGCCAAAATAAAAGCGCGCGAATCCACGGGGGCGGGCGACCATCGGCGACAATAAAGCGCACGGGCGACGCTACCATACGTCCACAATTACGATAAACAGATGAAAACAATAAATTGAAGCGTCGGCTTGTGGCCTGGGACGGTCTCGAGTTACGTTTTGAGCAAAGGAACGTCTAAAATTACCCCGCACGCACACAGTCACCGTGCTGCCAGTCGGTACACACCAACACAGCAGCGCCGCCTATATCTATTATCAAAACATCCAGCGACTCTGGTTACAGCGATCCGAGCGCGCTTCGGATATCGCGTTACACACTTTAATGGCTGGAAAAGGCCTCGAAAACGTGATATTACACGCGTTTTATTGTGTATCGCAAAATGTAATTAATATCGTAACATAACGCCGAATAATTTAGTCAGCGTAACCCCGAGACTCCAGCCTTTGTAGAGGTCCCCTCTCAGATCATGGTGAATAAATATCGAATTTAAAAATACGATTCTGTCGTCTCCTATTACGAGACCGGCTGAAGCAGGCCGCTTGCCAATAAGACGAAACCGTAACACGATGATGGTTTTCCAACGGAAACCCACGTCAATGTCGGTGAAAATATTTAGTAACTGAACCTTACCTTGATTTCTTCTTCATTTTCCTTTTTCACTTGAGCCCTTGGTGGTGATGAGGGGTTCGCAGGTGTTTTGCTGTCCATCTTATATTTAGAAAGTCCACTAAGTTTAATAATAAACGAGAATAACACATTCAAAATATTTACAGGTTAATTCAAAAGTTTTTCTTGTCCAAGTTTAGCGTTCGCGTAAACATTATTTGATGCGCGCAGCAGCGGTCGGTTTAAAATACGTACGCTCCGCGCGGCGATCGCAACGCGACTGAGGTCGGCTATGATTGGTCGCGTCGGTGAGCGCCGTGAAAAAAGCTCGGTTTCCCGCGATCTCTCGGACCTAGGGCGGAGCTTACGGATGGACATGGCGCAAGGGCGGATAACTTTAATACTTGTCAATCACTCTGACGTTGATCTTTTATTTTATGATTATGAATTAACATCAAGCTCTAAAAGTTAAACGTCACTCGTCCTAGTATGAGAAATTTTACTACAGTATTAACGAAGTTCTGACTGAAAATTAATGTACTTACTCAATAAGTTTTATTCTTACCTACTATATAGATATAAATACTTAATTTTAAAAAAAAAATGCTTTACTTTATTTAAATTAATTTTGTTAAATTTATAATGCAGGATGATGACAAGTTACTAACAGCATTGATGAAAATTTTGTATGTAGGTACTTACCTACTTATGAGTGCCTGATACTTATTGAGAGCGACTTATAAAGTAATTCGAAATTATTAATACTACTAACTTAATGCCTGACTACTGAAACTTCAACCTGTTTTAAGTCACCGGTAAATCCGGTAAGCAACATGCTGTCTCTGTCTCTTTAAAGTGCGACAGATAGACATTTAAAAATAACGTCTTAAAGTTAAGTTGCATTTCAGTATTCGAGGGTTATTCATGTACAGGGTAAATTAATATATTCATTTATAAATATTTTATTTATTGATAAGTACACACAGTGTGTAAAGTATGTAATATTCTACAGTACGATGTTTAACCTTAATAAATGAAATTGTAGCGATACCTAATTACCTAAAGATCTCTGTAGAAAAGAATATGGCTCTAACATAAGGGTTTTTTTTCTAGGACGTATTAGAGGGTGTAAATCGCAGAACAAAGTTACTCTACCTAAATGGATGGACATCTTTTTTACGGTGTGAAAATTGAATGACTTCAACCCACGCCGAGGGCACAACATAGGGATAATTATGTCGGACTTGCTCCGACTAAAAACACCCCGGTTCCGTCCTTGCCTTTGCCGGAGTCCCAGGTTCGCTAACGCATGCTCGGCGGGGCTCCGGTGGATGGACATCTATCTACTTAAACATTTTTTTGTTTTCATGTATACTCTATTTATTCGCTGGAGTTTAACTATAAACAAACCTCTTTTCTGCCAGCGTGTATTAAAATGCTGTAATTTAGGCTAAGTAACTTCCCAATGAATAAATAATTGTAATATATCATGCGTGTTGTAGAGGTCACGTCAGGTCAGCCATATATTTTCTACATTTTAAAACATTTTGATTTTTGCGTAATGTCTACATGAGACAATTCCACAAGTAAAAGCGTTTGGAACAAACAACACTCAGGTCGATCTTAAAATTGTCAAAAGAAGACGAACTGACTAATGATTTGTTCTTTTAAAACATAGAACTGCCTAAGGCCGTGACTCTGACCTCTACCTACCTTAGAATATAAATATAAGTATAGAGTATATACCTACGCCTAATAGAGTATGAAGTATGAAAAAGCATCATCGCAAGGAAGTGTCAAAACGCTGCGCGCCATTTTATTAGTATTATCTCAAAACCTAATTTTTAGCATACCTAATCGTCGCATCAATATTTTTTAATAAACGTCTGTTGTCACACGGAAAATCACAACGTGGTTGGCACAACAGGCTACTAGCGATGCGCGCATCTATGCTTGCTTATGAATACTCTAAGCACCTTTTTTTTTATTTTGTTACGGGGTGAAAATCTAATGACTTCAATCCACGCCGAGGGTACGACGTGGGGATATGTCGGACTTGCACCGACTTAAACACCCCGGTCCCGTCCTTGCCTTTGCCGGAGTCCCGGATTACTGAATAAAAATTAAGAAAAAAATATTCTATGTAACTTTTAGCCAGTTATAACCATTCTACCTTATTCACGTTGCGTGGTTTTTACCTAAAACGCATTTAGTTTACTTTATGTCGGTGAAATGAAATATAAGACCATTTAAAGCGTAGAATTTAGCGTTCAAGCAAACCTGACCGCCCATGAAATGCGCCCTAAACCCTACTGTTGGAAACTCGTAAACGCGGTTTATTACCTCCTATATATTATTTAATATTTCATAGTTTGTAGCAAGTGTTTAAACCGAAAACACAATAAATATACCTACGTACCAAATAGGTACCAAAAGCTGTTATTTTAACATAATGTCATTTGTTTTAAAATAATATTGTGGAATAAACGTGAGATGCGGGCCATACACGGACTGCTTGAAGGAGTTAGAGATTTTAGCGGTCGACAAAGCGAACGTGCGGGACGGGCACGTGCGCGCAAATGCGCAAAAACGCTCGACAGCTCGAGTAGTCCGTCTAAGTTTGAAAACTAGCTAAATGCTTGAGCAAACCGTGTCTAGGTATAATAAAACTCTGACAAAACCCTACTTACTCGATATAAAATCAAAACCACAGACTGAAGTAAGTATATAAATAATGTATAAAAAAGACAATACCAGAATTAGCGCTCGTACCTACACACGACCCCACGACCCCACCGCAACGCTCCGTCTCGCCGCGTCGTTTGTTATATCATTAACTTTAAAATTTAGAGCTATAAGTTAGTATTTTTCTACTGTTTCAGTTTTATTGTGAAAACCTTAAAATAAAACATTTGACGGTAATAAATATAGCATTTGGATATTTAGAATTCATTCATAATTTAAAGAATTAATACAATTGTATTTCAAAATGTATTTAACTAAATTCACAAACTGATACGTTATGTCACGCTTACGTCACATATGTCAAAATGTCAGAAACAGCTGACATGGTGTGAAATTGTGAATTACAAAGAAAAATATTAAGAAATTACTGAAAGAACGAAAAATAAATAAAATGAAATTAATATAAAAAAATTGAGAATTGTAATCGTTT
Organism: Diachrysia chrysitis; assembly: GCA_932294365.1. NCBI lineage: Eukaryota > Metazoa > Arthropoda > Insecta > Lepidoptera > Noctuidae > Diachrysia > Diachrysia chrysitis. The sequence goes on along the minus strand of OW028651.1, from coordinate 12,030,224 downwards.
GAAGAAATTTTGTAGTTTAATGAATAATGACGTCGAAATTACCTCAAACTACTCTTAATTTAAAACAGGTAATTGCGCATATTTAGCTATTTTAAGATAGTATGATGATCATTGGACTGCTGGTATTTAAAAACATAATAGTTTACTGTGCTGTTCTTGTCTGTCCTGACTGTGTTGTACTACACAAGTTAAAAATATAATTATGTTGTAGTTACTAACAATATTTTTATTGTTAGTAACTTGCTAAGGAATTTGTTTTTACATCTCTTCAATTTAACCTCTGTAATGACATCGTAGACAGCAAATTTATTAAGTTTTTTTTTTCAAATTTAGTTTAGAAACTGCATTCGATAAATATTTATTTATGAAATCATCATTCTTAACCTAAATTTTATTTTCTAGTTCCTCCTCCGCCAAGAAGTTCTAAAACTCTACAGGGATATTTTCCGGTCATTAAAACAGGTTACAGATAAGTCTACTAAGTTGGAACTGGAGGAATGGGCGCGGATTGATTTCAAGAACAACAAGCATCATACTGATGACGCTACCATCAAAAACATGCTATACTATGGAAAGAAATCTTTAAAAGATTTACAACAGTTAATAGGTTATAAAGAAAAAAGTTAGCTGAAATCCATAAACTTATACCTAGTCATTAGAGAATTCATCATAGTTAATGGAATTTAAATTAGTTTACTTAGGTACCAGTAATGTTGTCATACCAAGTTAAGCTTTATAGTATAATACCAACACCACAATTGGCTACTTGTACATATAAATAATGTTAATAAAAAATAAAATTTTACTAAATATAAAGTAAATTGTTTTGTTGTCTATTTTGAATACTAAATAAAAAGTTCACCTTAAACTAGTGTATCCACAAATAAAAGACAGTTGTTTTGTACTGTACAAAGTTTTATTGTGACTCACTTAATGATTAAATAATAAAAATATATTTAATTAAACTAAATACATACCTACTTAATAATAACTATTTACAAGATTTTTTTTTTATTAATAATAAAACAAATGGTTTTGTTGTTTATGGTTGTAGTAACTATGACCTTGACAATGCCTTTTCATCAAAGCCGAAAGGTTGATTTCTTATTTCCACTGTTATACAATCAACAATACATACATAAATAATAGTTAACAGTTCGTCACAATGTTATGCATTTTAAAATAGACAGGAATTTAATACTTCATATACTATTATTGCACAAGCACTTGTTTTAATTATAGAATCACATTTGCTTTACCCTAAGGTTAGTTAGGTAGTAGGCTGAATTTTATCAATTGTGCAATTAACATTGTTTGACTAGGCACCTGATAATTAATAGGAAATATTTCTAATTTAAACCAATAATGCTAAAAATATATAAAACAAAGTTCTGTTCAAACAAAAACAACTATCATATAAATTGCTTGGTTAGGGTTTGTTCAAAAAAATCTATAATATATCTAATCATCTACATAAATAGCTTTGTAAAACAAATATATAAGTATAGGTCCTGTGACCCCTGTGCCCACAAACACAGTGAAAACTGTAAAAAAGGTAACAAAATCACCATTTTTGTTCAGATACTTAGCTAACACTTGTATCAAACTTCTTGTTATGTGGTGGCCATCCATACCATAACAAGGTAACACATTTAAAAAGCCAATGCCCATCGAAAATATAAATATGTATCTCAGCAGTTTCTCAAACTGTGATGGCGAGAAAAATGAGAACAATCCTAGTCTTGGGAAGTATTGGTCAGTGGAAATAGTCTTATATAAATCATATGGTAACCCTAAATAGAGGACAGCATTGTTATCCTTTCTTTCTATGATTATCAAGAATGTGTGGTTGTTCAATGAAGGTTTTAAGCAATGCATTCCCCTTGGACATGAGTAACCTCCATGCTCAGTACACTTTGCAAACTTTTCTTTCACCATATCTCTTGGTTTTAGGCAGGAGTATTGTCCTGGCAATACTGAATCAGCAACTATTTTGGGCTCTAAGTATTCAAAACAGAAACTGTACAAGTCATCCTTGTGGCAACATTCTACAACATCATTTTCCTTTATGGTCTCCATCATGATTTCATCATTTTGAGCAACAAATTCTGCACTGGTACATATACCAAACCTCTCATGAGCCATGTGAAGACAGTATGACCAGTCATAAGCATTTTTAATTTCACAACTATTTATAGATCTAACAATGTCACCTGTATCTAGTCCCCGGACATCTCTCAGTGGGGAATCTTCAGTAAAATCAGTAATTCGAACTCCTATGCCTGTTTCATATGCTATGTTAAATAAAATTGGAGCTGAAAATATTAGTAGTAAGGCCATAAAAGCAGTGGCAATATTATGCCAGATACCTGCACAAAATATTCTCAGTCTTTTAGTCACAGCTAAGCTATTCAAATGCTCTGAATTCATTTGCACAAAAGCTACTGGTATTATAGTAAATACATATACACCTACAGATATGAGCTGCACATCTTCTTGAGCTGCAGCCATTGCATGGCCTAGTTCATGAAAAACAGTACTAAATCCTATGGCTAAAAAGTATACCCAGAAATCTGACGCAGGAATGTTTACACCAGGTAACATTGCTTTAACTTCAGGCACATTGCTGATTTGAATAGTCTCATAGAAATGCTCAAATATAAATGTGAGAAGAGTCCACAAGGCGAACGGTAGGAAGATCCAGATGGTAAATATGTAGCCGCATGTGTACCATTTGCTTAAAACGCGGGTTAAGTGTTTGCTCCATCTGTATATAAACCTGTTGAAAGCGGTCGTTGTCCATTTAAAGTTAAGTATACCAATCTGCAAGCCAGTTCCCTCTAAGAATGCGTAATACGGATAGTGCATACAACTCTGCAAATAAATGAAACTTATCAATATACACAAAAACACTGATGTCACAATAACCATTAGCAAAACTAATACCTTGAAGAAAGAGTCAAAAAACCATATTACGACATAAAATGCTAATACGAAGGAGCAAAGTATTGTGAAAGACATTACTGTAACTTTATAATGGCTTTTTGACAAAAATAATATGAAACATTTTAAAATATCCAGCAACAAAAGCCGGGTGTAACATTAAAATTCAAAGTCAAAAATTGACATATCGATTGCGGACAGACTGCAGATATTGCAACAAAGTGTACTGCATTGAAATACAGATAATACCAACATCAAAATGGCAATGTCTTATTACGTTATTACTTAATCATATAACCTATTACCTCTTATTGTTACAATAAGATCTGTTGTAATGAAATAGTATTTTAGGTTTCATCTCGGGATTTTTTGAATTAATTAACGTAGTTTTTATTACGGTAGGAGATTTTTATGGCCGAATGATCATGTGACGTTGTTCAGGTTAATATTCTGATAAAAAGCATACTTTGACATTTGACAAAGAATTGACATCTGTTGGATCGTCAAGTGACGTGACGGACGTCAAGTCAAGTAAATTCGTCAAATTGTACAGCTACAGGAGTGTTGATCTTCCGTACCTATATAATCGAAGTAAAACAATATTGTGACACTTTAAAAACATTTTAACATGTGAGTGATGAGTTGTACGGAAAATGAAAGTGGCCCTTTTGTCGTGTTCTTCTTACCAGCGGTCGTTGGGTGCCTGACTATACTCCTGGCGAGACGCTGGGCGAACTCCCAAGTTAACAACACTTCGTCTACTGCCGTCTCTAGACGGCGAAAAATCATTAAAGACCCGCTGATCAAGCGGCCCCTGCCGCCGTTAGCCTGTAAAATGGTGCCACATGGATCTAAGAAGGCTAGTGGAGTAAATAAGAAGGTAAAAAAACAATTATTTATGTTCAATATCATCCTAAAGTGGTATTTATCACGAGAATATGTCAAGCACATAATTCGTAAACAGTTAAGATAATTTAATTATTGAGTAATATACATAGTATAAGGTAGCAAAGTATATTAAATGGAAGCAACAATATTTTGAAGAAAAAAAAATTAAACTATTATTTTCGGGTAAGTAGTATGAATTTATAAAGTAAATAAATTGAAATCTGTCCTGCATTTCAGGGTTCATTCCCGGTTCCAGATGAAGAGATGAATGGTGGTGGAAAGCGGTTAGGTCGACCGGCCCGCCCACAGCCTGCTATCCTCACTAACACTAACACCTCAGAAGTGAAGCTGGCGGACGGGCCGGTACAACCAAAACACATTCCTTTCCCCTATATACCACAGGACGGAAATCTGTTATTTGAAGCTATGACATTTGTGTTCACTCTTGTTGCTACCGGACTTCAGTTCCTTAATCTGTACAGGACAGCCTGGTGGCTCCCACATTCATACACAAATCAAGCTATGGTGAGTTTAGTCATTCAATCATATATTTAGAAAGCTATTTATTTCTAATAGCTGTTATAAAATCTAATTAGTCTTGAATTAAATAAAGCAATAACTTAATAATTTCATACAGTAAAAAAAAATTATGTTTAAATATTAAATAGTACTATAAGTTGCTTTAAAATTTGTTTCAGAACTTTTACTTAATTGACCCTCACTTGGTGGCATTTATAGTAACAATAATATTCAGGAAACTACTACTTAGCGTCAGTTTGGCAATTCTGAGATCTGTACTGGCACCAAAATTGATGCCACATGCTACAATAGCAGCCAGGTAATAACTTTATTGTTTCAAAAGAGTAACCCTTATATACCTGCAATGCTTGCAAAAATATAAACTAACCAACCAACTATGTACCTGTAGTTTCATAGGAAAATTATAGTATAGGTTAATTTTATGTACTATTTATAGCTTAATCTATACTAATATTATAAAGCTGAAGAGTTTGTTTGTTTGTTTGTTTGAACGCGCTAATCTCAGGAGCTACTGGTTCGAATTGAAAAATTCTTTTTGTTTTGGATAGTCCGTTTATTGAGGAAGGCTATAGGCTATATAACATTACGCTAGAACCAATAGGAGCGGAGCATTAATGAAAAATGTTGCAAAAATGAAAAACCGTTGAAACTAAAACACGCGAACAAAGTCGCGGGGGACAGCTAGTTTTGGAATATGTGTGATACTACAATCTATTGGCAAGCTTAACCCACATGTACCCAAGTGGCGACCATTTACTGCACTACCTCCACTTGATTTGAACCCTTTTTTTTTGTTTAGAGTCTACTTTTGCATGAAGAAGTTTGATGATATACAATCTTTAACCTCTAGTTCAATAAGGTACAACTCACAATCAATGGGTTAAAAGTTACAGCTATGTACATGTTACAGTTATGTAACTTTTAAGCTTGCCCATAGATAAATAAGAATAGGACTATGCATAAGCCTAGATTATGGCTCCTCAATTTAACACATGAGAATTGAGATGAAAATGATCTTCAACCAAACAATAATCTTACTAACTGAATATTATGACAAAATATATAATATTATAAATGCAAAAGTAACTCTGTCTGTTTGTTACACCTTCACAGCTAAACTGTTGAACCAATTTTGATGAAACTTTGTATGGGATAAGTTTGGTTCCCAAGAAAGGATATCTAAGGCTACTTTTTGCCGCGATAACTGACAGCCACGCGGGCGGAGCCGTGGGCAACAGCTTGTTTTGAATAAAACACGAATATTTATAATTTGTGTTGTTTCCAGGATGTTTATATTGGGCGTAGTGCTTGGTGCTCTCGCGTGGTGCACATACTTCATAATTCTCAAGTACCCAGTAGTAAAAATATTCTACTTGTGCTATCCGTAAGTATCCATGTTTTAGTTACTAGCTAGGTTTACCAATAAATGGAATAACATCTGTCTGTTATAGATACACTCAATTCAGCCTATAAGTACTGGTTCTTTGTTACACATTGCCTCTCCTAATTTTCAAAAGAAAAGGTGTTAAAGAAACATTGTGTAGGATCTCCATTAAAGTGCATTATTGTCACATATATGGCCTATTTTTTTAGCTTATCGACATGATTTTAGCCACATAACTCAGAGTCAGTTCATGTTTCAGTAAGTAATAACAAAAAAAATCGAATTCGTACCTATAACCTATAACTTAATATGACCTTTTTGTCTCCAGGGCTGTAATATACTTCATACTATTCGGCTTCCACGCTAGTCCGTTTTTGGAGTTGAACAACGGCGACCCTCCCCTCCACTGCTGCTCACACGACCCGGTACAGATACGCACAGAAGTGGAGACTCTGCGACAAGACTTTAACATCAGGATGAAGAAGATTATATTCAACTCTGTTGTAGGCGCATATTACTCCAGTTTCATACCTTGTTGTTTTGCACAGGTGAGTAAAAATAATTACCAGTTTACCTGGTTATTTGTGTAAAAATTTGTTGCTTTACATAGCGGCAAGTAACTTGGTAAAATGTGTTATTAGGCGCGGTTGAAATACTCTTGTGCCCTGTTCAGTCCACCAAAGAGACGCATAGTTACGTATCTAGTTAGCAGTTTCTCGCCTTTATCACTAGCAGATATCCCTCGCACACATCTCGCGAAGTCTTACCCATCCCTGACTGGTTAAACAAAACGATTATATTGGTTATTAACAAACACATCCCTCGCTACGCATCCTCGCACATCTCTAGTAGAAACAGCTTAAGGAACCACTTAATCATACAAGGAGCGTATAAACGGCACGGTACGCATGTGGCAGCTTGCCCGACCGTGTTACGCGCCGCCTATCTGAACCGACTGGCGGCACGACTAGTCGTTGCGCGGTTGGTGGTCTGTAAATAGGGCGACTGGTGCTCGCCCCGACTATGCGTGCGAGCAGGGGCGCGAAAACACGATTTTTTGGAAATTCGCTATGCAATACTAATATAGTGCACTATACATATTGTACTCTTTTTTGCTTCCACAGTCATATTTGTATTACGACGTGTACGCGGCATCGCAGCAGACAGCGTTCGTGTGCGCGGGGCTGGTATCGCGGCACGCCAGCCAGCTGCTGGGCGCCGCCTACTGCGACGTGCCGCACCGCGCCGCGCTGCATCTCGGACGCTGGAGGAGCGACAACACCAGCACAGGTACACACACACACACACGCGGGGCTGGTGTCGCGGCACGCCAGCCAGCTGCTGGGCGCCGCCTACTGCGACGTGCCGCACCGCGCCGCGCTGCATCTCGGACGCTGGAGGAGCGACAACACCAGCACAGGTACACACACACACACACGCGGGGCTGGTGTCGCGGCACGCCAGCCAGCTGCTGGGCGCCGCCTACTGCGACGTGCCGCACCGCGCCGCGCTGCATCTCGGACGCTGGAGGAGCGACAACACCAGCACAGGTACACACACACACACACGCGGGGCTGGTGTCGCGGCACGCCAGCCAGCTGCTGGGCGCCGCCTACTGCGACGTGCCGCACCGCGCCGCGCTGCATCTCGGACGCTGGAGGAGCGACAACACCAGCACAGGTACACACACACACACACGCGGGGCTGGTGTCGCGGCACGCCAGCCAGCTGCTGGGCGCCGCCTACTGCGACGTGCCGCACCGCGCCGCGCTGCATCTCGGACGCTGGAGGAGCGACAACACCAGCACAGGTACACACACACACACACGCGGGGCTGGTGTCGCGGCACGCCAGCCAGCTGCTGGGCGCCGCCTACTGCGACGTGCCGCACCGCGCCGCGCTGCATCTCGGACGCTGGAGGAGCGACAACACCAGCACAGGTACACACACACACACACGCGGGGCTGGTGTCGCGGCACGCCAGCCAGCTGCTGGGCGCCGCCTACTGCGACGTGCCGCACCGCGCCGCGCTGCATCTCGGACGCTGGAGGAGCGACAACACCAGCACAGGTACACACACACACACACGCGGGGCTGGTGTCGCGGCACGCCAGCCAGCTGCTGGGCGCCGCCTACTGCGACGTGCCGCACCGCGCCGCGCTGCATCTCGGACGCTGGAGGAGCGACAACACCAGCACAGGTACACACACACACACACGCGGGGCTGGTGTCGCGGCACGCCAGCCAGCTGCTGGGCGCCGCCTACTGCGACGTGCCGCACCGCGCCGCGCTGCATCTCGGACGCTGGAGGAGCGACAACACCAGCACAGGTACACACACACACACACGCGGGGCTGGTGTCGCGGCACGCCAGCCATCTCACTCCTACACAAAAACACACATGAATTCACTCGCAACAAACACACGCCCAACCTCATACTTACCCACTCAGACTCATGCACCCACACGCATAGTCGCACAAACGCATATGCAAGCGTGATCACAAAAAATTACGAAATCTAAAAGTAAGTCTACCAGAAGATTATTTTTCTTTATTTATGTATTATTATTTAAGTTCTTATCACTTGTGCAGAAGGCAGTGAGGTGATAGCGTGGTGCCCGCAGCGCGTGTTTTCACGGGGCGCTCGCGTGACGGCCTCGTCCCGCACGTATGTCGCCAGCACACCTTCGGTAGCCGCAGATCCCACGTCAGTCGTGCATAGCAGGTTCCATGTAAGTATACGTTAAATTATATCCATCAAAAATCTTTCCATTTACAAATAATTGTTTTTAACAAAAATGTACCTTATGATACTCAGACAACGCATAATAACTAGAAGTTCACCTCCTACGATAATACTGAGTAATACACACTTTAGGTACTTGTTAATGTTTGCAGCTGTGAAAGTTAAAATGTATAAGCTGGGGGATTTTTACCCTGCAGTTTAGGTACGTTCGGCCCGGGCGTCTCCTCCGCACGTAGACTTTTGAAGGCGTCTTCACGATGCCGTGCATTTTGTGTAACTCCTATTTTGATTCGCTTTATCTCTCCTTAGTTTTTAAATATTATGAAAAAGTAAAAAATAGTTTACTAATAATTTTTTTATTATCTAATTTACGACTAGGTAAATAGATTTTTACTTTACTGCTTACATAATATTATTTTATAATAATATTATTATTACAACTAATAGAGATGTTGACTTGACTAGGTATGAAAAGTAAAAATCTGTATTGCCCATTGAATAAATATAGGCAACTATTTATTCAATGAGTATCATTTTGTCGTACACGTCAACAACCATAACGCGCCGCGTCCGTAAAAAAGCGACAGAATACGCGTTAGATGAGACTGGCAATGTTTCGGCAAATATCTCTTTAGGCAGCGAGATGAATTGCTCTTGGTTACGTCGCGGTTAAAGTCCCTATTTAAATATATTTTTTCGCGAAGTGAACCTTCTGTACCTAGAACTATTCATTATTCTGTGGTATAAGTTCAAAAGTAAATTTTAACGGTAGCTGAATTTTGAGTAGCGTATTGAGTACCTTGTCATTTCCGAAATACTGCTTTAACGGTAACTTAATTTTAAGTAGCGTATTGAATATTTGATCTTATGTCATTTCTGAAATACCGGCTAAATTTTCTGTTTTTTTTTCCAGGCTGTGTTTGCGAACCCTTCATTGCTGCTGTGCGGCATGTTGTGTTTACAGCTCGCACTCATCGTGCTCCAACTATGTCTGCTCTTCAGCTCCATACAATGGCACAACTTCCTAGCCATAGTGATCCTCCTTTTCATAAACTACTACACATTATTCAAAATGGTGCGCGACTATCTAGTCGCGTGGAAAGTCTACAAAGCAGAGAATATGATACAAGATAAAAACGGTCCTTTGCCGGTTCCCAATTAAATTTAGGTATCTGTGTATTTTGAGAACGTACCCGGCGCACAAAATTATCTCTAAAATGTTTGGTGTAAGAAGCTTCGTGATTGATGATTATTTTAGTGAGATTTGTAATTCCTTTTGTGGTGACGTAGATATATATACTGTACATTAGATTGATAATTATCAATAAATACATTATTTCATGAGATCATACACATATTATTAATGTTCAATGAGTTAAATTGTGTTATTCTGAAAAACTACATTCCATTCAAACTAAATTTAAGCATTAATCACGACGCTGTTTGCACCACAAAAATCTTTATTTTGTTGATATCTCATCTTTGTGTCAATAATTGTACTTAATATTTGTTTAAAACTGCGCTCATTATTTTAAGAATTTGGTTTTTGAACAAAGTTACACTGTTACGTAGCATCGAATGTGAAATTATAGCTATAAGACTGACGTTGAAGCTGCTTTTGCCTGCTTTAGGTGATCATATGCCCAATGACGTCACAGCGCGGTTATCACAAAATTCAGAATAGTAAGGTGAGAAGTATTTTGTTTAATATTACTGGTCACTTTAACACAAGTAAGATGTGCAGTCGAATTGTAAATTTCTATGGCATACATGCTATTTCGAACTTAATACTGACTTGTTAAAGTTTCTTTTGCAGTGTGTATAACACCTAATAAATTATTACCTTATTGTTCTGATTTTAAATCGCCAGTTGTACTGATTGTCAAAATTATTAAAAAAATATTACAAGATTGAAATGACACAAAATATTAAAACTGAACAATTACATAATACTTGCCATAAGGGAAAAAAATGTTTTATTTTTAGTTTTTGTTAAGTGACTTTGTATACCCTGGAAATCTCATTTCATCATGGTCTAGTCAATGGACATGAATGTAAGTAAATTATAAAAATAAAAACATGAATGAACAGTGGTGATATAATTTATTTTATACTTTAAGTTACAACATATTATTCTCTTAATTCTTATGTTTAAATTCATCATTAGGAAATACAAAATCATCCGATAGTGAGTTAAAAAAAAATACCTACAGTCAACCACTAAGATTTATAACTAAAAAAAACTCAAAAGATTATTGTTTGGTACAAAATTATATATATTGTGGTGGAGCACATTTTTCTAAGTTAATAAAAGATTTTACAAATATTAGATTTCGAATTTTGCCATCAACTTTTATTATTATCAATTGATTTGTAGAATGTCTTATTAAAGGTCCAATTATTATTTATGACAGGATGGTAAAAATCCTATATATTATATTAATGAATCTCTATTTCCCTTGGTCATCGCATCACGCGTGAACGGATGGAACAATTTCGCTAATTCTTTTTTTGTTGTATTAATTTATTGTCAGGAGAACGTTTGATAAAAGTCACATCACTCACGCGAAACCGGGGCGGGTAGCTAGTAATAATATACAATATAACTGTCATTGATTAGATTAGGATCATAAATTTACTTGTTATTTCATCAAAATGTTTTATGGTTAAAGTATGAGTACTGAAGGAAAAACCAATTATCTCTAGAGGGTATTTATGGATAAGTAATTACTTACTGCAGTGGAAAATACTGTTTTTTTGTCATAAATTCTGGCTGGTGTGGTATAAAATGGTCGCCGTATGTCGTGCGTGGTATGGAGTCGTGATACATATGTGGGGCATGCATGTCTCAAAAGCATCATAATATGTACCACATGTGGTGCACACACTGAATGTGTTAAGAACCAAGTAATAGAATTTTAGTTATTATCTTTAATATTAATCTAGTTTTGTATTGCGTCAACTTGCTAAAAAAGGATCCTTATAATAATATATAATTCATATCAGTAATCAGAATGTTATTAGTACCTATAGTTTAAACACAAAGTTTGTAACATAATGTTATTGTGTTGAAACCCAAGAGGAAGTCTTATTACTATCATTAATCTGAATTTGCATAGATTTCATTTTATCCCTAACAACATCACATGCTAGCAGTATCTCTTTATCTTTTCTTGATAGAGCATTTAATCTCACTGTATGCCTAAATTCAACCAATGTATCAATCAGAGAGTTTGATAGAATGCTGTCTTGGTCAGAGTCCTGTAACTTCAAGCCAAATGTGGTTAGCATTCTGGTTACATATTCTGCTATTAAAACAATAGGTACTGGATAGTAGTCATTAGTTTCTGACTTCATAACTTTATTCGCATTGCTTATTAATGTAAGGAGATTATTGATGCACACTGCAGTGCTAAAGTCATTTTTGAGAGCCTCCAAGTTGTCCTGCTCTGTTTTTTGTAAATCATTTAATATTTTATCTTTATAATCCCCACTACTGATGGCATTATTATTCACGTAAATAAATGCATCTTTGAGAAAGAATTTGAATTTGTTAAGCACCTCTTCAGCAGTGTTCATAACAGCAGTGCTATATTCAATTGAATACCGGTAGTTAGATGTAAGGCACGCCATTCGGAAGACATCAGAACTGTGTGATTTTAGCAGCTCTGGTATTGATATGGTATTTTTAAGAGATTTTGACATTTTGGTGTCACCTTTTACATGCAAGTGACCAACATGGATCCAATAGTTGGCCCACTGTCTAATATTGTGGAAGGCACATGATTGCGCCTCTTCATTTTCATGATGTGGGAACTGCAGGTCAATGCCTCCTGCATGGAAGTCTAACTGAGATCCAAACACTTTGCTAATCATAGCTGAGCATTCTATATGCCAGCCCGGTCTGCCACTACCCCAGGACATGTCCCACGATGGCTCCCCAGGCTTATGTGCCTTCCATAGAGCAAAGTCCATTTTACTCCTTTTTTCTTCGTTTGAAGCTTCTCCTTCACTTTGAGCTTTTTGGAGTTTTCCATATGCAGGATATTTTGTTGTATCAAAGTAAACAGAACCATCTATCGTAACATAAGCCTTCTCATTGTCTATGAGCTTCTTTATAAAGCTTTCTATTGTGCTAATATGATCTGAAACTCTTGTAATTATCATAGGTTTCTCGATGTTCAAAGACAACATATCGAGCCAAAATTCATGCTCATATTGTTTAGCTACGTTTTGAAAGTGTGTCTTAGTTTCGATACTTTTTTTGATGATTTTGTCATCGATATCTGTGATGCCCATAGCCGTCACGAGTTTGATGTTCAAAAAAGATTTAAGAATTCGCTGAATTATATCTAATTTAACGTAGCAACTTGCATGGCCTATGTGAGCGGAATCGTAGACTGTCGGTCCACAGGAGTACCAGGTGGCTATGTGGGGGTCATTCAGTATTATCGGAACTTTTTCATTTGCCACACAGTTATACATATAAGCACCAATTGGATTGCCATTTGGCATTAACCATTTTGTCTCTTTATACGGCTTTAAACTACACACGTGAGAAAGTTTTCGCGACACTACGGGAAACAGTTTTCTCATCTTTATCGAGCTTTACAAGTTAATTGACTAAATATTCCACTGGCAGTCACTGGCTGGGCACTGAACTCTGCTGAACTCAACAGCTGATAACAACAATGACATTATTGACAGGTATTATGAATAGGTATTATGACAGAATAATTGCGTTCCGTTAATCGTAAAGATAAAATACTTTTTGTTGTAGAGATTTGTTTGGAGAAATACTCGGGGCTTTTAAAAATATTATGTGTTTAGTTCCATGTTTATCGTACCAATTTCGGTGTATTCTACTTTTTCATTATTTATTTGTTCAATCTATAATAAATTTTGTTAGTATCAAATCACCAATACAATAAATTAAAATTTTCGTAGAATGGAAACATTCTTATCAGAGTTATCAGAAGAAGGGTAGGATGAGGGAAAGGATCGTACAACTAAAAACTTGACATTTCAGATTGTTTATCCCTTGTCAAGGTTATAAAATCAGAAAACCTTTATAATTATAAAAGCAAGAATTAAAATGGTTACATTTGCTCCCGATGAGGTTGGTTTAGCAGACAAATCCCCTTGTGCTGGGATTCGAGCCGATCTCAAGATGTGTTTACTAGCCAGCGATTGTTGTAAAAAGGTTAGTATTTTTTGTTATTTATACATGTCTGTATTTACAGTATGATAGCTTATTTATAAAGGTTGTGCTATTTCATTATCAAAAAGTCGTGTGGAATTAATTCATGAACAAAATAACTGTCTTAAAAAAGTCTACAAAATATTTGTTTACATCTAATTTAGGAGTTTATTCTGCACAAAATATCTAAAATGCATATAATAGGTAGAGTAAAACAATTGCTAGGCATATATAATTCTCTCATTTTTTTATTTTGCTTGCCCGACAGGGTCTTTGATGATCTCATAGTTTTTAAGTTACCACCTAGGGTTCACATTGTGGAATGCAAATAAATATTAAAATTTAAAATTGATACTACACGTAAAATTATCTAATTATCTTGATACAACAATAATGCAATGATGTTATTGTTTTTCTATTTACATTGTTATCATAACCTTTCATTTTTTAATATTAAATATTGAGCCATGTGTTCTTTTTAAATTCCTAATGCAATAAAAAAAAATCAAATCGATAACATTGCTGCATTATAATTGCCCACATTAAGAAACGAAAGAGGTCATTCCATTACTAGACACACTTCAACATTATTTAAATTGGTTTTGCAGGATAAGAAGACCCCTAGGGAGTGTCTTAGAGATGGTTTAGTGCCTGATGAGTGTGCTCAACTTAGGCAAACTTTCTTTGAATGTAAACGATCTTTGGTAAGTTAAACAGTCAATATAATATTAGTATTAGTAACCGTTTTAATCGAGTCCAAAATCTTAGCTTTAAGGCACATAACATTTGTTATATCTATTTGATTGTTATAAGTTGTGGACCTTCGTGGTCGAGTGGCGTACACACCGGTTTTCAAGGTCCCGGGTTCGAGCCGGATCAATGTAGAAAACCCCTTATCTACCCAGACCCGAGACAATTCTCGGGTCTGGGTGTTTGTGGTACCTTCGTTGTCTCTGAATTCCATAACACAAGTGCTTTAGCTACTTACTTTGGGTTCAGAGCAATGTATTTGATGTTACCACATTTAAAAAAATAAAAATTATGTAGTTGTTGTTGAACTAAGTTGCCCCTGGTCAGCCTTAACACTTCCTAAAAAGGTTTCTAAATGAATTATAAAAAAAATAAAACTATTAAATGATGTGTTGCATACAACCAGTAAATATATATCTAACTAACCATGACTGGCTTTAATTTAAAGTAAAAATAAAATATGGTATCAGTTACCAAATTATCATCCAGACCACTTAGGAAGCAGTGCAGTATGGGTGAATCAGGCTGTTGTCTATAATTTGTAAACCTTTAAATATTGCTACTTGATAGAGTATTTTGAATAAAAGAATTTTGATTTTGATTTAGATATTTATCCAATCTCTTCTAGGACATTGAATAACCACCCTGGCAAATGATCTAAATAAATTTTATTTTGTTCCATTAATCTATTACTTGTATATCTTTTGCCTGTCTTTATGTTGCACATGCTCTCATTTAAGTGGTAATAACGAAATTACCCAATTAAAGTGTTTCTTTAGGTTGAAATTTAATGTTATTTGTTCCAGCTGGACAATAGGCGACGGTTCCGTGGTCACAAAGGGTACTAATTCCTGTAAGGAATTCGTTTATTATGTAGAAACAAATTGTAGAAGTAATAATTTTATTAATTTTAAGTGTTATATTATTATTTGTTTAATATAATTTGATTTACATTTCTGATGTTTTAATCATTTATTTGCTTTGTCATGGTATCACAAAATTATTGATGACACCCCTAAATTCATCATAGCAATAGTTTGGCCAACAGGATAATAGTCCCTGCAAAATACATGATAAAAGCCTTCTATTCCACGAAATAGATATATCACTGCATGTTAAAAAAAATCTACACTTTAATGCTCCATTACTCATGAATAAAATCATGATCATTTATTTGCAAACTTATTAATTTATAAAAAAAAACATTGTTTTATTTTATTTGCATAGTTAACCAAACTTTTCTGTTAATTAGGCCATCATTATTTATTAAATAGTAAAATAGGGTATAAGAAAAAAAACAACATACAATTTCAACTTTTATTATAAAAATAATTGAAATGTAATTAAATTCTCTATACAAACTACAGAGCTTAGCCCGCAATCATTTCTAGCTTTTCAAGCCAAACAGTAATTTTAAATTGCTTTTATACATTTTTATTATATTTGAACCTTCATCTGAATTAATTGGAAATGGTGACAAGTGATCCCAATTTATGTATTGGATTGTATCACATTTAAAATACGAAACATTATTTAACACATAATTGACTATAATTTTTCCTTGGAGCCCACAATTAGGTGATTATCATTAGGTTTTTTAATAATTAAAAACAAAGCTTTTTATTTCATAATCATTAAACCCACTATTGCAACTAGTTTTTCAGATAAAGACGTTTGATGAAAAAATGACAATAATATTAGTTGTCATAAAATATGTTTAAGTAAGTATTAAGTAAGACTAGAAGAAAAATGTTTCTATTTACCTATAAAACTAATAATAAAAATAATTAAGCAGTTTGTTTTTGTAGTGTTCTGTCTTTTCCCACGATAATATATTTTGTAATTTAGCTTGTTTCTTGCTAATGCTCCATTAGGAAGTCGACTAAAGTTATTTTCAATGTGCGTCGAAAATTATTAGACAGGTATTTTTTCTTTTGTCTCGTCAACAAAAAAATACGAAGAATGGAAAGTTCGCGTGACAGTTCTTCACTTGGATAAAATTGTAGTGTTACCCTAGTTGATACTTTACGTCACAAATCTCACTCGTGAACTTAAAAGCGATGTGAACTTTATCTTTGTCATTTTTTATTTTTTCGATAAGGGAAAAAATACTGCTGTAATATTTTGTCATTGACTAAAATCCAGTTATAAAAAAAAAATACTCAACCTCCCTATTTAGATGGTTTTTAATAGCTTAAATCTCTACAACGCCATCTAGCGTAGTAAACAGAAAACTTTAACACACTTATTTGCCTAAATATTTTTATTACATATATTATGAGCTTTAAAAAGCCAAATAATTCGTGGTTAGTACCTTTGCATTCAATAAGCAGCTATTT
Organism: Diachrysia chrysitis; assembly: GCA_932294365.1. Taxonomy (NCBI): domain Eukaryota; kingdom Metazoa; phylum Arthropoda; class Insecta; order Lepidoptera; family Noctuidae; genus Diachrysia; species Diachrysia chrysitis. The sequence goes on along the minus strand of OW028651.1, from coordinate 12,013,433 downwards.
AAAAAATCTAATAACTAGTTTAATAAAATAAATAAGCTTGAAAACAATGTTCATTTACCGAACAGGGATGTATTAAGTAGATACCATTTAATTTGTCTATATTTTGTTATAGAACAATAACTTGCAATATTACGTTTTTGGTGCCCACACAACCCCGACATTTTATCTTACTGACAATCTTTAATTAGTACAATTAATTCTTATATTACATACAATTTTATTAAGCCTTATAAAATTGCATATTAACTATCTATTACTCTAAAATCAGATTACTTACTTCTAAAATTTTTTGCTATAGAAATCGTCAAACATTTTTCAGATAAAGAAATTGCTATTCACTTAAATTACTGCCTAACTTATTGTAACATGAATACATTTAAAATGAAAATTAAACGCCTAGAACTGGTTCTTTAACAGTGCTACTTATTTTCATTGCAAGCTTCGTTTTATTGCTAACTACGAATTGACTGCATAGAATTAGCACCATAACAAAGAAAATATTGTTTATCATTGACTAGAAATAAAATACTGTTTGTAATTAATTGACTGCACGGAGAGCCGAGTGGTTTAGGTCACCACGCCAATTACCACTGTGCGCCACATGCTGCGGGTTCGATCCCCGCATTGGTCAAGCATTTGTGTGATCCACAAATACTTGTTCCAAGTCTGGGTGTTCTTTGTATATGTGATTTAAATGTTTGTGTATGTTTATGTAAAAATCGCCAAGATACAAAGATTAAATTCTTCAGTGCGGGAGTCGTTTATATATAAAAAAATCTATGAAAATTTGATATCGGTGTGTAATATACATAGAAACCTATATCTGTAGATATTATTGTGCATTATTCTACACTATGTGCGCATTACCAGTTAGGTATTTGGCTTTAAACAAAATTAAACAATTTATGGTAATTTATGGTATCTGACCCGGTTTTACCAACTTTCAAAAACTTACAAAGCTTGTATAATGGTACATATTATATAAATAAAAAGTAGCATAGATACCTACAACTTATGATTTGTGTGTGCAAGATGCCATTTGTCAAACCATTGAGATTCTATAATAAAGATACAATTTGACTAATAATACTCTATTACAATATCTTAAAATACATAAGGATACGCTTCTCAAGCCGATCTATGTTTTATGTTTATACTTTGTGCACGTAATCTTAATTTATTATTTAATGAATCACAATATTAGGTAGGCTTTTGGTCGTACAAATTATTTTATTACAAATATATACTTTATAGTGTCTGTCCAGCGTATTAAACAATTTTGAAGACAATGCTTAGTATTGAAAATATCTATATTTAGTTCCACTAAGCTTAGTTTAGACAATAATTGAATACAGTCACAGAATAAGTACGTTATAGTAGGTACCTACCAACATACAGAGTAGAAGATTAAACAAAATGCAATCACAATTCCCAAAGATACCTAAATAAAAATAAATACAATGAACATGAAACTATTGTTATGCATTTATTTCTTACTACGACTGCACGGATAGCCGAGTGGTATAGGTCACCACGCCAATTATCTCTGTGCGCAACGTGCCGCGGGTTCGATCCCCGTATGGGACAAGCATTTGTGTGACCCTGAATGCTTGTTCCAAGTCTGGGTGTTCTTTGTGCATGTGATTTGAATGTTTGTGAAACCCCCCGCGACACAAGGATTAAATTCCTTAGTGCGGGAGTCGTTTTTCTTAAAATAAATAAAAATAAAATAAAATACTTATTTCTTGTTTAATATATTTTCGCGTGTTTTGTCACCGTCTAAACCAAGCTTGCATAAGCTTTTATATAATTATAATAACATATCTACTATATTTTTATTAAAGTTTTAGATTTAGAAATCTACAATATTTTTATGACGCGTATTGGCCTCTCATCATTAGATTAGTATTATTATATTTACTTATTTTTTTAAAGTGAGCGTATGCGAATAGAATTAGGATTAGTAAAAATTTCAAATTTGAATAATGTGGCAGTTATAAATATTTGATAATTCAATATGAAGGCGGCCCATTAAATAATTATCAAGAAATAAAAGAAAAGTCAATACCTAAGTGTAAAGATAAACAAAGCTAGTTATTTAAAGAATAACAAATAAAAAAAGATTGATACCTCTATGAGTAGATGAGTAAGTAAGTAATTTAAAATTAAGTAAAAACTATTCAAATCATTCCTTTGCTGTGCGTTTCTAGTAAAATAGTAATAGAATGCGTAAATAACATCAAACGATTTCTGTATTTTGCGATCAACATATTTTCTTTTTCTTATTTTATATTGAACTGTAACGTGGAGCAAGCAATGGTTACAATTTTCGCTCCAACGTTAGGTATGTTTAATGATATGTATCTCAAGATATGTTACAAAATTATAAAAACCAACGAATATTTTTCAAAATATAATTGAACAACGGCAGAAAGTGCTTGTTATACGGTACCTATATATTATAAATCACTGTATCAATCTATTATGTTATTGGGTACGCCACAGTTTGGAAGACATTTACCCAAAATCCACAAAAATATTCAAATAGAATAACAGATAGATAGTATACATATTATAAGGTATATTATCTCGCTGTCAATATGAACTATGAAGTGATTTGTTTTGTTATAGATCATATAAAAGTACTGAGAATTTTATAGGAAAAATAGCGTCTACAGAATTAAATCACTCGTTTCGATATTAAAATCTCTTAATACTAAGACAAGAACACTTTGGCTCGACACGCCTGTACCCAGTCATACATTGTACACCATTTAAGACGATCTTAAATGTAATATTAATACTTTGGTCCGTTATATACGTGTTGTCGATGACCCATTTTGATGACATCTTTAGATTGAAGAAAAATCAGTTTTTCATCTGATCTAATGAATTTAGGAAGACTGACGCTTACAATAGAGTTATGACCCCTGTTCAAACCTACCTATTAGGGCATTATCTTTTAAAACTGTATCTACCGCTCCTCAAAATGTATAACCCATCCATCCGCCTTTCCTTTTATCAGAGATAGAAATTTTACATATTTTGTATTTTAATATTCTGTCTCCGATAGGAAATCCATAGGCGAATAGGATAGGACATAAATATATGGAGTATAAACTAAGGTAAACGTCGACCTTTCAAACTCATCACCAAATAAAACTCTTTAAACCTAATAGATGTCTCCAAAACTACAAAACAACACCATCAAGGCCGCCTAGGCCTGTTCCCTCTACTAGAAAGTCTGTATGGGTCTGTAAAGGCCCGTGTACCCGCAGAGCCGGGCCCTGAGCGCCGTCACCAGCATGGCGGCGCCGGACAGGTCGTCCATGAGGTTGGCACACTCGCACACCAGGAGGTACATCTTGTCGCCGTGCGTGGCCACTGACTTGTGCAGCGCGATCTTCCGCAAGCCCACCGTGTGTGGCAGGTGTCGGTACAGCATCCTGGCGCCGGTCCAATACAGCCAGTTCCTTTCGAAGCGCTCGCCGTCGTCTCCTTCGAATACCTGGAAATGGTTTGGTTTCATTTATTAAGTCTTCAGAAGGCTATTATATATAACTAAAGGCCGACCTTTAGGCTCTAGCTTTTTTAAAGAAAGTCTAATGAAAGTAACTGGCATCCAAAATTCCCTTACTGAAATTAATGGCTCATTAATAGAGGTTTTAGTATTGTAGGTACAGCTTGTTATTAGATTAAACAGGTCCTTTGGTTACAGAATAAGTCGAAACAATCAAAATGACTTTACCTTATAAACACTAATGATGAATCCAGTAGTAGAAGTGTGCGACTTCTTCGGTCCACCAGCTAAATCATTGAACGGAGGCCTACAAATCATTGCTACTTCACTATACAAGTCTAACGTATGCGCCGCAGAATATCTAATAGTCTTCGGATCAAACTTCTTCAAGGAAGAACATCTCATATTGTTGTAGAAGAGCAAAGGGTCACTTTGCGTCGTGTTTATCACATAGTATGATATGAACGGGAATTCCGCATTCTTCTCCATATTTGCCAACAACATTCCCCCAACCGCGGTATTGGCTTGTGCTACTTCGTTCAACAGCTCCGCTGCGGCAGCTTTTTGTCTTATCAAAGGTTTGGCAAGCGGCGACTCCAATATTGGCTCTATTGGCTCCAAGGGGCTCATGAGGTGGGCCAATATACACAACTTAGGATCAGCTATTTCAAGGATGCTAAGAGAGTTTTGAGCAGTCTTTGTTGTCATTCCTTTCTCTGGAGTTGGAGGCGGAACTGGAAGCTGAAATAGACGAAAAAGCATATTTTTATAGGTACTCTACTTAAAATAACTGTTATATAAAGAAAGTTAAAGTTTTACGTGACAATTTAAAAATGGCTACTATTAATCACTGTCCACAAACAGCATTTTCTCGTGTAGGCCGGCTGTAATTCTCAAGACGTTTAAGCACAGCCATCAACTATGTAAATGAGCGTCGCTGTATCAGTGCTAATTACAATAAATTATTCTGCCCTAGAGTTATAGTTGTAGAAAACTTTACGTATTCTTGAACGGATATTTTAAGTTGTTTGTTCGAAACAATTTTAAACAAACTACTAATTAAGCAAAAATTTTTCAGGATTAGATTAAAAATTGCAGGATTAGATTAGATTAAAAACTGTTTAGGTACATTATTTTAATAATAGGTACCTATTTCTTAATGAAAATGGATAAAAAATATCTGCAAAACAGTCTTTTGTACATTGAGCGTATCAATGTCTTAATTTGCATGGTCAGAATTATACAATTTTTCATAGCTAAAGAAAGTGTTTCATAGTGATGAAACATAGGTTTATACTAACCGGCACCCCATCAGGCAGGAACCGATCAAGTGCGTGCGCCGGTATAACGAAGCAATCTTTCTCCAGCGTGGCGAGCGACACGGGCTCGGTGCGGCGGCGGTCGGTGGGCAGTGTCGTCGTCGGGCCGCGGTCCCAGCGCAGCAGCGAGACCGACGGCTCGCGCGTCACCAGCGGCTGCGGCGGCTCCGGCTCCGGCCCCGTGCCGCCGCCCAGTACTGGCCCGCATCGTTCTATAAACAAGCAACTGCCTTAACAACTGGACCATCGTATACTGATGAAGAGATTGGTGCGTCGTTGCTTCTTGACAGCATTCTTCATTTCACAGGAAGCGCTGAATAGTGGAGGGGACGAATCGGAGTGAAGTCAATTTAATTATGTGATCGTTGAAATGTGCTGCTGGGGTTACCAAGTAATAAATTAATTAAGACATAGTTGGCAGACCTAAGCGAAGTTGGTCGGACGTCTAGACCTCTTCCATTGGCGGCAGTGAAAAAAAAGCGAAGACGTAAAGTAGAAGCCCTCAGGTAGAATAATATTGGCCTAGAATCATATAGGTTTTATTATATCATGACATTTACTCGTAAACCATTTAGAGTTATGATTTCGCAGAAAAACATCCAAGATAAAACATATCCACACAGACTAAGATGGCGCGTCTGTCTGGATGTCTCTATCTTACTTACACTCGACCTTAAGGTGACACGTGAAATATTTAGGTACAGGATTTCAGACGATTTCATTTGATGAGAAAACCAATGTAAACACAGTTTATTTATAGTATTCGCAAGCCAGATGTTTGTTGTTGTCCAATCCACATCAACAAGATTTTACCACACATACCTAACAGTATATATTATACAGTATACATGGTTGAAACATGTCCATTGAGATCTAAAGTAATGCTTACCTAAACGAGTTTAAATTAGTAACACTGATTGCTAAAATAACTAGGTACAAAAGTATATCAATAACACAAGTTCTACACATTAAATATGACACAAAATGAGAATTTGTACCTTTACGTTTGGACATGAAACTACGGCTGATCTTCAAAACAGATAACGAAATGAATAATTCAGCAGGTTGATATTAAATGAACATAGTCGATTAAATCGTGCCAATTATAAATATTGTATAATGTGCGTGTCATAACACTTACGCGGGAAATAACCTCGGCATGTTTGTGTTTAGCGCCAAAACGGATCCGTCCGAAGCGGCTTAAACAAGTTCCACCGTCTGGAGAAATTTTTATGATGAATTTCCAAACTCACAAAACTTCTAAGTTTCGTTGACAATTATGTTTACATACAACAATCACTTGTTACCACGCAGCAAACTTGTTAACCACCAGAAAGAGTGTTTAATAAACGTTAACTGAGCACTGCATCACCTGTCAAGGAATGTATTTATAGTTGCGACGCGTGTCATGTGCGCCGTGTTTTTAACGCGAGATACTAACGAGGTCGGTGTAAACTTCACTCAATTATAACACTCGTCTGCTCCTCAAAAGGAGTTTAAGACACTTTGCAAACTTTGGAAAGTTGCGAATGAAGTTGTAAGACAAACAAAACAAAAGTTTCTGCGTGTGTTCACAGTCACTGGGCACGTACGTTTACCTGTGATGTCGTTGTACTGAGTGCTGGCGCGCGGTGCCGCGGAGAAGAATATGTGAGTCTTGTAGTGGTGTTCCTCCATGCAGGAGTATCGCTCGCGGTCGCGGCGCTTGGCGTTCCTCCCTGCGCCGAGAGCGCCCCGCGCCTTGCCCCCACCCCCGCTCGACGAGAGGGTCTTCTCCCCGCTGAAGTTCTTCCGAAACATCAAATTCATCTTGGAAAACTGCCCACTTCTTTCTCTTTCGCACTTAAGTGTACCGGTATGCGTGCACACCGCTCTCACACAGTAATTAGTTCACTGTACCACGCCAAGATTAAACCCGGCTATATTCAGATGTCTCCTGTTTGGCTGAGCGTATTGGTTTGTTTTATTTCCGCTTTAAAATGCACGGTCTCATGGTAGGATTAACTGATGCGAGGTGAATAGAGAAATGTAGAGTTGTTTTGCATGTCCAATATCTCGAAATTCAATAAGTCGAAAGTTGGGTAGAATGTTTACAAATAGCAGCAAACAAGAAATCATCGAGCGTTATGACTGTCACCTTTAAAATCTAAAAGAAGAATCTGCTCTTATCCAATGATCAAAATGGATTCGTATCATTACAGTTGATGGATATTTAAGTATTCAAATGCCTTATTTGAACCATCCTCGTAAGCCTGAAGCCCGAAGCCAGTGAAACTTGTTGACCAGTCTATAAATACAAAATGTTCTCGATATGTTATCGATTTACCCAACCTGAAGTCGTAAACGTATCATATTTATGCTAACTCAGAAGTATTGGTTTTGTTTATGCCACGACTAATCCGATTACGACGATGAGCTTTCTTAAGAGCTGATGTTCTTACATCTTTAATGAGCTTTTGCTATTGATATAAAAAGGTCTGTTTTAAGGATTCGTGTTGGAAAACTAACTGTGAATATTTCATCGTGGTGGCGCTAATAGCTTATGCTTTAGCGATCAGAGATAATACATATAGGGTTTAGTTCCTGGAAATAACGACGACACAGGCGGTAATCCAGTATTTTATACTGTATAGTTTCTAGCTGAAAAGCAACACTGTAAAATTTTTATAGTTAGCTTTCCAATCCCAAGCTGCTGCAGCACCGTCAAATCAGGAAGCGGTCCTATAAGTTATCAATAAACCAAGATATGCTAAACGATCCCTATGCTTTTGACTTAAAATGCCGCTTCTTCTCAAATAGGTAAATTTATGTCAACCGATTCCTTTCTTTGAAATCTTCCTAATAGGGATTACAACGTAGTACTTAGTATCATGCCGAGATTTTCTGACAAATTCCGCTTTTCAAAGGATCTGTGGAATTAATACCTTTGAAGGTTTTGCAAGAAAACAATTTCCAAGAATTTCGTAAATGTAATATCATAATAATGCCCGATTTAGTAGGGTTTTGATACAAAAACGACAAAGTTTTTTGAGAATATTATTTAATTTGTTATTGACAGTACTCGTCATTATTAGATCCACGTTTACAAGGTTCTTCCTCGTAAGTTTAGACAAAACTAAAACAAATATACTACTTATATATAGGTAATCTGTAGTATTCTTTCATCGTTAATGTATTCATTTTCGTTGGAGTTATCGACTCCCCTTTCATATGAAAGGTCACGTCGAACTCTTTTAGAGAGTTCACTTCCCTAGCATTTACGATAAAATAATTTTCTATTGTATACCTCATGGGTTGTGTGAATGAATGTTTTAGCCGGACTGTGAGGTTTTAGGCAATACAATGGTATTGACATACAGACACTTATTGTATTAAATTCGAAGCGTTTTTGTCTATTTTCTAAAGTGCATATCTTTATGCATTTCGTCTTGAAGATCAAAATGCTTAGGAATTTCGCAAAACATTTGAGCTGGCAAATATTTTGCAACACTCGTGCCAAATCGACTGGATGGGTGAGAAATATGGCATATGTAAACAAGGTTACATAGAACTACTAAATTATGCACATATTTGCATAATGTTTACAATGTACTTATGCACCGTTGGATTGTTTATCATCTACTTTTTCCTATACGGGTCTATTAATATTGTAGGCGTGTCTGAAAAGTTTCAATTTTTTTGCGTGGGTTTAAGTAATCCTGATTAGTATTCTTCTCGCCTCAAGAAACGCTACATAACTCACCGTAGCGATATTAGGTCCCAGTAAATATCAACTTGTCCTCCACCAAAAGAAAGTTAGTAACGTGTGACGGGAAAGTTCGAGTAACTGAATGAAATATTCAGTAGACCTATAAAATAATATAAAGTACTATGAATATCTGCCCCCTAGACAAGTGACATTTCGACAAGCGATAACGCTGATGGAATCGTTCAAATGTATGGAAGTGACAAGTCCAAGTCACGTGACTTATCGAAATAAAAGTCATTTCCATACATTTAATGTCACTTAAGCGATTTCTATCATCGTTAACGCTTGTCGAAATGCCACTTGTCTAGAGGCTCGGGCTCGAATGAAATGTTTGCGCAGCTCTGCTCAACGGTTCCAGTAAGCACTTATAACCTAAAGGTTTTCATGCCACTATTAATAGTTCCTTTTATCAAAAGCAGAAGCGGCTAGACTTTTTGAAAGCGCATCGAAAAGTTAGACACCATTCTACAACAAACAAACGTAGTTTCACTTTTAAGCAAAGACACCGCACACAATATGCTATAAAAAAAGAATTACAATAGTTTATGATCTGTTTCTTTGTTTATTGCCTTGTATTGTGTCGAGTAGGCATTCTGCATATATCCTGTGGCGTGGTATAAGTTTATTGGTCAATTCTGTAGGTACGGTAAAGATTACGGTCGGCTTGGTCGCACCATGTCGTAAAGGTTTTATGATTTTTATATCTGCCTCATTTTGTTAAACGCCTTGCAAGTGTTTTTCTGATATTTTCAGAATTTAATGCATTATATACAATATCTAGCTATGTTTTCTATGTTTAAGGAAATAAGGACTCTGGTTTTCCACAAATAGGGTAATTAAAGTAAGAGTTATCGTTCAGAGGTTTAAAAGTTTATATTACTGTTATAGTTTACTTTACGATCAGAGTTCTAGTTTAAACTCTAAGAAATAGACTACTGGTTGTTTTAGTGCTCATAAAACCGGCTGATTCATGAGTAACCAGACTATAGAATCCATGATATTGATAGATATATCTAATAAATTATTTTTTGTTAGGTAATAGGCAAAGGAGCAATCTAAAACGTAGAAAAGGTTCTGAATATTTTAACGACAGCCAAGTAATTTGCGTATCAAAAGGAAACTCGGAAGATTACAAATCCATTTTCTACTTCCTCGAACAACTTAATTATTATTTTGGCATACTACCCTGCTATAAATTGAGGCAGAAAAACAAATCATCCTTGAGCTATTTCTCTACAAAAGTAAGTACACAGATGGTTTTTCGTTAATTGATTTTTAAGTGTCGGCCATGTTAACCGTCTGGCGCCAATAGAGCTAAGTGCATTTCGCCCGTCCAAAGATAGACTTGCTATATATTATTTTAGCTATAAAATTCTGCACCAGATGATTTGTGTCGCAAGCGAGAAGAAGACTTTTACTATGAAGGTTTTATGTATGAACAGAACATCGTACTCGTAAGTACTATCGTTATTTAAGTAGTTTATTTGACGACCTCCGTGGTCGAGTGGCGTACAAACCGGTTTTCAAGGAGTCCCTAGCTCTAAGGTAACGGGTTCGATTCCAGGGTGTTTGTGGTAACTTCGGTGTCTTCGATTTCATAACACAAGTGCTTTAGCTACTTACTTTGGGTTCTGAGTAATGTATGTGATGTTGTCTTTATTTATTTTTTCAAATATAACAAAGTATGTATGGCATACCTAAATCGTAATATATACTAATATTACAAATGCGTAAGTAACTCTGTCAGTCTGTTTGTTACGCTTTTACGGCTATACTGTAGAAACTTGGTATGGGATAAGCTTGGATTACATGAAAGGACGTGGGTAAGAAGGCTGTTAGCGGTGTTTTAGCGTTATCTCAGATTTAATTTTCTCATTATACAACATTATATATTATGATAAAATATCAAGCTAATTCTGTAGTATTGGAAATAATAGAAGAATTCCAATATACTAGAAAACATACGATAAACTACCTACTGTTATTAAAGATAATAAATAGAGATGAGAAAGCCTGATCTGGTGCCAATAGCTATTCGGCGCCTGTAACTGACTCGTGTACAGTAATACAATTCGATTGTAACGATCGGAATTTTGCATGAATTACGATCAAATGCATGCCAGACTCGCGCGTCATTAGTTATCGTAAAATCGTATTCACAAACTGACAGTAGACATCAACTGATGACCGTCAATGTGTGAATACGATTTGTTTGAAATTATGTAGCAGGTACATGTACATGTGTGGTCATAAGTTTTAAGTCCTGAGGCCGTAACTACACATGCCAACTTTCAGGATTTAGACGTTTTGTGACAATGTGTATCAAAACGCTTGCTACCTATCTATATTATATGTATTCTTTTTGTGTGTGTGCTCTATAAGTACTATAAGTAGCTATATAATGATGTGTCTGTTCTTGTATAAGAAAATGGTAAGTCGTTAAAAAATAATGTAATACTTATAGGTAAAGTCAAATAATCAATGTGTCATAATTATTATGAAGATTTTTGAATTTGTTTTACGGACACAAGCATTCTAAGATCACAAAAAGTTAATTTTTATACCAAAACAATAAAAATATTTAATGAACACCTATCCTACATCCTACATAATATAATAACGGTTAAAGTATATTGAATATCCCTTCTACCCTAAACAAACTTTTTTATCTCAGTAAAGGCGAGTAGTCCTGCTCGTGGAGACTAGGTCTCATAAAATAGTTGATTTAAAGTCTATCGTATCGCACGACCAGCCAAGCACGACCGTTGTAAACACTTAATTGATGGCACTACATAAATGTTACACTTTTATCGTAAAACAACCGGAGTGGGGCTATGGATCAGTAATAACAATTTATTGGATGTCTTACAGCTTGCTAGCAAATCGTTTTTTAATTTATTTAGTGAAGTGTTAACTTTTCCAAATATTTAATAAATATGTTTAAGTGTTTTTACATTCAATAATGGTTACGTAACTACATTGTTATTAATATTTGTATGCTACTTATAATCATAATTATTTATTCCGAAAATAAACTTATAGAAATATGGTTGATTCTTGCAACACATTAACATATAATACACATTAACATCCACAGTGTATAACCGCAAAAACGACTACTTAAACACGTGTTTTAAATATAGCAAATCAATTAGGTATTTATTTTTATACGAGACAAGTCTCGCCGTTTGTGTTTCAACGTTGTGATAACAGATGGCGCTGTCAGCATTGAAACTCGCGCTTACGAAATTATAGAAATCAGCATGGCAAGTGATTTTGTTATTTGCGTGTGAATACAATGGACTGAAATAGATCATAAAGTCATTTCAGTTTTTAAACTATTATGAATTATTTACATAAAACTTGTGTATGTACCTATTAAAGTTTATAAAGCTATTAAAAATTTACAAGCTTTTATCTTGGTTTAGAGATAAAATCAACTAGTGTTATGTACTATTAGAGTAGAGAATAATTTTGTTTACAAACACGATTTAATGGATTTTAACATCTGCTATATATATAAGTAATTAAGCATTTAAGAAAAACGTTAACGATTTGGTTGCGTTGTTTGATAGAAATACGAAATTAAGTAATTTATTTATTTTTGTGTTCCTTTCTATAAATTGTGTAGTACTCAAAGATTTATTTCTTTTTTTATGTACAATAAAATTGGCAGTAATGATTAAAAAAGAAAAATTTAAAAATATTTTATCTTCAAAACCAAGACAATTGTTAATTGAAAATCATTCCTAACCATCCCTCCAAAAGGCCAAAAAAAAGATGTAGTTGCGAAATTAGTCTTTTTATTCATTAAGTTAAACTGTTGACCTTTGTTAGAACTTAAGTAATTCATCTAGACTTAAACAGGCGTAGGAATCTGAAACCTTGAAATATGCAGAGTGAGCTAAATACTAACAACGAAACTCCAAGAATTCTCATCGAAATTAGATTTAAGTTAAATTGGTAGGTAGTTTTTGTGGAGAAAACATTTTGTTTATAAGTATTTCTTAGCTACCCACCGTTTGTTAAACAAAGCATGAATATTTAATTTGGTTAACCTATTAGATTGATGAACAAAATGTAAAACGATTGTCCATAATCTAATTGGTTTTCTTTTCTACTCGTACGTTTTTACAAGTTAAATATTTATTCTATGTATAAAAAATAACCTACTGTAGTACGCAGGTACGTAGTTCAGAAAGTTATTAACACATACATACATACCTCTTATTTCTATAACTGGCCAAATTTCCGGAGATGGTTTAGAATCGACACTTTAAAGATATAATGAAAAAAAAAAAACGTAAAAAAAATATATAATTACTGACCTGCACTAAAAAGTGAACGTGTGGATATTACAACAGCACAATTCAGTTTATCAACCTAGATAGGTACACAGGTACCTAGGTAGGCATCAATTTTGGTAGTCCTCGCACGCACACAAGAGCATTGAGTCCTACTAGGCGGTCGTCTACGCTAATATTTGAGACATATTCTAATGAATGCATTAAACGATGAATGTACTACATAAAATTAAATATGTAATAATATTTTATTTTATATAGTAAAAAAATTATATTTAAATTGCATCTTCGGTTTGATTTCTCGGTTTGGTTTATAAAATACACTTGTATCTATGTTCGTTAATAAATTAATTAAAAAAAACTAGTATGATGAACACATTATTTTATTTACCTAATTGATACTTACTTCAGGAATTTTAAAATATTATAATTCTTTTTCACTTTTGACCTATCATGACCTCACAACCTATCGCTCTTAAACAAAGTTACGTACTTAAAAACTAAACACATTATGTAAATCAAAGTAAGTTGGTTTGTACCGATACATAAGTTGTTTGCCTCGGGATCACATACACACTTAATGTTGGGTTCGGTGCCAAGCGATGACAAATAAAACTTTTAGTCAATAGGTACCCAAAAATTTGGAACTTCTGTGTACTCTTCCAATACTATTAAAGACCTCCGTGGTCAAGTGGCGTACACACCGGTTTTCAAGGTGTGTAAGGTCCTGGTTTCGATTCCCGGACGCGTCAAAGTAGAAAACCACTTGTCTACATTGTCCCGAGACACTTGTTCAATAGTTTGACCACAACAAAATACATAAGTCGCTTTGATTGGATTTAATAAAAAGGACAAAGTAATCAAAATCTTGCATTACAACCTAATTACAACACTTTTGATTACCCGTAATCTTAGCCGTGATGGTCTAGCGGTTCAACAAACGGATTGTTATGCACAACGTTGCAGGTTCGAGCCCACTACAGCAAGTAACAATATGAGTTTTTCAAATTGATATATACTTTCCCAATTATTCTAAGACACCATTGGCAAACGGTGAAGGAAAACATCATGTGTGAAAAATTGGAATCTGAAATCGCCAACCCGCAAGTGATCAATGCTCGTTCTTTCTCTACAATCTACATGATAAGAGACCTGTGCCCAGCAGTGGGACATTAATAGGCCGGTAGCCCGGTAGTATATAATCTTAGACTGAGTTATGGCAGCTTCCACCCTCAAATCACTTTAAAACAAAAATCACAAAGCCTACGAGAGCTCATCACTGCTTATAAACAAGCACGTTTTAACAGAGTAGTGACGTCACGGCTTAGTTACTGTTACATTAGAACGCATATCATTGTTGTCTGCTGGCGCGGCGCCAGCTCTGACGTACAATACATGATGCTGTACTTAACTAAGATGGTAACGTGATGTTTTTGATAACTCTATGATGAATGTTGAACTAAGTGCTTTAACTTCTAGAAGATATGGCGCGAATTCCCTTGGCATACAAGGGACACAAAAAAAAACATACAAATACAAGTACACCAAAAAAAGCAAATAAAACTAAATCACCATTAAATCATTACTCAATTTTACCTACAGCGTGAGAAAATGACGGCAATCTAAAACAACTAACTTAGTAATGTTGAACTTGAATATCACTGTGTTTTTAGTGCACACGTTTCTGCGTGTTGGCCGGATTCTAGATTGAATTTCAGAACTAAATTATATAACTAATTTTCGTCTGCCCTTTTCTATTATGTACAAGCGAAAAGAAACCGATAGCCTAAAATAAGTTTAGTGCGTGTTTAACAGAATCGGGGCAATTGACCGTTTAAAGTCAATCGGTTACCTACCAAAAACATTGTGTTTGTTTGGAATGTCCAGTATTGCAGGTGTAGTAAGGAAAAGTACCTTAAGGGTCAGCGCAGACAGAGAGGAATAATCGCCGCGCGGTCTCGGGCATTTTTCTTTACGGATCGCGTATGCTCGAGCTTGCGCGCGACCTCACGAGCCTGCGCGAAAAAACCGTTTAAACTCAGTGACAACACTGAAAGTACGCGTACGACGCGGGCGCCGACTCGACGCCGCGCGGGGATTCCCGCGTATCTTCGAGGACGCGCGAGCATTTTTTGTCAGGTTCTAGCATTTATGCACTTTATTGTAATAATTTTAAAGTTTATTTTCAAGTGCGTTAATAAAATCCTCTCCGCTGCGCTCCGTTCTGTCTGCGCTGAGCCTTAGTGGGAATTACAATTAATTCGTAGGTATTTCTAATAGCTGAAGAAAAGCAAACAGTGAAATAGTAGTTGTCAATAGGAATGTTGACCATTTTTTTTTAAATGTCAGGGTATATATTAAAAAAAAGTATGACGATACATTGATTTGAAAAGTCGCATGACATCACGATGTCGTATGTTTTGTGTAACATCGTAGGGTATTACCCCCGTTCCCGAACTTTGATTCAGTTCATCTCCTTAGTTTTTAGTTATTTTGATGAAGTAAAAAATACGTGTTTAATATTTTTTTATGATCTAATTTATGGACTTAATAGATTTTTACTTTTGAAAAGTCCAGTCAGCATCCCAATTAATGTGATGACAGAAATTGTGGCATATTTTAAAATAAATAAGTAAGATTAAAGCACATTATTTTTTTTGTCTTGAAACAAATAGATAAGATGTAGAAAACAGAAATCTTTTCCACATCGTTACTGAAACGAACTCGTTTGAAACTGTCGTCGACTGTTGTGAAACATTACGCTTGCAGCTCATACGACACTTGTGGCGCCAAGTAAACTCAAATATCTTTTGACAGACAATGGGAACGTAAGTCATACTCTTCTGTATTTTGGTAAAATTATTCTTGCACATATCTGCTACAGGGTTTTACGGAAATGCAGGAACCTATTTAATTCGACTGCCCTGTTGGTCTCGTTGTTAACGACCCTGACTGGTAAACGGGAGCTCGGTTCCCAGTTTGAATAAAGTACAAGTATAATTAAAATATAAAAACATATATGGATATAAATTAAATGTCTGGGTGTAATATACCAATAATGTGTATATATGTATAAATATTAGATAATTATATAAGTATGTTTATCAGTTGTCTGGTTGTTACAGGCTCTGCCTAGTTTATAGATTCAGTAGCATGGAAACCATAGCCAATTTCCGAAACAAAAATTGGCCCTACCATGCAAAATTATAACCAGCCGATCAAAATTAGTACGGAAGGGACTAATTATGATTCGGAATAACTCATTTCTATAGGCTGAAGCATTATTTTAAATATGAGCGCGAATTTTCGTAATACCCTGTATAGATGTTATATTAGACTAGTTGTTGTTTCTTTGTTGAAAGATTTCAGTGGCGTTAAATAATTCAGAATATATAAGAACATTGTATAAGTATATGGTAAACTTTATGTTTAAAGCAAGTTAAAAGCATGATCATATATTAACAACCTTTAAATCATATTAAAAATATCTCGCCTCTATCCAAATTGGTCATCACTGATAAATGAGCTATTCTAATAAATATCGAAAATCACTAGTTCATGATTTTATTGAGTAGTTGCTCAGTATAACATCAATGTTATAAATGTTTGGTACGCGGAGTAAATTAGCAGCGTGCGTGTCTGGCGTCTCGCCAGCAGACAATACACTAGTGGTGATGCTGTGTGGAGGTACTACGTCACTATGTTTCATCTCTCATCTCGAGTGGGGGCGAAGATGGCGTTACAAGTTATGAGTATTGGAGTTTTTTAGCGTAAAGATGTAACAAACATACAAAAGCTTACACTTGTTATTTTAGTTGGCAGTATTTTGGTTACAAATAAAACACTTCATATTTTTTTTTGTCGAATCATTACTTTTTTTAAAAAGGGTCCGGAAATAATGTATTTAATCATCAATGTTTTGCGGGGATTTCACAAACGTTTAATTCACAGATACAGAGAATGAGATAACACCTAGACTTGGAATAAGCAATTTTTAGTCACAAAAATGCTTATCCCATGCGAGGATCGAACCCGCAGTACGTCGCTTACAGTGGAAAATGGCATGGTGACCTTTACCACTTACTGTGCAGTCAACATAATCTATCCTTCTA
The DNA here is from genome assembly GCA_932294365.1 of Diachrysia chrysitis. NCBI lineage: Eukaryota > Metazoa > Arthropoda > Insecta > Lepidoptera > Noctuidae > Diachrysia > Diachrysia chrysitis. The sequence continues at coordinate 11,996,430 of OW028651.1, read as the reverse complement.
CATTTAAAATGTCTACGTGTAGCTTACAGTTGACAAATATAAAATACGAATCATAAAAAATACATAATTATGTTTATGAAATTTAAAAGTACGAATAATTAGGGTGTGATCCCATTTGCGCTCCGTGATACGTTAATATTCAACTCGCATGTATAACTAACATTAATTATGCCGAAATGGGTAGTAATACTACCTATGAATACGCACCGTTGTTCATTTTTATTACACTATCAAGGGTTATTAAAAGTTATAGGACAGTATATGGTAATATGACGGTACATGGATGTAAAGGTAGCCGCCTTAACATCCGCTACGAATGTACATGGGCTACGGCACTCGTAGAACCTTCTACGGTCCGTAGCAGCGTAGACGATAATTACAATCAGGTTTTCAACTCAAGTTTTACAATAGGCATGTTTCCTAATTTTTTTTAATGTCCGTCTTGTAGATTAATGAATTTTATTGGACACGTATTTTTTCTTTTTTCCTGCAAACAAAAAATGAACAAAATACAGAGAACGGAAATTACGCGTGACGTCACTCCTCGCTACGATTTTTGGCGAGGCGTGGCGTCATAAGCCCTCACTCCGAAACTTTAAAGCGGTGTATCGTTGAATTTTTTTATTGTTTTGATAAAAGAAAAAATACGTGTCTAATATTTTTTTATTATCTAACTGACGGACTAAATAGTTTTTAACTTTTCATACCCAGGAAACATCCCTATTCAAGTTATTGACTTCTACATTGGTTTTTCTGTATGTGCATGGAAACACTAACACGTTCACGTACTCGATATTGATTTTTTATATTAGCAAAAGGTTTGGAATTGTCAAAGAAAGTATTTATTTAGCGCATGTTATATTGGTTTTAATGATTGCAAATAAATCTCCAAAACAAAATGTTACAATGACTTATCCATTACAATGATTGATTGATTACGATGATGATTGATTAGACAAATCTTTCAGCTAATGGCACTTCACGATTCGCCTATGACGTAGAGAAATGTAAACTATTTTTCCAAATAGTTTCACATAAATCACCATCAAGATAAAAGAGCCTGATAGCAATATCTTTCGCAGAAATGCAAATCAACGCTTGTAAACAAAACACGATCAGAAACATCAACACTCACATTTTGTTACGTCATTCTTGATTGATAGTAATCAAGCATTCCCATCACTTGTACACCAACCTTAACCCAACGAAATAGAACTTAAAATGCAAAAGCAAGAATGATTGTAGGAATTTGTTAGCCACAAATTCTTTGAGTCATTCAAATTACAGCTTTATCTCTTTTAGATATGGTTGATTTTGGTTTGAATGGTGGGCTGTCCGAAGTAGTCTGGAGTAGTGACCTTGGGGTAGCCCTAAGGGAGGGGTCGGCCTTGGTGCGAGTCCTACCGTAAAATTGTAAGTGCTACAACCTTGCGAAGTTGACCACATGCTTCTAAATATAGTACACAGGTTTAGGACTGTTTTGGGGAAAGTTTATTTATGTAATTTATAATAAAATACGTCCGTCTTCTGAATTTTTTGTCGTAATTTTGTTGCGATTACTAAACTAGGGACGGTGCTCATTAGATTACGTTCTGACTATAATATTTATAACATATTTCTATGTAACGTGTAGAATGCAGTAAAAGTACCTATTTAGTATAAAAAAGACAGTCGTAAATAAGTAGTAAAAAATTCGCTTTTAAAAAAATATAGGTTTTTAGTTACACGCAACAAAACTATAATATTTTATTAATATTTGCTACTTATCAATTACAAATATAAACTAGGCTATGTTGTTCAAAAATGTACTTAACAAAAACATAGCTTAGTGTATATTCGACTACAAATCTCTACAAAACTGCATTGAATAGTTCGCTAAACAAACACATTAGATTGTCGTATAAACAGTCTGCAACAACAGCATGGTTCCCACATGTCTGGCGCCGCTAGCCCCGCGGGACGACTCCGATTGAAACATAAAAACTAGCGACATTAAGGTATGTATGTTAGTCTATCATCAAGTATTAAACCCCAAAATGGTGGGCAGACGTGTAGCTACGCATAGCTCTAGCATCCTATGGAAACTAAACATTTGCACTACAAAAGAATTTGTTCATCGATATTTTAATAATATATTAAGGGCGTCACGAACACTTATAATTTTCCAGCAATTTGTATTCAAAGCATGTTATTATCCATTATGATGAAAAGGTCAAGTCGATTACAACCCCCTCTGAAATGCTGACAAAACGCGAGAAATTACGCGGAAACTGATAACGTTGATAACACGCCATTCGTTTTTTGAAAATCATATTTTGGCACATTATGCCTTGAGTTATGTGGAATAGAGAAATACCTGGCCTTTGATTACATACCTGTACTGGCCATTGTTCACGAGGCAGAAAGAAGGTTTTAAGTTAATATTTTGTAAAGAACATAACAGTAATACGTTATATCTATAAATATAGAATAAGGTCGGATTAGTTACACTATTTATAACTCAAGAACGGGTGGACCGATTTTTATGATCTTTCATTTGTTGGATTCGTCTCCATCCCGAATAGTAAAGAAAACTTACGGAAACGTTCACCACTTACGCAGGTGAAACCGCCGAGCACCGCTAGTGCTGTATAAAACAAAAGCTTTTGGTTATATGTATATGTTTCTTAAATACCAGTATATCAGTATAATTATGCATTTGTCATCAACATACCCCAAACATAGACGCGAAGACAAAATGAGGTCATTAAAACAAGTATTTTAGTCCATTTAATATTCTCAACTGCCAGTTATAAATAATTCAGGCAGCTAAACGGTATCCAACTGTAGTTACCGTCTAATTATTTAAACTTTTACTTTTTATTGTCTGTTTTGTATTACGTATTTTAAATATTTTATGTTGTTAAAGCAATTAAGTATTGAAATAATGGTATTTGATTTTATTTTTATTGATTGCGGGAATCATAACTATGTGGAATACGGTTCAGGTTTAATATTTTTTTTGTCCATTTCTTATGTAAAATAACTGGCTTTATAGGCTAGGCTACCATTGCCCACCTACATAAAAAAGGAAATTCAATTCTATCAAAGACAAATTTCGTATATTTAATTACAATACTTTGGTAAAGAACATCGCTTCGGAGTAAAAAGCAAAGTTCTTAAATAGTTTAGTAACTTATAATGAAATTGTATCTTTAAGGCACAAAAAACCTGATAGAATTTCATTACGTAGTATACTAAAGTGCGTATTAAAACAGATGGAAATATTAAGTGAATTATTCTATATATTTTTTTGTTGGATACAAACAAAAATGCAGCTGAAATGTTTATCTAACTAAAGGTTTTGGAGTTTAAAACGTGACCCGAATTTATAACACTAGACTTGTCTATTGTAGGAATTCTATTTTAGTTTCTCGACGGTCTAGTCAATAACGTGAGCCCTTAAGGTATTGTAAAGGATTCCTTAGAGAACGAACTGATACTTTCAGAAACGATCGTACTCACAATAATGACGGGGCTGGCAGATTACTAGTTACAAAAGGCAAAAAAAAGCAAAATATTTTCATTAATATTAGATATTGGTAGTATTTATTGTAGTTGTTTATTGTTAATGGAAAAAGTAAAAATCAAGTTCAATACAATAGTTAATGTCCGATTATAACTAGTTGGACATTCCGATAACTTTTCCTTAGTGACTAAGGGTAAGTTATGGGATTGTTAACTAAGGCTTAGTCCAAACGTTGCTTATTCGAAGTTTTTAAGCATATTTACCTCTTGGCCACGACATCACATCATTTGGTCAACCAATCACAGTCGTGATCAGTTGATTTGACATCAGTTTCAGAAATCGGGGCGAATATTAAACACATATCATTTCAATTTATAAATACTCGCGCATTTAAATGAAACCCAGAATGTCGTCTTATAATTTTTAATATAATATTTCCTTCAATTTAATGGCATCATATTTTCTACCTCACATTTTAGTGTCTCGTTATTTTTTATGCAAAATATTTACCTCTAGATCGTCTGTTAGTTTAGAGTTGGTTGGATTGAGTCCAAGATCCCGCAGACTGACGCCGATCCGACGACACTCTTATATCAAGCCGTTTTGAAATATTACTTACAAATTTATCTCACCTTGCCAAATGCTTTCGCCTAATTTTAAAGGTGTTTATGGAACTTCATGAAAGCTTGGCGTAAATGATTTAGAACCAAAGTACTTGGGTTTTGGAATATAGATGTTTAAAATTTAAAAGTAACTCTGTCTGTCTGTGTGTGACGCTTTTACGGCTAAACCCCTAAACCGATTCGGATGAAACATTGTATAGGGTAGGCTTGGATCCTCAAAAAAGGACATTGACGTAATTTTGTTGCGATAACCGACACCCACGCGGGTGAACATGATATCAGACAATTGTTTAACTTGGTCACCACTATTGTTACTTATTACTACGGCCTATTATTCTAGTTATTAAACGAGCAGTCTCAGTCTTTTAGCACAGACTAAATCTAGAGCTAAACATGTAAAGGTTAGAAATTACCCAATTTAGGAATTAACCCAAAAACCTCGCTTTTTATCGATTTTGCAATCACGCAACGTAGTAAAATGCTTACAAAGTAAGTTTATTGCTTTATTAATTCCAGCAATTATATCGAATAAACCTATCGTTACATTATTACTGTTCCGAGAATCGATCCAGTGGATTCTAACATGTTTAACCTTACACGTGACATTTTGTTGTGATTATCATAAATTATGTACTCAAATGTTTGCATATTGAATAAATAATGTGTTCATGATTTTAGTGAAAGGTTACAATGTTTATACATTACCTACATTGCATCAATATGTTATAGATATTCTCTATTCAACTACTCTACCTTCAGAAATTTATTTATTTATTTGTAATTAAATACAAATAATAGAAGGAAAAACTTAAACCTCAGGCAGGACTCGAACCTGCGACCACTGGCTTGACGCGCCAGTCGCTTTACCAACTAAGCTACCGAGGCCACTGCCTGGAAGTTTAAATTTTGCCTTCTATTTTATTACGTCTTTTAGGGCGACGTATGCGACATCTAGTGAACCAACCTTACGGTTTGGCTTTCACCGACACTGATTAACAATCTGTTAATTCAGATGTCCGAGAGATGATGCAGCCCAATGCTTATTATTTTAATTATTTGTTACGCATTAACGCATGCGGAGGGAATATTTGTAATTAAATACAAATAATAGAAGGAAAAACTTAAACCTCAGGCAGGACTCGAACCTGCGACCACTGGCTTGACGCGCCAGTCGCTTTACCAACTAAGCTACCGAGGCCACTGCCTGGAAGTTTAAATTTTGCCTTCTATTTTATTACGTCTTTTAGGGCGACTATTTATCGTTACAAATATTCGCTCCGCATGCGTTAATGCGTAACAAATAATTAAAATAATTATTTATTTGAACCACAAATAATTGTTTACAATAACATTATTTTTAAATACAAATCCAGAACGAGTTAAATGTAATCAATCACTTATAGGTAGATACCGCATGCATACATAAATCATAAATCAAACCAGCTTATAAAGCCACTACAGGTGAACAAATAATTATTGATCAACAATCCAAAGTAGAACACAGATATTGATAATTAGAGTAAATATAACAAAAAGTAGAAACATACCATAGCAAGTTTGAGTTTAACAAAATATTTAAAATACACAACAGAAATATTTGTAATTCAACTCAAGTTAGACTTAAATTTATTTTAAGTTGTTTACAACATAGTTATCAGGTTAGAAGGAGAAATTTAAACTTTCAGTCAGTGGTAAAGCGATTGACGCGATGAGCCGTGGTCGCAGGTTAAAGCCCTGCCTGAGGTTTTAATTTTTTCTTTCTACTACATGCATTTAATTTCGAAAACTTAAATTAATGAAGACATTTTGTTTTCTGAAGTTTACGTAAATGTTAGAAATTAAAATAAAACTACTTTTTAAACGGATTCTATTGCAACTGCGATAGAATCCGTTTATATTTTTGTTCCGGACGTTATTTAACTAAAATATCTACTGTCAAACCGCCATAGAACCCGTTTAAAAACTATATCAATTAAGAGATTACTTTAAAAAATGTCCATAAAAAATAAATATATTTAATATTTACCGAAAAGGTATAGCTATCCAAAAGAGTTGAAGACTACATCAGGTATAGAGTCAGTTAACAAAATTTTTGCTTTAGTTAGTTAATGGATATCCAATTTTTCACATAAATTTTTCTACACCGAAAATCATAACCAAACCGCTCAAGCGAACATTTAGTGACTCGTTTGTTATAATTTTTGGTGTAGAATAATAGATGCGAAAAGTTAAATATCAATTATTTAATTAATTTATTTTGCGCTAAAATTGTGTGAACTGACTGTACACTAGATGTACTCTTCATACCTTTTGGATAGATGTACCCTTTTGGTTACACCCTGTATAGTGGAATGGTGTTGAAAATATCCTTGAAAATGTTTACGGTAGGTCTACACACGCCCCACGTTTGGCGCCACTGAATGAAAAGCCGATCCCGCTGTCACGCGACCTTTTGTCAAGTCGATTGTACGCTACAAAACGTGCCTATAATGATGTTAGCATTTCTAAGTAACTTACAAAGTATTATTCTACTTTAACAGAGCTTTTTATATTTCTTTTTTGTTTATGACTCATTTTAATATTGTCTTTTTATTAATTTTGGGAATTTTCTAATCATTCTAAAGAAAAGAAAGTGAATCTTTCTATTTACATTTCATTTAAACATTTTTAGGTTTCTTTGTGCCAACGAGAAATCGAAAGGTTCTGTTATTCTCAACCTTTTTGTTCTGTTTAAAGTGTAGTAAATTGGATTGGTTTGAAAGATCAACGAGAGAAAAAATACATCATCTAGAATAAATATAAAGATGGTTTTATTTTAGGAAACAGCTTTTGTTAAAGACTTATCACACGCGTCAATGCTCGTCAACCATCTGGTCAATTTAGACGCGTTTTCCACACATGCCGTTTTATAACATTCCTCAGAATATGAGTCTTTAATATCATATTTTGTCTTTATCACACGTTACGGAGGTGAAAGGGACAGAAAGCGACAGTAGGTGGTGTACAGTAATTGTTAGCAAGGTTTAACGTTTCGTTGGACGGGAGCCAGAGACAGATTGGCTGACGACGTAAAAAATGATATGTCCATAATTTAGAGGCGGTTGGGTGACATGTGGTTTTTTGAAATCGGAACAGTTTTGAATGCGGAATATTTGAATTTTGGAATTAGAACAGGCCACATACATACACACGGATTTCCGTTTCAGAATTCCGATTCGAAAAATCGAAGCAGAATTTCGTAAATATGTATATATTCGTAAATATGTATACACGTAAGTTTATTTCCGTTCGGAATAATAATAAAGTTAATGTGATCGTTATTATTATTAACTTATTAACATTCCCAATTAGCCCACTATACCTTAGTGTGTGTAATGAGAAAAGAAAAGTACCTTAGCTAGCAATATTGTCGTTATATTAAAACTAAAATGTTAATGAGGTCTCAATCCTATCTCCATTATAGCTTGTAAGTGTAAGAATCAAAGCGTTTCACACTAAAAACAGCAAGACTTAAACATTGCTCATAATAAGGTGAGAATTAGACCATTAATAATCGTTAAGAAGTCAGCAGAGCGGACATCCGTTCTTAAATAATTCGTTCTGCGGTATTTGTGTGGCCATATTTTAACACCCACTGGACGACAACAAGTGTGCTCATAGTGAATCGTACCTACAATGATTCAGGTACGTTTATTGTAGTTGTAGTTATTTTAAAACTAGCATAGATATCTTTCTTATTCTTGACTAGCTGGGACCCGCGGTTTCATTTGCTAATCATGTCCCTAATTTTATAAATTTTTTTTTGCTCGAAATTCAGCTAGATAGTCAACTGCCTGCCAGTAACATATTAATAAAATTCGTTCAGCCATTTTGAAGACTAGCCGGAACAAACAGACATACAGACTGATAGATAGACAAAAATTAAAAAATAGCTGGTGTGCAAATAACTGTATGGGTTTAAAATAAAAATATTTTTTTGATATTATAAATGTTTTATAAATCTCACACCACACGAATGCGAAGTCGGAGCAGCTGGTTTCTATTATAAAACCTCCATAATTTCTTTTAAAATCCCACCATCTGAGGTTACTTACGACCAAAAGACGAACAGCAAATACTTACTTAATAAAGTTGTTTTATGACTTACTAGTTCCATATTAGAAGAGTAATAAATCAAGATAAAAGCAAAAGAACATGTGTTTCCATTATGTCGGAAGGATTTCTTGAAGATAGGAACCTATAAACTAGGATTAAGAGATTGTCTCCTTTGTCAAGGACGAATATTTTATGGCACATAAAAGAAGCAAGCCAACAGAATTCTGTGAGATTTGTAGTCGCTATGTCTGGCCTGCTCTAGAGAACTAGACTGTAACTTAGGTTGCTAAGTGCGTAATCTTGTTAGTGAATATATGTATATGTACTGCCCTATTACTAATGAGGGACTAGTCAGCTTTCTGCGCTAAAAAGAGATCCATCTATACTTCCATATGTTGCAGAATGTAAATGGAATGTTTATTATCGTTTAAGGTAAAGTTTAAAAATGTATTGACGCTTTAATTTTTAATCAATTATTTATTTATGGACAGCGATGTGGACGAATTTTTTGATGCCATATTTTAGGTTAATGTTTAATTAGATTAGTTTATTTTATTATTTCTTTTATGTATGTATATATATAGTTAAGTTTATTTTAAATAATTATTTACTTTACAAAAGTGATTGTTATAAACAGAAACAATTTTTATAGACTCTTTCATCGATAAATTTATTATGTTATTGCTAATTTGTTGATTTTCTTTTTATAGTTTTTTTTTTATTTTACGTATATTATTTTTAATTATTTGTTACGCATTAACGCATAGGAAGCAAATATTTGTATTTATACTACGTTTAGTTAACAAGTCATTGTGCGCGATCTTTGGAGATACAATAAATGTATTTTCTTTCTTTCATTTTTAACCGACATTAATTATAATTAATATTTTAATTAACTACATAATAATAAAACAGGTGACATGGAAAACTTTAAGTCTTAAAAAGGTTTATAACTCTATTCACATGTTCAAAAATTATTTTTCGCTTTTATAATCTCACTTTTCTTACAAGATAAAGTTTTCCAGCTCTTGTAATTTATTCGGTTACTAGCTGTCCCCCGCGACTTTGTTCGCGTGTTTAGTTTTAACGGTTTTTCATTTTTGCAACATTTTTCATTTATGCTCCGCTCCTATTGGTCGTAGCGTGATGTTATATAGCCTATAGCCTTCCTCAATAAACGGACTATCCAATACAAAAATAATTTTTCAATTCGTACCAATAGTTCCTGAGATAAGCGCGTTCAAACAAACAAACAAACTCTTTAGCTTTATAATATTAGTATAGATATACCTTTTATAAAACTTGTTTATATAAATATTTTTTGTTTATTGTAAAAGTATTGTATGAGAATTTGCAAAGAATAAATGCATTTCTTTCCTACTATATGTTGATATATTTTTTTGTGTTGTGACAGGACTCCCTGTGCTCGTCTCCGCCGGAGTCAGGGCTGTGCAGTGCCGAGCCCAGTCCGCGTCGCAACCTGCGCGTCGACATACATCAAGCCAACGAATTAGCTGAGCGGTGAGTTTTATTATCTTAAACTACCTTTTTTAACCACATTGATTACTTTACAGCAATCTAAAAAAAAGACTTGCTCAACAGTGGGACATAAATATTACACACGTATTTTTTCTTTTTTTACTAAACCAAAAACTCACGACAATACTACGATTTAAAATCTCGCATGACGTCATACGTTCGCACGTTTTGTGCTAACTTGTGACGTCATCAGCCCCCACCCACTGAACTTTGATTCGCTGTATCTCATTAGCTTTTATTTATTTTGAAAAAGCAAAGAATACGTGTCAAATATTTTAACTTACGGACTTTTGCTTAACTTACGGACTTTAACTTTTATTGCGGACTAATTAAATTTTTCCTACTATACCCAGTTAACATCCCTTTTCTCTTTTGCTTTTTAAAATATTCCGGACTATAGTGGTATATGCGACAAATTCGGTAATCACGTAAACGTATGTCGGATTCCCAAGGCTCCTGCTCTGAAAAAAAGCTAATGAGTTTGTTTGAACGCGTTAATCTCTGAAAATAACACCCCGATTAGTTTTTATTTTTGCATTTGATATCGCAATACTTAAAAAAGGTGATATGAAACATCTTGCTATAAATCTTGCTTTAGCAAGAGGCGGGTAATGCCGCGAGACACCATTAGTTAACTAACAAAATATGATTCCAGTAACAAGCATATTCAAAGAAAAATAAGAGAAGTAGTCAAGATAAATAAAATCTAAAGAAGATATTTGTGACAGTGACGATGTTAGTGACCATAATTATACTTCTATTATTACTAGCTTTTGCCCGCGACTTCGTTCGCGTGGAATAGTGACTTCGGCAGATTTTTGGTTTTACCCACATAGTTTACGATCTCGCGGGATCTCTTCAAAAATGAAATGTGGAAGATATTCTAGGGAACTCTTCAAAAATCAACATAATGAGCTCTGCGTTTGAATTGATTTTTTTTCATACCTTTTTACTATTTATTTACTTTTTTACGATGAATTAAAACAATAACATGAACCGAACTCGTGTAACGATCAACACCATTGCGCGATCACCAACTCGACATATAGTACTAAAAGAATTATCTATACTCCGTTAGAGCATTTTCTTTGTACTAAAAGTTGTATTATATTATATTTTCATACCTTTTTACTATTTATTTACATTTTTCCGATGAATTTTCAGTACTAAATTGATGCCGACTCTTGACCAATAGATGGCGCTGTATGTCCGGAATAAATTTAATTTTTTATTTTATTTTTTGTAATAAAAACTATCCTATGTCCTTTCTCAAGTTCCAAACTATATCTGTACCAAATTTCACACAAATCGGTTCAGTAGTTTAGGCGTGAAGCAAAGACAGACAGACAGAAAGACAGACAGACAGACAGACAGAGTTACTTTCGCATTTATAATATTAGTTTGGATTGTTCTTAGATGCGTTCGGTGCAAACAGGATGCACAATGTAGAATAACGAGGTTAATGGCGGTCTGTCACAAATACATAATGCATAACGGGTGAGCTGTTATTTCTGGGATTTTGACTCCGAGTATAATAACATGGTTCCACAATAAGATTTATAATTATTAGAACATTTGAAATTTTCAGTTTTGTAAGGTCCTATTTTCTAGTATAGATTATTTTTTTATTTAATATGCAGTCGGCTGATAGTATTTTTAATCTAAATTATCGTTTGATTAAGTTTATCTTTAACTTTTATTATCCTTACTATATTATAAATGCGAAAGTAACTCTGTCTGTCTGTCGCGCTTTCACGCCCAAACAACTGAACTGATTTATATGAAATTTGGTTCAAAGATAGTCTAGAACCTGAGAACGGACATAGGGTATTTTTTATAATAATAGCTTATAATTTACATAAGAATACAATACAATTAATTTCGATACCACGCATGAATAATGATGTATTTTTATACTTAAAACAAAAAAATTAAACAAATGCATTGTATTCAAATATTCTGTGAATAATTCTACTGATAAAAATCTTAATGCAAACAACAAAATAAGTATAAACAGAAACAATTTTTATAGACTCTTTCATCGATAAATTTATTATGTTATTGCTAATTTGTTGATTTTCTTTTTATAGTTTTTTTTTTATTTTACGTATATTATTTTTAATTATTTGTTACGCATTAACGCATAGGAAGCAAATATTTGTATTTATACTACGTTTAGTTAACAAGTCATTGTGCGCGATCTTTGGAGATACAATAAATGTATTTTCTTTCTTTCATTTTTAACCGACATTAATTATAATTAATATTTTAATTAACTACATAATAATAAAACAGGTGACATGGAAAACTTTAAGTCTTAAAAAGGTTTATAACTCTATTCACATGTTCAAAAATTATTTTTCGCTTTTATAATCTCACTTTTCTTACAAGATAAAGTTTTCCAGCTCTTGTAATTTATTCGGTTACTAGCTGTCCCCCGCGACTTTGTTCGCGTGTTTAGTTTTAACGGTTTTTCATTTTTGCAACATTTTTCATTTATGCTCCGCTCCTATTGGTCGTAGCGTGATGTTATATAGCCTATAGCCTTCCTCAATAAACGGACTATCCAATACAAAAATAATTTTTCAATTCGTACCAATAGTTCCTGAGATAAGCGCGTTCAAACAAACAAACAAACTCTTTAGCTTTATAATATTAGTATAGATATACCTTTTATAAAACTTGTTTATATAAATATTTTTTGTTTATTGTAAAAGTATTGTATGAGAATTTGCAAAGAATAAATGCATTTCTTTCCTACTATATGTTGATATATTTTTTTGTGTTGTGACAGGACTCCCTGTGCTCGTCTCCGCCGGAGTCAGGGCTGTGCAGTGCCGAGCCCAGTCCGCGTCGCAACCTGCGCGTCGACATACATCAAGCCAACGAATTAGCTGAGCGGTGAGTTTTATTATCTTAAACTACCTTTTTTAACCACATTGATTACTTTACAGCAATCTAAAAAAAAGACTTGCTCAACAGTGGGACATAAATATTACACACGTATTTTTTCTTTTTTTACTAAACCAAAAACTCACGACAATACTACGATTTAAAATCTCGCATGACGTCATACGTTCGCACGTTTTGTGCTAACTTGTGACGTCATCAGCCCCCACCCACTGAACTTTGATTCGCTGTATCTCATTAGCTTTTATTTATTTTGAAAAAGCAAAGAATACGTGTCAAATATTTTAACTTACGGACTTTTGCTTAACTTACGGACTTTAACTTTTATTGCGGACTAATTAAATTTTTCCTACTATACCCAGTTAACATCCCTTTTCTCTTTTGCTTTTTAAAATATTCCGGACTATAGTGGTATATGCGACAAATTCGGTAATCACGTAAACGTATGTCGGATTCCCAAGGCTCCTGCTCTGAAAAAAAGCTAATGAGTTTGTTTGAACGCGTTAATCTCTGAAAATAACACCCCGATTAGTTTTTATTTTTGCATTTGATATCGCAATACTTAAAAAAGGTGATATGAAACATCTTGCTATAAATCTTGCTTTAGCAAGAGGCGGGTAATGCCGCGAGACACCATTAGTTAACTAACAAAATATGATTCCAGTAACAAGCATATTCAAAGAAAAATAAGAGAAGTAGTCAAGATAAATAAAATCTAAAGAAGATATTTGTGACAGTGACGATGTTAGTGACCATAATTATACTTCTATTATTACTAGCTTTTGCCCGCGACTTCGTTCGCGTGGAATAGTGACTTCGGCAGATTTTTGGTTTTACCCACATAGATTACGATCTCGCGGGATCTCTTCAAAAATGAAATGTGGAAGATATTCTAGGGAACTCTTCAAAAATCAACATAATGAGCTCTGCGTTTGAATTGATTTTTTTTCATACCTTTTTACTATTTATTTACTTTTTTACGATGAATTAAAACAATAACATGAACCGAACTCGTGTAACGATCAACACCATTGCGCGATCACCAACTCGACATATAGTACTAAAAGAATTATCTATACTCCGTTAGAGCATTTTCTTTGTACTAAAAGTTGTATTATATTATATTTTCATACCTTTTTACTATTTATTTACATTTTTCCGATGAATTTTCAGTACTAAATTGATGCCGACTCTTGACCAATAGATGGCGCTGTATGTCCGGAATAAATTTAATTTTTTATTTTATTTTTTGTAATAAAAACTATCCTATGTCCTTTCTCAAGTTCCAAACTATATCTGTACCAAATTTCACACAAATCGGTTCAGTAGTTTAGGCGTGAAGCAAAGACAGACAGACAGAAAGACAGACAGACAGACAGACAGAGTTACTTTCGCATTTATAATATTAGTTTGGATTGTTCTTAGATGCGTTCGGTGCAAACAGGATGCACAATGTAGAATAACGAGGTTAATGGCGGTCTGTCACAAATACATAATGCATAACGGGTGAGCTGTTATTTCTGGGATTTTGACTCCGAGTATAATAACATGGTTCCACAATAAGATTTATAATTATTAGAACATTTGAAATTTTCAGTTTTGTAAGGTCCTATTTTCTAGTATAGATTATTTTTTTATTTAATATGCAGTCGGCTGATAGTATTTTTAATCTAAATTATCGTTTGATTAAGTTTATCTTTAACTTTTATTATCCTTACTATATTATAAATGCGAAAGTAACTCTGTCTGTCTGTCGCGCTTTCACGCCCAAACAACTGAACTGATTTATATGAAATTTGGTTCAAAGATAGTCTAGAACCTGAGAACGGACATAGGGTATTTTTTATAATAATAGCTTATAATTTACATAAGAATACAATACAATTAATTTCGATACCACGCATGAATAATGATGTATTTTTATACTTAAAACAAAAAAATTAAACAAATGCATTGTATTCAAATATTCTGTGAATAATTCTACTGATAAAAATCTTAATGCAAACAACAAAATAAGTATAACTTTAAGTAGATTTGTTTTCTCTGCTAAAGGGTCGTTGGTCATTACCGTAGGGCCCACTTACTTAATGCCAACGTCACATGGTCATCACGACGGTCACGGTTGGGTCAAGGGCTCTAGGCGTACCTACTTACCTAGCTATAGTAATTTCAGTTTTGTGTGTCCTTAAAGTCCGTGAAATTAGATTTACTTCGCCCTCAGTTAGGTATAAATGCTGCGGTAATATCAATTTCACGCAACACTCGTTATCTCCTTAATTCGTTATAACTTGGTCGGTAATAGCTAGAGTTGTTTTTGTGCTTTTGTTATTTTGTATGTACTAGGTATAAATTTTCTCATTGCTATGTAATAATGTCTGGAGAATTTGATTAGGTTTTGTTGGTATTAATCTACTTAGATAGAAGACCTAGGCAATCTAAACAACCACTGATTATTCGGGACAAAAAAATTGGATATTGAAATTACATAATGGTTCCGTCCCATATTACCTGTATCCATTTTTGACGTTATTGGATAAGAATGGGTTAAATAGGCGTAGATGACAGAATTGGTATGAAAAGTCATATTAGGTCAGTAAAATAATAAAAAAAGTATTAACACGTATTTTTTTTAATATAAGAAAACACCAAGTAGAGGAAGCGAATCAAAGTTTAGGAGAGGGGGCTAATAACGTCTGGCTTGCGCTTCAAATTCACAAAATTGTGACGTCATGCAACATTTCAAATCAATGTATCGTCTTGAGTTTCTGGTTACGTAAAATAAGAAAAAATACGTGTTTAATATTTTTTCATAATCTATCTGAAGGATTAAAAGAATTAATAAGTTATCTACCACATTGTTTTTATGAATACGGTTAGAGATATGTAATAATATTAACAGTCACCAAACCATTTTGGTACTGAAACAAGGTATTATTATTAAGGAGAATATGACTTGCAATACTTTTCTTCTCTAGCTATAGTTTGTAAAGCGACCTGTGAGCATACCTATAAATAAAAACTATTTTCGTTTGACAAAAACTTACAAAAATAATTTTATACAAGTGCATTACAGAAATAAACGACTGATGAATTTATAAAATGTATTTTAAGAGATACGACAATAAATACACAGACCAGTGGATTTCAATGTGGCTTGGATCACGGTAGGTACGCCTCGAAATATATTGTTATTTTTGCATGTGACATTGTTATTTTCGTTTTCCGACAAATCACCAGTTTTTCTTACGTCAACTCTTTATTGACCAACTGTAAAATACAAAAATATTGTGGAAAAGATTTATTTTAATGTTTAAGGTTACTCTTTAAAGATGATGCTGATTTTGATTTATAAGACGAGATATATTATTGAAATGGAACGCACAAAAAGATACCTGAATTTGTTTTCTTAGTAGTTTAATTTATAGCGTGTCGTCACCAACATTAGTTATTTCATATACAATGCTCTGAACTCAAAGTAAGTAGCTAAAGCACTTGAAAACAACGAAGGTTCCACAAACACCCAGACACGAGAAAATGTAGAAAAGTGTTATACACTGACCCGTCCGGGGATAGAAGCCGGTACCTCAGAGCTAGCGACACTTTGAAAACTGTTGTGCTTGTTTACAAAATCGAATCATTTCTTAATTGACATTTGATTGATTATATAAGGAAATAGGCCACTTAGTAATACCTTGGTTCTACCTATTTGCAAGATTAGCGAAAATTTTGAAAAAGTGTATTGAAATGTTTATCGAATGTAGATTTTTTATCCACCGTTTCTCTTCCGCAACATATAGGATCAAGTTATTGTGTCATATAATTTTTATACTGAACACACGCTTGGGAAAAGGATAGCATGAACGAAATAGACGTGTAACAATAAATAAGTAGCTGATGTACGGAACCTGGCAGTAAACTTGATGTTTATTGAAGTTGATTGATCGAGACACACAACAATGAGAGTTTCTTTTCTCTCACACTTTTCTAAGCATGTTGCACGTTAGCAGAATATAAATATCATAAAAATACTCGCTATTGAACAAGGTTTTGCTTGCTTCGTCTCCCGCACTAATTAATTTTATCCTTACGGAAAGAACACCCAGACATAGAATAAGTATTTTTGCAACACATAAAATCTTGTCACATACGGGGATCGAGCCCGCAGCATTTCACGCACAGTGGTAATTGGCCTATTACACTGGCTATTCGTGCAGTCCATTATAAATCAATCCGGCGACACTCGGCAATAAACTAGTTATCTGTTAGTGATATAATTTTATCAGTGATTGATAATTATAAATCGCATCATACAAACATCATTCTTTACTTCTTTATAATATTAGTATTGATGGTAAAACTATAATATCGTAAGTGCGTTTATTAGAAAGCAGTACTTAATAAGATTGTTTTCGTAGTTACTGAAATATAACGCTACAGAAATAGTAGACGCTTCAATACTTATACATTTATTAGAGAGTCTGTCTGTACTACTTTGAAATGATTTTCAATCATACTTAGTAGTGAAGCAGAGAGGGAGTTCTTTATATGTATACTTTTTATGGTATACTTGTTGTATGAGGTGGACATATATTGAGATTGAGATATACTTGAATATGTTTGGACAGTCTACATGTATGAGCGCGTATATATCAGACGTTCTCGTTGTATTTTATACATTGCGAGTGAAGTAGACTAATGCTTTTAACTTCTATAGTCAGCCAGAATTTACATACCTATCTTTAAATACGTTAGAATATTACCTCGGCCATAAATCTATATATATTTAGATGTATAAAAATGAATTCCGATTTTCCTTGGTCATGCCATAACTTCCAAATGACTGCACCAAATCGGATATTTATTTTTTTGTTATGTTCCTTATTGTAAGGACAAGTTTTAGTAAAAATCTATAATATAAAAATGAATCGCAAAATGTGTTGGTAAGCGCATAACTCAACAACGCCTGGACCAATTTGGCCAAATCTTTTTTTAAAATGTTCGTTGAAGTTCAAGGATGGTTTTTACGGCGAGAAAAATTAGAATTATTGCTGGAAAAACCCTAAAAATAGCCCTTTTCTTTTTCCCATACAAATGATTTGTAACTAAAACGTAGTCAATTTGAGCTTTATTGCTATGGTATAAAGTTCATATTAAATTACAAGCACTCACTGTTGTCTAAGCAATGTAGGTGTGTTCCTAACGTCAAAGATCATATCTATCAAAACAATGTGCGTGTGTGCGTTGGAGCACAGAATACATAGTTGGAGGAGTTTAATGTCGCGTTCCGAAACTCGCGTTTCTTTTGTATTAGTTTCGGCACGCGAGATAAAATGCATCAGTTTCCACGTCATTACATCAGTCAAACAAAAATCGCGTTACCAACAGTGTTTTATTATTTTTAATATCCAAATTTTAAATAAATAAAACAATTCGTACGGAAGTCATATCAAATTTAAAAAAAAAAAAAGTTGTCTGTTACCTAATCTACTGAGTTTGCTTTTGTCAACTGATACACGAAACAAATTCGTATATCGTGTTTTGTGCAGAGTGTTTAGTTAGTTAGTGTTTGTTTAGTTCGTGATTAGTGAAAAAATAATTTATATTTGATATGCCTCCTATAAGACGAAGCAATTTAGGTAGAAGAACCAGAAATGCTACAAACCAAGCTAATTACCGATCTAATCGTTCTGCACAAGAACGTGACGACGGAAATGAACGTGAAAGAATTCGGATATCACAAACGCGTGAAGCGCGAGCGCGACATTCAACTAATAATCGCGCAAGTTTGAATCGAGCTGCTTTCAGTTACGATGTGTCAATTAACTACAGTAACTACCAATGTGTTGTTATTGGTTCTATGAACTCGGTTTGCTCACACTGTAAGGCATTAAAATACAAAAACGAAGCCAATGGATTTTGCAAATATGTAACCAAAGGGAGTGATATGGCTGTGATTGGAATTGGTGCAGAGAATTCCAATGATGAAGTTACTCAATACCAAATGGGCCGCTATGTCAGTAGTAATGAAGCAGTTTGGCGAATATTTTCTTTTCCTATTCATGAGAGACACCCTTCTGTTGTTCACTTAGCTGTGCATTTAGAAAATGGACAAAGAGTGTATTTTACAGCACAGAACGCAGTACAAAGAGCTGCTCAGCACCATCTACTACATTAACCAGTTTTTTTGAGACATGCCAAAACGATGATTTCGCACAAACATTGCTATATTCTGAAATGCCAAAATATTATACCTGGAATCAATCCTCAAGGAGATTTATACGACGGAAACCAGGAAAACCAGTTCCAGGATATACAGATGTATATTCCACCGATGCGATTGGCCGGATTTATTCAGTACATCCAAGCAATGATGAATGTTTTTATTTACGACTGCTATTAGTCAATGTACGTGGCCCAACATCATTCCAACAGTTACGAACTGTTGATGGTGAATTGTGTGGATCCTACAGAGAAGCCTGTCAACGTTTGCAATTGCTTGAAAATGTCGCTCATTGGGATCAAACTCTCAATGATGCTGTAATATCATCACACGCTCATCATACGAACATTGTTTTCTATAATCATATCTACATGCTTCCCATCAAACCCAATTGATTTGTGGATCAAGTACAAAGATTATATGTGTGATGATATTTTGTATCAAATACGGAATAGAATGGGAAATCCAAATATACAAATCAGTGAAGAAATTTACAATGAAGCATTGATTTCAATTGAGGACATGTGCTTGATAATGTCAAACAAACTATTAATTCAATTAGGCCTGACCGCGCCCAATCGTCCAATGCATGACGCTTTTAACCAAGAGTTGCATCGAGAAAAACTTTATGATCTCAACGCTTTGAAAGAATTAATTCAAACAAATCTTCCACTGTTAAATGAACAACAGAAGTATGTATTTGAAACTCTTATGAAAGTAACAAATGATGAAACTGGAGGGATTTACTTCTTAGATGCACCTGGTGGTACAGGAAAAACTTTTTTGATTTCATTAATATTAGCAACAATTCGCTCACAAAATAAAATTGCACTTGCACTCGCTTCGTCGGGAATCGCAGCAACTTTGCTTGAAGGTGGTCGAACAGCCCATTCAGCACTAAAATTGCCATTAAATATGCAAAGCAATGAAACTCCAACCTGCAACGTTTCGAAGAACTCTGCAATGGCAAAGGTTTTGCAGCAATGTAAATGCTGCAAAATCACGATGGCACATAAAAAATCTTTGGAGGCTTTAGACAGAACCTTAAAAGATCTACGGAGCAATAATAACCGATTTGGTGGTGCAATGATTTTATTAGCAGGAGATTTTCGTCAAACATTGCCACGATCAACGCCAGCTGATGAACTCAATGCATGTCTAAAGTCCTCCAATTTGTGGAAACATGTCAAAGTACTTCATTTAAGCAAGAATATGCGTGTCGAGTTGCAAAATGACCAATCTGGAAACATATTCTCTAAACAACTCATTGACATTGGTAATGGCAAATTTCCTATAGACATGTTGACTGGCTGCATTAACTTTCCTCAAAGTTTTTGTCAGTTAACTCGATCAAAAGATGAACTTATTCAGAAGGTGTTTCCAGATGTTTCTCAAAATTACAGAAACCATGATTGGTTGAGCGAACGAGCTATACTGGCTGCAAAAAACATAGATGTAAATGAATTAAATTTCAAAATTCAAGAACAAATTACAGGCGAATTGAGGATATATAAATCAGTTGATTCGGCTACTAATCAAGATGATGTAGTCAACTATCCACCGGAATTTTTAAACTCGCTGGATTTGCCAGGATTGCCACCTCACAATCTTCAATTAAAGGTTGGATCGGTGGTTATAATGTTGCGAAATATCAACCAACCGCGTCTTTGCAACGGTACACGGTTAGCGATAAAAAAATTACTAAACAATGTGATAGAAGCAACTATACTCAAAGGAAAGTATAAAGGAGAAGATGTTCTCATACCGCGCATCCCAATGATTCCGACTGATGTGCCATTTGAGTTTAAACGACTACAGTTTCCAGTGCGGCTTGCTTTTGCTATGACTATAAACAAGTCCCAGGGGCAATCATTAAGTGTTTGTGGTATTAATCTAGAAAACCCATGTTTCTCACATGGTCAATTGTATGTTGCCTGTTCCCGTGTTGGAAAACCATCAGATTTGTTTATCTATGCGCCAGGTAATCAAACAAAAAACATCGTATACCACAAAGCACTACAATGATAATAATAATAATTATGATTCACATGATTAACAATAAAGCGATTACTTACTTTTAAATCCTTATATATGTTTTATTTAATTATTTTTTATTCACAACGCCCTATCACCAGGGTGACGGTTCTGTTCAGGAGAATTTTTTAAAATACGTAGGCACAAAAACTGCCACATTACAAATCTTTTTGACAGGACGAAGTCTGTCGGGTCAGCTAGTTATAAATAAAAAAACGCAATGAAACGAAATGTTTTGAAAATCTCATACAATGTATGATAGCTAGTACCTATAAAATACCTACTTTACAAGAGACTACATAAATTGTTAACGTTGCATTTTGTTTAAAACCATCCTTATAATGGAAACCTAATACGTGACTGGCTTTTCTTAAGACTCAGAAGACAAATTGCAATTAAAACTTTCAGATATTTTTAATGATCGCTTTTCCCTTTGTATTTATACGTACATTATTATAACATTTAACAATGTAAGTTACTTTACAAACTAATATAAATAAAACCTATGAAATATACCTACGTAAACCTTATGTTTGTAACCTGTATGACTGAAAAAATAGCGTGTATTTAAGCCATTACAGATATAATTTAGTACACATTTATAAAAGTTTTAATTAGACACGTTATTTAAAATATGAAATAATGTTTATCATAGAAGTAATTAGGATAATATACAAACGAATATTATTCTCGTTTTAGAAACAGATGCTAAAAACCTTGGCAGCTAAAATCAGGTCACAATAGTACCAAGGAGAGCGAAAACTATATTTTACAGTAAATGAACAATAAATGTAGACAACATCTGTCACATACATTGCTCTAAACAGAAAGTAAGTAGCTAAAGTACTTGTGTTATGGAATCAGAGACAACGAAGGTATTACAAACAGCCAGAACCAAGACAATGTAGAAAAATGGTTTTCTACATCGACCCGTACAATCGAACTCGGGACTTTAGAGCTAGTGACGCCTTGAAAACCGGTGTGTACGCCACTCGACCATGGAGGTCGTCATTATTTATTATGCTCAAATATACCTTGACAAACTTTCAGTTTTATGTGGTCTGGTAATGGTAGGTATCATAAATATTGTCTAGAATGTTAATGTCAACTTTAAAATTGAAGAAAGGGGGAAACTTTTTTAATTTCATGATTGATTGTTGTACCTACCTGATGAAATGGTTTAAAGTTTTGAGCTTTCAAGTGCTGAGGACCGCACTTTAGCGGCAACAATGAATTATGATTATCGACCAGTTAAACATTTGGATGACGTGTTAAAAATTTAGATTTTTGTACACTACGAAATGCCATTTGATTTCCAACATAACTAGCATTGTCTGGCCTAGCAGTTCAACGAACGGATTTGAATGCTCAAGGTTGCAGGTTCGAACCCACTACAGGCAAGTACCAATACAAATAAAAAGTTACTGTTATGGATGTATACGTAAAATGGGTTATGTGTAAAGACAGGAATTAAACGTCCACATAAATTATAACTTCTTATTTTTATCACAGATATAATCTTAGTTCTACCTAAGCGCGCGTTTGAGTGTGAGTTACGGGACAACTGAGGCTCTCTATGAAGACTGGCTCGAGTTTCAAAAACTAACGTGTCAGCGTTCCGCTGCAACACCTTTGGCAAATGGTGAAGGAAAAAATAGTGAGGAAACCAGGCCTTAAAAAAATGGGATTCTGAAATCGCCAATCCGCAAGTGAGCAAGCGTAGTGATAAATGATCGTGCCTTCTTTACGTGAGAAGAGGCCTGTGCTTCGCAGTGGGATATTTATAGACTAGTATTAATATTATATAGCATTATCACTACTCTCACTCCAAAAGATAGCCAGAAATGTCAGTTATAGTCTACTATAAGAGGATTACTCCGTCAACAAAATGGTTATAAAGAGCTGTGGATGTTCAAGTGGGCTCGCCATTACGAAGCAGTCCTCGACGAGTCATTAGGAAAATATTTCCATTAGTCGCCCCCTTACATCAAGAAGGGATGGAGAGCTGCTATTATTTTCGTGTAGAACAAAATACTCGTAAATCTTGCAGATTTTTATCCTTCTTATTATGACCACGATATTATACGTTGGTTTTCGTGGATTGGAGGTTTTGCTGTATCATGATTAACTTAGAAGCTTACATAGCATCCGCTCATGCATTCAAATAATTTTATGACTAAGGTATTAACTTATTATTTAGAACATAACGGTTTGCTCAGGCACATTCTCGGGATCGCCCGACTAGTTTCAGACTCAATAGGAGTCCCTAAACATGAGTTGACGCGGCGGCCGCGGCGGTTTTTATTAATTATGCATACTCCTCACGAACGTTTTTATACAAACAAGGTATGAACTATTAATTATGATTTTCTCTGAACTTTATTGGCATCTACGAAGGAATTTCGATGTAACAAGGAAAATATTAAGTCAATTAAACAACTCAAACAAGCTATTTTGTAGGTTTCTTAGTAATAACATATTATAATATAGTAATATTTATTAGCAGAGTAAAAATGTTTGCGCAAATATATATATCACCGCTTCCAGTTTATCAAGTTATAAATCACGTAAGTCTCGGCGCGTCCGTCGCGTCGCCGCATCGTGGCGACTCCAATCACGGCCCAGGTAATATATGCTCACATTTTCATATAAGACTACAAAATCATTATTTTCTTTGATAATCTTGAATTTTATCCGAAAGAATTAAACTCCGCTGTGTAATAACTCGACACGTGTTGTCACTTTGTGCTTTCATGTTGTGGTTGCTATGTGGATCATACTTTGAGCAGTATCTAGTTTAGTAAGGAAAATAAATACCTACTCATGAAACATGACGAAAAGGCAAACCGCGACTTTGACCTTTTTCAACCTAAACGACCAAAGGGTGGCCACTTTGGTTGTGCTAGTGGTATAAAGCTACTCATTACCTACAGCGTATACGCTGTGTTAGAATTTTGTAATTGATAATTAAGATATTTAATTAAATTAATATATTTATTGTTGATAATATTTAAAAAGTATGATTCTACTCAATTACATACCACGCGTTTTAGTTGTTACAACTAATATTTTAAAGTGAGCCTTCAAAAGAGGTATAATATTAAGTTACATAAGCAACAAGTAGTATACGATATTAGTCATCGGTAAATCAAGTTATGGACACCAATCCGTTATCCCAAACTTAGTTACGATGATAAATTAAGGTCCGTTAATTACATTTATCGAAGTGGCGTGTATGGTGTGAAATATACTCTCTAAGCTGATGATATGTCTTACACGTCATGCTAAATAACATTAGATAGGGCCCGCATGATGGAGGCTTGACACAAAGTCTAAATAATGTTACCACTTTGGAAACGAAGCTAGAAATCTGAGGAAATAAGTTTTATTTATTTATGTATGAGGATTTTATATTTTAGTTTTAGTTGTGTATTTATTGGCATTCATGGCAAGAATTAAGCCGTGCAGTTTGGCGGAGCGCTAGTCACTATTCCAAATGTACCAAAAATACCAAGACCCCTCCGTGCCCCGGAACTCGGAAAGCACGTTAAGCCGTTGGTCCCGATTGTCATATTGATCTTTGGCAGTTATTAAGACATTACTATTCTGATAAACAGTCTTACAATGGACTACTGTGTTACACAGTAAAATAGGCAGTCACTTCACGTAAAATACGATATTCAGCTGAATCCGGTAAGACTGGAAGCCGACCGCAACATAGCTTGGGAAAAGCCTAGGCAAAAGAAGTATTTATTAGGATTTAATAAATATAATAGGTATATAACAGTCTCCATCAAATAGTCTAAAAATATTGAAATAAAACTAGTTTGAACGGATTCTATCGCGGTTTATTTTAGATTTTTGTTCCCGACGTTTCGACGCCTTTGCAGGTGTCATGGTCACGGGCAGACTGAGGTGGTATTCGTCTTGACAGGTGATGTTGCTCGTTCTACCTTCATATTTTAATTAATTATTTGTATTCCGACCTACGCAATATGAGCTCACTGTGTCTTGAAGTCTTGCAGCGCTGCTCTTGGGTTTGGTTTTAAGTTTGTGTATTATTGGGTCCCAAGTAGGTGATATCTTCCAGCCGTCTTCTGTATTGAAATTAGGATGTTTTTTAATTTCAATAGCCTCACGAAACATCCTAGGTAGGAATTTGTGTTCTTTAGCGAGGATCTGTGGTTTGTCAAATCTAATATAATGACTGGAGCCTTCAGCATGTTCGGCGACTGCAGACTTCGTTGAGCGGCGGTGCTTAACGTCAGCTATATGTTCTTTTACGCGGGTCCCTATGCTGCGCTTTGTTTGACCGATGTAAGAGAGACCGCAGTCACAATCTAGTTTATATACTCCTGCATCTTGTAGAGGTATGTGACACTTGACAGGTGGTAAGGACTGACTAATCTTCTTGGGCGGCTTAAAATATGTTTTAATTGAAGCGCGCTTCAGGATGTAGCCAATCTTGTCTGTGACTCCTCTGACATATGGTAGTACAGCAGGTAAACGGTCGACTGTGGTTCGCTTCACTCGGTTTCTGTGACGGGGCCGTGGAATTTGGAGCTTGTTGTCTCGCAGTACTTGCTTGACATGTTGAAGCTCAGCGGCAAGGTGTCTGTCATCACAGATTCCGTGAGCTCTCTGAAACAAAGATTTACCCACGGTAGCTAACTGTTTCGGGTGGTGGTGAGATTCACCGTTCAGGTATCTGTCTGTATGGGTCTTTTTTCGATACACAGTGTGACTTATTGTCTGATCAGGATTACGGTGGACTAATACGTCTAAGAAGGCAAGAGAGTTATTTTCCTCCAACTCCATAGTGAATTGAATTTTGTTATTAATGGAGTTGAGATGGTTTAAAAATGCAGTTACTTTGTTAGATGGTAAAATTGTGAAAGTATCATCTACGTACCGTTTATAAAACCTGGGAGTGACAGGGGCTGTTTTTAAGGCTGTCTCCTCAAAGTCTTCCATGAAGATGTCGGCGACTACTGGGGATACAGGCGAACCCATTGCTACTCCATCTACTTGTACATAGAATTGATTGTTCCACAACAGATAGCCAGATGTGAGGCAGTGTTCGAGTAGCTCCGCATGTTCTATAGGTAAGTCATTCTCTGCTAACTTCTTAGAGATAATTTCAGTACAATCCTTAACTGGTAGGCATGTGAATAAGGACTGTACATCGAAACTAACCATTACTTCATTGTCATGTAGACGTAGGTGTTTAATCTCATTGACAAAATGGTATGAATCCTTCACAAACGCTGTCGTGTTGCCTCTGAGCGGTGAAAGTATTTTCGCGACGTGTTGAGCCAATCTGTAGGTTGGTGTGTCGATTTGGCTTACAATAGGACGCAGCGGGGCATTCGTTTTGTGTATCTTCGGTAACCCATACAGTTTAGGTGGTTTTGCACATGAAGGAATCAAGTATGTAACATCTAGACTTAATGTTTCGGAGTGTTTCTTAACCAAGGCGGTGGTAGTTGTTAACACCTTTTTGGTTGGATCAGTTTTCACTGATTTGTATGTGCTTACGTCCGACAATAGATCTTCTATTTTAGCATTATAGTCCGATGTATCCATAACAACCGTAGCGTTCCCTTTATCTGCACGGAGTATAATTACATCTTGTCTGTTCTTGAGGTTTTTTAAAGCGAGATATTCGTCTTTAGGGAGGTTTGGTTTGGGCACTACACTTTGACGTAACCTGCAAAGGCGTCGAAACGTCGGGAACAAAAATCTAAAATAAACCGCGATAGAATCCGTTCAAACTAGTTTTATTTCAATGTCTAATATTCGCGTAAACCTCAGAAAGTCTAAAAATAATTACAATTTGCGAGTACTATTAGCATAAACAAAAGCAAGTGTATATTTACAATTTATTACAGGACTCACTTATAAATTCACTTATAAATTATTTGAAATAAATATTTATCTATATACTATAATATTATAAAGCTGAAGAGTTTGTTTGTTTGTTTGTTTGAACGCGCTAATCTCGGGAACTACTGGTTCGAATTGAAAAATTATTTTGTATTGGATAGTCCGTTTATTGAGGAAGGCTATAGGCTATATAACATCACGCTACAACCAATAGGAGGGGATCATAAATGAAAAATGTTGAAAAACCTTTGAAACTAAAACACGCGGACAAAGTCGCGGGGGACAGCTAGTAAATCATATAAATGAGGTACAAATAATATATCTAGCTATAAATGCTATAAAACGCAAAGATGAAGAAGAATAAGTTCGCCTGTTATGAACAAAAAACACGTAGAAATCTGTGTGCTTGGTTTATTTCAATCTGGTTTCAGATATAGGAAGAGCTGTTCTCTTAAACATGTATTTTGTATGTAAATGTAATGGCTCTAGTATTTATGCTTATAAATTAGCTACTAGCATTAGTCACATTATTTTCTTTTGTTATTTTTTCTAGGCTATGGTTGTAAGGAATTTCTTCGTTTTATTTGACTACCAAAACTATAATGTAGATTGAGTATAATATTATATGTGTACTCTTCCTCTTATTGAGGTTGCGATTAGCTTAACGCTTATCCATAACTGGCGGTGCCCGCGGTTTCAGCCGCGTAAGCAGTCCCCCGTACCCTAAGAAATATTTGGAGACGAAAGCAACAAACTAAACATCGTGAAAATAGGTTCACCGGTTCTTGAGTTATAAATGGTGTAACTAACTCGACTTAATTTTGAAGACATATTTAGAGGCTTTTTTAATGTTTTGAACACACATAGCCAAGTCAACTCTTTCAAGCGCCTGATTTATTTGGATAAGGTCGTAAGTAAGAATGGCTTCAGCCTGAATGTGAGTGCTGTATTTTATTACCTACAATGCATGCTCATGTTGCTTCAATTTATATTTCTTGGTGTACTAACAGTTATTACTATTTATATATATAAAAGTTATTGTTACTATTTGAGCAGACAACATATGCCTAAAGCTTGTTATTCTCCATAGAATCGGTAAATAGTTATATATCGACTTAAGATAGCGTCGTATTCTGTCTACCTTAGAGGAACACCGAAATAAACAAAAGGTCAAGGTTTGTTCGCGACCAGACGTCTCTCGTGGTAGCCGACTATTTAAGAACTATGTAGGGCACCGACTCAAATATAACTCTAATAGCAACGATTTAAATATGAGATGTAGGTGTAAGATAAACCATTTAGCATAATATCGTAGGTCTTTATCTGAACTTTATATTTAGTTTTACAACTCTCATTATTACGAATTAAATATGTATTAAACATTTTACAAATCATTATTGTTTTTTTTTTATTTAATGATAACTGAACGTAGTCGGTGGGCGCCAATAGCGCTCTATAAAGTACAACAAAAATATACATTAACCTTAAAAACCAGAAAAAAGTCCATTATACACCTAACAAACCAATAACTGGCTAACTCATACTGTTAAAATATTGTTCACAGAAAAATATTTTCTTGCCTTGACATTAACACCGTTAAAATTTCAGTACCTAAATATATATTTTTTAATCCCACACGGCCATCTGATCCCAAACTAGTCAGAGCCTGTATTATGGCAACCAGAAAACTGATAGACATATTACGCCCATATTCTTGGATAATTAAGGTAAGTGTTTTTAATTGTGTGATAAATAACTAGGTTATATTTAGGACTTAATGTTCTACGATTCTAAGTACCTACTTCTATTCTAAATGGAGTTAAGGAATGTTTGACGGCGAATCTGTTGAACCTTTTGAGCTTTCGCGGTCCCGCTTTGTGGTTTGTGTCCATCAAATTCTAAAGTCTTAGCATAGTTCTCTATACAATAAGTACTAAAAATAAAGTAGGTGTCACAAATACCTGTACCTGTACCATGAACTCTTAAAGCAGTACTGTTGCCGTTGTTGAAGCGAGACGGCGTATTACACGCGCGTAAGCATCTCGCTTACACGAAGGTAACAATCCTAGCGCAGTCGTCTAACTTTGTGAGAATGACATGAATTTGTAATATTATATCACCTATACTGATGTTTGAAAGATCAGTCAATTGAAAGAACAATTCTTGAGTAATTGTTGGCTGGTTGGCCGGTGAAACCGCGGGCTAAAGCTAGTTAATTATATAGATACTTATGCAAATTCCGTTGTTTTCCCCGAGGCGTCGCCATCTCAGACAGATAGCTTGAATCTGACCTCCATTTTGTTTACAATAACAACTCCATTACCATTCAGATATTGCCATTCAGATTGTTTATTTTGCAAACTTCCTGAGTGGATATGTAAATTTATATTTAATAGGTCAATATTTACGTAAGATTTCGAGATAGAAGATTGAAGGACTTAAAATCGCGAGCCATTTCTATTAGCGCAACACAAAGATTTCCTCCTATGTGAATTCGGAAGAATTCGAAAACATTAATAAATAAATGTGGACAACATCACATACATTGCTCTGAACCCAAAGAAAGTAGCTTACTTGTGTTATGGAATTCAGAGACAACGAAGGTACCACAAACACCCAGACCCGAGACAATGTAGAAAAGTGGTTTTCTACATTGACCCGGCCGGGGATCGAACCCGGGACCTCAGAGATGGCGACACCTTGAAAACCGGTGTGTACGCCACTCGACCATGGAGGTCGTCAAACATTACAGTCAATATACATCCTGTGCGCCAATGAAGATAGTCTGGTCTGTGGTCCATCAGTCAATTTCTACCAATTGGAGACAAGCTGCTGGCCCGTAATTATTACGTCTTTGTTATACCTTATTTGTTAAGGTATAAAGGGTTGTTACGAAAGATGTGCTTTAAACTTAGAGTAATCATAGACAAGTGACAACAGTTCATACTCGATATGCGCACTCTATAGTTTACTTATTTATTTCTCTAAAGCTTTTTTCACTACGTGTACTCCATGGACAGTATCAATAATTCCAAAAGGTAAAAAAATAAATAAAACGCAAAATCCCAAAATACCTACAATTTTTAAAAAAATTAAATTTTATCACTCTTTGGAAACTCCACACACCCGTCGGCTGTAGGTAACAAAGCGGCAACGTAACGCGTCAAAAGGCGGCGCGTGTGATGTTTATAAATAAAAATAAAAAAGATAAGATTGGTTGGACACAACAAAAGTTTTTATTTTTTTATGCGTATACACATAAATACCTAGTTACAAGTCCAGATGCAGTGTGTTAAAACGGAGTAAAATAAGACTCAAATAAAACAAAACTGTCTGTAGGCAAAACTGCTGCTGTTATTTAATTGATTTTTAGTATTTAGCCTGAAAACGGTACCTAAAATAAGTGGTGTAAAGAAAATCACATTGGTCGAATCACTCCTATAATAAGGCTTTTTAGATGATCGGGCAAGCATGATGAGCTTTTATTTCGCGTTGTTCAGATTGCACTGGCCGAAACGTCAAACGCCAATATCAAAGTCTCTATACATAAAATTATCGCGATGGGGTTATCGCGATAATTTGTCTTTATTCACATTAGCAACAAAACAGATTAATTTTTTATATTATTCAGGTTATTGGAATAATATAAATTCAATGCTAATATCGCTCTAAAATCTTAGGCCTATTATAATTGTGTAAGAGATAAGCAGACAACCTGGCACTGCTTAAGCCAATTGACCAAACTTCCCTCCAAACATCTTATGCCAAATGTAGTTTTAGTAGCCATTTGGCTGCTGTCGAAACTGCTTAACCCAGTTAGAATTGACAACAATGATATTATGTAAGATACTACATGTGCTATTGTGTAAGTCCATGAAAAAGAATATGATGACGTCATATGTCTTCCATTCATATTTGAAAAAAGCAAAATACTTAACACAGCGCTGCCCCCGTGACTAATGTTACATTTCTTCTTAAATGTATGAAAGTGAGAAGTCTAAGTCACCTGACTTATCGAAAAGAAATGTCATTGCCATCGATTTGAGCGATTTATATTCTCAATAACGCTTGTAGCAATTGCACTTGTCTAGAGGGGCTGGGCAGACATGAATGCTACGCTTCTTTTTGACTTATCTCTACATTATGGCATGAACTGTTGGGTTATTGGATGTTTCCAAAACATACAACAACATGAATACCACATTACCTACCATGAGACATTCAACACGCTAAAAGCTAAAATAATAGGTATTTATGTATTTTACAGATTTGCTTAGTTCGGAAGTGCTGTTATAGTGAAGCACTTATCGTATTTTTGCGTAGTACGCCGGCGTCGTACAGATTCCCCTTGCTCTTATACGAGCGCGATACGTACCGATATTGGTACTAAAGTACGCAATCAGGATTTCCGAATGCTGTCGTCGTATTGCACGATAGGGCTGCTGCACATTCACGACACTATAATAATAATTTAATTTAATTTATTGTTGTATAAACTTTAAAACAAAAGTATGATAAACAGATTTTGTAAATAGTTGCTGGTTTTAACGATTATTTATTTTTTTAATGACTTTATAAATTTTATTGAACAAGTCCTAAAGAGTTTAAAAAATCAGTAACCTTGTTCAATTTGCCTAATTTAGAATGTTGAAGTAACACCACGACTAATTTATTAAAGAAAAACAAAAGCATTTAGTTTGCTTTTAAATAAATACAATTTAAACCTCATAATAAACTTTGTTTTGTGTCGTTATTTAAAATATTAAACATAATGTCCTCAATACATTTTCCTGATGTTAACATCGGAATACGATCAAAGTACGCAATTAGGATATCCGCATGTCGTAACGGCATAGTAAAGCTGGCTGCAAATCGACAGTAAGTCACTTGTACAAGAAATAATCAGGTCAGATCACACGTTGCGTGAGATTTATTACACTTTTCGGAATATGTTTCAAACGATTTACATAGATAAGACAAGCAATGTGGAATATTCTGACGTGGAACCATGTGTAAAGATTTGCTTAAGCTCTTTTGTTCATTGTTACTGGATTTTACATAGGAATGTTAAAAATACGGCTAATTATGGTAATCTTTAAAAAGGTAACTTAAGTTATTTAAATTACTTGAAACATATATGTAATGGGGTTGATGTTAATTTTTTTAATGTCTTCACATTATTTAAAAATATTAGACACGTATGTTATCTTATTTTACGTAACTGAAAACGCACGACGATAATTTGATTTTAAATGTCGAATCACGTCGTTATTTCATGCATTTTGTGCACAAACCGTCATTAGCCCCACTCGTGAACTTTGATTCGCGTTTTCTATTAAGTGTTTTTTTTTTTGGAAAAATAAACAAAAAAGTACGTGTTTAATATTTTTTCATTTAGATAGTGAAACTTTAAGATTTTGACTTTACCGTGTTATCCGATGCTATAAAATAAACGAGTGGCCACAGTTATAGTCGTGCGATTAAAAGTCGGTGTTGTGGAATAATTCCTAAACTTAACGATTACGTAAGTCACGTACGTCTATGCACTTTGAGACTCCAATTGTCTTGGTTTTATGATCTTTAGATCTAAGTTTAGCTTCCAACATTAGAAAATGTGTAGTTTTAATCGTCTTTTTCTGTACTATTACAAATAAACAACTCTTGCACTTTAATAATATAGCATTCTATTCCCTCTGAGATAATAACCCTGACAATTTTCGTCTCATAAATTCGAAATTTAATACTTCAATTATTCTTTTATTTTGTTTTTTTTTTTTTTTTTTTTTTTATTGCAAAAAATACGTAACTAACGTTTTAGTTGTTAAGTACCTTATTTTCTATTTTTTTCGTACTTTTTACGTAATTAACCAAACAAAACAATGTAAATTTGTACAAAAATATTCAGTACAAGCCGAGTTAAGTAAATGATGTACTAATTATAATAATATTCTTGAGAATAATTTATATTAATTCAAGTCGTGCTTAGACCCTCCCACGTCTAAAGAAATGGTCTTTGTACCATTCTGCCTTTGTGCCGACATCCATCTAGTTTCGTTAACAACACATTATACACAAATTATATAATGTTATTATTTTATTGTTATGCTCTAAAGAACATAATACAATGTTATGACCAGAGAAATTATATTAATATCTCTTTTGTGTTTTCTCATTTTATTATGCGTTTATGTAATTAAATTAATTATAATAAATGATATGTGGACTAGGATCCTTTTATTTACTCTATAACAACTAAATTCTATTCAAAATAATATAAAAATTGATGTAATTGTCGAGTTCTTGAAGCGAATAAGCTGATCATATTATTGTCTTATGATGACTGTAGTCGGACAAAATCTGGCATTACTTATGCCAGATTTTGTCCGACTACAGTCGTAATAGATATAGAGGTGCACATCACTGGTAGGATATTCTAGGTGTGAATGACTTTTTAGAATATGGAAATGATAATCCATTGTAAGGTTTGCCAAAGAGATCGTTCGTCAATGCTATAGTACCTAAAGCCGGCTTCTCACGGTGCGTGACATTGCCGATCGCCTCGTACGGCCGACGACCAAGGACTGCGCACTGAGGTTCTCCCACGATGCGCCTTGGTCCGTGACTGTCTTGAAAATCAAACCGACTTAGAGTATACAAATGATACACTATTTTTTTGATCCTTACTAATATTAGAAATGTGAAAGTAACTCTGTCCGTTTTTGTGTCTGTCTGTTACGCTTTGACGGCTTTGACTGAAGTGATTTTAATAAAACTCGGCATGGGGTAAGTTTGGATCTTAAGAAAGGACATAGGCTACTTTTAGCAGAGATAACACGACACCCACGCGGGCGGAGCCGCGGGCAATAGCTAGATGTATATGTAAAAATGTTCTTTCTATAAAACTTCATGTCAATAATAAAGAATGAATAAATAAAATGACATGAATAAATATTTCATTTACTGGTAATTGAGGTAAAGCAAAGACATTACTATAATAGTATAATTACTTTCGTGAGGAGTATTCATAATTATTTAGAACAAAACGGTTTACTCACGCATATTCTCGGGATCGCCCGACTAGTTTCAGACTTATAAGAGTAAACCGTTTTGTTCTAAATAATAACTTTAATAATCGCATGAAAATCGTTAATCTTCGTAATGAGTCATATAACCTAACAATCCAATGTTTCTACAAAAATATCAATTCAAAAACAAATTACCAATTCTAAGAGTTACAGACGAATTATAATCGCAACAATGGAGTAACATCGAGAAATTAGCAATTCTACAGGTACATGAAATTGATTGTTTCGCTTTGAACTGTTGGTCAGTTTTATACCAATTAATTGGAGTTTCTGATCAGTCAAACCGCAATGGTTGTTAGTGATGCTCTTATGTTCTCACGGCTGAACACTCAAACACGACTCAAATTTGAGTAGTCCTCATAGGTAAGTATCATATTGTCTTTGTCGGCCTCAAAGTTAAGTTCCCTTTGGGTCTTAAAATACCTGAGGTACAATATAATGTGGTAAAGCCATCATAGTTACGTTATAGTAAAAAAAAACGGCCAAGTGCGAGTCAGACTTGTGCATCAAGGGTCCCGTACCATTTTATGAAGCCAGATTTTATTACTTTTTGCTATAGCGGCAACAGAAATACACACTGTAAATATTTCAACTCCCTAGCTACACGACGGACTGTGCAGTTGTTGAGTTGCGTGGGCTATGGAAAATGATGTTCAAGATTTTAACGTAGTTTGCTAACATGCATGTGTAGAGATGTATTAATCATGTTGTTTAAAGTCTAATTTAAACAAAACGGAGTAACTTTGAATTTAAATATCTAGTTAATTAAATTTCTAGATCATTAACAGGTGTAGGAAGATTTTTTAAATAGAATCAGTTAATAGTTGGTTGTTTTCGTTCCAAATCTATTGGAATCTAAATGGATACATACTGATATTTAAGAATAAAAAAAAAAAAAAAGAATACAGTGGTTTTGTGGCGACCTATAGCCAATTAAATACCCTGACATCCCACTGCAGACTAAACGTCTTTATTGTTGAACTAGCTGTCTCCCGCGACTTTGTTCGCGTGTTTTAGTTTTAACAGTTTTTCATTTTTGCAACATTTTTCATTTATGCTCCGCTCCTGTTGGTCGTAGCGTGATGTTATATAGCCTATAGCCTTCCTCAATAAACGGACTATCCAATACAAAAATATTTTTTCAATTCGAACCAGTAGTTCCTGAGATTAGCGCGTTCAAACAAACAAACAAACAAACTCTTCAGCTTTATAATATTAGTATAGATTGATTAATTCCACCTAGGTATCAGCTATAAATGCTAGGGCCGTGAAATTAATCTTTCATTACAGTAACCCAAAAACCGTAATGATAAAATCTCACTACGGTTACAAGCTGTCATACAAAAGAAAAACGCTTTGGAAAGGTGGTTAAAAAACCTTGTAATGATTAATGATCACAATATCATAGAACGATTATATACACTGAGTCGCAAATCACTAGTAACACTTTCACAGTGTTAGCGTCCTTATTTCAAAGCAGTAAGGTCGATTTTTATTAATGAATGTTTCTATTAATGTGATGTTAACTGTACAGCATATAGGCATCATGTTTGAATCTAAATTAGATCTAAAGCATTAATCTTGACGTGTTAAACAAATGTTTGTTTTATTGGTCTTTTGATCAGAACGCGTAAGTTTGAAACAAATTAATGTGTAACTTATAAATAAAATTATTCTTAGATCTGTAAAACTAAACTAATTTAAAAGAAATTTGGTATGGAAAAAAATGATATGAGTAAAAAGATGTATTGCCTTTTTTTAGTCTGTATAGTAATAAATATACAAAATATACGCAAGGGTAAACGGTATAATCCACTTAATTTTTCTATTCTACACAATAAGCATTGCCATACAACGTGGCAATGCCGCCAGCGTTTTGGGTACACTTCCATTCGACAGCGACGTGGATGAATTTTTTGGCGCTATTTATTAGAGATTTTATTGGTTAAGTTTAGTTTTGTTGTAATTGTATATTCTAGACAATCTAGGTAAAAATTGGTGTTTTAAACATCAAAATAAGTATGCGAGTTAAAGCTTCCAAAACAAAATAAACGTTTTATAAATGAGAATGTTAAGATATTCCTTCCTATCAATCATATCTGCTGAATCGATTTATATGATAATTTAATTCATACAAACGTAATTGCTTTGAATCTTAATTGAGATCTTTATTTAAACACGAATTCTCGTTCTTCTGTAAAATATTTCGCCTAGTTCAAATACGAGAAGAATTATTAAATCCTACTCACTAATGCATACAATTTTGGTACTGACTTACTTAATTAATCTTCGAAATAGTACGTATAAGAAGTGTTCCTTCATAATTCCATTGTAATAAAGAGACGGTATAATCTATACTAATATTATAAAGCTGAAGAGTTTGTTTGTTTGTTTGTTTGAACGCGCTAATCTCAGGAACTACTGGTTCGAATTGAAAAATTATTTTTG
The DNA here is from genome assembly GCA_932294365.1 of Diachrysia chrysitis. Taxonomy (NCBI): domain Eukaryota; kingdom Metazoa; phylum Arthropoda; class Insecta; order Lepidoptera; family Noctuidae; genus Diachrysia; species Diachrysia chrysitis. The sequence continues at coordinate 11,960,082 of OW028651.1, read as the reverse complement.
TATTGGATAGTCCGTTTATTGAGGAAGGCTATAGGCTATATAACATCACGCTACGACCAATAGGAGCGGAGCATAAATGAAAAATGTCGCAAAAATGAAAAACTGTTGAAACTAAAACACTCGAACAAAGTCGCGGGGGACAGCTAGTATATACATAAAGGTCTATCTTAATATTCTTTTAAAAACATTGCACTAAAATTTATAGAACCTAATAAAAGGTGAATGCATAGAGCGCGCATATCGCTAGTAGCCCGTTACGTCGAGCGTATGTAATTTTTTAGCTAAATGTACTACGCTTGTTAACTGATTTTAGTGATTTTCCGTGCGACAACAGGCGTTTATGCGAAAATATCGACGGTTCCTACATTATTAGGGAAATATTAGGTTTTGAGATAGTTTTTTAAAACGGCGCGCTCTACTCTAACACTAATTTTACTTGTTCATACTAGTTCCCACAGTTCATACTCGATATGCACCCTCTATACTTTACATATTTTTTTCTCTAAACACTTTGACGGCGTTTTATATTAAAGTGGTGAGGTTGTTTGTACTTCATTGCTACCAGTTACTACATAATTGAGGTTCACCCTACAAGCCCAACAATTTTCCGTCTTTCACCGGGGCTACTTCAGGGCAGCCAGTTTTATCAGTGTTACTTATTTACAACAGCAAGAGATAGCATCGTAAGGTTGCATGCCGCACGCTTGTTTGCGCTCTTCCTTAGCTTTCGTTAATTAATCAAGCGTTTAATGGACAACATCCTCTTTGACTCCTACTTTTTGCTTTAATTCGACGAAGTTTTGGTAACTTTTTGTAAAGTTTTAAGACTTTCGCTAGAGTTTTTAGGTAGACAGATGAAAAATCGAAATAGATCGGCGAAAGTTTAATGTTTTTTATTTTCTGTTCGGCCTGATACTTAGTACGACATTAATGTCTTGTAGAAGACAAAAAAAGTACATAAAGAAAAATTAATTTAGAAGCCAAATAATATCAAGAATTATATAAGAACAAAACGAAGGATAACACGAGCATAAAATAGGATCTTTGATTTGTTAGGTTTGATATATTGAAGATACTTTTACAAGATTTACATCGACAACATGTGATAACTAGTTTTTGTATAAAAATATTTGATCAAAAGGTCGAGTTCTCAGATGGTCAGACAAATATCCCAGACATGTTTTTCTATACAGACAACAGAAAGTTAGTGTAAGTATTTTTATGTGTCTGAGTTGATGTTGGTCAATTTTGAAGAAGGTTTGATCCGACACCATTAATGTCAGAGGCGATGTGTGTTATATTTTATCGGTTTTATTTTTCATCGACACAGCTACATCAAAAACTTAACACGAAAATTAAGACCAAACTATCAAATACTGAATTTGGTTAACTACTTAAGTCGATAACAATATTAAAGTATCTTGCGTCCAGTGGTGCACTGCGCAGTTATGTTTTCGTTGTCAGTCAAAACCTGCACTCAGGCTAATTGTGGTAGGTTCAAAACATCTTATAAAAAAACGAACGACAGTCAGTGTAAAAAATATAACATCGAATCAATGTAACCCTATCGTGTTTGGGCTTGTTTGATTTGTCTTCACTAGTGCTTCCAGTGTTTAAGCCTACTGTTATAATTGATTGTATAATCTCAGCATTCTTTTGTTTCCCACGACCTATACATCTTTCTTCGTTAGCCACGTGTGGCCTGCGGTTATAGAAATATTCTTTTATTGTTTTATAAATATTGCATAGCAACAGACCGATTATCGTATTGACAAAAGGTCGACATCTCTTTTAATACGAGGATGTTCATGATAGGTTGATTGAAGTACCTACTATCAAGTTACATTACAGAAAAACGTTGAATTGAAGACAGAGGAATACTGTTTTAAATTTGATTTGATGGCAATCTTTAAGTATGATGAAAAAGTGACGAATTGGGATTCGAAGCTTAAATTGAAGCCAAAAACGGTTACGAAGAAAAAAATGAAGGGTGATGATTAAAACAAAAAGACTTCCACAACCAATTGGATATTAAAAAACGAGGTCTTAACAATTGTCAAGTTTCAATCATTTAAGAACTTATTTTATGTTTGTTTGTAGAACAGGAAACAATTAATAGCAGAAGCCACTTCCGAAAGTTTACTCGCAACAAGGTCTCGAAAAGCATTTATTTTTAGTGTTGGGCACCGGAACAGACAATACGTCTATTTGTCCTTCCATTGTACGGAGAATAAAAGATACTCTGAGTATGACTATCTTTTGTGTCATTTAACGGATCTTGAATATTTGATAGTGAAGTATTTTTTTTTATACGTCTGCAAAGGTATTGTTGTCGTTTTGTCCCCGCAGTGTATCGCTGGTTGTCATTCAGGTCAGGTCAAGGGTTCCGATTGAAATCTGGAGTAAAACCCAAAAGCTTCGCGCGGCTTATTAACGTGGAAACATTTGATGAATTAATGTATTTTTAATAAAGTCAGACCTTTTATGATGTTTATTTTTGTAATTCTTAAAAACAAACATAAAACGTATTTAACTGATGTTATGATTAATAAATGAGTATACACTCATTTTATAAACCATAAATATTTTTTTATACCATAAGCCCAATTACTAATTTCTGAATTGGTCTTTTTTTCATGTAGGCGCAATTTTCAAGGTCTAAGATTCCATCGAAAATAATCCTAAATCTAAAACAAATGAAATATAGGTATCACCTGACAATAAACTTTATCGTATTTATATTTTTCGTTCACGTCGGGGGATTATTACGTGATAATGAAAATAGTGTAGCGGCCAAGCGGTTGTCACTACGAGTTTGTTTCCGAATTTATTCGCGTTAATACAAGAATAACCCCCGTTGGCTGATTTGAAATTAAATAGAACGTCAAGCTAAGAATATGTAACTGGCCACCTACACAGAACACCTGAACGAATGTTTATTTAAATTTATGTTATTTTTAACGATAGTACAAGTTTGTTTGATGCCAGTATTTTATTGATATTGGCACGTATTCCTGGGGATTCGAGTAATAATAATACAAACTAATAACTGTCTTAGTACGATGCAAAGGTATATTCTCGTACAATCTGACGTGAATCACTATGCTTACACCCGGTTTCTGAAGGGCTGATTAACACAAAAATTAGTTAATCACCTGTCAAACCTCATGTTAAGCGCTGTGATTGGTTATTAATCTTTTGGTCAACCAATCACAGTCGTGTTCAGTTGATTAGACAACAGAATAAATTAATCAGGTATTTAGAAACCGGGAGTGAGTGTTGTTGATTTTGAGATGACTCTTTCTTAGATTTTACGATGAGCTTTAACCTTGAGGCCCTGTGCCATAAATCAAATGAGTATTTTCGTTGCTAGATATTATACTGATCATAATTATTATTTTGTGGGATTTGATGTAATTCGTAAGCTTGGGTAACAGTGTAACTTTTCGTGCCTGATAAGCTTAGCTGTAGCTTAACTGTGAATTGCTTTCTATAAGTCCATCATGCCATTTACCTTTTAATCCGACTTATAATATTAACAAGTAGATGTAATAAGCCTTGTATATTTTCTAGATGCCGAATCAATCATGTAGGTACTATGCATAGTCACTGATAGGCTTGTTTGATTTAATGCAAAAGAGGATTCTCTGTCTCGCTGAAATTATAGTATCTAAATGACTTCTCTATACTTTGGAAGACATTTTTTTTTACGTAAATCCATTTTGCTAATTACAGTCATTCGATAGTTTGGTGGTTCCATTCTGTCTGAACGTTGATTTTCGCTCGATAAGCTTTTAAACGTTCTTGAAAAAATATCTGTATCATGAATAATATAATATGGAAATCTTTTGTAATAGTAAAAGATGTTTGCACATAATTTAAATAATCCGCATAGTTTTTCTAAAAGTGTTTATAATTTGATAAATTTTTTGAACGATCAACACTAAACATATTCTGATAAAAATATACCGTATTTGACTGCTAGCAGTATTTTTAAACTCAACTCCAAGAATAGGCAAAGGTAACATTTTCCAGCTACCTTATAAATTTATCTCTAGAACAGTAAACAGACGTACGGACACAAAACAGTTTAAGTTTACCTAATTGATTAATTTTGTTTTTTATTTGACGTTTAAAGACTAAGAGAATTTATGTGTATCACTTTCTTAGCAATTAGTGTCATAGTAAATATCACGCGATGGACATGTTGGTAAATGTGGCATTGAAAGAGTCAATTACAATAATCGATAGAACAAACTTATAAGTGTTTAATTGATTTCTTGACCGTTTAACTAAGTACCATTATCTTTTAGTTAGATATCCCTGAAAAAGTAAAATTGAAATGAAAAGTTTGTCGACTCGAATTCGAATTTCAGATAGAGAACAGCAAAACTTATTCACCTCGCATTTTTAAACCTTACCGTAATATTTACACAATTATAACACATATCATACCCTAATTAAATATTAAATATTATGCACTAATAATTAATATTTATATGAACACTTATTTATTAAATTACTGTCTATTCGTTATCAATAAACTATGCAAGTCTGAACGGCACAATTTTCTGGCCACATCGCGTTCGGCGCGTAAAATCAAAATTAGAACACACGACACGTCACTGACATTTTTTTTTGTTTTTCATCAACCAGTGTTATTTCATTTTAATGTTCGTTGCTATCGTGTTTTTTTTTAAGTGATACGCGATGGTGCTCACGGTCCGCGGTCGTTATGCCGACTGAGGATTTTGCCGCGCGCCCGACGAATATTTTACTCCTTGGTCACTAGCGTATTATCGATGATTCCAATCTTGATAACATACGGAACAATGGGGTCAGGGTTCGACTTGAACCGGTGATGAAGCAAAACCGTGATTGAAAGTTGACAGCTTGAACGCGACTCTAGTTTTTGCAAAGAAAATAGATTTTCTTTTTATTATTGAAAGCTTGCAGAGGTGTGTGAAACACACTGTAAATAATGTAGTTTACATGTAATTAAGAAAATAAAAAAAGATACTTTTAATTGTGCAAAAATTTATTTGAATGGTAAGTACTTTAATCGGGCACTTAATAATCTTAGAGAGTATTTAAACTCCTTTTTTAAACATAATAAACTATGTGAACCGCATTTATTACTTTGCATCGTCACCATGAAGATGGGACTTGCAACAGGTAATGTTTATATCTAATAATAAAGTATTATGTACATTATTATCTGAAAATTATATGATACTATACAATTATAAATAATTTTATATTTAATATATTTTGTTGAAATTAATTTAATTAAAAGTTTTCCGTGGTAACAATATAAACGACGAACTCTACGACCTTCGTGGTCGAGTGGTGTACACACCTGTTTTAAGGGGTCGCCAGGGTCCGTTCCCCGGAAGAGTGAATGTAGACAACCACTTTTCTACGTTGTCGCGGGTCTGGGTGTTTGTGGTACCTTCGTTGTCTCTGATCATAACACAAGTGCTATAGTTACTTACTATGGATTCAGAGCAATGTATGTATCTAATGTTTTCTTTTGTCTAAACTCATAAAAAGACCTATTTATAAGCTTCTTTTCAAAAACATTAATGGTTGCCTTTCATGGAATAGTCTAGTTGCCATTTGTGCAAGTGCCGTTTGGACAGGCGCGCTAGGTAGTAAATGGAATACATTTAATTTTTGGTTTAAACTAATTTTATTGTTTATCTTTTAATTACAAAATATTTAATGTGTCAGAATTATTGATAAAACCTTTTTATATAAATACAATATACGTACATTCGTTTTTATATACATACATAGTTGAAGGCTGCCAAACGATCACTTCTATATCAGCGACACAGCATGAGAAAGCAGGATTACACGAGGAATTTGTGACGTTTTACTAAAGGAAAAAATCTGGCGGCTCGTGAAATTGATTTTACACGGTAAGTTCTTATAAGATTTATTTGAAATTTGATTTATGTATATTATGGCAAAACGCCCCGGCGTCGTAGTTCGTACGGGTAGACAATACATTAATAAATTATTCACACAATGACACAAACCTTGCTCTCGAATCACTCTATCCATTGGTGAAAACTATTTGAAAATCCGTTCGGTAGTTTTTGAGTTAATTGCGTTCAGACAGACAGATGCGGCGGTTGACTTTGTTATATAATTTAAAAAAAAACGTAGATAAAATCACATAAATTGCTCTATACCCAAATTAAGTAGCTATAATATAATAATAGCACTTGTGTTATAAAATCAGAGACAACGAAGGTACCTCAAACACAGACCCGAGACAGTGTAGAAAAGTCGTTTTCTAGATTGACCCGTCAGGGGAACGAACCCGGGACCTCAGAGCTGGCGACACCTTGAATACCGGTGTGTTTGCCAAATAATAGATACATATACATAGAAGATGGAAGAGTTAAAATAAGGATGAGGAAGAAAAGAAAAACAGGCCCTGGTATTCTCTCTATGGTTATATCGTAATGGGTAAGTTAGGTGTCTGGATGCAGGTTATATAAATACTTAGGTACTACTACGGACCGTGTTGATACTAACCTACTAATGCTACGCTACTACGAATTAGTGACGTCATCATAGGTGTGTTTACAACGTAATCTAGCGGTTGCGGCTTTTACTGATTTATTACTCTATATTCTAAAAATTAAGTATTATTTTTAATGCTGTATTTTGTATGTAAGTTTAATTTGTTACATCCTATTTGAATGCAAAAAAGATTATTGTAGAAAAAAAGCTTAAGTTATTATTTTTATTATAAATTAAAAAAATAATAACTAAATGTCTCCTGTGTTCCCTTTTTTTTTTCAAAATACCTATGAGGTAAGTACGCAGTGTGAAATGGTATTGGTGGTTTGTTAAATGATTTGCGAAATTGCTAATTGACATTTATTAATAATATATATTATTTTTTCTGCAAGCGTATCATACGAAGTTGTTTTATTGGTGTGCGAATCGACTGAAACCACACTGAAACAGAAGAAGAATTGTCCATGTGTGGGTAAAAAATAAAACTACATCAAATACAATATTCATAATATAAAATTTTAGGTACAGGTTATAAACACATACCTATAAACGGATGAATCGTAGAGTAAACATAGGCAGTTATGGAGTGCCCGCATCGGTAGTAGCCTCTTGTGCTCAGCGTAAGCAAATTTACACTTGTAAGTACTACGCTCGTTTACTGATTTAAGTGATTTTCCGTGCGACGGAAGACGTTTATGCAAAAATATCGATAGTTCCGATATTATTAGGGTAATATTAGGTTTTGAGATACTTAGTTTCAATAAAATGGTGCGCGCTGTTTCGACACAAATTTTACTATTTTGCTTGTTCATACTATTGCCTACAGTTCATAGTCGATATGCGCGCTCTATAGTCAACAATTTTTTCTCTAACGTATGAATTGATGTTTACTGTAGAAGCGGGCTGGCGCCGCTTCCCAGAGCCGTCATAAAACATGCAGTCTGTCCTACATACAGCTCACGTAAATTATTATCTAGAATTATGAGCCACTTGAGAAGTTTTAGTTGATAATCGATGGCATAATGGATTTGTAGCTTTTGAAGTTAGAAATTTTAAATTAAGCTTTCTTGGGCTCGAGTAGTTGGATGATGGGCGTGTTAGTACTCATTTTCAATCAAAATATATTTGCCATCGTAATTCTCAAGTGTAAAAAAATTACTATGGCAACAAACCCATATGAATTGTTACTGCAATATAGTCTTTAGGAATTATAGATGTTATACCGAAATAGAATAAAAAAATATCACATCACCGGTTTAGCTTGGTATGTGTGTTGATATATTAAATTGCAATAGCTATTAATCATATTACCAACTAAATAAGGATAGTTTAATACCTCTGAAAAGTCAATGGTAATTTGGTGTAAAAAAAACACGAGGAAAACTTGCAGGAGGCTTGAAATTTCTATGGAAAGTAAAAAAAAAGGAGAAAATTTACGAAATCTTTTGAATAAGGCCTGAAAAACAGCAAAATGACGAAAAAAAGTGCACTCATCAGTCAGCCGGTAGACGTGGCTCAAATGATAAATGATCTTATTCAATAGGAATAGGCTTTTACAAACTTTTTTGTACGTTTTTATGTAACTAGATGGCGCCAGCGGGTCCTAAGCTACAACCCTTGATGACCCGATGGATAGGGGTCAAGGAATTTCATAGATATACGATTAAATATGTGAGGTACACACTTAATTACATATATATTAGTTGGTCTTTTGAAAACACAGATAGGCACGGAAAAAATAAAACAGCAAATGTTTTAGAATTTAAAAAAAGTGTTTTTTTAAAGCACATCAAACTTATGGAATTCCTCGTTTCTTTTTTATATGAGCCGAGTAATTTTCCCAGCAGTGGGACAAATTAAATACAATTAAATTGACATCATTTTTATAGGTATTTTTTTATATATAGTTTTATAGGTATAGGTATTACGTTATTATGTCTGAGTCGTAGGGATTTCACTCAGACTTTAATTATACATCACACATTTTTTGTACCATGCAGAGATCAAATCTGCAGCACGTCGCTGTAGCAGTTGGCATAGCGACCTTTTTGTAGCACTCAGCTATCTATGCAAATATCTAACAACTCTACAAATTGTTTTCGACTAATGGCCAGTTCCTATATTCAAAGAACGGACTTACGGACGGTAGAATTTTCTAAGCAAAACGAAGAAAACTACTGTCCGTAAGCAAAACGAATCGTTTCTTAAATATAAATATAATATACCAGCGGTTTGATTCTGAGACCTCATTCTAAACTTCGAATCTGAATCCGCTGTGAGTTTCTTTATTGGCATTCCAGAAACTCGGTGGATAATTCGAATTTACACTAGATTGACGTGATATTTTGACAGATAAAGTATGAGATGACATAAGAAGTGGGAATCAGTAAAGGTAATTCCCCCGTCACTTCGACGCTCACTTCGCATTTGAACCCGATCGAAATCAAGGTTATTTTGAACTTTATATGCAAAGTGAGAGTGAATAGCGAAGCGAGATGCGAGTTGTTGTTTGAATTTTACAGAATCGACGTGCAGGCACCCGTATATTTGGAATTCGTCTATTTGGAAAGTGTGCTTAACTAGCTGTAAAAGTAGTAGGGCAAGTCAACATTACATTCCTTTTGCCCAAAGAATTTTAGGGTAGGGGCAAGAATAATGCTGCTATTAATCCGGCTAGACGCTCGTCTGTAGATCAAATGATATCGTTGTTATTGTAACCTCGACTACATAGTGTAAAGCGTTAGTGGAGCAAGAATTGCTGTGACATAAAAAAAGGAAGAAAAACAATTGTGTTTATTTCCGATAAAAGCGACGATAAAAAGTAAAATACAGTACTGTAATAACTAACAAACTTGGGTTAGTTACACCGTTTATAACTCACTAACGGAAGGGCCAATTTTCATGATCTTTGGTTTTGGATTCTTTTCCACCCCAAAAAACAGAATAATAATAAAACATGGGAAAACCCATGAAAAAAAAGATGTCTAACAAGAACGGGGAATTCTTAGTACTTAAGCCGGTGAAACCGCGGGGCACCGCTAGTATCAAAAACTGAAAAGTTTTGGAAAAATATGCGTCACATCAGCTGTGTCAATTTTTTTTCATATTTTTTTTTTGTTGTGGGATAAAAAGCACCTGATAAAGTCATATCATATCATAGACTTTATCAGGTGCATTTCATCCAATTTTTTTTTGTTGGATAAAATGCACCTGATAAAGTCATATTATTAGAATGATATATTTAAAAATTGCAACGCGTGTGAATCTATTGCAATTCCTCTGAATTAACACAAAAATATCATGTTTGATAATATTTAATAACATGTTATGGAATAGGTACTAAAATGATCACGAACATAATTTATAAATTACTAGCTGACTCGGCAACCAACCGATCGATCGACCAATGCTGTTGTTATGTAAAACCATAAATGCATAGGTTTATTAAGACAGTTTTCGCAGGAATCCTGCACTGTGCAGACATAAAATCATTTTTATCCATAACACAGAAAAGCGAGAATAAACTAAGCCGATTTGTTCGCAGGCTTTATATTGTAGTTGTTTGAAATGAAACGGCTACAGATGTCTTGAGACACGACGTTTAGTTTATAGCGTGCTAAGCTCAAATGGGAAGATGTATCTCGCAATTGATTTATAGTGGAAAAATGTGGAAGGATGATAAGAGGACTGGTCCTTCGAGACGCGTTCTCTATGTGCTTTAACAAAACGGTTTTAAGACTGTTACATTGTTGTTAATTTTGTGTAAGCTTTTCCCTAGGTTAAAAAAGTTCTTGAGTTCTTATTTTAGTGCTGTTTACGAATTTTTTGTATGATTTATTTGATAGTTTATAATATCTACTTTTTCAATGTCTTTTTATTCATCTTATGTCGTCTGAGCGAGCTTAGCAAACTAATAAATAATTTTAAAATTAATTTTAATTTGAAATAAATAGCGTGATGTCAGCTTGTTAAATATAAATGGTATTAATAGGCTTGATATCATTGTAATACATCGTTATATTAAATAATGGACGTAGCAACTATTAGAAGCAATTTAAATATTTTTTTATTCAACGTTAGCTTACTGATGAATATCTTTTATTTCTGATTATTATTGATGAATGTCTTTTGTTTTATAATTGAGTACCGTTAAAAAACAATAAGTTATTGTTAGTAATTTTAACAGATACCTAAATTGCTGTGATTGATTTAAATGTATTAAGTTTTGGTTAATTTGTTTATAATCAGACAAAGAGAAAAATATTCTGTTTGTTAGATATTCACACAAACACAAGCCCGTTTTAATCGCATTAACGAAGCGAATACTATAAGAAAACTCTTTAGTAACAACGTTCAATTCACAACATACTTCAAACCAGACGAACATTATACGGTAATTTAGAAAATTTGTGCTAGTTATTTGAAATCATGGTATTGCTAAACATGGCGTCGCCCCTAATTATAATAAATAGCTACATGAACCAAACAAAATATGTGAGAAACGTTAATATTTTTCGGCCAACAGCATTATTTTCACTTGAAAGAGTAAAGCTTTAATTAAGTGTATTTAGGTATAATAAAGTAATTCCCGCATGTAAGTTTCTGATGTGGGACAAAGGACCAGCCTTGGGGTATGAAAAAGGAGACCCAAGGAAACCTTTGTGTTCTACTACTTTGTATATTTAATTATAGTTGACTGGATAAGACATTACACAGTTGTTTTTAATGTTTTCAGGAATCTCTATAATGATTTGTATTTTGTTGGAAGGTCAAGTAATAAATGTAAACTCAAGTTAAGTAGGCACCGATCATTTCGGTCTTTCTAGTAAATTATGAAGTAACAGGTTTTTTTACGATTACCTGGATTTTTGATTTTTAAATTATCTAATTCTTGCTTTATTCATACTCTAAGGACGAAAAGCGGTTGGTCCTATTTCCAGATTAAGCGGTTTTACAACCGATCCTTCGGAGTTAACAGAAAGGTGTCTGTTTCCAGTGTGTATTTTTCTTTTGTCTGCAAATACGTGTGGACGGTATTATCACTTATGTTCTTGGCTCTTAGGTAAATAGAAAACTTATTGTACAAACGCAAAACTAATCTAAAGTCGTTAAGCTATTATCAATTATTTTATAAGTAGGTTGTAGAATAGGAACTATTCTTCATGTACCTAAATGACAGAAAGCCGGCACAGAAAAAGCCAAAATATATAAAATTAAATTGAACTAATTTGCAAGTAAATGCCCAGTTATTTTCCAATACAATGAAAGGTAACGACATGTTTGCTAGTTCATACGTTAAGGTATCAATTTACACGTGTTAGACGCTATAAAGATGTTACAAATTTACAATACTACGTGGGAAAATCATCACCTGGGCCTGAATTATATATCTGCACGTTAACATGGCTGGATAAACTGCATCATTACAGGAAATATTTGTAGTATTCCCGAGTAAAATGGGCTATATAGCTGTGGTACTGGTTGCGAAGCCAGGGCGAGTCGCTAGTGTGAAATATTTTTGTAACAACCAATATGCCTCCCCGAGAGATTGTTAAAGTTCACTGTATACTTCATTGTAATAGGAGTGCGCACTGGGTATGAAAAGGAAATATCCATTTAGTCCGCCAGATACATAAAAAAATTAAAAAAGAACTCGTATTTTTACTTTTATCAAATCAATAAAACATGTCAAAGTATAAGCGCTTTAAAGTTCATTAGAAGGGGCTTGTGACGTCACTTGTGGGTAAAACTTGTAACCACAACTGACGTCACGTGACATTTCCATTCACTGTATCTTCGTCATTGTTTGTTAAATTAAAAAAAGAAAAAATACGTGTCTATATTTCTTAATAATCTATGTGACGCGTAAATAAAGTAAAATTAGTCCGTACCTCTATTAGAATGTGTCTATATTTGGTTATTGGAATGTAAACACATCCCAAATCGAGAGGCTGATCACTGTCACGGTCGCCATGTAAGGGTTTGGTGTGTGGAGAGATAAATGATAGACCGGAGTCCAATGCAATACTAGTTTATTATAATAAGTGCAACATCTTATATAGTTACTTCCCTACAGTAGTAGTGCCAAATGAAGCATTAATATTAATTGTATCTAAGTATATTTATTCTGATCCAAGTCAGTGGTGGTCACGTAAAAAGTATTTATTTTCTATTTACACTTAACAAACGATACATACAACAACTTTAAAGAGTTTCTAATATTTATTTACTTTTTTAAATCCATTCTAATATACTTAAAACGTATCATTACCATTCGTGGCCCTGAATCGCTTGGCATTACTGACCTACTCATTTCCCAGTACGACAAACGTCGATACCACCTTGGTATGTAAGCCTGTGTTCCCAGAACCAATACGTCACGTAATTATTAATGGAGGCTATGTACTTTGCTATTGACCATACTCAAGACATGATTGTTACGATATTAATAATAGTTAGGATACTTGTGTACGATTTTAGTAAATTGCATATCAGAATGATTTAGTGCTAATTAAAATGGGCCCAATTTTCAACGCTAATTAAACGTAGCGACCATAGACCGCGCTTCGAAATGAAACTTAGAAAATGGATAGAAATTTTATAGAAATTTATTAATTAATCCCGTATATAAATATACAGTATTATAATCGCTTAAAATAATATAGGTAAGTAAACACTATTAGGTCTCGACTCCAAAAAATCAAACAAATATTATAATATGACATATAAAGTATATAACATGTATATTTTATCTTAGTTACATAATAAATTATATCATTTTATTTTATATAAAGTACCCCCGGTTTCTAAACGGTTATTCAGTTTAAAATCACTTGTCAAACCTAATGTCAACGTAAACTTAATATAGCTAATTAGTTGACTGATCAACAACATGATAAGTTGTTGGTCACTCAATTATTATTAAGCTTAAGAATTGACATATTTTATGTTTCAGAGACTGGTGGTGAGTAATAGAAAAAACGACGCCATCTTTTAGAAGTTCCAGTACACAACACAAGAATACTTTAACAACAGCACAACGGTTTACTGAACAAAGTTATTTCGCTTTAGTTTGAACAAGGCTGAAAAGCGCCATCTACGGAAAAGCAACGGTAACGTTGACTGAAATTCAGGCGCTGCTGAAATACAGCTTTTGTTATGTAACTTCCAACAACCTGTTGTTTAGTGAAGTCACAGTCTACCACTAGATGGCGCTATAAGAAATTAGAGTAACTTTGTCATTTTGATAAAAAAATCTTATCTTATGTAAGAACAAAGATACCAAATTAAAAATATTGCTTAAAAATATTTTAAATAGGACAGTTTTCAATTCTACGTATTTACTTATCGCATTATATACCCAAAGTACCTATCTAATATGGTTATATACATTTCGGTGACTTGTTAGGTACCTACTAAGTAACTCTGCAAATGACTCTACATCCTATGTTTTTTGAACAGATCTTTAAAAGTTTTCCTAGAAATTGGAAAAGGAGATAGGCAATACATTATTAACGGAGACAATCATAGTTGCCGAGGATCGCGGTAGTTTGCAACGAGTTCCCGCAAGGTGACAGGGAATGCAGTATTGCTCGGTAGGCCTATTTGCTATCTCCAGTTGACAACCCAAGCGATGTTTACTAAATAAAAATAACGGTAAAACGCAAATTTAGTATCGGCTTTTAGTAGATCTAGTTAGTCATCAAAGTTAGACGATACGAAATTTGTGTTTTCACAGTGGTTTTTATAAAGAATTATCGCTTTCATTGACAACTGTCATAGCGAACAGCCCCGCTGGTCATGGTGTACAAAATGAAAGCAGATAAAATAATTGACGATTAATTTATTAACTGCGCGTGGCTTTACCCACGCTAGTAACTAGCTGTAAAACCTTCACCTACAAATAATTCCTAATTTTAGAATACAAATAAAACCGTGTTCGTAACATTTTTATGGTGTAAGGTCAAAGTCCTTTACAAAATTACATAAAATATAATCTAAATTAAATAAATAACGTTAACAATTTGATATTTAAACAACACGTTTACAGGTACAAACTTATACATGCAGTTGAGTGTGTCCCTAGCATTGCTGTCAAAGCATTAAAATCTGTCAAGTTGACATTATTTTTCTTCTAGTTAGTTAGTTCCAATTTTCGCCACCCGCACGGATAAGTTTGTCGAGATTAGAGCAAGAAGTTTTATGATTATTTAACAGCTCAACTCGCGTGTTACTAAGCGTGGGTAGTCACGGAATACCACTGAATTTTGGAACACATTCAAATAAAGGTAACGGTTTTATTAATCCGCAGTTTGAAACCGACTTATTACGTAAACATGTCATATTAATTCCGAATGCAGACAAAGTTATGGCCATAAATATTAAAACGTGTTTTAAACATTTGCTGCAGGGTAAAACATGCACTGATAGCACTTTATGGCTTGTCAATTACCTTAATTCATACAAAGGGGCAGTAAAATCCATTTTTTTATTATTATATGTTAATTATTAGGTTGAATTACATTAAAAAAAATAGAAAAGTACATTTCTCAGTATCGTTTTATAAGAAATAATGCAATTTTTTTATTATTTCATGTACTTGCCTGCTTGTGAAACTTTATTTTGTTTTGTGAATTTACTATGTACTAAAACTATACTCATCTGCAGCAAATAAATATTATTGTTATTATAGATACGGGTATATTCTCATAAAATAAACCCATGTGAACAAAGACCGAAAACTTGTCCCACAAACGCAATACGTCATATGGGTACTATGTACTAAGATAAGTTTAAATCAATACAAATTAAAATGTGTTATTTAAAGTCGGAAGAGTCGATTAAAGGTAACAAATTGGAGGTCATTTTATTAAAGTAAAACGGTTAACTGAAAAGAAGGAAAAATAGTAAATAGTTTCTGTTACCGAGACCTAACAAAAAACAAAAGCCGATCAAATGCGAGTCAGACTCGCGTATGAATGGTTCCGTACCATTTTATGGAGCCCCCTTTAATTTTTAACGACAGCAGAAATACATACTCTGTGGAAATTTCATCTGTCTAGCTATTACAGTTCATGAGATACCTACAGCCCGCTGACAGACAGGCGGACGGACAGTTAAGGCTTAGTAATAGGGTCCCATTGGCACCCTTCGAGTACGGAACCCAAACAAAAGATATTTATTATACCTACCCCTATTTCTAAATACAAGATTCGCATCTGTAAACGCACAAAGGACAAACATATAGTGTAGGCAAGGGAATTTCCTAAATAATAAACGCTGTCTTGTTTTTCTTATTGAACACGTTTTTCTATGTCTGGTGTACGAAGAAATCGTGTCAACAAGTATCCATATTTATTTGAGCCTAAATTATGGTGGAGCTGTCACGCCGAGAACCGAAAATGTTTTCTGGATTTTATGATCGTTGCCGAAGGAATTCCGAAAAGGTTTTAGTTTCGGTATTTTTTCATAAAACTTTTATTTTATGCAGCTAAATCTTATGTACCTTGTATTATTAAACGATTTACTAAAGATTTCACACTTAGAGCTACATTTAGAATTTGTTTGAATTTATTACTGTTTTATAAAGGTCTATAAATATACTAGCTTTTGCCGCGTGGGTGTTAATTTAGCACCACTAATGAGTCTTGAAATTACTATTAACATTGATTAGAGTAAGTGCTAACACTTAAAATGATGTAGGTCAGTAATTAGTGTCTATCAGTTTATCGTAATACACAGAATATAATCAATTATATTCAAATATACAAGTACTATTACTATAATATTATATAGTACCTACATTGTATAGGTATAAATTAACCACAACTTGCGTCGACTATGAACATCGATAGGGTCACAAATATGATAGACATATTTATTTATCAAAACAAAAATTAATTATGGGTAGGTGCGGGCAATTTGGACGATACTTGCCTACTGTTTGACATACCTAAGTAAAGTTAGAAAATATTTAAAAATCTAACAACACAGTCTACAAATATTATTTTCGATTAAAAATAAAAACAAATAATTTCAAATTAAAAACAAAAAATAGCATTTTTTTAAATTGTGACAAAAATCATGCATAAATTTAATTAAATGAATTTTTAAACTTTTCATCTGTTTTCGTTAAATAACTAGTTTTGTATCTAAAATGTTCGTTCTGTCTTTTTTAATATCCCAAATACTCGATACATATGTGTAAAAAGACATTTTGTCAGAAGTGGGATTCGAACCCACGCCCACAGAAGTGGACTGCGACCTGAACGCAGCGCCTTAGACCGCTCGGCCATCCTGACTTGTTTTATCTGATTCAAATATCATATCAGTGTGTATAATAGGAATACTATTTTAAACTGTAAACTATTCTTAAAAAAATGTTTACTAAATAAATGTCATATCAAGTCTTATTTTATGTGTAGTTTACAAAAACAAAGCTAATAATGTGCACGTAGTACAAATAAATGGCGGAAACAACATGAAAGATTTTTATTTTAATGTGGTTTCGCCATCTGGATTTAGACTGGAAAAATAGCTCGCGTATCTGTGCGTTGGTTACTAACCAAGCTTTACTTAACAACAAAATATATACAACTTATATGGCAAAATTATCTGTATTTATTAGGAATTTATAAATTTATAAATAGCATTTCCTTAACTTTGAAACCGGCATAGGGCAAATACCTTTAGGTAAATATATTTACTGAAATTGTCAAATAATTTCTATATTTAATTATTTTAATAATAATTCTTTTTTGTTTTGTATGCGAAGACTGTTATATTTTGCCCGTACCTCCCCATTTCCCGCAGATAGTAATATTTGCGGTCGAACAACTAACAATAGACTACGATAAATTATTTAAACACCTATAAAAGTACAAGTGGCCAGTCAATACCGACAATTCGACAACGAGAGCGTCAATTAACTTCCAATTTCGAAAAAATCGTTCGTTTTCCGGAAAATGCCGAGTGATTACGAGTCCGATCCGGCAGTGAGCAATTTACGGAATTACCTGAGGATCCGCAGCGTACAGCCGAACGTTAATTACGGTACGTATCTACGTTATAACGTATTAGTGGCTGTTGGTCGTTTCAAATAGGAGATTTCCCGTAACAATTTAGGAGGAGAAAAAACGTGATACTGAGCTATTTAAATAATTAGAAGAATGTTGAAATAAATAAAATAATATATTTTTTAGTTTTATCCCACCATTGTTCCATTAATTTTAAGTTCTTTTCTTAACCATTACCGTTTACTTCCTGACTATATAAGCCTCAAATTATACAATATGCTTTCATTCCTCAAATTATACAATATGCTTCTTCCCTGTCACCTATTTACATAATAAAATGTGACGTCATAGTTTTTTTAGGACCGGCTATTTTCATACTTCGCTTAGGTATACATTACCCCCCACCTTCGGCAACTGACGCCGAAGTTGGTCCGGACAGCCGGGGCGTTATCCCGGCTCCTACCAAACGTTGGCGGCCCGAACGCCTCTTGCCGAAAGCTGTATACCGGGATCGTGCGGTCGATGGCCCTATATGGCGCCCCAATCTGGGGTGACAAACTGACGGCCCGCAACGTCGCGTTGCTACACAAACCGCAACGAGCGATGGCCGTCAGAGTCATCAGGGGGTACCGCACGATCTCGTGTGAGGCGGCCACCCTGCTCGCACGGACGCTGCCCTGGAGGTATGAAGCTCATGTCTTGGAGCAACTTCACACTTGGCGCAGCCAAACCATCCGGGGGAGCGTTCTGTCGCAGAGGGAAAAAAGGGAGGAGCTGCGAGCGGCGGCCCACACAGCCTGGCTGGACCGCTTGGGAGATCCCACCGCTGGGCATCACACAATTGCCGCCATCCGACCTGTCTTCTGGGACTGGCTGGAACGGCGGCAAGGAGACCTCACGTTCCGACTGACGCAGGTGCTTACCGGACATGGCTGTTTCGGGACGTACCTGTGCCGGATCGGACGTGAACAGTCGAAGGCGTGCCACCACTGCACTGCCCCGGAAGACAGCGCCGCACACACTCTGCAGGCCTGCCCAGCGTGGGAAGACGAGAGGCGCGTTTTGGTCGCCGAAATTGGAGGACAGGGGCTTTCACTCCCGACTGTGATCACAGCCATGGTCCGGAGTGAGAGCGCTTGGCGGGCGATGGTCGCATTCTGCAACCATGTGATGGCAGCCAAGGAGGCTGCCGAACGAGAAAGGGAGGCAAACGCCTTGCTCCCTTCGCGCCGCAGGCGCATAGGGCGCCGTAACAGAGCGCTTAACGACCTCCGACCACCGTGAGGTCGGGCCTGCGGGTGACGGGGAGGGCAACCCGTCACCCGATCAGCTGACAGGCCACGGAGGATAAGCACGCGAAGTCCCTCGCGTGCGTACTCGGAAGATGCGAGGGCTGGGCAATTTACACCCACCTCTCTAGAAGGGGTCCTTCAAGGACCGAGGCCTGCCGGAGCTGCGCTGAGAATGCACAAGCGATCCCGCGGCTCTGGCTAAGGCAAGGACGGGACCGGGGTGTTTTTGGTCGGTGCGAGTCCGACATATCCCCACGCCGTGCCCTTGGCGTGGGTCGAAGTCATTAGCTTTTCACCCCGTAATCAAAAAAAAAAAAAAAAAAAAAAAGGTATACATTACTTATTTTCTACTTATTCCTAACATGTCCTTAACTTCCTCATATTGATCTCGGTTTCATTCAAATATTCTAAGATATTATCTTCATCAAATACAGTTTATTTGAATGAATTGGCACTCAGTTTGTAATAAGCCTAACTGGTGAAAAAGGATTTAGATATTTATAATCCAATTTATTGTGTTGTTATAGAATGATCTGATACTTACGTAGATAGAAATTTGAAAGCGTTATTTAAATGTAAACCCTCGTTAAGCCGCGGACAGGCCGTCGCGTCGGTATAGCACCGGTACACAAAAGACTTGATTTTAAAACTTCGCGGCAGCCCTGCGCATTTTCATTCGCGTCCACCGCTTTATGACTGTGGTAAAAAGATAATTAAATTTGTACGTATAGGGAACTGTGGGTGTATAAATAAATTAAATTTTAATTTTATCATAATTGTAATTATATTCACAATTTTAATTATATTACGTTTGTAATTATCTACAGAAAGTTGCGTGTGATCAATTTAAATCAGAAAAATAATAATTATACTCTATAACAATAAATAATACTTAAAAAACAAAACTTTTCTCAAGTTTGAAGGTATCCATCGAATACATATAAATATTTGGTTCTAATGCTACTTGCTAAAATTAGTAAGTTCAAATAATTACAAAATATAATATATTAGGATATATAGATTTTATTGCTATTTTCCTAAAATTTCGCCCAAACTTTCTTGTGATGCGCCTATTATTTAGATTTGACTCCATTATGAACTTGTCTCGCCTAACGCATAGTTGTTATAAATAATCACACTCCCAAACTCGAGTTAGGAACTTCAGTCAAACAAAAAAGTTAGTTAACAAACTACTCGGTAATGGCTAAACAGATTTAGATGCTCGGAACAGACATTAAATGTATCAGGCAATAGTGTTAGTATTGGGAGCCATATTGTTTTAACGTTATAACATAAATCAAAACCATATGTTTTCAATTTAAAACAAACCTGAAACAAGGGCTTTAGATAAGTTAATTGCACCAAATTGACAGTAATGATAAAGTTCTTTTGCAATTTATATTTCAAAAAAACATTCTTAAAAACTAATTCACGAACGATACACCTTTACAGGATTGATATATATATAGAAATAAAATAAAAAACTAACTTTTTGTGAGTAACTTAGGCCGCGCACACACAACCGTGTGTTCAAAGTGCGACTGCATGGTAAACTTCTATGAAGCTGCTTTTTTTTTCAAAAAGCAAGGGGCCGAAGAGGCACTTGTCGCGTTAAAACGGTCGACAGCTCGCGTAGTCCATGTGCATGTATCACGGCTCTAACTAATCATAACTTGTTACAGATGAATGTCTAACATACTTGCGCGGCCAGGCTGCAGACTTAGGTCTGCCAGTCCAGGTGTTCGAGCCGCGACCGCGGAAACCGATCCTCGTGATGACCTGGGCGGGTCTGGAACCTTCCTTACCCAGTGTCCTGCTCAACTCGCATATGGATGTCGTGCCAGTGTTTGAGGTGAGACATATAGAATAAAAACGTCTTGCAACACAAGTAGAAAAGTGCATACTAAGTCTTCTAATACACATAACGTTGGAAAGTCTAAAGTTAGATAGAAAGAAAGTAAAGATGGCCGACTAGCCACCGATTAGTCGGGAAATCCGACATAACTTAAACAGTAAATAGCAGTTGTATATGATATACGAATGTATATGACTTTTATCATAACACAAAAATGTTTGGGAGAATAGTTGTGACTGGAGCCAATGAATTCTGATGCGTCAGTTAAATATTTCTAAATATTATGCTAATTATTTAATAAAAAAAAATGTTAACTGCATTATTACATTTTATTATTATCAAATGACCGATTTAAATACCTTTAAAAATAAAGTATGTTATCTACTGCTATTGCCTTCTGAATACGATATTCTGTGGTCAATGCAGATAATATTATCTAACAAATATTTAGGTACATACTACAGCAATGTTATTAAATTAATATTGTTTTACTATAAGTATCGTACTAGTACTTAAACAATCCTTTATCTAAATTGCTACATATCGTTGCTAGGTAAATAATAACTTAGCTATTAGCTCTATCTTTTAAAATTTTACGAAAATATACATTTATGTGTAAGGTTACGTAAATATCCTAAACATTCAAGTCTTCACTTGACTTCATTCTACTTCTAAGAGCTGTAGCACGAATCCTCCTGTGAATAAATTCTTAAAGAATGTACTTCTTAAAGATAGATGTTTACTGCAGACGAGCTTCCAGCGCAGTTAAAATTACATTTACTGTGGCGGCGTTTTAAAACTTTCATGATATAAGCCAATAATAAATTTAGGTACTTCTCAAGTAATAAATATCGTTCTAATATGTATTCAAGAGGTCGTATAGTTTATAAGTTTACGTTACAACTTGTAAACGCGTTAGAACCTTTGACATCAATAAAAATATTATCATGATGTTATGAGCTATGATAAGATTTGACTTCAGTATACGGAATAGGTATATGATTGTTTGTATTTTTTCGGAGTTTTAATTATTAGTTACAAATAAAAGAATCAAATACGTATACAAGGTATGACCTCTATATCGGTTTTAAAAACAAGTGGTATAAAAGTTAAACAAAAAAAAAAATTCGAATGTCAGTACTATTACCGTAAAACTCTTACAGCTGCAGCATTGAAAATTGTTTTTTTTTCATTAGTTTCTTGTTTTTTTTTATGCCAAGCGTTTCTGTAACCAATATAGATTTTATAATTTTTGTTTGTACAACGACAAAAACTCGGTGGTCTGTGGTAAATACAAAAATACAATAAAAGTTACTTGTTTATGGGTTATATGTTCTTCGTACACTAAGGAATTTGGAAAATACTGTACCTTTTTTGCATTAATTATAATAGGGATGTTTCCTGGGTATGAAAAGTTAAAATCTATTTAGTCCGTCAGTTAGATAATAAAAAAATATTAGACACGTATTTTTTCTTTTATCAAAACAATAAAAAAATACAAAGATACACCGCTTTAAAGTTTCGGAGTGGGGGCTTATGACGCTACGCCTCGCTAAAAATCGTAGCGAGGAGTGACGTCACGCGTAACTTCAGTTCTCTGTATTTTGATCATTTTTTGTTTGCAGGAAAAAAGAAAAAATACGTGTCCAATAAAATTCATAAATCTACAAGACGGACATTAAAAAAAAAAATAGGAAACAGGCCCATTGAACTCGAATTAATTGAAATTGATTTTTGTCTCGGCCTTATACTACTTGCACATAACGTCAAATGCCTAAAGTAAGACCGACGACAATACGGTGTATTCTTCATGAACTATTTATATTAAACACAACCAAATAATATATATTTTGTAATGTCCAGAAAAGTTGGACATACCCGCCTTTCGAAGCGCGCTTGGTAGATGGCGTTGTCTACGGGCGAGGAGCTCAGGACATGAAGTCAGTGGCCATCCAGTACATTGAAGCTGTTAAGAGACTGAAGGCTAACGGCATCCGCTTGAAGAGGACACTTCACCTTTCCTTCGTTCCAGGTTAGATATTGAAACCATTGAGGTAACGCGGTAATAGGAGTCAAATAATACGTCCGATTGGTTATAGATCTGATTTATTACTGCTCTTACTTACATATTAAACACTTACATACTTCACCTCCGGGGGTGAAAAGAAAAAAAAAATGTATAGAAAGTTTTTTTTTTTTTTTTTTTGCCTTAATTAAGGGTTAGTAAATAATTCTTACAAGTTTAAGAGTACATAATCATTATTAGGCTAAGAGTATACAGTTTACAATTTCAAGAGTATGAGTATGGGTGTATAAGAGTATAAAGGGTATAATTTGTATAAATGTATATTTATATATAATCCTTACAACTTTAATTCCTTAAGTTCTAGAGGCCTCTACTAACATTTAAAAAGCTTAGTTCTATCCTTATGTACTATGTCAATTTTGTTATTCTTTGTTATTTTAACATTAGGTCCCATATCTTCTACTACACTGAATGGGCCTTCAAAGATACAATCCAATTTACGCCCACTTTCATTTTTGACTAAAACTAAATCGTCTTTTTTATAATTAATAGGATTACATTTTATATCATAGTCTAATTTTCTTTTTTCCTTACTACTAATAAGGTTTTGCCTAGCGTCTCTAAGTGCCACTTGTAATCTATATTTTAAATCTAGTGGATAGCTATCCGGGTTATATAGAGGATCTAATTCACTACATAGGTTGTTTGGTATATTACAAGTCCTTCCAAAAACGAGTTCGAAAGGCGCATATTTGGTTTCGGTGTGTATAGTATTATTAAAACTGAAACACCAAAATGGTATCCAGTGCGACCATGGATAATTATCTGTACAATAAATCCTTAAAAATGCACCTAAATGTTTGTGCGTATTTTCAAGCGATCCGATTGATTGATGGTGATAGGATGTAGAAGTTAATTTTTCTATTTTTAAGAGTTTACAAACCTCAATCATTGTTGCAGAAATAAATTCTGTGCCTCTGTCCGTCGCTATAGTCTCAGGGGTTCCAAAACGTAAAACAAAATTTTTAACAAAAGCTTTTGCAACAGTAACTGCTTCTTTGTTTCGGATCGGATATGCCTCTATAAACTTTGTTAGTTCACATTGGATAGTGAGAATGTAACAGTATCCCTCTTCGTCTCTATCCAATGGACCTACTAAATCCAGATAAACCTTTTGGAAAGCAGCTTTAGCTGTCGTGGTAATTGTCATAGGCTGTTTCGTATATTTACTATATTTCATCTTTTGGCACTTGGTGCACTTAGTCACAAAATCATGAACATCTTTTTCTAGGCCTGGCCAGTAAAATTGCCTTTTGATGTTATTAGTCATCCTTCTTACACCAGCATGGCCACTAGTGGGAAGTAAGTGAAAATCATGCATGATAAATTTTTTAACATCATCGTCTTCAATTCTTTTTACTCCTCTGAGTATACATATACGTGGCCCGGTCCACGATTTTAACGATTTGAGCTCATTACATAAACCTTTTATAAATTCTTCGTTTTCCTTATTCTTTATAATACATATTTCCTCCATCTTAATAGTTTTACAAAACTTCTCTAACTTCGTCACAAATTCGACTCGCGAGAATTGTGCCCGATAGTTGAGGTTTATACATAAAATCGTTTTATAAGGAACGTAAGCAAAACACTCACTTTCTACTTCTATCATATTATCTTTTTTTAATTTATCAATTTTTTCTCCTTTCATTAATATCATTTCTATCATGTTGCACGGCTTTCTTAATAATTCCACGACTCTAGGGTGATCAGTCCCGTCGTCAGTAGTTTTATTAAGAACCGGCTGTTCATTCTTACTATCGTTCTCAATATTTTTCTTTTGTGCCCTAGTTAGAACATTCACTTCCATAATTTCCTCATTCATATTCTTCAAATCATTCGACGTAATACACACCCTAGACAATGCATCCGCGACTGCATTGTCTTTTCCTTTCACATACACTATCTTAAAATCATACTCCTCAAGTGTTAAACGAAATTTTAAAAGCCTGCTTGACGGATCTTTCATTCCGAATAAATATAGAAGTGGTTTATGATCCGTCATTATGGTGAAGTGCCTGCCAAACAAGTACGGTCTGTAATATTTGACGGCCCAAACTATGGCAGTTAACTCTTTTTGTATAGTAGGGTAATTTAGTTCTCCTTTATTTAGAGGCCTACTAGCGTATGCCACCGGTCTTAAATCTTTATTGCACAAGACTGCGCCAATAGCTGTGCCCGATGCGTCAGTTTGTATTATAAATTCATTTTCATCAGAAAAATCTGGGTACTGGAGTATTGGCGGGGTCATTAACGAAGTTTTTAAGAAATCAAAAGATTTTTGACATTCCTCCGTCCATATAAATGCTTGGTTTTTCCTACATAATTTGTTCAGTGGCAAAGTTATTTCTGCGAAAGAGGGTACAAATTTGCGGTAATAATTACAGAAAGCTACGAATCGTTTTATTTCGTCTACGTTTTTGGGGATAGGGTAACACTGTAACACTCTTGTTTTTTCTGGATCGGGTAAAACACCCTCAGCAGAAACAAGATGTCCTAGGTAAAGAATTTCTTTCTTTAAAAATTGACATTTGTCTGGGTTTAATTTTAAATTGACCTTTCTAAGTCTTTCAAGGACATTAACTAAATTTTTGTTATGGATTTCCAAATTTCGCCCGAAAATAATTAGATCATCTAAATACAGAAAACATTTATCGTACGTCAAACCTGACATGGCTATTGACATTACTCTACTGAAATTACTGCAAGAGGTTTTAAGTCCCATTGGCAAACGCTTTAACTGATACTGTCCGGTACTGGTGGTGAAGGCCGTGTACTTGCGACTCTCAGGAGATAGACTAACTTGGTAGTAGCCTTGATTTAAGTCTAGGTGTGAAAAGTAGATCGAGCCAGCAAGGGAATCTAATATGTCATTGATGTTTGGTAGTGGAAATTTGTCATCCACAATAACCTCGTTTAATTTCCTAAAATCGACTACCAAACGCCACTTTTTTGATCCTTCAGACTTCTTAGGGACTAAAAGCACTGGACTATTCCATTCACTTTGTGACTCCTCTATTATATCGTCTTTAAGCATCTGTTTAATCTGGCTATCAATTACTGGTTTCATAGCTTGAGGTAAACGATAAGGTTTTACATATATAGGATTAATGTTTGGTTTAAGTGTTATCGATTGTTGATAAACATTAGTTGTATTAAGTTTATCTCCTGGTAAAAAAAACACATCGGAATATTTAGAACAAATAATTTCAATAGAATGCTTCTCTTCACAATTTAAATGGTTCAATTTTAATAACTTAAGTAAGATTTCTGATCTATCGACATCTGCTTTCAATTTAGAAAAATTACACGCCTGATATTCATTAAGAAGTTCTACTTCTGGTACAAAATTTTCTAACTTCACTTCCTCTTCTCTTAGGTTAAGTATTTTGACAGGAATTCTACCATTTTTGGGTTTTACTATAGCGGCTCCTAAGAAAACATCCTTCTCAATCTCTCTCGCGCAAACAATACTATCTTCATTCATATCATTATCTAAATAAACATAGTGAATTATTTCACAACGAGCTGGTATAATAATATAATTGCTGTAATCAGGTTTGTCGAAGATTGGCAAATAGGAAGTTATGCTATTGTAGTTAATTACCAAAATATTGCTCGCCAAATCAATATTACATTTGTAACTGGAAAGAAAATCTAATCCTAAAATACCACTCGCTTGTAAAGGTAGATTAGTAAAAACATGAAAATTATGTGAAAATTTGTCATTATTCTCTGAAATCAGATTTAATGATACCTGGCCTAGAGAAGTAATTTTTCCTCCAATACCATTGATTATAGTACTATCGTGAATAATTGGCATTGAAATTGGTATCTCATCTTTTTTTATCACCGAAACGGAGGCTCCAGTATCTATTAAAAATAAATATTTTCTGTTATTCGCATAAAATGATACGAATTTACACTGCCCGTTACAAGCAAGAACATAATCCTTAATCTCGAAAAAACTGATTATTTATAGTTTCCGTGTCTTTAGGCTCACTAGAGGTTTGCTCACTATTTTCTGTCGCTTGTTGTGCCGAAAATACATTCCGAGTATTGCCACGCCAATGACCACGACGGCTATTTCTAAAAAATCTACCACGATTATGGTTTTGGAAAGGCCTATTGGAACCCCGGTTATAATTGTTATAAGAACGGTCTTGCGGAGGTCTACCGGAACTCTGAAAATTATTATTATTGTAAGAGTTATATCGAGAGCCCCTTGGTCTTGGACCTGTGCGTACTGAAGATTGGTACTTACCTCTTCCTCCTCTTCCTGAAAACTGCATAACGCCTGCTGACGTGGAGGGTGTAGCAACCTCTTCATCTTTAGCGGCCTGGATCGCATCCTTGAGACAGCTAAAGTTGCGCGCGGCTACAATTGTACTAAGCCGTGAGTCGTTTAGTCCGTCTGAAAAAACCTTAATAGCCGTTTTCTCATTTAGTGGTTTTAAAACGGAGTACTTCGCAGTATCACCTTCCGCTTGCGTGATAGTTAGTTCGGAAAAAAGTTTTTCAATTTCAGTCCCGTATTCGTCAATCGATCTCCAACTTTGCTTAGTGTGAAGGAGACGAGATTGAATGGCTGTATAAGATTTTGTGGGTAATAAATGTTTTCTTATGTCTTTTATTAAATCATCAATCGACGAATAATTGTCAGATAAACGCAGCTTAGCGTTTTCTGAAAGACGGCTTTTTAAGACGAATTTTATTAAAATACTTTTTTCGGAACCATTTAACATCTCCCCATACATCTCTATTGCATCAATCAATCGCTTGACGGTGGTCTCTTTACCGTCTAGAATCGGGATTAAATTACACGCGGCGCGAAGGTCAAAATCCATGGTTTCTGTTTTTAATACCCTAGGCGAAGAACATAACTGAGATATATCTAAAAATAAATTTTGTATTTTGTCATAAGTTGCAGTAACCGTCGTGACTAATTCTGATTTTTCTTCAAGTTTTATATTTGACAATAATAGTCGTGCCCTATCACAACAATTTTCGGCCTCGCTTAATTTATTTGATGCGATTGAGCCTTTATACCTACTTTGTCCTTTCTTTGTTAAATATTTACGTATTTGCATTAACTCGTCATATATTTTAAGAAATTCACTAGCCATAATCTAAAAATAGAACAAAGAATTAAACACTGCCCATACCTTTATTAGATTGGACTTTGTAATATTTCACGAGAACTCTTCCCGCTAAGGAGAGTTATGCACAAACACACCATATACGGCGGCGGGTATTAAGTTCGGTGAGGTACAGTGCATGTTATTAGATTAATTATTTTATGATTGAATAAAACTTTGCTCTATTACTTATGCTAATAACGTTTATCATATACATAATTACGATTTAGATTTATATTTAGCAGATAGGTACATGTTAATAAATTGTAACATATAATGATGGTCTCCGAAAAATACAAACATACACCAAAAAAATAACAGTAACCACCTAAATACTCACGATTATTGTCCATAATTATTCACTACTGTTTACTCAAACTGTCTTTTCTCTTCTCGGGTTATTCTTCTTTTTATTATAAGTCCACCAATATACTATCAGTTTATTTTTACGCACAGCACTTAACACTTTTACGTATAGCCCGACACCTTTTCTTAGAAATGAACGACACCCTCGAGTTTACACTGGAACATCACCTGGCATCTGGCGCTTGTTGACATAAATGGCAGCTTCTCGCCTGCGTAGAGAACGGCGGTTCATCTGCCGCTCCATCCAATTTTTGTGCATCCTCTTGTATGCGTAGCAAAAAGCGAACACCGCAGCAGCCAATATTACGATGACAATAATTGTAAGCAGAATGTTCGTGGTGCCTACACTAGAATAACTCTGCTCTGATGTAGCGTCATTCTTTCCACTTCCAGCAGCATTTTGGGCTATAATAGTTTCTTCTTTTGTTTGTTGAGAGCCCATCTTGAAACCCACACGAAAAAGTGTCGTTGACCGATTTTTTATTAGTACGTTACAAAAATGAACATTATTAATAAAATTATAATTTGAGACGCGGACTGAAGTCGCGACGCGCACGGTCCGTATATGGCAGGGTCGCCATGAGGTAACGCGGTAATAGGAGTCAAATAATACGTCCGATTGGTTATAGATCTGATTTATTACTGCTCTTACTTACATATTAAACACTTACATACTTCCGTATACGTAGTTTAAGAGTTGGAACTTTCAACCACTGTGCGATAAAGAATTCATATCTTTTCCGAGAGATGATTTTCTAAACCAAAAATATGCAAGAACTCGTGAGTATTAATATTATTTTGTAACTAACAGCTAGTTTAATCACATCTCCGATTAATAAATATATAAATAATAAATAGGATAAATTTCTAAAAACTCTACTAGTAGGTACTCAAGGGGTTATTACATTGGACTTATCCACTGAGCCTTCATTCGAATTTATTTAATAAAGGGCTATGTCCATCTCTGGTTTGAAAGCTTTGATTGATTAAAATATATCGTAATGTACGTGTGCAGAATACTTATGAAAAATACAAAACGTGTTATGTATGTAGTTATGTACTTGGTAATACATTTATTTTGAAGCTATCAAAACAGTACGGAGACTATAAATAATTTTATGGCTAAAAAACTAATTAGCCAGTCGTTTATACTTTTAGTTAGATATATATAACTACTTAATTTGTTAAAATAATTTGACAAAACAGCTTTAGAAGCACAGTTCAAAATATCATGAATATCTAACGTTAACAAACTGCTTCCAAAAATAATGTCTAAATAAATAGCATAATCTTTGCCTGCTTCGTTTAATTAATTGGTCAGTTCTTTATTAATTTAGCTGCTATAAATAAATTACTCATAAAATTTGAATGATCCATAAATATCTACCAAATTCACTAAAATATTTGTGTAGCTGCAAAACCTTCTCGACTATTATCTTTATTCAATAGTCAGCCATTTTTTGCTGCGAATTATACAATTCGATCGTAATTGGTACTTCACAAAAAGTATTTAAAAAATATTAATTTAAAAACCTAAAACTTTATTATCATAAGTAATGATGTGTCACAGCAAAAAAATGGCTGACTATTACACTATTTACTCAGTTTATGTTTAATGTATATTAAACATTATTATTATGTGTATTAAACATTATTTAGATAATCGATATGATTATCTAAATCATTTCAGTCAATGAATAATTTATTTTTCATTCGCAGAAAGATCTTAATTATATTAAAACAGCTTATACAGACATGTACAGTTCGTAACAAGACGTGCAAAAGATCCAACAGCATCTAGGTCTATTGTGTTTCTAGTAGGCTCAAGTGTCGAGTTAGCCATCTTTGGAGAGCCCTTATTAACCCAAAAGGAGCTCACAGTCTTGATACTTCATCATTCTTCATATCTAAAGATGGCCTTTGTAGTAATCCTCCAGTATCGACACCAGATCACTGACACATAACTGATGACAGAAACAGTGTATAAAGACACAACAAAATAATTTAACAATTTCCTTTTTTAGATGAGGAGATAGGCGGACGCCCTGGAATGGGCGAATTTGTCAAAACCGAAGACTTCAAAAAGTTGAACATCGGATTTGCAATGGACGAGGGCATCGCCAGCGCGACGGACGAATACTTGATCTTTAACGGCGAGAGGACCATTTGGCGTATGTAATCCTTGGTCCATAGAAACGACAAATAATTGGAAAGCTCACGAAATAATTCTGAAGGACAAGATAAACCATTTGATAATCTCGGTACCCTCTTCTTTTAGACACCTGTCTCGAATGTGGTCATGTGATAATATATAAGACAGCGTTCACAGCATTTTATTTGAGACCAGCGCAAGTGTAATGGCCCTTGGAAACCAAAGTATCGTCATAATGATAAAATAATAATCAGATATTAAAAATACAGAACCACAGTGAATACCTCATGAAACAGTAAAAGCGTATGCCCCCTAAAAGGCTGTGAATGATGTGGGTGTTTGCAGTCAACAGAAAGATATCTTGTTTTTTTTTTTATAAACAGTCATAGGTTATTAAAAATAACCTTGTCTATAGTATTAAATAAGGTAATAGTTACGTTTGTTTCAAAGGTTTCGAACACATATTAATAAGTGCATTTTAAAATTAGTAGTAGGTAACTAATCAATATTTTGGATCATTTACAGACATGAATGTCATCTGCCCGGGGAAGTCGGGCCATGGATCTCTGTTGTTACCTGATAACTGCGGTGAAAAGGTCAGTACCTGCTGAAAAAAATCCTTAGTTTATCTGTTTAACTCAACCTTGTATTCAATGACTAGCATGCCTATACTCTAAGGGTTGATTTTTATTCGTTGCATCTCCCAATTTCTTTATGGATCAACGGTCAAAAATTAAAATTATTCCTCGGTTTGTTATACCCTAATATCGTAACGTTTGTATAATGCACCTACTTGCAGTTATCTCTGCACCACCTCATGGTTGACTGGAAGAGAATGCCTCAGGCATTAAGTCCGCCATTATACTTTTAATAAAATAAGAGATCAGGCTAAAGTGCCAACTACTACGTTAATCTGTGTTTCTAAAATTAAAAAGTTTCAGTAGTAAGTTACAAATCCGCGTGTAATATTTAAAAGATTTAAATTTCTCGCGATTTCCTTGTTATATACCAAATATCGTTTTAGGTAATCTAGATTGAATCTAAAATCCTCTTAACATAGAATCGTAAATATCGAACCACGAACGGCAATGTACTTAACCAATCTTATAAACATTTATCAGACGCCTAACCTTCCCTAGATACCTAAATCAAAATCCTAATGGATATCTCATGTTCTCAATAAATATTTGCAGATCAATTTGAAATAAATACATTTCAAAATGGACGTTAATTGAAGCGCGTTTCTATTACGAATTATGTTAGAACTAATAGCGTCGGTGTGAATACAGTAACTGAACATGGCGGCATGCCAACTGCCTGACATGAACACTATCTGCTTGGATTCAACATCATGTGTTTTGAGAGATTGTGTATTATTAATTTCGGTTACCGTAAAATAATGTATACTAATCTATCTATGTATGTATATAAATAATCAGACAGAGCATCAGAACGGCTCGACCGATTTGGGTGGTTATTTTTCGTGTTTGTAATAGTCAGGACAAGGTTTCTATGAAAGAAAACTTGCGAAATATTTCGCGAAAAATATCGAAATTTGACAGCACAACGTCTGTCGGGTCAGATAGTGTACTATGAATAATTTATTCAATGTAGAATATTCTCAGCCTATATGGTACGCAGTGTTCCAGCTTCATTGTGTGCAGTTACATTCTAGAGAATGCAGTTTATTTAACTGACTGACGAATTGAGTTTATTCAAGCAGTCCCCAAGCCATACGAAGTCAATATTCTTACGTTACGTAAGTGTTTTGAATTTCTCAACTTGAAGATCTAACATAGTTTTCAGGACCCAGTTAGTGTTACCATCTTAACGTCTAGTCGCCCTGCTAGACAAATAGATCCCCCAAGATAGCGAAATACCATTTTACAAATTGTCGAAGATAAATCAAAGTTCTGTAGATGTCTAAAAATAAAACTGCCATTAATCATCAAGGATCTATAAATCCGTTTTCTTTAGATAAAACCTTATTCTGCTCTACGTGACCTATAAAAATAAATGATAAATACTAAATAAATACTATTCTAACATGACAGACAAGACTAATCTCTAACTGACAGAATCCATCATATAGTTCAACTGTTTTTATTTAAAGTTTTCGATAAATATTATTTCGATCCGCTGATATTAGCTTGAGCGTCTTTTTGTTTGAGCTTATGTCATGCTGTATAGAAACAAATTTTTGTAGAGGTTCAAATAAAAAATATCAAACATATTTAAAAAACACGATTTGTTTGCTCATTAGAAAAATGCATTTTATTTTTTTAGCGTAACAAAAATCGCACACTACCAATAATACAATAACAATTATAAAATTAAATAAATAATAATTGTCATACTCTACAAAAAAATATTTTAATTTATTGAACAAGTTAGAGCATTTATGTAACTTATAAAATAAATGGACACGCAGCATAAATATAAATAAACTGAATACCTATGTTTTACCAAACATTACAAAACTCGTTTGTCAATTGTTTACGTGAAACTGGTACGTATTGTTTTAATTAATAAATTAGGTTACAATAATTTTTTAATTTATTTTACAGTAAGGCCATAAAAAAAATCCAAGTTATATGTTGTTCTAGTAGTACAAATAACGTTTAATATTTGAAAACGTGGTAAGAATTCTCGAGTAAATTACAGCACCCTTTTGAAATTAACTTTTTGGGAAATAGATGTTTTTGCCATTTCAAATATTACTTGTCAATTCACGATGTTAATTATGTTTATACTTGAATTAATATTTATGCCCTTACATGAGAGATAAGTAGAAACCACATGTGAAATATAATTGGAAGTCGTTGAAACTCTGTGAAATTTTGGTAATGAGGGAAATGTAAATTTGGTTTTGCAATTTAATTAAAATAATTAATAATAATAATACCGGCCTATTAATTTCCTACTTCTGTACTGTGTTATAGAGAAGGAAAGAATATTCATCACTACGTCAGATTTCAGTTATTGAAATCCAGGTTTCTTCGCGATGTTTTTTCCTCGCTGATTGTCAATTTTTTTACTTTGGTACTTCCCTGTAATGGGTTCGAAACTGCAAACTTGTGCAAATCCGTTCATTGAACTGCTAGGCCACGATGTTTTTTTAAATAAAAATAATAATTGTACTAGAATGTCATCTGAATTAAAGTCGTATATAGTGCAATGTCTTTTACCACACAAGTAACACGCAGTCTTCTTTTTTCGAAGAATAATATAATTACCAATTTTTTTAATCTACAGAAGTGTTAAAACCCAAGTAAGCAAAAGTAGTAAGAAATATGCAACCATAAAGACATGTCCAAATAGAAACCAAGTTCAGAATCTATCGTTTATCATGAGCAAATTGCATTAAGGGGCTGCAGCAGACTATTTTTAGTTACATACGTAACTATATCAACGAAGATTGGAGGTTAGATGACTTTTCAAGACCCTCTCGTTCACTTGGAACACAGTCACGGCCTAAGACCAAGATGACGTCGGCCTCACTTCAGATAGCCTAATTAGCGATGTAACCTACATTCTCGTTTCTTCTAATCTTAGATCTCATTTTTCTTAAAGTTCGATCTCTTAAAGTACGTTCCCTTGCGGAAGCAGTACGAAGCTAGTATGGAATAATTCAGGCGTATACTTTTATGTTTATGCTAATTGCGTAAAGCGACGAAATTGCGACTTAATTTGCCAAAGAGTTTTCAACTTAATGAGTTTTGTATCCTAATGCAGTTCCGCTGCTGGTTACACAACTAAGTACGTACCAAATTGCAGAAAATCCGTGTGTAATTAATCCCGTTGTAGAGCACATACTAAGCCCCTATTTGTAATCGACTTTATTAAAAGAAAAAGGTTCTAATGTTCGTTGATTTGTCTGTCAAATTGTGGACCGAAAAACTTTCTTGTGTTATTTTAAGCTAATTACCACGAAGAAATAAATAGCAGTTTCATGTTATGGTGTTTACTCTGTAAAGACCATAAATACTAGGCAATCAAATCTGTAGCGAGATTGACTTTACGAAGTTATACTTCCCCTACAAGGCACACTGTATTAAGGTAGAACCCAGTGAAAAGGCTGCATGCATGCTTAAACCTATCAACGATAAGGCGCCAATTAAACATTGTAGAGACATAGGCACCGAGTGTTAAGTGTTTAACACATATTTTCCAGTTACTGCCATCGAAGTTGAGCACAAGTATCCAGCTCGCGATAGCAGCAATATTAAGAATACATAGTGCATTTCTAATCTACCTAGTTTAAAGTTTTTAACCCGTCTCTAAGATCGCAGTACCAGGTACCCAAGGTAACCAAGTTCACAATACGAGTAATAAAATTAAATTACTTTAAAACGTATTTACAATTGCTATGGTTTCTGCGTTCTATGGGGTTCGTTACCTGCACGAGATAATATGCTTTATATTTTCTGTGATCACATAAAGACCCGTAGAGTTTTAACTCATGTGCAACAAGGTGAGAATAATCTGACAAAGTAAAGTAATAGTTTAAATAAAGCCCCTCTAGCCAAGTGGCATTTCTGCAAAAGTTAACGCTGATCGAATCGCTCAAATGTATGGAAGTGACAAATCCAAGTCACGAGACTTATAAGAATACAATGTTATTTTAGTACATTTCATTGTATTCAAGCGTTTTATCTATAACTAGCTGTCCCGCGCGACTTTGTCCGCGTGTTTTAGTTTCAATGGTTTTTCATTTTCGCAACATTTTTCATTTATTCTCTGCTCCTTTTAGTCGCAGCGTAAGCTGTGGTTATATAGCTTATAACCTTCCTCAATAAATGGGCTAACCAACACTGAAATAATTTTTGAAATTGGACCAGTAGTTCCTAAAATTAGCGCGTTCAAACAAACAAACAAACAAACTCTTCAGCTTTATATATTAGTAATATAGATATATAGATATCGTTAACTCTTGTAAAAACGTCATTTGACTACAGGGGAAGATTAACGCCAAAAAAGGAGACCATGACTGGATTATAATCTGGCGTTGGGCAACAATAGCAATTCATTACATGTAATTAATGAATAAAAATCACCCACAAGGACATTCCTCAGAAGGAATTCCTAACGTCAACGTTTTAATAAAAAGACTAAGTACCCTTAATTACCTAAATAGCTGCGCTTAAATGTATTCTAACAATTTATATTTCGCGAGCGACCATTTATAAAAGTTAATGGTCGCAAACTGTTATATAATCTCGGCATACACCACAACGGTTACCCGCGTTAATAATTAAACACGTTAAGTATGGGCTGTAGTTTACTTTTAAATGGTTTATAGCATCCTAAAGAAAATTTCGAAAGAAAAGTATGGAGGTAGGTATCCATTGTGTTTTATTTTCAGCGTGAATCTTTTTATATTATAACCAGCTGTCCCCCGCGACTTAGTCCGTTTGTTTTAGTTTTAATGGGTTTTCATTTATGCTTCGTTCCTTTTGGTTGAAGCGTAATGTTATATAGCTTATAGCCTTTCTTAATAAATGGGCTATCCAAAACTGAAAGAATTTTTCAAATCGGACCAGTAGTTTCTGAGATTAGCGCGTTCAAACAAAGAAACAAACTCTTCAGCTTTATATATTAAGTATAGATAATAATAATCGTTTATTGCCAGAATAAGGTTTTACATAGATTTTCTTAAATTTAAATTAAATCTTAGGCATATATAAAACAGTACAGTTACTTATTTATCCCACAGTAGGCAAGGCCTGTCTCGAGGAGACCTTGGATCTTGCCTTTATGTGAATAATCTAAGTCTATGTGATACATATCTTCACTACGTTAGTTTAAAACGATTTACTCTAAACATCGTGGGATGTGTTTTTGTTGTTCTCTTTTAAGATAAAAGCCTTGACTACAAGAAAACATTTAACTAATCCGTAAATCTCAGACTTTCTTGGAAAACTATTAATGTACATAAGTTGAATTAGAATGTACTCTACAACATGAGATCAACGTCATTCTTGAAGTAGGTAAGTATAACATCTTTACATTAATCGATTTAAGCCGTTTATCGAGAACTCGATTAAAGAAATTAATGAATAGATTAACCACATAATACCGCACAATTTTTGCAATACACTTTTGGTACATTGCGAATGTAAACGAAACTATTTTACTGCACGTATAAAACAAATTCTTTGGAGATTCTCGTTCTTCTTATTAAACATTTTATGTACTGCAGTAATGCAACAGCAGTATAAACATGCACGTACTGAGTTTCCGTTGGTCACTGAAAAATGTAGTTTATTTCAAGTTCTTTGAAGTATTTTGAAGATAGAGTTTGTGAAACCTCGCAGTCAAGAGAAAATTGGAAAATATTACTGAAAACGTTGGAATTGGAATGTTTTAAAGATACGTTTCTTCGATCTTTTATTTGCAATTGACTGTTTAAAGTAGATATTTAATGTTCATTCAAATAAAGTTAATGCTGTGAATATTATTTTTTTGTAAATAGTTTTTACTTTAAAGGAAGAAAAGGTTGTGACATCAACTGAAGTTATTATTTAAATTGAAATAACATTCTTTTTTATTCTTATTTTCTTTTGTAGATAATGTGTTTTAGAAACGCGCCATACCAATTACTTACTATAGGATTTCGTTAATGATGCTATTAAAGAGTTCGTTCTCGTTCAAAAACTTTTTGCAGTAATCTTTTTTTTTTTCTACTTAGGTATATCCGCTGCAGTACTAAATAAGCGCAATTGACTGTGTTACTTATAAATACTTAATGGTTTGTGTAACAGCAACTGTATTGCAAGGTAATAAGGTCGATTTTGATGTGAAGTTTAAATCGAGGTTGATGTACACCGTTATCTATACAACACTGAAAAAAAAAGATTTATTATAGCGCTGATAAAATATCTTGGTGCTTGTAGAGTTCAAGTATGTTAAATAATTTGTGAATAGCATCAATGCTAGTAATTACAATTGAATGTTTATTGCTAGATATTGTGATTCGATATTTCGGAGAATATTCACATGTCAGGATGGCCGAGCGGTCTAAGGCGCTGCGTTCAGGTCGCAGTCCACTTCTGTGGGCGTGGGTTCGAATCCCACTTCTGACAAATTATCTTTTTGGATTTATTTAGGTAAAATCATTATTTTATAATGTACAATTTTTGTAGATAATTCCTGGATACAAGATGTTCTTTTTTTCGTTTTATGTGACATTACATATAACTAGCAATTTCAGATCATTAGTGGAGTCAATGAATACATAAAACAGGCAATCTTCGGAAGTCCTCAAGAACAGCTCCGATTTTGATGTTTTTTATTTTTAAAATTTTGTTTTTTTATATTATTTGAAATCAGAAACCTCTTAGAGCGGGGACGGAACTATTTATATTGTTTAAACAATATCAACGATATTTATGCACAAAAAAAAATCTACTATACAATATCCATTAAAAACTTGTAAATATATTAATGAATGTTATAAACAATTATCTATAAGTAATGACATGGAATTAATTTGTAGACCAAAAAATATTTTTTTTATTGACCATAGAAAATTCATTATTTTATATACAAAAAAAGTACATTTAATTTTCATTCTCATTTTGCGTTTCGGAGACTTCTTCATCTTCTTCAAGTGGTGGGTGGTTACTGCAGCATACATTGTTAGAATACAACCATAAAATTTTCAGCTGCTACATGTAATTTTTGATTATCATTAAAAACTTTAATAAAACTATTTTTTCCTTTGTTATAGAAAGCGGATGTGGTATCACATCCAGTGAATGCATGAATAAAAAACAGATAGGTTTTTTTAATATTTGGATTTTTTTTATTTTAATATTAAATTATTGTTAAAAACTTTTTTGTAACAACTATTTGTTACAATAAGATTATTATATGGAGATTATTTTACAAAAAAATAGAAACCAAACTGATTTTTTTATATAAATATCGTTGATATTGTTTAAACAATATAAATAGTTCCGTCCCCGCTCTAAGAGGTTTCTGATTTTAAATAATATAAAAAAACAAAATTAAAAATAAAAAAATCATCGAAATCGGAGCTGTTCTTGAGGACTTCCGAGGCAAAGGCTTCATTGACTCCACTACATTGTCAGGATTTTTTTTGCAATTTACTTGTACTTTTTCAGATAAGGTACATAATAGACAAGCTAATGGACCTGCGTCAAGAATCAAAGAAGAAGTTAGCTGACAACCCTGAGCTGACGATTGGTGACGTCACAAGCGTCAACCTTACTATGCTCTCGGTAAGTTTACAAAAAATATATTCGATTTTCCGGAATGCATAGAACACGAATTACAGGATAGGGGTCACCACACCAACTGCGCGACGTACTGCGGGGTACTGCGGGCCTAGTACTTGCAAGGGTCAAACATTTGTGTTATTCACAAATGTGGTTGTATCCCAGTTTGGGTGTTTATTTTATGTAATTAGAATGTTTGTGAAACCCTCGCACCACAGGGATAATTCACTAGGCCGGAAGT
The DNA here is from genome assembly GCA_932294365.1 of Diachrysia chrysitis. Lineage (NCBI taxonomy): Eukaryota > Metazoa > Arthropoda > Insecta > Lepidoptera > Noctuidae > Diachrysia > Diachrysia chrysitis. The sequence goes on along the minus strand of OW028651.1, from coordinate 11,921,157 downwards.
CGTTTTGAAAACATCTAGTTTTATGTTTCTAAGTTCATTAAGGCCTGAAACATGCGATGAGATTCGACCTTTATTACATGGACATGTATTTATAAATAAGATGTTGTTGTTATTTTCCCTTCAGTTAATAGAAGTCATGTTTTTGAGTCAATTATAATTACCTTGTACCCACAAGAAAGGGCCTTTCTTTTGCTGGCTAGGTGTTTTTGAAAAACATCCTTTAAACTACTGGTAGGTTGTATTTATGTTTTTCAAAAACACCTACCCATACTACGTACGTACTTAAAGAACCTAACTTTGCACCTTCATTCGTCAGCCACACTCGCCTCAATTATTCAACACGCTGTATTATTCACAGGGTGGTATCCAAAGCAATGTGATCCCGGAGAAGTTGACCGCCAGTTTCGACATACGCATCGCTTTGACTGTCAACCTCAAAGAGTTTGAGAGCATGGTAATGTTATTTGTTTTTTTTTAGTTTAAAATATGGGACACTGAAACTTTTGTCAGTGTACTGTATAAAGGAGAATTAACGCCCACCAAAATATTCACCCAGGTATATATTATTTGTTTGATGTCGCTATCCGCCGCAGTAATTGTTGTTTGAAATAATTATTTTTATAATATTAATTTATAAAAATAATTGCGGATTTTTATATTTCTTCGCGAACGGCGGATTTTTTTATTTCTTTAAATTATTAAAGTTTTTGTGCATATGAAATGTATGTCTAACATACAGTTATCATGGGTTTAATAAACGTAGACATGAAAAATGCATAAAATCCAGAGTATCCAATCTACCAATATCTACAAAGTCCAATGAAGCAAGCTTGTGCGCAGAATAACTACGGTAGACCTCTTAAACATATAATAATCATAACAACTGCGTTAGTTCTTTCTGTAAAGAAAGAAGAAAACTCTTTACAAGACTTGAATAATCACTTTCTGTGACTTTATTCAGACAAACACTCATACCAAGACAATTCAGAAATTCTATTCAGGTTACTACGCTTTTAATATTTTTGTTTAAACGAACTAAACAAAGTATAGTTAGCTTTTTATAGTGTCATCATTATTATTTGCCGTGAACAAGTTTGACCTAGTTGTTTTAATGAAAACTTCAAGTCTGCGGGATTTCCTTCGTGAATTTATAAAGACTATATTTATTAGTTTTTATAACAATAGTGGTTAAGCGAACTATTTTATTTAGGTAACTACTTTTTGATATTATGAATACCACACAAGATTTAAGGACTACAAAAGACTATGTACTCGTAAATTCTGCGCTAGCGGATCCATTTCCCATAACTACTAAAAGTAGCTAACGTAACGTAGTACAGGTTAGGATAGCCAACAATCTTTATGTCGTAATTTATGTTACCAATAATGGCCAATATTGGTAACATACATTTGATCTACGAATATGGAAGTTTTAAATCTTTTTTCTCTTTAGATAAGACGTTGGTGTGTGGAAGCCGGGAATGGTGTGACATTTGAGTTTGAACAGAAGGATCCGTACGTCCCGCCGACCAAACTGGATGATACGAACCCTTACTGGCTCGCATTTAAAGGTGCTGCTGATCAACTGTAAGTAATTAAACCTACAATTGTACTATACATTATAATACCTACATCTCTGATGTCCTTCTTACCTTAGCTTTTGGTCGCATATAAAAAAGGAGGTTTTAATAAGCATTCTATTGCGATGCCGAAATTGAAAAAAAAAATTGTTACGTTCTTAGTACGTGGTTAACTTGGAACGAAATAAATTTAGTGTGTAACTACATAGATTATGATTAAGCATTCATGAAGCATGATAAGCAAATATACCGATCTATAAAATAACGTTTAATCAATTTAAATATATTAAACATTTTCGTGCAACCAAACTAAAACAGTCGTGCAAAAATCTTAACGAATGAATAATAAAACCAAAATGCACAATCAATTATTTAACACAATTTAAGCGGTGCTCAATTCATTCCAACTAATTAGTTTAAATTCCAGAATAACAGAGTTCCAATTCATTGCGCATTAACGAGGCCACGATTTTCCTGAGGTGACGTAACACCAAATACTTGCCGACTTCGCTTTAAGTGTACTACTCCACTTACTCGATAATTCATGCTTATTTAGGATAGGATGAAGGATATATTATGTATGTATAATAGAGACGGTGAATAATCAGAAACAGGTTAATATCAATAGCACCATATAAGGAAGATGTGACTTACGCCAGAGAGAATAGTCGGGAAAATATGGCAATAGACCTTCCTTTTATGTTGACCTAGTAAAACGACTCGCTTTCCCCCTTTTACAAAAGCCTAATATTATTCGCCGACCCAATGGACAAATGCGGTGAAGGAGGCTTATGGAACGACCTTCCAAACCTCTGTCCGGATGGCTGAGGATCGTTCCAAGTGGAGAGCCATGATACAGCGTAACGACCTCATGTGATCACGACCCTCCCTCATGAGGACGCAAGAAAGATGAAGAATACTATTCATAATATAAGACGTTTGCATGACGACTTGAAGTATAAGCTTAAAATCCTTAATTACGTTGTTGTCGCATATTTTAAGAAAATTGTTTTATTTTTTTAATTTTGTATGTACCCAACATATTACCTTTTTTTAAAAGAGTAACCTATGGAGATTTTTTGCCGGTTCTTCTCCATAGGAGTGACATTTTGGAACCGCGCAACTAGAGTCACGTTTTGAAAGTGCCTAAAAAGGCCTACTCGAAATAAAAATATTTTGATTTTGAATTAATTTTCAGCAAAATAAAGTTGAAAAGCTGCACATTCACGGGTGGTACCGACAGCCGTTATCTTCGAGAGCTGGGCATCCCTGCTATAGGCTTCTCTCCTATGTCTCGCACCACGCCCGCTCTGCATGAGCACGATGAGAGGATCAAAGCGGAATCCTTCTTGCAAGGCATTGGACTCTATGAGACTATTATACCAGCTGTGGCAAATGTTTGAAATTTGAATTCAATTTCATTACTTTTTCCACCAATAATAATATAAAAATAATAATATAATAATAATATAAAAAAAAACTATGTAACTAAATAAAAAGTAGAAGTCTTATTCACTATTTATTATAAATCCAAATTGTATATTGAAACTGGATAAATAATAATGTAATAAAAATTACAAAATTCCTTTTTTTTATTGTACTTTCCACCCAATTTCATTATTTTTATTGAGGAACCCAAAACAATGCAATATTAAAACGTACACAACTTGTACTACTATTTAAAAACCCTTTAGCTGTTAAATCACAATAAATTGTCTTAGGTTTTTACCTACATATTTACTGGGCATTAACATTGAACAAAGTTGGTAGTACAAAATATGTCACTGGCATCTGGTCACAAACTAGAGTAAATAATGAAATGTAGTGTATTTAAAGTAACACCTTTGCTTTATTTTCTACAAAATGCACAGCCATTGATGTTGACTCTATCACAGACCTATGTACTACATACAAAGGCATTAAAAATGTATATGTAATTGTGTACTGAAACTCGACCATGCTCTCCGGTAGTAATCATATCTTCTGCTATCGTTTAACTTTTATATTCTTCACATGAAACCTTAATAAACTTTTAACAGCTTCCATATTTGATTTTATTATTCCCAATTAATATACCTACGTAATTCAAGCAATCGCTATGATACTGGGAAATGTATTTAATTTTCGAATTAAAATATATAACAGTAGTTTAATAAAATATCGTAGGTACGTATAGAATGAAATCCGCATGTGCTTGATTCACGAATTTTTTCACCGTGAATTTCCTCATTCTTTACTTATTAAATCAGTTACTCTTATCAGAATCCACATAAATTATTAAGAACATAATAGGTCTGTGGCAAAGATATTTTCTACACACATAGTAAGCCTCTTTTGTCATTGTTGATGTCAAAAAATAATATGGTGGATTTTGCGCGGTATAAAGACGCCATATTGACAATATTTCATGTGTACCAACATGACAGAGTGTGAGCAAAGACCAAAATAACGTTCCAATTTTGAAAGAGTATGTGATAAAGTACTTTTATATTTAGCCATTTACAATGTAACTTTGTTTTTTTTTCTTAGAATCGAATAGGCGAAATTACTTTTGTTTTCGTGTCATTTGGCCTAATGTTATCTGGAATTAAGTCTATTTAGGATATAGTAAGTGGGCCCATAAAAAGCAATATGTCTACGTGAGCCATTAGTGACTGGCTATAAACTAGTGTAATTTGCAGACCTGTTGCTTTTTCTATATTTTCCTAATAGGTCATAAAACAGGCTTTGGGATAAGTAATGTTGCGAGTGTTTACCGATACTTATCGGAAAACCGTTAAGAAGTTATAGATCTTGGATATTTAGTGGTTAAGGAGTAGCAGTTAGCATTTAAAGGGCATTCGATGGGTTTTTTGATAATAGTGTTAGTATTTTTTATCACTAAGTGGATATAAATTAGTTACACAATCACAGCTAAGAACGAATAAACTAGACAATTAAAAACGGGTTAGCAAATCTTCTTTTTGAAGTATTTATGTGTGTCTACAAGCTACTGATTAATCACATATTTTTAACTACATCAAGTGTTATAAACTAAAATAAATCAAGAATGTGTATTCATAAAAAACGAACGGCCGACTGAGGAATCTAGAATTTCAAACAGTCATAGCGACCTTGAAAGTTTACATTATGACGATTCAATCGACTGTAAGTATTTAAGCTGCCGCACAAATAAAATTTAACGAACGCCCAAAATAGCTTTTAATATAAAAAAATGCTAGCCCTACGATAAATACCAGAGAAAATTGCAAATAATAGATGTTTTAAATATGCATATTTATTCGATCACTATTTTCTTAAATCCCTGAGTCAGTTCGTTCGACGCATCGCATAACGCAATGAATAAGTAAACATTCGTTATTCTCGTTGGCGCCCACCGTGGGGCATAAGTACATGCCCGCGATTGCTTACGCATTGCGTAAATAAGGAAACTTTTAGTTTAACGAATTTGTATGTTTGTTTGCGGCATTGATACCGGATTGCCCTTACAAGCCTGTGCCTGGCACCGCTTCCGTTATACGATTACGAGTACGCAGCCTTCAAACGTTCATTTGAATCAATTAACGAGTATTGCTCGATTACCCGCAAGAAAACAGGATTATTTCCCGTGTATATTAATAAAATAAAATGTCAAAATAACCAAAACGAAAACATTTTAATTATTTACATTATCATTATCTACTGAACTACAAAACAAAATATAAACGCGAAAATATAGAAACATTTTTAAAGTTACTCATAAAAATAAGAATAATACCTTTCAATGTTTTATTAATTACATATAACAGGTATATCCAAACATTTTGAAGTTGTTCTTCTGTAGGTAACATTATGATGTAAAAGTATTTCTCGTATCAGTATATCTTAATCATAATTCCCAAATAATAATGGTTATCCAGTATTACATGTTATAGCACATTATATCTACCTAAATCCAAAGTATTACGCCCACAGCAGTTAATAAATATCTTAGATAATCGTGAACAAACAACAAAGATAATTATAATGAGCCCTATCTTGTGACTCCACCCAGCTGTAGTACGAATTATTTATAAGGGCTATCAGTTTCTCTCCTTTATTATATTAGTAACACAGCTATTCCCTGCAGGGCTCGGTAAAAGTATAAAATAGGTATTTATATACCAAGTTTTATTAGAACAGCTTGTAAATTATTTAAACTACTAAGTACATTGTGGCTCAAATAAGTTAGTAGAGATATTTTGCAGCTAAACAAAATTCAGATAGGTACATTAACTACAACAAGCAGTCTCCTAGACTAGGTTAAAACGAAGATAAAAGAAAACTACATCGCCTATTGTGTAGACGCGGTTATAAGTATATAGACATTCATTGTTTTCTTGGTAGGTACACTTAAAACTTTTTTTGTAACCCAAAAAAACTTCTGGTAATTACAATAAATTAGTCTCAGTGTACTACGTAATTAATTTAAAGCAGGATTAACACATCTAAAGTAACTTAAGTACCCTACTTGAAATTCTGTCTTCTAAACAAGATGGCCTTTCTACATAAGGCTAAAAGACTGAACTAGAGCAAAAGCTTTATTGAAATCCATGCACAGACTATAAATTATTCCTGCCAAAGGTGCCGTTAAAAAGAGCTAAATCATTTTTATCGCATAAAAACGGTGTTAACCTAACTGTTTGGTTTCCAACCTTTATAGATAGAACAAATAATTTGCTTTTAAAATTATATTCGTGTCAACATCGCCTAATGAATAGAACATGCAACATGATCGTTGCGAAAAAATTGAATTTCGAATGCCGTCAGTGAATGACGTCAGTCCTGACTTAAAACATAGTTAAGTGATTTTTTTTAATGTTGCTTAGACTTAGATATCTACAGTGTTTTTTCTTGCCCGCCTTCAGTAAAAGTCGAATAATATATATATACTTTTTTTTCTTTTTTTTTTTCTTTTTTAAAAAAGGTTGCTAGCAATGTGGGTAGAATTCACATTACTAGCAATCTTGTTAACCCCTCCAACTAAGCTAAATATGCTTGTATCTGGAGTGGGTTCACGTCAATAGTGTAATGGGTGGGGATCGAACCTGCGACCTCTCGATAACAAGGCGGTCACCCTGACCATTAGGCTATTGCCGCTTTGATTGATATTAAACTATCGATTTGAAAATACTAATATTTACTCTTGGATCCTTTAATTCAAACATCCAATCCTTTCATGGATGTGATATTACTTATAAGATATACTTTCACTGGTCTGTGGTTATAACCGTTATCTACAAACTACTGTAAAAGATTTTCCTTTTAGCTATATCTTTACGGCTATATTTCTAAAAGAGGGTAGAATTATCTGTACCGCGTAGACTTTGTTTTTTTTTTAGTTAAACCTTTAAATATTTTACAACATAGGTTCAAAATGGGGTCATTAAAAACTTGATAGGAATGTGGAACATTATTTTTATTTTGTAAAAAGTCTTTAATGTCTTTTTAATTTTGTTTGCCTATTAAGTTACCTAGCTGCATGACAGTACTAACACGTTTTACATTTTGTGAGGGATATGCGCCAGCAGTGGGTTATACAGGGCTGAAGATGGTGACGATAATGATGCAAACATTTTATATTAAATAAATTAATGCGTCAATCATCGTCTGCACAAAATATACTCATACTAGCTGTTTTCCGCGGCTCCACCCGCGTGGATGTCGGTTATCGCGGCAAACAGTAGCCTACGGTTATCTCAGGCTCTAGACTGTCTGTGTACCAAATTGGCGTAAAAGCGCGACAGACAGGCAAATAAACAGACAGACAGAGTTACTTTCGCATTTATGATATTAGTATGATTATTATCTTAGGTCGACTTCACAGCAGTACGGCCGCTCATACAGCTGAAGCGGTTACACAGTATGCAAAGTAATGGTCTGCGCAGACGGTCGAACAGTCCTTAACGTTGCATTGCGTGGCGTTACAAAAAGCTTGCGGGCCCAACGCCGATTGCTTTTTGTTTTGTCGACCTTCTTTAATCTGGTTCGTGTGTTTACTATGAAGTCGGAGTCAGAGAGACACAGAGGTAAGAGAGACACAAGTCAGTCTGAATTATTAGGCGCCTTTATTATTTTAGCATTAAGGTTTAATTTCAGTATTAACTTTTACCATAACTTGTTCTCCATAATAAAATATCTAATGGGTAATAAATAGGATAAATTTAGATATTATGATAATACGTCGAGTCTGTGTCTACGGTACCTACATAAAATAAGGCTCAGTTAGATCCCTTTATATCCCCGATAAGACCAGGTCTTACTATTCTGAACAGATATGAAGAGACATATAATAGCATGTGAAATATATTCAAATGTAGGTAGGTATTATAAAATATGAATATAATAATATAATTTACGTTAATACAATTTTAGAGTGTTAAATTCTAAACAAAGCATAGGAGTTTCTCGCATCTCCGCCCGCATTTTAACAGCCACGAAAGTAAGTAGACTATGTCCTATAATTTTTTTAAGGGTCTGTCAAAGCCAAATACCGATCGATGTTGAAATTCATTATAGTTTTCAGATTAATATCATAATATGGTAAAACCCGTGAATACAGTAATGTTATATTATATTCTTTAATTATAAATATTCCTCGGTATTCAAATCTCACATAAGCTGGCCTGCAATGTACCGCAAAACAATTTATTAATTAAATTGGTCCCTGAATGACAATAATCTGGAAAAAGCCATCTGCGATCCGATACCCGGGCCGTTCGACAATTTTTATTGATGATATCTACACACATTTACCGCAGGTACGTAGGTACCTACGACAGGTTGAAAACAACAATTCCTTACTACTACATATTTTATTAAAAAACAATTTTTTCAAACTCATTAAAATAAAATTGACGGGTATTTTTACTCAATGGCATGAGATAAAAGTATTACACAATTCACCCTAGAAACGCCGTAGCTACCTATCTGCCAAATTATGAATAAAACTATATGCTAAACTCCAAACTGTAACATTCTCCAAGCTATAAAATTAGCTAACGCCTTTAATGCAAGCTGTAATTTGTGAAACTTTAAACTGTTGATGTGACAACGTAAACCTCATGACCACGCAACGCAACTTCGTAAAGAACTTCAACCTTAAAAAGTTTCCCTATCGCACTTGAGGAAGTTTAAATCTTCCTTTTTATGGCAACACTAGAAAGTATAAATTACAAAAAGTTACAGAACTAAGTAGGATTGAGTGAGGGCAGTTAAGACTGAATAAAGTAATTTACATAAAATTCTGAGCAGCTTCCAACTTGCACTTAAACTGACTTCTACTTAATTTAATAATGCTTTTGTTCTCATTCTTATGTCATGGTAAAAGGATTAGTTTAGAGAAAAAATAAGTAAACTTTAGAGTGCGCATTTCGAGTATGAACTGTAGGCACTAGTATGAACAAAAATACCGTAAAATCGTAAAATTTGTGTCAAAACAGAGCGCGCCCTTTTATTAACACCATCTCAAAATCTAATATTACTCTAATAATATCGGAATCATTGATATTTTTGCATAAACGTCTGTTGTCAATCATTGAACGAATCAGTGAACGAGCGTAGTACTGAAAGCAAAATTGGCTTACGCTCGTCGCCCATTATATGACCAGATTGCAAGTATCATATTTATTATTGTATTGTCACCAGACAAACATAAATCAATCAATCAATGGGATGTCAAAAAGTGGTTCCAATTAAGATAGCAATATAAACATACATACATACATTGCAAGTTTGCAAAAAGATGTGCTCTTTTCACATAAAGGTCTAAATTGTAATTATAATAAAACCATGATTACCTACACAATAAAAAAATCAGAAAGGTTTGATAAATATTCGCCCTTTGTTTAACCGTCCACACAGAGGACAAAATAAATAAATAAATAATAAATAAATAAATAAATGTGGACAACATCACATACATTGCTCTGAACCCAAAGTAAGTAGCTAAAGCACTTGTGTTATGGAATTCAGAGACAACGAAGGTACCACAAACACCCAGACCCGAGACAATGTAGACAAGTTGTTTTTCTACATTGACCCGGCCGGGGATCGAACCCGGGACCTCAGAGCTGGCGACACCTTGAAACCGGTGTGTACGCCACTCGACCACGGAGGTCGTCAAATAAGCCACACAAATCAGATGACTTGCATGTAGTCACTGGCATGTAACAAGATTTATGAGTATAAAACTCTTCCACATCATTTGCTAAATTGTATAAGCATGTTTCATGCAAAACACTAGTCTAGGCTTTATATTTTAATTTCAAGGTAAACACTACGATTACATTTTCATCCAACATTTATTTTTTTGTGACATTTTTTGTGGACTAATTATTCAAATAAGTAAAATACTCGCAGTCCAATACCTCTATGACTTTCGTATAAGATATTAGCCCCGGTTTCTAAAAGGCTGAATAATTTAATCTTTTGAAAAATCAACGACTGTGATTTTTTGAACAAAAGACTAACAGCCAATCGCAATGCTTACCGTAAAGTTTCAAGTTCAAAGGTCATAAGATTAACCAATTTTTGTGTTACCAGCCTAACAAAAAACGGGAGTGAGAAAATATTACTTTTCAAATCAGCGGTGATTGCAATGGAAGTAAAAGGTTGAATAAATTGTTAGTTAAAACCCTATACCCTAGCCCTCACTCTATCAGTATATCATAAGGTTGCCTGAAAGCGCCACAAAACTTTTTCATAGCATTAGCAATCAAACTTCATTTATGTTAGTACACCAAAGAATTTTGTTCTACTGATTCGTGTTTAAAAGCTGTAAAAAGTTAAATCAACTACGTTTTGCAAAATAAACTCTCATGTACAAGCAACTTTTAGAATTTCAAATACTTTTCTTGGCAATTGCCAAAGTACACTTTTATACATTGACTTAGGTAGGTAAGTTAGGTCGTGCAATATTTTTATACGCATTAAGTTTGAGGCAATTGAGTTTGAAATTTAAAATTAGCCCTTGCAACCAAGTTGAATATTTGCTTTGGCAATAGCGCTGAATAATATAAACGTATATTCGTTTGTTTAAAAATATAATGAGCCCATAAATACTCTGTGCTCAATTTAAAAAGCTTGTGTGAGTCACCAAAGGTTATTTCAGAACGAGTTGGAAACAAAAATCTTTTAAAGCGTAATACCCACAAGTACTTTTACCGTAAATTTAACAGTAATACACTGCAGCTAAACGTCAAGATTTAAACATTGTAGCCAACAAAATAAGAGTCACTAAGTTAAATTGATACGCGTGTATACTCTAACTTTTTACAACTTTAATCTCGTTAAGTTGGCAACATAAAATCTTTGCTCTACGCCTCAAGGAACCAATAGCGAGGCGTTATTTAGTTTTTATTTTTATTCATCCGGTTGAAAATGAATGAATAAATGTTTATGAGTCGGCGTGAATAGTGCCTAAATTATTCATGAGTGGTGCTTGCTTTTTGTATGTGTTTATATCTACGTGTTCCATAACTGTTGAGTTATGGTAATATTGTAAGCTCCCGTTTTTTAAAATTGAATTTGCTTTCATTGCTACCGTACCCTACAACTTTTGGGCTTAGAGACCTTTCTAAACTATGCCTACTACACGAACACCCGTTTTAAAGTCAACGAGTTTCCAAGACATCTAATGTTGAAGATGATCTGCCCCCCTAAATAAGTGGCATTTCGACATGCGTTAACGATGATAGAAATCGCTTAAATGACATTAAATGTATAGATATGACATTTCGTTTCAATAAGTCACGTGACTTGGACTTGTCACTTCCATACATTTGAACGTTTCGATCAGCGTTATCGTTGTCGAAGTGTCACTTGTCTAGGGGAGCTGATCTTCACAACCCACTTACTGGTTAATTTGGCACAAAGATAATTATCCTTTTTGAAATAAGAAATATTAAAGTATACAGTCCTTTGTAAGTAACATTAATTCGCTGTCAAGTGGACTGTACCAGCTGAGTGAATTTACAAGAATACGCGCTCTTGAGCAGAGAGCACTTTCCTTTATGCCCTTAGATCGTGATTTGATATTCCAAGGTCTAAAAACTAAGCAGAATATCGTATTATCAGCTGTGGTTATATAGATGTACATATGCTACGCTCCGATATGCTTCAAACCCGCTGCGGTTTTCTCTTTGATGTCAAAAGCACTTGAAACAGTGCCATAATGAACTGCATACTAATTTGCAAACTATGAAAGTTTGTAAAAACTGAAAACCACACCTAGCTGTAGATGGTTATACGTATTCTTGAGATAAAGCGTATTTGTTTTGTTGGAGTGTAAGAGAAAATGCCTTATATTTAAAAGATGAATTTCCTGAAACTTCACTATGTCCCATTATTTCTTCTCTTGAGTATGAGAGTAATGTTATTCTGTAAATAAATTTTTATTTACTTCAAATAAACTTAACTATATACTTATACATACACAAAAGGAATAATAAAATAAACTAATCTAAATAAACATAAACCTAAAATATGGCATCAAAAAATTCGATAAGGCTGGCGGCATTGCCACGTTGTATGGCAATACTTATCCTCTGTCCAAGGAAAAAGCCAGCCCTTGGGTCGCGCGAAGTGGCAACGAGGCGTTTGGCTAGATCTTTAAAAAGCCTTTGCGGACTCGGTCGGACCCCATGTTATTTAGTAACAGAAATTGATGTTAGTTTTTATCTGATTAATTACCAGCTACCAGCTTAGCTCATGATTAGGGACTCCTATTGAGTCTGAAACTAGTCGGGCGATCCCGAGAATATACGTGAGTAAACCGTTTTGTTTTAAATAATGATTAATTACTACGCTCGTAGATGTTGAACCATCTTTTTACTTTAATTTTTATATGGAATGATCCACGGTTCAGTTTTTATCAAGCAACATACAAAGTATCTTTGGGTTTCCGCAAGCATTTATGGATGTCATTTCGACATGTTTGTAATTTATGAGGGATGTAAAACGAATGTGATTTAATATGATTGGGACACGCAGGATGTAACAAAACTGAACGTTATATAAGAACGCTCCAAAATTAATCCGGCTCCAGAATTATGGAAATAATCTCAATAATTTAATTATAGTTGCAGCCCAAACTCGTAGTTAGTAATTTGTTGTAATTACTTTTACCAATTTCTCAACTTTACTGCCTCGGCACAAAAAAAAAACACAATTGAACAAATAATCAAAGAAGAATGGTCCATCCCATCTAAGGTCGTTATATGAATAGAGAGTGAGTGAAAATCAGTTGAATGAAAAGAATCGAACTTTTTGCGCCAACCTTTTTATGAATGTAGGACAAGAGCATGAAAAAAATCGTGACCTAAAAATCTACGAAACAATTGAAGTCTAAAAATCCTCATCTATCGAAAAAAAAATGTGAAAGGTCAGTTTCTAAAATGTTTGTTGTATGTATATGAGGTGATAACATGGTACAACAACATATAGTATATATGCATACTTCCCTGTAGGCATCACGTAGGTATCTGTATAAATTAGCATATTCCGTACTAGCTTCCCGTGGCGATCGCAGTGGTTCAGTGATTTATGTTCCCAAGGGCTAGTCGAGTGCAAGTTCTTAGTCATAAATAGTTCTTCCGCTAGTGATTTAGAAAAAAAATGATCATTTAAGTTAACTTTAAAAAATATTTAAGATAGATAGAAATCTAATAACTTCTAAAATTGACACTGACAGCGACATTATTTAATAGCAGTACAGTTCACTTTGGAAATCATTTTAAACTGACAATACGATAAATTATTCGCCCGACAATGTCTAACTTAAAACAATAACCCTCTTTTTATGCTTCACCGCAGTCGGGTAATACAGGAGCGAATATTTATCGCATAATTTTTATCAAGAACAATATCATTTAACAAGTTTAATAAATGTCAGCATCGTGAAATAGGTGAGAGAATATTAGACATATTTACAAACACCTGAGACTGTCCACAGACATATTATATGAAGAGTTTTAGAATTACGTTAAATTTATACGTTGTTGTAGTCGGTAGTGTACCTTCTCTATAAATGGTGTAGGTATTTGTGTTGTTTATTCTTCAATCCTTAACGGAACGATGATAGAAGTCGCTTAAATGGCATTCAATGTATGGAAATTACTTTTTATTTGTATAAGTCACGTGACTTAGACTTGTCACTTGTCTAGAGGTTGGTGTGACACTTTTATACATTTAACTTACACGAACAACTTTCTACACAACATTGCGAATTCGATATCCGAACAAATTCGACTATCGGATGTAACTGTTTGGTTGACACATATTTGTTTTGAGTCTCTCACAAGGAATATACGATGTGCAAGTGTAAGTACTAGCGGCTGCGGCTACAATTATACAGTCACCATCCAGTGTTTTTTTCTCGAGCACGTACAATGTTCCAAATCAACCCACTAGAAGTAGTAGGTACTCGTAACACTTGAGTGACTGATAGTGCTTTTTTCGGAAGATCGATAATAAGTTTAGTAATAGATATTAAATTCTTCATTGTTCCACAAGAATATCAGGATTTATGAACACTGTTATTTTTTTATCACACATATTTTCCTTTTCAATCAAGTAAATGTTCAATACTAGTTCTAGTGGGTAGATTTGATGAAAAATAAAAAAAAAATCCTTTCTTGTACCTAAGCACGAAGTGTGTCTGACATAACCCTCTTGTACTACACGGCCTGTTATTGCGGAAGCCGTCGGGAACTAATTGAGTAGCACCTGCAACATCCACACACATTTCCCGGGAACAACGGGAACGCAATATCGTACTAAATTATGTGTGTTCACGATTACACTATTGCTCTTTTGTTTTCGCCAGAGCGCGAAAGTAAAGAGAACGAATTATTGTATACATATTGTTACATCCCGGCCGTGCCTTGGAAAGCACGTACAACTGACGGTTCTTAAATTTCCGATAGTTATCAGAAATTACTTACCAACTCAGTATATGGGTGCTGAAGGTCACTGAGACAATCGCTGCAAGTGGAATACTGACTGTTAATTGCAGTATCTGTTGATGTGCATATATGGAAGTGTACAACACAACAGTGGGAAAACATCGAAATCACTTGCTTATAATTTAAAATTTATGTTGCAAAAATATGTATTACTTTCGATCTTATGCAATGTATGTTCATTCCAAATCAAGTATTGTTTTTAATTTTTCATGTCAAACAAAAAAATTATATAACTTTTTAATTTGTTGTTTTAATAATGTATTGGAATAATAAACTTAGGTATAGAGGTAGGTAGTATTATTTACATAATCTGTTTACCAGTAACTCAAAATATCAATCCAGGTAACTTTATTGTCAAAACGGACAGTTATTTTGGGTAAAATCAACATAAAATTTACATCGAAATATGCTTGTCGTGCTACATGTGAAATAGTGGCATTATGAATGTATGTGTGCATTTTTATTACTCAATCATGTAACAGAAACTTATTGGATTTGTATGAAATGTGTTGGCCTCTAATTTAAATGCTGTGTGCATTAATAAGCTCCACTTACACGAAAAACCTAATTCTGAAAAACAAACTGTCAATTTAAACTTGTCTTAGCATTTAATTCTGAGTTAAAAAGATAACCAGGGCTTGTGCAAGTGGGCCTAAAAACAATAACACGTTCAAGTAACCGTAGTTATAAAAATACTAGCTGTCCCCCGCGACTTTGTTCGCGTGTTTTAGTTTCAACGGTTTTTCATTTTTGCAACATTTTTCATTTTTGCTCCGCTCCTATTGGTCGTAGCGTGATGTTATATAGCCTATAGCCTTCCCCAATAAACGGACTATCCAACACAAAAAGAATTATTCAATTCGAACCAGTAGTTCCTGAGAATAGCGCGTTCAAACAAACAAACAAACAAACTCTTCAGCTTTATAATATTAGTATAGATAGTAATAAAAATTCTAGTACGTAGTAGTTCTGAATATTGGAAAATATCGCATAAAATATAATAGAGATCGACTTAAGTAGTGTGTTACCTTTCAGTTAAACATTTGTAAAGAAAACTTACTTCTATTTTCAAACCGTAGCACAGACAATGCAACTGGCCATTGTAGCTGGATAGTTCTGAATTCAAAATTCATTTACATATTTAAAAAGAAAAAATATAGCATGCATTGAACATGCAGCCTTTGTAGCAATGTAGCTATCGCGAACAAAAACGTCGCGTTGACACGTGTTGCCTAAAAACTGGAGTGAAATATAACAGTAGGCCAGTTGCTGGTCTGTGACTATTTATGAACTGTTTCTGTATCTAGAATTACATTCTACTCTTTCTAGTACGCAAAATGTGAGTTTCTTTTACCGTTTATAGTTGGAATATACTCAAAGGTAGAGACGATTGTGAAAAATGTTCAAGTCAGCAATTTCGTTATTCGTATTAATGCTTAGGTAGCAGCGGACGTGTAAAGATTTTCGGCAGAGTTCTTTGGATGTAATAAAACACGTACTATACGAATTGTGAAAAAAAAAATCCTAGATTGCTTTAAAAAACAATATAATATTTTCTGTTGTTCTGTAACAGTAAAGCCACTAGTTCTGTAGATATTTTATTGATATTGATATAGTCAATTTATGTTCATGTAACCATGATACGGGCAGTAATGGTACAGTACCATGATTGATGCCATTTATAAATAACACGTCACCGTAGCGATCGTCATTATTGAAATGTATTATGCCTTGCGTGCGATAACTATGACATGTTGTCTCTGCAAAAATACTAATATTATAAAACAAAAAAGTTGTATTAGTAAAAACCATAAATAAAGCACGTACATACATCAGGACACCTGGGTTTTTGAGACGAATTTAACGATACCTTAACTGAAATTGAAATCCATCTAGATGGTTGGAAGACACGAGGTAATAAAGAAACAAACATAGAAATAAACAAGATACGCGCGAAAAACATTACGCTTCCTTGGCAGTCGGGTAAAAAGGAAATTGGTTTGAAATTTGTGGTGATAGGCCGCTTTTTACTCAAGATATCATAAGTAAAAAAGTGCTGCTTATTGCTTACGAAATCTCTGCCAGCAGACCTGCGCCACGGCGCATAAAAGAAGAAACACATATATATTATATAAACCGTAGAAAATAGAAACACAATGTCTACGATATTTGAACTAAACATGTTTATTGAGGTGTGAGTAGTTTAAATAAGCCAAAATTATATTTGAACTCTGATCCCCAAATATTTTTAATACAAAAAAAATTGTGAGGGATGAAAAGCTAATAGCTGCCATTTACTCTACATGATAATGTAACGTCATTGTTATCGCGGTATTTAAAGCGACAGCACGCCATCTTGAAAAATGAAACGACAATCACTGATCCACAACGGTACTGCGACAGAATCAACCGATATTAAGTGCAAAACTTCTGTAATGATCTTTTCTCGAAAGGGCAACAAAACTCTACATGTTCTCGTTGATGTGGGCTGGACTTAAGACGTTATTTGGTATTTTTTCTTTAAATAGCAGTAGGTAATATAAATAATTTGCACTCTATTTTTATATCGAGTATTTTTTTACTTTGGAGTCGAATCGTGTCGAGTCATACTTTGTTATATGCAGACTCCTTTCTGCAATCACTGTTTTCTTTCTTTTATATTTGAATGAAATGTCTTCTGTTCGTTTTGTTTTTTTGTATTGTTTTTTACTGTCCTATCAACTATTGTCGCCGGTTGTTTTATTTGTATATTTTTGTATGTATAATATTTTATACCAATTATCTAATTAAATTGTTATCTTATGTACAAAAATTCCTTCTTTAATTGAATCCACGGTGACCTCGAAAAGTTAACATACTTCACCTGTTGTCACATTTACATGAGTTTAAAAGTATAAAGTTAGAGCAGTCATTCATCCATTTTTTTGTGGTGAAACTAATACTTTCAACCCACGCCGAGGGCATGGATGGCGTAGGGATATGTGGGACTTTCACCGCCTAAAAACACCCCGGTCCCCTTCTTCTGCCTAGGCTGGAGTCGTGGGATCGCTAACGCATTCTTAGCACGACTCCGGCGGACAGTCATTCGTCCTAATAAAGATCCCATACAATTTCCAAACAACGTCCTTCTTATCAGATTTTCAAGGGAGTTGTTACTCTTAAATGAATTTTAATTCTAATACAATGCTTTTGCAAAAATTCATATTAGTTTAGCGGACACGAGATTCAGATTTCTTTAAAAAAAATACTACCGTCAAAAGGAACTAACTGGAATCTAAACATCGACAGTATTTTTTAGTACTTTTTGTTGTTTGTTTGTCTACTAAATAAATAACAATTTGGCATTGGCATTATTTTAGAATTAAAATTCATTCAAGAGTAACCCCTAGATCATAAATCTGTACATCAAAATGTAATAGAATACTTATAGGCTGACGTCATTGTTAATTACCTGAAACACTTTTCTATAAGACAATGGATAGTTACCGTAAGTAATGCGGTCCATTAGAGATTAACCCAGCTTCCGGATTAGCATTCGCCGTGCGGTTTACGATTATTGAGCAGTTAAAGTGGACTATCAGGCCCGCACACACCCCTTAACTGATAACTAGCTAGATAGATAATACACCCTTCTATAATATTCTGATGACACTGGTTACCATAATATCTTGTGTGCGCGGGTATGCGTTTAGCGGGTTTAAATTATGCTAAAGGATGCACTTCGAAACTTGTTCAATTGATGGCGAGTTTTCGTGACGTGTTAATAGTTCTAAGATAATTATTATATATTATTATATTCTATTAAAATTCTAAATTTACAACAAAACCCCTTTATTGAGATTCTCAACTATGAAAATAGCTATACAAAAGAAAAATGTATGAACTTAAAAGAAAAGAATGTAGATACTTTTTAATCTTGCTAAAAGGTAGCTTCTTCTAACTAGAGTGTGCGCAAAGTTTTTTAAACGGGTTTTTACATACCTACGTATCTTATAGAACTTTTACCTAGGCAAAGAATTTCTACTCCTATATTTACCACAAACAAAAGACAAAGAGTTGCATCAGAAAAAGGAACGCATATCTATTTTGAATCACAGAATTTTACGTTTCCAAATATCAAAAATTGCTAGCACGAAAACCCGTTATTTTCAATATCCAAAGAAAACGTTCGAAAACCTATTTGATATTGAGATCGTCCGGGGTGGCGGCTTTTGCGCCAACATGACATTTCTGCGACAAATCTGCCACACACAAGCATTCGTACTATTACTGTCAGTTTCTACCATTTGAGAAATTCCGGGAGCATTGCATCCAACATTTGCTGAACAAAGGGTTTCTTCGTGTTAATCGGGGACACTTAATCACATCGTCTCGCCTGCATTTAAACCGCTTTACATAAGTCATACGTAATGTTCCTTCTCTGTGGTTTGGGATCTAATGCCAGTTTGTTACTTAAAAATAGGTCATGTATCTATACAAATATTATAAATAAATATCAAACGTATTTTTGTTTAATTTTAATTTTTTTTTTGTATTTTTTTTATATATATACAAAGGTAAGTTTAGTCGTTGTATTGTTATGTTTGAAATATTTATACCTAAGCACTTTTTGGCACGTATTGAGATTACAAACATTACAGTACAAAACGAAATTAGGCCGAAAACCTTCTGAAAGAATGTATCTATCTGAAATAAGGTACCTCTCAGACAATTGTAAACTTACAGTAAAATAATAAAGAGTTGGTTGTAACCATGATTAGTTAGTTTTAATAAAAAAATGCAGTCTGCACAGAGAATTCATAAATATTTTTCACACAACCATTATAAGTTAAAGTATAGATCATGCGCAATTTTTGCAGATCAAAAACAATCAAACCAAAAACATAACAAGGGTGTTCAAACATAAAATTCAAAGTCGCTAATTAATTTAGAACAAAGGCTGATGTTTATGAGTTTTGATTAAATATTTAGCTTGTTTCGGTTTTCCTAACAAAAGCAAGGATGGTCGGAACCGGGACGGTCGCATTGCGGGTATTTTTAGTGTTATCTGTATTAAATGTTCGCTATCTGAGTACAGTTATGTTAGTCAGTTGATCCTAACGTTCACGTCAAATCGTCCGTTAAGCGAGGCTTTTGTTATAGAGGGTGATTTAACAGACGATTAAGTTGTCATGTTAGTTCGCCTATAAACTTAGTGGTACATTATAATTGTACATAATTATATACTAGTTAGCCGTCAGCATGACATATTTAGGTAGAATCAGAATTATGAGTTCCATTTATTACTGGTATACACACGCTTGGTTTTGGTACGGGGGACTAACAGGAGAGCTATAAAAAAGTTAAGTTCGTTTTATCCATATATACCTACGCTTATCCATAAGCAGGTCGATTGATATCTACAATTATTTATTTACTATTAATTATATAAGTACCTTAAGAATATTAAACAAGATGACCAAATTTATGCTCAATCGCTTTCTACAAAGATCTTTTGTTTTTAATGGTATACTGCAGTCAGCCTGTCTGCAAAGTTTTCTTGCTTCGCCGGGCTTAAAGCACTACAAGCCGATTGCTTTGATTAAACACTATCAAACATAACAATACACGTCTTGGTAACAACCAAAACATGAATTATATTTGTACCTTGAGAATTCAATATAAGTAAGTCTCTCTAAAATATTTGTTTATTTATTCTTTATTATATCGTATAGAAGAACCTAGTAAATTCTAATAGAATACTCTCCCGAGAGAGTATTCTATTCTAAACACTAAACCCATATATTTCGCGCCATCGCCACTTTTGAGTTACGTCACAAAATTTCCGTGCTTTCAACTATTTATAGAAAAACTTCAAGGAAAATGTCTAGATTCCATTAGTATTTGATGCCTTTTGCTTTAATCGAAGAAGTACCTTAAAAGGTTTAGTTCGAATTAAGTTCATGTGGAAAGGTTTTCGTTACGGTAAAGGTGATAAGTAGTTGTTATCTTTTAATCTTGATAAAACGTAATTCACTTAACAAAGTTTTAGTAAATATTGTCAAAAATATTGAAAACAAAGGCAATAAAATAAGACTTTATGCAGCCAAAAAAAAGAAACTTAATTAGATATTTGAAAATGCGATAAATTCTACTTCAAATTCTTACTGACTTATTTTCTTTAAACGAAATACTTCAGAAACCATTTATAAAAAAAAACACTTTGCCCTATTAATATTTCCTCTTTCTATGTTTATTTCCTTGTAATATTACGCGACGCCGCAGCCATTCATTGTAGCTGCAAATGTAGCCGCAGTAATGTGCGGCAGATGGCATTATATGGGGTTAGGCGACCTCAGGGTTTCAAATATTTTTATTACGATTCCGATTTTATTTGACCGTACTTTCCTATTCCGTCAGCTCTATTATTTTAAAAGCCGCTGTTAAGTATTGATATTGGGTTGCTAATTCTATAGCATCTTTTTACCTATATTTGAAAAAATATATTATACCGCAATGAGCAAGCGTGGTGATCAATGCTCGTGCCTTCTCTACATGAGAAGAGGTCTGAGCCCAGCAATGCAACATTTATAGGCTGATATTATTATATTCTAATCCTGGTTTTGTAATATGAGAATCTTAAAATCGCAAAACTTTTTAGTTACTTTAATCTGTTACTATATCAACAATACGTTTCTTAAAAATAATTAAAGAGACACTTTAATAAAACTGAATTTTGCGGCTAAAATCAACTTTTCAGAAAATCAGGCTTTATCAAAACTAGAACACATCTTCATCTGTATGTGGAAGGGTTATATTAACATTGTAGTCGAAATGATACAGGCCGGTATCCTTATAATCACTGCGCCAAACGAGTCCTTGAACACATTTTAAAATATGACTATCATTTCTGTTTGTTCGTGACTGACAAAGGGACATTTAAATACAGTGAAACCAATTTACTTTGTTGAATTGTACATAAAATTTAATATTTGATGACCTAATTGGAGTAGGGACAGACTAGATAGTGCATACAATATTCCGCGGTTAACCACTATTTTAATTCAATTCAATTTATTTAATTATCAGATTACAAATGATCCAAATTGGTTAGTAACAACAATTTTAATGATTTGGCGAAGGACATATTTGTTTGGCGACACTTTAGCAATTAACACAAAAGAAATTAAAACAAAAGCCTCTCTGTAGATAACACTGTTTAGACGTACTAGTTGACTGGAAAACTTGTAAACCACAGCATAAGTGACTTTATGTCGCAATTAACTTAAAGTTTTTAGTAAAGCATTTGATGTCGAGATGGCCTAACCGTTCAACGAACAGATTTGGATGCACTAGGTTGCAGTTTTCAACCCACTACAGGACTTTTTCAAAGTTATATGTACTTTCTTAATAATTCTAAGACACCATCGGTAAGCATTTGGCGGTGAAGGAAAACATCGTGAGGAAACCTGGACTCCGGGAATTGTATCCTAAATCGCCAAACCCGCAAAGTGAGTGAACAATGCTCGTGCGTTCTCTACATGAGGCCTGTGCCCAGCAGTGGGATATTTATAGGCTGGTATTATATATTAGAATTTCAGTCGTATTAAGATCTTACATCAGTTTCACGGTAACTTTACATACGCTTGTAGGTAAGTCGATTATTGCCTGTCAATCAAAAGGCCAAGAGCTTTCACTGAATCAACTATTTTTGCATTCACTTTCATTCGTTTACTTTGACAAACGTGTCAAAAGGGTCGCTGATTGCCATCCAATTAGCAACTGATTGATTTTCTGTTTAGCCTTCAGAATCATCAAAGGTACCTTTGTTTAAAAGATATCTTTATTATTGGAAAGAATACTAAAAGAAAGTATACACGGTATTAATCCCTGCTAATGTCAATCATTATGTTCATGATTATCACGTCATTGTGATGATGTCGTCATGATATAATTATTTATGGTCAAGAAAGAAGTTTTTCAAAATGCTTATAGCACGCATAGTTTCACAAGTTCGGAACAATTTGTCAATGAATAAACTCAGTTGTGTCTCACCGACAACATTCAAAAATTAACTACAACCAGTACAGCCCGATGACAAAAATTAATGTTGATTGAGCTACGCTTTACAATATTTTATTTCATTTTATTAATGATACGTTACTTATAAGATAATATTATTATTCTCAAAACTTAATAAATATAAACTCATTAATGTCGTTCAATATATTGTATTTAAATAGAATATTTAATAAGAAATAATTTCATAATATACATTTAACCTTTTTACTAAAATATTTCTTTATTTTAAACTATCCAGAATATCATAACAAATCTGTTTTACAGTTAATATATGTGATATTACTGTAAATAACGGACATAAGCACCAATGACATTTCGTTATAACTCGTGATAAATTCAATTTATAGCGATTTATTTTTAAGATGTTTATATTTTGTCTATTTCTTCAGAAATTAATAAACACACCGTTAAAAATATATTTGAAAAACAACATTCAAACTTTCATAAACATTTTCGATCACTGAAAAGTTATAAAAAACTGTTGAAAACTTTATAAAGTGGTTCTTGTCCGGTTATTGATAAAAACTATTACGTTTAAAAATTAAAGCAATAATTCATCCCGCCAAAAACTTATACAAACTTTTTCCGCGCGCGCAAAGTTGCAACGGAATCTTTTTAAACAGCCACAAGTGTTAAACTCACCAGGTGGTGATTTCTTTGGTGTTTCTGGCTCGTCGTGATGGTATGGTGTTCCTCTGAGGAGTTGGAGTGCTAGTTCAGTCCCGACCTCCTCGGATCGGGGGCACGGCACGTACGCGTACTGTTTCTTGGTCGGCGCCGGCAGGGGCGCGACGCGGTGTTTGCTCCGGTCGGCCATGCGACGTCTGCCGCGCGGCTGGCTCACCGGCCGGAGTGCCGCAGCCCGCCGACCTCTTATCGATAAAGCTGCCCGTTTGCTACCGGGAAATATTAATTTAGTGCGTAAACTCCTCGAGTTTGTTCAATGATAAATCCGCGCTCCAGTTAGTGTTTGACACGCGATTCATCACGCGCTGGTTAAATACGATTATTTGTACAAATTTTCACAATTTTTAGTAAGTATAAGATTTCTAGTTCTTAATTCGCATCGATTTTTTTTTATATATAGAAAATAAAAACATTACCTAATTTATTAAACCCTATATAATTTTTTTTATAGGATTGTTATCATCTGACACTAGGGTACTTAAATAATATCTAGATAATAATATACGTTCCTTAGTTACAAAAAAAAGTCCAAAAAGAAAAAGCAGAGTCTAAATTGAACTTGGTAAGTTCCGAAAGTAAAATAAAAGTGTAACCGCCGTGACGGATTGAAATTGCTGCCACTTGTGCAGTTTAATTGCTTTAAAATTGCTTTTATGAAGTTCAGAACCAATTAAACCTGCTGATTTAAAAATAAAACAGAAATAATTATGTGAATATTACGACACTATCGCTGAATAATACATTCTTTTATTGTTTAGTTAATAAATAAATAGCGGGATCTCATAAATAGATCTAGGTAATACATTTTACAGGACTAAATTAGATAACTCATTGTTTTAAAATTGCGTACATGTTTAATTTTAGGAATAATTTAACCAATCATCATCGTTCCAATTAGAATATAATAAATTTTCAAATCAGGAACTTTACCAACTTACTTTTTACTTTTAAAAATAATGGTTCAAAACAGCCATGTTTTTTTTTTTTTTGAAATCCGAGTGTCCTGTCGTACAGTGCGCGCGCAGTTCCGCGTGCTGAGTCCCGCACTACGGTCGATACCACGTGCCCGCGGGAGAGCTGCACTATGCGGACTCTTGCACAATAACAAAGCACTAAGCGGCTTGTGGTCCAACTCGCAGGGTTACGCACGCAAGTTGGCGGGTAAACAAGGTGAATGGGATGCAAAGTTTGTTTACGTTTACCCGTGATATGGAGATGAAGGAGTATAGAAAATGTTACTTATAGAATTTTTTACTGTTTGACTTTTTTAATGGAGACAAAAATTTGAGCAACATCCAAATTTTATGAAAATGTCTAGTGAAAATTCAATTTGTTTATTTAGCTTTTGCTAATTCAATACCTTGATCATTAGAACAGGTATTAGTATACAATTGAAATCTTCTAAAAATCCTATGTGCATAAATCACAGCATTTCATATTTACATTATTATACTATAATTGTCGTACCATAATTCATGCAAAAAATTTTTAGAAAGCAAGAAGTACCTATGGGCTTTGTAGTACACTAAAATAAAAACCTACATGACTGCATCGTCTGACTTGAATTTAAAATAAAAATCAGTGTCCACTTGCACAAAGAAAACAAGCGCTAACGAACTCGGCCACAGACTGCTGATACTCTACTCTATAAAGCTTTTGGTTCGCTCTAAATATGGAAACATTTCTGAACTGAACCTACTTCCACTAACTCTCAAACTTTGCTAACTTAGAAGATGTACATTTCTAGTGACATGGTAATATTAGGTATAATCACGCAAACTGTAATTATAACTTTGAAAATGTCTGATAAATGGCTATATTTTCGTCTTCAGCATGAGATCTTGATGTAGTACATTTTGTGCAGTTTGTTTATCCAATTAATATGTTATGATCCATACTTGTTTCCTGTCTGCATTATCATTCACGGTATCCCGTAGTATTATTCTGTGATGACACCATTGCCCTAACGTGAGATAATCACGAGATGGTTTAAAAACAATATCATAATAAGATTATTCAGAACCTTCGAGAAACAAATACTCCTATTTTTGTGATCTTGGGAACCACAAAATGTTTATGACTCCATCCGTCATGCCAGCGTTAGGGGAGATCAGTTCTTTGTTATTCCAAAAATTGGAAATGAGTTTATCGTGGCCCTGACGTCGTAAATCGGGATACGGTGACTTTGAAACAATAATGCCGGACTCAGCTTTGAATGTCAATAGGGATGTTTCCTGGGTATGAAAAGTTAAAATCTATTTAGTCCGTCAGTTAGATAATAAAAAAATATTAGACACGTATTTTTTCTTTTATCAAAACAATAAAAAAATCGTAGCGAGGAGTGACGTCACGCGTAATTTCCGTTCTCTGTATTTTGATCATTTTTTGTTTGCAGGAAAAAAGAAAAAATACGTG
The DNA here is from genome assembly GCA_932294365.1 of Diachrysia chrysitis. Classification (NCBI taxonomy): domain Eukaryota; kingdom Metazoa; phylum Arthropoda; class Insecta; order Lepidoptera; family Noctuidae; genus Diachrysia; species Diachrysia chrysitis. Next base: position 11,895,431 of record OW028651.1, on the reverse strand, counting down.
TCCAATAAAATTCAATAATCTACAAGACGGACATTAAAAAAAAATAGGAAAAATGCCTATTCAAAAATAGATACAATAAAAGCAGAGTAAACAGATGGTATTTTATATATTGTTTTTATTTATGTGATTAAAGTTAAAGCTGAACCGCACAAACGTAGACGAATGATAATTATTGTAAAGTAAACTTCCTTTTTGTATCTAAGAACGATAGACGAACAAAACTAACGTCCTAGATAAAAAATGTATAACAAGATTGCTAAATAAATAATACAAAAGTAATCATACTAAAAGTTGATAAAGTCAAAAGTCAATAGTCTCCTGTTCAATTAAACAGAGGCATCTTAAAGGCTCGGCAAACAAAGGAAGACTCTCAATAATTCAGTGTTCGTAAACCAACGAAGCGAGCCGAGCGTGCCTCGGATTTTGTCGTTAAAATACGATTTGATAAAGAAAATACACTGAAATGTATATTACTGTGTTCTTTGGAGTATTCTGGTGTCTTCGCTGAATAAATTAATTTAATTATATTAAAAAATAAATTATATTTAATTTCCAAAAATTGCAACAATCTAAAGTATGTTATCAAGTCTTCTCTACATGAGACGGTTAAAAACTGCCCAATTAAAATGTTCATTGTACGGCATTTCTGCAGTACATGACGTGCTGAATTTGTAAGCTATTATTATAACTTCTATGGATAGTTGGTTAAAACCTCATAAGAATCTGTTAAGGGGCAGTTCTTAATTATCTGCTGAATGGTTTATTTAGGGGCACCACGAACACATTTAGATGAAAGTCTTGACTCTGAAATCATTGCTTATGTAATTTATTGACATTCTAGAGGTATATTCAATTTACGTTTGATGTTTTTATATTTTGGTTTTCAAAAAAAAAAAAAATTTATTTCAGTCTTAAATTCTACAGCGCTCTGGTTAAAAGCTCCGCATTTTGTTCGTTTGAAATCAACCTTCAATTGTTTATTACTTGAATATGAAGTAATTTACAGTAACGAGCGCATCCCATTCTGTGAATACATTTTATTCTCAATTCAGCATTCATATGTACGAGTACTATTAAGTTTTGTTCATGAATAACTCGTTAGCTTCAGTTAATGAGCAAGCAAATTAAACAGCTGACATATCACATACTTAAAGTAGACCGTTTTTACCTTCAGTCCGAAGTTTATTTTCATGTAGACATCTTACAGATTCATTTTTATAAATAGTCTAGACTCTATTCTAAAGCGTAAGTACCGATAGGAAAGAAGGGGAGAAATTTTAATTTGCCATGATCATGGCATACTTCTCTTGTTTATACCTACTAACATGACATTGTTACATCACTAATCTTCATAAACAATGTTTGCCAGTAAAAATATAGTAGGATTCAAATTGCCTTATCTACCTAGCTCGAAGTCTAATTAACCAATTCTCATAAAACAAAAAAATCAACCCAAAAAAGTTCAAATCCAACCAAATTTTACCGCAAATTAATCGGCAAACTCTGCCAAAACATGGCGTTTCACGCCAGCAAGTTATTACGTCACTTCCTTCCACTGATAAAGTTAACGAGCCTACAGTTATTCGGTGTATTCACAACGACACCACCGGAGATTCGAACGCGAGGAAATTCAGCAAACTACGTAATGGGAACTTGATTCCATCATGAAATGTATAAAAAAATGTATTCGAAGAATCCCAAAATACTTTTACTGTGACTGGGTGTCGAAGTTTGCAAGAAAAGTAATTAAGACTTGAAAAATGTCTGCCTTGGGATTTCTTACAAATAATATATCAAATAATAATATATCAAGGTACAATACATTTAAAGTTTATCGTCTTCTTGACGACCAGTCATTTGTATTTCCATTACCATTTATCGGTTATAAATTAAATGCCTTTATCCTAATGTAATCAGCTAATAATTGTGATATACAAGATTTAAGACTAAAATCATCAGTGACTGATCGTTTGGGTGATTTGGGTGCATATACGTTTCTAAAAAAGTTATTTGAAATCAGCTCGAGCTTGCCACGACCGTTTCCATCCAATTTCGTTTTTTAAACAACTGAAACCCTATATTTTTTGCTTAAAGAGCTACTAATATACTTTATATTTTAGTTACAGAGATCGAAATAAAAGAAATTGTAAAAATTAGTTTCACAGCAATACTATCCTGCCATAGAGAGAAAAGCATAAACAAATATCGGCCGTTTGCATAATAGTACCCAAACGTAATATTGTGAGAGAAACGCTATATAGATATTTTGGCTATAGGTCCCAGATCGTGGGATATACAATCTCTTTTTATTTGTAAATGGTTAGTGTTGCGGCAGTGTTCAAAATTATGATAAAACTATGCCGGAAAACCATGCATCCAATTTCGTTTCCCGAACTGTAGAATGAAGTTTTTTTTTTCGTTAATCTGCCTGAGCATTTTTTTTTATACGAAAAAAAAATATTTATAAATCAAAATTAGTTAATTCTTGTTCTGTGCGATACCTACTGAATGCTACAAAATATTTGTTTACGAATAAACACAATATGTATTAAGTATGCTCGTATTTTGGTTTCCAACTGAAAGATAAAGCCGGTTTCCATTCGAACGCAATCCACCTGAACTATTTCGCACAATATGGAAATCTAGGAAGATACCGACATGCGAAGGTTCAGGTAACAGAATATATTTTTATTTGGCACACAAAATTGAATAAAGTCAATACTTTTGATATTATGCAACAAGTTTAGTTGGACACGACAAACACAGAACGATGACTGAATGATTTTATTTATTCAATATACAGACTCATGGGAGTGCAGCAGAGTTATTTGCTATGACGGTTGTCAACTAATGCGATAATTGCTTTGTAAATTTTTTTTATCGTCTAACGTCGATGACGAACTAGATATACTACAACGTAGTTATTCACCAACGTTAGTCCATACTAAATTTGCGTTTTTACCGTTAGTTTTATCCAGTACAAATCGTTTGAGCTGTCAAATGGAGATAGCAAATGAGCCTACGGGTAGGCACCTATTTAGCTATTTAGTCGTTATGACAATCCATTGTCAAAGCACACAAACATCTAAGGTATTTTGATAAGCGCATGAGCATTTCTCGACATTTTTTAATGTCGGTAAATATATTCCTACGGTAAAATGTGTAAGTTAGCAACTTCAACTGTCAAAGACCTGCTTAGAAACCAAAAACTCAAATTATACGATTTTACTAAATAACTTTGTAATGTCTGTGGCTAACTTCAAACAGTTCTAACAAAAGAAGTCCAGTGTTTGATTAGTATGGTAAGTCACAAGAAAGTTCAATATCAAGATTCATAAGCGTCGTTTACATTTAGCTATTGCAATTGAAAACAATAAATGCACAGCCTCTCTCGTTTACGATGTAAACAGCTTTATGACTCAAGCAAGTGTTTGTGTTTGGTTCATTTCATAAATGTTGTAAAGCTTGTCTGGTTGTATGTCAAAGTTATAGCCAAAGACATCAGTTTTCTCCATCGATAACGGTTTATATTGTTAAGTAGGCTTGACTGCGCGGATAGCCAATGTGCGCGACGTGTTGCGGGTCTGATCCCCGCATGGGACAAGCACATGTGTGAACCACAAATGCTTGTTTCAAGTCTGGGTGTTCTATATGCATATGATTTGAATGTTTGTAAAACCCCCGCGACAAAAAGAATTCAATTCCTTAGCGCAGGAGTGCTAGAAAAAATAAAGAATAAATATATATATAATGCTACTTTCACGGTATTAAAATTTGATTGATGCATTTTTTTTAAGCTACAGGCATAAGCTCGTAACAAATTCTCTATATTCATTTATTTAGAACTTATATATAATAATACATACGAATTACAACTTTGCTTTATGTACGCAGTTCGCAAACGATTCTAATTAGCTGACGACTTGACTTTAGAGTAAACTAATTATTGCGTAGCGCACTTCAGCATCGCTTTAACCGAATGCTTTCTTTTTTAATTAGTACCTGCTGAGTTTTCCGTCGTTATTTTTAAAGCTCAAACGAATTTATTATTTTTTTATTCTCAAGTCCGATGCGTTACATATTTCTCTTGCATTGCTTTTTACAATAAATATTCAACAACTTTACAATAAAGTAACAGAATAGATTATACCCACGGTATATATATTTATATATTTACTTGAGGTCTAATAGTACCTACATAGATTGGCCGCACAAAAATATTAGTAGCGAGGTTAACTGCCAAGATTGCACTAATCGTAAGTACCAAGTTTTATTTCATCCAGGTATGCTCCCTGCATGCGTAATGTAAATCCAACTTCATTCATGATTCAAACCCTATCCAAATATTTCGGCCTAAAAAAATTCAAACACTGAACTCTTTGTTTAAAAAAACCTTTTTAGGCATAGCAACACTAATTAACGTGTGAGAAGGTTATGTTGAATGCCCTGAATACCATTCCTTAAGATTAGTTTTCCAACAATTCATGAAAGAACTTTAACGATAAGCTACACGAAATATAAGAAAGTAAATAGGTTATCTATGTCAACATCAGTTATATTATAATAACGATAGAAGTGATTTTAATTAACCCAATTAAGTAAAAGGTCCTAGGTATAATTATTATACTTAATATTAGCCTAAGAGAACCGTAGAAGTTTTATATCGATATTAAAGTTGCTGTCATTGGCTGTCACTTGCTGACATGTTCTTTCTAATAAAGTAATTCAATTTTCACATCCTCTGAATTCATCACAATACTTTCTTGCTTCATACATACCCATTCTGCAAACAAACGGTTTAGGTCTAGTAAAATTACATGATTATTTGGTACATCGTGGGTTCGATTCCCACCCAGGACAAATCTTTATGAGACGAGCATGATCATTTGGTCTGTATCTGATATGTATCTATTTAGAAATGTTTAAGTATGTTTTACAGTGGTCTGGTTGCCGTAATACAGCCGCTGACTAGTTTGGTATCAGATGGCCGTGTGCGAGCAAAGATATCAATATTACCTCGTTTATTTAAATAATCACATGTAAAATACATTTTTAAATATATATCAAAACAATATGCATTTAAAAATATAAATTACAGTCGCCAATACAAAATTATTATTATTTTTAAGTTCGGTCCATCCTGAGTTTACCTGCACCAATTATCTCCAAACCCAATTTGTCAAATACCTAGGCCACTGAAATGTGAATATGTTTTCGGTAATACTCTGTGGTCCCTGAGGACGACCGCAGTGAACACGACCCAGCCCCCAGACAATACGCTACATCCCTTCAATTTCAAGCCCCTGTTAGGCACTTTATTTTAATATTTCCCAAAACCATTCTCATGAACAACTTATTTTTTACAAAAGCGAGTCCAATATGTATTTTTTTTTTACGAGAGACCCCACTTTTTCGGCTTTGCTAATCTATATATATTGTCATACATATTATGTTCTTCAAAGACAAAAATTAATTGATACAGTCTCCGCCAAAGCATGCTAGTTATTATAATAATGATCTCATAGAAGTAAAATTATACAAATTTCTAATCTTAACACTGAAAATCCTGACGGTAAATTTTGAAATTTCTATTAAATTTTGGTAGAATTTCGATCTAAATAAAATAACTTAAACCACTGTCTACACCGAATAAAGGCCTTATTATGCTATTAAATGCTGAAATAGTGTAATTTTGTTACTTCAAAGAAATATGTAGATTTCTAGGCGAAGACTGCCGTTTCTGGCATATAAGTATAAACCTTTTGTTTTACACATGAATTTTATAAAATATTTGAATTTCAAATACCAAGATATTTTCTCCGAGACTGTAGACAGCTTCGTATCATGCTACTTATCTTAGATCCTTTTATATTCTGGCTCACCTTACCTGGCGCTGCGTCGAGTGAGTTTCATTTACTTACTTCATATTATTATACAAATACACGTTAATTTCCATACTTCTATATTATAATGTTTATCCATTTTCGTCATATTATTTTCTATTACTGCCTAATGTATTAAAAAAATATTTTGAGCATCGAGCCTCCCAAGGCAAAGGTATCTCTCATATTTTTCTACTATTCTCAAGAATTTCAGTTTCTGGCTAAGCTTTTTGGAAAGCATCCAAATGCAGTCCAGTTTTACAATGTTTTCTAAATAATAAGTTATATTATGCTCCAACTTTACCATTTTGTTAATAAGGAAAATGTAGATCCCTTCGGTGTAAAGAAAAAGTCAAACTTACAAACACCACTTACAGAAGTGGAAGTTTGCAAGAAACGTTTCACTAGCTTTAATATCGCTAGGGTATAAGAAACTTTAATCTTGAAATAAAACCGGCTTCTCATTAGTTTCTGTACTGCTTTGCTACACTGTATTGCTGGTCAATCAAGAACAAATTCTTGGTCCAGTTTTTATGAAAAGCTTTCTCAGCTCCTAAATAAAGGTTTTTTTTTAACATTATTACTTAATTAGAATTTTACTGAAGTGTTTTTCAGAATAAAATGACAGCCAGTACAAAAATTTAGTTTATTCCGATTCAAAACTACGCTATTCCATGCATACAAACGCGGATCGCCCGTCGCGCATTTAAAATTCACATTACTAATTTCAGTGCCCAAATGCAAATCAGTATTCTCATAAAATTCAGGTCCGCAACAAAAAATCTGATTAAATGATGATGATGTTTAATCTGTTAATAATGATACATGATATGTTAGTTATCAAGCAAACCCTACACCATAGAAAACAATAAGTAGAAGCTATTCGTCACAAAAGAATCACAATTACACGAGAATTTGACGTTGTTTATTTGTCGACACTTGTTACATTTTTGGTTGTAGCTCTAAAACTATGTGACGATGTTAGTAATGGCGATGACCCGGCTTGGAGTTGGAGTTCAGCAAAGGTGCATGTCTGTGAAAGTCTTCTTGTCCTTGTAGATGGGGCCCCAGGATCCGTAGTCCTTCTTCGGCTCTGGCTTCTTAGCGGCCTGATATTGAGGCGCTTGGGACGCTGGTTTTCTGTAATCAAGTAAATAATGGAATTAGTTATCAATTATACACCATGTGCGGGAAAGAGAATCAATGTTGCTTATTTATAAATCAATAAATTTTGCAGGTGAGTTATTATTGGAACGTTCAATCATTTAACATGTATGGCTACATGGTGTCCCCGGGGGAAATGGTACGGTACATATCGACCTCAATTTCACCCTTAAACCGCACAAGGTAGCATGCAATACAAAAAAAAAATACCCAGAAGTTGTCTGTTGAATTTTTAGAGTGGACACATGATATATACCTACTTACAATTTAAATTAGATTATTGTGATAAGATTTTAGACAATACTTACTTCAAGGGAGCAGATACGTCGAATGACTTGCAAGCGTAGTTGGCCTTGGAAGCAGTTTTACATTCGTCTCCTCGGGCCATGGCTGCTAGCATCTATCTCTTTCACGGTAATATAGCTGATGCCGGTTAGAGGGAGATGGATGATGAGATGAGGAAGGAGGGTAGTAGCAGGGAATCTACGGCACGTGCTGGATGTGGGTGAGGACCGCGTGTTCCAGACGGTTGCCGGTGTTCGCCCGACGACTGCCTTTTCTGGTGCACAGGTTTTTAGCGAGCCTGCAAACAAAAATATAATCCGTTAATTCATGTAATTACGCAACTTAAGTAGTCTTAGCATTTACATTAAAAAACAAAGGAATTTTAATTATGTAATAACCAAATAACTATTATTTAAAATGTCATCTCTCGTCAGGCTTATTTAAATATTTTGCCACATAGATAGCTAGCTGTTGCCCGGCTTAGACCGCTTGGGTGTCGGCTGTCGCGGCAAACGTAGCTTATGTTCTTTCTTAGGACCCAAATTTACCACATACCAAGTTTAATTCAAATCAGTTTAGCGATTTAGAGATAAAAGCGTAACACACTGACAGACAGAAAGAGTTACTTTCGCATTTATAATATTAGTTTGGAATAACCACCCAACGTATACCTATATATTAAAATATTTAAATAAAACAACTCAGGGTTTATTTCTGGTCGCCAAATTATTATCACCTCGTTGCCTCGTATTTTCTTAACCTTCAAAGGATTCTATTACAGTTGCATGTACTACTGCATAAAATTTACATAAACTAGATTTTACCGGTTTTTAAACATTGTCCATACCAGATTGACTGGGTGATGCAACATTTATCCTCCTTGTATCATCTAGAACTCCATTACAATATTGTTTACTTCGTTTCTGCATAATTAAACCAGAATTTATGTTCTTAAATGTTTTGTGATTGTAATTTAGAAGAAATTACTGCGATTTAGCTAAATCTTCAAATAGCCTTCAATTCTGGTCTATAATTTCTAAAATCTTGTTCTAAGCCTTTGATATTTACTACGTGTTATGTTAATTTAATCATTATTATGTAATACAATTATGAGATCAAGTTAACACATTGTGATAATCATCACTTTATTGTTTCTTGGAAATTTCAAAATGATTATATTATTGTTTATTTTGATTTTATAAAGAAATCAAATACTTAATTTTTGACATTTTGTTCTATCTCATTTTCAAATAAGATAAATGACTTAGAATAGATATAAAAATAACTTGTATTGAAAACCCAAGTGACGTGTTACGTACTCGAAATTTTATATTATAAACATTTTAATATCATTTTCTTTTATATCTACTTTACAATTTCATCTGTATTTTGGCATCATCATTATAAATAAGAATCTAATAAAAAAAAAAATATGCATTTTTCAAAAATCCAACATAATTCTTATTCTTACATAACGGTACTTTTTCTAAAATAGAATCTAATCAAATGCGACAAACAAGTTCAAGAATGGAATGCTTGTCGGCAACACTTGGACCTTCGATAGGAGTCAGCGAGCACTCGGTGGCCGCGTGATGGCTCTGCAGTAAACAGGCAACCGGTCCGACCACATCTGTGACTCAACGTCGTATACATTATAAGAACGTAATGTAGAAAGCAAGAAACTTTTGGTTTTGAGGTTCACGCGTGAGAAGAGTTAGAATATTTTTTGGGTGTCTGTCATTTCACTGTGTGTATTTTGATTTCTCAAACTTTTTGTTTTTATAATTGATAACAAGACAAAATTAAAACTATAATGGATAAGTTTCACCTGGAGTGTGCCATAAATTAGGTAGGGTAACTGCTATAGTAATTGGCCACGCTATAGTAACTGGCCACTCATAACGAAAGAGGTAGAAACAAGGTAATGCAAGCAAGCCCATGAATGCAAAGGACAAAAAATATTTCTTTATCTATTGTATTTTTGTTTTAGTTTATAAAATGTGACCTAGATGGCGTTTTACATCATTCAAACGGTCAGTTTGAAAAAGTTTTGACAGATGTGGGCGGTTTGTTAAGAAAAAAATAAGGTAAGAGTTTTGGAACAATTTGATTTGGTGTGCAACTTACTTTTCCAGTGCCTAAATATTATGTGTTTCCTTTAGTATATTAAGTGAAGTTTAATGCTGTGTAATTTCAAAGTTCGCAAGTTCGTTATAACCTCAAATGTTTACCGGCTAATAACTAAATTCAAATTTGGTTGAATTTCAGTTATTGGCCATCCCCGGCCAATTACTAATTTTCCATTATACGTTTTTTCAATGCAGTTTCGACCTTATAAGGGTATAATATACGGTATACAAAAATTCTACAGTTCTAAATTCAATGAATCAGTTATTAGCCGGGGGTGGCCAATAGCTGGCAAGTAACATGGCCAATTACTAAATACTTTTTTTTAATTTCTTTCAGACTGCTTTAACATGCCAAAGATACCGCAATATACCAAAGAGCAATTAGACAAAGCTTTAGAAGACGTTAGTCAAGGTATATCAGTTCGTACAGCAGCCAAAAAATATGGTATACCTAGAGCAACACTACAATTTAAATTGAAACACCCGGATAGCAAGAGTGAATTTGGACCAGTACCCTACTTGACTAGAGAAGAAGAAAAACAGTTAGAAGAATGGCTTTGCGATATGGGCAAAAGAGGGTTTCCTAGAAATGCCGAAGATATTCTAGATTCTGTTCAAAACTTTCTAAATAAAAACCCCAGAGAGACTCCATTCAGCGAAAATAGACCTGGAAAAGGATGGTTAAAAGGTTTTCTGAAACGCCATCCTAGAATAACTAAAAGAACGTGTGAAGCTGTTACGCAGGCGAGCGCATGTGTATCCGAATCTGACATCAGAAACTGGTTTGGTCAAATCATGGATCAGATAAACAAGTCTAATCTAACCCACATTTTAGATGACCCTTCCAGAATTTTTAATGCTGATGAAAGCGGTTTTCAGACCTGTCCATCCACCGGAAAAGTCTTTGCTGAAAAAGGAGAGAAGAATGTCTACATTATCGATAAAGGAAAAGCCAAAGAAAATATGACAGTACTTTTTACAATATCTGCTGATGGACAGATGGTGTTGCCTACGATTGTGTACCCCTATCAACGTTTACCTGAGAGAATCAAACAAACTGTACCTGATGACTGGGGTGTAGCAACTAGCAGTTCAGGATGGATGACGGCGGATACATTTAAATATATTATCGAGCATGTTTTTCACCCTTTTTTAGTAAGAAATAACATTCAGCTACCAGTTTTGTTGTTTGTTGACGGACACAAATCTCATTTAACCTACGACCTAAGTGTACTAGCTCGCTCTCTTCAAATAGAAATATTTGCTCTGTATCCAAACGCCACTAGGATTCTTCAGCCAGCTGATGTGTCACTATTTAGACCCGTAAAACAATTCTGGAAATCGGCAGTTAGAGAATGGTTGCTAGAGAACATTGGTGCAGTTGTTTCTAAGCAAAATTTTGCTTTCGTTCTAAGAAAAGTTACAGACAAAATTAGTTCTGCCTGCATTGTAAATGGCTTTCGAGCTTGCGGTCTCTACCCTTTTGATCCAAATGCTGTCGATTATTCTAAATGCTTAGCAAAGTCAGCATCCAGATCTGAAGACACTGTAGACATTTTAAATGATGAACCCGAAAAATTACTATCATTGACAAAATTTTCGGAAATCGTAGGTGTAGAGATGATTAACAAATTTAAAGATATTAAAAATATAATGCAAGATGTCCAAAACAACGAATCATTTTTCACTCTTTATCAAATATGGAATTTTTATCATTCGAATACGGAAAATACGATAGAGAATACTAATGAAAATATAACAGAGACTACTAATGAAAATATGACAGAGAATACTAATGAAAGTGAGGAAGGAGAATACAATGACATGGAACCAGAACCGACAATTGCACAAAAAGAAAACTTTATGACAACAATTATAAATAACAATATTTCTGAAAACGAAAGTCTAAATATAATCATAGCAACACACCAAAGCCTTGAAAGAATCCAGGATGAACAATATAGCGCGAGAAATGACGACCAAAACTGTGAATATGAAAACTTTCCTCACTCTGACTAAGAACCCTTTACCATTCAACCTTCAAATAATGAACAAATCAACATAACTAGTGATCTACAGAATAACAACCATGAACTTGTAACTTTAGAAGACCTAGGAATAGCAAATGCGGAAAACCATGAAAGAAACCTACCATCCTGTTCAACAACAACACTCAAAGATTTTTTATCAATACCTCCAGGACCAACCAGAAAAGGGAAACGTAACACTGAGAGGCTACCTTACCACATATCAGGACCAGAATACCAAAAGATTTTAGAAGAAAAATCCAAAGAAAAGAATAGACTAGAGGAAGAAAAGAAAGCAAAGAAAGTTGCGAGAGAGCAAAAAAAAGAAGAAAGAAAGAGGAAACTAGAGGAAATAAAGACAAAAAAGTTGGAAAAGACAAGAAAAATTGAGTCTATTTCTTGCTGTGGTGTGTGTAAAAGAGTTGTAAAGAGCATAAAATTGAGATGTTGTGAATGTCAGAAAGCATACCATAAATTATGTATTCCTAAATCTCACCTTATGCACATACCTCAGGAGGAAGGAGACAATTTCTTATGCCATAACTGCTTTTGTACGGAAAATGATGAAAGTATTTCTGAGAACGAGGAGAGTGAAAGTGACGAAGAAAATCAGGATTTTTTAAATATAATAAGATCAGGACAAAAAGAATTAGGTTTGAGCTGCGTAAAATTTTAATTCAGATAAAAAAGAGTCAATTATTTACTAAGATTTCACAATTAAATTGGTTGGCTAATTACTGTAACTTGTCATGATAATTACTGTGATTTCATGGCCAATTGCTAAATTTCTTAAGTGATTGAATTTAATTGAGATTTTTCACCAATAAAAATGTGATTTTATCTTATTTGTTTTTTTACCTATGACCCCATCTCATTCACTTTTATTTGGTTTGGTATAAGTATATGTGACTTAATCAACATGTTTTTTATTGATGTCAGAAAATAAATTTTACGTTAAGTGGCCAATAACTACAGCATTCACCCTAGGTCATCATAATTGCAATCCAGATAGAAAGTTTCCTTGTTAATATCTATTATTAATATGTTTAGCTGATACAAAGCCTGTTTATCAGTAAAAATTAAAATTATTTTTATTTGTTTTTTTTTTTTTTTATTCACAATTTATTTTCCTTTTCTTCCGTATGTGTATGTAATATTATTAATGGCTTCTGTAATACTGTTTGAAAATGCTGCCACGAATATTTTTAAAAGGGCGATGCCCAAGTGTAAATATAGGGCAAGCAAAGCCCTTTTGAAGAGCTTTCTCATCTCGTCCCACACTCAGAGGTACCTACACTCTTGTGCGTGACGAATTGCAATGCATTACCACGCACCAACACGAAACGCGGATGACGTAGCACGGCGGTTCAGGTTTAGTCAGTAAGAGTCTGACACTACCCGTTCGCTCCCCCGAGTGAGCGGGTGTCCATGAGGATTCCCCCGCCCAAACAAAAAAAAAAAAAAAAAAAAAAGGTACCTACACTCTCAGACACTGTTTGTGAAGCTTTTCTTTGATACAAGAATCGACCAATTTATTATGTAAATACAATTTTATGGTAAAACCACTAAACAAATATATGTTTTGGACTGTGGATATCCGGTATTACACTTCCGTTTTTTAATCTCACATTATGTTAAAATACTACTAGTCAATTTATGGTACATTTCCTTTATTAAATGAGAAACACACGTTTTTTCATTTAATTGAGTTGTTAATTGATTGTTAAATTTATGATAACAAAAATTATTTATTATGAAGAAATATTACCATGCGTTACTTTTAAACAATAGGATCTGAACGTAATATTTAGAGCTTAGATCTTAGAGACATTTTGCCTTGTTTTGAATGAAATACCAATGCAAAGATTGTGCGATAAAGTTTTAGTGGTCTGCGGCTACATTTCCATTCAATCGTTAGTCAAATGCAGTAGAAAATATAAAAATGATATAAAACTACTATTTCCGAGACGCCACCAATTAGATTGAGGGGAACAAAATATTTAATTTCAATTAGTATGTTCTCCTACCAACTATATTGTAAATATTATGTTGTTTTGGTTTTGTCCAAAAAATAAAATGGTCCAAAGATATATCCTTGGAAGACCCCTTCAAACAATACATGATAAATAATAGGTTTATGTGAATACTTTAGTTTAATGAGAAACATAGTGTAATTCCCCCATAGTATTCTAATAACTCTTTATATACTTGCATGTACTTGAGTTAGTTATTACAAAAAAAAATGTTTTATCTTTATTTTACTCGGTCGAATGCTCTTTTCAAAGAGTTTCCTAAAAGTACTTTATAATGAATACTGGTACCACCTTCAAGGTATGTTAAGATGTAGAGCATTGCACTCGGTTGCACCTAAATAACTTGTTAGAAAAGAAACAGGTTGTGGCTCATTATACTAAAGTATCATACGAATTGGAGGCTGTTGCCAGCCTAACGAAGAACAAAAAATATACAACTTGAATGCAACTGCAGTTGGACTTTTATTGTAGGTATGTAAACTAACATTTAAAATCAAATAACATTTATACGCATTTCCCATAGAAGTGTAACATTTAACTTAAAAGTATATGTTTCATCATTTTCACTTAGGATTTTAATTTACTTATAAAAATGCCAAAATGGCTAGTAATTTCCACGCCAATAACTACAGTATTCGACGTGCTGCGGGTTTGATCCCCACATGGGCCAAACATTTGTGTGGTCCACAAATGTCTGTTCCAATTCTAGGTGTCCATTGTGTATGTGAATTGAATGTTTGTGAAACCCCTGTGATACAGGATTTAAATCCCCTAGTGCGGGAGTCGCTTGTTTTAATAAAAACAAAATAATGATAGTACGTCTATAGTAACGACATCTCATATTTATCAGATTCAGATGATTAGGAGAACCTATTAAAAATAGACATAAAATAAGTAAAAAATAATTAAAAAATACCAATCATTTTACAAGTGACATAAATTATTTTTGTCTAAAGCGAAACAGGCATTTTTTAAAGCATGTGTTTAAGAATAATAATGTAAATATGGGTTTCCTTGTATATAAATACATAATTATATTAAATGGCAGAGTTGCTAACAGCTTTATTATACTAATGATATGTCGTAAACAATTGAAATGTCAAACTGATATTTTATATTTCAGATTTTATAAAAAAAGCTTTAAAACACTACTATATAGAGAACGTGCATTGATTTTTAACGTTTTATTTTCTCTGCAGTAAAAGCGTGAATTTAAAAGAGTTGAAATTTAATTAATACTCAAAAAATACTTAACAGAAGTTGTGAAAAACAATTTAAAATAGCTAACTAAACAGGTACTTAAGAAGATATCAATGGACTGTAATAATACTTATATAAACATTTTTTTATCTCAATTTTAATTCGAGTGTTAGTTGCATTTCATTCCTTAATAATGTTCACTATTTCAAATAAATATATCAGTTAATAAGCAGTTATTTTACAATATAATAAAGTGTTAATGTTTGGAGGCATTATTCTTTTAAGTTCTAGTTGAGAGATAAAAAAAAAGAAATACGTGATTAAGTAAAAGTTTAAGAAAGCTTTTTAAAAGTTGGTCTTAAAGTGCTATTGTAAAGTAAACTCAAACAGACATGTTTATGCAATTGATCTTGTTGTATAGTATTAACGCGGTAAAAATATGACAACTTTTGAAATTATTAATTTTATAACACATACTCTCAATACAGCAAAAATGTTTTTTTTTAATCCGGATCACAAAAGGGAAAAAGATCCCCTTATTTTTTTATTTCATTTTTGTTTTATTTTATTGTCAGTTTATCTGTCTGTTTAAATTAACGTAAACATCCAGTTAACATCCAGTTTCTGTTGCTCCAACGATCCAAACTGTAGAATCTCCAAACAATCCAGTGTTATGTTAGTAGCTCATGTAACTAACGTATAACAAAATGTACTAACCTTGGTAGAAATTTGTCGGTTATCGCGAACTTTCTCTTCGTTTTTGTCATTGACACCTAATAATTTTTATATAATTTTAAAAATAACACTCCGAAAAATCTAATTTTGCGGCCGATCGTGGACGAGACGAAAACTAAACTGATACTCTATATCACGAACAAGTATTTATGTATGAGACCACAACACCGGTTTTCAAGTCACGTCATTCGTGTAGTCTGAATGTCTTGGTATACGTGATCACCTATTTAATCTATATTATTGATATTCCTTTGGTATTTTCCATTAGAAACCGCTTTTAACTAGTTTTAAACATTGGTTGCTTTTTTCCTTTCGATTTATTTGTTAGTTTTGGTTATGTGTCAACGACCGCAGTGTCCGTAGCAATAATCGTAGTGCCTTGATGAAAGTAACGCGCAATCGGAACATTATTTAAAATGCGGTTTCTAATTTTCCGGGGAACTTGGTGGTTTATATTGATGTATTTTTTTTTTCTACCAATTAGTGTTTTGTAATGAACTGAGCTTACAATGCATCTCGACAACGTTTACTAAGTCACGAAAGTTTATCCGAAAAGTTGCCAGCATTATACTTAAAGTTTAAAACTCTAGTGGAAGTATACAATTATTTATACACATAAGCAGTAAATTCCTAATGTGTACTAATTATTGCTTGTTTCTTTTGTTTTTGAAAAGACCTAGAAACTTCCTCGTCTTTTTATAGATTCGTATTGTAATTTTTCTTCAGGTTTGTTAAAACTGAACCTAAATATTATTTACGTACCTACGATCGTAAGTTTTGGTCAATAAACATTTTTAATTAGTTAATTAATTAATTTTTAAGAAGACAGACACAGTTTTATTCTATTTCCTTCAACCGAAAAACCAAATGTATATTTATTTTATGTTATCATTAATATATTCTCAGCCCTACTTTTTCAACTTCCCGCTATAAAGGGCAATATATCCGGCCATTCATATGTTTTTATAAATAAAAACCTTTTTAAAGTAGTTCACTGCATTCGTTATAATAATGAAGTGCAAAAATCGACCCTACTGCTTCGGAATGAAGGCAAGTTTCATATCAAAACGTTATCTCTAAAGTGAAGTCCACTTTAGTATATAGAAATATGTACGGTACATATTTGTTATTAAAAATACACGAAAAATATCTAAAACTAAAATAAAATTGTCTAAAATCTTTTCTTAAATTTTTGGCTTCCCTGTTCGTTCTAAACTTAGTCTTTTAGACATACCTAGTTACAGGGTATGCCCCTAATCTGGTACACGACCAAAGAACAGCCGTGCGTAAAGTCACGTCTAATAATTCGTTGTAAACAAGCATTTGCATACCGGCGTTACTTGTGACACCGGCTACTTATCAACCTTGTACTCGTGTAAACGTGGAAAGCAAAACGTAGAATATTTATTAAAAAAAAAAAAACAGTTTTATTCTTCCTTTAAGTTTATGCACGTAAGTAGTTTTTCTTCTTTTAGATTCCTCGACAGAGATACTACATTGGGACCAAATTAACGTCAGCATCAGTGGCATGTATGAAGTCCTCAAAAGTGCAGGCATGCTCTCCCACGATCAAATCAGTCTGATCAAAAACACACTGAGTAAAAGATCAAGAGAAAATAATCCCCAATTTTAAAGACAAACAAAAATTATGAGACAATTTCAAATAAAAATTATTTTTCTCTATATCTACTATCGAATGCATAGAAGACTGACCAAAGTTCTCTGTTTGATGATGCTCTGCAACCCTGTCGACGCAGCTGGCAAAAAAGCAATCTGTCATGTAGAAATTCAAGAAACTTTTTAGGCGAAACTGTATAAAATTTATTCTAAATATGCGCAATGAGACGGTTCATAGTCCCACTGTAAGTGCATCTATATAATGTAGGTGCTAGTAGTTTAGTGCCTACTTGAATATGAATTATACAGGTCTTATATGCGAATTTATAAATAATGCAACATTCTTATGTAATCGTATCGTCATCGCCACGAGTTTCCAGACTTTTGTAGAACTTTAAGTTATTTTAAAAAATATTATCTACTAGCATATTCCAACCTAAGACGACCAAAAAGGTTATAGCTCATTATAATAATAACTAAAATAACATCTGTGTTTTTTTTGGGTCCATGGAAACTTGCTAAAGGCCTCTGAAAATCTATACCTACTTCTTAAAATAATGCGCTAAACTGTATGTCAATTAAATGGACGACTTTTTTTGATGCCATGTTTTAGGCTTATGTTTTAATTAGACTAGTTTATTAAATGTTAAACTAATATTTATTATATCGTTTAAGTGTAATAACAATAATTTAATAAATAAATAAATATAAATAATTTTCTCTATGTCGAATTTTTTATGTCATGAAATCTGGAATTGCTTATGTATACAGATTGATCTAGATAAAACCATTCATTCTAAAATACGTAGCAAATATACCCATCAATGATGATACGTCATTGATACCTATATCAAGGACCTACTACGAACTTGAAGTTCGTTAACTAATGACTCATTGGACAATTTTCCTGCGAAGCCTTCGATTTTAATATCATAATATTAAGTCTTGTTGGTGTCTTACCTTCTCGTGTAAATTTTATTTGGGCCCATGCGGAAATAATTTCTGATTGTCCAAGACAGAAAGTTCGACACACAAAATACAAAACACAATTTCATAAAATAACACTTTTAATCATGTTTTGGATTTTAATCATGGTGGTAATGCTTCACCTTAACAATTTTTTTTAATTGTTAATTTTCGAAGTTTCTCGATACCTATTAAGCCCACAGAGTTGTGAGCCTAAATGATGGTCAATTTATATTCGAAAATTATAAGCTAAATAGTGAAAAGAGACCGAAAATTTGATAAGTTTTTTGGCTAAGTAATCTCGTTGGATTTTGCAGCTGCAAAACTGGTAAATACATCAATTTGTATAACAACTTACCAAAAAATTATCTTCCTTCAATTATTTTGACCTCAAACTACAAAATTCCTGGTATATTGTTTCAGGTATGTCAAGTAAACCCTAAAAGTAAGGTAAGGGCTTTTTCGTCGCGCGAGAGAGCAATGCGAATATTTCATTCATGTTTGGGTGTTAGAGTGACAGATTTATGGTTGCCGACGAGAGTAGAGTGGACACTTGAGCTTCTTCGTGTCGTTATAATTAAGGCTGGCGAACTCATAAAAAGGAATTTTAGATTTATAATTATAAATGAAACTTTATGGAAACATAATGTGCTGAAGAGTCATCCGTACGACACTATCTTGTTTACGAACAGAGGTAAAAACAATAATAAATAAAGCTCCTTATTATATATCTATAAAAAAAAAATAGTGTTTCACATAATAAAGGATGTTTGGAAAAAGAGGTGATATTAATGTTTTAATAATTGAAAATTAAAACAAAGATGGACTTTTTTGTTACATTAAGAATTCGGAAGTAAAGTATTTAAGTACTTGTTAACACGAATACTTACTTATTGGAATAAGACTTTCTAACACTAACCCCAGGTTTCTGGAAGGCTGATCAATTTAATCTGTTGTCTAATCAACTGATCATGAATGTGATTGGTTAAACAAAAGACTAACCAACCAATCACAGCCGCTTAACATGAGGTTTGACAGGCGATTAACTAATTTTTGTGTCGATCAGCCTTCCTGAAACCTGGGGGAATTTTATTTTTAACAAGATTTTAAATTCCCGGAATGCTGGAAACAATATAAACCAAAAAGCGTAGAATTTCTAAATCTAACCAAAATTAAGGGTGCTCCACATTTTACAGACCTTTAGGGCTTGTGTACCAACATTTATTCATTCTAACATTTTCCACGCTAGTCGCTACGACGGAAAGCTTTGATAACAAAATAAAACAAGAGTTCTAAGTGACCTTGCGTCTAATTAGAGACTGATTCCGTATGTTATCAGTTAGTAACAAAATCAAGTTATATGAATGATCATGCCATTTTGCTCATCATGGCTATGTGGCGTGATGATGAACTTTAGAAGATATTCAAAGATTTCGTTTTATTAAACATATATTTAACGTACGGTAAAACAAAGACCCGAAAGGATTCATGTTCTTTTCTCAAATGAAAACTTATTTTTCTAAATATCAAAATAAAAAAAAATACTCGTACAAGCGTCTTCGGTCACCGCCATTGCGATTTTAGTTGCTTTGGCGTTAAGAAAAAAGCGAAAAATAATCTTATTAATCTGGTCATCAGGCATTGTCCAGATTAATTGACAATGGGCCCTATTATAATACCAACACCTTTTTTTTTTTTTTACCCTGGGAAATCCTCATGGACGTCCTCCGCCCTGGGGAAGACGGAGGGGTATGCCGGACTCTTACCGGCTAAAACCACCGGAGTGCTTCTCCCTTCCCTTATACTGGGGATCACGAGAACGCGGTGCAAACTACCGCGATCTCCCGTAGGGAGGCTAATACCAACACCTAAGTCAACTGACTATAACTAATGATTACGATGGTAAATTGTACTCTCCAGTTAATTACCAAGTGTTGTGCAATACGTAGTAAAATAGCACGTAAAAGAATCATTACAGTGTGGAAATGTTACTAAGTTAAACAATATCAAAAAGTTTGTTTAATCGTTTAATTCCATACAAAACGTGGGCGAATAATACACAGTGACAATATAGTGGAAATATGAGTATTTTTCCACGAGTATGTTAATGTTATAGTTATTGCGTATAAATTATTCAACGTAAGGCTTTATGACGGTCTCGTCGCTCCTGCGCTTCCGCCTGTTGTATAGAAACTCCAGCAGCAGTACCGTTGATGCTGAGAAGATTCCTGAAAGAAGGGAATGACATGGAGGAATTTCATATTTCGATGCTATCTTATTATGATGACTGGCCTGTTGGTCTAGTGGTTAGTGACCCTGACTGCTGAACTGGAGGTCGTGGGTTCTATTCCCACCCAAGACAAATCTTTGTGTGATGAGCATGATCATTTTTTCTGTGTCTGGGTTAATTTATCTATCATATGTATTTAGCAATATTTAAGTGTGTTTATCAGTTGTCTAGTTGCAATAATACAGGCTCTTCCTAGTTTGGGATCAGATGGCCGTGTGTTAGTTGTCCCAAGATATTATAGATATTGTTAGGTTGGAATTTGTATAAGTTAGAAAGAATGTGGAAATGGAATAAGATATTAATTTTCTAAAATAACTCGGATGGTTAAAATCACTTTTTCGTTTCATGTCATATTTTTTAAACTAGTTTTAATCGTCATTTTCAAACTGAGAACAAATGTTTGAACAAATTTAGGGGTAAAAAATATATAGATAAGGAAAAAATCATATGAAATACGTGTATTTCCTTAATATACTAGTTGTATTTATGCATAACAATAAATAACAAGTTATTTCATTATCCATTTTGTAGATCGAAAGTTTTCAATTTAATAATTATTTGATCATCACGTTTATTCTATATTTATTACAATTAAGACAAAATTTCGTAATCGCGTGTAACTGTTAATTAATGTCATTTGATTTTAGTGTTTCATTTAAATAGATGCATACAATTTTGACACTGATGTTACGAGTGTATACGTCACAAGTCACACGGTGACCGCGTGTGTCACACGTGTCTCGAGGGGTCAGTAAACGAAAACACAGCTTTATGTAAGCTGGTTCCAATGTCTCTGTGTAAAGTACAGTCGGTCGCATATTAAGGCGATACACAATTTTTTTAGCTATTTTCATATCGTTTTTATTTAGCAACTATAAAAGTTATTTAATTGAAATTTGGTTTCTAGATAGAAGAGGATATGATGAAAATAAATGTCGATCAGTTACACGATTAAAGAAACTTTCCTCGATAGGTTTATTTTTTTAAATAACCTTTATAAAAACCCTTTTTTTACTTTATCCACCAAACTATTCAACTTAATAATATTTTTTTCACATTTTTTGATGCATAATAATAAGATCTAGATTAATGTCGATTGATTTTTTATTCCAATTGATAGAATTCGATTAATATGAGATTTTTTATTTTGTCGCTTACATTATTATTTCTAAGACAATATTTCGCAACCTTGACATATGATTGATTAGCTCTTTTCGTCCAGTAAGCAAGCAGCTAGTATTATCCCCAGTCCGCTTGTCACCGCCTACTCGCAAACGAAATAATTATTCGTGTAGCGCCTTAACAGTAACGACATCTGATCTAAAAACCCCGTATTGTATCACTACATGGCGAAGACATGCCTCTCATTCCACGCACTTCTGTCTTAAGCTGAGATGGGCCAGTCTTAGTCATTCCTACTGATTTAAAAATACAAAATGTAGATTTCAAACTGTTACTACTGATATGTAGTTGACTGTAACAAAACAGGATTTGTAAAACAGAGTACTACGACGGCGAGTGCGTTTCAAAACATTCGAGATACTCCAAATGTGATGTCATTGATAGATCACAAAAAAAACATAATATTTTAATTAGTTGATAACTGTTTATTTCGCAGGGAAACGTGTCGTAAGAGAGGATAAAGTTTGTATTGCCACTAGGAATAATAATCATGTCATACATATTGAAGATCAGCAGTATACGAGTGTAAAAATATCGGTAAATACACACTTGCTGAGACCTTACTCCTTCTTGCATAGGTAAACATTGGACATATTGGTAGGTATATAACTAAATTAAACATAAGCTTATTAAAAATAAAAACAAAAACAAGGAAAAATTAGAGGTAATTAAAAATAACGAGTTTTCAGAAAATAAAAAAATCTACTAATGCAAAGTGGACCATTCATAATGTTTATTAATATTGTGTTTATCAATATGTTTCTATTAAAGCTTTAGAAATATTTAGAACACAGGACGACTCCGTTCCAAAGTGCCAATCCGTATTCATTTTTTCCTTTGCAAGAAAAAAAATATAGAATCAAAAAACATTTCTTCAATTATATCGTGACAGCCCACAATTCATTTTAAGTCTCATCCCTCATTTGTCCTGCACGAAGTACAAGGTAGCAAGAGTAGTAAAGTTTATCAAGCTATAAGAAGCGATTGATTCATAAAAGTTTATCTATTTACCCATGAACAGTACAAAGAATGATCCCTGCATGTCGCTCAGGTTCACTGTATGGTTGTCAACCTCCTGCATCACGGACGATGTCTTCCAACATCGGTCTCTCTTCGGCAGATAGGCATTCAGCCACCGGGTGATCAGGCCTGCTTTGTGCATGCGTTCAAGCCTGTAATCGAATTTATAGAGTAGAAAGTTCGGTCTAAAACAGAATATAGCACTCACTGTATTTGGAAATGAAGTACGATCAATATCATAAGTCAAACGATATTTATAATTTAGAACATACAGGTTTACTCACGCACATTCTCGAGATTGCCCGACTAGTTTCAGCCTCAATAGAAGTCCCTAATCATGAGCTGACGCGGCGGCGGTGGTGTGCTATAGATCAAACTATAGATCGACTCGAGCTAACCCGAGAATGTGCGTGAGTTAACGTTATGGTCTAAGTAATTATAAATACTGCTCACAAAAGTTATTATACAAACAAAACTATATGGATCAAAAATCGTCTAAACCTCGCTATTGCTAAGTTAATTATTGCAAATCAAATTACTAATCCATCTAAATATACGTTCACTTTAGAGACGATTTGAGACAAGGCCTCATGGTAATCTATTGTTTCATCTTACAAGAAGAAACACCGCAACAAACTGTTTTATTATACCCAGGAGACAGATTTCAACTTTGAATTTGCCCTAATATTGCGGCTTTCTTGCTTGCCGAGCTTACTATGTTTTTAAATATAAATTATACGTAGGTATTATTTAGATAAAACAAAATATTTAAAAAGAATAAAGCACCTAATAGAAAATTTCACTCACTCTTTATTTATAACTGCAAGATACGGACTACCCGCTGGCACTATCATAGCCACTTTTTCATCAAGAAACTCTTCGACACCTAAAAGATATAAACACATTAAATTTTATTCAGATATGTCTCTCGCACTAAGCAATAATCCATGCATCGCAGAATTTCATAAACATTAAGTTGAAGTACGCAAAGTCACTTCTGTTCCGTGCTCAAAGTATATGAAAACTTAAAACACTGTAGGTCTAGGGACTTGTGATATGGGAGAGAGAGGGAGAGGACTCGACAAGTGTAAGCCGTACGGTTTAACCGATAACAAAGATTAAACCGCGTTCGACGCGGTTAGTACGTGGATCTGTAACATATGTCCAGACCCTTTCATTTAAGCCATTGGTCCCAACTGTCATACTTTGATCTTTGACTGTCGATTAGTAATTACAATTCTAACAACCAGTCTTACTATCAGTCAGATAGGCAGTTGTTCCGTGTAAAATATGGTATTCAACTAAATCTGGTAAGACTGGAAGGGCACCAAAACAAAGCTTGAGAAAAGGCTAGACAGAAGACGGAGGTCAAGCTCACTGTACGTTAAGAAGTGGCTGTTGGCGTGGTGACCACACAATACATTACTAAGACATCCGTGCAAATAAATAGTTAGTGTTAATAGTTACTCAAAGAGAAGTCACAGTTGTCAGACTCCATTCGATCAGCGTTCACCATGTCGCTCAAATGCAGCTTCCAGTCTATGATTACGTGGCGGTGGTTACGGACGCGTTGCAGCAATGCGGATCCTGAACCAAAACATTAAGGAGTGCAGAAATGATACAACGAAAAAAAATTAAATAATGTGTTTCCATTTATACGTAAAAACACAAACGTTCTCTTTCTAGACATGAACAAAATTTGACAATAGTAGTAGTACTTAAACTATTAGTAGTTTTCTACCCTGACTGACTTTGATTTACTTACTAGAAGCTGCAGTATTCGCTGTGCCTACGCCAGTAGTAATCAGTTCAGCCCCCTTTAGTAAAGCCGCATACTTAGGCTCGTCCGAATTCTGGAAACAAACACTATTATGGCGGTCAAACAACTAATAATGAACATAACTTGTGAAAATCTATTGTTGCTATTTTGCGACTAAAAATCTGACCAGAAAGAACTGAATGATAAGTATGCTATTAAGATTAAAGATAATCTCGTTACAAGTATTATAAATAGAACAATAAATAAAACAAAAATACTTCTACCTAACTATTAACACATGTTTAGGTGCCGAAATTAGAAATAGCAACGCAATCACGCTAACGTTGCGTGTTACTTAGTCGATGCAGGACAGGATTTGTTCTCACGTCGTAGGTATGTGTGACTGCAAGATACAACAGACAGATGCGCTTTTTGGCTTTTAGACAAAAATAAAATCATAAAGCTCAACAAATATACAGATGGCGATCAAAAGTAGCGTTGACAACATAAAAAGCATATAGAGGTTACGAAATTATTTAATTTGATTTCGTCTTAAAATTAATGAATTATCAGAATGATATAGGTATCTTTTGCATATATTCTAAGAGTGACACTAAAATAAAAGTACCTAATAGGGTAAGTTTTGGTTATATATCTAATAGTCAAGCCATACTACCCAACCATACTAGCCAAATGAGGTGGTACCTAACTGTAACTTACCGTGTTCCTTTCAAATCGAAACGGAATATCAAAATGTACTTACTTAATACTTAATACCTTTAACCTTAATACCTTTAACGTTAATACTTAATACCTTTAACTCCATCTCCAAATAAGATCCCTTATTGATCGACCACGTATAAAGGGCCTTGTTCTCCAGGAGGTCTGCCACCGTGGTCACTGGGACCTCTTGTTTAGGGAACGTGAGGAAAGCCACCAAGTTGCCGGAGTATGTGGTCACAACCACCAGGACGACCAACCACCATGTTCCCACTACGAGGCGACCGCTGTCTGCCCGTGGGAGATACATACCCCCTAAATATAACATGAAAAACATTTAGTTTTTCTGGCTTTATATTAAGATTTTTTAAACAAAATGCTAACTTTAATAAACATTGGAGTATTTTCATTCATTTTGCAATTTAATGCAATTCACACAAATTGTCTCATAAAATGAGCTCATCGCTGCATCGTGTAGAAAGTGTCGTACGCAGTATGGTAGTAATTATCAAAAAGGTTTTACTCAAAATCAAACACATGTAATAAAACGTGGCCGTTTAAGTAAAAAAAATCTTCCGAACGCCATTTACGAAAAAAAAACTTAACATTATTTGTTTTTATTAGTTTTATAGCATCCACGTTAAAACCTGCTTGTGCAGCCTTGTATACTAAAGGTTATAAGCTCGTAGACTTACTTACTACGACTTTTAAAATTATATTTATTTTTTTGAGAAGCTTTTTCCTTCGCAAATAAGCAGACTTACCTTGCTGCAATAAAGCTCCGTAAATATACCATAGACAGTTATGTATAGTTGCAAGACCTCCTTGGCGAGTGATCTCCATGGCTTCATAATACGGACTTAGTCTATGGACGACATATAATGTGGGTCCCATTAATATAACTGCTAGTCCTAGGCACAGCCATGTCTAAAAGAAAAGTATCTATTGGTATATTATGTTTAATAACATTCATTACAATAATGGATGTCAAAACATATCCCAAAATATGAAGCTTTGGGGTCATTTGGGGATGATTTTTAATCATAGAACTCGCTAATAGGTTAAGTTTTTTGTAAACATAATACCGATGCTTTTTAAAGAAATCAAAGCTTCGAATATTAACAGCTTGATGAGTAAGTTTTTCAAACTATAACTAGGGCTTTTTTTACAAAAATTGTTAAAATATAGCTGGATACGGGCATTTAAAATGAACAGAACTCATTCGTATTAGAATCACGTAACGTTGCCGTTGTATTTTAAAAGATACTTTTTTTAGCACGTAGGCAACTATGTATAAGGCAACCCGAGAAGACTGCATATAGGTACTTATTATAACCGCGGTAGGTTACATTGTAAAAACTGAGCCTCGAAATCTGTGACTAAGTATAGTTAGGTACCTACATTTGTTGCAAAATAAGCAAACTATATTAGTTATAGAAGAGTTATTCGGTGATCTGTGAATTACAGGGTTAAAATTCTTTATTTTAACTTACATCAGTCGTAAACGGAAGTAAGAAGAGTAGCGCTCTACTGAGCTCCCGCGGTCGTGCTATCATGAACGAGTACGATTGAATACTCACTGGCATCGTGTAGTTTATACCTGTCACAAAAAAAATACACAGGTTTATCCAAAACAAAGAATTATTAAGTTCCTTCTCGAACCCATTGGCTAGGTAACAAACAAAAAACAATCAAATCGGTCCATTCGTTTGGGAAGTACCTACGCGGCCACAGACAGATCTACGCCCGTCAAACTTATAACACAGGTATTTTTGTGTCGGGGGATAAAACAAAATTATGATCATTAGGTACTCTAGAACATAAAAAAAAAAAAACGCTGTAATGTTCTTTTTTTTTAAGCGGAATGAAAAAACATTTATTTGCCACAAATGCAACGCATAAAACTATAGACAAAGAAACAAAAAGGTATAAAGGTATGGGAAAATATGCGCCACACGTGTGCAAAACAAAAACTAAATAAACAAATAGAATAAAATAAAAATACAATGAAATATCATGCTTCTTACTTTGAAAATCACAGTATAATAAATAACATTCAACCATTTGTCCTACCCCCGTCTCTAGATCAAGCTGGCCCGAGCCGGCCAAACTAGCAATAAAAATATGTCCTTAAATAATAAAAACTTAGATCCAACCCTTCCTTGCTGTTTTTGCCTTATTAAGATTGTTAGCAACGCACTAAGTCGAGGTCCGAACCCCACAGGGGGTGCCCTTAGTGAACGTTGCTGACATAGTTAGTTTTTCTATTGCTCTGGCTGGAGGCCTTTAAGGTTCTCGCCTAAAGTCCGGTGAAGCAGTCAAAGCCTGCGCTCATGCTAACTGCGTAAATCTATCCCAAAAAAAAAAAAAAAACCATTTGTCCTTTACTTATATGCCACTATCAGCTAGCAAACGCAACTCAATGTTAAGTCGCCGTTAAGTGTCATGCTGTCTCTGTCAATTGTAAGTGTAAAGTAGCGACAGATATACATTTTAGAACATCTTATAATAAAGTTTCATTTGAGGATTCGAAGAATAGTCTTAATTAGAATTTAATATCAATCCAGTCGTCGGGGAGCGTCTAATGTTGAATTTACAATCCTTAGACACCACTAAAAGACACTTAGAGTTACACCACAATCACAAAAATAAAACAATTGATGACCACAATAAATTGGCACGCGTATAGAAGCTGTTCGAATTTAGGAGCGCGTTAAGTAGACAACAAGGAGAAAATATAGCTAAACCATATACTTAGGCTGTAAAACAAAAAGGCGAACATAAAACCTCCTTTTCCAAAGTCGTTTAATTAGTGTGTTACACCTACTACCCATAATTATTATCTATGTATTGCACCTATTTGAAATCGCCGAACCTGGTGATCAACGCTCGTTCCTTTTCGTTTGAAAACAACCCGTCGCAATGCAGTAAATCGGTTACAAGCTAGTAATAATAAGTGGCATAATTATACTTCTGAAAGGCTGTACAATTTATCTGTTGGAAAATCTTAAGTCACACAGTATCACAGCACTCGATTTGGGGTTTAACAGATAATAATTAACAAATTCTGTTAATCAGCTCTAAAGGGGGATAAAGTAGGTATGTAGGTCTATGATGAGGTGGGAAGTGATAAAATGACGAATATACATAAGACGGACCTGGCATGTGATCAGCTAGGACAGTGAATGACGCAGCCGCTAAAGCTCCTTGCCCCCTAGCTATGGCAAACATCGCCAACTTCGCGTCCATACTAAGCAAAGCCTGAAAAAATAAAAAAAGCAATAGACACAATTTGTATTAATAAAATTAATAAATCTTAATTGCCTATTATTAATGAAAATAGACACAGACAAAAATCCGCATTGCGTAAAAGTTAAAAAGGTAATTATTTAGACTATTTATTTATTCAATAAAATGCTACATTTCCAAATGAAAAGCCTAATATTGTGTAGTATTTAATTAATGCAGAAGTCACACTAAGTAGGTGCATTTATGTAGCGAGACAAAAGTAACAATTGTAAAGCCACTAAGATAATGCAGAGAACATATTTTGTTGTAGCACTCCGATTACGTACAAAAAATCAATCGAATAAAAAATGCCTTTGTACAGCTATGTATCTACATTTATAAATATTCTTATCAAACTTACGTCAGAGATCGTATCGTTGGTTAAATCTTTCTTTAAAATTGAAGGCAGTATTACTTTGACTCTGTAAAAAAATGAAACTTTTGTCGATTTAAACATTCAACCAATTTAAAAACTAAAGACCATGGTTTACCCAAGGGCTGGCTTTTACCTAGGACAGAGAATAAGCATTGCTATTCAACGTGGCAATGCCGCCAGTCTTTTGGGTACACTTCCAGTCGACAGCGATGCGGATGAATTTTTTGACGCTATTTTTTTGTGTTTTTTATTAGTTGAGAGTTCTGTTTTGTTTTAAGTGTATATATTTAAAATTATAAATAATAATTAAAAATAAAACATTTATGTCAAAGTATTGGTTTAGAGTAAATTATTAAAATTATTATTAGGTAGGTATGTGCTAGTTTAAAAAAACAATTGAACTCACACATATAAAAGGTTCTGTACCATCGTACAAGATAAATATATAATAATATGTACTTTTATTATTTGTAGTTATACGGGAACAGAAATACATACTGTGTAAAAATTGCAACGGTCTACCTATTACGGTTCATGCGTTACAACCCGCTGACGGACAGATTGATGGACAGACGGACAGCTAGGACTTAGTAATAGGGTTCCATACCGTTTATCTTTTAATTATTGTGCCAATCATCAAAAAGAAAAACGTTTTATATACACAAGAGCTCTTTTCCATAAATACTGCAAGAATCATACAACAGATTATTCATACAAATCATACAATAGATATGTATTAAGAAACTGGCAGTATTTAGTTTAAGAGCCCCAAAAAGAATAAATACTAATTATTTATCCTTTTTGGGGCTATTACGCGAGATATTGAGAATAAAAAAATCTTACGTGAAGTTTTTGTTCTTGGCTAATTGGTTAACAATGTCGAATATAAGGCCGCTGTATTTAACTATAGCGCCAGATTCGTTGCGTTGCAATATCGTCCAAGGCGGGTTCTGAAAATAAAAAAAGAACACATTCTCGACAACAAAATTTTTAAAGCCTCTTGTTGTCTTCTGACCTCAGGATGATTATCAATATGATTATTTAAATAAACTTTTAAGTTTCTACCTACTTACTAAAAAATGTTAGTGCATTTAAAAAAAAACCTTCAGTGCTCTAAATTGCGGAACAGTTACTCCATTATGAAGACAATAGCAGGGATAAACATTCCGTATATGTAAATTAAGTCATTGTTCGCAAGTGTTTCGCGAACACAATTCAGGGCTTGAATTTCCGACAAATAAAGCCTTTTAGGATGCTTGAATTTGATTTTAAGTTTCTTTTATGTGTTAGACTGCCTTAATCGGTGAAATTCTGACATAAGGAAATACGTTTTTGAGAAATATATATACTTAAGTGGTTCTTACATGAAAAGTTATAATAGGCAATTCCTTTCCTCTAAATCCATGATGAATATGCGGGAACAAAACATCGGTTAGTCTAACGGCATCTATCGGACGCCATAATCCAACCTTAAAGGAATAAAATAGAATAATGAGATCTTAATTATAATACACCAGGCTGATACTAATGGTCCTGTCTCACTTCAAGGCAAAGCCCTTAAATAAACTAAATATTTACTTGCATTAAAACTACTGTATCTATAAACAAACGCAATGCACTTATCAAGCTAATGAAGTATCCTTATTGTTCCGTATTTGATCCATTGTCTAATATTAATTCATTCTCTGAACTTACGTTCAACAGATCAACTTTCTCTATAACGCCTATAGAGCCATTTGTATTGGCGGCAGCATAGTCTGGATTATCGGTCTGACTTCTATAAGTAGCGCCCCAAGTGTCTGCAGCCAAGGCACGCCACGTGGAACAGTTGCCACACTGGCTCTTACTGGCTATGTGTTGCTGTGACAAACAAAAGATTTTTTTTTGTGGTTCGGTTGATTCATATCCAAGATAATGAATTAGGGAAGAAATATTAGAGCTAAGCTCGTCTGTTATTGCAGATATTAGAATATTCTCATAAAAAATATCAGGAAAGGACTAAAGTTGTGAAATGTGCCATGATTAATCCGTTCTCAGATCGTTAAAATAGTGTATGCAAGCTTATCGGAATCTTCAATGAAGATTTGATAAAATAAAGAACCAAACGGAAAGAAATTAACCATATTTTAACAATAATCATGTCACCATAATTACAGTCCAGAATTACTCCTTTCAGCAGTAATTATTTTCTTCCTTGTAAGTTTCCCATCCGGGTACTTTTAGCAATAAAAATTTTAAGAGGTTGGATCTACCTGCATATGCTTCAAGAGCATATCGCGTCTCTGTAATTTATTCGGCCTGATGGCTTCCCACTCTTCATCAGACACTTGAGCAGCCACATCTAACTCCTCCTGTATCGCGGAGTCCAGCGCTGATACAAAGGCATCCATCATCTCTTGACAATAGCACATTAATCCATTCTATACAAAGAAAAGTACTCAATCAACTTATTTATATTAAAGTAAGAATCAACTTGGTATATTCTGTGGTAGAAAAGAAGAGCTAAAATAAGGCAAAGACAGATATGTCTTTGTCATTATGATGCTTTAGAAGACCTTCGTAGACAAGAATTAGGATCACGCCAGTCAGTAGCATCATTTGTATCAGTCCAACCTAGTTGTTATTAACCTACCTATTTTTGGCATGTTACTAGGTACCTGCTGAAACTGATGAATGTATTTTAAACTACATAGAATTACGTTTATTGTCATAATATATATAATTAATATTATTATCTCTAGACCGTAAACAAAAAACAAAGCAACGCAATAAATCTAATTGTCTAAATTTTATTAGTTCGAAAGTGAAATTCAAGTTAAACGTGAAACGGACGCAATGCTGGCGCGGTATAATCGCAATCACTCCCAAAATTCGATCGACAAAACAAATACGGGAACTATTGTGCTAACAAGCGCAATGTACTGTCAATCCGACTTCTAACAGATTTTGCTATTCTGATTGCTGGAGCTGAGTCAAATTTTCACAGGCGTTTAAAGTTCAACGATTTGTGGAAAGCGTTTAATTTTGTTAATTTAGATCAGTTTAATCTGTACTAGTTTTTTGGAGTAATTAAAGGGGGATTAACACTTCGCTGTTACTTAATTTAAAAATTTTCTTTCCCAATCTTTTCTTACATGGTTATTTGGCTTCTTTGATTCTGATCTTCAGAGACATATGCTTAGACCTGTGGCTCCTAACTAACTTGTGAAAAGATTTGGTTTCCTTTATTTGATGGCTAATAGTTGTTATCCTTACCTTACAGTCTGGATTATTATCAGTCAGGTTATAAATATATGCCACATTTTCTCCCTCATACATATCGGTGATCAAATTGCTCAAGTTGCCATTCTGAGCGTTGGTATCCGATATGACGTAGAGCCACTGAGCCATTGTGTGAGACATTAACAAGTCACGAGCTGTCTCCGCCATTGTGGTCATCACATCGGATGTCACCACTGCTATGAAATTTTCACCTGGAAACATAAAATAAATATTTATTCCTTCGTGTAAAATTTTGTCGACCGCCCGTGGCAAATGATTACGTAATAACATTAGTACAAACAAAAAGTTTCAATAACGTTACCGACGACTGTATAATGAGAAATACTCGCAATTAAATACAAATAGTAGAAAGGTAAATTTAAAACTTAGCAGGGATCGAACCTACGACTACTGGTTCAACGCACCAGCACTGGTGCGTTTTCCTTTCTAGTATTACAAATATTCGGTCCGCATGCGTAGCATAATAAAAATAATTTAGATATACTCGATTTCCATACCGAACATTTATCATGTTATAATCATGTTTTAGACCTCAATCGAGTTTGGGACTAGTAGGATATTCTACCATCTTTAGTGGTTACTTACCAATATATTTAACTGGTAGTTTCGACAAAACCCTATGCATCTCCTTTCGCCTCAAATACTCGTTGATCTCATGTCTCATCTTGAACACCGTAACGGATACCGGTGTGGCGCTCTCATCGTCTATCTGTGATGTTAGAGACTGCACGACACGGGACACCATGTCTCGACCTGTTGAAATGACTAGATAACCTACGTAGCAGCTAGAAATGTCTATTGAGACAAGATTATAATGAGCGTATTTATAAAGTAACTGCTAATTATTCACCAAAATCTAACCATGCAACTTCCATTTTCAGTTAGGGCTAAAGTTATGTAAACAGATAGCCCCACAAATTTAAGGCTCTAACAAAAATGTTATCTAAGGGAATCAACTTACTGAGCGTGTCATCATGCAATATTATAGCAGACTTCCATTGGAAAGCGTTTGAAGTCCTTAAATCTAAAAGCAACTGTGGCAGCTCTTGTCCGGGATCAGTAAAAGTTACTGTAATCGCAGAACGAGTAGGTAGTCTTGGACAATCAACTTCAGTGAGTGCAAAGAGCAATAGTTCCTCTTCTTCCGTGCGAGAAAATAAATCCCAAGTGTCTTCACAGGATGCTATGCTGAAGACAGCTAAAAAGCCTGTAACGAGATATGATAAAGACTTAATTTTGGATACGTGGCTGAAACGACCAAATACTCGCACATAACAACAGATTGAAAACCACTGCCTTCAACTATGTTACCTGATGCTAATGATCTTGTAAGATACGGACCCCAGATAAAATAACATTAATTCTGATTTGATCTGGTTCAGTAAGTATAAACTAGATAAAAAAATACAAACTATTCTAGTTTCTTTTGTCTCTATGACGTCTCTAGTTTAATTATTTTTACCTTTTTTCAGACTAATAGCTGTCCAGGAATAGTAATAAACAATTACGCCGCCGTGCTTAAGCTCAACTCTTGCTAGCTCCTTGATGTAGTCCTTTAGCTCATCCAGAACTGTCTGATATTTTTCGCCTAAATACTGCCGATCTAAAACTACAGCTAAAAAAACAATGGTTAATATAGTGTTGCAATTTTTAATGTGCAGAATACCAAATACTTGGTTAAGTTTATAAACATTAATGAGGCCTAATTTTAATTCATAGGCTGCTCTAGGAGCTAATTGTCAACTTATGGTAAGTAAAGGGTCAAACTCGCTTATTTAAGTTAAGGCGCAAATTACTAAGTACACCTATTTTCATCTAGCTTAAATTAAACTCAAACGCACTTACCCAATGAAGCATTTGCAGTGATTAACGACGGAAAATCTTCCGAACGCACGGGAACTAACAAACACATAATACTTAGGACCCATAATTGCATTTTTATACAACACGAGCGCTGTCCAATTTCTACACTTCTCAAATAAAATTCCAATCATAATAATTGGTAAAACAGACGGACTAATTATTGATAGCCAATCAGAATTATCCCCTTAATATTTAGGGATTTTTCAATTTAATTAACAGAAGATAAGACTCAGGTGTTCCATGTTAACATTTGATGTGCTTTGCTCGAATGTAGGCTACAGTGTCGATTGTATTCGTGGAACAATATTCTGTGATTCTACAGGGAGTTTCTTATTTTGTTGGTCAATTACTCGCGAATACCATTCGGCATCAAACCTTAACTTATTTTTCAAAGTTGATATCTAATGACGCCTATTGGTGGTATCTCATATAAACTTAAACAACTCTTATTATTGTGAAGGAGAATAATTAATTAAGATTAAAAATTGTCCTTGTCTTTAAGTTTATAAGTATTCGAAAGAAGAAACTGTGTTTATAACCTAGGAGCTGAAACTATTCAAATTCTATTCAAGCTTCTATTAATATTATCGTCCAAAATGTAACAGCAAAAGGAGAACACCCTACACCAGAGCCAAGACTTCGTTCGCGAAAGGTCAGGAGTACGTACCTAAGTTAAAAATTCATTGTAATTACGTGCGCGCCACGTAATACTCCCTGTAGCCATTGGGATTATTTCGACAAATCATATCATTCGCGTCCTTATAGATATAGAATTAATTACGTATTAACGTTTCTTGACATAAAAGGATCCGAACTGAGGTTGAAATGGCACCTTTTCTTAGTAAACTCATTTATGGTTATGAATTGGTGTCTAAATTTTCCTTGACCTAGAATCCTTTAACCGTAAGGCTCACTCAAGACTGAAAAATCAGCCTGTCATTTAGTTTTACCAGTAGAAGTATCTAGTAAGTAGGTACCTACTTACCTACACGTTTATTGATCTTTGCGGGATTTTCAGAACCACCATTTCTGGTTTAATTTCTAAAAATTACGAGATAGATAGATTAGGTATATACCTATATACTAGATAAATATATTAGATATATTGTGAGCATGTAGATTAGCTTGTCTCATTGTTTCATACCTAATATTTTAACTATATGGGTAAATATAAATAGGTATGTGGGGCTAAAAGATTGGAAGTTCACTTTAAATGTTGTAACTTCTTTTCAAAGTGTTATAAGTACCTACTAGGTATATTTTATAGGTACCTAATCGATAATGTTCGTAATTCTGGAACAAACAATTTAAGTTTGTCCTAAATAATTTTGTAGGTATATAAACTGAAACATGGTCATAACATCTTTTCGTTAAATTCATGAGGTTAAGTTATCTTTTCTGTGATTTACATAGATCGCTGTTCACGTTGACTTCCATTGTGTTCTATTATTATGTAGATACCTACCTACGTACTTTGACGCTTTCTTTATATGCCTTTGCTTTAGCATTGGTAACAATATCTATAAGCTAGCGAAAAACCAAACCAAAAAAGGTAGATCCATTAGTTAAATTTATTATATGCGCCTAATAACTTGGCTCTCCAAATACTATTACATGTACAGGTACCTCCTATTACTAATTTCTACATAATGATCTTATTAATATAGTCAATAATTTAATATTTGGATATAAAATGCATGAATAATTAAATCTAGAAAGGAATGATAACTAATAAATAAAGCACAAGGACGGGTCAGGCGAGACTTTTGTGTTAAAATGCCAAGTGCCAAGGATTGTAGGGCCATACCTGATACATTAATGAAATATTTATAACTACTGCTAATGAGACTACAAAAGTGAAAATGAAACAGAATAGTTAACTGTTGCCTAATGATACTTGTAATAACAATGTATGTAATGTAATGTAGTACTTATAACGAAAATTATTATTTGACTTTATACAAGTTATTTAAATGGCTGTAAGGACTCATTGAAACTAAACGTAAAAAATGACATTAGACAAGACAAACGTCATCATGACTGACATGACATTGTGAATGTGATGTGTACGTTCTGTTTATTTTTACAAAAGTAACCCCGTATATCGAATTTAAGAATTAATAAAATGTCGAAACACTATAAAAAGATATTTTTAACAGTTGGCACAACGAGATTTGACCTACTAAGCGAATATATCTTGACAGAACCTGTACTTAAGGCTTTGAAAAATATTGGTTGTAAAGAAATTACCTTTCAAATCGGCAAAAGTGCTGTAGAACCCGGTATTTACGAAAAAGAGGGTGTTAAAATTAACATGTACAGGTTTAAAGAATCTATTAAAGAAGATATAATGAACGCAGACTTAGTAATAAGCCACGCCGGAGCTGGGACCTGTTTAGAAGTATTAGAAGCCAACAAACCACTACTAGTTGTTGTAAATGAAGATTTAATGGACAACCATCAACTGGAACTAGCTGAACAACTCCAAATCGACTCTCATTTATATTACTGTACGTGCGATACGCTAATTAGTACATTAAGTGTCGTAGATTTTAGCTTGCTCAATCCATTCCCAAAAGCAGATCCTACACTTCTTATTACTTATTTAGATAGTGTATTTACTGTTAGATCATAGACTATGGGATCATAGAATATGAACTGAAGAATATTGTTTAATTTTGTTAACCCTTATTAGGTTTGCTATTTGCTTTAAAACCATGTTAATCACATACAAATTTGCTGTTGTGATATTATTAAGCCAGAAAGTTATATTTACTGTATTGGATTATTATTTTACATATACACTAGGATGTAAGTCAAACAAAACTTAATTAAATATTTCACAGTATAATTTTATTTTATTTGAAAAATACAGATCACTTAAAAAGTTGACAAAACAAATGAGGGTCATAAATTACACAGTGTTATTAGGAAATATTGAAAACAAAAGAAAAACTAAACTTATTGTATATTATTATGCATAATAATTTAGACTAGCTTCTTGGCTTCAAAGAAACTCTTGAGATGCCTCATCTGCCAGTAGCCAATGCCAACAAGGACTCCAGTCTGTAGAAGACTCCACCACAAGACACGCTGGTTTGTGCTCTCCGAAGTCTGTCTGAAGCGTTCCTCACGATGCTGAAATATTACAATACAATACTTATATTGTATACCATCAACATAATAATACTATTAACACTAAGTACTTGTAACATACCTACATAAATATGTTAATGTAGCTTGCTTTGAAGTATGTAACCAGATAATATACTTACTATTTACTTCAAGAACTCTAGATTCTAATATGTAGCTATTTAGTTTTCCTTTATAGGAAAAAGACCTAGTTTAAATAGAATTTGTAGGTAGATATAAACTCACCCTTTGATAGCTCTGTTCCTTAGTAATTTGGTGTACTTGATCCAGTAACTGTCTGATCCTGAGTTGCAGTTCAGTTAACTTGTCCTTATGAGCCACGTTAGCATAATCAACAGCATGCTCACCAACTTGAATGTCCAGGTGCACCTGTTATAACATTTTAAGCATTTTGTATACATAGATATATAGATAGAGTTGTTACTGGCTGCTACAAGAATAAAAAAAGCCATAGGTTTCATTAAATTTGCATATGCACTAGTCACATAAAGCTTACTTTTTAAGTAAGTAACTTCAAAATAAAGGAGCTTCTCAATTTTATATTTATGTATGTAATGTTATTGGAACTGCATTGTAGTCACAAATGATAATCTATAAGGGCTTGCTAGCAAAAATCAAAATTTTAAAGTGTATGTTTGTCCACCCTTTTCCTATCTTACACTGCTTACATTAACTTAAACTTAGGGAACAGTGCAAGATGCATCAAGATTGGTTCAGAAGTTTATAAGATATGGGTGGATATGCACATGTGCAATGGCCTAGCTTCTAGAAATGAGCTATGGTTGTGGTGTCAGAGAGAAAATATATCAGGATCTTGGTCAAATTTTAATTGTAGTGCACATAATTATAAAAACAAATTAATCAATTATAAAAAAGACAGCTATAAACCTATTTATCTATATATTTTATGTAAATATTTAAGTTTTTCTTAAAACTAAAATTACAAACAAAAAAACCAAATAGGAACTAAAAAATAAACTTCCTGAATATTAAGAAATCATATTTTTAAGGTAGTAGGTCAAAACACCCTCATTTTGTACCTACTTATCTTTAGCAACAAGTGGCACACAAAATATATTTTTTTAATCTATGAAGTAAAATTAGGAGTAATAGAAGTGAACCATAATGTTTGCACAGGTGTCTAGTACAGATGTCTGTGACATACCTAATGGTAAAAAGATAAATGTAATATTACAGTATTACTTGAATAAAAATACTATTTATTTTCATGGATGCTGTTTTGATTGTAGGTAGTAATAAACTAATAATGTTTTATTTAAGATAAGACTCAAAACACTACTTACCCTCAATTGTGAACCACTGAACCAAGAGGTGCTGTTGGAGTACATGCAGATAACGTGTTCTCCTGGCGTGACGGACGTGAACGATATCATGCCCTCAGACGAGTACACTCGAGACATCAACACTTTGTCGTTTGGATCGCGAACCTCAACGTGCATGCCAATCCCAGGAGTTGACGGCATAAACCCTCCCGATCTTGGGTCATATAACTCCACTTTGTAATTTACTGTAAAAAACCAGATTAGACTGTTAGAAAGATTACTTTCAGGTTTGAAAAAAAGGGCAAAGCGTAGCCAAGAGTTTTACCTATAACAGTTGTATCGTCCGGTATTTCTTCTATGAAACATTTTCTCTCGCCTTCTGCTATGTGGAAATATAAAGCTGAAGTCACATCTATTATGAGAAATAGAGCAAATAACGACGATATTCTAAAATATTCCATTTTTTCAGCTTAAAAGAATCGGCAAAAACTAAACTAAGATGACATCTATGACAATGATGACATGACACACGTCACCGAATTAATACGTCAAACAGTAATTGCTCTGAGCGTCAAACTTTCGAGTTTCGTGTTTCAGTTATATAAAGTAGGTATGTTTAGCATCGCACAACTAAATTCTATTCAAGCATGTTTTAAAGATTATGTCACATTAAAACTATTCTACTAAACCTAAACAATATTTAATTTAATGAGTGTATATTAATAAAAAATATGGAATTATAATTACAAGTTTATGGTCACGACGATCACCAACCACCACTGCCTCTATCTCAAATCGCCTAGTGTGATTATGACATTTCGTAGATGACGTTTCAATTCAACAAAAATCAATGAATCTGTGAACTTCTACAAAGACTGTATAAATATGTATACCTAGTGAAGTTCTGCGTTGTAAAAGGAAAGGATACAAGTATTCTTATTAGCCGTAAAACACCACTATATTTTTATTTGTGATAAAATTTCGTAATTTTGACTTTTTTGAGTCAGCTTATTTAGATTATTTATTCAGTTTATTACGTACAACAATGGATCCATTTATTATTGCTGCTATAATTAGTGCAATCGTTATCGTTTGTCTTTCGTTTGCATTTTTAAGGGTTGGATCACAAGTAAAGCCGAATGGTAAGAAATAATTGTATTATTAAACCCTTAATTATTTATTAATACCTACACATCGATTTTTTCATGTTATTTATTTTGTGAGAATTGGTTACCCCTGAACCAGCTGTTTTACATCAACAACTGTTTTTTATCATATTAAGATTCTGTAATTGTAATAAACATTATTTATTTTAGCCGGAGCAAGACCAAGAGCAGTTGTCCAGAGAGATGGAGGTCCAGGACGTGTTCAGGCAGTGCGGAATCAAAGGGCTAGGATGAGAGCCAATGGTAAGTTTTTTTTATGCTGCTTCTTTTGCTGAAAGGTTGAAGGTAGGCAAGTACCTAGCAGGACAAATATAAAAATCGAATACTATAATCTTCTTTCAATGAATAAATGACTATTTTAAAATTACATATAACATTTATATACATATAATTTGTTTTGTGTATGCATAAATGATTAGGATTTTATTGAAATTTTTATTACTTATAGCTGCTCGCCATCAAGCTGCAGCAGTAGAAGAGGAACCAGATTTTGTGGATGAATCTGATGAGGAAAATCCCAAGGAGACTATAAAAGTGGATTTGGAAGACAAAATGGGAGCTAAAGTAATTATTTTTTCCAGCCATTAGTTGACTATTGAATGAAATCTAAAAAGGCACAATGGGTTTTAAATATCTAATAATAAGTTCCCAGGGAGTTTAGTTTGGTTTGTACCAATAATAATAAAATTGTTCCACATTATTATTACTAAATTAATTTTGTTTTTCATTTAGTGTGCACAACCACACCAAATGGGGACTTGTCCTGCAGTGGGACTGTCATGGCTAATAATATTAATTATAATTTTTTTTTTTTTCAGAAAAGGGCTAAGCTAGAAGCTAAACTGGAAAAGAAAAAGGCCAGAGAAGCAGAAGAACACTTAAGAGAAGCAAAAAAGCAAAAGGATGAAGAATTAGAACAAGAAAGAAAGAAGATTGAAGAACAAAAAGAGGTATAACAATGACTTATTAGAATATTTATAATGATAAGATCAAGAAACAGACTAACTGAAGGGA
Organism: Diachrysia chrysitis; assembly: GCA_932294365.1. Taxonomy (NCBI): domain Eukaryota; kingdom Metazoa; phylum Arthropoda; class Insecta; order Lepidoptera; family Noctuidae; genus Diachrysia; species Diachrysia chrysitis. The sequence continues at coordinate 11,854,997 of OW028651.1, read as the reverse complement.
ACTAGAAAAAAACCTATATTTCCAATTAGAATCTGAAATTCTTCTGTACATGCAGATTTGGTGAAAAAATAGTAATGACCATCTCTGTAAGAAGAGAAGTTTTGCTCCTCAGTGCTTCTATTCTTGTTATTTGCTTTGCACTGCGGTCTTAGTCGCATAGTTCTATTCTAAGGGGAAAAAAGAGAACTATGTGGGTTAAATCATTATGGATATAAAAAAATACAAATAGTGAACAAGGAACCTCTTTATTGGAAGCCAGTTAAAAATTTGGATAATATGATCCTGTATTAAAAAAACCTAGTAATTAATTTTGCAGTTTTTGCGTGATTTGAGTAACAAACATTATCTTTCACATTTTTAATATTAGTAGGATAGAAAGCAGTCAAATAACTCTCAACTAATTCTCTCTGTATTTTACCTTTTTTCCTTAGGAAGAAGAACGCCAACGTGAGCAAGTTGCTCTTAAAGCAGAAGAAGAACGCAAGAAGCGTGAACAAGAGGAGTATGAGGCTATGAAGGCTGCTTTCACTGTAGATGGCGAAGGTTTTGATGAAGACGAAGAACAGGACAAAGAGAACATGCTCAAGGACTTCATTGACTATATCAAAGTAAGTAGGTAGCCTCTTCTATCCAAGGTACGCCTAGGATGCAAATTTTGATTATTCATAAAAGTAAAAATAGGTAAGCCAGAATAAAACAATAACCCAGACACAGATATTGTGTACAACAATATTCAACCACAGCAAATAATTAGGTTATCTCATTTCTTTACTAATTTTGCCATTAACAAACTATAACAATGTTTTTCTAATAATAATCTCTTTTCAGGCACAGAAAGTTGTACTACTGGAAGATTTGGCAGCTCATTTCAAACTAAAGACGCAAGCTACAATCGACAGAATAACGGACTTGCAAGGATCGGGCGAGCTTACCGGTGTCATTGATGACAGGGGAAAATTCATCTACATCTCACAGAAAGAGCTGGAAGATGTTGCTAAGTTCATAAGACAACGCGGCAGAGTATCTATAACCGATTTGGCAGAATCTAGCAATGACTTAATCAACTTAAATCCTGTAACTGTACTCTAGTCATAACAACCAATGTTCGCATACAATTTCTTAATGTAGAGTTATAATTAAACAAAAAATAAATTGTAATTATTACAAACATTTATTTCAAGTGACAAAAAATACATGCAATTATTCAGTTATTTCATATCCAAACATATCTCTTCCTTTCTCAATTAACAAAATTGATGACTCCTTAATCCTGTCCAATACCTCCATAAGCTTACTTTTAGTGAATACTTTGTACAAACATCTATTTTCTCCAGCAATTACAGTGCTCAAATTAACAGCTTCTTTATGATTTTCAATGTCCTCATTACTTTGCAATATCTTCAGTATCAAAATTACAACTTCAGGAATGCAAAGGCGTCTCAAAGTCTCCAACTGCTTAGCCCTTTCTTGCTTTTCATCTTCATCAAACTTCTGAGAGATAGTACTATCACTTTCGTCTTGAAGCCACCCACCCGGGAATAATAACACATTGTACAGCAAATTCTTTGTGTGTCTGGCTTGATGTAGTACAGCATTCAACCAACGAGCTTTTTGTTGCTCAACTTGAGCACATCTCTGCTCATGGTGCACCTTGTCAGAGAAAGTTGCATCAGAAGGCAGTGGTTCTATTTCTTTAGGCTGGCCACTTATAAAGTGTCTGTACCAAGTTGCAAACCCTTCTAATGCTTCTAGATATGCCTTCAAGCACAGATGTTCTCTTAGTTCTGCAGAACTTGAAGTAATCTTGTTTAAAAACTCTGGAAACATTTTGTTTACATTTGTGATGCATGCTAATGCAGCATCAGTATTTCCAATAAAAATAAATGTTCTGATCATAGCATTACTGAGCCAAAGAGCTTCTTCAAGTTGATTAGATATAAGAGACAACCACTCAAGTGATGATATCACTTTCTGAATCAATGTTTTATCTTTCTCAACAGCAGTAGTTTGAGTAAATGTTAAATCCAAATTACCATAGCCTTGCTGAATATCTGTAATAGCCTTTTTTATAGCAACTCTAGCTGATGCTGCAACATCTATCCCTGCATTGAGTCCAGCTTTTACAACTCCTTGCCTGTACTCACTTTTATGAATATGATCCATCAGTTCAGCATACAGTAAAATTTGTCTGGCAACTGGCACAGTAGATGTATAGTATGCTATAAGCTCAGGACATTCCACAGAACCATCAATCAGTTGACCAACAAGCTGAGTGACATATTTTTCTAGTATTTGATCTCCAATATCATGTTGAGGATCCTTACCCATTTGCCTAAGTATTAGAATTAAATGTGCCAAAAATCGTACAAATCTATCATCACTGCTCTCAATCCATTGTAAAGAATCTTGCATGATGGCTCTAACATGCCCAAGCATAAGATAATGCTGACATGTTTGATATAATGACTCCTTTTTACCATCCATTAAGGCTTTCACAGCACTAAATATTTGTTGTAGTGCCATTTCTTCAACCTGTAATTCAGACTGCAGAAGTTCAAGAACATCAGATGGAGTTGTATTAGCATCTACTGTAGCATGATGTTCATGTAAAAACTTGTCAACTCTTGCTTCAATTTGAACTCGCAAATGAGCCCAAAGCAAATCTTCCCAACTACCTTGGCACGAAGGAAGAGTGCTTGCTAAATGACCACATAATACTCCTACTGTAGCTCTATAATGAATATTTTCTGTGGCATTATTAGCTAATGCTAATGCACACCATTTCCATAAATCTCTTGATGGATTTCCTGAAATTTCTATCGGAGAATTAACATCTTCATTAGGTAAATAGTGCAATAATATCCATCCCTGCAGCACAGCCCCTCGCCAGGCCTGCCCAGCGTTAATGCATAGGGAAACTGCCTCTTTAAATTTCCCACATCTTACTTCAGTAAATATTCTTTTACATAAATCATTGTCATCCTTTTGATCATCTGAATGAAGTATCTTCTTCTGACGTCTTGGTGCATCTGGATCCATACAAGTAACCATAGCTTTACTCTTTTCTTTGTTAAACAAGCTTGTGCCAATTAATAGTTGATGTAGAGTGTTTCCCCAGTGTATGTTGTTGCTTATTACTAGAGCTGAGGTCTTTGTGGCTTCCTCTTGATATGCTGCAGTAGCCTCCAACCAATCTACCAACAGCTGTAAAAGTCTTAATTCGGAGTCACTTCTAAATAAAGCATCAACCAAAGTTTGTTGCGAAAGTGTAGTATCAGTAATCAAGCTGTCTAAAGACTCTGGATGTTCAGTTATGGAGTCGGCGTACAAACAATGGAGGAGTTTCCACGTATTTGCCTCTTCAGCCAGCCAGTAGTTTTGAGCGTTATATCTATTCCAAGGTTCAACTAGTTCAAGAGAGTCACAACACACTTGAGCTAACCTCGCTAATGTGTCTAACACATCGCTAGGACGACTAGTTTGTATAATCTCAAAAAAAGCTTCGCTTAATCCTTCAGTTGAGACCCCAGGGTTGGCTATGATTGAAGATTCATCTAAAACTTGCCGTAAACTCGTGTCGTTTAGATTTTTAAATATAGAAGTTTCGTTTAGTATCGGCGAAATGTTTAAAGTATCTTCTCTTGACAATAACTGACGATTTCTTTTATTTTTCAATGGTGTGAACTGCGTGGAATTCAACTGGAGACTTCTATCGAAACTTTTAGACATTTTGTATTAAATAAGATTGAAAAACGAAATAAGTTCACATCAACAACCGATAACCGAACTTGAGCGCGCCGAATATTGACAACACAGATGAAATATGACAGTTAAATTCTTGCACCTCGCACACTGCACAGGCTTGATAAAGTACAATGTTCAAAACGAAACCTTAAATTATTTACTCAATGAACGAAAAGTAATTTGATAATATTCGAAAACCATAGAAATTGCATCCAAAATTATAAATTGACTCTTAGATTTTTAGTAAACAATTTAGAGAAAAAAGTAATTTAGGATACCTATAATATTTCAGTACACCACACAAGATAAGAAGGTATTTGAACGATTCCTTTTACACTTTATACAGAAATCCACTAAACTTACAAAATATTATATAGCTGAAGACATTATTTAAAAAAATTCATATAGGTAGGTACACTTTTAAATACCTTGCTCATAACTACTATTTCCGTCACTCATATTTCAAAGTTATTTTGTTTTTTGGATAATACAATACTAACTGATACTTTTCTCATTTTCTTTCTCATTCCCTCTCTAGACGTCGTTGCGTGCAAAGGTAAGAATAAATAAATATATATATCTGGTTATCTTAAGTTTAAATTATAGAATTGAATTATTTTCCTAAGCCTAGGACATAGGTTTAGGTACTTACCTAATTAAATTTTAATTAACTTAATAACTATTTACTGTGTCTATGTTCTGCACCTACATAGTTATTTCCATAGTTTCACAAAAACTTAATTTTAGTTTTACTTTTATTCTAGTTATTAAAGAAATGTAAACAAATATTACTTATGTCTAATTAAAGTAAGAGGTCTCCTTTAGTTATGCAAATTCATAACATAATGTGATTATTTACAATAAATTTTGGGAAGGATTAGATAGACATCATCTAGCTGTCTAATGATTTTCAAATCGTCTGATTAATCACCAATGGTTTATTTTGTACAAGATTCTTGAAATGACCTAAAGCCAATTTAGGAAGACTTCCTTTTTTTATGGACATCTGAATAAAACTTATAAAATGAAGTAGCCTCACCTACCTAGGTGCATACACTACTTACCCATTATATTGCACCTATGTATGTACATAAGAAATGTACTAATCAATTTATTTACCTACAATACTAATAATAAATATTAACATAATTATACAACTCATTGTAACTTTCTTACAAATATACATGTACCATAGGTAGGTACTTTGTAATAAACACTTTAAAAACAACAATATTATACCCATACTTACTGGGTTTGTTATCTACCTTGCTACTTAATAATTGCAATTGATGAAATAATTCTGCTGAACATATCTTGACAAAACAAAATGTATAAATAAATACAAATATTTGATGACTCAATTGACATTTACAGTTAAATAGATGTTTAACACACACCTTATTCAATATTTTTGTTTAAAATCAGCTTTTTCTTATTGTTTACTCACTTGATTTTATTGATAAACTTGTACGTAGGAAATGGTTATGTTGCTTGACTTCGGAGTCAAAGATTTTATAAGTAGAGTGTAGGTATAGGTGGGTATCAATATTTTTTTATTAACTCCAGATAAGAACATAAGGTATTTAGGCAGCCCCTGTAGATTGCCAATAATTAAGGTAATTACTTGAATGTCATAACTGTAGTTATAGGTAACTAAAAAGTGATAAATAATACTGTAAATTAATGTAATTATAGCCATTTTAACTGTGTACTTTAACATACCTAATAATTAATTGTTAAATTAAAGAATTTATCTTGATATAGTCCAATCAAATTATAAGTACCTACCTACAGGTTTACCAAAATTAACTTTTTTGTAACTTGCTACAATAATAAATAGTATCTAAGACAAAAGTAGTTGCATAAATAATTTAACATTGGGTACAATGTTATCATTGTACAGAAATAGAATTTTTGTTTTTAAGTTATTGACATTTAGTGACATTATTTTTTCGTAACTTCTGTGTCAACTAACTGTCAGCATTGATATCATTGAAATCAGTTGGTATTATTTTATTTTATCAATATTTAACTGTATTAACTAAACACTTTTATTTATTTCATCCAGTTACAGGCCAAAGTAGCTGTTTATAATGTGGGTGCAAAAACTTTACTTGCTGCACCATGATATGCAAGTGCAACATACAACAATGTTCACAGTTTCAAAGGTAAGAAATCTAATTTATTTTACTTTAATATAATTCAGTAGGGACATGTAATTTGATACTTTATTTAGTTTGTATTGGATAGGTTTCATGTGTTTTGTTTTTTACAAATCATACCTAGGTATCATGTGATTGAAATGTATAATAATTAGGCTTTCTTAAATTAGTAAAAGTTATCCACTTTGTTCATTAAAAATGAAAACTAGGGTACCTACTTGTTAAACAGAAAGTTCGATAAAATCAAAAAGAAATGTTCGAGGAAAATTAATATCCAAATGAAGGCATTTTGATGCGTCTATTTCAGTGAACCATAATAGTAATGTATATAATACTGCTGAATTAGATTCTTATACACAGTACACACTTTTTCATTAAGCAAACTTGAATTTAAAGAATAAATATAAGTCATTGTTCTGTCCAGTCTCTAAAAAATTATATCAAGGAAAATATGTATGTAACAAGGGGCCGCTTTACAGTTAAAACATTTCCTTACATTTAGTATCAGATCGAGCATTTTGTGAATAATTGCCGATATTATTAAAATATCTTCAGTAATCGTAAACTAAACACTTAAATATATGGACTAAGTAATAAGTAAATAACAAGTACAATAATAATTTTCAATGAAATTTTGAGCATTAGACATTGAAATAATTTTATCAATTCAGTGGTTAAGACAGGTGTTTTAAAAATTAATTTTATATTGTTTTTTATTAAAAAAATTACTGTTTAGGTACATAAACTTAGGTCTAGTTACTTATATATATATTATATTTTTTTGGTAAGAATGATGATGTGATATTCATGCATGAATGTTATTTTTAAAAGCATTAATTTCATCTGTTTACTATCTTTCTGAATTAAAAAAAATATTAACGTTGTACACTATAAATTTTAATAAGGAACGACTAAATTTAAGATTTAAGTACGATTTAAGAAATCGGTTTCATTCAATAATCATTGTTCGTACGTGAAACGGAACGTCATGTTCTTTTTTAATACAAACTAAATGTGTATGACGTAAATTTCAGTTTATACATTAAATAAGCCATTTGAGCAATTTGAGATACAATAATATACACATATAATGCTAGTTTACCATATAAATGTAATTCTCAAAGTCCAGAACGTAATTTAAACATTTTCCGAATTGCGTCTGCATTTTGTTCCATATTTCTTGAATAGGTGCTTACGTTCCTTTTTATCCAGGATAATAAATTAATTATTGAGTTATCAATAATTTCAAAATTAACTTTTCTGGTTATTATTGTAAGCAAAAAATACTCTTTTGTTTTATAAAATAAATTAAGACATACATAATACTAAATATATAACAGAATATAGGTATAATAAAGGAAACGTGAATCCTCGCGTCGTAAATAAAATGTTGTCTATGTTTGGTAGGTACGGAACGTTATTTTAAAATGTTGTATAAAGCATTTTTTGTTCCTGGAACGCTACTAATGATTTTCTTATGCCGCCGGAAGCCTAATCACTACTTTTAATAATAATGTAGGTTTATGTTCCACTAATTGATTATCTTTGATAATGTATAAAAATGTTTTTTAAATAATTTTATATTCAAACATATAATTGAGTGTTGTACGAAAATGTTAGTGACATGATACCTTATTAAACTTTTAGTTGATACTGAGCTTGGCGACAAAGTAAATAGTCGTTTATATACCAATATATTTAAAAATCATTGTTTTTAATCAGTAATACTGTGTATAAAGTAGATAGATATTAAAATTTCATTATGTTTTTATGTAGTTTGTATCTGCACGATAACTGACTCCTATTTTGACTTTACCGCGCAAGTACATAGTCATGGACATGCTAGCTGTCTCTTTTTCCCAAGTCGCTCGAACGCCAGTCGTATGCATGCGGCAAAACGTTTCGTCACTGGATATGAGTACCTACCCAGTTCTCTAGTGTTTTTTGGCCTGGTTCCGCCATTATTACTAAAAAAAATCTTCATTGTCATTATTTTGATGTTATACATTCAGTGAAACACGAGTTTAACGTAGATATCCTCATTGTGTTACAAAACTAGTTTGCGCCGAAAGTGTTTTGGTAGTGTACCTATCATTTCCTGTTTCATATCGTATAGAAACAAGTAACTGCGACCGCTAGCGTACTCTTTTCGTTATCACGTGGGTTAAATTTCGAATTATGCGGCTTTGTGTATCGAAAATTTCACGTTCATAGGAATAAATTTGTTTACAATGTCAATGTGTACTTGAAATAGTAAAACAACCGGTTTATAACCCTCTAAAAACGTTGTTTTCAGAAGCGCGGCGAATCGCTGCTGGTCTGTCGTTCTTTTCGGCTTGCCATGGAACCGGCAGGAGACTGATGTGCGAAGAATGGTGGCTAAGAATTGTGGTTCTGTGAAATTAAGTGTAGTGCCAGTGTTGTGAACTTCATATTAGTGTTACATAAGGTCAAAATGAACTGTGGGAGAAGCCCGCCCTGACGCGGCGAGCGCCAGCGTCCGCGGCGGGCGAAGTGCGGGTCATGGCCCCGGCATTGTCTATAGCACCCAGAGAGTCGCACATCCACGACTCTAACGCGCTCGAAGACGCGGACAAGCCCCTGACCTACCGAAGACGGGCGCTTGCGTCCGTCGATAACCTCGCAACACACATGGAGGAAGACGATATGGGCCTCCAGAACCAACCTAGCCTTGCTAAGGATTCTCAGGAGATGGAGCAGATCCTAGAAGACTTGGGCAACAGTGATCTAGTTCAAGGTGATCTGCTCCAAGCTATCAAAACACTGGAAACTGGTGGTGATGCTCTGTCAACTGGGGATGCTCTGTCCACAGGTGAAACTGATGCCATATTTCCACTTACTGGATTTGACCTAACAGAACCTGCAGATTCTGAGGGTGATGTTGTGGAAGACAAAATAAAATCTGTGCAAGTACGTTTAGAAAAACGATGTTTATTCTTACACAGAAGATTGAGGATACTACAGGTTCGTTCGATTGGGAAAAGGGTATCAGAGGAAGCCACTCAAGTATTTGATAAATGTACACGGGCTGCCCGTAAAGATGGTGGAGGTAGACCTGTTGGTTTAAAAACATTTCTGAAAACTGTAGAAACTACTGCCACTCTACAGGCTAGTGCAGCATCTAAAACAGTTGTGGGCCCCAAGTACTATAACCCTGGCACATCTAAAGGTGATGCACCAAGAGCAGCAAGTATTGGCATACCTCCTGGTACACTGGCAGGCTTGGAGGACACGGCAGGTGCTCTGCGCTCACACCTGTCAGTGGTGAAGCACGAGCTGGACTCTGATGCCACAGCCTCATCATCAGGAGCTGAGAGTAATGATGAGGCTGTCCCATACAACAATGCACAACAACTGCAAATGCCAATGTGAGTATTACTCTTAGCTTTTGATTATTATTATGTATGATCCATTCACTTATGATAGTAATTACACTATTAGGGATAGGTTGACTTTGGAAGACAAGACATTATAGTATATATTTGGTGTATTTAATAGTCAATCTTATGCACATTATTGCCTTACTATGATAGTAAGGCAATAATGTGCATAAGATATGTATAAAGTGATGTAATATTATTATGAATATCAATTGAATGTGCAGACTGACAGGATGGGGGTTTATTGCTTAAGTGACACTCCTAATTTCTTTTATATCAAGTAGGTACACAGCAATAATAATCTGTTTTTGACCTTAAGGTAGTAGTTGTTTTTGTTATGTTAGTTCAAGTGTGCTTCTCTTCCTGCTGGTTAATTTCTTCCTCAGGAAACCTTACTAATCAACATATTGCTTATTGAAAAAGTCAATTAACTCATTTTCAGAGTTTTTGAAAATGTAGCAACAGCTGTTTTTACTTTCACAAGTATCTTAGATATTGCATCACTTTAAAATTCTTAGTTCATTTGTCTATCAATAAGGTGTAATTTGAATCTTGGATTAATTATAGATCCAATGCAGCCTTTGTGATTAATTTATCACCTATAAAATGGAAGATTGATAAATAATAATGATTACTCTATATTGAAAAGTACTACCAAATTTGTATACTATTTTAAGAATTAAAGTATATTTCTTTTCCTTGCATTCTGTCTTATACCAAATAATAGGTATCTAATTCTATAGATAACAAATTACCTCTAGGCTAAATACAAACATATCAAATCACTAGGAAAACATAACAATAAGCCATCTGATATCATAACAAAATATATCACAAGGAAATAATTAGGATGAAGAAATTAGATTACCATTTTTTATAGTTATTTCCTCAAATTGGCTTTGGGATAAATGAACCATAGGTACTATCCATCGATAAGGCTTCCCCAGAATACAATATGTAATCACCTTGATATTTGTAAATGATATGTAAATAAATAAATTATAAGTATAATACACATGAGATTTAATAATTATGGGGATTATTATAAGAAAAACAGTTGTAAAAAACAGATTAGGTTAATGTTATGGTTTTAAAAGCAGGAAGATATTTAGATTTTTTCCCCTGTAACAAATTAATTATTTAAAAGCAAACTACATAATTATGTAGCCAACTAATCATAGTGATTTAGAATTATAATATGTATATATGATAGGAATTCTAGTTGGATAATAGAACCAGTTTAATAAAATGAAATTGCATAATTTGTTACAGAATAAAATTTCTGTCAAACATTATTAATTTTATAATGATTAAATGAAGACAGTTATTCTCCTAGTTTTCAGTAATTTAAAATCTAGTTTTTGCAGAACTTTATAAGAATAAGAATTAATTTATTTGTTCCTATAATTGTTACAACCAGTTAATTAAAAATAAATATTGAACTTAAACTAATGATAAATTGAATTGTAACAAGTATTAACAAAAATGTACAGTGGTCTCCAAACTAAGCATTGCTTGTATCTTGGAGATAAGGATTTCTGTACAGTAACTTGAGAGTATACTTCTGTATTGTATAAGAGATACCAATTACCGGTCTAGATTTGTAGATAATAGTCATTCTCATTGCATACTAGATTAAGAATTAATAAAAAATAAGACCTTAAAAGAAATATCTGTAACAACAACATAATTATAAGTGTAAAACAAATTATACCACTCTTACTAGCCTCTCATGCTAGTTACTTAGATTTTGTACCCAAAGAGCAACAAAACCCAATTACTAAGCCTCTGCTTTCCATGTGTCTGGTTGTCTGTCAGCAGGGAGCATTATATGAACCGTAATATGTAGACAGTTTAAATTTTCAGTGAATGTGTATTTCTGTGGCCGCTATAACAACAAATAATAAAAAATTATTAGAAATTAAAGTGTCTGCCCTACTAGAAACGGGTTTGTTTTCGTTAATAATGGCAACAGGTAGACACATGAAATCCTCAGTTGGTACAGCTACATTCACTAATTTAAAAAAAAAAATATTAAAAAATAAAATAGGTACTAATATGCAGTTTTTTTGCTCAATTTTAATGGCATAAATATTGTTCTTTGGTATGAAACCTTTCATGCGCGAGTCCGACTAGCACTTAGCCGGTTTTTTCTTTTTTGCTATATATTAATTGTTCCCCAGTATTGTTTTTAACTGGCTACATCCACAGCCAACATAGTGCCTGTCTTTCATGTAGAATCCACTATAAATCTGTTTTGATTGTTTTAGTGAGAAGCGCGCTCTCTGGACGTGGCAAAGATCGCGTGCGTCCATCGCGTCCCGCTGGTGTTGGCTACAAGCTCAAGTGCAGGAATTGGAGTATAAGATTAGGCAGCACAGTGAGCTACACCAACAGGTAAGAAATATTTCGGAATTTAGTTTATACTGAGATTTTGTTAGACTTCTGGTTACAAGAAATTATATTGTAGTTTCCTAATTCGCTAGCACGACAATCAAGTTAAAGACATGTTATGAAACAATAATATGCAGAAAAAGTGTAAATTGTGAACATATATTCATTCGTTTTTCTATCTCTGTTGAAAATAAAGAACTTAAAACTCATAGAAAATAATTGTCAATTTTCTGAATAATATAGGTACCTATCGTGGATATAAAATATCCAACCTAAAAACTTGTAATATATATAACAACTAACAAATGGTGGTCCTATATTTCTAATCATATTCCAGCCTGCAGGTCAATGACCGCTATTTTATACTTCATACTAGTAGATAAGCCCCCAAATAACTGTATTTCAAGTGTTATGACTTTATGATTCATGCTAAAGACCTAGAACCTTAAACCTTGAACTTGTTATCGCGATTCGTCAAAAAGATCAAAGCAATCACGCAAATATTTACATGTCAATACATTACGCTACATGATTCTTAAAAGAGATAAAACTCTGGCCGGGAAAATATGTCGTCTTTTAGCTTTGGCTTCTTCCCACGTAAGTACGACGAAAATAGGCGCGCAGTTATATCTGTATTACATTATTTAACGCCCACACCAATCAATAAACCAGTGAGAGTCTGAAGGCTTCGCTAAGCTTTTACTTACTGAATAGGTAGATTACCGATTCTAATTCTATTGGTACAAAATGAAAAAAAAAAATGTTAATTTATTTATAATAATATGTATCTTATTTGCGTATATCGTTGTAACTATCTGTAGAGTTCGTACACCTTATAGCATTAATATACTCTTGCATCTACCTTGTTTTGTCTCTGCATCACCCTAAGGTTGAGTGGCAGAGAATGCCTTCAGGCATTAAGTCCGCCTTTGTGCAACATCGTGCAAAAAGTATAAATAAATAAATAAAATCTGTAAATTTTATTAGGTACGTAGGTATATAGGTATCACTACGATTTTTACAACACTGCTTTAGTTAATACTCATATTCATTTTTTTTAATAATTCTCCCTGACTAGCAGTAGAAATTTAGTATTAAATAACTTGATTAACACACAATTATGTGAGTTGCATCTAATGTAATGATAGGCGGATGACTAATAAGGCATTTATACTAGTGCCTACATAATGTTAATTACAAACAATCACAGAGTCAGGTGACAGTGAGTAACAAGTTCTAACATGTTCAGGTACACGCCTGACTAGCGTAAATTCAAGGGCAATGATATTTTAAGTAAAAACCAGACAAGTGCGAGTCTGACTCGCGCACCAAGGGTTCCTTTTACAAATTTTGCTAATATTCACGGTTAAATCTTCAAAAACAACAAAACTACAAATTAACAAATTTAGGATTTTCCTTTTACTTGTGACGTTAGGCATCATACCAAATTTCGTAATTGTAGGTCGACGGGAAGTACCTTATATTTATAGTATAGGTTTTGAGCTTAGAAGAATAAATGAGTAAACTATAGAGCGCGCATATCGAGTATGAACTGTTCACTAATACGAACATGTAAAATCGTAAAATTAGTATCAAAACACAAACAAAAACCAAAAGAACCATCGATATTTTCGCATAAGCGTCTAAAATCACTTAAATCGCTAAACAAGCGTAGTAGATACATTTGACTAAAAATGTGCTTCAGCTCGGCTCATAAGGGGCTATTAGCAAATCCCGGAAATGTATGGAAAAACATCAGACATCAATAGCTGACTTTTTAAATTGAGTTAACATAGAAGCTTGAATTATTGATTGCATCAAGAGTGACAAGCGACTGTGACGCTGAGTATATGATATAAATTTCAACATGATATCATTGCGCGTTCCTGAGTTCCTGAAAAAAAAACCTGACAGTTGGACGGACAACAAAATGATCCTATAAGGGTTCCTTTTTCGGCTCGGAACCCTAAAAATAGGGCTGATATGTTACTAGTCAGCTGATTTTTAGGACTGGAAAATCACCTATTTACGACATTGTTGTGTCTTCGTTCCGCGGCATGCAATGCAACGAACTACGCTACTATCACGACGATCGACGCTATTATCACGCTTTAAAAACAATAATTTAGACGACCTCTGCGGTCGAGTGGCGTAAAATCCGGTTTTCAAGATCCGGGTTCGACCCCCAACGGGTCAATGTAGGAAAACAACACTTTTCTAAATTATTTCGGGTCTGGTTGTTTGTGGAACCTTCGTTGTTTGATTCCATAACACAAGTGCTACTTAGTTTGGGTTCTAGTATGTGATGTGGTCTACATTCATTTATTTAGTTATTTTTAAACAAACAACAACTATCTAATTTGCTTTCACGTCATTTGGGTATCTATTTGTCCAGCATTAAACAAAATAACATTGTATAATAAGTACTAGACTATGTAAAATTCTATTGTAGGTCCGCGAAGCTAAAGGTCCCGTGGAGTTTGAAGGGGAGCCGGTCGGTTACGTGGGTTCCTTGCCCGGTTCCGAGCTGGCTGACGATGACCCGGCGACGGAGACGTGCGCTCGAGTGCGTCCTCTACGCCGGGAAACGTTCAAGAAGAGGAAGCTACTGCAGATGCATAATCTACACATCGCCACGCAAAAGGCTGCTAGACCATCGGATATCAAGTAAGTAATTTTTTCGTCATAGTACATGGACATCTGGATTGTAAGATATTCTAAGAAAATTCAAAATGACCCATGTTTTGACTGTAAAATTTAATCAAAATATGTTAAAAGCCTTACTTATTAGATTTTCATTTTGAAGAGGTGCCTTTGTTAAATGTAATTTCTAAAACGTAATGGAGGTGGGCTAAAATCTTAAACAAAAACAAGGAAGTTGGTTGAATGCAATTCAGTTCCACTTTACTTGTTATTTGATATTTTTCGTTGATACTGTAATTGATAAGAGGTACTGTGAATTTTATCAAATTCATTGAAATCACACATCTGGAAACATAGTTATTTTACAGATTTTGTGATTTTGACTGCACCTATAGCCAAGTCGTATAGGTCACCACGCCAATTACCACAGACTTGCTGCGGGTTTGATACTGCATGGGACAAGTGTTGATTTAAATGTCTGTGAAGCCCTCTGCGACACAGGGATTTAACTTCTGCAGTTGAAGGTTCAAGCAGTTAACGTTGACAGCTCGAGCTGCCATCTATATTGATAACTGGATCACTGCTCGAGCAGTCCATGTATGTCCAGCCTTAATGAAAGAAAATATAATGTTACCAGCTTTTTTTCCCTGTGATTTCGTCCGCGTAGTAGTTGAACATGGTTTTTGACATTCCAATTTTAAAGAGTATTGCATTGCAACAAGGTTTTATGTGAGTTTAGCGTTTTTTAAATAAAATCGAATTGAGTTTACAAACAATGTCAACATAAAATGTAATTTAAATCTTATGCACTAAAGAGTATATCAACTTTGATGCAAATCATTTTCTACCCCCTTTTTAAGCCTGTTAGGTGATGAGTTTCAATAAAATACGAAACACGTCTTTCATCGATTCTGTTAAAGATTTTTCATGCAAAGTTTGAAGTAGATTGGACCAAAATCACGTTGTCCCATACAAACTTTGCCCCCGTTTTTCACCCACTTAGGGGTAGAATTTCAGAAAATCCTTTCTTATCGTATACCTATGCCATACAAAGAACTCGCCCTCCAAGTTTTGGAAATTTGTATGGCGGGTCATAGCTGTGTACAATCTCGGAAACATGTAACAACTATTTGCTTACCTATGTACCACAATAAAGAATTTTGTATTTGTATTTGTAAGTTTCAGGCCTAAACGATCAGCGGTTTAGGCTGTGCGTTGATCCGTCAGTCAGTCATTTAGGACAAAGCTTTGTATAGATACATAATTCGTTAATTGTTGTGTGTAGATGTAGCTGCCAGCAGGGTCTGGAGAGCTGTGCCGTCTGCACCGGTCGCGCCGAGCCCACGCAGCCCGCGCCCCCCTTCAGCACCGTCCCGCGCCAGCAGCGTCGCGCCGCCAGGGACCCCGCCTACCACCCCGTGCTCAGCGACCTGCGAGGTACACACACTAGCCTGCAGTGTGCTCTCTACCACTCCGTGGTCTGCGAGGTACATATAGTGTATATTAGTATTAAAGTGTGTATAAGTTAAGTTGCGGCGTTGCAGATCTGTCGCCGTCGCTGCACGTGGGCGCGCTGGCGCCGCGCGCGTGGGTGTCGGCGCGCGGGGGGCGCGCGGCGCGCAGCTCGGCGCCGGCCGCGCGCGCCCCCGCGCCCGCGCCGCGCCCCTCCGCGCCTTCCCCGCGCCCGCAGCACCACACTACCAAGACCACCAAGCGAAATCAAGCCACACGTAAGTTCTTCTGTGACACTCGCTGATCTTATATACTTAACGAAGTTTCTTATTTTATTGTTCTCCAATGAAAAAGCATTTTTTGTAGATTTCATCTTATTTTTAAATACAATTTATTTTGAGAATGTATTTGAATTTAATAAAAAATAAATTATTTCAGGCTTGAAAAGAGGTCGCCCGCCACTGACTCGGAAGATAAGAGATGGAGAAAGAGATGAAGAGACTTCCACATCAGGACATGAACGGTAAATCTATCATTATTTATCGTCACATTTATTTATAATAATCATTGCAACTTTACTAAAAATACGTCTTTTATGATGTTACACAATATCGTTGTTTGTGAAGGTCGCGCGGGCGCTCGAGCACGGAGTCGCGGTCGTGGCGGCGGCAGTCGTATGACATCGACAACATCGTGATCCCGCAGAGCGTGGCCGCCAACACGCGCCCGCAGATACTCACCTACAAGGAGATCATCACGCCCAAGTCAGTACTGTAATTTATGTATTTATTTATATGATTTTTATTTTGCAGATTCCCTATTTTCTATTTAGGTTTCACATAGAAGTGATATTCTGGAATTGTAGTCTTAAGTTGTTTTTTAAATGCTCCTAACGAAACATTTTAATACAGATGGCGAGTTCTTGAAATCCCAGAATCTCCGCTCAACAATGGTGTCATGAAAGCGAATCGCGTTTCCATTGAGAGTGAGGTGAGGGATACCTATTATAAGAATATTGAAGTGATAGTTAAAGTTTTATATTTTGACATGGCGTAACGTGTGATGTGGTGTGACGTGTGTGTGCAGGAGGAGGATGTGTCGGACGCGGCGGTGCGGTCGCGGCACACGCGCGCCGAGGCCCGCGAGCGCGCCAAGTTCGTGCGCAAGCGGCGCGCGCGGCGCCACACGCACGAGCCGGAGCCCGCGCCCCCGCCGGCGCCCGCGCCCGCGCCCCCGCCCCCGCCCGCGCCCGCGCCCCCGCGCGAGCCCACGCCGCCGCCCGACCGCGATCCGCCACTCTACGAGGCTAGTATACACTGCACTTACTTGTTCCAAAACTAACGAGTATACCATGCCATAAAAATGTGTTACGACAGTTATTCCCGACTAAGACACAAGATTAGTCCAAATACTATGACGCCTACTATAGTACCATTATTTTTTGTGGTGTTATTTGCACTGAAGATATGAATTCAATATCTGATTTTATAACTAACGTTGTAATATGCTCAATTAAAAATGCATTATTAATACATATCCTCTGAGTGTTGTATCCACATAACATTTCCTGCTTGACTAACTCAGCGGCTCGTCTAACGTTAACTGCGAATGTTACTCCAGACAGTGAGACCGTACACGCCGCGGCAGTTCCCGCTGGCGGACGCGGCGTACGCGGCCATGCTGGAGGGCGCGGGCGAGTGCTCGGCGCGCTCGGCGGCCGGCTCGCCCGCGCCCGGCGCCGAGCGCGCCAGCTCGCGCAGCTCGGCGCTCAGCGACCTGCCCAGCTCGCTGTCCCCCGCCTCGCCCGCGCTGCTCGACAACGACGACCCCGACGACAAGGAGTGGGACCCCACCGCCGAGCGCGCGGAGCGACGCAAAACCTCCTTCAGGTGAACACAGAGCTCACCCGCTCGCTGGTTCCACTGCGCTTCGGAACGAGGCCGCGATGCTGATGTTCCAATATTTAAGCCGAGTTGAGCCTCGGCTCGCGTCTGCTGTGTCTGCGTGAAAGCTGTTCTAGCAGATATAAGCGAAAAGCTTTAACGGGCTCGTCGCCTACGTAAAATAATAATTTGTAGTTTTACTTATCTGTCTCATTTGATATAGGCTATAACTGTGTTTGTCTTTAGTTTACTTTAAGACACGGCGCACGAAAATATTGTATTCATAGCCTAAGAGGAAGCATTTTCAAGTATCTTTTTATATATCAACAATATTTGTTTATAATACTTTTCTATGTACCTGTCTTCTAACACAGTATTGAGCCATGGGTTACAAAACACTAGAATACCTAAACTTTTTACCAGATTTAATATTTTCAAGATATTATAGTAACAAACTATGATGCTCATACCCAGTATAATGAATAATCTAAGTGTGTGTATGTATGTATAGGAAACGTAAGTGATTAAAATTTTAGTTTATATAAATATGTATGTAAGTTCTATAATTTAAAGACAATCAATATTCATTAAAAGGAAATTTAAATGTATGAGACTTGAACTTCTACTTTGTTATATTGCAAATTTGACAACATGGTCTTGCATATTATTATATTGTTAGCTACTAGTTACAATATTCTTGTAAAAATGTATAGAAATACGATTAAATGTTTTGTTTTAAGATGATACTACAAAAGATATGTGCTGTAGTAAGAGCACCCATTGTACAACAAAATGTGCAAAATGCACTAGCTTGCAAAAATAATCTGTGTTTATCGTGTTAAGATAATGATAATTTTGGAAATACAAAAGAAACTAAAGGCTTTTGAATTTTGAGTTGTTTTTGTAACCACATTATTTTTTCTATATTATTATGATATTGTAAAAAGACGTAGTGTATTAATATTTCTTGATGAAGTTTTCTTTTACAAAATGTCACCTTTACATTCCCTTCAGTTCAAACAATAAATGTGGTTAAATTTAATTTAACGTAAATTTGTGCATAAAATGGTGTCATGAAACTTTTAATTTTTGTAATGAGAAAAGTTGGTATAAGTTAATATAATACATAAAGCTAAATTTAGCTGTCAGCTAAGTTTGTCTTGCTTATATATATTATGTATTTGCCCATTGCCGCAAAGCGCTTGTAAATATTAACTATAAAAAATAATAGTTGGGCACTGATTAGAAACTAATAGACTGGCTATAAAAGTAATTATTTGAATCTCTTTAAGAGTTTGGAATTCATGTTTCATATTAACCCACTGTTTTGCATCTGTAATGCATATTTTAGTTAGACTTGCCATTGGTAATTTAGTCAGCATATTTTATTTGTAAAAATAATGAATTAAATTATACATTCTAGTTGCTCTACATTTTGCAATATGAATGAACAACCCCATGTGGAAATTGACTGAATATTCGTTTATATACATTTAAGAGTTCTGGATACACCAACTTTACCAGGAGCCCTTGGGTATAATTTGTTTGTAAAATTAATACTACAATTGTAATTTATCTGAGTGTATGTTGATGTTTAGACTGCTTGAGTAAACTTATATATATGAAGGTGAATGTAACATTATTATGAAGTCTCTTCATTGTTCTTGAGAAGCCAAAGTCTTCTTGTAATTAAAAATAGGCTTTAAGTTTTTTTTTAAGGTGACTCTATTCCAAAGTGTGAATTGAGAAATATAGAATTAAACAGTATTATTGTTTTTTTTTTTAATTAGTAACACGAATTTTGGAGTGTATACTTTATTTGCTCTACATATTAGCAGCATACAAACAGTAGATGATGACTAGTAAGCCTAAAAAGTTTTAACTAGAAACATGTAAAATTCGTTATATTTTAGAATTACTACAACATTTAGTTATTTGTATTACAAATACTGGCAGTTTTACGTTACAATTTCGTTAGCTTAAAATGTTATCATTTAATTACGCAGGTAATGTAAATACACTACTATTGTAACAGTATAATTTATAAACATACAAATTGTGTAGAAAATGTTAACATGCCAGGGCACAGACAGCTTCGTTTATTTAACTATCAGGATAAAACATGGCATATCAATTGGACCTATTCATCATCCAATACATAAGTACGTCGCGTATTTAAGGTTAAATATTTTGTATTTATATCAGCTTATTAAATGCAGGCAGGCATATTTGATGTAAATTTATTTTTATCATCTACTAAATAGTAAATTGTCAATTGATTTTCATAATTAAGTACTCAGTAATACTTACATATCTTATTAATTATCTAAGAAACTAGACGACCAACAAGTAGACTTAAACTAATACTATACAAATTAAACATGGCACTATCTATGCAATGGTACACACTTGTGCATAAACAATAATAGGAATATGCGTAAATATACAGAAACGTGTTTGCTTGCTTGTTACGCAAGTGTGTTCAACATAACATACTGGTACAACTGTACCTCACAATTTTTTACATTTGTTCCATACTTAAAACTTATATTACAATCACAAAATCTATAAAAATAATACTGTAGAAACGATATAAACGAATGGTCTGAGCTACACAGCCTTCTAAAAATAAATGCATTATGGAATGTTTAATAAATTGGTAAAACTAACAATACTTTTAGATCTTAATTTTCTTACATATTATACCGATTCAGGTATGAATGCTGAGTAATTATATACAAAGTATAATCTACAACTAGGTGGGGTCTACTAAATCTAAGCGTAGTTGCATTAAACGAGCGAGGTTAACTGACGATTAGTTGAATACATAATTGAACATTTACATATTCTTAAAACCTACGATAGTTTAATGGTAGGTTAGGGCTGAGAACAAAAATGATCTGAGAATAACCATAAGTCACCAATAAACTACATTTTTATGTGTTGCAAAGTTAGTTAATATTTCGGGAGAGGTCTTGTATGCGGCGCGCATTACACTCTCTGCAGTACAGATGGTCGTCGAGCGGGTAGCAGCCGCGGCCCTCCTGCCTCGAGCACAGCGACGTGCCGCAGTCCTCGCACGCGTAACAAGCCACGTGGAAGCTCTTGTCTAGAGCCACGATGCGAACAGTCTCTTCCGCGCCACTCTCCGGAACAATAGGCTCGCGGCAACGAGCGCATCGTGGTGCATACCTTTGATGTAAAAAAAAATGTTATATCTATCAGAACATGAGCAATAGTTTAAAAGTATACAATTAATGTGTAAATATTGAATTTATGATAAGACCAAAGTAGAAAGAGTAGTTGAAACTAACACCGGCATAAATCTAATTACTATTTTGTACTGGCATGTTGAGCCAGTGGTGGCAGGTTCGAGTCCTGTCTGAAATTCAAATTTTTCTTTTTTACTATTTGTATTTAAATACAAATATTCGCTCCACATGCATTAATGTTTAACAAGTAATTATAAATAATACTATTTTTGTAATATAAATACAAACATTGATATTACCTTTTATGGAAATCTTCTATACAATGTATGCGGTTAACAGCATCCACTGTAAATGGTATACCATCAAGGCTCTTCTGGCACACTACACAGGTGAAGCAGCGGGGGTGGTATGGCTTGCCTGTAGCCCTCAATATGCGGTCCAGGATAGGGTCACCACACACGCAGCATTTCTCTAAAGTGTCCAAGTAGTCTCTTTCACATAGTGCACGTCCTTGCACTGCATAGAATGGACGACCCTGAAAAATTAAAAATGCAAATGATAGTAAAACTTATTAACATCAATATATAATTGAACATGCAAAGTATTGTTAAAAATTTTACTGTTATTTTTTATCTGCATATATCTTTTGTGTCTGTGAAAAGTACTTTACCCATTTAGCATGTGGTGTTGGAAAACCAACATGATATATAAGAAAACTTACTATAATTTCCATAGCAAGCTAGCATACCGGCACAGGACCATAAGAATTGTTTTACTATCTATGATCATGAGTCACAAGTGGTTAAGCAGCTATACTGTATGACTAATTGCTACTAAGGAACTGGTCTGCATTCTTTTTTGTTATAGAATGTAGGTATATTAATACATAAATCTATTATATTAATTTTTAAGTTAGAAAATATAAATAAATAATTACAATTTAATCATTCAAATACAAAAGTAATAATAATGTTACTGACTTGTAAATTGATAGTACACTGATGGCAACAGAAGCATTTAATGTGGTAAATCCTTTCCATAGCCGTACACCCAGTGGTCTCCCCCATGATCTTCTCACCACATTTGTAGCAGTTTCCGCAGTACAAAGCATCATCAGGCTCTGGAGTAGGCTCTACTGTAGTCCCTACATAGCCTCCATACAGTGAGGTGCCGGACAGCTGACTACAAGGCCTTGGGTTTATTGGCTCATACAGAGATTCATAGGTTGAAGAAGTTTGGGATCCACCATAAGTAGAGAAGTCCTGAGCGTTTACAGACGCTGACGACGGGGGATAAGCAGAACCCGGCCGTCGCAACTCGCTGTAATTCGATTGCGCACCTAAATCACTGATCCTAGAGACTTCAGACCTCGTATCGCGGTCGCCGTAAATGCTGTCTCCGCCGTAGGCATTGCGTTGCATCATAACATTAGAGTACACATGGTTAGTGCCCCCAGGAGGCAGGACGTTGCTGTATAACATAACATCTCCGCTCCGCACTTTGGCAGTGTTTCTCACGATGCAACTCTTCACAGGAACTAAGTTTGAGTATGTGGAACTAGTGCGGCTACCATATTCGAGTCTTGAAGAATAGGACGGCTCGCAGGCTGACTTGACCATACAGCTTTGGGGTATTTGAGGCAAAGGCGGCTTATTTTTTTTAGGAGGGATTGATGGTTTCTTCATAGCTGCATTAATATCATCTTGAAGTTTTGCCTCTAATTCGTTCGCGTATATTCTTAAATCTGCTAATTGTTTATCAAGCGTGTTCATCTCTATGACTTATACTCGCTAGTTATATATTTAATATTTATTTTTATTCATAAATTGGTATAAAAATCGTTACGCCCCGATTTATTGTTTGATGCAAAATTGACAGCTCCCTTTGTTGTTATCTGTGGAGATGGAATGCAGGTTTAACGTTCCATTCTACACAACGGTACGAAAAATACTGAAACTAGTACTTGGTAGCACTAAAATAAAATCCAATATTTTATGTTCATTGTGTAATAATTAATGCTATGACTATTTAATTATTAACAAAGAACTTAAAACATAGAAATATTTTAGCATCTCTGTGAATTCGTTCTAAAAGAGAAAAGGACTACATGCTCCACTTTCATGATTTGGATTTTGGTAGAGACTTTCGGTGGTCTGTGCTATTTTCAAAAGGTTTCCAATTATTTTTTATAGCACCTTGTTAACTTGATAGCATTTACTAACTAATAGTATAAGAAGTAATGACTTGTTACTTGCTTTAACTATTTTAACACACACTTTTGTTGGAAATGGCGAACTACATAGCGTTTGCTATTACAATAGTCCTACAGGTCGGTATACATTTTATTTTAATTGTGGGTATAAAGCAGTGCAGATTTTTTTAATGTTCTATTAAAAACGTAAAAACTTTGCAAACATAACAATATTTCTTTTTCATTTACAGTTTGCTGCAGTATACTCTGATGATGATGAAGGTAAGTCTTTTCTACTTTAAAAATTTTGCCGACTACAGCGAAACTCTTTTAACAGAATATAGTTAGGAAACTTAAATTAGGGGTATGACCTTACATTTTCGACTGTTTTTATTGGGCACCATTTAGGACATATTCCAAATTAATGTTTTCTAAAAATGTTTTTTTTGCTGTGTTTTTTTTTTCTAAAAAACTGGCACAGTAGACCTGACTTAATAATTAGTATTCAAGAAATATTAATTTACCTAGATGGACGTAAATTGGCGCCATTTCTTATTTAAAAAAAAATGGAGTTTTCGGTCTTAGCAAACAAACGGGTTTAGCTTTAGTGTAAGATAGAGAAAATAATAATAGGCAATCACGCACTGTGTTTAAATTTCAATTTATATTATATTTTTCATATTTTTTTATTTTTGCAGAAAAGTTAACGGCGATAGAAACACAAGAGGAAGAAGTAAGATCTTAGATAACAGTGCTAAAGAGTTGTTGGGTTTCTTAATTTAATTTATATAAACTTTTTCTTTTGTAGTGGCACATGGACTTCATGCCCGTGAGTATTAATTATATTTATAAAACATACAAAGTTTTTAAACCATTTTCCTATCCAAAACGTTACTTGTAACTTTTGTGTATTTTGTCAGGATAGCGCAGTTTAAATAATGAATCGCACCAAAAATACAAATAAGAAAATGGGAGCCAAGTTCAATGTTATGATAATCATGTGGTTGTCGTCTTTACCGAAAAAAATACTTGAGATCTAAATCGGTGCCAAGTTCTGTAAACAATCCTGTTTATTTATAAATACGTGTAACATTCTTTAATTTAAAACACAATTATCGTGTTATGTTTTCTGATAAAACATTAGACATGTCAAATGTTAACTAGCCATTTAGTTATTTGTTGAGCAAATCCAATATATAGAAGTATAGCCTTACAATTTAAAAACAATAACACATGCATATAACATATAGATCCAATCCAAAACGTTGGCGTATATAATTTTGTGTATTTTCTCGGGGTAGTGCAGTTATAATGAATACTAAACGATCTTTAATCCTTATCCAATAATACTCCAATCAATCTACTCTTTCCAATAATTATACAATAATATACTGATTTTTTATACAGACGGGCTACCTGCCTGACAGTGTGTACCGCGAGCTAGCGTGGTACGGTATCCTTCAAATCCAGCCTTTGCACCACAGCTCTAAGTATAAAATCGCTGCTCAACTGATATGGCAGCATACTCTAGGACGGCCACACGTTATCATGGAAAACCCGCCGCAGGTGATTTTTATTTTATTATGGGCAGTAGTTGCGCCACAAACTCTTTTAATGCTAGAAGGGTTTTTTGCTGTAGGTACATTAGAATTAGGCATATTAGAATTTTCATAGAACCTAAGAAAGTATGTGCACACAATATCAAGAGATTCCTATCGTACATTAATCATTATTTTCGTGCGAAGTTAAGGATATGCAGCCATAGTTATGTTATTAGTAAAACTTTTTGATTTTAATATTGATATTCCTTTTCCCAGTCAACCCAATCTCCGGGTAAGGTAAGTCGTCAGATCCTAGCGGAGGAGGCTGCGAAATGGTCTCGCGAGCAGCGCGCGGCTCAAGAGGTGCTGATGGAGAATATCAAGAGTGGAGGCAACGGTCTCACGGTCAGAACAGTCGTCAGCGGCCACAAGAAATCTATCTACATCATCCAGAATGGTAAGTGATCAAGGAGATTAATAGAAATGTTGTGTAATGTAAGGAAAATTTGATCCATGCATTTTATCCTAGGCAACTACTACAAGTGTCCACATGGTTCCGAACCGGATCTTGATGCCTATCGAGTGCAAGCAAACATGCACGAACGAAAGTGTACCTTTGGCAAGCAGTCTATCCCAGTACCGCTGGACCCGTGCATCGAAGCAGAAGTAGCGCCAATAGAGTACTCGTTCCACGAAGGTTGGATGTTCTGCCTAGGTAATGGTGAAAGGGAGAACAATTACTTCCAAAATGGAACCTTAGATTGTGGAAACAAAACTAAGGTAAGCCTGAAACATGAAATACCTACACTAAGACAAAGTACCAACTTGGCCTAAAATAATTATTAGATGATGATAAAAATAATAATGAATCAAGGCTCAGTTCTGTCTTATGTAGATACCTTTGTTTCTTTTTAGATAGCTGTTAGTGAATTTTTAGAAGAATGCGCTATTGATAATAATATAGTGATCACTTTTGACTACTTTGGTGATGAGCCGCGCAAAGACATGATGCATAACGCGACTTTATGCACTACTTGGGATCCTTGCCGACTTTCATATTTATACAGACTTGAGGTAACTGTTATAAACTTATTATTTTGCAGGCTAGATTATATATATTGTGTAGATTTTTTAAACTCGTTCAAAGGTTTGTTATAAGTAGATCAAAGTATGTTGTATTAATTCTCTCCTTTTTCTTGTAGTCGTACGTGTTATTATTACATTTTTTTTCGATTTCAGCCTCCGCCAGCAGAAATGATGCCCGCATTCCCAACAACAACACAAAACCCTTGCGAAACAACTGTGTGTCCAGAATGTTTGGAAGAAAACGTTACAGAAGGTGGTTTCCAGGTACAAGGTCAGTATTTGAATGAGAGAAAACAAAAAAAAGTTCTATTGTAGTGTTAATTATTGTCATTAATTATTTTTTATTTTACATGTGCAGCTGGTGATGACTTCGACCGTGGTGCTGAGTTTGTTCCGACACTATAAAATCATAAATGAAATTAAGATGCATTTTACAAGTATCTATCGACTACTCTAAAATTTAAAATTAAATTTATTTGTTTTTGGTCTTTATTTATTGATTTGTAATAAAAAATAGTTTAAATTGTGATGTTCAATATAATTAACCGATTTTCCAGTTACAAAACAATATTACGATTATTAAAACAATTTACATAATTTAGTTTAGTAATTGATTCCATTGCAGTTGTCTACGTTTTACACGCTTTGCTGCGTACACAGAGACTAAATAAACATCAAACATTGGTAACCTAACAGAGTATGAACTGTGAGCACCAATATGAACAAGTAAAACCGTAAAATTAGTGTCAAAACAGAGCGCATCGTTTTATGTCTCAAAATCTAATAAAATTACCATGATAATATCGGATCTATCAACATTTTCGCATAAACGTCTTAATCACTATCGTCGCACGGAAAACAACGTAGTAATAACAGTAAAAAATTGGCTACGCTCGTTGCTCGACACAACGGACTATTAGCGATGCGCGCACTCTATGTATACTCTAAGGTTCGCAGGTCGTTGATGTGTGTGCTGGCGGTCCGCAGTGTGGCGATAACATCAAAGGAATTAAAGCAATTGGCCAACCACTTGTTCGACCGCTAATCTTCTTCTAGATCACTAATATTTATGATTCTAGAAAGGGTAGACCAATTTTAGAGATATTTGATTTGTCGGATTCGTCTTCACCCCGAATAGCAGAAAAAACTATAAAAACAGCGGAAGTAAGAGCAGGGTTCAGCTTATAATAATTAATATATTTGGACGTTACAATGGCCAGCGAACATGCGAATGAATGTTATTATTTTTTATTAAATAAATCATAACAAGTTTAAAGAGTTTGTCTGAGGACAAATACCCCTCGTTGTTGTATGTTGGGCCTGTGTGAACGTAGCATTACGTTAACGGTGAAAACAAAAATAATTTTGATCACCTCGATCAACTCTGTGGTCATGAATTTCTGAATGAGTCACGTCACGTCATGCCTTCTTCTCGTCATGTTGTACATCTTTGTACATCTATTAGTCATGTCATAACATACAAAATACTCTGTGGTCATAAGTCATAACCCTATTGACATTATTATGTCCCGCATTTGTATATAACATGTGTAAAAAAATAGGTTTTAAAATATAAATTATTATTCATATTTATATTCCATCAAAATGGTGGTGGGTTACATTTTTGAGGATATTATTGACAATTTACCAGCGGCAGAATCTTTTAGTTTACCGGCACTGAAACAAAATACTTTGAAAATCGAGTATAATAAGGACGATGTAAGTTTTACTGCTTTTTATACTATTTAATTGATGTATTTTTTTCATTATCATTTATAGACAACCTTTTACTCGTATTACAGAAGATAGAAACTACTTATAATGGTTCGGAACCTCCTTTGCCATTTGCCGAGAGTGATGTGTTTTATGCCAGCGTCATCCACTGGAGGCGTTTAACTGCAATAGAAGGTGAATGTAAGGCAGTTTATGAAATAACATTTGATACAGAGGTGTGTATTTATATTATATTCTTGTCTTAATTATTATTTAGCATTCTTTTCGTAACTGCTTTCTTTTGTGTCTTGCCGCTGGGCAAAGGAAATGTAGAGAAACTTTAATAACTTGACAACCTACATACTAACATAATCCCTTGTTATTTTATTTAATTTTTCTATGATTTGTATTTAATTACTTTATTTAATTTAAAAAACCATGATTGGTGACTGTGTTAAAAACTAATATATATTTTTATAATATGGGGCAATATGTATTTTCAGGGCTCTAACTTTAGGTTCAAAGCTGGTGATACTATTGGTGTGATTCCACATAATGATGAGGCAGATGTGAATTTTGTAATTAGTCATCTCAATTTGGAGTCTACTGCAGATCTAAGTTACACTTTGTCAGTCGATAAAAGTGTTAAAGGAAGCAAGATCCCTCCTCATATTCCTGTTAAGTCTACATTAAGGCATGTTTTGACAAATTATGTAGATCTCAGAAGTGTACTAAAAAAGGTAATTTTACTTGACAAATCTGATGTGATTAGATATTTTCTTCAACATAAATCTTGTATATAAATCAGTATTACATTAAATTACTATATTTTGTGAAGATTTTCGTATAACTCCTTTATTTCTTTTTCAGCTGTTCCTGCTTGCTTTATCAAAATACACAAAGAATGAAAGAGAAAGAAAGTTTTTGGAATATTTGTGTAGCAAAGAGGGCACACAGGCATACTCAACACATATTCTAAATAACAACCTATGTTTACTAGACATATTCACCATTTTAGAGACTTGTAGACCTCCAGTCGAGGTTTTGTTAGCTAATCTTCCTAGATTACTACCTAGACCTTATTCTGTTGTAAACAGTGGTTTGAAGTGTGACTCAGTTATAAAAATATGTTTTTCTGTGATGACAAACAATAATAGGAAAGGACTTACAACTGGCTGGTTAGAAAATATGGTTTTAAAAGAAAATACTTCACTAGAAAATCAAATAGATAATTTGAGTTTGAAGGATAGTATATGTAAACAAAAAGTTCCAATTTACCATAGAAAAAATATAAGCATGTTTTCTTTACCAGAAAATTTAGAGACTCCCTTGATTTTGATTGGGCCTGGTACTGGTGTTTCGCCTTTTATTGGATTTTTAGAAGAAAGAGAGCACATTATGTCTTGCAACCCTGATGCATCATTAGGTCATGTCTGTCTGTTCTTTGGATGTAAAAACCCTAAATTAGATTTTATTTATGAAGAAGAATTAAATGGATTTGTGTCAAGAGGAATACTAAATAAACTTTGTACTGCATTCTCAAGAGTGGAGAATCATGAGATAAAATATATTCAGGTGTGTATATTTATAGTTACTTTAATGTAAGTAATATGTACATAAGTACACAACTATGTATACATATTTCAGCATTAACTGTGCAGTTGAGTTCCTCTTGGTTTTATCATTTCTGTTTACTATTTTATTTAATTTAAATGTAATATTTTAATACTTTTCAATTGCAGGATTCCTTAACACAGAATGGGAAGGCAATAACAAACCTAATTAAAAATGGCGCGGCTATTTTTATCTGTGGAGATTTAAATACAATGGCCGCTGAAGTGAAAGAGGTCCTAATAAAATGTCTTATTGACCACGATAGTATGAGCTTAGAAGAAGCTCAGAATATTATATCGGAAATGCAAAAACAAAAGAGATATATTGTAGATATGTGGAGTTAACAACTGCAAAATAAATTATTTTTAGCATAGGGAATAATAGATATTTGAAGTTACATATTTATATTGTTATAATTTATTGGTTTTACCTTGGTACCTATTAGTAGGTACTATTCTATTCCATTTATATGTTTGTCTCCTTTTATCACTGTCAACCGATTATCTAATAATCAAAATAAGTAATTTTATGATTGTGTTCTCCCAGTGAGGGTTTTATGCAATTAATCTGAATAAAATATCTGTTTATCCAGTGATTACTTTTTCAATCTGTTTCTTTGACTTCAATAATATATCATCGCCCTATCACTATATACTTGGTTTAACATAATAAAAGTCAGAAGTACTTTACAAAAATAATTTAATAGGCAAATTATATCAATAAAATGTTCAAAAAGTGTCCTTTGTGTATATAAACTTATAGTAATAGCGTATTAGCGTCAATACATTTATTTGCTTTCTATGAGATGGTCTGAACTGCACCGGCTGTAGCACGTGCAATGATTGTGGGAACATTTGTACTGCCACAGACTACATAACATATAGAATCCACACTCGTACAACTTGAGTTTTCAATACTTTTGTTTAACTTAAAACATTATTTTTTTCTAAACCCATAAGCTTATGTCACATTCAATGATAACGCGCCTTTTATAGATTGTTCAGTAGTGTCACCCAAATCCAATAATGTGGAGGCTACTTACTACACAAGATTCTATTCGGCTAAAGCTTCTATTTAGTGACCATTACGTACAATTATTTTAATTATTTGGCTTGACGCGCCAGTTGTCGCCGCAGGTTCGAGTCCTGCCTGAGGTGTAAGTTTTTCCTTTTATTATTTGTATTTAATTACAAATATACGCTCCGCATGCGTTAATGCGTAACAAATAATTAAAATAATAAGTATTGGGCTGCATCATCTCTCGGACATCTGAATTAACAGATTGTTAATCAGTGTCGGTGAAAGCCAAACCGTAAGGTTGGTTCACTAGATGTCGCATACGTCGCCCTTAAAGACGTAATAAAATAGAAGGCAAAATTTAAACTTCCAGGTAGTGACCTCGGTAGCTTAGTTGGTAAAGCGACTGGCGCGTCAAGCCAGTGGTCGCAGGTTCGAGTCCTGCCTGAGGTTTAAGTTTTTCCTTCTATTATTTGTATTTAATTACATTACGTACAAGTCACATGGAAATGTAATTCATCGTGAAATTATTCTTGTGTCATTTCCAAGAACTTTAGGAGGCTCTGCGTGTTATGTAATCTGTGGACGCCAGTTCGGTTACGAGTGATCTCGATTTGCTAAGTGATAAAGTGATTGATTGCGAGCTTGATGACATAATGGGGATTTGTGCTATTGCTTCTGCTTTGTGTGTATTGTATGCAGTTAACCCACAGTATTCTCGTACAATGCTCCTATAGATATGAAAATAACAACATCTCATATAAAACTTTTCTTTTTTCGTTGTATTGATGAAAATGCTTAAATTCTAGACTATAGTACGATTAAACTATCGCTGTATAAAGCAGGCACTCATGGCGGAGAAATATGCCTAATATCTCCCATAAGTAATACGCAAGTATTGTCATTACGACGTTTAATACATAAGATACTGTTATAAATACTAAAAAAATCTCAAAATACATTTATTCAAAATATATTTTATCAACAGCATGTTTAGTCCTTTTTAAGAATTTCGTATATTGCACTGTTTTATTCTAATTTAAATTTTAATTTAGTGGTCCATTTGTTACGGAATAAAAGTGTATCCATACAAATAACTTTTTGAAAACCTTTGAGTAATTTAT
Organism: Diachrysia chrysitis; assembly: GCA_932294365.1. Classification (NCBI taxonomy): domain Eukaryota; kingdom Metazoa; phylum Arthropoda; class Insecta; order Lepidoptera; family Noctuidae; genus Diachrysia; species Diachrysia chrysitis. The sequence continues at coordinate 11,823,820 of OW028651.1, read as the reverse complement.
ATTGCTTTACTGAATTTCATTAGAACTTTGGTGGCAATTGATGTTTAACATTCTATCTATGTACATGTACATGTACATGACATGGCCTATGACAGTAATCAACTTTAAGTTTCAAAATATTTTGTTTCAAACACTGTTCTGGCATATCAATGGGCTGCCGCTAGTAATACTGCCAGAGGCGCTAGTCACACGTGATGTCCAAAATGTCAAATTCCTTAGTTTATTGGTGGGCTTTGACAGCTGACGCGTCAGTGGCGCCAACTGGTGAGCAATAACGGTAACCCTCATTCAAAAGTTAGTTTATTTACTATTTACAAACACATATTTTGTCAAACGTATGGTTATATCAAACATGATTTAAATTTAAACTGTTTTCGCGTTCGGACCGAGTAACAAACTTTGCCAGGTATATAATTATGTACTTCATGAACCGACGCGCCAGTGGCGCCGCCAACTGGTAAGCGTAACTTACAAAGGTCCTCAATTATTGCCAACAAAGATGGTGTATTTTAAAAAGTGGTATTAATAAAAAATCTGGACCTTATTTTAATTACAAACGATTAAAAATCTAAAGCGTACCTATGAATACATGTTTATAATTTTTCGTAACAATACGTTGGCGCTAGCTTTTATTATTAGGCGTTTCTATACCAATCAACTATAAACTTTTTAAAATCCTTAAGATGACCAAAGTATATGAGAAGCAGAATCAGCTGCTTGCATAAAGGAATCTCTGCAACAATTTATCATTACTGCTGTATCCGGTCAAAGCCGTACAAATGTTGTTATATTTACCAAAATATGGTTAAGGAATCACAAATTTCCTTTAAACTGGCAACACGCCATATTACTAAAACTATAGCAGAATAGGTACAATAAACTGAACACCACGTAAGCAAAATCTAATTATCCTACAAATACCACATAGCAAAATGTATGCAATACATACACATTATTTATAGCACTAAAAGATTTCCTTATTTACCATGACCAGACTAAATTTTTATTCAGGCACAGAATTTTACCACGAAGCATAATAAACTGTGACTACTACAAAATAAAGTTCATTTTTATTATGGAACTCGTCGCCAGATACTCGATTTTAATCGTTTTGAGCAACCTAATCATAATTTGAGGACATAATACTTCCGTGAGACTATGACACGTGGTAATGACAGAGGTATAAAGAAAATATCTCAAAGAGACTTGATACACAATGGGGTGTTATTATGTGTTAGACGGCCAATTAGGCTTGGTCGTTCTCATGTATACCTACGTTATATCTACGTTCTTTGATTTCGTCGTAGGCGAGGCAACATTCGGGTAACACCGGAGAAATACGTAATGTTTATTGAAATACGTAGATGACGCACCGATTCGGATGTTTGAATGTTTGACCCGGCTGTAACGCTCTTGCGGAAAAACGGCAAATGCAATGCTGTCACAACGCACGTCACCAGAATATTATTTAAGCTTCGTTACGGACGTAAGCTCATAAGACCAACACGTGAAGGAATGCCAAATACTATTATAAAATGCAGCATTGTAATACAGTCTTATCTCATATCGTTGGAAGTTATTACACTGAGGCATAATAAAATCTTACTTTTGTTAATCCTTATTTTTTCTTATAATACTTTGAGGAATACAGAGTTCGGAATGAATGTGAATCGGCAGATTTGCTAAACTTCCATTTGGTTGAACTGGTTAGATACATAATATAAAAAATAATACAATGAAAATGATTACGACTAGTTTATAAAAAATAATAATTGATTAATGTACATTTTTGGTAATAGCCTAAATGTGTGCACCATTGATGGTGAACTATGTTTTTAAAAAGGGCCTACCTCAACATTGTGACCACCATACATATCATAAGAGTGTTCGTCAATAAAAAAATCCTAATAAGTAACTACGATCTATTTTTACATCATTACACCAACATAAACATTTTAATAAATTTCCTCTTTTTATATCTTTGCTATTAAATCACTTATAAAGTGGTCAAAGATTAATGGCATACTTGAAGTTGTAAAATTTCTGAAAAATGTATGTTCTAGAACAATATCAGTCTGATCCCAATGTCTGATTAGTCCTTACAATAGAAAAATACTTAATTTTGGACAGATTACATTCTTATTAAGTAACTAATTCTAAGCCAAATAGCCTTACATGTGTAAGTCCACTCTGGTTGCATAATTATGGCATTTTCTTGTACAAAAATTATAGATTCGTTTCATTCTCACAAAAATAGCATTAAGGAGATTGTAGTGTGATGTGTGAATATCTATATCAGTTAGAGATACCATATCTATACGAGTAGATTGATAAGACAAAAGCTAAACGCTCGAAATAAATATCTTGCGATGTAATGCTAAACGCGTACAACAAAAATTGTGTGGCTAGCTATGAATTATACCTTACGCTAACACAGAACGCATTCTGTTCCCTGAAATCCTGTTTGAAACTTTTCACAAATAATGCCATGTAAATAATGTAACATTAGCATATCCTTATATCCTATTATGTTAGGTACAGACTTGAGCAATACGTAAACGGTGTTTAGCTATTAGTCATGCAGATTGTTATATTAGGGATCGATAAAATATTTCCAAATGTACCTAGATAAATGGTCGACTAAATGTGTTGATACGGGAATTTTGTTGTATCAGGCCAGATAATGATTACGTTTTGCTAGTCTGTATCCACCATTACAGTCATAACCTTGTAAATTCTTATGCAAAACTTGGCACTTCATAACAGTCGTTATCGTAAACAGCATACAAAAATGTAAAAGGCTATAAAAGTGAAATACATGTAGACAAAAAAGGGAATGGAAGAAATTACCAGTCTCAATCATAACTCTTGTGATGTATCTTTTGAGCGGCTCGGATGAGCGGCGTCAATGTCCTTAGTTCCATGGCACAGTCGAGGAACGGGTGTCTTAGAAGTTCATCAGCGGCCGCTCGTAAATCTACGTCGACTTGTAAACATTTGTTCAAGAAGTCTTGGAAGTCTGGCGACAGCTTGTCCCACCTCGGGATCTTGGGGCGCCCGACTGCTGCGATCAGATATAGAGCTCTCAGCGGAGACTCCTTCATGTACGGTGGCTCACCTTCTATCATCTCGATGGCCATAATACCCAGTGACCACACATCCACCTTTTTACCGTACTGCTTTCTTGTAACTACTTCTGGCGCCATCCAGTAAGGCGTGCCCACCATCGTCTGGCGTTTTTCATCGCCGACAATATTGGCAGAGAAACCAAAGTCCGTGACCTTTACAATACCATCCATGCCAAGCAGAACATTGTCAGACTTAATGTCCCTATGTATTGTACCTTTGGAGTGCAGGAATGCTATAGCTTGTAGTGTCTCGCGGCACACGGCCGCGATCTGTCCTTCTTTCATGACAACTTCAGTTACGACGTAGTTCAGAGAGCCACCGTCGAGCAGTTCCATGACTACCCACAGATGGTCGTAACTAAGGAATGCATCGAGGAAGTTAACCAGATTCTTGTGGTTGAATCCCTTCAATACATTAATTTCATTGAGTATTAGTTCTTTCTTGCTTTGTTTAGTTAAGTCTATGTCCTTGATCGCTACTTTTGAGTTGTCCTTACTGTCTATAGCGACAAACACCACACCTGTAACAAAAAACGACGTAAGTGTTTGGCGATGCATTTAGTTAATTAAAATTTTTGCTGCCTGTGCGAGGGTTGGTTTAAGGCGTGGCTTCCTTTTCCCCTTTTAGCCTTAGTCATACGTGTTTGGAATAAAAAGTTATCAATTATTCGAGCAAGTCATATTAGGTCGTTTAAGTGTATAAAAAGAAATATCATTGAAATGGTATCAAACAGATGTTTTGATTTATCAAAATATAGTTCAGCGATAGACTCTCGAATTCTGATGGGAACATTTTATATCGTCAATGAAAATTATTTCTATTGGGTCTAAGTTTCTCGTCGAGTACCTTGCCTAAAATTTATATTATATCAATGATCTACGCGGTATAGAGATAAGTTGACATGCGAAATAAATTTAATCGAAGGACCACAACACATGGTAACCAGAATCACGCATTTATTCTATGCATTCAGTTTAGTCACTTCCTGTTATTTTTTAAATCAGTTTTGCTCAATATAATAAGCTGTATACGTCCGACATAAATTAATAATTATAAAAGTTTTGACGTAGGTAATGGGCAATATGACGCAAATTTTTAGTTTTGTGACTAAATATCTCGTCTAGTGTTTTATTCACATGATGATCTCGCGACAGTTTTAGATGTAGGTACTTTATATACAACTGTAATAGCAATAACAGTTGCACGGCCTCAGACAACTCAATTAGATTAAATTATCGAGTTAAGGCATTGGTGTATCATGCTGAATTCAAATCACATTTAAATTGGTGTCTTGTTTCTTAAAGACAAGGTTTAAATCTCATAGGCACTATACTATACATTGCATAACATTGCTTTATACAATCTTTGAAAAATCCATAAGTAAAATGAAAAAGGTACCAATCGCAAAATTACTATATAATTATTTTACATTGATTATATTTTCACTATAAATTCTTATGCACTTCAGGATTCTCAGTAGAATTAAGAGTTTTCAAATAGATAAGATATTTATTTTTTTATAAGAGTACCAATATAGTAGATATTGAATTAACTAATAAATCTAATAACATGATGTAAATTTGAAGTTCCAACCTGTTTTTAACGTCAAAAAAAGGAGCCGAAAGAGAAATCCATACTAGGCATAATTTTTTTTTTAGGCTAGTGATTTGATAGATAGAGGATTATATAGTATCTATTTCATTAAGTTTTATTATAAGGCTAATAGTAGTAGTTAAGTTTTACTATAAGTTAGAACTAACTTAAAAAAAGGGTAGGCGCCTAATTTTGTACATACCTAGTTTAAATTTTGTTTCTGGTTTGGTTAATTATAATACAACTCTGTAAATGTCCCACTGTTGGGCCCCATGCTTGCTCATTGCAGGTTGGCAATTTCAGATTAATTTTTTTGGACTCCAGGTTCCTCACAAATTTTTCCTTCACCAATTGTCAATGATGTCTTAGAATAATTAAGAAAGTACATATAACTTTGAATAAGTTACATTGGCACTTGCCTTTAATGGGTTTGAACTTGCAACATTGTGCATACAAATTCGTTCATTGAACCACTACAACTTATTTTCTGCATGTTAATTGCCGTAGCTGGGGTATCTTTTTAACTCGAAGGCTAACACAAGGTTAAATTGACAGTTTGTGATACGATATTGGCAATTTAACCTCATGTTATCAACTCTGAGTTAGGTTTTTTGTGCAAGTAGGCCTAAGTGCCGCATACTGCATGGAGGGAAAAATCGGCGAATACAAAATACCGGCTAGTTTGTATTTTGTGCGTGTGTGTACATAAAAATTGTGTATTATTATTGTATTGCTAGGTAACTATTAGTATAATATCATTGTGATAAGTTGATCAATCATTATAGCTAGAGATACTAAAGCTAAATTAGATATAGGTAAGTGTTTAAAAACTGTAAAGTAGAATAATACATTTTATTGTGGAGATTTTTTCCCCATGACTAAAAGAAAGTAATTTTTTTTACTTATATATCCTAAAATTCATTATTTAATTATTATAATAAATCATAATCAATTTGTGCGTGCCATTCTTATCACTTGATCTTTGACAGTCATTACAATTCTGACAACCAGTCTTACTTTGGGATACTGTGTTACTCAGTAAAATGGGTTTTGGAGGGAGAGGCATTGCTCCAAGGAAAAAACGGTATTCAGCTGAATCAGGACAAGAAGCCAACTCCAACATAGCTTGGGAAAAGGCTAGACAGAAGGCAGAAGGAAAATTCTCATCACATTAAAGATTATTAAAAACAAAGATTACAAGTTGAAATATTATTTTTAATTTTTTAAGTCTATTACTTTTTTGTAGTCTTTTTTATGGGGCTGTAAGAATAGTCCAATGCTTTATTGATATTGCATTAATTATAACAGTATACAGTCATCATAAATGAAATGGTGTCTTCATGTTTCTTATGAAACAACAAAAGGCCAAGGCCATAGGCTATGTTGGCTAATTTGTGCTTCAATCATCACTGCTAGAATATAAACTAAATGCATGTATAATGAAGTGGACATTAAGGACAACAGTCAAGTTTCTATAGTTTGAACCTATATAATAATTAAATTAAGAGTTTCTTATTATTATTATAGTTTTAATTAAATTTTAAGGTGGTGGACTCTACTGTAAATAGACTTTGGTGATGATGAACAATGTAATCTAGTGATAATTATATTAATTAATAGTAAAATAAAGAAGCTGCATTATTATGTGAAATGAATGCTGTAATCCTGTACACAATATTCATTAAAAAATGCAGAATTTTATCTTTTATTAGGTTTTATGTAAGACGTCTGTGAAAGTCTTGTTAAAATTAAATTTACATAAAAACAAAATATTTATAATACATTTAGAAGCTACATTGACTTATAACAATGTATAAATGCTCAAATCTTTTCAATTTGGCACATATTCTCCGGTTTAATTAACACATTAGTGTCAATTGGCTAAAGAATATACCTACGATGTTCTTAACCTCATTCACAGATATGAAGGTAATGTTTGCAAAAGAATATCCTGTTTTATTTATTGGTCTTTATCAGGACACTTCACTTGAAAGCTAAAGACATCAATTCATTAATTGATATAAAAATTGTTAGAAAGTGATTAAGGATTAAGGGCTTTATCAATTAAAATGACAGTGTTTTTTTTTATTTTTCTATAGAGAATTTGACTCCGATAAGACTGGATGCTGACCACAACACAGCTTGGGAAAAGGCTACGCAGAAGAAGGCACTTACAGTTTTGATCATTACTTTCCATAATATAATAGTCATCCTTGAATTTCTTTTGCCAATAACCAAAATAATAAGAATCTAAGAGGAAAAGCTTGTAATCTGTACAGGGCCTAATGTCCTATACTAATATTAAAAACTTAGTTGTCCTGCCAGTAGACACCATAGTTAACCAATGTAAAAGTGCATATGTGACTCACGGGACAGGGAAATGGTTAAGACTTTTTCAGCCAACATTAGTAATAGTACCTAGTTGCTTTAAAAATCATAAAAATAATATGTTACTACATACTTGCTTTTGTTTGAATCTTATGAACACTCTAATAAATTATGATGTTTAATTGATCTATTATATTTATAAATAAATGTTTCATAAATTTACCTGAAGCACCAGCACCAAGCTGTTTAATCCTCTCAAAACGAACATATGGGTCATCCTTATTACATATTTTCTTCAACTCTTCGTAAATCTCTTCATCATTGAGTGTTGCATATCTGAGTTCTTTCTTCCTTAATATTGGACTCTCCTCTGGGTCATTACCAATAAGACTTAAGTCTTCAACTACAGCTGTTAAGTCCATCACAGCATCTTTCTTCTTCATGGTGTGTTTGATTGGTGCTGCGGGCATGGTTTGCCTCTGAGCAAATATATCATTAGTAGTGACTTCTTCCTCACTACTTTGACCAATGGACAAGTCAGAGTCTTGACTCTGGTGAGCATTTTTATGATCTAGTAGTTTTTCGATTTCTTTGTTTTCCTCAGTGATTGCCTCATCCGTGAGGAAGGGCTTGAATGGTTCGTCGGGGGCTTTCTCCTTTTTAATAGAGTACATGTGGAACTTGACGGCCTGGATGGCCGCGTCAGGGTTCTCATTTTGCTCGGCGGGCGTAATCTGGGTATTCAACAATCTCAACCAAGAGAGGGGTAAACCCTCCAGCATGCCCGTTTCTGAATTCTTGCTGACATGTATATGTTGTTTCACGTCAGTCGGCATACCAATGTCTGTTGCTCGCTCTTCTCTCTCCCTGGGCTGCTTCTTCGAGAAGAGTTTCCCAAACACGCCACGGCTCGATCGCCCACTCATTTTGCTTAATTATTTGTTTGTCTATAACCAACTAAGCCATATCACTGTCACGCACTTATTTAACACAAGACTACATTGCTTGTAAGACACTCTAGCGAAGGCGGAATTAAGATTTCGCTTTGATAGGAGTGGCTTAACACGGACGGATCGCACCTTGGGACGGCAGCCACTTTATCTATCATCTGTCAAATGTAGAAAAATGGAGAGAAAATATCAAGTGTGTTCTGTTTCACGCACGTGCAAATGTTGCAGTAGGTATTGAAAACCAAAACAATGTTTATTTCTCTAAAAAAATAAATTAAACTTGATTTAGTTTTGGATTTATTATTAACAACTATGCTATATGAATTATTAATAACCATGTTTTACTTAATTATGTGACTCTCGAGATTTAAAACTATAACAGAGTAAAATAAAATGTCTGGTATACTGATAGATGAAACTGCGTTTGCTGAAGCGTAACATTCGTGCGTTTGTAAAATTGGTAGGCCTGGCGTATCGCTGTTGATAAATAGGAATTTCAGATGATTCATTGTCCATCCGTAAGGACTGAGGAGTAATATTAAATCTTTTGCAACATTAACATGTGCGATAACACCATACTTTTTTAAATACAATCGGCTTAAAACAGGAAGGAAGATAATTATATACATAAATGTATAATCAAATATGCATTTTAACTATTTTAAGGCAAATAACAGTAAAATATCACTAGTTTACTGTACCTATTAGTAACATGTAGGTACCGATAAAATTTTATTCTGTTTATATTATTCCTTAGGGTTTCACCCGAAAAATAAAACAAATTATGTACCTACATAATTATGTTATACAAGAAAAGCATTTTTATACTAAGTATTTTTATGTAGGTACCTAGATATTTAGTTCAAATTTTACACCTTCTCTTTCTTACAATAATTCAGGATATCTGACTAAAAATACTAAAACCATAACTATACTTTACATTTTTTTATTGGGTGTTGAATGCTTTACAGTCAGTGTGTGCACGACAATTTAATTAATTATCGAAAATTGGGTCATTCGCATGTAACTAGATGGCGTTAGTGCCCACCTTCGACGAATTTTAGTTGTGTTCGTCTCTTTGACGCCTTTCTACTTTTTACGCCTTTACTAGTACCTGTCGGTTGTCTGGTATTTGGCCATATTATAAGAATGAACATATTTATGCCTTATAAAACAATAATAGGTAAACATATTACCTACGAATACGACACAAACATTTTGGCCTGGTTCAAAAATATCATGAACAAAGGCTGAATTCTATTTTATTTTACTCTTACTCTAAGTACCTATATTTAAGCAACAAGAGTCCTTTTCATTCCCTGTGGATTTGGACATCTTTATTCTGCGATACACTTAAGATTTTCATTTCTTCGTTATTTTCTTCTGTGTGATTGTTTATAGAGATATCATTAGGCTTTTTCCTGCTTTTCAAGAGTCTCAACCACCCAGCTGGCAAGCCTTGTAATTTTCCAGTTTCCGGGTCCTTACTTACATGAACGATTTGCTTCATATTTGTCGGTTCACCAATTTCTATAACAGACTTCCTTTTTTTAAATACTTTGTCGAACACACCAAGACTTGATCGGTCGCTCATTTTTCTTTGAGTTTTTTCTAATTTTTTATCAACAACTTCGGTATTGACATCAGATTTTTTATATTACAAATATGGTAAACGACGAATTTCATTAAAAATACCTTTATAGAGAGTTGTCCTTTCGGTGTTATTAGGTATAGAGAGATATTACACAGGGCCAATCTAGTTGTAAACGTTGTAGGTAATAGGAAGGTTAAGTAATTTATTGAGACAGATCTTTACAAGCAACGGGAAAATAATATCATGTACCTAGCAATCCCGCTAAAATCACGCATCAACGCGCCTCACAATAAACTTAGATATTATATAGACTTAATATCAACTTAACGCATGTTTCGTCGGGGAGTTAAAGTAACAATTTGCTACAAAATTTTAGTTAAATGTAATCGTCAAATATTTTAAAATTAATTTAAAATATTTAGTAAATCTTTAAATTCCTGAATTATTTATTAGTTAGTACCGTGCAATGAAACGTTATTTTATTGTTAGAAGGTACCTAATATAGTTCATTCGTTCCATAATTTTCCCTGTAGATATAAAGGATTGAATTCCTATATATGTATGTAAGAAGTATTGTACACGACTAAATGAATTATGACCCGGAGCTTATTCTATTTTTTTTATTTTTCAGTATACGTACATACATATCCCATCCTATACATATAATTAAAAAAAAAAATGTGGAAAACATGACATACATTGCTCTGAACCCAAAGAAAGTAGCTAAAGAACTTGTGTTATGGAATCAGAGACCAAGAGGGTACACCCAGACCCTAAACAATGTAGAGAAGTAGTTTTCTTTATTGACCCGTCCGGGGATCAAAACCGGGACCTCAAAACTAGCGACACCTTGAAAGCTGGTGTGTAAGCCACTCGACCACAAAGGTCGTCTTTATTATGTAGTGTATCAAAATATGTTATATTTAGGAGTAAAATTGGATGCGTCTGAATTTGAGCACTAAAGGGTCAATGGCCAATGATCATTTCAATTTAGCTCTCCTTAAGAACGGTGCTTAAATTCCACTAACTGGCCACTTGGGCGTACTAAGCGAGATTTTATGTGCCATAAAATGAGCAGCGAATCCTCTGTTTGTTTGGTTACGTTGTCACTGTGTTGTGGTTCATTTTTGTTCAAAGCTGTCCTAATTTTAAATGAATTTATAAACTACTTTATAGCAGCAAAATTATATTTGTCAATATTATGCTCCAAATCATTTTACCATTTTTCATCTTGAAGTTAAATTATATTTGATTGATCTTTTGTATTTGTAAATCCAAATCGTATTCACGTACAATGAATACTTCATAATTATTAGAATCCCACACTTAGATAATTATCTCGAACCTAAAAAGAGATGTTATGCGTTGCGTAGGAGCTTAATCTTGACTTAATTCTTTATTAGTAGCTTAGGCGTAGCTTTTACAATATATATATGTATATATACAATGGTACGCAATCATTGTAAGTATTTACTGTACTTATTTAACTATTCTTTTGGGTACACTTCCAGTCGATAGCGATGTGGATGAATTTTTGACGCTATTTTTTTAGATATTTTATTAGTTAAGAGTTTAGTTTTATATTAAGTGTAGATATAGTTGAGTTTGAAAATATTTAAAATTGTAAATAAAATATATTTTTGCTCAACAATATTAATTAATGTCTGTTAGACCAAAACTAACTAAACAAGATGAAAAACAAACTAAAACAAACGACACTGCCTACCTACCTACCACTATTTGCATTTATTTGAAATTGGAATGAATCATTGAGTATATTTTCTTCCAAGTTCCAACACACCTACAATTTTTTTTCGAGGAAAATATTGTTACGGCCCTTTTCTAAAGAACTGTAATTAAAATTGGAACACATGTGGAAGCTTGCACAATAACCCGAAATCATGTTATATATGTATACTCTTTAACTAGTAACTACTTAGCAGCTTGATTTATTACATTGTGTTGTGTGAGTGTCATGAGATCAATTGGCAAACGAATTTTAATACTTTGAACGGCCTAGATATTATATTTATTGTAAGTGTTATTTGATCATAATAGATTGGATTCTGTTTGTTATTTAATTTTGTTAGGAGTTTCGTTTTGGTGAAGCAAAAACAATTAACAACCAATAGCGTTGATGAATGGGTATGAGAAGCCAAAATCGAAGAATTAAATAGTCCGTACATAAAATAATAATAAAAAATATTAGATAAGTATTTCTGAAAAAGCAAATTAAGTTTAGAAGAGGCGGATTTCAAATCAATGTTTCGTAAGTTATTGGTTACGTAAAATAATAAAAAAGGCGACTATTTTTTAAAAATAAAAGGCGCGGACTTAAAAAAATAATTGTCATCTACTCCATTGTCGTCCCCATTTGTTTTGGGAACAAAAAAGTATTCAATATTTTATGCAGAATTGTGGCAAGGGATTCTTCAGGGATGTCAAGAAGTAGAGCTATGTTCTTAAAATCCTTCAGAAGCTTAAAGTCTAGTACTCAAGAAGGAATCATAAACAGGATTTATGAAAGATCACTATAATAACCTTTAATGATAGAAGTACTGCTTCTAATGAACTTAAATACTTAAATAACATACGTAGACAAAATTAATAGGAATAAATCAGAGTAAAATCACTTAAAAGCTTTCACATTTTCATACAGCACGTCGATTCTGTAAAGTTCAAACAACAACTCGCTTCTCACGTCGCTATTCACTCTCACTTCGCATAAGGTTCAAAATGACCTTGATTTCGATCGGATTCGAGTGCGAAGTGAGCGTCGAAGTGACAAGAAAATTACCTTACTGAATCCCACTTCTTATGTCATCTCATACTTTATCAGTCAAAATCTCACGTCAAATTAGTTTAACTCGCTGACACGCTCGCAAGTGTAGCGCTAGTGTACATTCGAATTATCAACCGAGTTTTTGGAATGCCAATCAAAAAACTCACAGCGGATTCAGATTCGAAGTTTAGAATGAAGTCTTACAGAATCACACCGCAGGTCTGGTTTATATCACCTTATAACCGTGTAACAGTTTCTAATTGATCTACAGGAACTTTCACGGAAGTAAGGTGAAAACACGGTACAACTTTGGGTAGGTACAGGTTTAAAATCCTTATTGTTACTGTGATAAGGTTCATTTTAATTTAGCTTCTTGAGCAAGAAACATTGTGTTGTAACCCTTCAGTGTTTGTTTTTAATTTGCTTGTCTTAAGAAACAGTGATGGACTGCAATGAAATAGTTTTATCGATAGTTATAGTTTTTTTTATTATTCTATATTTAATGTCCGTCGGACGAAATTGATTGTTTTTAGCCTCTTAAATAAGTAATTAACTTTTTCATAAAATAAACATAAAAAGCAAAACCATTAAAAGCCGTATGTTGAACGACTACTGAAAAAACGCTCGTTAATCAATATCTTAAATCACTTTCTAGTCTAAATATACCTTCGACCCTCACAAACAAAATAAATGGGCTTAAAACTAAGCTTATTACTTGTTTTTACGGCAATAAAGGCATTTTATGTATGCTCCGTAGGTAATCTTGCCTCAACAATGATAGGGATTTTATGAAACCTAATACATACGCAGACTGGAGAATTAGGCCGCTTACAAATCGCTTCCAATCCGTCATTTTATGGACAGAGTTATTTTGTATGAATAAGAATACCTAACATTCTAACCATTGAAGATAGAATTGAAATTTATTTAAGAGTAACCACCAGGTCTCTTGAATTAATTTAAATTCAAATACAATGCCAATGCGACATGCTATTAATTTAGCAGGCACACAACAACACACAGTACTTACAAAAAAAGACTATAAATGTTTAGATTGCAGTTAGTTATTTCTATTGATAGTATTTTTTTTTAAGAAAACTGTGTCACGTGTCCGCTAATCTAATATCTATTTTGCATTGGCATTGTATTGGAATTAAATATATTGAAGAGTAAAGGCACAGGTAAGCGTTGAATTTTGCTTCATTAAATTCTATGTAATTAAAATAAACATCCGAATCCATCATTCCAAATAGAAAAAGGTAAATTCAGATTTTTCTAATACGTCTGCAAAATGTCGGTCTAAACGTCGCGTGGTGTATTGCAGTCTTAACTACATTGTATTACTCCAGAACAAAGGGGACTGAAACCGCATGTTTTATTATAATGTACCAGATATTTGAGCGTGTACTGTAACTGATACTGAGCCGTAATTATATATGATTAATAAACACGGTCATTATTATAAGGGCGTGTATTCCTTTGTTTGAGTTCGATTGCTTGACAATATTATGTATCAAAGTGGATACAATAACATATTTATAATAAACAGGTCAAAAAGAAATAGGTGTCTGGAACTTTAAGGTTGAGCAGGACAGGACTATAGATAACCGATTTTAGTCAGTAAAAGTTTGTTCAATCAAATTTTGTAACTTATGTTCTCGCAAAGAACCTGGACGTGTAATATTATACAAAATTGACAAAATTAATAAAATAATTGCAAGTTTTTATCAATAGTTTCCGTTACTTACGTACCAAATTTGTGTTTCTATATCGTTTAATGGGTATTTGTCTACTATCGAATAATTTATTTATTACTGATATTTCTAATAATAGTATTAAATTGAAGTAGAACTGCGAAATAACATGAAAAAAATATACACGAATACAAACTGATAAGCTTTTAAAGTTAGTAGATGGCGCATGTTCTATCTTTTTTTCGCAAAACGACCGATTAGTATGGAGAATTACCAAGGTGACGTCACCTGATAGTATAACTCTCTCAGTCTAATTAGCAACATTTAAATGCTTGTAACTAGTTCAATATGAAAGTAATCAATCTGCCGTTTTTACAACTCGACATAGTTCGTAATATATATTTTTTAATAGCGATAAAAAAGTCTTGCCGTGTCCCCAATTATCGATGTAGGTGTCGCCCATCTCTGTCTTAGAAGCTTAAAAGTTTGTGTTAGTGTAGAGTCCAGGCGTGAACAGAGTCGGTATAGTAAACAATTCTTTCTCTGACGCTGTGATATTTTTAGGTCAATAGCTTTTGAATTCGCTCATCGGTCGTAGTTGGACCAATGAAAATGGACAGTTATATGCCAGAGCGAGACAAGTTAATCGGCTTTAATTAACTGGACAAATATTTAATTACGTTTTTAATTTCTTTACTTGAGGAGTTTATTTGGAAATATATTTTGGTTATCAGTTGTACGTGTCGTACAGTCTGCGACAAAATCTACTTGAAAATTAACTCGTAAAATATAACTTTTAACTAATTTAGGTCTTTATTTCAGGATCTACGATTATTTTAAATAGTTATACCTAGGTTGCTAAAATTGTTATTCTTGATTATACGGAATTGGTTTTAGTATTTTAGGTAGTTTATTTGCATTTTGTGTGCGACTGTACGTCATTATGTTAATTTCATATCCCGCTATGTTTTGTTAGCTGTCAGCTTATTAATTAGGTACAGATTCGACTGCGTTTTGACCGTTACAAGTTTTTATGATGCTTTTATAATAAAAACAACTGGTGAATATAGCTCCGAAAGTAGGATAAAATCAAATAGGAACACTATGTATATAAATGCAGCGGCTTTTGTAATGTTCTCTTATAACGTCTACCTGGCACTGGATTTATGAAAGCTAAAATTTCTTACCGACAATTAAGTTATACGTAATTTAATACGAGATGAAACAATAGTAGTATCTCAACATTTGTATTGTTATAAATATCCTGGCATTAAAATTCCCACAGCGCTAAGTTTTTTTTTTAATACCTACGTAAAATGATAGGTCAATTGTTTAGTTGCATAAAAGATTTGGATATGTATATAAAATTTTAGTACCGAACTCACTCAAATAAATTTTTAAATCTATATACTTAGTATATAAAGCTGCAGAGTTTGTTTGTTTGAACGCGCTAATCTCAGGAACTCAGGTCTTCTGGAAAAATTCTTTCATTGTTGGATAGACCATTATTTTATTGAGGAAGGCTATAAGCTATATTACATTACGCTGCGGCCAAAAGGAGCGGAGCATAAATGAAAACCGTTAAAACTAAAACACGCGGACAAAGTTGCGGGGGACAGCTAGTCTTAGATAAATCTTATTATATACGTATACCTTTGCAGTGCAAATATCTCTCTCCCTTTTTCAATCACTTCTATCCTGTGCTAGGATGAGCCAGACTTTTCAGTAGGAATCTCATCGGTCCCTCCACCTCCGTTTCGATCTACTGCGACGCAGCTAAAATTTTATATAGACACTGGTTGTTTTAGTCCACAACTTAAATTTTGATTATGATATTTAATATTATGTTTCTTAATAATACTAGTGGTGTCAAAGTTAGTTATGTGGCCATGTGTCTATTACGTGATTATCGTGATATTGATTGTCTGGATACCTCAGATAAATTGACAGACGAGATAAGAGTGAGAATATTGTTTTGTAGTTTGTATCCAGCGCAATTATAAGTCGGAATCAATATAATTACTATCCCTAAAAGAAAATAAATAATAATGGATATATAATTGTAAATAAAAAATGAATAATTAATATACATATAAGTAATATAATATTATTTTTGTGGTAATAAATATTGGTGCATATTTTTTTTCGAAAAAGCTACAGTCATTTATAAAGGAGTAGCTCTATAATACTTACCCACTTTCTAAGACGGAAATTTTAAAAATAGTCTTAAAATTGTTCGTTGTTAAAAATCTGTTGCTAATTTAACCGTTAATGTTCCAATTAAAGCATAAAAAACTCATTCACACTTTAACGTGATTTCACACTTAGCTCAGATTATCGGCGCCCGGTAATTTATATTTTTCTTATTTCACTGATTATCTGTATTGTGCAAAGTGCATGTTTATAATAAGAACTTACCATTTACAATACCTAATTAACAAATATATTGTTAAAAATAATTTTAAACTAAATTTTTTGTTGTTTATCTTAATCTTTCCAAAATGAAATATTTCGTTGTTAAAAAAAAAAAAAAATCTATGAGTTAGAATACCTACCTATAGATTTTTTTATAAGATATGTACCATGTATAAGTTTTTTTTTTGTTGGAAAGACTTAAAGAAAACACAAATACATGTCGACTTATTTATGGTCTTGTAGGAAATGTTAAGTGGTAATATTTTTTCGGCTGTAAATAGATGCCAGAAGTGTCTTTAAACTGTTAATGATTTATTAAAGTATCTGATTACTAAAGTACTACACACATTGAAAGACGAATTGTTTAGCGTCGTGGTTGAGTGCTCTTGTGTAATACGATCGAAGGTTGTGCTTCTGGTTGTGGTCCCTTTTTTTTTGGATATATAAACAGTTGCCAGCTTTGTACATCATTTTTAAAAGGAATAAGAATAGATACAAAATGTCTGCATTTTAAAGAGTTCTTGTTCTATAGGTATTTCAGTATTCCGAAGAGTATTGTTAAAATGCTTCACTACTGCATGACGCGTGCGCCAGCGTCACTCCGCCGGCTGGGCGGCTCACCCGCCCACTGAAAACATCCGAACGCCAGTCTCGACGTCCACTCCGCGCGGTCCGCCTGTCGTTTCCCGCGGCGGCAAACAAAACTCCTATTTATAACTTTAACCTTAATCAAACTCTTTCGCACGCGATAAAAAAACCGCGCCATATTTGTTTTTTATTTTTATTTTGATATAAGTTTTTTTTGACCGGGAAACGACGAAACGCAATTCGATTCGTGGATTCGATGTTCTTAATTTAAAATTTAGTGTTTCGAACGAACGGGGTGACAAATGTTTTAGTGATTATTAAGGATTTATTGTGGATTCTTTTTATAAGGTAGGTAAGGTATACTTATTTTTATTTTATAAGAAAAAAAATCTTCTTATTTTATTTTGTATCTAAATGCTACGTATGTAGAGCACATGTAGGTAGGTTGTATGTGTTTGTGTAATAATTCTGTAAAAAAACATGTAACTTTTTTATGAATAATCATTTATTACTCAATAGGTGGTTAACTATGATGGATGACTTAACAGCTCATAAATGTTTCATTAGATTCGCAGAAAGAGCACTGCAACACTTGTTGCTGTCATATAGCTGGATCACTGTCCCAACGCTGGGCAAAGACCGCACGACCATTGAACATAAATAAGGCAACATTGCTAGTTTTTCTCTATTATTTGTTATGGTGATTGAACGATCGAGTTATTGGACCGGCAATATGATGATTAGGTTTTATCTTGATACTTGAACGTCAAATTGTCGATGAGAATGAATGATATGAATTATTTGGGAAACCCAGACCGGTACCTATTATATGTATGTATAGAATCATATTACGGCAACTAATAGGTAGACACAAGGGCAGAGTAAATATTGTTGTACAAATAGATAGATAGGTACTTATCTATTTTAATTTATATAATACTGTACTTTTAATAAGTATTTGGTTATTATACGGCGTCAGTCTTAAACGTAGGTGGAGCTGATGATAGGAAATCACACAAAACTTTGACAAAAAAAAGTCAGTTAAGTTTTATACTCGACAATTAAAAAGAAAAATAAAACAGTTTCTTCAACCAATGCTTTATTGCCAGTGTTATCGTACTGCAAATAAATCATGATTGAATAATGATTGTAGTGATCGCGTGACGTCGTACCCTCAGTACTGCGACCCCACCCGAACGTTGGTCACCCTAGCTTTTGAATGTACAATGTCAGTACTAGGCGTTTTATTTTAATGGCGATAAAATCGATACCTATTCGTAGCAGGAAGTGTGAGGCCTTTCTTTACATTTCTTCCGGCTCGGCTTGACAGTGACAATCAATACATTATTTTTTAAGAAGAAATAATGGTTTATGATGTTCTTTTAATGTGATAAAAGATAATTTGTATGGCCTGCATTTGACCAATAATTGTCTTAATACAGCGCTAAGATCTTTTCTTATAAATGGAAGAAAGAAACAATTATCACTACGTTCACGTTCTAAATCTGAAATCACGTTGACAATTTCAGATTCAGATTTGAAAATCAGAATTCTTCAACATCAATTCCTTTTTCGTTTTGGAACTTCGTCTTTTGTTTATTTGTTATCTAAATATAGTGATTACAATCTACAAATCAACTGTCTAAGAAAACGAGACGTGACACGGCGATTCGGGTTGGAGGCAGTAAAATTGAACAAAACCATCTGTCGCGTTATTCAAACGCTAAATATAAACTCAAATTAAAATTTCTACTTGGAGACGAAACAATGCGGTATCTTGAACATGTTTATAAAGTTTTAAGCATATTTATATACTGTTAACCTTTTAAGAATTTCAGAGTATCTTGTTATTTTCATCATTATCATCTCATATAGATAATAGTTAACTATAAATGCATGTGTTACGTTGACGTGATTCTGTTTGGAAAACCCCTCTGTGTAGTAGATTTAAATAGAGCATGCGTCAAACACAATATGACTTAAAGGTCTTAATCTAGGACTAATTAAAAACTATAAAACCTAGGCTTTCTTAGTCCTCTATAACCACGTAGGAGCCTACGTATGTGCTCTCGATTGTATTAGGATTACCGCTAACAAAAATATTATAATTATTGGCATTGATTCCCAAAAAAATTACTATCTACTTCTGCCTAGCCTTTTCCTAAACTATGTTGGGATAGATTTTAGTCTTACAGAATTCAGCTTAATACCTACTGTATTTTACATGGGGCGACTGCCTCTTTGACGTCTAAAACTCATTTACTGGCTAATACAACCCTTGCGAGACTAGTTCTCTGAAAAAGAAGAATTTAACTTTTTTTAAATGCCATTAAATTACTTACCAACGTAATATTAAAACCAATAAAATAATTTATTACTGCTAACAATTATTTTAATTATACTGATCATTTGATAACATAATGTGAATAATGAAAAGCGTTATCTAGAGATCTAAAATATGCAGTTGAATACTTATATTCTATGTCTGAAAATCGTGCATGCATCACACATTTTCACGTATATGTTGTGATGTGTAACTAAACGCGACAATAAATTATATTACCTAGTTTTCGTGTTAACAGTAGCGTAATGATTTAGCACGTTGCTATGATAAGTCAATATTCTTCAGTGACATCAGCACGTAGTTACAGATTAAAAAATTATGTTTGTAGATGATTTAACAGGAATGCGATGAATCTTGTACAGTAGCCAACTTTTTTTGTGCTGACAGTTTTTGACGTAGCTTGATTTGACAGTTGTGCTATTGTCATTGCTCTTTTTTTTCTTTTTTGTGAAAGAGTGTTCGTTATTTATGTGTTCAATAGTTATTGTTTCAATCAAGTTAAGAGAATTGTAAGCTGCTGGTAAGTCTCGTATTCCCAGTAATTTAAGTTCAATGTGTGTTTTCTTACTACATTTAACTCTATTCCTAGTAAGTTATCTTTGATGTAAAAAAGACTAGAGGATGTTTACTTTGACATGGTAATAGTGTTATATTTTATGGCTTTACAATTTATATATATTTACTACAAGTAGGAAAAATATTTCTTTGCCCTGTAATAAAAAATATCATTATGTTATTGGGTAAAGATTAAGTTCCTTTTTAAATACTACTTACTAGTTAAAAGCGGCCAGTATAATCAGGAATTAAGTAATTTCCTAATGACCAAATGTGAATAGCTAGATCTAGTCTCGGTATTAATTATCTATATTATACAAGTTCTACAAGCAATAAGCATGTTTAAGCCTGGTTTGGTAAGCTCTTGGTTCCGTCCGGATCTTAGCCCAGCACTGGTCAATGACCTAAGTTTTTTTAAATAAACTGTTGCTCTGACTGGCCGGTTGAAATATATATATTTGTATTTTTTAGCATAAATAAATAGATAAAAATAATAGTATTTATTTACCGTTTACTTATTTGATTTAATATTTTCGAAAAATTGTTTTGTTAACTTTACTGATTATTGTCGACGGTTTTGATAAATCTTGAAATTGATCTTGAAATGCCAGCCCTGCTATGAAAGCAGGGCTGGCATTTGAATGAGATTTATACACTAAAAACAAAAATTACATATCATACATGTCTACGTATTTGAGCCAAGAATGTGTTTTTTTTTTATTTATAATTGATGTAATTACGTAAGACTGTTTGTATATGAGCTATATTGCGATGTATAGATTGGGTAGGAAGGTAGTGGATATTCCTGTTCGATGTCATCCTAATTAAAGCTTTGGTATAGAAACAGCTTAATTTCTTCTGTTTAAAAACATGCGCATTCAAAACATTTAAATGTAATGTATTAAAAGAAAATCACCCAGGTATTTATCTAGATAAGTGCAGAGCATTAAGCACGTCTGCGGAAACTGTCCGTTTATGACAAACATGTTTAAAACAAGTTGCGTAAATTGCTTAGGGTATGAATACAGGCACTATAAATAATATAATTACCTACCAATATTATATACCAACATTGATATCTATAGTTTCAATAAAAATATATAATTACACTATGTATTTAGATAAATAATGATTTAAGCAAACCTTTTCAGCCAGTATGATTTTTTTACCTAGTCGTTTTTGTCTCGAATTTGCTTAAAGATACAGTAAAAACAATTACGAACCTATTTAGGCCAGCTATGATTAAAAATTCATAAACCATTCGACTGAATTATACGAGGTGATATCAAAGCTATGACCAAATGTAAAGCTTTGTTGTATTTAGCCTATAATAAATTTAATTTTAATTGAATACTATTATATTAGTTTTTAAATGTAACAGTCTTTGGCGCGTGAGACAAACCGCCACTTTGCCGGTAACTCAGCATGATAGAGTCATTACTGTGAACGCGTTCTTGTACCACTTGAATCGCAAATACGTTCTGTTTACGCAGCCACTAAGAAGCGTAAAAAGAGAGATCTGTAACTGTATCTTGCTCATAGAAAGTATGAAAAAATCCAAGTGTTTTCAAACATATAGAAGTAAACACCGTAAATCTTGTTAATACAAACTTTAATGTTTCTAACATGTTTATCGTACCCTTGCATCATTGACGTAGACTCCAGTTCTCTTGAATGTCAGATGAAACACACTTGGCACGCTTCCATAAAGTATTTAGCAGAAGCCGACAGCTTTGAAGGACGACGTTGTATTTTAGAATAAATTCGGCCGCTACTGATGTATTTGGCAAGTGTAAACAAGGATTTATGTGCGAATAAAACTGGCTTAGGCTGAATAAATTGAACACTATTGCTTTATTACCGGAAATATAAATGTAGATCCATAGCCCAGTGTTCCATTTTCAAATGTAACACTTATAGTTTCTGTGACTGTAACCTCGTTTAGAAAAATGTAAACAAAACATTAATGAAATTTTAAAAATACGCGAAAAGTAATAAAGTTACACGCTTAATGCATTTTAAGAACAAAACGGGATTTTAATTTATTTCATTATTTTTATTATATTTTTTTGTAGCCCATATTATAATATAATGCATGTAACTAAATTACTAAGTGTTTCACAATCGAATGATAATAGTATGTCTGTAAAATCAATAAAGTAAAAATGTGTGTAATGTTTTGTAAGCTCTTGTGTCGTAAATGTTATTAAAACATTTACAAAGGTCAACAGTTCAACTCTCTTACAAATCTATATCCAATAACACCGACACCAAATTGGTCGATCCAAATACGTACCAAGAAGTTCAGTGCCCTTACAATATTTACTTCAAGTAAAAAGCTAAATATTTATGTTTGCCTAAACAGTTGCCTAGCAACGGAAGAAGGGTCGACTCAGAAATATTATTACGGGAAGAAGTTTTCCGATGCTCTTTTGTTATGAAACAACTTCCTTATATATTTACTGTAGTGTGTGTAGTTACTCTTAGATGCATTTGTCGGCTAGACACTTTCACTAATCATTGCAATTGCTAATTATACTATACTATTCTAAGAGAGAAATTAGAATGTATTGGTTTGTTATATTGAAATTACTGATGATTGTTAAAAATGCATTGTTCTGCGGTTTTGAAAAGCTAATTACAATTAAATTTGATGAATAGTGTTGTTTTATAAGTTTCGCATAGTTACTATATATTTAGTTACTTTTTATTTTTATATTTTAAATGTGAGGATTGTTTTTTTTTTAATAAATTTATACATTCTTTGGTTGCTTTTGTTGTTGTATGTTTGTACGTCAATGCATTATGTTCCTTCCTGTCATAACAAAGAGCTCTTAGATAACTAATGTAATGAAAGAATCTTCAATTAATCATGTAAGGGCACAAACCTATAAAAGTGCAAACGACATCAACAGTACATTTATAGAGCTTGACTGTTTAGTACGGTATGTATAAGTGGAAATTTTAACAATTATAATATAGTGCACATACTTATATACAGAGGTGTTGCTAGCGGTAAGAGAGTCGCGAGTTCAATTGATTTTTCACATGTCAAAAAAAAAAAACAATTTCTATGATATGACTTGAATTAACTTCGACTTCGACTTCTACTAAATCCAAATCGAAAAGTGCTCAATGCCCAAAAGGAGGTTTGAGTTCAACAATTACAGATATGATAATTATAAACAAATGTACAAAACCGTATGGATGGTTTGACTGTAGGAACTAAAGTCAGTAATAAATTTGTTAAAACAAATATCTGAAAATTCGATGACAATTAGCTGTAGCAAACCAATCAGAACTCAGAAGTAATGTATCAAAATACCCTGGTATGACTCCAGCTTAGCTTTCTCAGTTAAAGTACCTGCATTCATTAACGTGGGATTGCCTATTTAGATGTCGATGAGGTAAACGTTACGTGTTTCCGTTTTGGAATGTGAAGTATCCTACGTGAAGTGATCAAGTGTTTGCCATGTACGAGCATATTGCAACGAGAGAGCGATGACTGAGGATTTCAACATGAGTAAGGCGGATTGCACCTCAGTGGAAACTACAATTTAAAAAATGAACTATACTGCTTTGAAATAAAGTTGTTAGTCGCAAAGCATGTGTGGTCCATTGTAGGTAAACCAAGTTAGCTCATAATGTTTAAAAGTAATTCTACAGTACTTTAGTTATAGTACACGACCGCCCTTGCCCTCTTCTCCAACGATTTGTATTTTGAAGGTAATGTTTGAAGTGTAATTATAATCTTAAAATCTAAGTCATGGTGAATTATTGGATGTTCAAAAAGCTCATGATATTTAAGGGTTCTCTTCCCTTCTCTCATTGGTCAACTAGCTCGATTAACGAGTTGATGTTTTCTATGGAATATGATAGCAAGTGATTGTTCTTATTTCATGTTATGTTAAGGATCATGATAGGAGATATTGCGTAGTAATGGTATGTAACTGCTTAACCAAAATGTCGGATACCTACCAAGGTTACAACCCAAATTTCTTCAAGAAGGTCAAAAGTAATTCGAACTCCACAACTGTTTTAATTAATTCATGCATACATTACATTGTCATCCTCTGGCAAGCCTACCCCAATTACAAGTCAGAGAACACTAATTCCAATAGAATTACAAAGATCAGTTCTTACGATACGAAAGTTCGTTTGTAGACTTGATTGGTTACGTCTGACCAGACACAAACAAAGCCACGTATTCCATGCATTACTTTACAACTTCCTTCATCAAACAGC
Source organism: Diachrysia chrysitis (assembly GCA_932294365.1). Lineage (NCBI taxonomy): Eukaryota > Metazoa > Arthropoda > Insecta > Lepidoptera > Noctuidae > Diachrysia > Diachrysia chrysitis. The sequence continues at coordinate 11,799,603 of OW028651.1, read as the reverse complement.
TGATGCACGACGATGATGCAGTTATTACTATGTTCCATAGGCTCATTCATTCTTGATAATACGGTAAAAATAGTCCTAGGATTGCATTCATTTTGGTGAAGTGATTTACCATAACTGTTTCCTATACTTCGTTGCATAACCCTAAAAGAAGTATTTGGTGACGTCATGTTGAGAGCTGTTGCTGCTTTTTTCATCTAGCAGACAACTAATATAGTTCAATGTTAATCAACCATACCAAATATTATTTTAATAAATCTACAAAAAATTTCATGAAGAATGTGCGGTTGTAAAATCTATTTACAATCTAATTAGTTGCCTAGAATGCTAATGAAGCAATTTGGCCATAATTACAACCAGCCAGTACGCTTAGTGCTACAATAAAGCCGTTGAAATGGCCTTAATCCAGTTCGTGAATATTACCTCTAAACACATTTAGGGCTTCCATTTATTTTGTAAGTGATATTCTCCCGAAACGAGACAGTAATATGTCCGATCATTGTATACTTTTCCATGTGATAAAGTATAAAAGTATGCTAGGTATTAAATTTAGAAAATATCAAGCATTATACACGGAGCCAGCTTGATCCGTAGCTGTCCAGGGCAACAGCCATCTATTCTATTTCACTTTCATCTAAATGTATTTAAAACTACTAACGAACTAGTGTGTTTAACTAAAATTTGAATAAAATGTTAATTTTAATAATTTATTTATTCTTTGAAGCACTTGAAGTAAAGACACTTTTTATAAAGTATCACTCGAAAGTATTTCGAATTTAAACAAATATTTCGGAAGTGTAATGTTTGCCATCTATTAAAATTAGGTCAGGTGTAGGTGTTGGCTCCATACGATGCGATAAAACTGTGACCTCATTGTCTCAATATGTTGAAGAACCTTAAGAACATTACTCATAAATACACCACTTTAGCAGTAATTAACTGTTGAGGTAGTAAAGGCAAAACTAGCATCAAATAAAAAAAAAAGTGCTGATTTTCAATAGTATGTGTTAAATTTGAGAAAACAACGATAACCTTCATGGTATAAAATGTGGGTTACATATAACAATTGATGAACGCTGCCTCACCTACGGAACAAATAGGACTGGCAGGAAATAGGGAGCGTGACGATAAAATTGTAACCCAACACCTACGTTCTGCTATGTGCCTACATTAATTTGTATGATAAACCAACGTAGAGGCCGAATCTAAAGCTATTTTCATAAAGAAAAAAATATTCTAAAATATTCAGGAAATTAGGTACCAAATATTTTGTTGAGTTTTAATTTGCGCAATCTGACATATTTTTACTTTGTAAGGAGCCCATTGATTAATAAAAGCCAGTAAATTTTGTACGAATTTTTTTGCTGCTCCAAATGACCAAAAAATACTTACAGTCTTTTCAGTCTCATATTAACTTTTCTAAACAAATACTTAGACATTATTTATTGATATATACTGGTGCCAAATATTGCTTGTTAAAAGGAAAAATTGCACGAACCATCTTGTTTCTATGACATGCTTACATCTGATTCACGCATACGAACACTGAGTGTTCACGATATTTTGAGAGACGAGCCCAAATCTTATTAATACTGATGTTATCATACTTTATAAGCTGCTCCAAATAGAACTTTGATTTATAATACCGTTAGCTACAAGATAAATGCTACTAGATTAATTCTCTATAGCGATCACAAAATAATAAATTAATTACAGTAAGTTTAATGAACGAATGCTTTGCAATATGTTTTGTGTCCTTCAGGACAGTTATAGGACCGTCTTTATACTGCTGAAACATATTCATTGTAGTTGATTCTTGGTATTTTTCTCTGACTGCCTTGCTAACTATGCTAACAAACGATGAAACACATTTTTCAGATATTTGAAATGATGTTTTGGTTTCATTTTCACCCGCGAGAAATCTTCATGGAATTTCTGTGCTGACCTGTGCCCTTACTCCCCAATTTATTTTTAATTCTAATACAGTGCCAATGCAAAATTATTATTCATTTAGCAGGCACACAAACAACAGACAGTACAAAAAAAAATACACTCAATATTTAGATTCCAGTCAGCTCCTCCCATTGACAGCATGTTTTATCCTCTCCTGCCTGCTAAACAAATATCAATTTTGCATTGGCATTGTATTAGAATTAAAAAGGCACAGGTGGAAACTATTTGCAATATCCCGAGGAGCACGCCTGTGGATATTAGGACTCCTTAAAGAGTTTGCCTCTAAATTAATTTTCAGAATATTTTTATGTAGCTATGACGATCTTTGTAACGTTCAATGCTTAAACACATTCACAGGTAGTCGCCAGTCACTGGGTCATCGGGTTCAATTCGTTCTGGTAATTGTTACAATTGCACGCGTCCTTTATGCCAACGTTTCCTTATTAAATTGGACGTAATATGCGCCGTTATGCGCCGTGACGCGAGCTCTAATATATTGCATAGTGATCACAGAGTTTGTTGACTCCTATCGTACTAATAATTTTTTATTAAGCTTATAAAGGGTGATTATTGTACTGTCGGTAACAGATGTCTAACTTTTTGAATTTTCTTTACTTACAAATTAATATAAAAAGTGTGCAAATGATTTTGTGGTAGATTGTACAATTCCATGTAAGTTTCGCGCAAGCGCTCTACAATCTTGTTAGTAATTTAAGTAATTAGGGATAGTTAACACAGTTGACGGTATGAACGCAATGCTCATTGCCTAGATAAAATAATACAGAACATGCATGTACTACACATACAGCTATGTATAATTGTATAAGGCTATTTTACATCGCTTAAAACAAATGAAAGTAATGAAAGCAAAAGTCTATTAGGTACATAGGCGTGCTTATTGAACTTTTACTTTTCCATTCATACCGATATTATAAATGCGATTTTAATTCTGTCTGTTACACTCTGACAGCTAAACCGATGTGGATGAAACTTGGTATGGGATAAGATTGGATCCCAAGAAAGGACATAGGCTACTCTTTGCCGCGATAATCGACACACAAGCGGGTTGAGCCGCGAGCAACAGCTGGATAGCTAAAGAAAGGAAAATTAAATAAACGGAATATAGTTCATTCGATCAGTTTGTAACTAATATTGTTTAAATAATTATTGCAGAAATATAGTCTTCAGCTCAGTCGGCTTAGATTATTTTTGTGTTTGCATAAATTATTAGGCTCTTTTGATCACCGACTTAATAGGAAAGTGTAAATTTAGACTCATCGCATATTAGAACTCATATCCGTTTAGCAAACACATGTTGCGGTAATTTTACAGTGTCACTTGATCTCGTACTAAAGCTCAGGAAACCTTAGCTTAAATAGCTAGTTTTATAGCTTTTCTGCTATGTTTGAAATTAATTAGGTATGAACAAAACAGTAGCTGCTGCACTTTTAACAGGGTTACATGGGTCACTCCCTCTCTGGTTCCTCCGAGATATACTTATTATAGAGTAGATAAAAGAAAAAATATAAAAATACTTAAATTAACATTTGTTATTCTGTTCTCATACATTCAGTATTCGTATATATTTTTAATCGTAATGTTAGTGGCAGAAACTGATAAAAAAAAATCGAAGTTTGACCATTTCTAATAAGTTTTAAAACGTTTTAGATTTATTTTCTAAATACAGCAGAGAGCCAAGTATACCTATACTATGTACAAATAACCAAACCGCAAATCTTGTGGCTTTACTCGCACATACATAGTGTTTACATGTGTATCGCCGGTCATGCGCACATTATCACCTCATGTTGCGCTAAGTCCACAGTTTATTCTTGAATATTGCGTGAAACGGCTCGCATACCAACTCTATCTAGATTTAGGAATAGACTAGAAACTTCCCGCCGCACGTTTAAGGTTAAAATAATTTGTCTTGTGTCCGCTTTTCAACCGAGTATCATTTCAACGATGGAATAATAATTTAAGGTCCAAATAAACATGTACATAAACAGTCTTATTACAAAATAATTAAAAACATAAATAAAATTATAATTTGTTTATGTTTTAAAACCCAATAATAATAAATAATAATAATAAAATGTGTAATTGTGTAAATAAATCGAATAATAATTTCATAAATAGCCTATTTACAAGAATAAAAATCTAGCGCGTTCTAAACAGCCACTACTACACGCCCATTTATGACGTAAAGCTGTAGGCAGAAAGTGCCTAACGTTATTTAAATCTCCTAAGTACATAAAGTTCCATCGTTTATTGTTGCCAGAAGAAAAACCTCCATGGTCGTGCTTTTTTTTCATATTCTCAAATATCCAGACTTCAACGAATTGTGTTCACGCCAATATTTATATGTATCTTGAGTGCACTTTATTATCATCTACGCTCGTTGGTGCTGTTATGCTGTTACACTATGACATATGATGTCAGCTTATAAGCTGTTTTGACACTTGTATTGTTTAAGATCGTGGTCACTATCTAAATAAGATGTTGACTTTGGCGTGGCTGATTGAGGGTTTGAATTTGGCACCAAACTGTGTACCTATGGGCAAATCAAACATGGCTTCGTATTTTTGTCTCTAAATCAAATCCTCTACGTATCTACACTACCGATCTATTATATGGCGAGGATATCATTTAAGAAAACGCACCGCGTAACAATACTGCAAAATTTGGATTATTTACATATGGTCTGATTGTAGAGATATCTTTAGAATGTTTCTTATGATTTTGTATGTGTACATAAATTATAAAATAAATAAATGTAAGAATGAAGAATGAAACATATTCTTATATGTCTTACAAGGGTGTTTGAGAAAATACTTTAACTAGGTCGATAGAGTTTATCTACTAACTACGACTATTCACTAAACATTAGTGTCATGTCAAAATTCACATAATTTTGGGCATTTAAATGTAGCGTTCAACGCTGAACGTTCAGAAGCGCGTGGCAGTAGGCCTCTCCCAAGTTATAATTGTCGAAGCCGGCCTTAATATTTTCAAGGGCGTACAATTTATAATTAGTGTAATATTTCCCGGTATCCCTGTTACCTGTGGACAGTTCGTGTCGTCCACCCATTAGCTAATTATGTCAGGGTGTCGGGTGACAGACTGTCCTACTTTAAATTACCTTACTATTTTTATTTTGCACTTATCACGCGGGTTTCTCCTCAATTTGGCGGATAGAATATTACTTTCTGAATTCGACGCAATATTGCTTTATAGGTTTTAGTCTTTTTTATAGGCTTTAGTTTTATAGGCTTTAGTTGTAGGTTAAAATGGTAGTAAATCTAAATAAATTAGTTGGTCGCAATAAAATAATATAATTGTATATTATTTTAATGAGATACTTAAATATAATGTATATTTCTTCATTTAATTGTTGTCTTTAATCCTTAAATTAGTAATATTTATTTATTTTTATCACCGTTTACTCTACATCGTAGAGCACAAATACATTGATATACTCTATGCACACATGATTAAATGTGTGTTAAACTCACGCCTGCTTTCAAAGGAGATAAAAAAAAGATATGTCAGTCAACGAAATAATCTGCAAATGTCTACAAAACTTTACGATGCACAAAAGCATGAAATGATAATTATCTAGTCTCATTCATTTTTAATGTAAGTAACAGCTTCCACGCGCATTGCACATTCTGCTCTTGAAAGTTACTTTAAGTAGGTGCGATACATTAAAAGTTCTAAATTTAAAGTAAATAAAAAAAAGGTATAAAACAACGACCGGTTTGATCACTTCAACGAACACAAATTGCAATTAAAAGTAGTCATATAAACTGCATCCTTTGATAAAGACACGACCAATGTTCTAAATAAAACACGAAACGTGATTACACCTAAACAAACAAAATGCAACTAATTACTAGACAAAGGCGGTTTCGTTATTTACACAAAGATTACCGGACACGCAAACGTTTAATGAGAACATGGCGAAGATTAAAAGACTACTGTTTAATTCTTAGCTGGCTATCGTCCCACATAGTTGTTAACGCACTGGCCTACTTCCACGCAGCGTTAACACTGCAACCAATACTTTTTACGATTTATGGAAACATGTGCTAATCTAAACATGTCTTACTTATCTTTGTTGATGCTTGCTGACAGTTTAAAACCTTCTAAACCCTGGTGAGTTAGACTATCCCAAAGTCGTACCACGCGAAAATAATTTCTTACATAGAAATAATAACATAACCTTAATTTTCAATAGAATTGGCTCTAATCCAAATTACATGTTTTGCATTCCAGAATTGGCAACACGACCCCGGTGTAGAGAAACCAAGCGAATCGATACGAATAACGAAAACAAAGCGATCCGTACGACACGTACGAGGCTTAAGACCGCGGACGATCGAGACGTCCTCCCGAATTGTGATAACGAAGCCGGGGACGCTAGACATGGCGTCCACCGACACATCGACCACCAGCAGTCAGATATCCGCCGTAGCCGCCGAGGAGCACAAGCGTACCGTCGACGAAGCATTCTTGAACAAGATGAAAGGCCTCGTCGAAAGGTTGAGGCTTGAGAACACGACCTTGAAGAAGTCGCTCGATGTCGAGCGGAGCGAGGTCCGAGCGCTAAAGGCCCGCCACGACAGCACACTTAGAAACTTGAAGACTGAATACAGAAAAAAGGAAGAATTCCTAGAGAAACAATTACGAACACCTAAATGTGACAAATCGTCAGATAACGTACAGACAAATGAAAACAAATTGATAGAATTAAAGAAATTAACGATAGAAATTCAGTCTTTAAAGTCAGCGAACAAGGGTCTTCAAGAGAAACTCAAGGTAAATAATTACATTTATTTGTTTTTTAGTAAGCTTGTGTAACAATATTTCTAAGATGAATACAATGGTGCTAATGAACTCTCCGATTAACAATACATAAAACATTTCTTGTAGGTTCATAATAGTTAAAGCTTTTTTGTCTTTATTATCGGCAGCTAGTCTATTGCGGTCTACGTTGTATTCTTCCGTTTTGCTCCAGTATTGTAAAATACCCCCTTGGATCAACTGATACAAAATGTAATCTAATCGTGGCAGATAGGGACTCCCATATCGTACGCCGTATACTATGAAGCATTGTAAAGGACATTGAGGCATGGTGTAGAACAGTGGTTTCCCCCGGTGAATGTTGGCAGGTTTTCGACTGACATATTGAGAATCAGTTTTCCTCAACAGCATTGCATATCTATAGTCTCTATTATCAATTGCGTCCTTTATTTTTTGATCAGTAAACGTTACAATTCGGTTTTGTATGAATTTATAGAAGTCTCCGGAAAGACTGCTATTAAAGATGTTAAGATCTCGATTATGGATTGCAAGTGTTAAGTTGGATTCAGATAATTCATCGAACGTGTTTATATCTGGCTTGTATCGTGGGTATGTTATTGCAGACGTTATTATACCCTGGAAAGCATATAAGAGATTTATTTATAACAATAAGTAAAGGCTCGGCGCAAACGAGCCACCGACGACAGCGACCTGTGGCCAGAGACAGCGACTTTACAATATCATATATTTTAAATAGACGCACAACAGCAGATAAATACATGAAAAAGTGTGTTAATTCGCTGTCGCTGGCCACCGGTGGCTGGGTTCGATGGCCCGTTTGTGCCAAACCTAATGGGTACTTATTTAAACAAGATATTTGTTTGAATAATTCTACTTACGTCAATAGCGCAGTCGACGATCAATGAGTACACAAGGATTAATAAGATGAGATATCTGAATGTCGGTCCCATAAATTTAAAATCAACTGTCTGCCTAATGAAGCATTTTATCAGGTCTACCAAAACTGCTCCAATGGTTTGATTGTCGTTGATTTTCAGGATGTGCGTTTCAACTTTTCTGACTAAAGTTGTAATTATAAGGAAAATTGAAAATGTAAAGAAGAACAGTAAAAGCATCTCCATCGATATCAGTTTTATGGTTGTCTTGAATGCCGATTGCAGTTCCGATTTCTTTACAAGGAAACAGAGTTCATCTTGGACCAGAGGATATGTAGTTTCTATGTAGCCATAGTAGGTATTCTTAAGTATTCGTGAATTTAGCTCGAGGTCTGTGTAGCCATCCATCAGGTCTGCAGTAACTCCTGTGGCTGTACTATTTTCTAGTAGATCACCCACTGTACTGTCATCTCTTGGAGGTACAGCATAGCAAGAAGCATTTAGAAATTGAATTACAGTTTTAGCTAAATTGGAGTCACATCGCACTGGCCCGGGTGTATCTGATATAAAAATCTTCTTGAAAACACTTAAGCGTAGTTCATATCCATACAAATTATTGTACTGCTTAGACAGCAACTGACTGACATCCCTTACATACGTTATGTCTTGGATTTCTTGAAAGAAAGGATTATAAGTGTACATTTTCAATCGATAAGTTTTTAAAATCAACACGGAATTCGTGACGCTGGTGCTCCATAACAACTTAAAGTGGTTACGTAATGCGTGATAAAAATATCTGTCTAATTCAACGGGTGTGTTGATGACAAATATTACGGCACTCCTGGGCTTAAAGACTCCGGTTCTCTTCAATGCATTTATGACGTTCTCACTAACATCTAGAGACAGTTCGTTGGAGGTCACCAAGTAGGCAGTCTCGCCATGTGTATTGAACCGTGGCTTCACAACACTTCTGTTAGAATATGGACAACCGTTCAGGAGCATGACGTTGTATCCATAGCCATAGGTTTCAGTGTACTTTAAGATTCTGTTCTCAAAATAAGTGAACTCACAAAAGGTGATCGTAAAGAACCATTGTCGGAAGGAGTTGTACATTATCTTCACGACTTCGTAAGCAAAATTTGCTTTTGCAGACGTATCACTGTGGTATTCGAATACTTCTTGGTACAGAGCGTTAGAGGCATTCAGACCCAACGATTGGTTAAAGAGTAAAATAAATATCAGTATCACTAACATTTTGAAGACTTTCAACGTTCGTTGTGTTGGGTGTTGCGGTGAAAACTGAGTTTAAGGTCATTTGGTTATTAATGGAGCGTTTTAAATCATTAGGGAGCCATCATGCATTGTGTGTTTAATAGAAGCACGTCAATTACGGACTGGGAAAATATTGTCGTTTAATATTGTCGCCATTTTGTGTTCGTTACTTCTGTTGGTGTAGGAACTAACGACGCTTCTCATTACAAGAAATTCTTGTGGAAAATTTGTAATATAAGTTTTGAATTAAAAGAAAGCTAGTAGCAATATTAATTACTTATTAGTTATTTTTCGTAATATTATTGTGTGACTTTACTGCAGTTTTATAGACTTTCACAGTCATAATTTTATCGTTTATATTATCGTTAATCCCATTGTATATTTTTTCATATGTATGACTTTAATTTTCATACGTGACTCGATGCTTACCAGGAACCCAAAGTGAAGGCTTTAAAGACATTAGATAAGTGCAAAAACATTATTTTCTATTTGTCCCTCTTTTAGCTCTTAACCATTAAAATCTTTGTAATGTAAGAATGTTTACTTTCTTGCGCAGGTCGCGCAAGCGGCGGAGTGCGCTCGCGCGGCTGAGCTGCGCGCGCAAGCGGCGAAGCACAGCGCGCTCGAGCATGCCGCGCGAAGGGATGCGCGAGCACAGTGCCATAAACTGGTCAGTATGATCTTCTTATTTATAATAATATTGATTTTTAATCCGCGACATAAATGTCGGTGTATCTGTCTGTAAAAGGAACTCGCTCTCTCTCACCCTTTTGAATGAAAAAAAAAAAATACCACTTAATAAACTATTTACAACATTAAAAAAAATTGAACCAATTGAAGTTCTTAGTAATTTATTGTTTCCTTTTATCCGGAAGTTTATTTAGATTTATTTTAATTTTCAATAAACTTTTTTATTACAAAGTATCTTTATGTAAACAAAAGAATTAAAACAATACATTACTCAGACGAAACCCACAAGAGTTGCGTTGTTTAGGATCAAATGACCTTTTATAATACCGCACATCTAAGGTTATTTTAATCTAGTATTAGCTTCACATGCATACAGACGATTTTATACTTTGTGGCTATATACATTAAGCCGTATTTGCTTTGTAGAGTATTACAAATGTAAGAATAGCACTGTAGGCGTTTGATATTAAGATAGTCCTAGCTTAAAATTATCATAATTGGTTTATCTAGCCTGATTCAGTAAAACGAAACTGTTAAAATGACATTTATATCTTACTAGTTTTTGATTTTGTTACCTTATTTGAATGACTGAAGATGATATCTAAGAATTTCTTAAAATACATTGGCAAACAACAATTCCTTCAAGTACAAATGTTACAGGTTTAACCTTTAATTTTATTTTGGTAAGTAGAGAAATAAATGTATTCATAGCATAACGCCTTTGACGAATTTAATAGCGACCACTCTTAAATGTAAATACCTACAAGCAATATCATCAGGCGCTTTGTAATAATGTAGAGTTGTTTCGAAAAAGTTTTGCTTTATAAAGTATTGCAGTAAATATGATTGTTATTATGTTTTTATAACGTTTAATATTGTCCACAGCTGGAGGAAATTAAATCGAAAGAAAGGGTGATATTACAATTGAAGAGAGAGGCAGCGCGGACGGCAGTCGTTCAACATAATGATCAGGTATGTTGCATGTATTTTTTTTTTTATTTAAATGAGAATTTAAAATATAAAACTTTAATAAAGTACATACATACTTCTTTTGAGCACCATCTGTTTGCATACTGCTAAACTAAATGAGTACGATAAAACTCGCGGTATAATGCTCAACCGTTGCTCAAATAATTTCTGCAGTGAATTAGAGAGAAAAAGTTAACTTGATAATTTAAGACCTATTTATTTAAAGTAAACTAAGTTATTGAATATGTCTGTGTAGTTCTATTACTCCATCGTTTAATGTATAAAATATTACTCGATAAACTATTAAAGCTATCTAAAATATAAAAATGTTGAGCAAATATAAATATTAAATGTATTTAAAGACTCAAACTTTGGATGATAGTAGTGCATTGAAATTCATAGTGGAAAGAAAAACTTAAACCTCCGGCAGGACTCGAACCTGCAACTAACGCGCCAGTTCATAGAGGATTTAGTACTATCAGCAATATAGATATAGAAAACATTATTGCGAGCGGTTATATGATATCTAGACCTTTGTTATTACTAATTTTACTCCAGTTTAGGATACAAAGAAAATGTTAAGTAAGGTTTCCTTTAAGATAATTATAATCTTCAGGTACCCCTGTGGGTATTCCCGTGGGAACTTAACGGACACTGCGAGTGGCCGCGGGCTACTTGTTCTCAAATACTCGTATTAGCTTCATGCTGCGTCAGCTTTTATGTTATAAATTAATAAAGTCACAATGTACTGTAAGATGATGAGAAGTTGAAGTAGAGTTATAGGCATTAAATAAATTAAACGCTCCATTGAAAAAACTATAGGTTATTTAAAGCTCTTTTAATTTGTGACGTAAAGACAGTTGATTGTATTGCTTTACTAATAAAAGCTTTATATTTAGGTAAATGAAAGAAGAACTGATTAGACCTTCTTTTATTGTTATAAAGGGGTGTATTCAAATACAAAAATGTCAAGTAAGTACCTAATTTGAAAGCAATAATTGATATCACGGAAGCAAAAAATAAATTTAGCAGATATATGTTAATTGTTAAGCTGTTGTTGTTGACATAGGATTTTTATTTTTAAACTCTTATCAACTCTAATAGCAGTAATAAAATTCTAAAAAAATATTTAAACTGTAGTTATTAAAACATTCTTATACAAAATCAGTAGTAGCCACGCGAGGCTCCTGATGCGTGGGAGAGTGCCGTGGGGCTAACGATTACTGCCGGCCAGGGAGTGCCTCCAATATAACTTATGTCAAAGAATGTATGAAATTTCCGAATTTTTGCCTTAATGACCGAACTTTGTAGAGTAAGTGGAGTTTTATGACTGCTGTATTCAAAAGTCCTTTTTAAATGTAAATAGGTGTATTATTTGTATGGTTTGGGATTTATGAAGCAGTTTACGGGATAAAGTCCACTAAAAAAACGTACGTGAATATAGAGGCGTTCGGTCTTATATGAAAGCAAAGCTTGGTTCGTAAAGGTTGCATTTATTTTATCAATTGGCTGATTACAGAAGCAATAGATAAATAATTAATCATAAAATTATAACACACAAATTTATAAAAAAAATTAGTAAATGTAGAGCAACCTTTACCAACTTCATATGATCGTAGTAGTAAGTTATTTAGGACGAATGACTGTCAAAATTTTAAGGTTACGATTTTCATCTTTACGAGGTTCATGAGTAACCTGATACAATCTTTATTCTTCTCAGTATTACGTACTAGAATTCAAAATGTTTTTCCTGCTACAAAAAGTTTTTAAAGCGTCCTGTCTGTGTATTATTGTTAGTTTTCTCACGCTTTTCAGCTCGTAAAGCGAACTAAATCTTACCATTTCAAGTATTTACGTACTCACCAACATAAACTTAAGTTTTTTCAACGAACTGGATGTGATGGCAATTAAGATAGCCTTTCTAGGATAGTTTCTGTATTCGCAAACTCTCAAGTATTATCTGAATTATTGGACTCTTGAAATGCAGGGATTTATGGTTTAGGCTTTTGTTTTGCAATTTCATTTGTTTGTTAGACTTTGCCGACTGGCAATGCTGGCTATTTGATTTGTCATTCTTATGTTTATGAGTTGGGATTTGTTCGTGAATGTATTGTATTTGAAAAATGTATTTTAGTAAACCTATGTTGAAATCCTGCTGCTATTATTATAGTGTTTATAATAGATACGAAATTTTATCGTATTCTGATTGTAAAATAACTGGAAGCCTATGTCAATAAAAGGATCGGTAGTACAGTAAAAAAACGAAATTAGCCTTCATAAATACTTATTCAAAGCTCATCTTTTTCACACATTTGGTACATGGTTCATAGTCCAATACCCACCTTCTGTACAGTTGTACGTTTATACTGAACCCAGTTTACGGTCATAAAGTTTTATTAATCTTCACAGTAAGTTTTGATACGCATTTTTTTGAGTTCCGTTAAAAAATAGTACTTTATAAGTTGCTCTATGAGTTTTTACTAATTTATAAGAACTTATAAATTATTACAGTTTTTTATATTACGTCTACTTAGTTCGGCATAAACATTTATAACAAATTAGTTATAATAATATATAAATGTAATTAATATTTTGTGGTGTTATAATAGTTCGATGTTTTCTGTTATTAAATCAAATAACCGTTATACATTGGAGTAAAATATAGGTACAGAACCCAACACCTAAACGCTGATCCACGTCAACACAACACTATACAGTTAAAAGACACCAGTGTCGCGTGCTCGCGTTTTTGCTTAAAATGTAACAGTTCATATAAACGAGTTACTTCATTGCGTCTTTTATCTATTATTGCATTTATTGCGTATCGTTCTAATCTAAGGCATTGAATATTATGTTGTTACTTTTTGTGGCTATTAGAAGGTACCGTTTAACTGTTAAACCTTTTTGGTGATTGCCAGAACATTTATTGTGATATAGGCTTTTAATTGTTGTGATACTAACCAATTTAAATGTAGAGCGTTGAGTTTTGTCTCTATTCATAACGGATTCTCATAGGAATAGTGTTTCGGATATAATCTGCTGAACTTTATAGTATTTATGTTGTAGGCGTGCCACATGAACATTCGTGTTATATTACGTTTACATAGATGTTATATTCGATGACGCTTTTATACGTATGCATATTAAATCAAAACTATAATTTTACCTTTTTTTTTTCATCTTTTCTTCTGTAACACTGCATTGTGACTCTTGTTGGCTGTAACTGAAATAAATTAATGACCTTTTTTTTTAAAACAATTTTCATTTTTGTCATTATATTATCTTTGAATCCATTCATTCTAATGGAAGTCAAGATATATTAATTCTACCTTCTAACTAACTATCAGATCGTAACTATCAGAAGAGTTTTCTTGTATCACTTGTCTGTTTATCATCGCTTATTGTGCATTTGCAAATGTAATAACTATATAGACCGGGTTAGGAATACAATAGTCCGTTTTGCCACAAAAATCTCCGACGTCACTCGGAAAGCTGCCACGCTAAAAAAGAAATGGGCAAGACACATCTGCACCATGCCAAAAAACCAATGGGCCATACTTACCACCCAATGTGTTCCTCTAAATGGTCAGAGATATCGCGGTAGGTCTAGACGAAGATGACGGGACCAGGTGGACTCCTTCCATAAAAATTTGTTCATCAGAGCCCTAACTAGAGAGAGATGGAAACAGGGTAGAGAATACATAGCCCAGAAAAAATCACAGTAGTTTCAAATTTAATTAAGTAAAAATATAATAAAAGTAAGTACCTAGGTACCATCGACACGAAAAGATGAAGAAGTATTTTCGAAATAGATTTTGACATATTTTTATGTAAAAATACCGTATTTGCCTATTATTTAACGATATTTTAATTTTCGTTGATTCAAAATCCATGTGCCTTTATTATAGCAGATTCTCTTTATAAGGGTTTTTGTCGTGTTACGTATTTGTATAATGTCTCAAACCCTCAACTCAAGAATGTATAGTGAAGCAACATAAAGATATACCATAACAAAGGGTTGAACCCAGACAGTAGGGTGACCAAGTTTATTGCAACCTGTTCGTGACCGACGAGTTATGCGAGGAAATAGACTACATAGGCTTGTCAGGGGCTTGGTAGGGAGGGAATAATTGAAGTAGGTCATGTTTACTGGGAATATTTGATTCAAAAATTGTGGGCTAAAACTAATAGGTATGTATAATTTAGGTAGCAAAAAAGGGGTAAACTAGAGTTTTTTTAATAATAAAGTGCTCTACATATTCTGAATGTAGTGTCTTAACGATGCCTGTTTGCTTGGTAAACACTAAATGAAGTGTTCAGTTAGTGGGCCACACACGACTTACTGTAATTCAAAGGGTACACCACTTATAACTATGCGGGATCGTCATAAAAAACCGTCTCATTATCATGGATTCGTGTGGTCGCGCATCGTAGCGCGTTAAGTGCAGACGGGGTCGCCAGACCGATCCGAGTAGCGACGGAGTGCGCACGCGTGGCGGCCATCTTGAATCACAACTGTCAAGCTTGTTATCCCGCGTTCAGTTTAAATTATAACGTTCGGTAACCGCTGTGTGCGCTTCATTTCAAATTGCCTTAAAAAGTGTATTTTGTGACGTTTGTGATAAGTGTAATTATTGAATAATTATAATAACTCTGTGACTGTGCTACCTAGAGTCGTGATCTAACCTGTGGACTTCGTATTTCGGATTTACTTTCTATCGCTGTAAGTGGCCGTTTTATTATATTTAACTAGTTATAAAGTTAGTAGGTAACCGGAGAAAGTCCATCTTTAAAAGAGATTCTGTTACAATTGTCTAGATATAATATTAGCATAGAAAATGGTCATTAACAGTAAAGTGTGTGAATATTTTTTCTTGTCATCTTTGTTGTTTGACAATATCGGTCATTGAATCTAATGAATATATTAAACAAATAATATAAATATTTAGAATATTTGGTGAATGGAAACGTAAAATAGCAAAAAATATTTGGCACACATATGAGTTAATTAGTGAACGGCAAGCAATCATGAAAAGCAACAAATTCATTGAAATACCCAACTGAAAAAACGAAAGAATCGTTTGTGTTATCGCGGAGTACCGGTACATACATGACAGGAAACTATGTTATTATCGAGTTTAACGGTTTCTTTTACGTATTTGCGAGTATTCGCTACAACTAGCCGCTGCTTTCAACTAATTCTATGACAATTTTATCGAATAAAAGCTTTCTGCCGTTTAATGTTTACAAAAAAACCTTATTACTATACTTCTTATACTCACTCATTTAAGAGTCGTGGAAATGAGGAGTAAAATATTCTAATGAGGTTAATCGGCTGCTATCAGCACTATTACACTTTTTATTATTTGTTTAATAATTTACTGGAATTTCAGCCACCTGCGGTTTTAATAAACATTTTAATTAAGACCTTCATCGCTTGAATAAACATCTATTAATTTACACGAATGCTTATAAACCGCTCGTCATTATTTAGGTTACGTCTAATTGTTAATTGAGTTCTTCGTTTGTTTCTAATTCATGAAAATATTGCTAGCGCTGCAGTATCGTGCATAATGAGATTATGTGTATTTGTGGGTTTTCACAACCAACCTTACTTAACCAACTGTAAATCTGTTTTAAGTTTACACTGTCATATACTGTTGTGTGTCGAGCGCGTGGTATGTTTGATTGACCTTCTTTATGCATAGATTCCGTTAATACATGGCTACCAGATTAACTTTTTAGTCATAAGTAATAAAGCAATCGTTGTACAATGATTGTATAAAATCTACAGCGAATAAAGTAAAAATTAAATTGGTAGGTTCTATACTGAATAATACTTTTAGAAGACTCAAGGATTAGCTTGAAAGATTAGGAAAAAAACATTGCTCATACTTTTAAACATTAGCTTACAAGACCAGACGATAATGTTGGTCAACAGAACATCAACCTCAATCCAAAACCAGGAACAGGAAATGTAGGAAATTTCGAGATCGAAAATGCCGAAATTTTGCACTCCAAAAAGTCATCCGTTCGAATGTAAAAAATGCTACATTGAAAGTTATATTACAAGATTAATTGAAACCAGTTTGAGAACTTGTCGCGGAGTCTGCTTAACAAATGTATTGTAATTGCTATTGCCATTTCCTTTCGTGTAGCTATAAGTCATGAGGAGAGGGTAAAGATCAATAGCCAAGATAATGTCTCGAAGATCTATCGCAGGATGGTCTATGTTCGGGTCATGTCATGTAACACTAAGTTTAATTAGTCTGTCTGCTAGAATAAAGGTGAAGTCAAGTTAGCTAGTAAGGTTAAGTTAGCAATCCAGAAGATAAGATCTGAGTCTGTGATGATGACAATTTGATATTTTATTTGAGATTATTTCACGATGGTTTTCTGTACTTCTAATAGTTTTATTGTGCATTGTCGTGGTGGTCTAGCGGTTCGAACCCGCTACAGGCAAGTACCAATGTGACTTTTTCAAAGTTAACTATATAATATTTTATTAATTTTTCTAAGACACCATTGGCAAACGGTGAAGAAAAACATTGTGAGGAAACCTGGATTCCAGAAATTTAAATCTGAAATCGCCAACCCGCAAGCAAGCGAGGTGATCAATGCTTGTGCCTTCTGTACATGAGAAGAGGCCTGTGCCCAGCAGTGAGACATGTATAGGCTAGTATTATTATAACATTTTTATACACGTTCACTGAAGTCCTGCTATAATGAGAAAAAATATAAAACTTAGATTATATTACTGGCCAGCTACACGTAATACTCAAAAGCTAAACTAAAGATATAACCTTAAAAAATTAAATATAATACCAAAAATTATGTGAAACATTTCATTATAACCATAACGCATAGTTTAGATTATACCTATGTAGTAGGTTGTAACAACTATTAATAATGTGATTAATTCCTTACTTTATAAGTTAAAAAAGTCGTTGGAGGCGCTGCATGTCGACGTGGTGAGGTGTGTAGATGAATAGATGTTTAGTGATAAGATTTTTTGTAATCTGTGTTACCTTACGAGGCTGACTTGGCGCAACAGTGCAAAAAAGCCTCATTAAACAAATGATTAAAAAAAAAATAAGTTAAAAAAGAGCTAGTAGACAGGTTTATATGGACACAAATAGAAATAAAAATACATTTGTAATCTTATGGGCCAAAATTTTTTTTTTGTTTAGAATTTATGGACAACTTAATTAGTAATTTATCTATTTTTTTCCTTTTATGTCAAGTAGTGTTTCTAATTTATTCAAAACAGAAAAATAAGTTTTTTTTTTACTAAATATTTTTTATTTGTTAAAGGACTTATACATTCATCCTATTTTAGTTCCTATTTTTTCTCTTACTTACACATTGGCACAACACTAAATTTTATCCAAAAAACCTTTATCATTACCCAAGACAACGGAATTGTTTATCCGTTTAAATTGACTTTCTTAAATAATTAAAATATATGCGAAAAGTATTAAACAACGTACGTTAAATAGTACCTAAGTATATGCTATAATATTTTACTGTCATTTACAATGTCTTGTAAAGAACTTTCTTTTTGTGCTCGCAAGGCTTACGACCTGTCTCAATAATTGCTTTCATAACTTCATTGGCACACATTATGGCATATTTAAGAATTTATTAAGGCTACATTTTAGTAAAAAATAAAATTAACGAATGACTGGTGCCGTGTTGACATTTTAAATTATTGCTGTTATTTACCGACTTTTTATTAGCAGTATTAGCTGTTTATTTTTCTCTGGTACTACAACCATCATGTACAAATAATTTACAAACATGGTTCAGTCTCATTTATGACAAATTTATACCTATAAGACAAACATCAAAAATTGTTTGCATAATATTACATACATTAACGTACTAACTTTCTTTCAGACCTTCATGGTTCGACATGCTTTGAAAACATCATCAAAATGTAATTTGACAAAATAAATAATGTTAGCTGAATAATGTTCCACATTCATTTGTTTTTATATCACATTTCAAATATACAAATGAGCGGTTCTTCATCAATATACCTGTTGCATTCATTTGTCATGAATGAAGGAAGTGTTTACAAACAGATTCATTCAAGATGTCTTATTGATCCGCAAGTTAAAGGATGCTTTTGTTAAATATTATGATCAGTGTTTTTAACGTGGCAATGTGGCACTTTATAAACAATCTCTCGTAGGTTCCGTCCGTTGTTATTCTATGGACGCATGCGCAAGGGTAATAAAATAATGTAAATTTATACTCTTATTCAACTAAATACATATTTGTTTGTAAAAGAATTTCCACGCATGCATTACAGAAATTAAAAGGTGACATTGATAAAATAGATGCAACAGTTAAAAGCACTGGCAGAAATTATTCGATGCATTAACCAGTAGTAAATTATCCAAGGTTAATAATGACAAGAAATGTCTCCGTCATGCATCGTAGTTAATGAAATTATAATACTTTTAAAACACGTTATCATAAACCGAGATAAAAAACATAAATAAAGAACAATCTTTATTTGAATAATCAAAGACAAAGTTACAAGTAAAAGAAGAAGTTTAATGTCACAATGATTTATAATAACTATAGAGATAGATCACGTTCGGCTCTCAACATGGACGTGTGTCAAACAAAACGAATAAAATCTCTAGATAGATGATGAATAAGTGACGCTGTTTAGTTCCTAAACGCTTTACTTCCTTAAAATGTTCGATGTAACAAACACATTCAATAAATTCAATTAACCGAATAATGAGTTACAATAAAATGAAGCTAACCTATCCCTGAACACAAAAACTGCAATCAAATACGAATCAGAAGTGAATTTGGTAAAAGTAAGTTTATATATAGGAAACATGACATAACTTTAACAAGAGGAGGAAGTTTGACCACTAGTCACGCTTGCTCGAACTTACGTTACCGATTGCTATTTGAACAACATTGAAAAGAGCTTCGATATTGTGATGTCCGGGAGGGAGAACTGTAAAATGTAAATCCTATGCATAAAGTTGAAGGCCATTGTAACTATGCATCAACAGTAAAAGCTAAAAGATATAAAATCTTTTGTGATAACAGATAAAAAGCCAGAAAATATTATTAATGCTTGATATATAATAACTTAACTAATACAGATTTGGATGAGTAATTTGCACAGATGATGAGTTCAAGGTTTTCTTATATAGAAATCCATGTGGGAAGTTGTTATGTAGTTCATAAAATTCTCAGTTTGGTGACACTAACTCATATACGCGGACGTTCAGCGAAGGTCATCAAATCTAATGTTTTGAATCGGACGAGTACCTTGATCAAGTCGAAATGGTTTCATAATTCCAACATAGCCACAGTTGAACTATCACAAACATTTTAACAACGATCACGACTCGAACGATTTTAACGAACAACATTTCTCATGTGTATCGGCATTTTCGCGTTTTGCATGCTAACATTCAATTTGAGAAATACCGCTCAAATCATGAGGCTTTCACCTCGTCTATATAGAAATCTTTTTAAGACATTGAATAACTGATAATGTAAGAATGATAACATGCAGCAGAGATTACGAAAGATAAAGTGTGTACAGTGTACATAGACTGTTCTGATAAAAATGCAGCGCTCGGCACAAAAAAAGATTGGTTACAACTGAGTCTATGGAAGGACCCACCACGACGACGGCTGTGGTTATTATTCATTGATTACATATTGATACTTGTATCATTAATAATTTTAGAGTCAAGACACTGAACGTTAACGTGAAGTTATTGAAGATTTGTAAGATCATTACATGTAATCTATCCTTATTAGTGAACAGAAATTGGTATTGTATGAAGTATAATTTACAGAAATTGTATTACAGCGGAGAACACATAATATTTTGAATGTCAATGACCTATCGAGATGATATTTCGCGTTCTAAAGTAACTGATCGTTGTCTGCAGCTTCTGTATTGTGTTTATAATTTTATGGCACAATGGTCTCGTAGTTTTTTGCATCATCTTAACTGCTACATTTTTCTATGTTATTATGGTATAACATAAAGGCAAATTGCGTTTATCCTTTACAAGTCCGAGGGTGAATAAGCTTTTAAAAATTTGTAAGATTACTTTTATGCCTAACTGTATCAAATCAACGTCAGTAAGTTAGATTAGACTTACGTGTTAACTACGTTTGGTGAAGGCGGATTACTGTACAATGTATGTATTACAAACTACATTACCAATGTAGGTATGTGTTGTATAAACTATGACCCTACAATCAATCTAGTAACCAGAGGTCGCAGCCATTCACCGTTCGCTTCACGACACTATACCACGACCTCCAACAATATCTACCAATTGTTTGCTTTACTACGGACCTTACTTCCAACTTTATTGTTCTTTATATTATCTCCCCTTGTTTTAAGTGTTTGTTTATTTGCATTCAATGCGTGTCTCAGTTCATCTGTCATTTGTTTATTGCTAGTAGTAAATAATACTCCCAATGACTTGTACGTCCTAGGTTTTGCTTCTGTAGTAATTGAACTGTACAAATGAAAATGCAAATGTAAAAGATATTACCCTAAAATTATACGTATTTTAAGCATCTAGCATTAGTTTATTTCCATCAACTGTTCATTTTCCTTTAAAGGTCTTATCAAGGGCTTGTTTGGGTTTTGAATACGTGCATTATATTCTATCGGCTATTGAAATCAATGAGACGAGTACATCTTGTAATATGCCGTTAGGCGAGAGTCGACAGTCCACGAGAGACTTGTTATGGGAGATATATGCGATGTGAATAGATCGGCGTCATATAAATAACATAGTTGACGTTCGACCAATTATTATGATGAATAGTATACGAGTGTATTAGGGCCTGTTTCACAACCTCCAAGTAAAGTTTCGAGTAAGCTAATCGCCAGTTAAACCCATGCGTTAGTGCAAGTTCGATTTCACGATGTTAGATAGCACTAATCACAACATTGTCTGACCAGTAAAACTTGCCATGTCGTCGGTCAACTACACATTTACTTGACGATTATGTTTCTTTGTGGTTGTCTTAACTGCATACAACTGCATTTTGACGTTTGACGAGTGATTTTTGATAGATTTGAATGAGTATTCTGTACGATTTGATATGTCATTTACTTAACTAGTTAATAGTAACTCAGAGGTTTGTGAAATTGGTAGAAGATACTCATGACTTGTACTTGCCGATTAAAGTTAACCAGAAAGTTAATAATTGACGCTTTAATATCTTGCTAAAGTCGTATCTTCCTATTAGTAAATAGGTAAGTATGTTTGTTGTATAGAGTATGAAATTTAAAAAATAGCGTTATCTTTTTTTTTCTTGGGTTAAATGTGAAAATGGAGAGCAAGGATTGACATTTAAGATACCGGGATAAGATCCATTTCAGGCTTATATCAGGTTCAATCCGCATTCACCAGTTGCGTTTGCGGAAGACATAGAGCGATGAGCGATTTTAAGATTTTTTTATCTCATACTCTAGTGCTCTGCAGTAGCTAAAAAAGCAAAGATAGCCTTGTACATCAGTTTGCTTATTGCAAACACTGCAGATAAAGGCATTTTAGATTATTTTAAAAGTATCTTGCATCATGTATAAGATTGTCACACTGAAATAATTTGAGTTGTGTAGTCGATACCACCTGTAGTGCCGTTGAGACATTTCTTTTAAATTGATTGTTTACGGTACTTTTCTTGTCCATTCTTGACTATATTGCATTGACTAATTTTGGCATTTCCGTTTGACTGTACATAGGAAATGTAATTTATCTATATAAAAGCAAGTGATATCATGCTTTCCATGGATAATTAGAAAATTATTTCTAATTAGTCGAATGAGCTAACATCCGTTTTATGTGCAAAATTTCATGTTTCTTTGTGCGACAATAGAAATAGCAATTGTCTTGCTTTATTTCATAAAATATAAATATATTATTTTTTAAGCGAATAGAGCATGGCGTATCAAAAATTAAGTTAATTACATATACTTTTTTTTTTAATATTTTTCCCATATTAGTTACATCCACGCACATAATATATATTTAACAAATTAAAAAAATACATGTATTTAAGAGTTAACTTCACATTACGTGTTTTGTTTTGTTATTTTTTCTTATATCAGTAAAGATGTATTTTCATGTTTCAGTTATTTCATTGATTAATATTCGTGTAAATATTTAAGATCATTATCTTGTTTCATTTAATACATAATAGCATCTCGTTAACTGGTCTACGTTTTACAGGTTCATGTTGAGTTGCGTGTCATTACGTTGTCTGTGCGGCCTCGCTTTGGTTCGCAAATCAGCTAGAAATCGTACAATGTACCGTGTATTGTAAACATGATTACTGATTTTATTGTTCGTACGTCCATTAGGTAGATGTTTACTTGTTGTACTGTTTTGTATTATTAGAATACTATTGTTTCGGTGTTTATAAAAATAGCTACTTTGTTCGTGTATTTATACACACACCGGCAGAATAAGCGGAACAAGAAACAAAAGACAGAGTATAAAATGAAGTGTACCATTGTGAAAAAATATTCAGACATGTGTAAAAACAGACATGTGTAGAAACCGGCGGGTTGACAAAACATTAATGAATTAAACACAAAACCTTCCTCTTGAATCACTCTATCTATTGCTGCAATGCTGAAAACTGCATTAAAATCCGTTGCGTAGATAAAATGATCTAAGCGTAAAGACAACGGGAGCAAGAGCAAGCTTTGTTTTATACTATGTACATTTGGTTATACTACTAAAACACTCAATAATTACTGTTCATTTATCTCCTAAAAAATAATAATTACTTAGTACAAGTTGTGTCTTTTTCAGTAAATAAATAGAGTTCCATCTTATACGATATTCTGTTTAGGTATTGTTTGTCCTGAAGAAATAATGAGCAAAAAAAAAATTGGTTGCCTGTAAAGTCGGTATACGGGCGAAAGTTTTACGTGACAACGACTGTCAATGTCAATGTCTGTCTCTCTCGCTCTTAGGCGGGCTAACCATGCCCGAGTGGAAGGGACGCGTGCCTCTCACTCGCTCTCATTGTGAGCGCATAACGTGAGCGGAGCGTTACCCAGTTTCTTGAAGTGTCACCCGGCAAACCAATTTATAAGACGTTGTCACGTCAAAATATTTTATTTTAGTGCAGCCATGTGCCGTAGATGCATCGTTAAATGTTAGCGTTTCAACGTAAATCACATGTTACCAAACCCAGTTAGCACGAACAGTCCGTCTGTATCATTATCGAATCTCGTGAATTGTCAATTAGCGATCACGAGATATGCGCGACTTTCCAGACGATTTAGAGCTCTTATTTTATATATACAATTATCCACATAGGTACTGTATATTATTTTTAAATTGATATTTTAAGTAAAATTTAATTAGATGTAGATCACTAAGCTAAGCGTTACGTGATGACTCGAGAGTAGTTTTATAATTAATCTTATATTTCTACTTTATCATCATCTTAAAGATAGATAGAGCACACTATATTCTAGGACATAGCTATGTGGAAAATAAATAATATTTATTATGATTGTAAATAAAAAAATAGTTATCGTCACTATAACTTTATTTGGCCTAAGCAAAATATGTTATAATGTTGAGAGCGGTATTTTAGTACCGTTTTGAATAAATAAAATGCACATTCGTCTTAATTAAACACTATGGTTCAACCAACGGATGGTGCAAGTGGCATTCTTATTGTCTTAGTACCTGTTTTAAAGTGCAGGTGTGTGTAGTTATGTATGTATTGTTAGCAGCAGGTGATCATTTTGGCCTTTCTCTACACCATTTCTTTGAACGATTAAATTCCCCTCAAATGGTTTATTCATCGATAAAAGAAGTTGATATTTTATACCAGATAAATGTCACATTATTCTCAAACTTGTTTTGTAAAACGATAAGCAACTAATTATGTACCTACCTATACTACTATACCTGACAGTATCGCAAGACATAAAAAGCTATACAAACTTTTTACACAAGTAACTGTAACTTTAATTTTAAAACAATTTTATGGCTATTACCAAGTTAGGTTAGCTTCGCATCAATGTCTATATTCATTTATGTCCTCGAACTAAAATGATTCATCATGTTTAAAAAACATATTATCATTGTGACCAGTATTGTATGTTTATAAATCATACGATCACGTCCTTGTATGTTTTTCAGATATTTTAATTAGGAGGAAGGATAAAGTTTATCCGTGCCTATTTTTATATTTTGTGGATAATGTAACTCATAATTAAGATATTAATTTACCGAATGTTGCAGCAAAGCTAAAATATTGCGTAATTTTATGAATAGAAACCGAATTTGTATGCGTTATGTTGTGTTTTTTTAAATGTCAATAACTTTATAAAAATGTTGTTGAAACTGTGATTTCAAATATATGTATAACTTGGTAATATCTCATTCAGATGAGCCAATGTTCTGCAATAGACTGCTAAAGGTTTTGACCTCATTAGTAATACGCAAGTCTAGACTTTCTGTAAACAATCGTTTTAACGGTGATTGAAATGAAATATGAACCAACATTATGAAAACTTTACAGATAACATGTCATTATTTGGGACGGCCTTGATTGTTAAACATGTCAAATACCTACCTAGCAGTGTTGCACATATAAAAATTAAAAGAAGTTGATATTATGTTATTAATTTTTAGAGATTTATCTTTTTCTTACAGTATAATCGTATAATTAAGTTAAACAATGATCATCAAAGTGACAGAATATTACTTTATGCAACTTTTTGAAGTAGGATTGTTAAAAAAGTTTCGGTTATTTTACAACGTATTTTTGGTTTAGTCTAGGAATGACTGATTCGCGAAATGACTACATGGTCTATAATTGACCATTTCTTGAAATGTACAATTCTTTAAATGACTGATTCTACAAATAACTGATTCTATAAAAGACCGATTCTTTTAAAGACCGATTCTATAAATGACCGATTCTTCAAATGACTGATTTTTCAATTCTATGAATGTGTCTGAATATCGTAAATAAAATGCTATATAAGGGTTGGCAAATCAACAGATATCAAAAAGTCATAAAATCAATTGATTTTTTGATAATTGATTTTATGACTATTTGATAACTGTTGATTTTTTAAAAAGAAGAATAATAAATGTTTACTTATGGGCTACAAAATGTAGTACGTGACATTATAACCACATAAATTCCTCAGTGATTTTTTTTCTTAGTTTTTGATAATCATTAATTTTCAGTGCATCTACCACGTTTGTTTCTGCATCACCTAAAGGTTGACTGGTAGAGAATGCCTTCTGGCATTAAGTCCGCCTATGTACACTGTGCATGAAGTATTAAATAAATAAAATAAATAAATAATCGATGATTTTTAACTTTATAACTTTTTGTTAATTGTTGATTTTTTGAAAAGAAACCGAATAAATGTTTACTTTTGCGCTACAAAATGTAGTACGTGACATTATACAAGTTATTTTTTGCGACATGATACAAGTTATTTTTTTAAACTAGTTGAAATATATGATTTGCCAACCCTTACATAGCATTTTATTTACGATATTCAGACACATTCATAGAATTGAAAAATCAGTCATTTGAAGAATCGGTAATTTATAGAATCGGTCTTTAAAAGAATCGGTTTTTTATAGAATGAGTCATTTGTAGAATCAGTCATTTAAAGAATTGTACTTTTCAAGAATTGGTCAATTATAGACCATGTAGTCATTTCGCGAACCAGTCATTCCTAGACTAAACCGTATTTTTATGGTCAGATATTATTCTGTTACCATAACTTATAATAAAAAATGATTTATATTATAATGACATTCTTTGGGCTGATTTACTGAACAGATTATGAAATAATATGCTCATCAATCTTTCGTAATAAATATATATATTTAAAATCAAGTGAGGAGTGGTTTGGATTACATTGATTGGCCCTGATCTCGCTATTTTTACTAGAAAACTACTTTCTATCATAATTAATTACTGGACAGCGGATTAAATTAGCAAATCGGATAATCATTTTTTTTTCTGACAACGATATTACGTACCTACCAGCTGTCGTGTTTTTGAACAAAAACATTTGAATATGAATTAAGTTTCCTTTTAATACACGCGTTTTATTACTATATTTTAGTTACTTCTATTGATTTTTAAGGACATTAACTACGTCTTGAACAAATCAGTCCCTCATCTATACAGATTAATCGGCACTTAATAACCGGAAAACAAAACCTTACTTAATCTCGTTAATCTAAATATATGCAATTTCCCACTGCATAAACGGATCTTCAAACAGGATGCACAGTGAACGTGATGGACATGAAAATTCGGTGTGCATGCGCATAGAATACGCAACATACCATCCACGTTAATTGACGAGGAAAGTTGAATGAGGTGGAAACACGCACATTCTTGGACCGTGACCTACCAGAATATACTCTTACTTATTAAGATACTCTCAAGATGATCTCTTACTAACAATGAGGATAAATATTAGATGATATTGCCTGTCAAAATATTGAAGAAATATATATCGTTAATATGTGTAGGTGATTTATTAACATTCAGAACATTCTTTAATCTGTATTATAAACGAGATGATTTTTATTTTTAATAAACATAACTATATATACATACTTACAAAAGGAATTATAAAATAATCTAAAATATTTATTGATTTATTGAGTTATTCAAAAATATTTCGTAATTCAATATTAATTTGCAAAATTTTAAATCGTTTTTTGGAGCTTAACTTTATTGGCGAAATTAATATTAATACATTTCAACATAAAACAAAATATTACGGTATTGCTCTAAGGTTAAGTGATAATCTTTACTAAAGACTTTATTTTATCCACGGAATTTATATTTTTAGACCAGTGGCAAGTAGAAAAAAAAGCTCTGAAAATAAGGTTAATGTTTTGTTAAAACTATTGCCCATTAAGAAGTTCTCGTTAAGAGAAAATATCTGTTTACGTATTGGGTAACTCATAGGCAATAGACACGCCTTGTTCACGTCAAACAAAAGCCTAACACTTGAAATGAAAGTCGACTTCCTACCTCATTAGATTGGGCAACCATTGTGGCCTAAACGTTGGTCCGTGTTCTACAGAGGAAAACACTTCCTGGGAAATCTTGTCACTTGATTAGAGGCGATAATGAGCTTGTACAAGTGGATAGTGACTGGGGCATTGCAGTAAGCTGTAAAGATGGATGAGGTACTGAACAGGGAATTGTTAGAAAATTGATTCATTTGCTAGGCTTATAAGGAATTTAATTATTAGAAGACTAAGTTACTACAACTACTTGAATTTAATGTTTTGTCGCGCGTTTCATTCCGAATTACGAACGCTTCTTGTAAGGGATGCGTATTACCTAACTACGTTTTTTAAATGAAAAATTCTTTAGGCGCGTTGACCATTTTTTGAGATGGGAAAAAGCAATTGAATTCGCGACACTGTTACCGTTAAGGTTATCGACATCTCGGTATATAAGTATTAACATAAATATTGTAATTGTTTAAGTTAGTTTTACTTCTGTTGGATATTTTTTATTTTATCACTATTTGAGTTCGTGGTGTAAAAGTTAGAAATTCATTCACATATCTATATCATTTATTATGTTTGTAAACTGTCCTTGAATATTCTGTGGCACTAGTTCTCAATTTAAAAGAGAATTAATATAAGCACGGCGCCTCTCAGAGTTAGTTCCCACAGAATTTGCACTGAACTATTCATGTTTGTTGTATCGATTGCGTTTAAAGTGGATTGAATTCTATTAAGATTCCTGCCAATTCCTCTATAGAATGACTGATCAATCTGCAGATTGCACTATTGCCCGTTTCAAATGTATTTCTGTAAGGTTAAGCCTGTAACTAAGCCTAACATTATATGATACCTATGTATGTAGGTGAGGTCTCTCAACAATTTTACAAGCTTCTTACCAATCAGTTCATGCTATGGAAAAAATCGCCATTAAGTAAATAACTTACGATTTCGACGATTTCTTTGTGGTTAATAAATAGCTCTATTTTAAGGTACGTATATTATATTAATGGAGCCGTAAATTGAAATATAAAAGTAATGTTGATTGATTTACAAATGCAAATAGTTTTCGTTTTGATTTGTGGTGTGCGAAAGCCTGCGGTTATTTTCGTATAACCACCAAATTTTAACTCTATTAGAACCGATCATAAATGTAAGTGAAATCGTAATCGATTTAAATATTTTCGAGTTAATGGGCATACCAATGAATGAATAGGCTTTCGATACTTTGGAAGTTAATCGAGTTATGTAATTGTTTTGTAGGTAAGTAGAATAATCTTTACAAATACGTGTACCTATGTGTATTTATTTTGAGAAAGTAGTGCAGTCGTGCATTTTATTAATTACTATGGATACACGTGGCTATGAACTTAATATGTCTTACAAATTTGATCTACACTTTTTAACCTACATATCATATGCTAACAAATAACAGTTTATTTTACTTCAAATATCACTAGAGTTAACTAAAGAGTCCTCATTATCCACCAGTGCAGTTTCAATTTGATACCGGATCTGTAGAATAAGTCAATTAATGGCAACTCATTAGCCAGTTAACCTGGTTACAAGTGACTGTCCGTCGTAATCCGATGTATTTACATGTACTGCAACTGCATGTCATATGGCTTTGTTATTTAATGGATACACGCAATTATATGAAGACTAGGTTTTGTGTAACATTAACTAAAGGAACATTGGGCCTTGCTGTAATATTCTGCGATGAGAGATCTTGTATAGAATGAATATTTATTATTTTACTTGTTGACTGTCGTCGTTGTGTGTTACATTTTATTTCTTCGACATTCGCCGCGAATTTGTCGCAAATTTTTGTTATGAATAAACAAAAATTTGCGACAAATTAGCGACGAACAAAATTTGTTGTGACAATCACAAACGCATAGAAAAATTAACAGCCAACTCGGTCAAGCCATTCTTAAGTGTTGCTCCGTCATACATGGGGCAATTGATTTTTATTAATATAGGTAGGTATATGGTTGAAGGAACGGTAGCAGCAACTAATCTTTCAGGATATTTACTAGAACATCTCAGCTGGAGTTTAATTAAAAAAAAATAAGTTAAGTCCTGTGCATTTTTAATTGAGAATATGTAAATATTACATTACCCTATGCACCAGTTCATAAACACTACTTTTGAAAGAGGCAATGCCAAATAACCAATACAACCATTCGTTCTGATTTAATATCCTAGTTACAAGAATGTTATGAATACCTAATTTCGTCGTGAATCATGATTATTATAGACGTGATAATGTGATCTTATGATACGATAATCATTGATCAATCTAACTCAAATTCTTGTACACACAAGTACGTGACTTTGAAAGAGAGTAATTCGTCGTTTCAGTCGGGTTCTTCATTACTGAAGGTCGTATCCTCGATGAAAGTCCTTCATAGATCTACACAATCTGTCTCCATTTCTCGGCTATCCTTAGGGCAGTTGTAATAGTTGTAACCTTAGAGGAATAAATAAGTAAACTATAGAGCGCGCATATCGAGTATGAACTTTTGGCATTAGTATGAACATTTAAAATCGTAAAATTTTACTTAAACTATCTTAAAACCTAATAATATCGGAATATATTTTTGCATTATCGTCTGTCGTCGCACGGAAAACCACATAAATCAGTAAACGAGCTTAGTAGATTTAGCAAAAAATTTGCTTGCGCTTGGCATATGGGGCTACTAGCGATGCGCACGCTCAATGCTTGTCTATATTTACTCTAAGGTTGTAACGGTCTTTATTTGTTTCGAACCGAAAAAGGTTGTATATGCCATTTAAATATTTAAAATTTGAATGAAATAATAGTGCAGGGCAACAATTAAAAGACAGTTACAACTGTTTATTTCGTTAACACTCTGTTACAACTTACCATAAAATGGTATGTTACAAAACACTTTAAAATATCGTACTATTACAGTTTAATGTATATTAATTATAAATAAGGTATCGAATAATGTACAAGCTCATAATGTATGCTAGTTTTATGACCCTTGCTATACAAGTATGCTTAAGTGCTTAAGAGTTATTAAGAAATGTATTTTTGCTGCAACATGTTTTTATGTGTAGTTAAGCTTTACATTAACTTTTTTATGCTTAGTTTTAAAACCAGTGGTGTTGCTAAACTTAATTATACTTTCGCTAAAATTGTTTCTTATTTCTTATAAAAAAAAAAAACAAGTCTGCTGAACTCTGTATTCGAAATATAGATACAAAAATAATATATTATTTCATTGTATTGACAGTGACAAATAAAATATTTTGAAAAAGTTATTAATATTATGATTTAGTTGGTACATAACACTTTAGTTATTGAATTAAAAGGAATTGAATAAATTACTAAACAAAATGGAGCACGATCCATAGATTGTAGCTTCACTAGTGCTTGAAGGCCAACACGCAATAAAAGAAAGAACACCACAGAAAAACCTGGTTACTTTTTATTACATTGTCTACGAAACTATTACTGATTCCTTATTGATTAAGATTATTTATTTTGTCTCACAATAAGAGCTTTAAGATCGTATATTTTTGTTGATCATCAAATATAACTAACGTACTATGTATAATTAAAAAAAAATAACCTACTATGAATAAATTAATATAATTTTACTATAAAGGACTTAAGCTACTTTTTGATGCGATAAACGACATCCAGGCGGGCGGAACCTCGGGCAACAGCTTGTGGTAAATAATTGCTATCGCAAACTCTAATCAAATCTATATTGATATACTTACCTAAGTGGTTTATCGAGTTTGAAATTAGAACAAAGTATAGAATGACAAATCAAAAGACGCCACAATTTATATTATTTAATTTAATAAGGGTGCAAATAATTATGTCTATGATTTTAGGAACACAAAAATCTAAGAATTTACACATCCTACCTATATTTAAAACCCATAATATTTGTAAGACATATAGGTATTTTTCATGTTAGAATGACGATTTTAGCCCCAAGTCCCAGGTTATTGACTTTATAAGTAGGTAGTAATTTAAACTAATAGATTAATCTTTTATTATCAAGGAAACACTATAAGCGGTTCGTTAGCCTTGATTCTAGTTACAATGTTTAATATTACGTTTTCCGTAACAGGAGGAAATCATTTGCATTTTACGTTATTTTTCTTAGAAACATAATATAGACCTTTATTGTAACGTTATGAATAATCAAATTAGGTTTAATTGAGACACAAGTCAATGGCACTAGAAATCTATTAATCAAGTTTTTAATAACTGCCTAATACTAATTTCTATAAAAATTAAATCAGTCTAGATCATATCCAACAAGCCATTTTCAGATCAGAGAAGGAACAACGATATAGAAAATCAGTTATCAATGAAAATCAATACGTATTACTTAAAAACTAATGAAGCATAAAACCATAAGTTCCAAATTCGTCCACCAGCCCTTCGATACAAAATATTGATTAGAAAAAATAGTTTTATACCGATTGTTATCAAACCACCGTCGATGACGTACACAGGTCATTGAACTCTAAAGCTAGGAGTAAATGCAAATGTAATAAATAGTTTCTCGTCACGCGTATCACAAATTACATTATTTGATTTCACGCTGTTCTAGATTTAAATTATGTTTGTCGTTTTGAATATAAGATATTATTTGCACTTGAAATAGGTTTTGTCATGCCAAATTACTCGTAATGTTGTGTAAGGCAACCCTGTGCAGCATTAAGATATAGTACGTGAGAAATAAATTAACTCTCAATTTTTGTTACTGTTTTCTGTAGGTACAAACAGAAAACATTTCTTTTTCTTGTAGAATAAATACTTTGCACTTTTTTGACAGCTCATACCCTTGTTGCGTCATTTGCAGATAAAAAAACCCATACGTCATGCATTAATTCTCGGGAAATTTGAAGTTAACTTTAGTACTCTGCGTTAATATGCAAATGCTCTACCAAAGCACTACTGGTTGAGAATTTATCTAGCTATGCCAGTAGTGTATTTGTGTCCCTACAAACAGTATTAGTCAGTATGTAAATAGATTAGCACTTGTCTATTGGACTAGCTGCGCATGTAGTTGTTAAAGCCAATTGAAATAATGATAGAAACTTTTCTATGAGAATTACATACCAACACAAGCTTTCTCGCTTGTCTTTGAGTAATTAACTCGGAACATATGGGTAAAAGTTTGCGAAATCGAATCGCTAATACTGTACTGACTCCCTACTATACAGACAAGTGGCATTTCGACAAGCGTTAACGCTGATCGAATCGATCAAATGTATGGAAGTGACAAGTCCAGGTCACGTGACTTATCGAAACGAAATGTCATTTCCATACATTTAATGTCATTTAAATAATAAAAAAAAACCTAATATAGTAAGCAATATATTTAAAAGAATTGTGTCCGTCCCGAATAGCAGAAAAACGCAGGTAAAACTGCCGGGCACAGCTAGTTATTTAATAATAGTATAACGTTATAACTTTTACTTAATGTGTGGGGCAAAGGCCCCTTGTCATACAGAGAGGGAAACGATTGCGTGACTACGGTTAACTATTAAAACCTTACTAATCCTTGAATCTAAAGAACAAAGTTATACAAATTGTAAAACTTACTAAGGGCTGATGTTATCTACAAAAATTCTAGAACAAAATTAATACGATTCCTTTTACCTTTAATACCTTTAATAACGATATTCAAACGTCTTAATTAAAGTTACTGCATACAGAATTAAGTGGTTTATAGACTTTATACATAAGCTTTGACATGTTGCCTTGTAGAAACCTTGATCCAATAGGTATATACTCAAATACAGCATTCCGATCTGACTCAGTTAATCCGTTTGTTACTAACAATTTGTTAATGCTTTCACTTTTATAAAATTGTTCGTGAAACGGAACTAAGAACAATATGGCTGTCCAAACAGAATGTGTTGATGTTTGCTTGTTTTTTTTTTGCGGTTTGTATTGTGATGTCATGAGATGCTAGATTCTTTTTTGTTTTTAAAATAGCTGCATTTGGAGGTGTTGGTATATAAGTTTGAATAGAAAAAAATATGACTTGCGCTGTGTGGTAATTAACTCTGAGTATTATATTTTGTGTATTTTCCTATATTTCGTTTTCGTTTGCTTGAGTAATTTGAAGACTCGTACCTTTATTTCAAATACGTGAGACAACAATTAAAAAAAAATCTTAATTTAAACGTCGGTCAACAAACAATACATAAAACAACTTTAACTATATATTGAACTCATGAGGGCCCGATAATGACGCAACGAGAAATTTAAAATGGGTTCATAATGTTAAGACAACGAGCAGTAACGAACCGAACCGGCATTCAGAGAAAGCGCACTATTTCTAAAAGACATTATTACACATTTTTGTTTTTAACGTACGAGACGATGTAATGGGAGTAAAAAGTTACGACAATATTGATGGCCATTATCCTTACGACTTAAGACATTAAATAATCTTCTATTATCGTAAAACTAATGGACGCTGATTACCTGATTGTAATATTTAAAATAATAAATTTTAGCGTTAAAACCCTGGTTCAACTTTCCAAAACAGTACGGGAAATCTTTAAAAATAAAGTTAATGGTATAGATTTTGGTGCTTTGAGGACATTTTTTAATACAAATAATGACACACATGTAATCATAATAGGCTTTAAGCTCCTAAGGCCCACCTAAAACTTACACGAGGTTAAAAACAATATTGTGTGAAAACCTGTCAATTTAACCTCGTGTTAGCTTTTAACTCTGAGTTTAAAAGATAACCCGGGATTGTGCAAGCGGGCCTAAATGTAATATAAATAAATCCATTCAAAGACTTTAATACTTAGGAGTTGACGTTTCTTAAATCACTTCTCTATTAAAAGATCTGAAAACATTGATCAACAGTTGTAAACATATTGTGTCATCACACCAATTTCGTTCTAATCAAGGACCTAAGACAAACTTTCCAAGGTGTCTGCATTCTGTCCACGTAAATCATCATCATCAGCCTAACATACCCGAGGCTCACCGAAGGTGACGAATACAAAGAAGGTAAGTCCATTGATGACGATCGAAGGACCCCACATGGTCTAAACGGTTGCAATTCTAAGTAGCACCTGCAGGCATCTAATATGGTCGGCAACAGTACGAGAGGCGATTACAAATGATCAAATGATATCAATCATGACAGTTTCGCAATTTAATTGGCCTTAATTATTTATTATTGGTGATGCAATAGCAATGATATGTTCATGGCCTTTTCCCAGAATTTATTGCAAGTTCCCATAGAGCATGTAGCTTAGAAAATATTGCAAGTTTCTATTATACTGTCATATAAACAAGTTAATTGAGTTTCCATCGCAAGTATCTTTTGATAGATTTTTATATACTATGTCGCATATTTTCATTCTCCTTAATATTATAGATTACCCTTTTTTTCTTAATAGACATCATGGCTTTTGTGTAAAACTTCTTATAGTTATCCCTAGATAATGAAGGCTATGTCAATCCCCTAAATTTAATGCAAAATTTCTATGTACCAAATTCCACAAAACAGGTTCAGCGATTTAGTTTTGCATTTATTGTATTTGTGTGGACTAAACAAGATATCTCGTAACCGTGATCTATCTGTTTATTATTCCGTTGGTCATTATTTCTAACTATGTTTAGTTCAATCACAATTTTAATGGACCACCGAGTATTAGACTAGTTTTTGACCTGTACTACCCAGTCAAGACCTTGGGTTGTATGGTGTAATAACATTTATGGTTTTAAGAGTCACGCATTGCTCTAAATCGTCAGGTTCATTTGAATACAATACTAGTAATGTTTTAAACCTGTCTGGTTTGCATTTGGTATACTGCCTCCGTGTAACAATTATAAATGTTGTTCAAACTCGTTTCGGTAGCTTTGACGAGCATTACTTGTAGATGTGGTGATAAGTAACTCTATTAATCTGTATAATCCGTCGCACTTATAATAGAATTATTAGTAATTATGAGCCTTTGTTCCGTGTGTGAATGGAAGTTCAGTTTGCTGCCTTATCGTGTCAATATTAGTGCTGGTAAGTGGCTTACGTTGTTGATTTAATAAAGTAAAAGTTTAAATAATTTGTTTTCAAATAAAGTTATTTATGTAGGATATACAAATAAAAAAAAATGTCTGATATTAAAAATTACACATTTCAAGGTTATCATAGAACGAAAAGATTAGAATTTAATTTAATTCAACGAGATAATCGATTGTAACTAAATTATCGATTTTTTCAATTATTCGTTCGTGCTTATCAAGTGGGTTGGTTTTGTGTTTTTTTTCTTTGTATGCTGAAATATTTAAACAAAATAACTGCATCTGATAAAATCGTTTTTTAAATTATCGAGTAATTTTAATCAGACTTTAATGGTGATTTTATCTGTTACGTGTCTACAGACGCGTAAGCGAAAACATGACGCGTTATCGTCACCTTTTACGAGGGAAGACTTTTAAAACCACTTAACTTTTATAACATACATGCACAACATTTAGCGGTTTCCGAGTATTTTATAACTTTTTCATACAATACAAAATATTTTTTTTATCGTCTTCGTTCTCTCGTTCAGCAAAGTCGTTTGTAACACATAAAATGAGGACTAAACACACCACCTATGAGCTCAAACATTCCTGTGTAAAGAAATTTAAATACCTACTAACACAAAAATATTTATGATCGTTAATGGAATGTAAATTACAAATAAAAATTTCGATTGCCATAGATTTACATAAAACAATCAATAGACGGTGGTCTACAATAGTACAATTGCTAATAAACATCATTTAACATGTTCAAGAAACTAGATGTGCCTAACAATGGAACGGATGCATTTCCTGCAATGTATTCAAGGAGCCCACACTTCGGAGAACGTAATATTATTTGAATACTTAAGCGTTGCCTGCTACCGAGAAATATGGGCTTTCGTATGAACGATCAGGATGGAATCGATGTTGTCACCTGACTGCTTATTTGTTTGGTACTTAGTATGGCTATTATGGTACCAGGAATGGCTGGAATATTAATTTTATAGGGATGGAAGTTTCTGGACCAAAAAGTGGACATTTTTTAATATTGGTCCTTGGAGTTTTGAGATACATAGATCATATATTTCTATGTAGCCCAATTTATATTTTTGTAATTTTTTTTATTTTTTGTTTGGTCTTCTTGGGTAGATTAAATAAACCAAAGATGCTGCTTGTATTTATTATTTAATTTTCTTTTCACTTATATTCAAGTAAGATAACATAAAATGTATTTAATATTTTTGGTGACACTTACCAAATATTACTTGAACACAAATCGACAACGGTAGTTACATTTCCTACATCCGCCTTTAAGCTTTTCGTACAATTATCAAAACTTTAGCGAAGTTGTTAAATAATCTTGTCTGGCGTTATTATAATAATGTTCTTTGTCGTGTGAAGAGCTTTTAGAAGAAGGCAGGTGAGAGGATTGATCGCAATAAGGCTGTAACAAGTACCTATAAATATATTGTAATTGTAAGTAATGATGACTGTAACTTTAGGTAGGTTGTTTTGGTCATAGTCCATCCACAAATTGTAGAAGAAGGACAAGTCTCGTGTAATAAGTTAGCGAATTTGTGTATTTTATAGGGGATATTTCCACAGGTCTATATACAACTTCGGGAGAGCTACAAATAATACATATCACATCTCTTACAATTTATACGAACTGTAATGTACTTTTTGAGAGAAATAAATAAATTTATTATTATTATTATTATTATATATCTATAGAAGACTTGATATCCGTCTACTCTCTGGTGCCAACAAAAACGCAGTTAACACAAGTCGAAGTCTAACTAAAATTACTGAATTATATGAAAAAGAGGTATTTGTAGAGTTCGTGTGCATTTCCCATGACGATCAAAAGTCTGTTTAAACTGAGGACGCTTAGGTCTTCTTTATAATTATAATTTAATATTTAAAATATTTTACTATATTCATTCGCATAGAGAAATCTCACAAACAATGTTTAAACTTGTAAATGTCTATAGGTTATTGCGTTCTCTCAAAGAGCAACGCTCTCTCGGACATGAAATCAGATTTGGATCTGTTTGCGGATGAATGGAAGTCGTTACAGTCGGAATCTTTGAACTTTTGTTCGTGTAATACGTTAACATATATTTGTTGTAAGTAACCAGTTACTACTAAGAATATTAAACAGAAAAAAAAATGCTAAAGCTGTAATTGTGGTAGATAGTGTTTTGTTTTATATGTGTGTAAATACTTATCATTTACTGGTACATAGCCTTTGTCGTTTTGTTATGGTTGTTACAATTTATCGCTGCCATAAATCTCTGTTACATTCTGGGATTGGTACTGAGTCTGATAAGATCGATCGACCCGTTTCGCCCTATCACATTCGGGCCAAATACAGCTATCGATAGATCCAACGTTTGATGTACGATTGTACGCTTCTGTATAACATTTTGGAGAAGCAACTGTTAAAATATTATATTGTATAGAATTACTTTTAGGATTGTCTGGTTTCCCACGATCTTCATCTAAGACAAGAGACTAGAAAATTTAAAGTCATCCTCAGACTAGACTAGACTAGACTAGACTTATGTAAGTATATTTTGATTCCACAAAAAATAATTGGCATTAAAGTACACAATACAGAGACTGGAATAATTGTTATACCTTTATTTAGTATTAATAGCAGATGAGGTGACTGACCGTGCGATACAAAAAACTTACTACACAACTTTGGAGCGCGGCGTCCGCTTCCCGCTCAATAATAGGTGCCAATCTAGCAGCTTCATGTTGTCTTATTTAGACATCTGAATTCCTAGTAACTTAATCATCATAGATTTATTCTATAAATAAGCCTGTTTGATGCCATGACGAGTCGAAATCTATCGAATTTGAGTTTTCAATTTTATCGCGATTGTTAGTAGGTAGTTTAAGTAGGTAAATAGGCTAATGATGAGTTTTTATCGGTTTTTACTGTTGTGCCTCTTTTTGTGTTTGAGTCATAGCAATAATGTCAAACATAAGAGGTCAAATCCTTAACCTCTGTCTTTAAGTTATACGCCTATATCAAAAAAAGTTTCTCTGATAAATCAATTTGAAATATTTAGGGAAAATATGAAATGAGAGATTCTGTATAAAATACAAAAGGTAATATTGTTCTCGTACATGTATTGTCAAATAGTGATGGAGGTGAAAACTTGATTGCTTCCGCAAGAAAGAATCAATAGGGAAAACTGGTTGCTTCAAAGGTGCTAATAGGCACAGGGCCAGCGACTCGCCCTTGTGTATACATGTCGTGTTCCTCAAATCCATTACAGGTGCGTAGGTGTTACTCCCTCATTCACACTTGGAGTTTATTAGTTCACAAGCCTTACTTTGAAGTTAGGTAAATAGTTTCTCTATTTTCCTTTTAACATACCGCTGTAGAACTGTTTACTTGTTTTAGTTGAACATTTCTGAATAGATACTTATTTGTGGATAGATATTTGACTTAACTGGAATCATGTAGGCTAAGTTCAAGGAATTCTATTTGAGAACATGCAGTTTTTATGTAAAGTTATCAAATTAAAACTTCTGACATTAATTGTGAATAGTAGTAATATGTAAATTAGCAGTAGT
The DNA here is from genome assembly GCA_932294365.1 of Diachrysia chrysitis. Taxonomy (NCBI): domain Eukaryota; kingdom Metazoa; phylum Arthropoda; class Insecta; order Lepidoptera; family Noctuidae; genus Diachrysia; species Diachrysia chrysitis. The sequence continues at coordinate 11,760,334 of OW028651.1, read as the reverse complement.
AATATGTAAGTTATTAATTATATTTTAACTCCAACTATTTCATTCGTAATGACGCTTTACTACAGTAATATCATCATGCATATATTATTCTTATGTGGTCGTTATTTCAATGTCGGCAAAAGGTTAATGACTCAGAAAATTGGTAGCATCTGCGTTCCGCTCCCATGTGCTTGCACCGTTTGTTATTGTTTCCTTATCTTATTATATTTCTACTGTTATGCGAGTGTCATGATCTATTTTATTGCCAAGAAGTTGTTGGTGACGAGGGAATATGAGAGAGGTTTTGATAGGCTTACGAATTTAGCTAAACGTGTTTTATTTTGGGTAGAGTATGAAATATTTTTGTTTGGGTGTGATAATGTTGTAACGATATTATGTTGCTAGATTCAAGATGGTCACAATTAACCCTAATTAATCTGAAACTATTTGGAATGATAAGGAGCAAAAAATCACTAAACATTCGAGGCGTTTGATAACTTAGGTACTAAAGAAATAAATAATAGGTATAAAGTTTTAAATACTCAGTTTTGTTTCGTCTCGTTTGGTGTTTTTAACGAGTTTGCAAAAAGCAAATTTTCTCTTTCAGCTTAATTCGTGCATTTATAATGAAGATTCCTTATTGTTTTTTATTCTGATTTCGTTGACCTAAAATTTGCACGCTCGAACATTATATACGAGTTTATTTTACTTTTACTGTTTGACCCTCTTTCGTTTTGAACAAGATTTTCTTATTGAGACGCAGGTGGTTTATAAATAGGTAATACTAGCTTTTGTATAAACTCATCAACAAGTTTATCATGAAAGACCGTTCATGTTACGTGATTTTTATGTTCTGTAAAAGACGAGAATTCAGGCTCATCTAATCTTCAGCCAGAGCAATCTAGCCAAATAGTCTAGAGAAACCCGTCTACTTATTATCTCCATTGTATAGTTTTACTTTCATGCCCATCTTAACTCATTTTATAGCTGTAGTAGTACTTTCTAAAGAATCCGGCGGAACTAACCGCTTGCCAGCCTAAGACGAGGTGTGTCTGATGCGGCCTGTGTGACTAAGCTTAATGCGTGGTTCCGTTAGCGCGTGCGGCCCTTAACTCATAGAAAAATAAATGCACGGATAGCCGAGTGGTATAGGTTACCAAGCTAACTATCACTGTGCACGACGTGTTGTGGGTTCGATCCCCGCATGAAACAAACATTTGTGTGATCCATAAATGCTTGTTCTAATTCAGGGTGTTCTTTGTGCATCTGATTTGCATACATGCCTCTAAACTAAATACTAAAATTATTTAGTCTATATTGACAATGCCAATATATTATTCAGAGTAAATAATATAAAATATATATAAAAAAAAATAATGATGTTTAAGACTTACGCGAATATTACAATTTGAATTAAAACTATATTTACAAGCTTTTATTATTATTATTTAACTTGCACTGTTAGTATGTAATATATTATTTGTAAGTTATTCGTAAAAATTTGCAAACCATTTTTTGACCATTTGTTGCTATCGATTGATCTGAAATTTTGCATACTTATATAAAAATGGTGACAATACAATATTATGGTACCTTCGAGTTGGTCTGACGTTGGAGCCCGAAGGTAGATAGGAACGTCGTCACAAAACGACGCTATCCCGTCGTGTTTGGGCTTGATTCATGTGTCTTCACTAGTGCTATGATCCTAGCTGATTTAAAGCTTGTATTTAAAAAAACATTTTTAATAAAAACTTATTAAATATTCTATAACATATAATTTATATATACCGTTTAAAATTGCTCCGTTAATAATAGTTAAACATCATTATTACTCTTGATTTTTGGCTATTTATTTTACGACTTCTCACCTTTTCCGCCAAGAAAGGCGTGATGATGGTACGCACTTAATAGAACCAGTACCTAACCGTCAATATTCCCACTACATAATGAAGCCACTAACATGTAACTGGTGTCAGGAATCTCATAACGGCTAAACCAGAAAGTGCATTAGCATGTGTTTATCATTTCTAATTAAATACGATTTCACATAGCGTCGGTACTCAAGTGCGTAACCATTGGTACCTTTCTACTGTTACTGTAACTGAATTGTTATATTCAATCATACTTTTATAAATAGCAAACCTAAAATATTATTTAAGATAATAAGTTTTATTTTTATTGTCAAATAAATATGTATAATAATAACTTGGGACAACTCACACACATCCACCTGATCCTAAATTCGGTAGAGCCTGTGTTATGGCAACCAGACAACTTATGAACATACTTATATATTACTTACTAAATAACATACATATTATAGATAAAATATTACACCCAGACACAAAACAAATTACCATGCTTATCACAGAAAGATTTGTCTTGGGTGGGAATCGAAACCACGACGTCCGGTTTAGCAGTCAGGGTCACTAACCACTAGACCAACGGGCCAGTCAAACATAGTAGGAATATATAAAATTCGTAAATAATGTACTAGGTCCTAATTTTAAGCTTATCTTTTTATTTTTTGTTTTGTATCTATTTATGTAAGTGTAACAGTAGGTTTGGATAAGAACGAAGTAACTGTTTCGTTATGTATTGGGAATTTTGTTAACTTGTTTAATTAATGTAAATTACGTGTGAGTAATTATTGTTTGACGTCAGAATTTCGTCGTAGCAATAGAAAACCTATGTAGGTAAGTATATATATATTTATGTGATATTTCTATACACGTGACATTAAAACAGAATAAATAATACATAACTACATAGGTATTGTTAGTATTTATTAACAATGGAGTAGGAAGATTAACCTATTCACTTTATTTTTCTTACGTAGATCTATATAAGTAATCAAATCTAACTAAGAACTCCTTTTATTAAAATTACAACTCATTCATTCATTTGTTTAAAAAAAAACAAAATATATTTCAAATTGCCTACATAACTTTGCAGTGATTACATACATCCAAAAAGTATCTATAGTTCATTCACTTTTATGATAGTTACGGGGTATAAAAACATCTCATGTTGTATGTGCTTTTGTTTACTGTCTTAGTGGCATCTAATCGTCTTTTCATAGCAAGTAAATAGCGGTATGTCTCATTGGGTAAATAGAGCAGTGAGAACAATGATGCGTCTATCGCACTTTTTGTTATAATAACCGTTAATCTGGCAACACTGATGGGAAAATTAAAGTCGGCTATATTGTTTCTCATCAACTTTTTTTTTTGTTACAGGTAAGTTCGGGGATAATCTTTGCGGGTATCTGGTCATTTGATTGGAGTAAGTTGTATGAATTATATATCGAAAAAAAAGCAAGTTTAAGATCAGTAAATATGAAGCAAAAGTCTCAGCTTCTGAATATGGCAATAGTACTTTGGAAAAAAAATACAATGGAAAAAGTATAGTTTTTGACTTGCTTAGTAGTTTATTTACTGTAATATAAACATAAAAAGGTAATTTAAGGATCGTTGACACGAAAGGAAGATCAAGCCTGTAGACGAGAAAGTAAGGCACAGTTTTTCATCCGTTTTAACTATAACTAGGTACGCTACAGAAGGAAAACTAGGTTTAGTAGTCGTTTGTTAAAAAAAAATTCGTTATAATTGGTATAAAAATATATTACCGGCCTATAAATGTCCCATTACTGGGCACAGGCCTCTTCTCATATAGAGAAAGAATGAGTATCGATCACCACGCTTGCTCATTGCGACAAATTTCCTCATGATGTTTTCCTTCTCCGATTGTCAATGATGTCTTAAAATAATTTAAAAAGTACGTATCTATACTAATATTATAAAGTTGAAGAGTTTGTTTATTTGTTTGTTTGAACGCGCTAATCTCAAGAACTACTGGTTCGAATTGAAAAATTATTTTTGTATTGGATAGTCCGTTTATTGAGGAAGGCTATAGGCTATATAACATCACGCTACGACCAATAGGAGCGAAGCATAAATGAAAAATGTTGCAAAAATGAAAAACCGTTGAATCTAAAACACGCGAACAAAGTCGCGGGGGACAGCTATAACCTATAAACTTGTGCACACAAATCCCGTCATTGAACAGCTAGGCCACGTCTTTTCAAAGTTACAAAACTTGTATATTAGAGTTTGAGTTCAGTAAGTAACTCATATATACTCATATTCATGCAGGCCCAAATTAGCCTAACAAGTCGGTCCTTTTGAGGAATATGTAATTACCAACAAATCCAGTTATTTAGCTACCGTGACACGCAGTTTACCCGATCATGCGTAAGCGCAGTTATTGCGTAATACCATGTTGTTACAGTTATCGTTAGAATTAGTTAGTAACAGATAATTACTGGATATTTGCTAATTAATGGAGCAAACTTACAATTATATTTAGATTACGTTTTCTTATTAATTGGACTTTTATTTAGCTTTTCTAACAGTACGATTAATGCTAATCCGAAATCACGCAAAAATAAAATAAAATAAATTACGTGTATATTTTTATTATATAAATGTCAGTTTTCGCACGAAATAAACTGGTCAAAAATATGTGCATTATTTTTCTTTAAATAATTGACTGAATAGTCAATAATTTAATAATTACTATGTCTTTTAATTATAGTACCTATAAAACCGATTACTGTTTTTAATATATAATAATTTTAAATACATTATATGATATGCAGGGGGACAGTATAAACTTGGCGTATTGTACGGCAGCAAATTTAGTTAGTTTTTTCCACTGTGGCGCTAGTAGTCACCAAAACCCATATGGTGTCAACAGCGCAAACCTTGAATGTTATTTTTAGTTCGTGGGGCTCCTTTTTTGGGGTTTGAAGTAACCTAACATGAAGAGGATAACGGGGGCTTTATTCGGACCCAACCTATCCGTTTCGGAGTGCCACATAACCAAGTGTCACAAATTCATCAATAATACTCAATATACAATTATAATCAATATAAAATTATAATCAATACACAATTTGTACAATAAGTTTCGTGAGGAGTATTCATAATTATTTAAAATAAAACTGTTTACTCACGCATATTCTCGGGATCGTCCGACTAGTTTCAGGCTCAATAGGAGCCCCTATCATAAGCTGACGCGGTAGCGGTGGTGTCACGAGTCAAAATCGACTCTCAACACTTTGAATCGCGAAACCACTGCAAATAATATATTATAATACTTATAATATACAATTTATCGAAATGGCTACACGAGTTTCAGGCATCTGGTTAAAAGTTGCGCTAAATGACTTGGATGGTTTGTCTTTCAGTTATAGGTATCCAATTAGGTGACTAACTTAACCAGATGGCTGCGATATGTACACTAATACCAATTTATATCAAAACGTAAGTGCGTGTTTATAACTCACATTAGCACGCATGTGAGGTTTTTTTAAGAAATACAGTGTCATCGAACTTCACAAATATTGCGTGATAGATGTTCGAAAGATGAGTTCCATGAAACTTCGTTTCCTACCAGAATTATTTACAAAAATAGTCACCAATATTGAGGGCACTCATTTGGAATAATTCAGTGTTAGTACTCATACCTACTCTTCAAAATTACATCATACTTGAAAATCTATCTATAATCTATTTATTATTTGTTATATAATCGTAACAAAAATCTTTAACTTAAAACAAGCAGTCATTCGAAACTTTCAGGCAATATTACGTCAATTGTAATGCTTTTCATAAACCAAACCAAAACCGTGGCCAGAAAATTATAAGATTCTTAACATTTTTTATAAGTAACAACTATAACAAGACTCATGACTAACACAACTAGAAAGTAGTTATAGTATACGCATTTAAAAAACGTTACGTACAGAATTACGAAAATAGACCTTATTGCTTTGAAATAGAACTCTGTTACATGTTAAAATCTTACCACTGTGTGGTTGGTTGTACTTATCATGAAGTTATGAGTCTATTGTGGAGCGGACATCGGATGCTGCACCCGCGCCCTACCCGTTGTTCCTCATACATTACAACACCGTTATTTATTACCTCCACATGCATTATGTAAGGTTTTCCTTTACTATTCGTTTCGCCCACATCTATGTAAATAGCTTTCGTTTAAGGCAGACAATACTGACAATACCTTACTTCAACACTGTCTAGATACGAAATGGTCGAATAATCGATGTCCGATAGATCGAATATGGTAATTGTATTCAAAGCCTGCGAATTTACTATAGATAGCATGATATTATAAATTACTAGTTTCCAACCTGGGCTTCGCCCGTGTTTAGATTATAGACTATTTGTCCTACTGATGTTAAAATTTTTATATAAATAAATAAATGTAGCCAACATCACATACATTGCTCTGAACCCAAAGTAAGTAGCACTTGTGTTATGGAATTCAGAGACAACGAAGTTACTACAAACACCCTGACCCGAGATAATGCAGAAAAGAGATTGTCTACATTGACCAGGCCGGGAATCGTACCCGGGACCTCAGAGCTGGCGACACCTTGAAAACGGGTGTGTACGCCACTCAACTACGGAGGTCGTCAAAAAAGTCGTCAAATTTTCATCACCGTTAGTTCTGGATTTTTTGAGTGAAAACGTAAAATACATAGATACAAACAGCGTAATAAGTAGGATGTTACAAACATTTTAAAGAATAATTTTTAAATCAAATTCAGAATGTTCTATTCTCTTCCACTTTGAGTGTATGACAAAGATATCCGTGCATAAAAAGTGATTCAATCTAGTAAACAAGAGTAAATGAAAGCGCGACTATTCAATAAAAAATAGGGTAATATCTCGCTGCTGCATCTCAATGTGGGGCAGAAGAAATGATAACGATCTATAAGGCACAGTCTATACTAGACTACGGTTACGATATTATTTTTTATTTAAAACGTGTTTGCATGTTGGTAACTTGGTTTTTCTGGTGTGTAACTAAGTTTACTTCTTCTGAATATAAGTTACTCTTAAAAAAATCTAATAATACTATTTATTGTGGACATGACTTGAATAGATACTGGTATTTTATATTAACAGGTGATTTAAAGATTAGTAAGTGGCTTTAAATTATTAACTTATCTACTGGTCACTTAGAGTTATTATTATTTTAAGTAGAAACAAACTTCTTAGTTAAAAGCTAATAAAATTATAACACCTGACAGGTGTCGAGCTGTTGACATTTTAAATAAAGGTGTGTTTTATTACTTTGGTATTAAAGTGTCGGGTTCAATGAAAAAGGTGTTATTTTAACGCACCCTTGCGTAATAGTTGGTTCGCTTAATGTTGTAAGTTGATATTTGTATTGATAGCAGTAGAGTTCACTCTGCGCCCGACACTCGCCGTGAACGGACGTGCCGCTCTGCGACTCGCCCGCTGACGTCATCCGTCTCGCTACCTGTTACGCTCGCGTAACACTCTGCGTAGCCCCGCCTACGCTAACCGATCGATCTAAAGCTGCCTTTTTCAAGGCGGCGGCAGATCAACATCTGTTTCTTTTGCTCGCGAATTAAATTCACTTGGTCCCTTCAGGATAAAACCGCAGTTTCGCGGTCCTCGGTGGAAACCATTCGGTGCCAACGAAACCGAGGGGGTGTTGACCCAATCACACCCGCTGAGCCCCTTTAGGGTAAAGCAGTCAATTGGACGGGAACTAGATTACCGGCCTTGGGGGGTCTCCTAGTCGGCTCTAGTCTCTGGCTTCCCTTTCAGCTACACACCTAGTGTCGGTCGGGTGTGTCTACACCCTTCGCACTAGACTGGTCAGGGCCCCGCTCGCACAATAAGACTGGCGACGGGTACACCACAGCTTAAGGCACACCTTAGGTACTCACCTCCCTGCTTACACCCAGCAGGGAGGGTCACACATCCCCGGGCGTACCCACCCGGGGAGTTAGTTATTAGTTAGGGTATTTGTTGTAGGCGCGCCCTCCCTCTACCCATGTTAGGCTTTTAGCTTCTCTTTTTTAATTAAAAAGTGTCTCTCGTCTTCTCGAGAAGAATGGACGCCCTCTGGCCCCGCTTTATCGAGGAGATGAAGGACTCTCGGGTCTTCCAAGACCTCTTCAAGGCTTGGGCCCGCAAATTAGACCCTTCCGACTTAGCGGAATTCGATAGCTCGCTATCGCCGATCGGCGCCGACAGAGGCGTTATCTCGCGCCCGCGCCCCATTGTTTCGACGGCTTCGTCGAAAGTCATTGTTTCCCCGGCTATTGTTCCGGCCTCTAAGCCGAATTCCAACGCCAAATCCGCTTCGCCGAGCCTCACACCTGCGCGTGACGCATCTCCGGCCCCTTCCCCCCGCCCTCGCTCTGTCTCACCGTCCCCGGTAGACATCGAAATGGAAATTGTTTCTAACGATTCCGGTGATGCTTTAACAGCATCGGACTCGTCTAGCTCCACCGACGGCTTTACTGAAGTTGTTGGCAAGGGCAAGAAGCGCACCCGTAGGACCAAATCCCAACAGGTGCCTTCTAAAGCCGCCAAGACTGGCGCTTCGCCTCCTTCCGTCGACGCTTCGGCGTCCCAGCCCGCTGCTGAGCCCGCGGCCTCGCCCGCGCCCACTACCACCCCACAGGTGTCCAACACCATGCCCCAAGTTCCGTCAGCCCCTAAGAAGGGCGGCTCGGTCCCTCCTCCAATCTTCCTTCAGGAGAAAGGAAAGTGGACTGAGGTCTCCAAGTGGTGCACGCAGCACCAAGTTAATTACACCCAAGCCCGCTCTGTCAAGGACGGCATTAAAATAGCTGTACCCACAGTGGCCGACTTTCGGTCGCTCACCCGTATGCTGCAGGAGAGAGCCCTGCCTTATCATACGTTTACCCTCCCGGAGGAGCGGGTCCTCCGGGTCGTCATCAAGTCAGTCCCTGCGGACATAGGCTCTAGGGAGATCCTAGACGACCTAAAAGCGCAGGGTATCCCTGCTCTAGAGGTACACCGTATGTACCGCGGGCGGGGTAAGTCACCCTACGAAATGGTACTCGTCGTTGCTGAGAGATCAGCGGACGGCAAGTCCATATTTAATATTAAAACTGTTTGCCAACTCTCTGGCATAAAAGTCGAGGCACCGTACAAGCGCGCCGACGTTGGCCAATGCCACCGGTGTCAATTGTACGGCCACTCGCAACGTAACTGTTTCGCGCGCCCTCGCTGCGTGAAGTGCCTCGGCGAGCACGGAACGCCCGATTGCCCACGGCCCAAGGACCGCACCCAGTGCGCTGAGCCCCCTAGCTGCGTTCTCTGCGGCGAACAGGGTCACCCAGCCAACTACCGCGGCTGTCCGAAGGCACCCAAAACGAGAACCGTCGCGAAACGGCCCGTCGCCCGTGCGCCGGCCCCCGTGCAAAACCCCGCGTCCGCTCCGCCGCGTCTCAGCCCGCAACGCCCAACCGGGGCCTGCTGGAACATGGAAACGCACGCGCGTGCGTTCCCTACTCTCGCTTCTCCTCCTAAAGAAGTCGCGTCTCTCCCCGCTTTACAGGGACCCGCCGTCCCTCGCATCCCACTTACCGCTTTTAAACCCGCGCTTCTACCAAGACCCGCGCTCGCGTCACCGTCGGCCGCGGCCTCTCTGGCCCCGACGCTTCCGGCCGACATCACAGCGTCGGTCAAGAATTACATAGAGGTGTATGAGTCGTTTGACTTTAATCGCATCCGTCTTATGGCGGAGGCGATTAGAGCCAACCCCAACCCTCTGCACGCCCCTTTCATTAGGGAGCAGTTCAGCGATGTGTTCGCCGCATACAAAGCCGCCGCGTTCTAATGGCTACTAACACCGGTAAACTCAAACCCCGATCCCTTAAATTAGGATACTTTAACGCGCATAGCATTAATAAAAAACGCGACGAAATTGCTACTTTTCTCCGTGATCATCAACTCGACGTTTTTCTTGTACAGGAGACCTTTCTTAAACCGTCTCATAAAAACCCGCGAATCGCGAATTACAACTTAATCCGTAACGATCGTACCAGAGCCGTAGGCGGCGGCACGCTCATTTACTTTAAAAGGTCACTGTACTGCGTTCCGATGGATCCACCCTCGCTGTCGCACATCGAAGCCTCCATCTGTCGTCTTGGCATGACCGGGCATCGACCTTTGTATTTAGTTTCAATATATATTCCTCCGTCAACAGAGAGGGTCGACTTACGACATGATCTGCGAGCTCTTCTAGCTCTAGGCGACTCCGTCCTTATGGCAGGCGACCTAAACGCGAAACACGAGGCGTGGAATTGCCACACTCGTAACAACCGAGGTAGACATCTTGATCTTCTTAGCTCTGAATTAAACTTCGATATCATCGCTCCGATGAATCCCACTCACTTTCCCGCGAACGTCAACCACCGCCCCGACATACTAGATATAGCTTTACTCAAAAACGTCAACCTAGCGCTTCGGTCCATTGAAGTTATTCATGAATTAGATTCTGACCACCGACCAGTGATCATGTCCTTTAGTCCGCGAGTAGGTCCTCCAGACGCTGGTCAACCCATCCCCACTAAGATAGTTACGAACTGGACGAAGCTTGGGACTCGCCTTAAGTCAGTCCAATCCGCGCACCTAGACTCGATACCGGACAATGTAGAATCCGCGACAGACGTTATAGGCGCGATCGACTCCCTCACTGAGCACGTGCAGTCCCTGGTGAACGAGTGTTCGCGGTCGGTACCGGTGACAGAAGACTCTCGCTGGCTCCTACCGGACGACGCCCGTGCCCTATTGACGGAGAAGAACGCGGCTATACGCGCCTACGACACCTATCCCAACGACTCTAATCGCGCCCGTATGCGTTCTCTACAGCGCGCTGTTAAGAAACGCATAAGGGCTCTGCGTGAGGATCGGTGGGATAGGTTTCTCGACCAATTAGAACCTAACCATCACGCGTTTTGGAACCTTCAACGTAGATTACGTAGTTGCGACGAAGCGGTCATGCCCCCGTTGAATCGTCCGAATCAGAGCCTCGCCTTTGAAGACGACGAGAAAGCGGAATGCCTGGCCGACAGCCTGGAGGCTCAATGTACGCCCAGTAACCTTCCGGTCGACCCGGCCCACCTCGCCAGAGTTGACGCCGAAGTCGAACGTAAGGCCACGATTCCTCCTTCAGAGGACCCGGAACACCCTCTCGCGCCGGTAACAGTAGACGAAGTACGTTCTCTTATCAAGGACCTACACCCTCGTAAAGCGCCCGGTTCAGACGGAGTCACCAATAAGGTGATTAAACTCTTCCCTCCAGCATTAGTTATCCTCTTGACAGGCATCTTCAATGCAGCATTAGGCAACAATCTCTTTCCACAGCAGTGGAAAGAGGCGATAGTCATCGGCATCCACAAACCCGGTAAACCGAAGTCTGAGCCAACTAGTTATCGCCCTATCAGCTTACTCAAAGTCCTTGGGAAGCTATACGAGCGAATCATCTACTCCCGTTTAATGGATTATGCCGAGTCCAGGAGTCTCATACCCGACGAGCAGTTTGGTTTTAGAACCGAACACTCGTGCGTCCAACAAGTCCACCGCATAGTCGAGCATATAAGCGCTGGTTTTCAGCGTGGACGGCTCACCGGTGTGCTCTTCTTCGATATAGCGAAGGCCTTCGACAAGGTCTGGCACAACGGCTTGATCTACAAGCTGTACCAACTCGAAGTGCCAGATCGTCTCGTGCACATCATCCGTGACTTCTTGTCGAATCGCTCCTTTCGCTATCGCGTTGAAGGCACACTCTCTTCCCCTCACCCGATCCTCGCCGGAGTCCCGCAAGGCTCCGTCCTCTCTCCACTCCTCTTCTCGCTGTATTCCAGCGACATTCCACGCGGTGGCAAGCCCCAAGTAGCTCTGTACGCCGACGACACGGCCATTTATTATTCAGGTACCAGCCCCTTAGCGATAGGTCGAACTCTCCAGACCGCGGTCACGGCCCTCGGGAAGTGGTTCACGAAATGGAGAATCGAAGTCAACCCTACCAAAAGCGCAGCCGTACTATTTAGTAGAAAACGGCGGCTTCCCGCTCCCGCTCCACCCATAAGCCTCTTCGGCAAGCCTATCCCTTGGGAGCAGCAAGCCAAATACCTGGGTGTGATCCTTGATCAGAAGCTTAGCTTCGTACCTCATATCAAAGCGGCACGCGCGCGAGCCGCCTTCGCCCTCGGCCGACTTCATTGTATGTTGAACAAACGCAGTAAACTCTCTCTTGCTTGCAAGAAGAGAATTTACACTGCGTGCGTCAGACCTATCATGACTTACGGCAGCGTCGTATTCTCTCACGTACCCGATTATCGACTCAAACGAATGCAAACTCTCCAAAACCTTTTCATGCGTAGAGCCACGGGCGCTCCAGGTTACGTTCGTAACTTGCAGCTGCACTGTGACTTAAAGCTGCCCACAATCAAGCAGTTCATGAAACGCGCCGCGACCCGTTTCTTCGACACCGCCGAAACCCACCGTAACCCGCTTATCGTAGCGGCCGCGCGATACCGACCTTCAGTCGTCTCTAAGATAAAACGTCCTAGACACACTCTCTCCTATCCCGACGATAAGACAACGCTTCTACAAGAAGCATTCGACTTAGCTAGCAGTAGCAATACAAAACACAACCGCCGTATACTACGTCCTCGCCGGCGAGGCCCGTCGCGTGTTATAAATAATAGTAACGTAAATGTTACCCCCCCGTCCCTAGATCAAGCTGGCCCGAGCCGGCCAAACTAGCAATAAAAATATGTCCCTAAATAATAATAACTCAGATCCAGCCATCCCTTGCTGTTTTTGCCTTATTAAGATAGTCAGCAACGCACTAAGTCGAGGTCCGAACCCCGCAGGGGGTGCCCTTAGTGAACGTTGCTGACGTAGTTAGTTTATTTTACTTGCTCTGGCTGGAGGCCTTACGGTTCTCGCCAAAAGTCCGGTGAAGCAGTCAAAGCCTGCGCTCAGGCTAACTGCAGTAGACCTCTTCCAAAAAAAAAAAAAAAAAAAAAAAATAATAGCAGTAGAGTTCTTTGCACAGAGTGTAAAATATGTAAGACTACCTCTCTGCTCTCATGATCTTTTCTAATATAACATACATAAGTTATTTACTATGTATATGTAAAACTATATTAATGAAAATCAATTGCCAAATGTATGACGAAGCATTGCTTAAGAACGGCCCGACTATTTTTTATTTGTTATGTTTGTAATTGACAGGACAAAGTTTGAATGAACGAAAATTTGCAAAAAATAGACAACTGACAGGACAACGTCTACTAAAACTATCGGATTAGTTTGTATAAAAATAAGGTTAAGGTAATTTAACGTTTTATTAGTCAATATTTTTATTTGTCGTTACAAGTAATAACTTTATAATAAATGTTTTAATTGAGTGCCAATAATAATTTTATCTTTAAATGGTCACACATTATAAATCATATATAATCGAAGCCAAAAACTCGTTGACCGTTTTACCCATAGATATAATATCTAGGTTTAGTAAATGTCTAAAAATGATTCCTTTCTATACTTGTTGGAGTTTTTGCTTCATGCAGGGCGTTGGCTAGTATAGGTGCAGGAAATTAATAAGAGCAAGTAAACTCGTGTCTTTAACTAGTGCAATATTTATAGTTACGCCGTATCGAAATACCATTAGCCATTGATTACGTTGGTTAATTTCTCCGAGGTAATTCGTGCGGACAGATTCATTTTATAGAGTTTATGATAATTAAGATCTCAGTGGTTTTAATTTCCGTTATTTGACAGTGGAAGTTTGTGCTAAGTTGGTAATAAATTGCGAAGAAGTTTTAAGTTTAAAATTTTAAGAAGTTTAAGATTTTTTTTTTATATATATCAATTTATTTTTAAATTAAATCCGTACCTGTTTTATTACATTTGACTGTAAAGAAATTATTTACGTTTTTGTTTTTAAATAAGTACAGATTTGCTGTCGTGTTATAGACCGTCGACACTCGACACGAATACAGGAACTACCTGTCACTCAGTGAGATCTCAGGCTTACAGAGAAATTTTCTTTTTAAGTATTCCAACAATAAATTATGGTTTTCCGTTCATTTAATGCCACTAGCGATCAGTTCCGATCTACTTAGACCAACGAGATGTCGTTCTGTGAAAACGCTGACATTATACCGCTGTAAGTGTATATTACCTATGCACTACTTTGATAGAGTTGCTATATCTGAATTAGCATTATTTGTTATTAGTACGTGATGTGATTTTGATACTTTAATTTAGCTTTCTGCTTTCTTCAAAGGCTTAAATATTAAAGGGTGATTAGAAAATCATACAATACCTTCTACATATCGTATAATAATAATATATATTGTGGTCATAGGCAGGGTTCTATAAAAAAGTGAAAGAGAATTATAACTTTTAGTATTAAAATTTGAATTTTCCAAAAAACATACGAAGATTTTAAATAATTCTAAATAATATAATTATCAAGCTTCAAAATAAACACGACGATTAAAAATAATTCTTTGTTATTTTTTTTTTCTTAAAAATACTCACTATTGTACTGCACAATGATTCTACAATTAAACAGTCATGAGCATGTCGGTGTCGCGAACCCATAAGATTTTCCCCTACCAAAAAGTGCCCAACGCAGCTAAAGAAGTTTTCACTTCAATAATTGTTTTATTGCAGTAATCAAATTTATCCCTAAAATAGTCACGTAAACATAACATAGAGTTCGCTGACACGATGCAAGGAAAGTAGCCGCACGAGGGTTAAGGCTCGCATCAGTGAAAGTTACCAAGATGGCTATCACTTGAGCTGATAAGACAAGTCAATGCAATACTTATTCGGTCAAATGGCTTTTTGTTTGATACCACTCGTTAGGGCGAGTTGAGAAAGGAACGACTAGCTTTCTTTTCTGCTATACATTTCATACTTATGATCTATAAGCTATTATCGTTGTAATGACGGGAGAATTATAATATATTAATTTTCTTAGATTGATTGATAGGTGCCGTTATTATGGAACTCATTATATGTTAAGAGGCGAAATATTGGCAATGAACAAAAGTCTTTAGTTGAATATAATTTGTACAAGAATCAATAGATGATAAGATATGCTTCGAATCTGCCTCGTACAAAAACAGTCAGTACCTACAACATAAAATCTTCACTTGTTAAATTAGAAAACATATACACATTATTTAATTATATAATATAATGCAATAAATAAATATAATAAATTTAAGAAAAATATATGCTCTGAATAAATTTATATAAAGTACTGTGACTTATGATACACATTTTTTTTTATAATTCATTTAATTTTTTATATAACTAGGTAATATTAGAATTACATTAGGTTGTTGATATTAGAATTAGATAAATGTATTAAGTAATCTCTTTCTCTCATTTTAAATTTTGCGTGCCCGACACGATGATGGTCCACGATGATCTTATAGTTTTAAGTTACCACCTAAGGTTCACATTGTGGAATGCAAATAAATATTGAAAAAAAACACGTTATAACTTTCTTTTGTTCTCAGTTCTTCGATATTTAAATTCAATATCACAATTTGCATGCATCTAAACATTTTGTCGTTAGCGTGCGAATGATTTAGCAGCTAATGAATTTTCCTTGCGTTTTGCACCATCATGGAATACGCAACGTTTTGAACGTACTTGTGATTCAATCCTAGTATTCGTTTTATTACTATCGCACATGTTATCCGTTCATTATTGAGGAACCTGTGAAAGTTCGATTTTGATTGATTATTGCTCCGTCACTGTTATACAACAGATAGACGAGTATTCTTTGTCGTGTTATTTTAGTCGCTTTGTGAACGCGACTTTATAAAGTCGCTTGCGTGATTGATTCGCGATTTCTCGTATGAATGTTGTGATTGAAAATGCTTTTGATGTGGTAGATATAGTTATGTCTGTATGGCGTAGAGAAGAGGTACTTAGTTGAGATTCTCAAATTGATGTGAATATGAGAATTACATTAGAACAGCTACTTGTTTAGAACTATCAGATAAGTAAAATTATATTCGTTTTATAGATGATTTGTTTTCTACTAATATATTATGTGTAATTATTTTGTAATTTTCTTCGAAATTTATTAATAAAATTTAAAATATATACAGCGGTGATTAAAACAGTAAACAACCGCGCGGCATTTCTTTAACAATTCAACCGCGAATTGCAGTAATGTTACTAACGAACCGAAAAAAAGTTTGCCAATTAAAGCAGAACGTTACGAAAGTTTCACGTGTGTACCACAATTAGACGAACGGACAAACGGACCGAAACCTAATTATACAGAATATACATAATTGCGCGGCTGCCTGTCAACACGCGCGCCATTTTGAATCTTTTGACAGATTGAGGTTAAGGCAGGAAAACAAAAATTTCAATATCGAAAATTTCAATTAAAAATTAAAAAATTCTAGCTTGTTATTTAAAATTGTGTAACTCACATTTATCGGAACCTGTTTAATGACTCTTCTTTTTTGACAGAATGACACATACCTAATTGAGTCACTTTTACTTTTATATATTGCTATCTCCAATCAAACGAACGCTGTCAGACAGAAACGAAAATAAACAAACGTAATTTGTATACAGCTTGCATATGACATAATAATGCCTCCAACCATGTGCCCGAATGCAACGAAATGATATAATAGAACTTAAGTGGTTGTGTTTATGATAATTATCTTAATTGTGTGTGTTATAATGTTAATAATTTGTTACAAAATGTCCCTTTTCTTGTTCCAGGTGAGAGCAATTTTCGTAAACATGCATTGCGGTAACGCTGAGCAAATAACTTAAGGTGAGTGGGCTTTTAAAATTATTACTTTTTCAGTTTAATTATTTGTTAAAAACTCTGCAGAGCACGTATGCACGGACTTTTGTAAATTAGTGCAAAAGTGCTTTGCAATGTCATTTGTTTTTAGCATAGCTAATATACTTACCACATTGCTTTAAAATATCTTAGAATCTTTTAAAAAATGACTGTAATACCGTATTCTTCACAGTATAAAACTTTTGTATTCCAATGTCCATTGGGGGTTGACCATGAACTAAAAACAATTGAAATATAAAAGTCCATGTTCGATCCCTTACGGGATAAACGTCGACAACATTTAGGGGTTCAACATGGACAGGGGTAGAAAGAGCGGGGGTTGAACATGGACTAAACTGAGCTTAGGCAGAGTTATCGAGAAATAACAAAACAGCCGCAATATTTCCATCGCTAATAAACTATATAGAGTCGGTAATAGAATGTAATTCATACCTAGAGACTATGGAAAACTTTGTATTTTATTTACGACATTCTACGTTTTCTCCTATTACGGGAGTGATAATAACCAACAGTGTACACATAGCCTTTACTAGCCTATCAGGACTACTATCATGCAGACATTTTCTAATCCCAATTACACCCAATTACAAGCCCGCGTTTATAGAGAGCATATAAATAATAACAGTGTATTGAATATAATGAAACTGTAATCGTTGCGTGTCGCTAATGCATGTGATGTCTAAATAAGGTTATTATGATTTCAATGTGAAAATGACGCTCAAATTGTATAGTTTACTGACGTCTTATTTTGTGATTACAATGTGTTTACTTGTTGCAATGTTTAGATACAGATTATGTTTCACCTTCAGAACCATTTGCGCAATAAAAATTATTCCTACTTAGTTAGCAATGTCTCATGACTGTGTGACAAAAAGTTAGTTTGCAGATTTAAACATTAATCTTAATTATTTTGGAGTGTTATTATTTTACATATCAAGGCAAATCATATTTTTTCTTTTTATCGTAATTAATACATTATCTTCATATAACTCATGGGTATTCATGGTTGACCTGTATAAGTTAATTATTTTTATCTTGCGTTTATAATATGCTATTAAAATCACGAACTTTGACCCACAGTGTAATGTCTTAATTGATATACTACACCATTCTTACTTCGCAAACATAAAATAATTTATTGTAGGTATACAATACCTACCTAAACGAGTTGGCGCGTCTATAATATGTTAGTTTTTTTGTTGTTCGTTTAGAGAAATATGTACATATGAATTATCGAATAATATGCTAGGCACATTTTTTTATTATATTGTCAAAACAAATTTTCATTATCAGGAATTGTACTATTAATACTAACATACTCTTCTCTTGCCTAGCCTTTTTCCAAGCTATGTTGGTGTCGACTTCCAGTCTTACAGGATTCAGCTGAATACTGTATTTTACATAGAGCGACTGCCTACCTCACCTCCATAATCCATTTTACTGTGTAACGCACTTTTCCCTGCCAAAGATGTAATCCTAACATTCTAAATACTCATAATAATAACATCGATAATAACACGTTTGAAAAATAGCGGACTCCATACGAACTCAATTAATATTTCTGCTTGTACCTTAATTAAGAATGTCAAGGATTGTAGTTTCATTTGTTTCATTTACAACACAAAGCTGAGACATAACTGTATACTATGAAGGGTGGGGTTCGTTAATTAAAACAGCTGTTATTAGGTCCTATTGTGTTAGATGGCGTGTATTGTCGCTCTTAGCGTGTGCAAAAGACACTTAAGTTGTTGGCGGGCAGAAATTCAGCGGTTTATTTAATTATAAATGTTAGCCAATAGCAAGTGCCCGCGGCTCCACCCGCGTGGCTTTCAGTTATCGCAGCAAAAAGTAGCCTATGCACTTTCTTTTGATTCAAGCTTACTCCATAACAAGTTCCATCAAAATCGGTTTAGCGGTTTAGTCATTAAAGCGTATCAAACAGAAAGACAGACAGGCAGAGTTACTTTCGCATTTATAATATTAATATGCATATTTATGGTGAAACTTTATAAAAGGATATATTATAATGATAAAATAGTGGATTATCGATATCTACAAATTAGAACATATTTCTTATGGACTCTACTTTTGACCTGCTGTCAAAATTAGAATTTTAGGGCAGGCTCTGCGCTTGTATGCAATCATACACAAATAAGTATGTTTTTAAAATGAAATTGTCTATACAACTAGTAGTAGTAGTTTGTTCTATATATTACTACTGTACTAACAAATTAGACTACAAGGAAAACACCAATAACTGCAAAACCAATTGTCCTACTCAAAAAAAATATCCTATATCTTACCATTGCACACCTGCAAACTAAAAGGAACCATCTATGGCAAATCAATTCATCGGACTATTACCTTACTGATATTATAGAGTTAACTCCGTTAAACAATTTACTATCCGATTTGGTGACTAACGAACTACCACGTGAAGTTTGAGTAAGTTTAAGATAAACTGCTTTTTTTGCGGTCTACTTCATAAATGGTGCGGTATGATTAAACTGTCTGAGACGAGACTGCTTATTAGATTGGCGCGAATATGACAGTGGTAAAGTTTGGGTAGGTATGTCACTATTTGTTATTATAATTTAGTTTTTATATTTCCTAAAAGATGATTATCTCTACAAGGAATCACGTTGTCCCATATAAACTTTGCCCCCGTTTTTCACCCCCTTAGGGGCAGAATTTCAGAGAATCCCTTCTTATCGGATGCCTAAGTCATACAAAGAACTCGCGCTCTAAGTTTCAGGTTTCTACGATCAGCGGTTTAGGCTTGCGTTGATCCGTCAGTCATTCAGGACAAGGCATTTTTATATATATAGGTACATTTAAAGAAGCTTGTGCGTAACTAGAATCTTCCTTAATAATTATATTATATTAACTTATACTGTAAAGCTATACTTAGCCTATGTTGAAATAGTATTTTCAAAATTTACTTGCTATCAAATACAAACAAAATTGTTTGCAGATTTTGCTAAATTTTGTCTCTTGTGCTTCAGTACGGTTAATGTTTCTTTTAATAACCTAATTGTTATTTGTTCTGTTTATTTTTCTACTCACGTATCTGTGTTCTTCACAGCATATGCAAAATTACAGTGCATGTCGACGTACTTGACCCGTTTCCATGGTGACGCATGCAGTGTGGGTATCGCTGCAACTAAGCCTATTGTCTCCTATTTACCGGCTCTTCTTTAAGCAACGAAGACACAAGGATTTCCACACCAAGGAATATCATTATTCTACTCAATAATACAAATGACAAAATTCAAATTGCTCAAAAAACTGCAAAAGAATAATGCTGGTGCAATTTAGTCAAAACTCGCAAATTAAAAAGAAAAACATGTGAATTTTTCTAAATAAAAATATGTGATTTTGACACGCGAAAGTTTAAGAAACAACTGAACCTACATTTCTGAAACAAAGATTAGCGTCATAATAATTAAAAGTTTTAGTTTCTTAATTAAAAATGTACCACATGTGCAATAGCTATAAACTTTACGACTTAAGGTCAGACAATAGAAGTGATTATTATTCTATTGTATTTACTTTAAGTGCAAGTAATTCGTAGCTTTATAGCACGAGTTCGTATACACAACTCAGTGAACCTTGCCAAATGGAAACCCAAACCAACCAAAAAGTCTATTTACCAAATTCTGTATAATTTAGCCATTTGCTCCTCAAAAATGTTTTCTGTGGTTATATTCAGAACCAATGAGAATCGGTAACCTCATAAACAGTAAACAAAATATGAAGCCCCAAAAAATCGTGTTGTCTAGATTTGAATGCGACAAAAACTCAATGATAAATTATTATACAACATAATTAACGCTTAGCTTGGGATGACTCTGATCCGGTCTCCTTATAAGCGCCTGCACTTGTACGGCAACTTGATATCATCTATAATAAATATTGCCAGTCACTTTACGTTATTAAATGTTGGCAATTACCTAAGACATATTTACGGGAACTGTTCGAGTACGGGATCCTTTTATAGGATGTTTTATATGCCAGTTAAGTGCGGTAGCCAGATGGAATTAATTTGATAAACTGTGACTGTTACTAAATGGTGTGATTGCTTTTGACGATATCGTAACATATTGGCTGTGTTTAATTATTAACTGTTACCTTTCACTTGCGGTTTCATCCTCGAAGTTTTCAGGAATTCAATGGCTAGCCCTCGCGGGTTAGGATTTCGGGTCAGGTTTGGAATAATCGAAACTTACGGTCGGAGTAAAATTTTGTCATTTTGTTTTCAGGAGTTTGTTTAATAACCAAGTGGACAGTAGAGCTTGAATCTTTTTCTTTCTTTATTTTCTGTCTGCTTCTCAACCAATCTGTACCACTTGTTAATCTTGTTATGCGTCTTAATTGCCAAAACGTATTATGTATTCAGTAGACGTTTAAAATTAAAACATCGTCTATTGATTATATAGATCCAACGATGACGCCCCAGTGAATCCTGCCACTCCTACCATTATGAACAAATAATCTTTAACCGTAGTGTTAAGATTAGAATTCTTATTGTTGAGCTAAATAACAATGCAGCGTAGGCGAGAGATGACTGAGCTTCGCGATTTATGATTTGTGTATTGATCTCATATGAATCATCAAAGGCCCTGTCGAAATTCTGAATTCATTAAGCAAAGTACTTGTTTAGAATTTTGATCATTAAAGAATATTGTCTTAAATCAATCAGTTGATAAATGATGCCTTCAATGATGTTGCTAGTTGTTATTAATTCAGTTTGCAAAGGTCACATAAAAGCGAAAAGATAAAAGATAATTTGGAATTTGTCACTGACTTCACATCGTTTGCATTGAAAGGGAACGTAATTTTTCTGATCTAAACATAATGCCTATTAAATCTACATAATCCACTAGTTTCATGAACATCTTAAGCAATACGCATTCTAATTGCAATCGTGCGCATCCCGTACTCGTGTAACCTTTAGCCAATAATTGGACAGAACCACTTGAATGTTTCTTGTGACGCTATTTAATTGATTATTGATTTTCAATTTCGAAATGCATCATTAAACTTTAATCTATCGTTTGCATGAAATTCTATGTTTATTCTCCTTGACCCTCTAAAAATCTCTAGTACAGTATCAGTGTCATACAAAGTGTTTGTTAGAAATTCTGAGGTATTTAAAGTTTCTTTAATGGTGGTATAAAACCAGGAAGTACAAGCTAAGCATCGTCGCGGTAAAGAGAGTAATGAAACTTTATGGAAACATTTCGTCCCACACTCAATTTTCATTTCAACAAACATACCTAAATCTACATTATGGCCGACGTTTAACAACCTCATTAAAGTAGATTCTACAACAAAATAAGCCTAAATAACGCAATATATTCGATCTCAGTCACGCAACTGACAGCACCAAACATAGAGACTGGTGGCAGAGTACTATAAAGATTAAAGTTAAGCTAAATTAGCATGGGGCATTACATCCTGGTGACCGATATGATCAGTCCTGTAGCATGGTGGGTGTGCTGACTGATCACGTTTCGAGATTAACACGGAGCTCCCTCAAGGCACCAGGTTTGGGTAGATTTTGTTTCTGTGGTAGAGATTTCTGGAAACCGTGTATCAATTTTCATGTTACAATAATATCTTGTAAGTGTATCATCATCTTTGTCCGTATACGGGTTTCAGTTCTATGAGAATATAACTCACGGTACCCAGTTTGAGTCACGTTTGACATAAATATGTTTCAGTTAAAAAGGAGAAACCTGACAATTATGCTGGCCTTATAATTGAGTGCATTAGTTCATTTAACAATTTAATAGTCTCCATATCAAAAATTGGAAAGTGTCCCGTTGCACCAGAATGCTCCAAGAATGGTGATGCTGAGTCGTGCGCCACTGGCGATGAAAGCGGTGCTGTCCCACATGCATTGTTATATTAAATATGCGATAGACAACAGTAATGTTATGTTCCGTATGGTCAAACTATGTTATTAGATTACCTTTTGTGTCCGCACGACATCCGTGGAATATGAAGAACTATTGATTGGTGTTCTATTAGAAATTAATACGATTTCGACTGTGATGTAAAAACGTGGAAGATGTCTTTACGATGATGATGCTATTTGATGATCTCGTGTCGATGTCAATTAAAGGGGTTTTCGAATTATGACAGAATCATTATAATATAAGTAATATAGTTAAGTAATACCATAACTAATTCAAACTTATTACCCAGACCCTGTAAGTTATAGCAATGTATGTAATGCGTGCATCATGTTTTTTATCTGATCTCAAATAAGCCGGAACTAAATAGAAATTACGTATTGTTGTTTAAACGGAACAAATATTAATTAAAGAATTTGATATCAAGGATTTTAGTATTATTTATTATATCATTTACATAACAAGATTGTGTAAGCATCAGGCTGTTAGTTTTCTTTTATGATGATTAATTTCCGTATGCAGGTAATACTTTTTTTTATGTACACTGATGTTTTGTTTTCTTTGTAAAAGTAACCGAGAACATTGTCTGGAATTTGCTTTTTGCTTTGAGAAACTGAGATTTTACACACAGCAGCAACCGCAAGTGGTTGTCCTCGCATGACGGCTACCGTGGGAAGCTCCCATTTCCTCGAGAAAGAAATCAATTACTTTTCTAACTTACACCGCACTAAATCATACACTAATAGTTCAAATGAAAAACGTGGCACAAAAACGTACGGTACTCACAGATTGTTGATATTGTGTAATTCGTGCATACTGTTGTGCTCTTTATTGACGTTACTATAGGACCTATAATTACAGCAATATTTTTTAAGGATGGGATCATTTGTGTTGCTTTCATGTTTTTATCTCCTGTTGTTTGTAGTCGGTCAAGGCTCGTTGGCGAGGTCGGTAGCGTCTACCACCTATTGTTAGGGATCTGGTCGTGATCGTCGATGCATGAAGAGGAATTCTGAATAGGTTCTATTCATCTGCTATGAGAAATGACATGTTTGTGTTCGTTAGTGAGATAGTTGACAGGAAAATACAATTGTGGTAATACCATAATTTTCATTACACCATTTCTTTGTGACGTACCTACATGTTTATTACTCACAACTAAAACCATACGGTTTTAGTTGTGAGTATTAAGCACACTGAACAGCGCTAGACAAGTAATTATTTAGAAATCCTTAAGCATCGTTTTTCATTCTGTGAAACCATTAATCGTTATTGACTCCAATCTAAGCGGCAATTAGTCACTTAATTATACAGATTATAGCTAAATGTTTAGACTGAATTTTACTTACGTTAGTAAAATCATATGTTATGCACGCAACTGCGACTTAGATCTATTACTAAAGTCGTTCACCTATGTATCTAGGTTGCCTCTTAAGGTGCGAGCTTTATCTCTTGCGACACCACGAGTGTGTACACATTTGATGTTATTGTTAATAAACTGTACTTCATAGCCTCTATGGAACTTGGCCTCGTGGGTTGTGCTTCGAGCTTTTTGTATGTCAGTTGACTTTATAGACGGGTCATCACGTGCAAATAAATCTTGGAGCGTAATTTAAGTTAAAGGCATTTTTGGTAAGTAAGGAATTCTCAATTATATTTATTTATAAATTTAATTTATTTAGAGTCTAAACATACTGAAGTGGGTTACGAGTGGTTACTTGACAAATATACCTAATTAGAAATGACGTATCAATATTTACAGCAATATTTACGTATTCCAATGATTCATCCGTCAATATACCCAATGGTGTCACAAAACGGCCCAAATTATAACCAGACGAGCGATTACAATAGTCTAAGATTTTTTGTATTATTATATAAACATAATTTTATAAACTGCTACTTCGAATTCTTTACTGAGTTATTTATTATATCTAAGAATTAACCTTATTTGCACATGGACACGACGAAAACTTTAAAGTTAGAATATTAGATCTAATTTGAACTTAACAATGACTTAACAAACATTATTTGAATTCACTACAAGGCTATTGAGTACTATATTATCACTTCGCTTACTATCATATTTAGGACAAACCCAGATATTACTAGATACTTTAATAACATTTTGTCTTTTATTTGCATCATTAAGATATATCGAGAGATCAATCGCTGGTCTTGTATCACATGTGCCATAACCATTTGAATATGTATTGTTTGTACGCGAAAGGTGCTTGTATTGTATTAGCACAATGATCGCATAGTCAGCGTTTTGATTTGTCATCGATGCAGGTTCAATTTTTAGCACTGTGGATTATGAAAGTTGATAGTATTCGTAGCATAGTTTGATAATTCATTACGTAATTTACTGTTAGTAACTAACACTTTATGTGCAAGTACTTATATAAAAATATTTAGGGTTTAATTCGTCGATAAATATATCTTTCTTGTTTGATATGTACCTGTTGATTTCACGATGATATGAATGTTATTAATGCCCATGGATGTGATTGAAGAAATTGGTTTTACTCTTTCTCTTAGTTATTGGAGAACTAAACCTGTGCCTTTACTATTAAGTTAATTTTAAAGCCAATACAAAATTGATATTAGTTTAGCGGACATGTGATTCAGTTTTCCTAAACAGAAATTACTCTGAATGGCAGGAACTAACTAGTTTCTAAACACTGACAGTATTTTTTTTACTGTGTTTATGTGTACTTGCTAAATTAATAACAATTTTGCATTGGCATTGTATTAGAATTGAAATTCATTATAGAGCTGATTGTACTTAAAATGTAATTTGAATAAAATTCTATATTTCATCATACTTACGAATATATCTAACATTCGTTGATAATCAAGTAGGCGCTATGCAACTATTTTACGTAATTATTATGTACATTGACATAATGTAACGTTATCATTTTGTTTCAGGTAATTGGGAGCGCTGCGATGTTTCATAACATTATGTAAGTGGCTGAGGTGTGAGACTGAGTGTTGGCGAGGTGTTAATATGAAAGTATCATCACACAACTAGTACCATTCTAGTGAGGTGTGAATTTCATTGCCTGCGTGCGTATTTGCAACGTATTGACTTTTTAAGTGTGAATGCAGAGTCTTACCGATTTATGTCTTTATTTTACGTTGTTATGAATTTTCTAGAGAGGTATTTTATTTCTTGCTTTTATATAAAAACTGTTAGAAAGAATTGATTTATTGTTACCACAACTTCGGTTTAAGTACATTGAAGTATTCTCAATACAAAGTAATGACGAAATCGAGTGACCACACGATGACCTATTAAATCACTACGTTTATGCCTATCGACCAACCTTAAGCAGATTGAATTTCAAAGATACACAAGTTATTAAGTGTATAAAAAGCAAAAGTGACAGAGTTAACATTTTAAAGAAAACATTCGCATACAAACTAGAGGATGTATCTTTTAGAAGTGCATTTATAACCCACTTTTAAAAGGTTAACGGTATTCAATTATGAGTTATTGCTCATTAGGTATGTGATGTTACCTAATATTTTTATACTGCACGTTTTTATAACGTAAAAGAAAACAGTTTACTGAAAAATTAAAACATCAACTTTATTTATTATAAAGATGTTAAGTAGTTATGGTGTTCTGAATAAATGCTACTATTCCAGAGTTAGACAAAAAAAAATAATTACTTATAAAATTTGTTCCGTCGTTAATAATTCATTTCTGCTGTAGCTATTGCAATTAGTATTAGCATTATATTATAGAACTATGATTCTGATGTAATAAAATGAGTTAAATATTGGACATCCCCTTACAGTTTATACAAGGAAAGCGACGTAATAGGTTTATATGAAAATGATCAACCAACGACCATATTACATGTCGCATTTTTTATACTACTACGCACTATAATTACAGCGAATATATACTTCCTTAGTAATAAAGTTAATAATCTACTTATAATAGCTATCCTTTTCCTCAGTCTATCTCGTCGTTATATCAGTGACCATCTGTATTACATACTTCCTAGATCTGTACCTGTAGCATGAAAGCTTAAAGCAGTACCGTAGCCGGTGTAGAAGCGAAACGGCGCACTACATTGGACGTAGCAGCGTCTCGCTCACTCGACGGCAAGAGTCCTGCTTTAAGAGTTCATGGTACGCGCTGTTCCATTTATCAATGAATTTTATCTTCTATCCCTTCACTCACTTTCCCTTTTATATTTGACATTATTTCAACCACAATATAATATATCATTACTTTGCTGCTTGGATAGCTGCAGTCAATTTTTAATTGAATTATCTTGTTTGTATTATGTAATTTTATACCAATTTCCTATTATGTGTTTATTAGTTTGTTGTGCGCACATCTGCTAGTTATTCTTCAGAAATATTTGTGTGGGGTGTAGTAGGTGTAACTTATTTAAATCTGATCAGATTAATTTATTGTAATAAATTTTTTCGTCGTTTGAATTCAAATAAATAAATAAATAAACCAGATATAAAACGTAAACAATACCCCTTTTAAATATATTTTGAAGTATTCGCCTTATATTTTTGATATCTAACATATTGTTACAAAAATGCACAAAAAAAATCGTGTTTCCAATTTAGAGCAATAAAACTGATTTATTAATACACTCAAGTAATTAAACACGCGGATATAAAATTGTCGGTAACAATCTAATTCCTGTATAAACGAACAAATTGTTACATTCGTACATTCGCTAATTTGGGGACACGAAAGTGCATTTTGTAATGGCATGCAATGAACGGCTAGGAACCGGAATTTTAAATCCAAAGTAAGGTGGAATGCTACTGGTCAAGTCTTATCCAATCTTTTTATTCAGTACTGAATTAAATTCTGTTGCTGGTTGCCTGAGTACAGTAGGTATTCCAATTTGTTGTTCTAAATCATCATTTTTACTACAATTTTTTTTATTCTTCCCTCATGCACTGTCGTACCCAACACTTATTTTTATTATATTTTTTGTTATAATAAAAACCATACCTAACCATAACTATACCTATACTAAATTACACAGGTATTTATATTAAATTCCCTGACTAGTAGTAAACCACCTCATGTGCCATGTCAATCTTAACTACATAACAGTGTTAAACCATTTTAAATAAGGGAATTATGTTACGAACTGTTATTTGCACAGCAGAAATAACAATTGTTTTATTTAAATAACCGAGTTGTGGTTTTACGGAAAGGAACTATAGTTGCTGCAGTTTACAAGTTGCGAAACCACAATTTAGCACTATCAGTATTTAGAACGAACCTATTCTTTGTCTTGTAATTTTTGAACGAGAAAATACAGAGAATGATGTCGTAACTAAATTATGAGGCAATTTATACTTAAATGCGTAAACATTAAAGAAATAATGTAATATAAATAAACAAAAAAATTAATATAAAAATAAAAGCTAAAATTTTTTACAGATTTAATATAATACAATAATATTTACAGAAATAAATACCTTAGTAATTCCAAAAGACGTGTAGTGAATTTTGTAAAATGCTTTGTAAATATTTCATTACCCGTTTATTCAACCGTACACAAAGTATGCATGTGTGTTTATTACGCAAGTGTGCTGTCGATATTCAAGTCATTAATTTAATTCCACAACAGTTTAACTAAAACGGTCTGTCTAATGTATTAACTTCAATTTATTATCATAGACTTTTGCCACATCATCCTAGTTAAGTATATTGGCAATCTCCAATCTTTCAGGACTAGAAAATCTAATAAAACCACGCGATACATCAGACTACTTTCATGAAATTCTATAATGACAAATTATTTTAAGGTTCTTTGCATTTTTGTCATCATCGCATAGCACTTCTGTAAAATGTTGAGTCGTTTTATGCTCATTGGTTTAGGTCAAACTCCTGCAATTAAACCGTCTTCCTAAGTTACCTCCGTCCACTGCGTGTTGGATGGTTATTAACCAGAATTGCTATTTAAATATACAGCGTTGAACGCAGAGCTGTCAATCATCAAAGCCATTTCAAACCTCATATATTTTTAACCTACGAAGTTAGACTTGGAGTTCGACGCCGCCTTCGATGCTGTGTGTTAGTATTGTATCTCCCATATCATGTCAATGGCTTTATTTAAGACTTGATTGTAATCAAACATGTCTAGTATAAATACCAAAAGAGTACTTAACATATGTTTCTCACGTCAGCGTGGAAGCGTACTTACTTTGATAGTGTTTCAATGCAAATTCAGTCATTTATTCTGTTCACTTGCAAATCAATTGACTTTGTATGATTCGAAGAAATATTAACAGTTATCGATGACGTCACTCTTGTCTACTCCTAGCAACGTCCATTGGGCTTGAGACTTTTGTTAGTTATACCAAAATGTAAGGTGCATGTCAAGTCTTTAGTGAGTGTGAATGGAGACCGTATTTGCTTATTTCCAGATGTTAATTGGATACATTACAGGATGATTATTGATTCATATTTGAACAGAAACAAAGGAATAAAATTTTCATACATTCTAACATCTAGAGATGACGGCCTCTGAGGTCGAGTGGCGTACACACCGGTTTTCAAGGTGTCACCAGCTCCGAGGTCCCGGGTTCGATCCCCGGCCGGGTCAATGTAGAAAACCAGTTTTCTACATTGTCTTGGGTCTGGGTGTTTGTGGTACCTTCGTTGTCTCTGAATTCCATAACACAGGTGCTTTAGCTACTTACTTTGGGTTCAGAGCAATGTATGTGATGTTGTCCACATTTATTATTTATTATTTATAGATGATTTAAGCTTTTGCATTGCAATCCGTTCCATATCATTTCCAACAAGACTTTCTTGTAATTAATTAAATTAGTTGTAGGTAATTGATAACATCAATCAGAAAATATATTCTGCTTAACCCTATCAAGTATGAAGCAATTAGGCGGCTCCAATTAGCTTGTCACGATCGTCACCAATCAGCTACCGATAGCTCGTATCTAAGAACTATTAATTCCAGTGTATTGCCTCACAATTTAAGCTAAGTTTACCTATTTCTGCGAAAACGTACTGTAATTAAACGAGTCGTGACAAAATCATGTGTTGTCGGCTCTTTAAGAATGCGTACGTGATTGAAAGGCAAATTACTTTTGTTGGCAATTAGTTATCACCTTGTCTTACTTCGTACGTTTTGATAGATTATGCTTTAACCTGCGTGCGTGCGGTCCGGTAGATAAAACTTATAGTTGCGTTAGAACTGTGTTCCTCAGATACATTTATGGTTGAAATGTATTAATTTAAATTGAAATAACTTGGGTATTTTGGTGCTGGTTTTCCTTGCATATAAGACATTTCCGCTGCTGATTCGCTCGCAAATATTTGAGGTATATTTAGATTTTAGTCGGGAATGGAAGCTATTCCATAACTTGCTTTCTTTATGGTTTTAACTAATTCGTTGCATTACTAACACTTTCTATTTTAATCTCACTGTGTAGATAACCCACTCTATCGTAAACTTTTGTTGCTTTTCATTACAAATATCCCGAATTATTACCACAAGGTATAAAACCATTTAAGGAATTCAAAAATTATTAGCAGTTAATAAATATAGAAGCAAAAACATTACGCAATAAATAAATATGTAAGATGGTCCTAAAAATTCTTCTACATAACTTATGTAGGCACTTGACTACCACACAATATGTAAAAATAACAATAAAAAACGTTCGGACTCTCATTTTATCTCACGTCTCGTCAATAGTCGTCCCTCAGTACTGGGTACTTCCATTCAGAGTGGAGACGCCTACATGCACGGTTCCAAGAAAGTACAGCGCTGACCGTTGAATAACAATGTAAACGAAAGTGTCGCGCCCACCGGAAACTCGCGGTGAAAATTTTAGTTACGATAACTCCAATATTTACTATTGATATGTTATGTAAGAGTTGTGTAACAAATTAGTTTTATTATTATATTTTATTTATGTTATGCGTTGTCATGGTTCCATTTGAAGCTTAGAACTTTAAACTTTTGGGATAAGAAGTAAAGCTTTCTGGCAAAGTTTGAATAAAGTTTTGAAATAACATAATAACTTGGGACATCTCACACACGGTCGTCTGATCCCAAACTAGGCAGAGCCTGTGCTATGGCCACGAGACAACTGATAAACATACTTATATATTTTCTAAAAACATACATATTATAGATAAATTACACCCAGACACAGAACAAATGATCGTGCTCATCACACAAAGATTCGTCCTGGGTGGGACTCGAATCCACGACCTCTGGTTTAGCAGTTAGGGTCACTAACCACTAGACCAACAGGCCAGTCTAAATGTTAGCGTAAGATGAACTGTGTAGTGATAGATGTCAAATTAAGCCTCTATATACAAAGATATAATTATTGTGTTTTTACTGTCATTTGTTTTTTTACGTTCATGTAAAATACATATATAGAAAGACCTAAACTTACAATATTGCCGAATCGTTCATTTACAGACCAAGGCTTATTAAATTTTGTCGTCAACAAGATTATCTTTCGACTTACTCAAATAAATACGTAACTAATACCAATATAACATAACAGTTCGTAGTTTTCGTGTATTCAATTGTGATTTCTATTATTACAGAATCCTCGGATATGTAGGTGAATGATTAGCGGAAAGTTTATGCATCAATAGATCCCTGAATATGTATTAGATGTCCATAAGTTTGCTTATGTTTCCTATTGCATTTAATATTGGTCAGTAATGCTGTAATCGTAAATCAAATCTAGAAATTCAGCTTCAGACTATTTTATTGCTCTATTAACTTGTTTTAACACTGGCACACAATCTGAGTGACATTTTCATCAAACTTTCTTTGTCTAAAACTTATTAAACTGTATTGATTTCTATTCGTGGTAATAAGCTCGCTTTATTTACAAACCAATCTTCAAATATTCGTACATGTTTTGTGCAAATTGTGGCAATTTGTGGCTCAGCAACTTAAGTACCTAATAACATACAATATTTTATTTTCTCCAGTTTTTAAAGTAAAACTCCTGTGCGATGTTCGTTTCTTTCGGACCAAGTAAAGGCTTGGCCTGCAGAGTGACAGTTACAGACTAGTAGATATTATTAATATCTATGAGACTGTTGCGAGATCAAACCAGTAAATGGTTGATCAACTTTCATAGCAAGAACATGCTTGGACATAATTTTGTGCAATATGTGGTTTGAATTGCATACAAATAGAGTTTTGTAGACAGGTCTGCGGCTATGGTCAGTAGTGTGTTTTAAGATAAGTAAAGCGAAGTACTATGCATTTTGTCATCTAAGTTGTAACATAGTGACTATTTTAGCAATTAGGTATTGATCGTAATGTACAAAGAGATTTTGTTAAATGATTTAAATTCGTTTACTATTTTGACCGGTTTTCAAGGCGTCGGTGGCTTTGAGGTACCGGGTTCAATCCCCGGACGGACACAAGTGCTTTAGCTACTGACTTTGGGTTCATAATATCATGCTGTACACATTTATTAATTACTAGCTGTCTCCCGCGACTTTGCTTGCGTGTTTTAGTTTCAACGGTTTTTCATTTTTGCAACATTTTTCATTTATGCTCCGCTTCTATTGGTCGTAGCGTGATGTTATATAGCCTATAGCCTTCCCCAATAAACGGACTATCCAATACAAAAAGAATTTTTCAATTCGAACCAGTAGTTCCTGAGATTAGCGCGTTCAAACAAACAAACCCTTCAGCTTTATAATATTAGTATAGATTTAATATAATTGATGTTACCGTAATCAGGTAACATTTGGGGAAACTTCTACTAAATTAGTAATCAAATACCTTAAATAGGTATTATCAATCACCTCTCTCCTTGAACTTTATAACTTACCAAATATTCAATTTACATTTAGCAATCTTATGCACACTATAATTAAACACACCCAATTAGTCTAATCCATCCCAATCCAATCAGTGACATTGGAGCAATAGTCGATTTAATAAGAATAATTTTATTGTATTCGCATTTCGCACTTATTAATACGAGGCAAGTAAAAAGGCGTGCGAAACTGTATTACTTTACGTCGAGTGCGCAATCTTAGTTGTTTTAGCGGCTGTAATTAATATGGACAGACACAGGAGAACAGTGGGAAACGTGTCGGAATATTAAAATTACGTTCACGGAAGAATATGTTTATTGTCTGACTTCAGTAAATAGGTATGTGTATCATTTACTGCTCGTCTTTTTTTTCGTTACATGAGTTTTATATGTTGGTACTCTTCTCTGTGAAGAATTCGAAGATAATTCTTGACAGGTTTACTTTTTAGACAGGGAGAAAATGTTTAGGTGCGTGGAGCTTTGCTTTGGATAATTAGCGTTTGTTTTTGTAT
Organism: Diachrysia chrysitis; assembly: GCA_932294365.1. Classification (NCBI taxonomy): domain Eukaryota; kingdom Metazoa; phylum Arthropoda; class Insecta; order Lepidoptera; family Noctuidae; genus Diachrysia; species Diachrysia chrysitis. The sequence continues at coordinate 11,727,339 of OW028651.1, read as the reverse complement.
TAGAGTTTTAACAGAGAACAGTGTATTAAGTAATGCACCTATAAATATCTATAAGAGGGACAACACTTGTGTGAAAACTATCTAGTTACAAAAAAAGACTAAAAAAACGGACTAGATCATTTTCTTAATAAAATTAATATTTGTAAATAAATATTTTAGAAAACAAGTGTCTGCCGGGACTTAGATTCATAATTTTACAAATAATATTAGAATGAAATACAATAGGAAACCGGTCACGTACGAGTCGGACTCACAAATGAAGGGTACCGTACCATCGTTCAAGATAAATATGTAAAAGTATGTACTTTTATTGTTATACCGGCAGCAGAAATACACACCGTGAAAATATAAAATATTAATAGGGTCCCGCACCGTTTGGATTCCAAAATTATGTTCATTTTTAGGGCAAGGAACCATAAAAATGAATATTATTTTGACCTCTTCAATTAGAGCTTGTAATTCTTGTAAATGTTACTTACTCGCCGTCATTCGAACACGTAACATTGTGTGAAAACGGAACTTGTCTCACTTCAATTGTAGGCAAGCGTTTAACTAACAACTTGCGTAATTGTAAACTTAATGAGAATAAGCGTCGGAATTAAATATTTCCGCGTATTTCTTTGTAATAATGCCGATAACATCTTTCTTTGATGTTTGGTGTATAATGACCGAGTGGTTTAGGTCACCACGCCAATTACCACCGTGCGCGACGTGCTGCGGGTTCTTTTTCAAAGGACACAGGGTACTTTTTGCCGCTATAACTGACAACCACGCGGGCAAAAGCTAGCATAATTTAAGATATAAAAGCGACAGCCTTGCCCAACGTGGTCTTAAATAAGGCATTCCTTGTGTACAAACTGTCACACATTTTATACTTCGTTTGTACTGATAACACAGCATTATTCATTGCTATTGGGAAACTGCCAGCATGTGAAACCAGTAACAACCCACAAGGCCTGCAGTTTACACGCTATTGAGTAATTATTTGAGTTTGTACTTAAGATAATAAGTTTTAATTGTCGTTCTTACTTAAATCGTCCGTGACTGGGGTCGTAGATGCTACATACAAAAATGCTAAGCTGTTTCTTTTTAACAACTAAACAAACACTAAACTTGGTTTAGCAATAAGTTCCATGACAAGATAAACTATTTACTTAATGCACGACGTTTACTTAATCCTTACGTTTGTTTGACGAACAATTTTATAACCTGCAATTTTTCGACAGATGGCGTCCCAGTAACCTCATTTAAAATATGAATGAACATAAAATAAAGAAACAAAAAACAAAGTCATAGTTTAAAATCGAATACAAATCACCGGAAGCAGCCTATTAATATATGTTCAACAGGAACTTGTATTGTGTAACGTGCATTCGTTACTTGCATAATGGTGCCCCAAGCTCAAATATGTTTAACCGCCTACTTTATCGATTTATTAATCGATATTATACAATACGTTGGCCCGAAGCGACAATATATAGTTCGCATTTAGACAATTAGTTTATAATAAAAGTTTCTTGTTGATTTATAGCGCATTTTGATTGTGAACAAAATTATTGGTTTTGTATACATGCGCTTGGTTCGATGCTTCCGGCGATATTAAATTGGACTTAGATTAGGTCTTGATAATCATCTATTTTATTGCACAATCGTAAATAACACATGGTAAGAATTGTCATATCAAGACCTATGTAAAAATAAATTATCGCAGGTAGTAAACAGAGAAGTAGGTAGGGGTAGGTAGTAGGTTATTCTTGTGGCAGCACTTTGTATTTGGTTGAAAATAATAAAAAGATCATTATATATCGACGTAACCATAAGTTTGTAGAAGAATTTCCGAAATTTTACTGTTAGACTTGACTAACCTGTTGGTCTAGGGACCCTGACTGGTAAACCTGAGGTCGTGGTCCGTTTGATTCCCACCCTATTATATATTTTTATGACATATTTTTGTGTGATGAGTATGATCATTTGTTCTAGGTGTAATTTGTATATACCAATTCGTGCGAGTATAATTCGTGCGAATCATCCAATAACCCTAATATGTATGTATTTAGAAGTATGTTTATCAGCTGTTTGGTTCCCATACAGGCTCCGCCTAGTTCGGGATCAGATCATCAGATCTTTTGTCTAGTAAAAACGTTGCGAAAACGGTTGTAACTAAATTCAACTAGTTAGGTAGCTAAAGTTTTCAGTTAGCACTATCTTCGTCTTGTTATTATCAACGACATTACGTACAATTATATCAGAGCTCTGTGGTCAACTGTCATTCACCCGCCGTGTGGCCGCTCACCGCTGCGCTTGCGCAAGTGGCCGCGACACACGATCTATCAGTAAATTGCATATTGTTCTGGTGATTTTGTATCATGTGTGCCACCTTATGACCACATGTATTAGAGATAGGTGTGTTAGTTAAGAGCATTATGGTCAAACGATAAAACAGATAGTTGATTGTTCGACTTAGATTTTAAGCTTTAGGCAGAAACATACCATGCGCAAACGCACAGTTGTTTTAACCTCTAATTATAGTATATAAAAAGGTTCAAAAAACAGTTATAAGAAAAGAGCAGACGATTGGATGTTACGAACGAAATCAAAACAAATGAACTGTCAAATTCGAAATACCCTAGGAAGCTTCAAAATTAGAATAGAATGTCGTGGTGAGGTACCAGTACTAACTCTCACTTGCCCTCAATGAAGGTTCCGAGATTTCCAAGACGTATTACTAGTAAACTGTTGACACTTATACGCTAACTACTTAGCGTCGATGTTTACCTGTTCGTCGGAACGTTTGCCCTTCCCACGTGTTCCCTTTCTCATTGTGTATACTACAACCAAAATAAATTGAACCGTGTGAAGTTTGCTACATTTCCTAACTCTCCCATTCAAGATTAAATACTTCTTCTTTCTCTATTCAAGCCTCACTTCAGAGAGATCAATTTCCATTGGCAGTGCTTTACTCTTCAAAAGCCAGGTACATTTTCATGGTTGAAGTTGTAAGGGAAAGTTCGTGCAAGTATAAATATGAATAATTGAAAGTCTACCAATTATGGTTTTTGCACAACAACTTACGCCAGGTAAATATGTATATTCGTGTAAACATGGATTAGAAATTTAGAATCCATTAAAATTATGTCATTGTGTATACCGCTAATAAGAAGAGGTTTTTTAAAAAATAATAATAATTACTTACATAAATAATTAATGTCTTTATATCTTAGTAGATGTACTTTAAGTAAGAAAGTATTATTTAATTGGAAAACCTACGGACTGAACATAAACTTGTGATTCAGAAGACATTAATGATTAAAATACATTGTAAATTACCAAACTTAGATATTTAAATTAATAAATAAATAATTACATGAGATAACACGTATCTAATGTAAAAGCTAGCCGACTAAAGGAAAGTAAAATCTATGCAGCTTGCGGTGCACAGGAAAAGCCATTAGCTATTAGGCTGCGAGTTAATGACGTATAGACACCGAGAAGAAAGTTTGGAAAGCCATAAATATTTATTGAATGAATTACACATTAGCCTACAACGAGGAAAATTTTATTCGAACTCTCCAACACAATAACTCTTTATGAACGCATCGAGAATGTTAATATATTTATGTAAAACAATTGAACATAATGATGATGCCATTAATCGCAATAATTCTTTGAAAAATTGTCAATGGTCAGCATGAATATTGTTAAGACATGCCAAAAATCTAAAATGTGCTCAATCTGGAGCATTTCATCCACCATTAAATATTGTAAGTGAAAGAAGGAAGGTATCCAAGAGTTGTCTGTATCTACAAAAAAATAACACTGAAATAAGCTCTTATCTCTCGCCTACATTATCCGCTATTTGTTCCACTCATAGTAGAACAATAAAACTTCAAAACAAGCAAAAAAATGTTTCTCATACAAGTGTAATTACTAAAGTATAGATTCGCACTCACGACTGTCCTAGAAAGTGAGTGACCATACTCGATGCTCGTTCATCATTCACACAATTGTTTGGATGTATTTATGGGTTTCCAACTACTAACACACCTACTTATTCTGCTCGGAAACTGTTTAGTAGAATCGACGCAGTGTCTACATTAATTAAAGGTGGAATGTCTATTGTGTTATTTAGGACCTGAGAAATTGGTTTTAATTTATGTCTGTGCAGAAATGGAAAGAATGAGATGGGATGTACAGTTTGTTTTGTACATCAGTCTAGTAGACCAGATGATTGTAACATGACTAACTGTTGTAGATATACACATATCGTAAACCTCATCACTTACATAAAAGCCTCGTTCGAATTTTTAAACATTGTTGAATTTAAGACAATTGTTTCACAACAAACAAATAATATTATATCCATGTTTCGATCAATCGACGAAACAGCTCTAGATAGCTCGCAACTATGCTAAAGTTTAGTCTGTTAGTCAGGTTATATACCTTTACCATGTTAAGGAAAACATGGTCTTAAAAAGTGTGAGACTAATTAGTATTGTTTAAAAATTAAAAATCTAATGTTTGCACTGCTGTCGAAAGTTTCCCATTCTTTAAAACGATGATTTTACGTCGAATGGAATTAAAGTAAATTTTGGAAGTGTGCGATTTTAAAAGAACCACAGTATTAAACTCCTTATTGAGTGGATTGCTTGGGCCAGTCATTGGTGGTTTTCAATTTGCATAGCTACCAACCCTTAGGTAGTATTTTGAGGATATTTTCAGAAGCCATTAGGTTCGCTAGTTTTTGCCGTATCAGTTCATAATGGCGGTCGTGCGAGCCCGCGGCGGTCGCACGGTCCCCTGCCTCTTAATTGCTCCCATTGTTGTTCTTTACCAGTTCGACGAAGTTATTAGTTTGCAAGTTCAAGTGATCACGGGCTCATGACGAAGTACCTGAACTGCTTGAGAATGAACCGCATTTGATTATAAACATTCGTATTTCAAGTCCAGAAATTGTGTCGTTCGAAAAATATGTTTGATTGGAAGTATATGCCTGTTAGAGTGTATAAATATCCGACTTATTGACACAAACATAATTCGGAAAATATTCTAACAACGTACAGCATAAGTGTTGACAACACATAAAATAATTCTAAACACATTCACATTCTGTCAGCATCGGCTTAACCGTACGATATGATTAAAAATAATTCTATTCTTCATTGTCCATTCAGTAAGAAAAGCTTTACAATTGTTATTAAACATTCAACAATCGTATCGGTAACTGTCTAGTTCTTATGAATGGCTTTTTTATTCACGGTATCTTGCCTAATAAAATTATTCCAAATTGCTTCTTTATCATTTTTTACGCGTGTTGTTTGTTTTATGACCCACAGTAATTTTTTTTTCAAGCACAATAATTATGATGTACATTATACTTATTTGACTTGAATTGAGAATCTATTATTGTAACCAAATATTTGCCAATACCATAAGCCAATGCATGACAATACACGTAATGGTACTTTAGAAATATAACAACTAGCTCTGGACACAAAATAATATCCATTTCCCTGCGTGAACATCGCAACAACAGGGAAACTAAATCAAATTATTATTCCAATACAGATACCAAAAATCGATTAGATCATCGTGAAATGTAAATCCACAACGGTCATGGGAATAAAGTTTAAAAATTGCAAGCTCCCGCACGAGCGGATCGTTCAACCCGTACCCAACATTTCACTTAGACTTCATCAGCGCCTTATTTTTAAAGCAGTAAGGTTCGTTTTTGCACTTAGTTTATTCCATAGAAGCACGGTCTTTAGCCAGACGTGGTCAGAAACCGAATTCAGATGTCAACACGTAGTAACGTTCACATGATGTGATTGGAATCACTTATTGTTGTTATTATGACTGTGTAAAAATATTCGCATCGTGATCTTACCGACAATTTATGGGAATTGCTTTTTGATGAGACGAAAATGTAGAGAATTTCATTTGTTTTTTACCGACTCGGTAGAAAACAAATGAAATAAATTTAAACGCAGACTTTGGCAACAAGAAGAATTGTACAAATTTGATGGAAAAATGGTCTATGTCGTTAACATTGATTCTATTATAATATATGTATGATGTTCTTTGATTTCGTCGACCGACGAGCCGGCTACAATTTATGCGGATTTCACAAGGTTAAATTACAAGGAAACTGATAAAACCCCTAATTTTAGCACGTTTACCTGTTTACATTCAAATACTTAATTGACAGAAAATTACAATACTAACTTAATTAAGCCACAAAGAGGAATAATGTGTAGATCTACCAACGATTAAAACGGAGCAGGTCCCGATAGTATTCACGATAAATGTACCGACCGTTAATAACCGTAGAGGTACAGATACCCAAGTAAGGAAAAGATAGATGATCCACGATCGACTGAGAATTTCCCGTAACTTAATATTGGATGATTACTATGTTGTAGTGTTTCCTGCTATCAAACTGGTATGTTTTGTATATTTGTACTCTTTTTTAATGTCGTAGACTATGAAGATAGACTGTGATCCTGTGGGAATATTTTTGTACTTTATTCATCTTTGCTTGCAAAGTTATTTATAATAATATCTACTTTTACTATTACGTCATTCATCTCTTCTATGTATGTAAATAAATATGTCATTCTTTAATTTAATCTGAAAAGTTTTATTAATTTACAAAATAGTCTGTAGATTGTCTACAAATTATTCCTTTTGGTTTATTGCAGACTTTTATTTAAGAATATTGTGAGATTTTATACTAATTTGGTATAAGGTTTAAGTATACTTAAAATGTATCAGCTGCAAAAGTTTCAATACAAAACTACCGTTACTTCTAAATAAGATGACACTGCAAAATATACAAACGGGACCAGAAAATACAGGCGGCTTATGCAAAGTTCGTTAGAAATTTGTAAGTGAAAACAAGTGAAGTGATGGAACCTAGTTTAGTCTAACGATCTTGTGGAGTCTGCATCTAATCATCACATTGAGGTGCAAGCACCGCCATAACTGTTTACTTGCAGTGATCGTCTAGAAAGCGCTTGCACTCTCTACCTATACTAATGTTTCTTAGTAACCAAATATGAGCATCTAAAAAGCGGTTAAGATATTCGTGCCAGCTTTGTAGATGCTCGCATTAATAAAGTTAGATATCTCGCATTAGCAATACTAGGTCAATGAAATTTTCATACCTAACTTAATTAAACGTATTTTTTTAGTTTTGTCATCAGTATAAAAGAGCTTTATATTACAATAGCTACTGAACAGAGATAGAAATGAAACCAAGCTTTATCCTAACCCAATTATGTTAACTACCGCACAATCTAGAAAGATTACAAAATTAGGTAAAACAAATTTCAAGGTTTGCATAGATTTTTGAAAATAATACTTCTTTGTCCTCTTACCTTGACAATTTCGGACAGAGTCAGGTCACGTTCCTTGTACACAATAGTGCCTTTATCACCGAGATCATTTGCAAACAAAATGTTCTTATGAACTTATTTGTCTCTGTATTCAACTACTGTTGCACCATCATGTGGCTTTTATCTTTTGAGGGCAGCCTACCTAATTGTTGTTTCTATGATATCAGTATTTGTAGTAAACGAAGGTTGACACTAGTTACATGTTCCATCAAGATTTGCTTTGTTATGTAGATCGTGGTCTGCTTATTTATCTATTGCATTCTCATCTATATTATCATTTATATTACTAGAATGGTACCTTACAACAATACTGTCCATATTGGTCTCCAAACGGAATTTCAAAAGAATTTTAGGGCGTATTTTAATGTAATATTGAGCAACAAGAAAAACTCCAACATTTTGCACCTATTATCTTAATAACTTAACAGTCACGTACGAGTAAGTTCTTACCAACATCTTGCGTAAGAGTCCGAAGCCCAATTATCGGTGTTTTTTTCAGAATATATTCCAAACAAAACAATACTAGACGTACCGGTTCGTAACGTCAAAGGATGCTTTCACCTGCTAACAATTACGCATCAGCAGCTGTCGATCTTGCTCATATTATCATTATCTCTAGCATCATTAACGTATGTTAAGTTTTCCTTTTTGAGATCTCTTGGCCATCTGATGGGAGGTTTCTTAAATGTCATCACTCTTGTTATGACATGTGCGCTAAACTTCTGATGATGTGGAATTACACATGGCCCTAATTATAACCCTAAGGCATTCCCATATTTTTTTGATGACCTTTCCGCAATATTGTTAGTTACTTTCTTTTTTTTTGTTCTGTTGGTAAAATTCTCGAGTAAATTTATCAATGCTTGAAATAGATGACAGCATAATAATGTATTATGGCTATTAGTTTAGTTAATTAAAATAGTGGCCTGTAATGTTACCGCAGTGTTACGTGGGCTTGTACGCAACGCCCACGCTACAATTTTACCTGTCGGTAGGCCGGTAGTGAGAACCATCTATCAAATAATTTAAGTTAGAATTTTTAAAAGTAACATTAATCTATACGGTACCTATCCACATAATTCGATTGCATTTTTAAGTTTTAAAACAGTCTGTGCTATCAGTCCTACGCCATTGACATTTGCTAATAGGCGATCATTTTACTTGAAATCGTTGGAGCTGTGATTGTGTGTATACATATACAAAATGTGTTGGAAATCTGAACGTATAGCTTCTTATTTAATTGTTGTTATAGTAGCTAGCCAGTAATATCATACAGTACCAATTACATTCATTTTGACTAGCTTATTCATAAATAAATGTTAGTTTGCAGCCATGCGGATAATAATAATATTGTGTTCATCTGGTCATTACAATTCGTTATTAATATTCTTACCTATAGTTATCGTAACTACATTAATGATTTATGACTGAGTATAAGAATAGCTTCATTTGTTTACATAATAACAATTTTCTATTCCTTCGTAATTTGTGTCAATGAATTTGTAATAAGCATTAGTTTGATACTTACACAATAATATTTCTTGAGGCATTTAGATATTTTAACATAATATTCTTACCAAAGCAATAACTTGTGTCTACATAATAAGTACCTTTTTATAGATATCAAGACTTTCTCAAGACATTGGCAAGAGTTTAGTGACATACTTAATTAAAGCCTTGAGTAGAAATAATAAAGAGAAAATACATATCAAGGAATATTAATTTCATCTCGAAAATTACCGCAAATGGAAAAAATATGATCTATCATTAATCATAAATTATGTTTTACGACCCATAAAACATCTGCATAGTAAGCCTTTATGTTAATTAAATGTAGTTTGGTGTATTTTGATGATACACTTACGTAATAGGCGAAAGAGTATCAGTAACAGTTTAAACGATAACATCTGTTTTTATTACCGTCGTGTCGCGAATCGAGTATCGTGAACGAAATTATTTAGATTGAAAGTTTCTATAGGTACATGTGGAGACGCGATTACGAGATTAGGGAAAGCCAGAGATTGAAATGATACATTTGATTACAAAAGAAAATTGTTTTTCTACTGATGTTACTTTGAATTGTACATTATAATACTTTTTTATTTATTACCTAAATGAAGACTTAAGTCAAGTACCGCTAGGTGATTCACCAATGAAAAGGAAATAATTGTAATTAAAATTTTAATGAATTCAGCTGTGCATCAGTTTTTTACATGGTCCTGACTATCGGACTTCTACAACCCATTAACTAGGAACAGTATCGCGTGGTAAGATTGGGTCACAAATTGTATAAACGAAAAACAAAGATAAAAGTTAGGCAGCTAGGATTAACAGCCTTTCGATTTCTTTTTACGTAATTATTATTTTATGATTTCCTTAATTACTAAACAGTTCTAGATCTTCTTTTCAATGTTAAATAAATCAATAAATTATATTATCGAACATTACGTAAGTTTATTTTGGAATTCAAGTGATGAGACTTTCGACATACTTCGAACCACTTAAAGCTAATAGTTTTGCACTTTCAGTAATTATCTATTTCCTTAATTAAAATTGTAATAAATTAGCAGTGAGTCTTAAAATATTTTAATCCAAATAGTTGTGAAACAGTAACATAGTAGACACTAAAGTTTAAAGGATACTTTTCGAGTTTCGTGATTAATTTATAATTATATGAGTATCAATATAATATATAGGCAATGTAATTAATCAAATATACATTTAGGATTTGACTTAGACACCTAAAAGGTCTGAATAATATTTTTTTACATTTCAATATCAAAACCTTATGACATTTATTTAAATATGTTGACTCATTTATAACGATTAACAATAACTTTGTTATGTAACATTGAAATATTTATAAACATAAGTCTGCGATTTATAGGATCAATAACATTAAGATTAAATATATTTAAATAGTTTTATGATCAATAACGTTCGACATTCTTGAAAAAAATACTTTACGACTGTCGTATTGGCATCATTAATTAGCATTTAGACAATGCGTTGGTTCCCAGTCTTACCTGACATAATAAGTTTCATAATTTGTAGATCGAACACTGTAAAAAACTCTAAAAACTTTACGATAGTTTCCGTAAAGTCGTCGCTCACCTTCGACCTACCCCTGTAAAGTGCGTAAGGGACAACTTCAGTTAAGGCCGATAATACCTAGAAAATCGTTGAATAAAAGACGTTTCGTATTCTGATGTTTCCTTCTCCAAAACTGGACTAATCCAAATATTATTTGCATAAAAATTTAGGTATATCTATGCTTTTATCATTTTCTTTTTTCGTTAAAATCCTATCCCATTAAACTATATATTAGATGATAAGTTTAACTAGAAAAAATAAAATTCGCAGACACGAGGCCTCGTAATAAACCTGAGCGATTAATTTCCTGTATTACACATACCTCATCATATTAGGCCTTATTATAATTTCCTGGGACATCACCTTACCTTTCGTGGGCGGAGTTCACTTTCAAACTTACGCAACTTTTTCATGATTGCGTCATAATCGGAAGTGAATATATCAATTTGTTTAGCGACATACTTAAAGGGCTATTTTGTAACATGTGATAAGGGGTCAACGACTTGTTATGTAAGACATTATCTTGTATTGATATTTATAACGTGTTCATGATAATGTTCGCGCCATTTTTCCTTATTTGGTTAACACGTGTTTATGTTTATTTTACGCTCGCAGGTAAATGAAGTGTCGTTTATCATGTTGTATTTTAAAATTTCTAAATTTTTGTTTTGGTTAAGAGTTACGATGAATTTTCAAGGCGGAAATAAACAGCTTAGTAGTTTTAAAGTATATAAAATATTTTATGGAATATTTTTTTGGAAAGTTATTTTTCAAAGTTTACATTTGAAATTTTAAATAATAACATTTTGTTCTAAAAAAATATATGAAAAAAAAGAAATGGTTATTGTTCAGAATGTATTGTTGACTAATTGTGACAGTTACCATGCCCATAAATCTATTAAAATACTCTAATCACATCTTTCTTTTGTTAGCGACAATATCAAAGTTGTAATAATTCTACGTAACTCTACAAAGAAGCCGACTGCTTGTCCGTGTCGCATGTACGAAGATTAATATTATAGATGTGAATAGAATTAATTATACCCAGTTTGGGTATCAAAGGGCCTGAGGTTGATGCCTTGTTACGAAGCCAAACACTTATGGAATATGATTATGTTAATGGAGACTACAGGAAGTGATACGAATTATTTAGATTTTGTTTGTTTATGTTACCTATTTATCTGTAACTCTGTAACTAGCTGCACCCGGCATGCGTTACACTGCCACATTATGTAAAAACGTATTTTCGGTATGCATCACCCTACCAAAGTGTCATGACAATCTGATAATGGTGTAGAAAACAGGGAACAAACATTAAATCATTCATTTATATATATATATCTGTAATATGTGTTTAACTATACATAAGTGCTGAATCAACCAAAGAGGAATTATTATCATGGTTATCTAATATAAGGACAATATTTTATACTAAAATTAATATATAGTTCTAGATCCTGATCGTCTTTTATTGACTGCGCTGAGCTGTTATGAAATATACTCGTAATTGACCAAGTTGCAAATACGAGGAATTCGAATCGCTCCATCAAAATTCTCCAAAAAGAAATTCACACGCGAAAAATCAAGCTATTATAAAAGAATCCAATATCTATTCAAGGGAAATGCGTAGATATTTCGTAACGATAGCAATTTAGGAGCATTTAAACTGCTATCTATATTTGCAAATTAAACTAAATGGATGTTCGGATTTAGTTTGGAAACTATTTATTACGTTGCATGATTGTTAACAGTTAGTACTGTTACTTTCCAATACATCTTAGTATGTTACGTTTTTACTAAAGTTACACGCCTAGCTTATTGTGATTAGTGGATGTTAAATTCAAAATTCTTTTCAATTTAAAAAAAATGTCGATGTGGCCTAGCCTAAAACTTGACCTATCGATAATAAAACTTCTTTATCAATAAACTTTATTGATTTACAATGTAACTTAATAAATATTTATCTTACATTCTTAACAATGAATATGACATGTTACTACATCTAGTATGTCAAGGTTCCCGTTATTAAACCCTAATACTAAGGTCAATTACTACATAGCAATAAATCTCAATAAACGAACATTGAAATTAATTAACTGTTATTTACGCCATGTTAATGATTGTTTTTCAATCAATCATTCTGTGAATATGTTGGAAATATCTTGTTATTAAGTTTGCGTATAAAATGTATGGACATTAATATGTATGGAATTGTCTCGGACGAAAATGAGTTGCGGACTAAATACATTTTAAATGCTGCATACATGCATACATGCTCAAATGAAATACTATGTTCGAAGTCTGAACAACAAGAAGTTTATTTGTGCATTTAAATAAGGTTTTTAACGTGCAATCTTCTTCGTATGTGACACATTAAAATAGCTTGTATCGACTACGATAATACGTTTTAATTGTACACCAGTAAACATAGCCTAATTAACAGTTCCTCGAAAAAGCTTTCGTGCACCTTTTGACGACCACTGTGGTTGAGTGGCGTACACACCGGTTTTCAAGGTGTCCCTAACTCTGAAGCGGGACCTCACGGTTCTATCTCCGGACTGGTAGTAGAAAACCATTTTTCTACATTGTCTCGGGTCTTGTTTGTGATTTTTTGTGTCTGATTCCATAACACAAGGGCTTTAGCTTTGGGTTCAGGGTAATGCACGTGATGTAGTCCACGTTAAAAATATCTCTTCGTATCCATTGAGCTGCAAGAGTTTGCAATTTTACAAGGTAACTAAGTCAAATGACATTTAATTCAAGGAAAATTAAAATTGGGTACTTACAGAAAAGATTGGATGGAGACGTAAGGTTTTATTTAAGTCACAAACTAACTTATTAGTCGAAGCTGCCAGTTCTATCTGTTGAAATATATTTCGTGGTTTAAGATCAGAAAGTCTTATACATGATCCATTTAATGTTACAGAGTCACTTCCATGGCTGACTTCATTAAACCTGTCACGCACTAGTTGTCATTGCGTCTGAAATTTAATACGCTCATGTCATTGTATAATTCAATTTTCAAATGAAAGCGATACCCAACAGTGTACCTTATTACTGTTTGTTCCGTGTTTGACGAAACATTATAAGTGATTGGCAATGTTGATATATCTAGAACGATCAATCATTGAGGATAAAATACAGGGTTTATGAAGTTCGAAAAACTATTCAAGTTGTTTATTTTGTCATAACTAAAACTAATTTAAAGTTCATAGAAGTTCTAAAATAAATCCAAAAAGAAACAAAAATCGTTTAACATACGCGGCAAGCAAAGTCAGATTTAAAAAATACTTTGATTTTGATCGATATACCTACCTGGTTTGTGACAGATTTAGTTGAACATCTAAGTTCAAGGAATAACAAGTGGTTTCTATAATCTATTTGAAACAAAAATGAAATAAAGTGACATGGTCTGATGCCGGTCACTCACATGTGCACGAATACGCAAACCCAAAAGTGTAGGACGATATTTGCAAATGATTTATTTTCAAAGCTGTGTTTTTTAACTGACATCAAACTGCGCGAACCTTTTGTCGAAATATTTGCGCGCATTTGAGTGACCAAGGCGACATAGTGGTAGGTATGTATGTAACATACAAATAAATGGAACAGAAATTATAACGGCAACAATATTGTTTTAGAATAAGTTGACCGCATAACGCATCGAGAGAAATTGCATGCGATTTGCATTGCATTCATGTTTAAAACATCAATCAAAAGATATAAATAGCTTTGATAGATCCAAAGAATATAAATTATTCTTTGAATTTTGATTTATAGCCTGTGTAGACAGCAACTTGCATCGTGATCATTAAAATGCAAAAGAATCTTTGTTTGAAAAACAAAGTACAATAAAATGCAAGAAAAATTGTGTTTAGGTGTATTGGATTGGCCACAGCTGCGGTGACTAATACAAGATTTGCAGTGTCTGATAGTTAAATTCTTTGCCAGGTAGAATGGCGGGTCCTAAATGCGAGGCGAATTACAATTAGCGCGCACAATAACCTATTGGCGCCTTTTGCAGACTGACAGTTTGACAAGGGTCAAACTTACATACGTTTTATTTATAGAATGTTTCGTTTTATGATACAAATCAATGATATAACTATGTATAATAAAATTGTTTTCTCACTTCACGCATCAATGATTCTAATTTTTAGAAATAAATAAATAAATTACCCTATTTTTCGAGCAAATATCAACCTTGTCTACTATTTACTTTAGTACATTTAAAACAATTAAACTTTGCTTTAGAAAGAGTAAATCGGACTATTTAAAAGAATCATAAAATCGCAGTTAGATAACTTTTACTTAGTAGTAAAAGTAATTGAGTTTCTGATGAACTAACTCCATGTAATTTGCTCTTTAATGCCTAATGACGTAAATTAATTGAGTATTAAATAGTTAGTGAGATGAAAACCATTGGAGATTGTATATCACAACAAAGATAATTGATCTTCTCACGCTAGCAGTGAGAGCCGTTTAAGATAATTATATTTAAGTCAGTGCGACACAATTATATACTTATTATTAATCATGGTTTGTGTTAAACCTACTCGATTTAGTTAGGTCGGTTTTTAATAAAAACCCCGTCTTAACCCACAGCCAAAAAGACATATATACTTATTATGAAATACTACTGTAAAACTACTAATAGTTACTAATAGTGCTTTTTCTCCATTTAAGATGATGCTTAATTTTCTTTTAAGTGTGACAGTTGAAGACTAGCAGTAAGAAAATAACATTTTCCAATAATTTAATCAGAATCCTATTTCTAAAACACACTTCCGTTACAAACTTTTAGTTTTGACTATCGCAAGTAATTCGATGAATTAATAAAAATATAACGCTGCATAATTCATCGTACATGGCATCGAACTTCGAAAGAGAATGGTAGCGTTAAACGCGGTTCCCCATCATACAAACGCTAGCTAATATATACTTGTCTTTAATTAAATAGTTCAGAATACTTAGATCTTTATTATCCGGTCACGAAGCCTGTCTTTGTATCCTCATGGTACTGGTTCTGTTTCTCATAACTTAATCAGACCTTGAAGTCTACAGAATTCCTCCAATCCATTCACTAGAACTTTGTTGCTTGTATAAAGAGCTTTTGATAAACAATTGAAGTGTATCGATGAGTTGGTAATTTTGTAGTATGCACATCTTAAGCAATGTCGTGATACTGTGTATGTATTTTCACGACTTCATTTGCATCTTCAAATAGGAATAAGTTATGCCATAGATACTCACTGGCAACAGACAGGTCCTTTGTGATCTTAGGAGTGTAGCATGTTTCTTGTTGATTCCTAAAATACATAAGAAATAAAGAATTTTTAATTCTTACATAATGGTTCCTAAAATTATGTCGGTCTCTGTCTACTTAGTGTTGTTTAAAAAAATATATTTTTTTAACTTTTTTGTAATATTTAGATTTTTTTTAAACACAGTTTAAAGCATTATTAATGTATAATGTAATACTAAATTCGGTCAGTGTAACATTGCATCATATTTCCATCTGGTCGCAGGAAGTCCTACTGTCAGAGGCAATTGCAATTAACAATTCTTTTAATACCACCGGAACTATAAACACACCATTAAAGAGATAGTATCGCCGACAGACTACAGATTCTCACTTGGCCATGATTAGCAACATCCCGACACTGCTGTCATTAATCATTAGCCGAGCTTTCCATCCATACTTATCTCCTTCAATTCATCTTAAATAACCTCTAATACTAACGAAATAAGAGTTGTTATGGTTTGTTTATATGAAAATACAGTGATTTTTGCAAAGTAATGACAGTGCTCATTATAGATCTTATTACGACCTGTTTAAGTATGAAATTGTGTGCAGGGTGGCAACGGATGCCAAGTCGCATAAGCTGCTCAACAGCGGATGGATACAGGCACAGGATTGCTTTCCTGTTATCTTTGTGTTCATGTTCATGTTCAAGTCTTTTTTTGATTTTACACCGCTATAAATGTTTTGCAAGGTTTGTATAATAGAGACAGTATTTCAAAATTACCGTTTGAATGTAAAATTACATCACATTTTGTGGCCTTTAGTTTTTTTCCCACTTTTTAGACCAATAAAATATTTATTAAATTGGTCTCATTTTGTTTCAGACGCAAAGAATGGACTGCGGAGCAAATGAGCTGGGCAGGAAACTGCGAGTTGATCAGGTAATATATTGCACATTAAAAACTGTTCTCACTAAGCACGCACAATAATACATCATCAAAATAATTACTTTTGACGTTTCAATTAAGTTAACGATTTTACAGTTATAATTAATCGTTGAGAATGACAGAAGCAGATAATCGTGTAGTTGATAAATGGCGCGTAAAAAATATCGCGCATAGATAATCGCTCTCTCGATTGACATAAGTGTCATGAGTGTTAGCTGTCAAATTACGAAGTTAGTGACGTAACCGGTTTGCACACACCTGAGGAAAAAAGTGGAGTGTTCGATCAGCTGTTTGTAGGTTAGTATTTATTACTTGCAATTATAAACTAGTTGCGGTCTTGTAGAGTGGTAATTTCGCATTTTAAATGTTACCGACGTTCCGTACGTGGGTGTGTAATTTTTTTACTGATCTTAATTAGTGGCTAGGTGTTTTTCGATTGTATGATTGCGATATTTCTATCAGAATCGTTACATGACTTGATAATTTAATAAAGAACAGACTGATAATATAAGTTTTGTTCAAAATGGTAGATAAAATAAGCCAACGACAATTGTTCGCACAGTTAAAACACAACAAATTCAAAGCAATCAAAAATTAATAGAACAAAAACGAGTATTCGAATCGAGTATCGGGTCGTGAGCGGTTTATGTAACGGTCCCGTCCTTCGAGATGACCCGATATATCGGACACCGGTTACTCGATACTAGAGAGCGTCCAAATTAATCGAGTTACTCGACTCCGAAATGGTATCGATTAAGCTGAACTAAGTGTGGGGATCGGGTGGTTATTGCTCGTAAGTTTGATAGCAACCTGTTATTATTGATACTATTTTAATGCTAACAGCTGTTTTGATATCTTAATTGTGTTGTGCGAATGCGAGTACTTTTCTATTAATTTCATTTCACCAACTACATATTATTAAAACTATGTAATAATTTAATTTAAATTGATGAAACAGATATGTTATTAGCGCCTATCGTGAGTAATTTATTAGCTAGTACATACTATTCTATAATTAGATCTTAATACTGCAAAATAGAAATGAACGCAGAAGCCATCGTTCATCTTATGTTTTATTATACTTGTTATACTGTTAGGTGTGTTTTGTACAATATAAAAAATAGAGAAATTGTATCGATTGATTTCAGTTGAGCTGACCTCCTTTTGACAAAAGTAAATAAAAATAAAAAACAATTGCTCACATAATAAACTGAGCCAAATTCAATTAGCTTACGTAACATCTCTGCAAATATATGATTTTAATTTAACGTACGCGATCTGATCGTTAGAAGTAGTGCTTTATATAAAAAGACTAGCTGTCCCCCGCGACTTTGACCGCGTGTTTTAGTTTCAAGGGTTTTTCATTTTTGCACTGTTGGTCTACTACATTACACTACACTTTTGGTCGCAGCGTAATGTTATATAGTCTATAGCCCCTCAATAAATGCGCTATCCAACACTGAAAGATTTTTTCAAATCGGACCAGTAGTTCCTGAGATTAGCGCGTTCAAACAAACAAACTCTTTAGCTTTATATATTGGTAATAGATTTTATGATTAAATATAGCTGACTGTCTTAAATTTACTCCGTCTTTTAGTCTGGATTTGAAGAGGCTACTTACAAATTTATTACACACATGCTGACCCGACCGTCGCTGGTCCTTTGCGTGACATTTCTCGCGGAAACTTTGTCCTGACAATTACAAACACAACACAAAAAACCAGCCAAATCGGTCGCGCCGTTCTTACGTGACGCACCGCCATACATGTGGCAATTGATTTTTATTTATGTAGATTATAGGTCATTAATCTCATGATTATTAATTTACAACTGTAGTGGTGGCCTAGCGGTTCAACGAACGGATTTGTATGCACAAGGTTGCAGGTTCATTACTATGTACTTTCTTAATTATTCTAAGACAATGGCAAACGGTGAAGGAAAACATCGTGAGGAAATCTAGATTTCAGAAATTGAAATCTGAAATCGCCAACCCGCAAGTGAGCAACCGTGGTGATAGATGCTCGTTCCTTCTCTAGATGAGAAGAGGCATGTGCCCAGCAGTGGGACATATATAGGCCGGTATTATTATGAATTTACCGACATTTACTTAATGCCTATTATCATCCGGTATTGGAAAACCGAAAATTCACACTCAGGGTTTGACCTACGATAAAAATAAACACTCGTTCATTTTGTTTCCATCTAAGTATTTGACCTGAATTATTCTTTCTTTTCACTAGAAACGCCAATGCTAATAAATACTATTTAATACCTACATATAAAATACATTGACCTAGTTTATACTGACACTGAATTAATTCAAAGAGTTCTTGAAACACTAATGTAAACAAAATATGAATAATCGTGACTAAGAAATATTATATCATAATAAATGTACTAAACTACTAACTTGAGGTTTCAATGGTAAGTTAACTTATTTATTCTAAAACACCATTGAGCTACATTAGTAGTTGAAAAGTTATCGATGGTAATATGTTATGGTATTTTTGGTGACCATAACTCGCCATCGCTATCATGCTTTTTGAGATTTACGTGAAAGTTAGAACGATTGATTGAAAAAAAAAAATTACTTTTTAAACGGTTTCTATCGCAGTTAATTTTCGCTATCGCTAGCTTATATTTGACCCACTGCGAAGCATAAGCTTAATTCTCCAAGCCTTGAAACACGTGTAAATAGTACACTCAAACATCGTTATCAAAATCAATGCAATAGAAGGAGCAAGTCTTGTATTGTAGACAATACTAGAAAAAACTACATGAGTTTCTTAAAAAACAGTTGTTTCTTCAAATACTAAAACCGTCTTCGCCTATACCTACATCTATTTGTGTATCCATATGTCAAACAACCCGTTTCGCTAGAAATGACAAAGCTTGTAAAATACGAAAGCTTTCAAACCGCTCGTTCAGGATATTTATTATAGCATTGTTATTATAACCTCGTGCGGTAAAGAGAAAAGCTATAAAACTTGACCTCGAACAAAGTTAAAGGTTTAAAGCGCTTTATGTCTTCAGTCTCATCCTTGGTAATTTATGTCTAATGAATCACGCTTTATAATTGTAGTAATAGGAGTCCTGACGCGGCCGCCGCCGTGTCAGCTCATGATTAGCACCAGCACCCTTAATATACAATTATAAATAATCCTCTCAAAAAAAATCTATATATACTAATATATAAAGCTGAAGAGTTTGTTTGTTTGTTTGAACGCGCTAATCTTAGGAACTACTGGTCCGATTTGAAAAATTCTTTCAGTGTTGGATAGCCCATTTATTGAGGAAGGCTATAGGCTATATAACATTACGCTGCAACGAAAAGCAGTGGAGCATAATTGAAAAATGTTGCAAAAATAAAAAAAAAACCGTTGAAACTAAAACACGCGGACAAAGTCGCGGGGCCAGCTAGTATATTATATAAATCACGCTTTATTTTCTAAAAACAAAAAATATCGTACCTTATGGCTTACGGCTTATGTGCTGTAACGGTTGTCAACTAAAGCGATAATCGCTTTACAAAAAACACTGAAAACACAAACGTATAGTCTAACGTTGAAGACAACAAGATCTACTACAACATATTTCGTCATCGACGTTGCCCGATACTACATTTGCGTTTTTACCGTTATTTTTATCCAGTGGACATCGCTTGGGTTGTCAACTGGAGATAGCAAATAAGCATACAGTCTTATAATAGGAAAAAGTCGTTCAAGTGTAATAGTGATCTGATTAGCGTTTCTACTGTATTGCCAGAAGTAAAAAGATTGAGATCTTATGGTATATATAAAGCACTAGCTGTCCCCCGCGACTTTGTTCGCGTGTTTTAGTTTCAACGGTTTTTCATTTTTGCAACATTTTTCATTTATGCTCCGCTCCTATTGGTCGTAGCGTGATGTTATATAGCCTATAGCCTTCCTCAATAAACGGACTATCCAACACAGAAAGAATTTTTCAAATCGAACCAGTAGTTCCTGAGATTAGCGCGTTCAAACAAACAAACAAACAAACTCTTCAGCTTTAAAATATTAGTATAGATATAACTGTTGTATTAAAGAGAATCATTGTATGCATCTGTATTGATAAGATTCTGATAATCTTCCCCAACACAAAGCAGTAAAAGATAATAGTTAAATTACTGTAAACAAGTTTCTAACTAAACAAAACCAGAAGGACTCATTTCGTGAAAACCTGCTTCAAAGTCTTTGCAAACAGGTTTTAGACAAAAACTACTCTAAAATAGAAATTGATTTATCAGTATGACGCATGCTCAAGAATGGTTTAGAGTTTTAGTCACGTGGGAACAGATGTACCGACAAACAAATCATCTCGAACGAGGTTTCTCTTGTTCGTTGTTTGTTCACCTTAGCATGGTGTCTATACTAACTTAAGTACTATGTTTAAAAAGTTAAATAAACTTACTCTAACAAGTTAAGGTTAATTCACAAGAGGTTTTTTTAAGGAAAACGTTAACTGACACGTTTTAGATTGTATAATTGGTGTAGGAAATGTGTGTCGATATACCGTTTTGTGGCTGATTGATTAGGACTATTTAATTGTAACGTAAGGTTAGTAGCTAAATCAGATAATGTGCAGATTGTAGTAATAAGATGTTGTTAGATTCAGCAGAAGTTTTGGTATAAGAAGAAGAGAAAGAAAGAAGTGTATAATGTGAAAGAAACAATGTAAAGAAGTTTCTTAAACAAATAGCAATGGCTTCAAAGCTGATGATAAGTTTAACTAATTTTAAATTATTATGGTTATAATGTGTTCAATATTGTAAAAAAAATTTTTTAGAATAATTTCTGGTTTTATAATAACAATGCGTAAGAAAGCCGAAACTTTCAGAAAAAATTAGCTCAAAACGCTTTATTCGCTTTTTGTTAAAAAGCGAAATAAATCACCGAAATTATTAAGATGAAATGTGAAACTTTTGATTCGGGAAATTTACGATTCACCCAGATACACGTGACATTCGAGCGGTAGTGCGACGTCACAGCGATCCATCACGGCCCGTACCGCCGGACCGGTCCGGACGAACGGTACTACCATAAGGCGAAGTATACTCTATTATACCAAAAATACTGAGAAAGAAACAGCTCTTTTAAGGTGTTCGCAGTAAATAACTGGTATTTAAATAAAATTACGATTTTTCGCGTCGTTTGGTTTTTTATTCGTTTTTTAACAGTCGTGTAATATTTCAAGGATGTAATATAGAGGCCTATAAAAAGCCGAAAAAAGATACTCATTTAAATAAAAACTACCGTTTAAATGTAGCACGGTTATCTTTAACATATAAATTACCAACAAACCTAGTTATTTTAAATAATATGCCACTTCTTTGTACCTATATAAACTACAAAAATGACGAATGTTTTTTTTAATATAAGTATTTGTAAACAAACTTAAATGATTATAAAACACCCAATTTAAAGGTAACACTGCAAAACTACAAAGATAAAACTAGCGCTAACATAGAGTCTAACCATTAAGCGTCGGATATAGGCGTTGTTTTTACACGTTTATACGTTTCCGCTGCACGAGTACTTACCCTTAATGACGGGGACTACCTGCTCGAGATCAAGTTATACTCGTTCCATGATGTGGACTATTAGGTTATGTCCTTTGCCTTACAACTCACCACTGACAAGCGACCGATGTTTGTCACAACATTAGCTACCAAGGCGACAAACACTTTGCAGTAGCGTAACATTTTCTTATGGATTTCGTTGACTTATTGAAATATACAGAATTTTGACCATGTATGTAATTTAATACATCATGATGGGAGAAAAACTCAAAATTACTTGAAATAAGGCTGCAGCAAAGTTTCCAACCTCATGGTTAAAAAGTCAAAGTGACTAGATAACGTTAATACTGTAACAAATATGGTCAAAAATCTTAAGTACTTGATGCCACCAGAAGGACATATTGTATATCCAAGCTTCAACTCCCTAAACGGTGACTCCCAGAACAGTAATTAGTGTCAGTTGTAAGTAACCATTCGTTCTGTATTGCAAACAGGTCAAGCGAATTAAACTTGAAACCACGCTTTGAAACGACATTCATCTCAAATTTGCAACATATTTCAACAATAGATCGATAGCTTGACTCGAATAGTACAGCCATGAACCACTCGTTCCATCTCTATGACAAGTAAAACTTTCCTGTTTAATCCAGCTGATCGGTAGGTCCAAAGCTTCTTAAGGTGCCTAGAGTCTGTTAATAATTTACTGCGACCATAAATCTTGTCCTTTGAGATGCGATGCGACCAATCCGAGCGGCTTATTAGAATTTGAAAGGACTCCGAACTGGACGAATGCTTGTAGCGTATGGTATGTTATACTTTACGATGTAAATTATATCATAGATTTCCTGGTAGTCAAAACTCTTAAAGTTAGCGAGCAAATTTTAAGGCTTCTAATTTTAATATTTTTTTTTTGTTTTGTCGATGTTTGTTTGCGAAAATATGGAAACGCCTTGGTGTTGTTTCAAATTATTAAGGTAAATATTTATAAACTGAAGTATCATTCCTCTCTTTCACATTAGGCGGTATCATCAATCAATTCGTTATAACAGTAAGTTATTGCTAACTGTGATTACGTAAGTCTTATAAGTAGCAACATGTCAAGAGAAAATATACGATGTAAATAATTCCAATAGCATTTTTTTTCAGTTAGGCTGTAGTTTTTCTGCATTACTGGTGAAATACATTCCCTGCTAAGTTTGTATCATGTAACATAAGGCATGTAGTTTGTTACTGTAACATCTCCAAGCATCCTTGTGGTCACTGACTCGCCCCCGAATCCTCTCTGAATTTCATTGTTATGTAAAAATGTAAAAGTTCTTCACGTCTCGAATTATTTATTGCTTACACTGATATTGTGCAACTTAACCTTTTACTTGGCATTTTTGCTGACATGTGGGCTACAGGTTGCCTTAAAATTGTAACCTGTGACCACATATTACCTGTCAACCACTCTTCGCAATTTATCATGATTAAAATTGCTACTTCTTTGATTGACAGGGAGTAGGGTAGGGTAAGTTTCTGTTATTTTATAAAGCTGTTTATCTGTGTATCAACATGACCTAATTGCAAAATTGAAGCAGCGAATGCGCGTAATGTTTTTATCATATAATACGTAATTTGTACATTATATAGTTAGGGACACCCTTAGAGGAATAAATAAGTAAACTATAGAGCGCGCATATCGAGTATGAACTGTTGGCACTAGTATGAACATGTAAAATCGTAAAATTTGTGTCAAAACAGAGCGCACCGTTTTATTAAAACTATCTCGAAACCTTATATTTCCCTAATAATATCGGAATCGTCGATATTTTCGCATAAACGTCCGTCGTCGCAATATTTGCCTTCGGTAATGTCCAATTAATTTCTGAATTAGCTGTGTTTTATAATAGAGTTGCGTGTCTTTTTATTTTCATATTATTTACAGCTTTAACATCTGATTTCAAAGATTATTACTACTAGATACATAATTATATATATACTATATCCTACATAGAAAGTTTAAGTGTGAAATCACAATTCTTAGTAATATAAGCAACTAAAACAGGGCCACCATGATCATCGAATTTAAATATTATAACACTGTATGAAAATTTATATTATTTCAATTGAATTGTGTAAGTATAGTATATTCCCTGCTTTAAAAAAAATACACTTTAATGTTATTGTTTAAGTGTATTTTACATTATGTTTATTTTTATAAGCAGTGGGAATTATCTTGTATCATATATTAGAACTTAGTTCTTCTAAGTATGTTATATTAATTATGATTATTAAATTAATTCGATAGTCTACAATCTTGTAAATATTTTACACTTCTTAAAACCAAGAATTGCCTTCAAAATCATAAGAATTACTTCTTATTTCGTGTATAAAATGGTATTCTTTAGATCTGAGGGGTTTCCCTTTAACAATTCACATTTTCATACAATACCATGCACAATTGTATTACTATTATACTGTCAACGTTTAGATTCCAAGTAGTTCCTTCCATTGACAGTATTTGTATTGGCATATCAATTTTGCATTGTCTGTGTGTAGGAATTTAAATTAATAGAAAAATAAGGGGTTTGATTAGCCTATAAGAATAGTAACTAGGTATTTTTTTTCGTCTTTCAATCAGAACACATACCACATTTCTCCCGAGACTATCTAGGAACAAAACAAACATTGAAGTTGACAAACAATGAGACTTCTATTACATACCTACTTGAAAAATGTGAATTAAATGTCATGTAAACTATTTGTTTTGTTACGAAAATACAAAACAACAATGTAAGTGCAGGCTGTAAAACAGCTAAAACATTTCAAAGATACAATCTGATTTAATGAATGTACAACACCAGCAATTTAGATTCCATTCACAAAAAAATCTGGACAA
Source organism: Diachrysia chrysitis (assembly GCA_932294365.1). Classification (NCBI taxonomy): domain Eukaryota; kingdom Metazoa; phylum Arthropoda; class Insecta; order Lepidoptera; family Noctuidae; genus Diachrysia; species Diachrysia chrysitis. The sequence continues at coordinate 11,702,240 of OW028651.1, read as the reverse complement.
ATTTTATCCAACCTAACATTAAACTCATTCATAAAATATTGTACATTATATCTACCACTTAATTATTACATATTTTTTAATAACTTCAAACTTTATGGGTATTGGAATAAGGAGTAACAGTTAGGCATTAGTATCTTGGTAGCATTTGAAACAGGTAACTTAAAAACGTTGTTCTGATCCCTTTTTGGTCATCTACAATCATTCTTAAAACCGGTTCGTTTTGGGTTCATTCAGTGAACTATGTTTAGTTTTTTTTTATGTATCATGTTACACAACTTTTTTAGGGAATTCTTTTTACTTTTTGGGATAAGCGGCGTTTAGTTTAAAAAAGCTTTTTGAACTGATGAATGGTGTGGTTGTTCTTTTTGTAACCGACTGCCAAGGAAGGATCATGTTTTTCGCGCGCCACAAAAATATATGCAACTTGTATGTTATGAGAAATGCTACAACGAAATAATTATTAAAAAGCACTGCCGTCGGGTTTTGTATATTTTTACTAATAATTCTTTTGTTTTAAATCTTATTATGAAGGTATTGTACGTATATGTACTACGGTTATTAAAAGTAATAAGGTTATTACAAAGAAGGTCATGCATAAAAATAATTCGCATATAATTATTTACCATATTCGTGTGTAATTATTTAATTGAATAATCTGCACATAGTCAACTAATAACTCTGATTACTTGCATCTTCTGATGATTCTTATCAACCTCGTCCTGACTAATTAGTAAGCCACAGGATGTTCACACATTCTCACGTGCAGTTACTTGTTTGGTGACCAAGACTCGGGAGATGAGAGGTTTCTGTGGTCAAGATTGAGGTTCTTGAAAAATGATATTCTTAGAACCTTTTTTACGTACTTTTTCCAAGAATTTTATATATGAGCTGCGTCATACGTATTCGTCTTCTTAGAAGTAGAGTGTCATGGTGTAGACTGTAGATAATAAAATGGTCGGTAGCGAGGATGACCGCCCATGGTGCGTCGGACTTGCTAAGTTATCGTGATATCGTCCAATGGTACAAAAAAAACTATGGTATTGTAGTTTAAGAATCCACGAATTTCGCTTCCTGTCTACTGAGTAATTGGTTTCGGCGTGACACTTTTACTTTATCGTTTCTCACTCAAGACTATTTACTCATACATTTTTTGTTTATTAAACGCTTAAATGGCAAAAGGCATCGCGGTAGGCCCAGACGTAGATAGCGGGACGAGCTTGACTCCTTTGATAGCAATTGGTACAGCACAGCCCTAAGCAGAGAGAGATGGAGGGCGGATAGAGAGACCTTTGTCCTGCAGTGAAACAGAAATGGTTATTAAAAAAAAAACACGCTTACTGTACAGAGCTCTTTTACCACTAGGCATCACTATTTTGTTGATACATATGTTACCCGCTAAATTAGACAGCCGACATCTTAATTCTAGAAAAAGAAATTCGGACAAAACTTTGCGATCTCGATGACGAGTTTCATAAAAAAGCTGGGTCGTCGCCGAAACCTTTGACATTCTCTGATGCGCCTGCACTGGCCGGCCGACTTTCACCGCTGCATCCATGCTCCGTATCGATTACATTCGATTATTCCATTAATCGATTATGCAATCGATTGGACGCTCATTGTTTTACGATTTTCTTGAACGATCCATTATTGGTGCCTAATTAACACTTTTGTATGAATTATACATCAATTAATGTTACATACGGTGCGTTTAAATTGTACTTGTTTGAGAAGTGTTTTTTTTATTTCTTTTGAATGGCGACATACATAAGTGCTGATAATGTTCATTTAGTGTTTTATCCTGGTGGGTCGTAAAATACAATTTATTTTGTACATTCAAGTACCTTATCTTAACCACAAAAAAGGTTTCGTTACTAATGTAAGTGTTTTATTTACGTTCATTTGCAAGCGCTTTTAAAATTTAACTTAGAGTAATTTAGATAACAATTACAATTAAATACTAGCTGACACTTCACTTAAACGGTCTATCAAAAATATTTTCTGCTACCAGTGTGTTACGATTCCAATAGGCAAAGAGCTTATACATAAACAACGAGCAAGCAATTACTGATTGGTGATTAATACAATAAATCAGAATAATACAGTTCTCATACGAATCACAATAAAGTAGGTTTGTAAACTTGTGACCCGTGTTTGGGAAAGTGGATGTAAGTGGCACGGCGGGCCACTTCGCGGCTGTAGGCGGGACACCTGTGAGCTGGTCATTCCATGTGTTGTTACCATCGTATGCAGTATAACTAGCGATGTTTTCCCTTTTCTTAGTAAGAGTAAGTAGTGTAAGAGTAAGGGTTAATGTTAGTAGTTGCGCCTTTGAAATCTTTATTATTGGCCAGTCGGGGAAAAAAAAAGATCCCCGACTGGAATATTAATAATTATTAACGAATAAAACTTGTTTTCTTACTTTTTAGTTTATTTTTAAGCGGTTAGGTTTTTTAATTTATTAAAATCATATCATTCAAGCGCGGTGATCAATGTTGGTTCCTTCTCTACATGAGAAGACATGGGCATTTATAGGCCGGTATTATTGTTCAAGTGTGATCCCCTTTGTTAATGCCACGCTTAAAGCTGATCCTTAAATTGCCAATAAATGCATTGCTCTGGTCCTTTTGAGATGGTCGACTTAAGACACTTGGTTTGAGACTATCTAACTATTTTAATGAACGTATCTGTTTTGTCTAAACTTATGAGTACCAATAAAAATCATAATGATGTTATTTCTGAGTGACCTGTGACAGCGAACTTTATATATTTATCTGCTTAGCAAGTGACAGCCACCGACTACACGTGTGCAGCGCGTCTATACAAAATAATATAAATAATATAAAGTCTATACAAAAAGTGTGTCAAGTTGCTGTCTCCTGCCACCAGTGGTTGTGGTCGGTGTCCCGTTTACTTTTTTAGACAAGGACTGTGTAAAAAATAGTTCGTTAATCCTACTCTGAATGTTATATAGGAAGTAGTCCTGAGATAATTTTAGGTGGTATTGTCTCACAATAAAATTACATCAACATGCTTGTCATCGGCACTCTTCAGCTAAAAATACATGATGCTTGTACGAGTAAGATCATTGTACTTCATTGGCAATTTCCAAAACAAAACAATTAGACGTAGTTATGTAACACGCTAGGACTATTCAGAGGAGTTTGTTCGCCAAAAATAGCTATATAAAATATAATAATATAATATAACATCTTGGGACCGCTCACACACGGCCATCTGATCCCACACTAGGCAGAGCCTGTATTATGGCAACCAGACAACTGATAAACATACTTATATATTTCTAAATACATACATATTATAGATAAATTACACCCAGACACAGTACAAATGATCGTGCTCATCACACAAAGATTTGTCCTGCGTGGGAATCGAACCCACGACCTCTAGTTTAACAGTCAGCGTCACTAACCACTAGACCAACAGGCCCGTCTAATAAAATTGTATTTATTATCTCGTACATTGTGTTCATACCAAATTGAGGCAGCAGTAAATTACAAAAGTACTTGTGTTGGGGTTGTCTCGCTTCTTCCTTTATTTACCAACTTACAATGATGAGACCTATTTAACAGATACTAGTATAAAATCTATTAGGAATGAATAATATTAGCAGCTTAAAGTAATATAATTATTTTATTAGTAATAAAAATAAATTTTTAGAATTAGCCGTTTTGACTTGACTTTGCAACTTATCTTGTTTGTTATTATAGACTTGACATACAAAAAGTAAAACGCAAGCTTTACGCTGATTCATGATTTAATGCTTGTTTTCCACTGTGAGAAATAACCTTTAGGATTTCTTCTTCGATTAGTATAAATATACTAGCCAATTGTGCATGCTCAGTTAAAATTGGATGAAACTCAGGTGATTATAGTAGAACAGCCCAAAGTAAACCACCGCAGTACACTTTCACTTTTTATTCAATAGGAATATACCTTATATGTTAAAACCCTTAACTTAAGAATAAAGGCTCTTATCTGAAATATCTTTTCCCTCTTTCAATTTAATTTACTTACGATCAATTTTTTTATATTCATATAAATTTTAATTTTATTTACTTAGTTAACTTTAAATACGAAAGTAACTGTGTGTCTGTTTTTCTGTCTCTCTGTTACGCTTTTACGGCTAAACCGCTGAACCGATTTAGATAAAACTTTGTATGGAATAAACTTGGATCCTAAGAAAGATTTAGCCTACTTTATGCTATGATAACCGGCGCCCAGTAGAGCGGAGGCGAGGGCAACAGCTAGTTTTTCATAATATTTATTTAAATTATTTTTTTATCCTATAAAAAATCTGATAATGTACTTAGGTACGCTAACTGCAAATAGTACCTATATGTTTTTATCATCGTTTCCATATCTCAGCTGAGATCCCACCGGTAACACACGAGTTATTCCCTGGTAATGGCCGTCATTACAGACCGCAAGGGTCGACACACAGTTAGGGTCACACTTTCCCATGTTATGTCTTTATCTATTTGCATTACAACCTTTCATTAGCCATACGGGAAAATAATGGTTTATTACCTAGGCACGGAACATCTTGACGTATATTTGTACTTAGGAGCTTATTATACCTTCTTAGGACGTACAGGTCAAATTTGGTTAAAGGAATAGTTTGTAAAACAAATACTAATTAATTCGTCAATAGACAAACCAGTAATTTAAGTTTGTAACTTTTAAACTTGAATAATTTCTTTGAAAAACTATCAGGTGCCAATCTAAGTGTAGTCTGCTCACGACTAGTGCGGCGCCTTAATCGATAACTTTCGATTTATTAAAAGATCGATACCGTCGATAGTGTTGGATTTATACCGAGTTACGATAAACATGAATTATCGTGTCTGTCTGTGTTACATAGCTTTATTTACAGCTTTTCGTGTTTTGTGAATTATGGATCTAGCCATAAACAGTCTAGAATATTAATTCATTGATTTACTTTGTCAACTTTGTGAAAATGAAATTTATAAGTACCTAACTACTGATTGAATTATGATATTTAGTTTGACAACTATTTTATTGATCTTTGAAAATTGCCGTCAACGTAAATTCTAAATAATATTTGAGTCTAATGTAAGTTATTAAAAATATCTAAAATAAATACCTATTATTAAATTAAGAATTTACTAAGGGATAGGTATCTTTTATTTATATAATTATATTTCTTTATTATTCATCATCAGTCAACTGCTGGACATGAGCCTTTCCCATGGCACGCCGCTGAGCTCTTACTATTGCACCCTAAGTTCCTCCGTATCTTGAACATGAAAGTCATTTCTTAAGAATATACAATGCAATATTATTTACATATTTTTAAAATATTTAACCTCACGTCTCATATAATTAAAGTTTAAAAACATAATTCATTTTCTTTGTTTACACTGTAGGTACACCTCTTCCTTATAAAACTGTTGTAGGACTTCATCATCACTATTCTCATCACGGTATACTGTACGTGATCATCATACTAAAAAACATCAGCGTACGAGTCAAAAACTTTAAATTTACGACATCCTGTAGCTTACTGATACTTTAGTGTTTGATAAAAGTAAGAGTATGTATTAGGAATATTTGAGACGTCACTGTTGTTTTTAAATAATGTTAGATCAAATTGTTAGTCGAGACTACTGTTATATACTGTTATGCTATTACTGTGCGATAAAGGGACTGGTGGTTAACATATTTATACTGCTCATAAAACTACTTACAATTAATTAAACAAGACCAGTAATCAACTCATAACAATAATACTTGAAGCCAACCAGTTCAGCCAAACAAACTCCATTGTTCTGCGGGACATAAAACAAAACAACATCTAACAATCAATACACCAGTAAATCACTTAAATAAAATTTGCTATCGAGCTATGTACTTCAAAGCATGGGAACTAGGCCAAATAAACAGGCTCGAACAAATAGCCCATAGCTTGGGACATAAGTGTCTGTACAAGGACAGCACTAGAGACAAATGTTGCTGAATAATAAGTACGGTTTATACAAAGAAGCGGAAGTTTAGATCCCAATTGAGCAACAATCTTAAGAGTTTTGAGCACTTTAGGGAGAATAAAAATACTATAATAAAAATTTTGTCTCTTATGAATTAAAATTTCTAATCGGGGTCATAAATTCATCAGACAGGGTCGCGCTGTTGAAATATCGTAAAAATAGGCCGCTCATTCAAATCAAATAAAGTACTAAGTACTTGTCATTAGCGAAAACGCAAGTCATCGGTACATAAGTATCGATATTATAAAAACTAACCCGGTCACCACATGCCGGTGTTACGGTATTATCGACATACGTCATCGAGCATGGCCCATCACTGGTTATTAGATTATGTTTGAGCAATAATATATTTGACTTTCATTGCGGCTTTCATTACGAATGCTAATTACTTAGGACAATAGAGAAAGTTTTGAGGTCCAGATGGGCTATTAAATGAGTGATTCAATGCGAGTACTGCATTCAACTGATTGATGGCATTACTGCTTCTACGTGACTTTAACGATAGTCTGAAATTGCATTTCTTCATTTGTTATTCAAGTGGAGTATCGTATTACTTAATTTGGCTAGAAATGTAGGCAAATCGACGATACGATTGGTGCAAGATGCGACGTCAATACTAATAAATTCTGTAATGCAATACCGGTGTTTGTTTTGTCTTGGAACTATCTAGTTACGTAATTTTGCTGTAACAGAGCCAAAACTTGAAACTTCTATTGAATACTAAGTTTTCAGAAGTTTTAGTTTTGCAGATTTTAAGCGGTTTAGAGGGCAACATTAAAGAAGCTTTCTTACAATTAAATAGGTACATACGTAACTTACAACTTCCTCTGATCTTCGTTGTGCCTCGTTAATGCTTTTCTAACTTTAATACCTATCAAATAATTTACCAAACGTCCATCAGTATCGACGTTTATCGACATAATCATTAAATCAATCAATCGATTCGTAGCCCTATCGAATTCAGGGCAGCATGATATCGCAAATAACCAAAGATGATCTCGTGAGCTTCTACGACTTTCTATCGACTTTCGCTAATCGAATAGTAACGATTCACAAGGGAATCGAGAAACGAAATACTAATTATTATTATCGCGATATCAAATAATTGGTTATTGGTACCGGTGCCTGAGCAATTAGTTATATCGACAATAGTACATATTGGATAAATGGAACCTAGATATAAATTCTGTTGACGGTCCTAAGCAGATAAGAGCAATATGTACAGATATGTATTCCAGCATGTCAATGAACTAGTTGCTTAACCGATCACCACCATTATAACAATATTATAGGTACTACTTTTGATTAAGCCCGTCCAGTGTGGCCGTAATCGTCCCAAACCAGAGCAAATGCCTTTTGTTTCCTCATTTACAAAATTCTGCTTTTGTTTATATCATAGTAGAAGTTTGTCTATGTTCAGCCTAGCCAGGTTCCATCTAAATCTAGGTGATATACATCGCCGGAGTCGTGCAGAGAATGCTCTTGCGATCCCGTCACTACGGCCAAGGGCAGAGAGACGGGACCGGGGCGTTTTTTGCCGTTGTAAGTCCGACATATCCCCACGCCATGTCCTCGGCGTGGATTAAAGCCAGTAGCTTTTCACCCTAGAGAAAAAAGGTCTTATAGGTACACCTAAATTGAACTATGAGACAAGAAATAGCAATTTCTTACTTAAACCAAGAGCTGTAACTATTCAAACAGGGGCAGGCGTTGCGGTCAAGATGACAATGCATAATAATTTAGCTCGTACAGCCACACTATTTCAAGAAATTGTCAAAAACAAGCTACATTTATGCAGCAAATTAAGCAAACTTACCCACTGACACCGATGCGCTAACATTTCGATACAATAATATTGCATCAATGGGAATCTAATCTGACATTTCTCGGCATGACCATGACGTGACATTGTTTTAACTGATTTTACGCATTTTGATGCGACGCAATGCGTAAAATGTCCGTTTAACCTACGGGTATTTGTGTCAAAATAGTTAGTGTATTTATAAAACCTATATTTGTTGAAAAAGATGTCTTAATTTATGTATTTCATATTAATGCACGTATTTCATGTCTGATGTAAGAAATAACATAGCTGTTCTTGGCTCTATCAATGTAGATGGAATAAATAAATTAAGTATCATATATTTTATCCATGAAAAGTAAAATACAAAATTTTGTAGTTCGTGCAATCTAATTATGATATTACCAGACACTAACATTTATAATAAATAAGTTAGTTTTAGAACCAATTACCTTTTCTAAAAAGCATTATTAACAAGATTGTATCACCACATTTAGATCGGGTTCTGCTTTCTATAAAATAAGGGGTTGCTATCTAACTAGACGTATTAATGTTATGATAAGTGCAAAAGTTCATATAATGCACGAACTAGTTGTTAGTAGCTTTTGCTGTCATTCGTGAGAAATAATGTTGATGCTGTCGATGTGCATTTAAAGATAATGAAAATTTTAAAATCTGTATTTTTCCTAATTTTTTGTATGTATCTCTTACTTGTTGCAATAGTTTTAATATTTCTTAATATTCGGTTTATTTAGGTTATACTTTAACTCCTTACTGAAATTTACAGCATGTTACATGATCGACACTTTGCTATTAGTTTTCTTGTAGGCGTTAAAGCGCCTACAAGAAAGTCACACTATAGTGTACAATAGCACTAGTATTACGTGCTATTGTACACAAACAGGTTTGCCAACAACTAATTATTTCTACTGAAAAGAAAACAAAATAGGATTTTAAAAGGCGCTTAAAATAATACAGCAGCTTGGTTTAGGCTCGCTACATTTACGTTCGTGTCTTTCGAAATGTAAAATCTATGCAACAGTTAAACACATTGCAAACTCTCTCATAATATAAAGTTGAGATACACAAACACAATATTCTAGCACATAATAACCAACACAAATAAGATTACTATCTAAGTTAATCAGTCAAATCTAAGTCAAAGGCTAACAGGCAGACTCATTAAGTATTTCGCAGTTGGCCCGTGTCATTCAAAAAGCGATTTGCTCCCACGATACATCTAACCGTCTAACCACTTTTATTTTCGTTGCCGTGTTGCAAACGGACCGGTCACGACCCGGCCCGGTCCGGTGAACATAGAGACAGATGTCAGCGGGGGGTCATTGCTGACGGCTATTGTGATTAACGGTAGGACCTGCTTTGAGATAGTATGGTAGGTGCTGTGTTTTATGGGTGCAAGGTTAGGTGTTCATTAGATATGACTTGTAGCTATGCGATGCCATTATAAAGAAATTGAAGAAAGGATTTTGGTTCTAAAAGATTTTCGATATCGTTGAGATAGTAGTTTAGAAACCGCAAATTTTGACGTATACGTAATTTGTAACAAAGCGCATGACATGTCTTGCTTGAAATACAGAAAGTCAATGAATGAAATCTGGATCATTAAAACTCCTAATCACGTGATTTAGTCATCTAAAATGAATTTCATTTGTTACAGGAAAAAGGGAAGACCAACCGAGAGGATCTGAAAACAGATATACAACATCGGAAAGAAACCTTTTACAGGGTCAGTATAAAGTAAATCTACATTTCCCTTCACTATAAAGGGTTCTACGGTAATGCGTGGTCATATTTAAAATACAACTAGAAATTAATTCAGTAAATTCCGAAAAAAAAAAAATGAAATAAATTATACCTCGCTTACTAATTTCCCATTTTTATTCGGAGATAATTATGGTTTTCTTACAGAAAGTTGTTCATTTCTATGAGCAGAAGCAGTATTTAATATATATGCATTATTAAATAATGACCACGCATTTACATAGCGCCCTGTAGAGCTATCTTCTCTTTTCTCCTATTTACCCTATTTAGAAAAAAAATATAGTTACAAATGCTTAGAGTCACCACACGACACACTAGAGAGTTTAGTTTAGAATTAGATTTGTCACCCTGGTCTTTTTCTTGGTTTTCCATTTCCCCATAATTTACTTACCATTTTTAAAGTTGTTTTCTGTTTAATACGTCATGAACAACGAGCTCTACATACAGACAAAGACCTATTGGATTCAGCACGCTTTGAGAAAGGTCACATTCAACAAGCATTTGCATTCTGCAACCTGACTTACAATAGATACCAACATGATTTTGATTGATATGCATTTGGAGCAATCGAATTATATCGTAACGTTTTTTTTGGAATAATTGGCGTGAATTGTTTTCAGACGAAGTCTTTGTTTACTGCAGTCAGTTTAGATTTTAACTCCTATTTTAAGGCAAAGTCACAACGGAATTTCGATATATCTATTTTCATTTAGATGCAGGTTTGTTTAATAGTAGCCGTAGTATTTTTTTAAATGTGATAGTTTCCATACTTAATTATACGATAACTCTATCAGAAGTCCAAAATCAACCCTCCAAGAAAAATATCACACCATTTCTTCGTTGTTGGTCTTTTGAAGTTCAATTGAATATTAGCAATATAATTTCAGTAACTTTTCTTTGTTGTTTGAGATAACGGTAATTATGTATATCTTGGAATAAAAGGCTTTTTTATTTTATTTATTTATTATGTATATCTTGACCTTGATTAAATATGCCGTTTATTATGCAGGAGGCTCCGTCAGACGAGGATTCTGCAGTGTCGTCCGCACCAGCCTCGCTGTCACCTCAACCGCTGAACGACATGTGGGTCAGTATCGGAACATGAGCTTCTTACAAAATTTTTACATATACCTAAAATTAATTATAAGCATCTTGAACCTTAAGAAGAAATATTTAGAGCCTCTTATTGAGAACAACCAGGGAGTAGTTGGAATATTAAAAAATTGATTTTATTAGAGTTCAGCAAATTATAAGTCTGAAAAATTGATAAATTAAAATTCGGTTGTTTTTAAATTGGTTTCGTTTTAAAACAAATGAATCCTATTTGTAATCAATCACAGTTATGAAGTATATACATAAATATCTTGTATACTATTCTCTATGGTACCTGTGCAGTTATGCAGTAATACTTTTGTAGCAGCAGCGATTTCTAGCTCTAAACTAATCCAAAATCTCTCTCTGGTTGTCAATTAATTCTTCCCCTTCCCTATATTTGTATCCACAATTAGGTAATTCACTATACATTCAATCGATACCATTTGAACAGTTTCAATATAAGATCAATACGGAAGCATAGAAACTAGATTACCTTACACAATTCAGATGCAAATAACATTTACATGTTTCTTAATAAAATCAAATACAATTATACTTCAGCGTTTATTTATACGTTTGTAGATTTTGCTCATGAGATTTAAATTGTGTAATTTTTTACCCAATGACACACACAATAGGTAGGTTTTTTTTTAAGTTATTAATCGAATATGGCATACTCTGCTGATATTTTTTACAAAAAAAAAATATGGAAGTATAATTGTTCTCTCAAACATATTCAAGTCAGATCCTTGAGAATCTATGTAGGTGTATGTTGTGTATTTAACAGATTAACTATACCTAGGTATTACCGATGCTAGTTGCGTCTCTACATAAATATTGATTCTTGCATTGAAGGCCAATTTCAATCACAAAACTAATACGCGATAGGTCTGTCTGTGCATAATATGTACCTACATAATTGAGTTACTACGAACGCTATTTTTGCCCCTATATATTATGTACTAGCTGTCCCCCGCGACTTTGTTCGCGTGTTTTAGTTTCAACGGTTTTTCATTTTTGCAACATTTTTCATTTATGCTCCGCTCCTATTGGTCGTAGCGTGATGTTATATAGCCTATAGCCTTCCTCAATAAACGGACTATCCAATGCAAAAAGAATTTTTCAATTCGAACCAGTAGTTCCTGAGATTAGCGCGTTCAAACAAACAAACAAACAAACAAACTCTTCAGCTTTATAATATTAGTATAGATGAGGGCACGGTTACGTTACGGAATATATTCGACTGCAGATAGGTAAAAACAATTTATTAATTGATTTGCATGTGCATTGTTTTGCACTAAAGTGAATAAAGCTAAAAGGCTTATAGCCCAATTATTCTTTGATTCGTAGTGTGGCACTCAATCTGAGAAATCTTCTTTTAACTTGTATAAGGTTTTCTTATGGCCATTATTTCTTTTGGCACAAGAACATCAACCAAAATCTTATTGTTAATTAAATCATAAGAGTACCTATTTGCTTAGACTTGTTATTAATCTGTAAATCTCTGGAAAATAAAAAATAATGACACCACTATTCTGTCGAAGTGGTAAATAACATCCAGAATTCTAATGCGTTGTTTCAACGTCACATAGTCCACCGTACAAGATTATACACAATGTATGATAGAAAATTTTCAAGAAATAAATAGACAAAAACGATCAGTTTCTTGATACGACCGCAGAACAACATCAATCAATTAAGTTTTTGTTATAATGACGTACTGTTACACTTTAATTCAAGCTGAACCGATCACGATATTATGTAGATCGACTATGTGAGAACGTGAATGTTGCATATATCGACAACCGTAAAAACCCGTGTAAAGACAAAGGCACAAATTAATAAACTTAACTAAATAAGATAAAATTATTGACTGGCCTATTGGTCTAGACGTTAGTGACCCTGACTGTTAAATCGGGGGTAGTAGGTTCGATTCCCACCCAGGTCAAATCTTTGTGTGATGAGGTTGATCTGTGGTTATATGTCTTGGTGTAATTTATCTATAATATGTATGTATTTCGAGATATGTTTATCAGTGGTCTGGTTGCCATAATACAAGCTCTACCTAGTTTGGGAACAGTTGGCCGTGTTTGAGTTGTCCCAAAATATTGCTTTCTGTGTTTTTTTTTTTTCACTGTGCCAAGATATTAGTATTAAATTAAATAAAAATTAACTTCTCTTGCACCAGGAAACTTAATGCTGCGCTTATGCACTATTTAAGATCAGAAAACGCTTTTTCTCATGCAGGGATCGAACTCGCAGTCGTGTAGTCGGGTTGTCGAAATATAGGTAGAGTAAAGATAAGAAGGGAAGAACAATGATGTTATGTAATACTTTTTGGTGTTATTTATTGATTTATCAGTAATTTATCATGCTCTTGTTGTGATACATGAGATGTACTAGGAACACGCCTGGTTGCATCGTATTCCTATTTAATAACAATCCTAACTGTTAACGTCAGATCTCCTATTTGAGAATTGAAACGTCTTTATTTCCAGCATTTTCTTTTCAAGTTTATCTAGAAATAAAATTGGAGAAAGAATTGATGTGATTTATATATCGGATATCCACGGAAGCGAGACCGCGTGAAAGCTGTGCTTGCTACAGTGTTACATCAAAATCCATTAAAAACTGATTTATGAACACTAGTTATAGTAACGTTGAAATCTAAGAAGCTTGACCATTGTGCCAAACAACAGGCGAATGTACCAGTAACGGTCCAATTAAACCCACTCAGACATTAAATCTACTTATCTAAGGCGACGTGCAGCCCCTTTTACGGATATTGTTAAGGACATTTTACAACGTTAAGTAAAATGTAGCGATTTATTTACCACTTTACAAATCTATACCCATAGGGTCACAGAGTTCCCGAGTTTTCTGCACTAACTGTCGTATTTGAAAAAATATTTTGCATTTAATAGTTTAGAGGTAGAGGAGCATTGCAAAATGGCGAGTGAAACCGCTTTTCACACCTAATGTTTTAAATATAATGAGTCTGAATATTATAACACTAGCTGTCCCCCGCAACTTTGTTCGCGTGTTTTAGTTTCAACGGTTTTTCATTTTTGCAACATTTTTCATTTATGCTCCGCTCCTATTGGTCGTAGCGTGATGTTATATAGCCTATAGCCTTCCTCAATAAACGGACTATCCAATACAAAAAGAATTTTACAAATCGAACCAGTAGTTCCTGAGATTAGCGCGTTCAAACAAACAAACAATCAAACAAACTCTTCAGCTTTATAATATTAGTATAGATTAACTTCAAATTAATCTAATGATTGTGTAGTGATACTCCAATTTATAAATCGTATCATCCTTCCTTTTTAGTAATCGGTCATCGATTTTCCCTTAATTGTAACTTCGTACTTTGGAACCAGCGTACCGAAACTATATAATATACGCAATACGCATCATCCAAGTTTTGTAAGTATTTCACGCGCGGTATTGTTCAACATGCCTTAAGTACTGCTTTCCGCTTGTGTGCTTACCTCCTAAAGAATGTACATTGGCCTTGATAAATCTTGAGAGCATCGTTGAGCTAGCTTATAATGTCAAATAAGTAATATTGCGGTATAAACATTTTGTCACCTAGTAAACTATTGGTATGAGCGTTGCGTCACCGTATTGTGTTGTGCTGTTGTGTAGGGTGACTATGACTTTCCACTTGCATATACGGGTACTATATCTTAAACATTTTTTTTTTTGCTAAACTTGTCATTAGTACGTAAACAAATACAATATAGTGACTTATACAAAATGGTTAGGATGCATAAATAAACCGGTGTAATTTAAGTACCTATCTAATTACCTATAATTGCAATATCAAGTTTATATTTTGTTATTCAAGTATAAAATTGCAAATAGAATATTCTATTTGATTGAATGTCTTAGCCTCTATAACAGTAGATTTTATTGTAACAATAAATATGTAAATTTATAATAACATGAAATGCATTATGCATTTAATTTATAAGCAAACAGGTTAAACAAGCATGCAAATTCCAAGACAAGGACATAAATTCTATTACATAGTACTATAATCTATAAAATCGGGATTATTATGTAGTTAATAGTTAAGTGTCCAGTTTGTACAAGTTTGCAAAAACATAACGCAGAACAAAATTATAAAGAACTCTTTTATTTCATGATTGCTAATTTATGTTTTTAAAATGAATACAGAGACAGCGATTGATATAATGTCAGAGAGGGACGGCGATATGAAAACAGATTATCCCATGTCTTTCTGAAACAAAACAATGGTAGCTTTAACAGTTCATGTTACGGCCTCAGAAGTTTCAACATAATATTTGTGTCGCTAACCAAATTAGTAACACGCAAGCATTGCCTTTTTAGTGGAACTGCGTCTTAGTAACAGTTGAGTGGGTGTTGCACGTGTAGGCTAATTTGTTCACCGTACAAGCAAATCGTTTCAATTTGGACAGAGCGATATAATCTAGGCTATTTGCATAAAGAAATATCCACCTGACACACAATAGGTATAAACTATATTGTTTTTTATATATTACGTGTTTATGTGTCATAAATTTTATTCTACCTTTGAACACAATTGTGTATTGTGGACGTTTGATATTTGTATGATAACACTAGGTATTTTATACAATAGAGAAAAATGCTTTATTCTGAATTTACACAAACTTAGCCTTGGAATGAAATAAGTAGCGTTAAAAATAGTATAATTTTCTTAGGTATTTACAAAGGTAGAATAAAAATAATGAACTAGGTGCAGTTAAGCTGTGCTACAACAGGGGATAGGTCTATCTCGTAAAAAATAGCGCCCCGCATTGCATCATTACGACGTTTGACCAGGTATGCTATTCTCTTAAATATCAGCGTCGAGCGTGTCGCTGTCCAACGCCAAATATCACACAATTTTTGACAGTTTAGCATTTTATTCAGTGCTGTTTTTAAGGTTTAATGTTTTAAGAATAGCATAGCTGCAGTGAGACAGCAAATCCTTACCTAATTTTCTATAAGTTAATGACTTGTTCATTTCAGATTTAATAAACCATCATTCAAACAATTCGACGATATTTCTAAATTAATATTATTTTGATAAAAATCCCATTTCCATTTAAATTGATGGTCCCTTCCGTTCCAGTCATGCGGCCAATGCCGTTCGTCGGCGGAGCGCGCGTCGGCCGCTGCGCGGGAGTGCACGCGACTCGCGGACGCGCTTCGCGACGCGCGCGACCAACTCGAGCTCATGGAGTTCCGACTTTTAGAACTTGAAGACGCACATCCGGATAAGGTATTTAATACCTACATAAATATTTGTTATTTATACAAAAAAAAATAACGAAAGTATTTTCAGCCAGTGTGATTTAAAACGTCATAAATGCAGGTTAGTTTTTTATACTTACGGTGATGATATATTATTGGCGCGTGACTTGTGTTTTGTTTATGTGTTTGTGTATTGTCTAGTATGTCACCATGCATATACGATGAATGGATTTTTTTTTGTTGTCGGTTATTTACTCAAGGGTTTGTTCTAATACAGACGTAAGTGTATTTTCTTAATTATTTTGCTTCAATTTGTTGTTAAATTATAAAGTTATTATGATTTTAAATTTGCTGTAGTTTTCTAACCATTAAAATATTTCAGTTATGATTACTAGTGTTAATAAAAGTGTTAGTGTTAAATATAGTAAACTAACTATACTTAAAAACTGAAGTGTTAAGTACAGTGTGTTTGAAAACTGTATTGTTTATTTTAAACCTTGGAAAGGTAAATTTTGGGATTCTAAGCATTTGGTAAGTAGGTAATGTGAAGGTTAAGTGCCTTTGTGTGAATAAGTTATTATTGTTTATTTCTCAAACAACTTTAAAAGTGCTCATAGCCTCAAGTTTTATCCTGATAAGGTTTTCGTTTGACGTTTTTTAAACGTTTCAAATTGTTGCCACTGTTATTGTTTTTTTTAAAGAGAATTTCCCGCGCATTGTTCACTTTGTTTTTTTTTCTGAACTTTCGAAGACTACAAATTTTTAAGTGTTAACCTTATTGGTTCATAACAGATTTGTATGTAGAACATGTCTATTAAAGAGTTATAGAGAATAAGGTCAAATAACCGGTTTAATACAAAACTTGTTTGAGAGTAAACAAAAACATTTAATGTTCCCAACACGTGTATATCCGTGTAAATCAATGAACCGTTACCTACATTATAACTCTATAATTAATTATAATGGCACGATCTCTAATACTCTCCCAACTGACATTGTTTACCATTGCCCTTGACCCCCGACCACACACAATCTCCTTTGAACAACGGCTCAACAAGTGGTGAAGGCTTATGGAATATAACTTATGGTGTTAACGGAAACACCATTGATCATTATTAACGGTTTTGTTACTTCTATGGTGGCCGGACGTATGGTGTTCGTGGGCCATTGAATTACGTCAGTCATACAGTCATACCGATGTACTTATTCATGGTAATAAATAAACATGATTTACTTACATATATTGAAAAGAATGCAATTGTGCAAGTAGCAAAGGAAGTGTCCGGTTCGAAAATTAAATAAATAAATTAAACTAGATTAAATTAACTGTCTTTTATATGAATTATTTATTATTAGTATGTTCACTTTTGCCTTGAACCAGTGGTCGCAGGTTCGAGCCCTGCCTAAGGTTTATTTTTTTTCTTTATAGTCTTTGTATTCAATTACAAATATTCTCTCCGCATGCGTTAATACGTACTTAATAATAAAAATGAATAAAGTATGTTGAGCTTATTGAAAAACGCCACGGTCACATTATCTTCCAACAATTAATTATAACTTGGAAATTCTTGGGGTTCCTTTAATTACTACCGTTTCTCTATATACACTTCTATTAGCTTAGTACACTTCTATATGTATGTAAGTCTGTATAAAACGCGCAACATATTATTTAGAGGTTGTTGTTCACATCCGGGGCCTTTGGTTGCTATCGATGCCAATCGCAGTAAATAGTTTATTACGGAGTATATTTACAACAGTGTCCGTATTATGATGTCAAGAAACATTACTGTTAAAGACCAAAAGTTATAAAGCTATATCTAAGAATAAACAGCAACAAGACTGTTTCATGATGGAACTATTATAGTTTTAACACACCAGAATACGGGCCCAGCTCTAACAATACAGTATAATTATCGTATGTCGTAAATGTATCTTTTAACAATAGAATTATTTATATGAAATATATTTAGATTTGATTTGTAACATAACTAACAGTATTAAAATATATGTCGACGCAAGTAGCTTTTCTCTTGGAAATGTCTGCATCTGTTCGTCTGTGCTGATTAACCTCAAAAAATACTGAATAGATTTTAATCCGGTTTTCACAAATCGATAACCCAAATTCTAAAGGTTTGTATCGAAACGCATAAATGTATAACTACATATTGAATACTCTGGTCAAGCGAAAATAGTTTAGAAAAGTCGTAGTGTGTAATAAATGGAGGCTTTTTAATGGTCACGATTTAGAATAATGATTCATCGGAAAAAAAATACTACTGATGACTTCATAATATACTCTTAAGTTGAACAAATAAGGAACGCCATAGTCTTGTAGACAAGCAATCATAGGTATCTAACTATTTGGATGTTTTCTCAGGCGGTTTTCTTGGCGATATACATACCTACATACCATACCAGCCCAATTTAGGCAGTACGTTTACATGATGGTTAAAAACAGCCTAATTCTATGCAAATTATGGCCTCATATACAAACAAATACTAATGAAGTTTGTGACAATACATAAATGTTCGTTACGTAAGAACTATTGGCCCAAGTTTATTTTAACTTAACAGTATGTTATGTCTATCATAACAATTATATCTTATTTGAAAACACGTAAACCAAACTACTAGCGTTATTTATGGACCAATGCATTATGAAACAGATGATTCTAAACGACAAGACAATCTTGCGAATCTCCGTTATCGTTTACAACCTGACACGGTCTGAAGATCTAAAGTAATGCACCATCAATAACCACCAGTTAATCACAATAAACATTTCTAGTTAGCTTCGTTAACTCGATTATAACAACGGCTGTAATTATGAAACAATTTTACGCTATACGCTGACTCTCGCAATGTTCGCGTTTAACATATGCCTACGTAGCTGTATAGAGCTGTAGTTAGCTGTAGAATGGTTGTTTATGTGGCTCATGGTGAGCTTGCAGAACTAATTTGTTTGTGTAACGTATAGTAATAAGTAATAGATCGTAGAGTTAGTTAAAACCAGCAGAAGTTCGTTAGACGTCGCTGTTTTTTCACATGACTAAATTATTTTCTCTTACGTTTTCATTCATTGTTTACTACATCTATCTAAAACCGCTTTTGCGCAATACATTTGAACTTATCTTATAAATACAAGAACACGAACAATAAGATTTATGGTACAGTTTTTGACCTACTTATTCACAATCAATTTATATTTTTATTATCTTACTAGCTTTTGCCCGCGGCTCCGGATGTGGATGTCAGTTATCGCGGCAAAAAAAGCCCATGTTCCTTCTTGAGCTTACCTCATACTAAGTTTCACTAAAATCGAGTCAGCGGTTTAGCTGTGAAAGGGTAACATACAGATAGGCACAAAAAAATACAGACAGACATACAGAGTTACATACGCATTAATAATATTATTATGCATTACTCATCTATTTTACTAGATGCGACTCATCATCACAGAAATGATGAGTCCCATAAACATTAAATTCTTATGTTATTACTACTATTCATATGCTAAGTAGTGAACTAAGATGCCACAATACCTATTCACTTAGAATAACATAAGAAAAACAAAAGGACAGTCAACAAGGAAACGAAACTCGGCGCATAATTCCATCTTACTTTATAACGCGCCAAGCGACGAATGACCGCCTATTATAGTAACAGCATTCTACAACATACTTAATCTGTATCAGAAAAAAAATGTTACACAGATTGGTATATTTGTCAACGCCTACTGCAAGAATCGTTAAGCCTCTCTGACCGCTTAAGCTAACCCACTGCTGTCCAATTAAGCAAACTGTTCAGACGGATTTTTGGCGCCTATTCTATAGCTTGTTTTTATTTTAACGTGTTGTGAAGTAATTGTTGTTTCGAAAACAATACGTAATGCTGTGTAACCTTCCTGCTAACAGTAATTGTATACTTTCGTGACTCTTGCAAGGATTGTAAACATTCAGTCTGAAAAAGTATGTAAAGTATCGTGTATAATTTTTTCGTTACGCGTCAATGGAATCAATTTTTAATTCAACCTTTTTATGCTGTAAGATCAAACTAGTGCTCTTGTGTATTCACTTTTATATTTTTTTGTTTCCAGGGTGCTAGAGACACACTAACAGACTCGGATTCGGGTTGCGTGTCTCCAGGATCCCGTATCAAGGATTCTGCGTCGCCGGAACTCAAACGAATGGATTCCGGATACAAATCCCCCCACACCCCGAGCAGTCCCTGCAACCCCCGACGACACCTGGGCACGCCACACGATGACTTCAAAGAAGACTTTGCTAGGGCTCAAGTGCTGGCAGATATTCTAGACAAGAACTCCGAGGCGACCAGTGATTCCTTAAAAAGCAACCCAGTCAAAGAGCATTTGGAACAGATGATCTTGAACGCGGCGTCAGCGGAAGACAGGGCCTGCTTGGAACAAGTTCTGATGCTGCTATATAACTTGCAAGCTTGGAGCAGTTCTGTCAGTGAAGACGAGTGCTATCAGGTTAGTAGTAATATCTATAAATAGATATTCATTTTGTATTTATTTACATGGTCTGCAGTGCTCTCTTACTAAAGAGTTTTAATACCTAAGCATAATCTTTGTAAAATAAACTAAGTCCGAGTCTATGTCTTAAAATAACTGTCAGACGTCAACCACAACATAGAAAGATCATAATTTGGTGTAATTTCTAAATTTTGGTCCATTTCCAGGCAAAACCGAGGAAAATATGTGATCTGAGATTCAAACAAGACCCAGACAAAACCCAAAAGGCCATCGCAACTGTAACACCGTATCAACAGAAAGGATACAAATGCGAGTCCTTGGAAAGCCTTTGCAGCGAAGAACGGAAACCGAACAATATTCTGCAAGAAAGTGGCATCTTTGAAGGTGTCGAAACAGAGTCAAAGTGTACCCAAACAGACGTCAACGAAAGTTTTGAATGCGGCGGTGAACTGAACACCGAAATACAACGACTGAATAGTATAAGAGAGAAACTAGAGAGGCAAGGTGTTAGGAATAGGACTTTAAGTACTAAAGAAGATGGGGATGGCCTGGAGTGCAGGTGCGTGAAGTTGGGAAAGAAACACAAGCAGTATTACGAAAGGAGGCTTAAGTTTTTGGAGGGAAAGATCTCGATATACGAAGCGGCGCAAGACGTTAAAGAGGCAAAGCTTGCACAAAGATTGCAGAAAGAGTTCCTTCTTGAAAATAGAATACAGGTAACAACGCAATATATTTCACATATCTTCAAAATGATCGATTATCCTAAAAATCTTTATTTCAAAACTAATTTGTTTGTGTTTTAGGAACTCGAATCGCAACTTTCTGATCTACAAGATAAGTACGAGAGGTTGGAAGAGGATTGCTGTGAACTAGAAGAAATCGAAAATGACACCCGTTTACATTGGCAGCAGTAAGTAACTCGATCACATAAATAGTAAATTGTAGTCGCTTATCGCTAGTTTTCTTTTTGAGATTAGATGATTCAGGCCAGTGGTTTTATATGGATGAAATGGGGTCATAACACATATTGTGTTTTTACATTCTCCATGTTGATATATTACGTATGGACTCGTGATTAAAAAAAATCCGTCTTTATGTGAAAATGTGTCGGTCTTTACCACTCTAGTATTATTGAAACTATTAAATCTACTATATTAGTTTTAAGCATCTAAGTCTTAGAAGATCCTTCTTCTACTTGTAATTTTAATTCGACTAGACTACGAGCATTAAAATGAATTCATATTTTTGTAGCCCTTGTAGACTTACCTATTATCAAACAGAAACGTAGTTCTCCTATACCCTTATTCTATATTCCTTCTCCTATCTTCTATATTATGTAGAAGATGTTTAAGTAAAGTCTATTTTTTTCAGGCTTGAGATGGACTATGAGCTCTGTTCAGCACAACTAAGAGACATGACGGAGCAGAGAGAATGTTCGCGGGCGCAGGCCGAGCGCCTGATGGCCGAACTGACGAATAGGGAGTGCGCACTGAAGGCTAGAGAGGTATGTACCATGGTCCTTGCTATCGTGAGGAATCGAAAAAAAAGAAGTCCAAATTTATTATATATTTATTATATATTACTTATACCTAAGTAGAAGTCAAAGAAGGCGAAAAATTTGGCTTTAGATCTATGGTATAAAGTCGAAATCGCTACGACACAAATTTGTGCGCATGTACTTACTTACATCTACATAAATATTCTCCTTTTTTGGTCAAATCTTGAGTACACAATAACAATGTTATCGTTTCAGAATGAACTGAAGACGAGGCTAGAGAAGTTGGAGAGAGCCGTGCCGGCACTGATAGCGTGGAATGTTGTCCAGGTGGTTGGCGTCAATTTGTCCTGCGGTAGAAAGGTATCAAGACTTTCCTTACTCTATGAAGTTTTACTTATCTATTTAATCAAAGAACATTGTAGTAGATTTGAATATAGTTTTTGAATTATTGTATTTTTTAAAGGTTTAATGGCCTTAAGGAATTGTCTTTGTTAGCCTAATAATCTGAAATTACATTTCTTTTGATAAGTCATAATAATTATGATCTACTAATACATGACGCCAAAGGGCGATTATATTTAGGTCACCAAAATTCAGTCCTCTCTATCGACTTCATAAAATAAGTTCGTTATTTTAATATTTTCAGAAAGCTCTAATGAACCGCATGAGTGGCTACAGCGAGTCGACTCGCGGCGCCATCGCGCAGATCCGCGAGGAGTGCCAGCAGCCCGCCAGGTGCGGCGCGCTCGTCGCCTGGAGCGACATCCTCACGGCCGCGCCGCCCAACGCGCAGCAGCTCGAGAAACAAGTCCTCAAGTGAGTCGCAACGGAAAAAATATCTTTTTTAATTGAATATGTTAGACTTTTTCTAAAAAAATTCCCTGCGGTTAGTATGAAATATGAAATGGAGCGATATTATAAATAAACACATATAGATGGTACGATGTTAATGATTGCCACATCATTAGATACCTAATAAAGAAACGTTAAATAATGAAAAAAAAAAAAAACTAAATAAGTCAGGTCTACATAAACACGCGGATTATTGAGTTTGAGTTTGTGTTTGAAGCAATAAATCTATACTAATATTATAAAGCTGAAGAGTTTGTTTGTTTGTTTGTTTGTTTGAACGCGCTAATCTCAGGAACTACTGGTTCGAATTCAAAAAATCTTTTTGTATTGGATAGTCCGTTTATTGAGGAAGGTTATTATATTTAGGCTTAATGCCAATATGAGATTCTTATTGAAAAACACATCATTATGTGCAGTGTTTGACATTGAATAGTCAAATATATTGTCATCAAGGCACTGACAAAGTTTTTAATTTTTTCCCAGGTTATTAGCTGAAAAGAAAAATGTAGAGCATCAAGCAGAACAGGTGCAGAGGAAACTTGAATTGAGAATAAAGGACTTGGAAGAAGAGTTAGAGACCACCAAGAGACAGATATCGGCCGCCCTCTCCGGAGCTGAAAGCAAGAAGGAGCAGATTGAAGAGAAGATCTCAGAACTGGAGTCGCAACTCAGAAGAGATTCAGAAGTCGGAAAGGTACGTGAATTAATATAGATTTGTAGTTCTGACTTATGAATATTTTACCTGTTCCCATAATTTTGCATAAAGATATTTGTGATGTATGAAAGCGATCTGTGTTTATCGTTCATATGTCGTTAATTTTAATGAACTATTTATATAGTTTCGTTACGAAGTTCTTTTCTGAAAGACTTAACATGAATAGTATAAATTTTATTCGACAAAAAAATATGATAGACGCTTTTGGAACAAAGAAGCAGTTAAAAGACACGCACGATAGAGTTGATGCAACATAGTTATAACACCCTAAATTGTGTGAATAACACAGTTTCTTTGAAAACGTTTAGTGTCACACATACTTGTGCGAAGTAGAGCGTTGTAACAATGTACGGAACAAATTAAATCTTTAACCATGACGATACTTTTAATGAAATCTTGATCGAGTTTTGCTTTTCATTGTAACAGATAAGTCCTGTCTCGCTTTCTTATCGCCTGCGAGACAGACATACAATTATAGATGAAAACTTATCACGCCTCTATCATTATTCTTACTTAGATTCCATTAGATAATCATAGTGATTTCATTACTCAGTCTTGCCTTGACAATAGTGTGGGTAGGTAATTGTTATGAAATGACAAAAGAATAATAGATACATATAAGTTTATTTAAAATACATACCAATATACTAGAAGGTTTTTATCGAGTATTTAAAGCAGTAGGCTCATGTCTTTACATTTGATTTTTTTTTGTCACAGCAACCTGCAGACCCATCAATGGGCACGAAGATCCGAGCGCTATTAATCAGCGAACAAGAGCTTAAGAACAGAGTCGCAGAGCTAGAGAGAAGAGAGGCAGCCTATCTGGAGATGCTGACGCAGGCCGACGACATGTGGGCCGAGATGGAAGGCGGTTATAAGAAGAGGATTCAGGAGTCGCAGACCACTGAGTCCACGCTCAGAGGCAAAGTAAGTATAATTTACGATAAACTCTATTTTTAAAAGGTCAGTAAAGGCACTTTTTCTTTGAACGCCTTTATGGTTTTAGTCTTCTCGAATGCAGATAAATAAGGTTGTATACATGGACCGACTGCCTAGCCACCACTCGATCAAAATATTTATAATTATATGGGTTATGGTTAAATAATAATTGATATTTTGAGAAAATGCAGATTTGTTCGTCTACGAATTTAATCCAAAACATAACGGACCAAAACCTACAATTGATTGTAATATATTTACCTTTTACGCAGGTCAAGAAGCTAGAGTGTGAACGTGACCAATGGAAGAAGTGTTTCGAGCCGGTTAAGAAGAAGTTGCGAGAAGTCGAGGAGTCGGAATCAGGGATGCGCATAGCTTTGGAGAAAGCAGAAAGGGACACCAAAGCCCTAAAGGAACAAAACATTAGTCTACATGCCATGTTCAGTAAGGCAGACGCTGAAGCTAAAAAATCTGAAAATGCATTTAAGGCCCTTGATGCTAAGTTCAAGGTAATCACAATTTTACATTTACTTGGTACTTCATGAGAAGTAATATTAAGTAATCTCAAATAAAATCCCAACGAAAGAACAACCGAAAAAAAAACAGAACATCTAAATTTAAATATCTATAATTTTATCTTTCCATCACAGAAAGAGATAGAGCAACTTCGAAAAATAAACAAGCAGTTGGACACGGAGCTGAAGGTACAGAAGGAAACGACGAAAAAGACTGAAATGGGCTTCCTAGGAGATCTGGAGTCCATCAGAAGGGAACTGACGCGGTCTTGCAAGAACAACCAAGACTTAGAAGTAACTAACAGCGAATTGAAGGAGGAGGTATGTGCTTTAACTAAAAAGCTTTTGAAATGGGTTCATGAGATTAAACATTAATGGTTTATAGATATGATGGTATCTCTAATTTTTTCCTTGGATATGGATACCGATATGAATAATAATAACTGTAGAAGTAGTTTAACTTTAGTATATTTAGTTAGAGATTAGCTTTGTAGTTTGTATGTGTAGTTGCTGTGGTACGCACTTAATAACGCTTTCAATGTTTACCGCTTTTAAATAACGCAAAATGCATGTCGCCTTGACACCTATTCAATGGTACCGAACGCTCGGCTCACGAACAGTGCATGCTCCATACCGTGGTTGTGACGTGTAAATATGCATGGAAGCCTTGGAAGAAATTTTAAGAAGAAATGTGTTCTCAGGTCGAATCTCTGGAAAAGCAGCTAGCTCTGACGCAGAAAGCTTTAACACAATGCAAACGGAAGTGTGACGAGAAGATAAAGACTCTCAGTCATGAGTTGTCCATCAAAACGGAAGAGCTTGAAGAATTGAGGAGTGAAACCATGCGACAATCATTCCACGCGTCTCGCGTAGAACTGAAGCCCGACAGAACCGAATATATTGACGAAGGCTATTCTGTTTACACGGCGGTACCAAAGAAGACAGATTATGGGAGGATGCACCACAGCATGAGTTATATTACGTCGGAGTCTCGTTGCTCGTGTCCATCGATGCGCAGTCAACTTGTCGGGCAACTGATCGAGGATCTGTTCGAGAGGGTGCACAACACCGTCGACGACGACCTGACCAGATTGTGCAATGAAATCCATTTGAGTCACGGTAGAGAAGTAACTGTTGAAACCAAAGCGAAAATTACAAATTACCTCTTAATGGCTATCTCGAAGGAGCTCGTAAGGTCCATAGGGGACGCTGATGCTAAGACTGATACAGAGGTCAGTATGGTACCGGTTTTATTTTTCTGATATAATTAATTTTCATTGTGACTAAATGAGTACCTAACTGCATTAGATAATGAATGTTTGATTTTACTAATGAGTTTTAAATGATGTCAATCTAATAATTTATAATGGTCGTGGTTGATACTATTATTCATCTAATAATGTGGTAACCTGGTTCCGACGATTTTAATTATTCCCTATATTCGTCTACAAATATTGTTTTCAAAATAGCGATGGATATCCATAATATAGTATTTTTACAAGTTTTATGAGAACATTGTTAAAATTATTTAAAGATTATTTTTTTATTAATATAATGTTTGGGCTTATGGCGATATATATTCAAAAGTAAAATTCAAAAGAGAATATTGCTCAATTCAAAAACCCCAATGGTAATAGCAATCTATAATGACGGTTCGGTATAGTACGAATCAAAATTTCGGTTGTGTTGTGATACCTCACATTTCGAAAGACAAAATTATGACTTGCCTTAAAAGCCGTCATAAGTTTTGATTCGAAGTATGGAGTACAGTGTATTCCATCACGTATGGTGCGTAGGAGTGGCAGTGCGCGGCGTCGTCGATGTCGCTGGGCGCGGGTGTAGGCGCGGGGGGCGCGGGGGGCGCGTGCGGCGGGAACGCGGGCGTGGTGGCGGGCGCGGCGCGGCTGGCGTCCGTGTCGTGCGCCTGCGCCGCCGCGCGCCTGGCCGCGCGCCGCCCCGACCTCGCCGCCGCCGTCAAGTTCTGCCAGGAAGTAAGCCATCCGACATACCATTAAAGCTACTCTTACTTTATTTTATAATAACCTGAGTCACGCAGAACATACGTAAGCGATCCCGTGACCCCGGTATCGCAGAAATGAAACCAGGATGTTCTTAGACTGTGAAAATCTGCAATGTCCAATTGCCTATGCGGTGAGAGAACCGAAAACGGTTAAAATTGATTTTCCCAGCAGTGCGATTTTTACTTTTCTCGTTACAAGTCTCATAGAGAGGATTGGAAATAAGCGAAGCCTTGCATTGCGATGGGATTACTATCCCATCCAATTTGAATGACATGAATTCCAATACATTATAGTATAGACATATATAAAGAGCAGGACTATTAGATGTGTATCATTGATTCTTCTCTGCTATTAGGTCCATCTACCTACTGAAAATTTACATAATTATTTTAATTTTGTAATTGCAGGAAGTTCTGGATCATGGCGATGTTAAAATTATGGAGGAGCAATTAGCGAATGCAATCGAAAGTATTGTTGTAAGTATTAAAAGATATATATAATACCTAAATTAATTAAGTCACACAAAAAAAAACAATTATTCACCTTCGTCGGCCGTTACAAATACTTTAATTTCTTTATACCATCAGCAAGTCTAGTAGTAGTTAGGATTTTTGTATTAAATAATTGTTTTTGTTCCAGAATTGTCCATCTTGTGCGTTGGGTACAAATGCGATAGTTTGGAGCACGGACGTCTAATAACGCCATCTCGTGCGAATTTATGCAAGTATTTGTTACTTTAATAAATAGTAAATTATACTATCAACAAGTTTATGTACCAACAAAGGTATATTGTTCAATGTCTGTATCAGGGATGTTGCTAATTTTTTGAGAGGAGTATGTGATGTGTGGAGTCCAATATCTATCGACCATACCTAAATGATATACTATTTTGTTTGAAAATTTAATTGTTATACTAGCTAACTTATAATTCTTATTGTTAGTGAATTAAATTTAAGAACCTCCCTCCCTTCTATGAATACGTTAATCATTTTTGACGACCTCTGTGGACGAGCGGCGTAAATACCGGTTTTCAAGGTGTCGCCAGCTCTGAGCTCCCGGGTTCGAGCCCCGGACGGGTTCATTTAGGAAAACTACTTATACCTACATTGTCTCGGGTCCGCTTGTTCGTGGTACCTTCCTTGTCTCTTATTCTTAACACAAGTGCTTTAGCTACTTACTTTGGGTTTAAAGCGTATGTGATGTTGTCCTCATTTATTTCATTATTTATTTTAATTATAGTATGATTTAAATTGTTGTTCTCTTTCCAGGTGTAATACCTCCACCGACCTCACTCTGGTGCCTTCATTAGTTAAGCCATTAGCAACTTACGAACTGTAAATATATTTGTATGATAAATAATAATACTCCTATAATAATAAAATAACGTAAGCGAATCATATCGAACAATTGTACCTACATTCGAATAAGTAAAGTATTCAATACGCATGGATTCTCTACGTATTTTTTTTTTGTTTTTATTTCTGTTTGTCTATTTCTGTGCCAATCGTGTTTTGATGCTAATTTGCGAACAATAAAACCCTTAAACTACAATTCATACATTTATGTTCTAAGTGTTTCAGATCTGATAATTTGTACCATAAGTATTAAAATATATTATATTTGTGTAATACATTTATTTATTACCATTTTCTGTCATAAATTATGTACCGAATTCATCAAAGTTCTCGACGGATGCCAGATAATAATTATAATTAAGAAAAGGGTAATATTGTAAGCAAGTTTTGTTTGTGTAAATAATATTATCACCCGATGAGGAATCAATGTTTTGTTTTGTTAACAATTCGAGTCACTCACAAAATTAGATGTCTTTCTCTATTTTATATATTTAAAATGTTTTTTATTAGGAAAAGATGAATCATTGATCGATTAAAATTAATATTTAAACTGTTGTTTTATTGTCTTTCCTTTGGATACTAACAACCGGCGCAGGATTATTTGAACTTAGGTAAGTAAGTACTTTAGTGCGATAGTGTACCTGTAGTGTAATGTACGTAGTCTATATTTTGTTAATACTATAGTTTAATGTAGTTCTGGTTCTTATAACTTAGGCATGACGTAAGGCAAATATTTGAAAGCTTTTTTTTTTAGTTTTACCTCTAGAATAAAGCCTGCATCCAGCCTCAACGGATACTGCTGGATAATCAGAATTTTAGAGTTTTATCGGTTGTTATTGTAATATAACAAGGCACATAGCAGTTTGATCAAAGACGTACCTAATGTTAAATACCTGTGCAATCCTTGGACCATTAACATTGCAATCCGAATACAGATCATACTTGAGAGTTTTTGCAAATGGTTTAGGTACTATCCCACAAGCAGATTGTATATTTCGTTTATTTTAATGTTGTACACTTAGACCTCTAATGCTAATTCAATTCTCTTTATGCCTTATATTAAGTTTTATATGTGTACAATAAAGAAATAATACTATTTCTTACGATTTTTAATACCACGTTTTCAAATAATGAATAAAATAATATATTTTATAATTAGATTACAATAGGTAGGTACATACAACACCATAAGAGTTGAAGCATTAAAATATACAAAATAGTGCGAGGGGCCAATGGCGGTCTTTTCGCTAATACAATAATATAATATATAATTACAGATGTATATGTACCAAGCAACAAATAATATTTTTCGTTTTATATCCTATACAAGAAAAAACCAAAATCATAGTAAAAATACCTTAATGTATTTTGCTTTCTGAGGTTTACGCGAATATTAGACATTGAAATAAAACTAATTTAAGCGGATTCTATCGCGGTTTATTTTAGATTTTTGTTCCCGACGTTTCGACGCCTTTGCAGGTGACCATGACACCTGCAAAGGCGTCGAAACGTCGGGAACAAAAATCTAAAAATAAACCGCGATATTCAAATTAGTTATATTTTAATGTATTTTGTTCCAAGTACTGCCAAGAGTTTCCACTAAAGTTCCGTAAATAAACATCAAATGCAATGAAAAAAGTTTTTATTCAACTATTTTAATTTTAAGGAAAAACTTCTAGAAAAAGAAGAAGAATATTAAAAATAATGCTTAGTGTCAAAATTTAAATTGTACCGTCAAGTTAAAATGTCTTTTTAAATGCATTTATATAAAAGAACAAAAAATAATAAAAATTATAAAAGAAAGAAAATCACAAAACCATGATTATTTTCGAAATAAAATTAGTTGGAATGTAGGAAGCTGGAAGAGCAAGGTATTGATGAAAATATGTAAATTTTCTCTCGTATTTTTTTTTCAGTCGATTCATTCGTCAGTTGGTATTTATATTAGTTTCATAGTACCTAAGTAATTAAGAAAAGGTAAATTGTGTTACGGATTGGTTAACAGTATTCTTTTGCCTAGAAGAACTGTCAGTGTTCAAAATGATTCATCAAAAATAACAACCATACCTATTTTTAAATAATTGGCGTACCTACTTATTTTACTTCTTACACTTTACAAGCATAGTTATTTAAAAATATTTAAAATAATTAGATTTTACTAATGCAAATTTGTATTCCTCAGGTTTTAAAGTCGGCGAGCTTGTGTTGCGCAAGTTCAGTGTCTGGAAAATCAGTTTGTTCAACTTTATCGAAGAAGGTCAAAAAACACGATTGTCTTGGGTTGGATACAAAACGAAAATAAAAAGGTCAAAATGGTCCAGAAAATTCCTTATAAAGTTTCAACAGGACTAAGTTCCCAATTTAAGAACATGCAAGAAACTTGTTCCTGTACGAAATGTGACTCATTGTTTTGTTTTTCAAAGAGACACTTTGTAGACTCTTGCTCATGCTCGTGTAATAACTGCAAGGAATCAAAAACATGCCTTTTCTTCACCAATAGATTAGTAAGAGTAAACGAGAGTCGTTCAGATGCAACAAATGCAGCTCCCATATCTGCCATTACGTCAGCGACAGGTGACAATGCTTTCTCGAGCAGCAAATATACTTCATTATATAAAGTCGAATCTACAAAGTCTAATGAGACAGTCAATACAAGCAAGCAATCCTCAAACACGTTAGCCATTATGAACAAGCAACCCTCATATACGTTCGCTATTACGAACAAGCAACCCTCGTATACGTTGGCCATTACAAACAAGCAACCCTCAAAAACGTTAGCCATTGCACACAAACAACCCTCAGCAATCACAAACAAACAACCTTCACATGCGATAGAATTAGGTTATAAGGTACTTGGAGCGTCCGGAACCGAACCAGGACTACAATCAATATATAGTACTCAAAAGAAACCGTTTGATTCCTCTCTGCATGCAATAAACAAGGAAGTTAGCGCAATAAAGCAATCGTCGTGTTGTGTTGAACCACAACAATCAGCGATACCAACGCCCGAATCTCATTCATGTGGGCATCACCGGTCAGCAGAGATATACAAAGTACCAGAGCAAATCAGTTGTGTTTCACAGGAAAGAAGACCATCATCTCCAGGATACGTACTTGAGCTAAGTACCTGTAAATTTACAAAAAGCGGGACGGATACTTACGAAGTCAAATGTGTTGATAATAATCAAATCAAGAAAAAAACTTCTTCTCATAAAAATACCGAAAATAATATTTGTGACGAAAGTGCATCTGAGTGTAAGTCAGCAAAACTGGCGCCAGACTCACCAGGATATGTAATAGATATGAAAAATAAAAACCCTTGTGACTGTAATGAGTCATCAAAAGGTGTGTCCAAGACTCCACATGATAATGATCAGTTATTAGAGTCCTCAGGTTATGTAGTTGACCTTACGAGAGGTTCATCTAAACAAACAGCCTATAAATCTACAAAAAGCAGGACGGATACTTGCGAAGTCAAATGTGTTGATAATAATCAAATCAAGAAAAAAACTTCTGATCATAAAAATACCCAAAATAATATTTGTGACGAAAGTGCATCTGAGTGTAAGTCAGCAAAACTGGCGCCAGACTCACCAGGGTATGTAATAGATATGAAAAATAAAAACCCTTGTGATTGTAATGAGTCATCAAAAGGTTCAAAGCCCCCACATGATTATGATCAGTTATTAGACTCCTCAGGTTATGTATTTGACTTTACGGGACGTTCATCTAAACCAAAATCCCCGCTAGAAGCATGTAAAACTATTTTTACTAATCAAATTAATGCAATTAAAGCTTTGTGCAATACGTGTATAATACAAAGTAATCCAAGAACATGTGGTGAAGGTGCCTCTGAGTGCAAGTCTGCTAAAGGAGCACCAGATACACCCGGCTACAACAAAAACCCTTGTGACTGCAATGAGTCACAAGAAAACACACAAACATCATGCTGTAAAGAAGATGATAGTAAGAAGGCAAAATCAGGTTCGGAACGCATGTCACGAGGATATGTATTTGATGTACCAAAACCATACGATACGCGTAATAAACGTAAAAAAAAGGGTTGTGACTGTAATGTGCCAAAACTTGAATCAGACCCACCGGGATACGTATATGATTTTAAAAATAGAATTAAAAATACTTGCGACTGCAATGTGCATAAAATTGTGTCAGATCCGCCAGGATACGTCTATGATTTCAAACAAGGGCTAAAAGGGCTAAAATTACAACGTAAAACTACCTGCGACTGTAAGCCATTACCAGACAATTTAACATACCCACCAGGGTATGTATACTTTATACCGTCACATAAATCAAAGGATAAATCTAAACATCAACCTGGAAAACCATCAAGCACTATAGACACGCCGAGGAAGAAATATTACCAGGGTGCAGATCTTTGTAGCAACTGCAGCGAACCCAATAATTCATCTGAACCAACAAAGTATACATTCAATATATGCTTAAATGGACCTGGAAAAACAAAAATGGAAGCATTAGAAAATCAGAACAATGATTGCAGTTGCAGTGACTCACACAAAACTGCAACCAAATTTTCAAAACCTATTTCGGAATCACAAGAACCAAGCGCCTATAAGCTAGAATTATGCAAAAATATACTTAAAATACAAAAGAATGCAATTGAAACTCTAGACAATCTTTGCCTACTACAAAAAAATTTTTGTGAATTTCCTCCAAATCAGACTGAAAGTAAGACTAAACATAAATATTCACAAGAACCAGACTCAATTAAACAACAATTGTGCGCAAATATACTTGGGACTCAGTTAAATGCAGTCGGTATACTACATGACGGGACATGCCCTGCTCAAGAGAACACTTGTTCTTATTCATGCAACGAACAACAAGATGGTACAAAATCACTAAGCTGCAAGGAATTACTTCCAAATGTACACGAGACTATAAAGAACTCTGAAACCTTATGCAATCATTTACGCGGATCTAAAAAAAGTAAAAGTGAATCATTAAATGATAAAATCAAGGACTGTGATTGTACTGAGTTATCACAAAATACAAGCGAACAAAACGTTTCCAATGCAGATATACAAAAACGCAAAACTGAATCAAAGAAAAATAAACAAAATTTTGTTATAAATTATCTTGAGACAAATCGGAACGGATTTGAATCTTTAAGATCATCATATAAAAAGACATCTTGTGAATGCAATAACAAAGACTCACCCGGATATCTAATAGAGCTACAGCAAAGCAAGGAGGGTCCAACGAACAAAACTAAAGAAATTACGAATAACACAGGTCAGAAAAAGAAATGTGACTGTGAGGAGTCTCGGAAAAGATTATCTAGCTCAGCAGGTTATATTTTAGAGCTAGATCAATATAAACATGAAACAGTTAATAAGACGCGTAAATTGAGCAAAAACATATTTGAATTACCAAAAAATGCCGTTGATTCCTTAACAAATGAATGTCAGCTGAAAAACTGTGAATCCCGAAAGAGATTGTCTAGTTCGGCTGGATATATATTAGAGTTAGACCAGTATAAACATGAACCAATGAATAAAACTCGGAAGTTAAGTAAAAATTTATTTGATGTACAGAGAAATACCATTGAATCACTAAACCATACAAATCTGAAAAAAAGTTGTGAATGCAGTGAATCGCAAAAGAGATTGTCTGGATCTGCGGGGTATATATTAGAACTTCAGCAATATACTAATCTGCCCAAAAATACCTCTCAAAGGTTAACCAATATTCAAGAAGTTAAGGGGGATACCATTGAATCTCTTAATAAAACATGTCAAAAAAGTTGTGTATGTAAAAAGCCTTCAAAAATTATATCGGAC
The DNA here is from genome assembly GCA_932294365.1 of Diachrysia chrysitis. NCBI lineage: Eukaryota > Metazoa > Arthropoda > Insecta > Lepidoptera > Noctuidae > Diachrysia > Diachrysia chrysitis. The sequence goes on along the minus strand of OW028651.1, from coordinate 11,668,074 downwards.
TCGCCAGGATATATTTTAGAGCTTGACCAATACCACGATGAATCAAGAAATAAATCAAATAAACTGAGTAAAAATATATTTGAAATACAAAAGAATACCATAGAATCGTTAAATAATACAAACAAGAAAAAAAGTTGTGAATGTAGTGAAGGAAATAAAAAGATTTCCGAATCTGCAGGTTACATAGTTGATCTAGACAACTATAAGCAGGAATTGACAACTAAAACCCATAAATTGAGTAAAAATATATTTGGAATACAAAAAGATACCATTGAATCACTAACAAACCCAAACCATAAAAAAGGTTGTGGTTGCAGCGACGCAGGAAAAAGACTATCTAGTTCGGCAGGGTACATATTAGAACTAGAACAATATAAAACTAAATTATCTAATGCTTCAAAGGAATTAAGCAAAACTAGAGAAGTCAAGGAAAATCTGCTTGATATACCTAACTATATATGCCAAAAAAGTTGTGTGTGTCGCAAGCCATCCAAAATTATATCAGACCCTCCAGGGTATGTATTAGAATTGGAGCAATATAAGCAAGAAGATGTAAGAAATGATGATAATAAGTGTAAATGCAGCGAACAAAAAAAAAAGTCGGAGTCTGCATTGGAGCTTCAAGAGATTGTTCGGCAACTATCGAATATGCCGAAAAGTATAAGTAAAGATATTCCTGAAATAAAGACAAACATAATTTGTCAGAGAAGTTGTGTGTGCCGAAAGCCATCCAAAATTATATCGGACCCGCCAGGCTATGTGTTAGAATTAGAGCAATATAAGCAACAAAGATTAAGAAATGACAATAACAAATGTGAATGCAGTCAAGAAAAGGAAAAAACGTTCGATCCGGCATCGGAGCGTCAAGAAATTGGTCGACAGTTATCAAATTTTCCAAAAAATAGTAGTAAAGATATTTCTGAAATAAAGACAAACACGACTTGCCAGAAAAGTTGTGTTTGCCGAAAGCCATCTAAAATTATATCAGACCCGCCAGGATATGTGTTAGACCTAGAACAATATAAGCAACAAGGAGATAATCATGACAATAAAAAATGTAAATGCAGTCAAGATAAGAAAAAAACATTCGATTCGGCATCGGAGCGTCAAGAGATTGGTCGACAGCTATCAAATTTTCCAAAAAATAGTAGTAAAGATATTTCTGAAATAAAGACAAACACGACTTGCCAGAAAAGTTGTGTTTGCCGAAAGCCATCTAAAATTATATCAGACCCGCCAGGATATGTATTAGACCTAGAACAATATAAGCAACAAGGAGATAATCATGACAATAACAAATGTAAATGCAGTCAAGATAAGAAAAAAACGTTCGATCCGGCATCGGAGCGTCAAGAGATTGGTCGACAGCTATCAAATTTTCCAAAAAATAGTAGTAAAGATATTTCTGAAATAAAGACAAACACGATTTGCCAGAAAAGTTGTGTTTGCCGAAAGCCATCTAAAATTATATCAGACCCGCCAGGATATGTATTAGACCTAGAACAATATAAGCAACAAGGAGATAATCATGACAATAAAAAATGTAAATGCAGTCAAGATAACAAAAAAACGTTCGATCCGGCATCGGAGCGTCAAGAGATTGGTCGACAGCTATCAAATTTTCCAAAAAATAGTAGTAAAGATATTTCTGAAATAAAGACAAACACGACTTGCCAGAAAAGTTGTGTTTGCCGAAAGCCGTCTAAAATTATATCAGACCCGCCAGGATATGTATTAGACCTAGAACAATATAAGCAACAAGGAGATAATCATGACAATAACAAATGTAAATGCAGTCAAGATAAGAAAAAAACGTTCGATCCGGCATCGGAGCGTCAAGAGATTGGTCGACAGCTATCAAATTTTCCAAAAGATAGTAGTAAAGATATTTCTGAAATAAAGACAAACACGACTTGCCAGAAAAGTTGTGTTTGCCGAAAGCCATCTAAAATTATATCAGACCCACCAGGATATGTATTAGACCTAGAACAATATAAGCAACAAGGAGATAATCATGACAATAAAAAATGTAAATGCAGTCAAGATAAGAAAAAAACGTTCGATCCATCTGAGCGTCAAGAGATTGGTCGACAGCTATCAAATTTTCCAAAAAATAGTAGTAAAGATATTTCTGAAATAAAGACAAACACGATTTGCCAGAAAAGTTGTGTTTGCCGAAAGCCATCTAAAATTATATCAGACCCGCCAGGGTATGTATTAGACCTAGAACAATATAAGCAACAAGGAGATAATCATGACAATAACAAATGTAAATGCAGTCAAGATAAGAAAAAAACGTTCGATCCGGCATCGGAGCGTCAAGAGATTGGTCGACAGCTATCAAATTTTCCAAAAAATAGTAGTAAAGATATTTCTGAAATAAAGACAAACACGACTTGCCAGAAAAGTTGTGTTTGCCGAAAGCCATCTAAAATTATATCAGACCCGCCAGGATATGTATTAGACCTAGAACAATATAAGCAACAAGGAGATAATCATGACAATAACAAATGTAAATGCAGTCAAGAAAAGAAAAAAACGTTCGATCCGGCATCGGAGCGTCAAGAGATTGGTAGACAGCTATCAAATTTTCCAAAAGATAGTAGTAAAGATATTTCTGAAATAAAGACAAACACGACTTGCCAGAAAAGTTGTGTTTGCCGAAAGCCATCCAAAATTATATCAGACCCGCCAGGCTATGTATTAGAATTAGAGCAATATAAGCAAGAAAAAGTAAGAAATGAGGATAATAAATGCAAATGCAGTGAACATAAAAATAAATTGTCAAATTCTGCATTTGAGCTTCAACAGATTTCTCGTCAGCTATCAAATACCCCAAACAAAAGTCATATGGATTCTCATGAAATTAAAACAAACACTACTTGTCAAAAAAGTTGTGTTTGCCGAAAACCGTCAAAAATTATTTCGGACCCTCCGGGGTACATATTGGATTTAGAGGAATATAAACAAGAATCTAAAAATATAATTGGCAAAAATATCTTCGAAATACAGAGAAATACCATTGAAACACTGAACAATGCAAACCAGAAAAAAAGGTGCGCATGCAGTGAGTCCCAGAAAAGATCTTCAGCGGGATATGTATTAGACCTTCAGCAATATGCACAAGCACCTTCGAATACCCCACACCAATTTTATAACAATAAACAGGAAGGAACAAAAGGCAAAAATATTTTTGAAATACAAAGAAGTGCAATTGAATCACTAAACGATGCTAACCAGAAAAAAAAGTGCGCATGCAGTGATTCCCAGAAAAGATCTTCAGCGGGATATGTATTAGACCTTCAGCAATATGCACAAGCACCTTCGAATACCCCACACCAATTGTATAAGAACAAACAGGAAGTAACAAAAGGCAAAGATATGTTTGAAATACAAAGAAGTACAATTGAATCACGGAACGATAAAAACAGTTGTGCGTGCAGTGAATCGCGAAAAAGGTTTTCTAGCTCAGCGGGCTACATTGTAGAGCTAAAACAGTACAAAAAAGAAGCACAGGCGAATGCAGATAATTCACAGAGTGAAACGTGTCAATGCAAAGATTCGTCAAAAAAGACGTATGATCCCATAGCGTGCTGTGTAGGCGATATGGACACAAACGAAAATAGATTAAAAAGAAAAGAAGCACCGATAATTCCCGCTAACGGGTCCGATTCATGTAACTGCAGTGAACCTTTAGGAAATCCATTTGAATCGCCCGACAAATTATATAGTGATCTTAGAAAAATACAAGGTCCGACAAAAAATGCACTTGAAGTATGCAAAAATATATATGGCACACACTTGAATACATTTGATGAACTAGATAATACAAATCAGAAACCGTGTTGTGGTTACCTCGATCCTATGAATAACAATTCTTATTTCGGGTCTGATACCCGAAATAAGAAACAGGATATTTGTAACAACCCTTTGGATGGACAGCGATATACGAAAGAAACGTTAAAAGACCCATATGAAACGTGTGACTGCAATCAAACTGAAAATAAAAAATTTGAAATTTCGAAATCCACCAAAGTCTCGTTACATGATGCAAAAAACACAGGTAACTACAATGAAACTTCAAAAAGTAAATTTGATTTGCCTGAATTTTTAATGGCATTACACGAGCATGTACCGACAAAGAACATACTAGAAATGTGCAAGAGTATACTGGATAAACAAGATAACTTAAATAATAAACCTGAATCCTCGAAGAAGGTACAAGATGAAGATTGTAGTTGTGATGGTAAGAAAAAAAATGAATCTAACATAACTTCTCAGGGAAATAAAAATAACACATTTGACTTATGCAATCACGTTGGAGCACCAAGTGCAATCCAAACACTAAAAAATATTTATTTACCTCCAAGATATACACTTGAGTATACCAAAAATTATGAATATCCAACAAATAATATACCTATTGATCAGCCCGTGAAGGAACTTCATAGTGTTAAGGTTTCATATTCTCGTACCGAAGTTACGGGAACAGCAATGCTGAGCGCAGAAGTAATGGACTTACCATATACAGATTTTCATGATTCCGTAGCTCGTAAACAAGATGTCTCCGAGAAAGCTAATAAGTTGTCAAAGTACGATATTTTTAAACGCATAAAAGAAGCATACAAGGCTTGCAGTTGTAAAGTTTGTGAATGTATAATTGGTAAATCGCCTACTAGAAACGAAATATGCGAATGTACGCCTTGTGAATGTAAGGACTGCACAAGTTATTTAGACAAAATGAATTATAAATCACCATCTGCACCAATTTCAACATCTCATGGAAGCAATTTTCCTTGCGTTCGCTCTAACAAAGGACATTACAGAGGTATTGAACAACGGCAAACATGTGACTGCAAGCCGTGTGACTGTGTCAAATGCACGCACCTTACACAACCTTGCGATTGTGAACCATGTCAGTGTACAGTTTGTCAAAGACACAAAAAGGTATATAAGTCAAGAACGCTAGTGGTAGCCCCAGTTGGGGAGACAGTACAACGTGTATCATGCACGTGTTCACCTTGCGACTGTATCGAATGTGGGCAAGGATTTCCTGCAACTTCGCGTATGACGAATGAAATGTCAACAGCGACTAATAGGCATGCACTATGTAGGTGTGAAATTTGTCTTAATGATCATTGTGAACATGGTGGTGTTGATTTTTGCAGATGTGAAAGACAAAAAGGGGTTATGAATAAACCCGTCGAAAAAGATACACACGATTATGATATACGAACTGCTTCAGTTGTACAAAAAAGACAAATAAAAAAAGATAAAAACAAACTATGTTCGAAACATGATACGATAGCTATGTTTGCTGCTCTACCATACAATTTTACTACATTTGCTGCCAAAAATAAACCGAGTACTACCAAAACCTGCAGCTGCGAAGAGTGCGAGTGCGTTTCGTGCGTCTGTAAAGAAAACGCCATCAATGCAATAAAATCATCTCAACTATTTCAATCTCACAAGTCTTCGACATTATCAAATTATAACTTGCATGACAAATTAAAATGTAATAGTCCACAAAATTGTAATTGTTCTAATTGCGAATGTGAAATATGTGATAAATATTTCGACGCTCAATATTACGACAGCAAGGTCTCAATTGAACAAAACAAAAATTGCGTATGTAATGTATGTGATTGTTTAAACTGTGAGGGAGAATCAAGAGTTATTAAATATTCGTTTAACGGATTATGTCAATGCAGTACATGCCAATGCACGGACTGTGAAATTAAAATTATTAATGGAATGGTACACAAATACCAATGTAGTAAATGTAGATATGAAAACAGTTTTGGAGACAAGTGCCTGTCAAATCCAATTGTGCATCCCATCAAAAGAGGTGAACTCTTGACTCCGTCAACCCACAGATCTAAAGTCCAAAGCCTAATGTTAGAAAAGCAACGCCTGGCATTACCAATGCCTTCAACTAAATGCGAAACTTTAAAGTGCGATGCCTATATGCAGTGCCAAGAAGGGAACCGAGTAAAATCTTTGCCTAAAAATAATTCTTTAGATAACAAATTATCTGGTAGTGCGTTTTCAGAATACTCATCATTTGAAACATCGCCTAAAACATCTTGCCATAAAGACTACGACGGTTTGACACCTATGTCACAAAATATAAATAAATCTTGGGAAAGTTCCTGTAACAGTTCCGGTCATGATTATCCGGAATATTTAATACAATTCCCCAAATCGACGGTAGAAACCTGTTTAAAAGATGTTATGAAATTAAATATGGATAAAACTATTGCTCTCGATAAATTTAATATTGTTTCTAAAAAAAGTAGCGTGAAATATCAGGTAGACAGTATGTCTAATGAATTGATGTCAGAAAAGAATCTTTCACAAAGTCATGGATGTAATTTAATAAGTTCGTGTGATTGTCAAACAGTAACAGCTGAATGTACGGAATCAATTAATCAATACCACAATGTTTCAAATAGTTGTATGGATCGTAACGACTACGCGTACACACCATGGGCACCAGATTTTATAGAAAGTACTAGTTGTCGTAATTGTAAATTTGAAATAACGAATAACAATAGGCTTGGCGCTTTTGAGAGCCTACAAGCTTCAGAAGTCAGTCATCGCAAGTGCTCTGAATGCATTAAAGGAAGTACTTCTTCTATAACTGTTACCGGATGTGAAACCAAAACAGAAACTAGGAAATGTTTTCACATTCTGCAAAATTTTAATGATGTTCATGTTGCTTGTAAAATGTTACAGTGTAATACATCCGAACAAAAACCAGCAAATACCATATTGCAAATAAAAAATGAAAATTTTTGTGCTTGGAAATATTCAAAACCATTACCACAAGGCAGCTTTGGTGGCGATGTTGATTCGTTAAATGGTGATGAATATTACGCAAGCGTCCAAAAAACGCTAAAAGAAGCGGAAGAATATTCTGCAGAACTGATGCAGATGCTGCAGATGTATGAAAAGGCCAATAGAGAATTTGAAAGTATAGCTGATAAACTAAAAATCCCCCGAGTTTCAGTTTCAAAAGAAGTCGTCGTAGAAGATGAAGAAATGCAAGAATGTGTTGTTAAAGAGGAAGGTTTTAATGAAATTGAACATGAACTACAAGAAATCCCGCTAGAAGCTCTATCTGTAAGAGAAGTATTAACGTCCACATCTATTTTGCAGGAAAGTAGAAAACCAGAAAGAACGTTTGCAGAGTGTGAAAATGATTTTAACACAATCTCGAAAAAAATGGGACGTACTGAACTTACAACTATTTCAGATCATGAAACATGCAATCTTCATAAAGGAGAATATGACCTCTCAAATAAAATAAGCACTGCGAACGAAAGTTTACCTTTAGAACAAAATGAAATGTGTCCAGACAAAGCGGGCACAAAAGAGACTGGCAATAACAGTAAAGATTCAGTGCGCATTAAAAAGTCATTAAATACTAAGACCCAAGATATAGGTTCAATATATGATAGTAGAGGATCGACATTAGATTGTCAACGTATGAAGAAAAAAGATCGAATCAGTGGCAAGAATCACAAAATGTATAGCAAACTCTTAAAACGTACCATAATTATTTCAAAACGCATCAGTCTGGAAAATTCTTACCTGAATACACCCAACCCCATCGTTAAGTATTGCATAACTGAGGGAACCTCTGCTGCAGAAATGAACGCAAATTCTGATAATGAAAAAAACTACTCCATAGCCGTAAACAATTCTGAAAAAGAATCTAGTAACTCATATGAATACAATAATCAAAGAAAATATAGGGAAAACGTGATTCTGAGGAAGCTCGATTCTGTGTTTGGAAGTGAAGAGGTTTCGGTGTCCGCTTCAACTGATACTTATGAGCTTGAAAGGGACTTTGTGTCTCTGAATGAATTGGATAGCTCTTCAATGGCTCAAGTCAGTACAAATTTGTTTATCATTAATTTTAAAAATGTAACATTATCTTTTCTTTAAATACGTTTGTGGTAATTTATTCAGGAAGAAGAAACAAGACCGTGGCCAATATTGAAGAAAAAATACTTTAAAAGCAAACCAAATACAAAGAATAAGGGTGTCTGTATCTTTCCGTCGTTAGAGCTACAGATTAAACAAGCGGTCCAGTCAATATCGTTACAAACGAGCTCAATAATTGCCCCTAAGAAGAAATCGATTGTTCCTCATCATGAAAATAAAGCTTTAGTAAGTTATTACCAACAAAACTATAATTTACCATCTAGTTTTCGGTTTTTGGAAGACTAATATATTAAGATTAGTTAAACTACAGGGTTTGGACATTATTATTTATTGTAGGTATATTTACACTAGATGCATTTGTATGTTTCATGTTTATTATGGTAATGATAAAAATGATAATAAGTATTGGGCTGCATCATCTCTCGGACATCTGAATTAACAGATTGTTAATCAGTGTCGGTGAAAGCCAAACCGTAAGGTTGGTTCACTAGATGTCGCATACGTCGCCCTTAAAGACGTAATAAAATAGAAGGCAAAATTTAAACTTCCAGGTAGTGACCTCGGTAGCTTAGTTGGTAAAGCGACTGGCGCGTCAAGCCAGTGGTCGCAGGTTCGAGTCCTGCCTGAGGTTTAAGTTTTTCCTTCTATTATTTGTATTTAATTATGTTTCATGTTTATATTACTGTAGGCAAAACTACAAGATGAAGTGAAAAAGCTGTTGGACATGCCAATCTTACAACTACAAACAACTGCAACATGCCGTGACAATACAAAGGAATCTTTAAATATACAGTCTAAGGTAAAGTTCGATTATTTTTATTGTCAATACTTTCGGAAACTGCTTAATATTAATCTATCAATGTTAGTACCATTTAGTAAAATTCCCGGTCAATTACAAATTTTAATAATTAGATGTCCTACCTAACTACAAATAGTTTTCACCACCAGGTTAGGTGGAACACATTTCCCAATATAATTTATCTTACTGCAACAGATACACTGTTAAGATTTTCAAGCAAGCATCCAGCGCACATCACAAAGAGAGCAGGTCGTTTTCATCAGAATAATTCAAAACGGCCCTGAAGTGGCAGCAGAGTGGGATTCTTGTGTCAATTTCGATAAGAAACCAATCAGAAAATATTCTTCTACTAAGAAAAAGCAAAGCTCGAGGAACTGCCCTGAAATTAATTCGGTTTTCGTCTTACACGCCGGTAGTTTAATGAGTTTTAAACTTACAGCAGAAAATAGTATAAGGACCGAAATATTACAATTATATTATACTGCAATTATAAAGTACTCCATACTTTATAAGATCTGGTACATGAGCAAAATGAATGAATCAATACTCCATGTTCCTTGTGAACCAATCTACATGTTTTTACAAGCTTTGAATTAACTTGCAATGTATATACGTTTGTTCGGATCAAATCTTGCTAGCTAAATTAGAACCACTTCTAGACATCCAATTGAGATGCAATTTGCATCATTGCAACAACATTGCATACTAATAGAAGTCCGGTGACAATACAATATTATAATATACTTTCAAGCTGGTCTGATGGGTCCGGACGGTGGCCATAGGAGCTCCGTAACGAAACGACGCAATCTCATCGTATTTGGGCTTGTTTGATTTGTCGTCACTAGAACTATGGTCCTGGCTTATTTAAAAGCTTGTGATTAAAAACACATTTTTAAGAAAAACTTATTTTCAGGCGCGTTTCGGTCAGCATAATAATTATTATCATTTCCCCTTTAGGATCAGCTTAAAAATATTTGTAATATAACTGACAACTTAGACAAATTGTTTTCAATAAAATGTATAAGGGCAATTCAATAATTAGGTAATAGTAACAATTTAATTGAATATAAATATTAACATGAACTGTTCGGAGGGAGTTGTGATAAACGATAGATAAAAAGACACGCGATAAAGAAAATAATTGCTTGTCAAGTTACTCGAGTAATGAGTTCGGCTTATGGAAGAAATTCATCTTAATATAGTATGCTCAATGTACTCAGCATTTTATAAAATGTTGTATTTTACTTAGCTGGGACTTTAAAGAAATTAAGATGGAAAAAAATACCACATTAATAGTCTTCAGAAATTTTGAATATTTTTCAATATGACATAGCCATATTGAAGATTTTTTTTCAGAATAAATTGGAATTGGAGTTAAAGGAAACACCAGAAGCATCCTTCCAGTCAAGTCTAAAAGACGTGAAAAGCGTAGACAAAGAAGTATGGTGCAGTTTCACGGTATTAACCTTGCAATTTCATCTTATAACTATTAGGGCCGGCGCCCACTGCCGGCACGGCACGGTGTGTCCTGGCAAAGGATTTTAATACTAATTAAGTTATTTTGAATCTTATCTCAATGAGTTTAGAAATTATGTTACTTTACTTTGATACCACGATGCCGCGAAGTGCCGCAGGATTCTGCGGCATGACGCGACACGCCGCAGGATGCGGCGGCTTGACGTGTCTTGCTGTTTCATTCCACGGGATGCCGCGGCGCGCCATTGCATCCTGCGAGGAATTTTGATTGCTAGCTAGTTGAAATAAGGTTGAAACTTGTTCAGCATTTCGGTGGGGCGCAGACCGGTCGGTGCGCAGGGGCAAGAGAGGGAGAAAACTGTGTGTGCTGTGGCATTTGTGAGCGCCGACCCTTAACATTACATCTTTATGTAGGTACTTAAGTATCAACCAGATTAAATCGATTCATATTAACTGGTTAAATAATTTGCATTAACTAAATTAAATTGAATGATACAGATATAATAACGATGCAACCGATTTGTTTTTATAACAAAGGAATTATCGCTTAACTCAATTTAAGTTTTTAAATCCATAAAACTTTTTACAGAGAGAAGCCGTAGAATCTCTGATAAATGACTTGCTTCATCTATCCGTGATGAAACCGCTTGAGAAAGGAACAGAATCAATAAATCGAACTACTGATAATATTGAAGATAACGGAGAGTCTCCCAAATTCATTGTAAGTTGTTAAGTCGTGAAATATTTGAAGTAGCCTAAGATAGAATTACCGGCGTGATTAGCTAGTCTTTTCAAATTTCTAACTGGAAAATTTGTTCCTGGAAATATGAACATTTATGTTCCCAGGACTCGTGAAATTACCTGCAAATTTTATGTATCCGGTGCTCAGTAAATAAAAATCAATCCTTCGCAATAATGATGCAAAGGATACCTACGCAGCACTTTTTTTCTGTGTAAGAAATTAACGAAGTTCCAAGCTCGTCTTTTTTCCATTTTCAAAAGAAATTACACACTTTCTTTTCTTCTGTAACGAATAAAAAAAGCAAAGGATGTCGCCGAGGAAGTCTTTAGCAGGTCATTATAAAAAGTTAGGTCTCATAAACAATAGTCTAACTAGTTTTGCTTGAATGTTTGCGCAGACCCCGAAGTGCAGTTGCGATGCCCTCAAAGTGGGTTTCCTCGGTGTACGCAGGGTGTCTGACCACACAGTGCTTGTCAAGTGGAATGTGCCGCGGAAACTCGCCAAGGTCCATGGATATGAGGTTTGTTATTCATTAAATATTTTTTATATTTTAATATTTCATGCTAATTATATTATATGAAATAAAAAGAAACATCAGAGAAAATAAAACCTATTTTCGTTGCGAGAGTAGTAACTAGTTTAAAGAGGTTAAAACTTGTTTTTTTAGATAAGTAAAACGCTTTTTGTTTTAAGACCACCTATGTCCAGAAGTGAACCGCGGTTGGCTGAGTTCATAACTTTTTGACAAACATATTTTTTTTTAATGTTTCCAGTTGCTTGTAGACGGGCGTGCGGTACAAAAGATCTTCAGCCCGACCAAGTCCATGGCCGTTGTGACGTGCTTACCGCATACCGATAAAGTGTTGTTAACTATTCGTACTATTACCTCCAGCGTATCTGTGACCGGACATTACCCAGCAACTACCATTATCTATCGGCCCCGTGCTAAGTATTAATAAAAAGATTTATGAACTTCAATTTGGTTTTCTTTATATTTTTGTATCCTGGTTAATCGAGGACCTTGCACGCCGTTCGCCTAAAATAAAACCTCTTTCCACCTTGAGCCTCGGGGCCTCTATTTTATTATTCAAACAACTATCCCAACTTTATTCAGCTTCGCTTAGGGCTCTTTGCTTCGATATACATTGACAAGTCTGTTAACGTTAAATAATATATTAATAATTCATATAATATAACAATAATATATTTATTTCCGCTTGTATGAGAATTTCATACTGACTTAACGTTAAAGTACGGACTTGCCATAATAGTCGGTTTGAAACTGCCAAATTTAGTGAGGGGTGTTTCCCGTGGGTCACAGATCGGGTGTTTCCCAGTGGTCGGACTAATCTGACCATCTGAAAACGTTGTTCCCGTCGCGTTGGTCAGATGGATTTGACGTCTGGTCTTTTTTTTTTGTCGAATGTGCACTTGAAGTCGTGTGTGAAGTAAAGTAACTGTCTAGTCCAGTCAGGAACTTTAACAGATTTGATCCTAATCCGTACGTGTGTTATTACTATAACCACCAATATGCTGACCACCGGGATACGCGCGTTTTTGCAATGCCTTGTTTAATGTAGATCGAACCCGACTAAAATGTAAGATACCATCTATACCAATGTATAAAAATCGATAACCCTTGGTTCAAGATATACACAATAGATAAAATAATATATACTCTTTACCAATTTTCGATAGATATGTACCCTTTCGGTAACATTCTAAGTTCTGTATATACCTATTATCATTCTTTATAGTTTACTTAAATAATTATAGTCTGTGCTTTTGCGTCAAAATGACATTGACAATGACAGTACCTATTAAATAAATACACGCCAATCAGCACACGGCTTGCTTGCTTTGCTCCAAAGAGAACTTTTATATCTTTGCTCTTGTTCTTCTCAGAATAACAATTTATGTACGGCTTGTGTTTACTGTTTGTATTCATTGTCTTTCGATATAACTTTATAATACTATATGAAAAATGGGTGAAATAAAGTTTTGCCGAGTGTGTCTTGTAACCGGCGCAAAGATGTTCAGCTTAAACACGACATCAAGCGATTCTATTGGAACTGTTTATTCACATTTGGCGCAGATTCCTGTAAGTTACAATATCTATTTAAATAAACAAAGGTCTAGTTAAAATAGGGCGTTATCATTAAAAAATTAGTAAATGATTAACGTACTGTACTTAAATATATAAAAACGTATAAAGATAAAATCAGGACAACAAGTAGGTAATCGCCTCGTTACATCGCAACTAAATAGCTAACATAATTAATTTTAAAATCAAGTCCTAATTTAAAATATTTTCTTTAAAACTTGTGATTTAAATGTTAGATTAAAAATAGCAACTAAATAACATCATTTGTTTAAAAAGCAAGTCCTAATTTAAAATAATATACATAAATTCACTCATCTTATTCTATCATAATGTACAATAATGTGTAAATTAATTGAACCATATGTTTTTTTGGTATGTAATTCAATTTTGGATCAAATACTTTCAGATTATAGACAAAAATCAACATGTGTGCTATGAATGTGCAAGTATGCTCTACAAATATCAGAATTTCAAGTCAAAATGTCTCAGAGCTCACAACATACTATCTAGAATCAAAGTGGATACTGAACAGGTGAGTAATTTATTTATTTTGCTGTCTAGAATACAAAATAGTGTAAATAAACTGTACTGAAACTATATAGAACACAATTTAAATTAATGTCAGTTAACAATCCTTTCATATTCTTTGAAAGGCCTAATAATTGTCTGTGTATGAAATATACTATTACAAAGTTTCTTATTTTTTTAGAAACTATATTTTTATTTTCTATTCCTTAAACATATTGTTTTCACGTAATTATTTTTGTTTCCAGTTAACACAACATGCAATCCAAAGTATTGATCGGAGACTGAACAAACTGGAATCTACTCTCAAACTCTCTCCTGTATCAGTTTCTTATGATAAGTCAATAATTCATTCAAATAACACAAATTCAGATATCAATGAAATGAAATTAAAAGAAGACAAGGAAAACCAACAAGTAGAAATTAATATTAAAGTTGAAGAAATAAATAACATAGATGTAGATGAAAAATGTGATTTTAGTGAACCTCTTGAAGTTAATGCAGATAATTTTATACCTTCATCAGAAGACGAATTGCCTGTAATAATTCCAAAGCGAAAACGGAAACACAAGACCAACAAAGAACCAAAGACTAAAAAAAGAAAATTTAAAACTATAATCAAGAGTGAAGATGATTTTAGTGATAATGAACCTCTTTCGAAAAGTGTTACAAAATCTTTGGAAAAACAAAAGCCCCTTAAAAAGAAAAATGGTATGAATATAGGATACTTTGATGATTATGCTACTGTTGTTTTCCTTACTCCTGAAGATGCAAGAAAGGAGGTTTTGTTAAGAAAAGAGTCCAGTAATTATAAAAAGTCTCCATTTAAGTGTGATTTATGCTACAGGGGCTATGAAGCTAAAGCTGCTTTTGAAAATCATATGAAGAAACATAGTATTGTGAGTGTTAACATGCATTTAATAATTATTTATGTAAATCAAGATGTTTTGTTAAATTTCGATATTTCCTGCTCAAATTTTCGTTCATACAAACCTTGCCCTGACAATTACAATCACAAGAAACAAAAACAGCCAACTGTTCAAGCCATTCTTAAGTGATGCTCCATCATACGGCATATGACAATAGTTTTTTATTTATATAGAAGACCATTGTAGTGTCATGATCTAGATAACTGATGCATGCATGTAACCAAAATTTTACAGAAGTAATGGACTGACAGAGTTTCAGTTCAATGATCAAATTATTGTAATGCATGGACATTTAAACAATAGATATTATGGTATTTATCAACCCATCATAATTAATATAAAAAGGAATGTGCATTGATGTGAGACTTGCTGACTTATGAGTTGTCAATTTTAGAATCCAATTTGGATTCCAGTCCTCACATTAATTTTCCTTCAATTATTTAATCTCAATAAAATAACTCTAATTCTGATATTTTAAAAGAATTGTTTCACAGTGTTTGTTATCGAACTTCTCTAAAACTGCTTGACCAATTTTTTATATTTTCTTCTTTGTGTCTATTATGTTATATTTTTCATAGGGCTACCCTATCCTGAATTTTTATTTTATTTTGTGGACATATTTATAGGGCAAAACAGCGTATGCTGGGTCAGTTAGTGTTTTAATATTATTTTCAGGAATATGGTGACTATGAATGCGACCTCTGCCACCTCAGGTTCCCCCAACAGATATATTTGTGTAAGCACAGGCTTTCATGTCATAAGAGAAAGTTTACCTGTAAATTGTGCCCTTATGTGTGCTATTGTACGTAAGTATTGAAGCTAGTGTAATTAACATTTAATCTTCTTTACATTATAAACTACGCAACGGATTTTAATGCAGTTTTGCAATAGATAGAGTGATTTAAGAGGAAGGTTTTTGTGTATAATTAATTAATGGTTTTTCGTAGGGTATCTTAATATAATTAACATATTATAATTAAAATGAATTTTCTATGTTGGGTAATATAGTTGAATTGAGTTTTGTAACTGAATCTAGTCCTTCCAAACATTCTTAATAATATATAAGTATTGATTCATTTTTAAAAGGAAAATATCACTACACTGACATGTAAAAATATGTTTTTTATTTATTTTTCAGATACCAAGCTAAAACACATGTTAGTCTCCATAAAGGAAAGAAATATCCTTGCAATGATTGCGGTGAAATATTTAGGTAAAAATATATTTTAATGATACGACGACCTCCGTGGTCGAGTGGTGTACAAACCAGTTTTCAAGGTGTCGCCAGCTCTGAGGTCCCGGGTTCGATCCCCGGCCGGGACAATGTAGAAAACCACTTTTCTACATTCTCTCGGGTCTGGGTGTTTGTGGTACCTTCGTTGTCTCTGAATTCCGTAACACAAGTGCTTTAGCTACTTACTTTGGTTCAGAGCAATGTATGTGATGTTGTCCACATTTATTTATTTATTTATTTACATTCAATGCTTATATCCTATAATCCATGCCAGTAATTGGTAGAATAAGGTAGGTATAAAATTTATGGGCATACTCATCACTAGTGTTATCAGAAGGTTATTTTAAAGAACAGTACAAGCACAAAAGTCCGCACAATACTGTCAGGAATTAAACAGTACTCATACAGAATTTTTAACAATCTCTTAAGTTAAAAGCGTCAGGGTAGCCCGCGAAAATCAAATTTTCTTGCGTTTTTTGCAATTTTCATGTCAGTGTCAGGTTGTATGTTGATTTATAATCACCATTTCAACTCAACACAGCTACATTTTAACCCGTTTAATGAGTTTGTCAAAAGGATGTTATTCAATGGGATTAAATGAACTTAGACGATCGGATTGATGATTTTAATGATTATAATTCTGTAAATACAAACGTAATATGGCTGCGTATCATATTTTTTAAAAAAACAGCCTGAAACTGGCTGGCAAATTACTAAAAACGTAAGAAAGTTTGTATTTCCCGGGCTACCCTGATGCTTTTACCTTAATACACGCAATTTCTTTCTAGTATGCCAAACAGCCTGCTGATGCACAAACGCATGAAGCATTTGAAGGAGTCGGTGCGAGAGAGTGTGTGCGAACATTGTGGCAGCACGTTTGGAACGCCAAGAGGACTGTTCCTGCACAACATGAAGGTTCATAGACAGGTTGGAAGGAAGATAACTTTTTATTTCTATTGATTTATTCCTGTAAAGGAACAAAAGCTGCTAACTTTAGCTAAACTGTAGTCACAAATACCAACACTATATTTTGTTATAAAACCAAAGTAAGCGATTTAGTTTTATAACAAAAAAATTATCACATTTCATTTTAATAAATTCTTTCCAGGATAAAAACTCCAAGCTAGGACCCGAGTGTAAAGACTGTGGGGTACACTTTTCATCAGAAGTGGCGTGGAAGCGACATCTGGTGTTATCTACGAAGCATAAAGTCAGGTAACAGTCTTGATGTGTTTTCTTAATACGAAATATTCTAATGTAAAATTAAATTATTGTATTATTTAAGTTAAATTAAAGTTACTCTGATTTGTATAAACAGTAAACACCCTAGAGAAATTAGTGTTGAAGTGTATGCTATATTTTTTATCAAACCTACATTTAGGTAGGTAAAAAACATTGCCTACAAACTAAACACTAATAAAACACAAACCTACTACCTACTTGTCGTGAATGTTACAGCAACGGTTGCAAGTTCTGTGGCGAGACGTTCTCGAACGTGGAAGATCTGAAGTGTCACATGAAAGTGCACTCGCGGAAGCATATAAACAGAATCGATAATATCAAACTGCCGGCGGCTTGCACTATTGTAAGTATCAGATTATAAGCTAGAACTTAGTTAAGTTTTAGCTCATTATATTATCAGTTGATTAGGTGTTGTAAAACGTGTTACTAAGTTGTGTTGCTAGTAAGGTCCATCAAGGACACAGACTGAGGTTGCGTGATTGTGATCAGATTTACTTTGTATCTAATTGTGCCTTTAAATAACTTACAGCGGCTTTCACACAGATTTATCAAACCTGAGAATATGATTTACTTCCGCAAAACTCAGCTACGTACAGGGTGCTACGGAAATGCGTGGTCGTCTTTGAATACTGCTGCTGCCCATAGAAATGAACAACTTTGTTCAAGAATCGATTAAAAGAAAAATATTATAGACTTTCCGTGCAGATTTTGATAGAATTTATTTTTTTAGGATATTTTTATATTTTCCTTGAAGAAATTTGATCATTTCCGTAGCAACCTATAGGTATAGCTTAGTATTACGGAAATAAGACTGGCACGGTATTGTGTAATGAAATTCATCACTTAAGTGTACAAATGCAAATGATAAATTTTATTCTAGTGCGCCAAATGGCTGTCGAATCGCTCAGAATATAAGACACATGTGACGTCAGAGCACCCCCAGACGGACGAAGCTAAGAAGTTCAATGCTGATGATCAGACACCTTTTGTTTGTGAAGTTTGTGGGCAGATGTTTAAGGTATATATGCTGTATATTCCAATTACAAGCATCCCCTTAATATAATATGTATAAGACTTAAATTCTTAATAAAAATTTTAGTTCAAAACTAATATAGTCCCGAAGTGTCTCTGGCTTCTGACAAAGAAAAAAGTTTTAACTGAGTGATAGAAAAGAAGAAAGAGTGGGTAGGGGATAGGCAGGCCTTTGCTCCGCATTGAGACCGTTTAAAAAAATGATGAATTTTAATTGTTTTGTTCAGCGCAAAATAAAAAAACAGTAGTTTAAGGACTAGCTTCCCATTATTGTTTTGTTTAGTTGATAGTATAGTTTATTTTGTTTTACATTGTTTATTTAATAACATTGCATTGGAGCTTCTGTTATGGTGTTGTAAATGTCAAATAAATAATATAAAAAAAATTGAACCTTCGTTTAGACTGCCTTAAAATATCTGTTCAGATTTTTTGTAGACAGACATGTCCTAACTAACGGCACGTTGGCTATCGCAGCAGCAGTGTTTCCTGACGTACCACCAGCGCAAGCACACGGGCGAGCGGCCGTACGCGTGCGCGGCGTGCGGCAAGCGCTTCGCGCAGGCCGGCGCGCTGGCCGTGCACCGCGCCGTGCACGCGCGCCGCCGCCGCCACGCCTGCCACCTGTGCGCGCGCCTCTTCACCTTCAAGAGCGCGCTCAATAAACATATCAAGGTATGGTATTTCTTCTTAATAAATAAATGTGGACAACATCACACACATTGCTCTGAACCCAAAGTAAGTATGTGTGTTATGGAATTCAGAGACAACGAAGGTACCACAAATACCCAGACCCGAGACAATGTAGAAAAGTTGTTTTTTCTACATTGACCCGGGACCTCAGAGCTGGCGACACCTTGAAACCGGTGTGTACGCCACTCGACCACGGAGATCGTCTTCTGGTTATACCTTCTTGTTAGCTTTGTTGGGATTTCAGATTTTTTAAGAGATCTATGCAGTTAGCCTGAGTACAAGCTTTAGGGTCGACTTTCAGTGTTACCGGATTCAGATTTTGGAAGAGATCTATGCAGTTAGCCTGAGTTCAAGCTTTGACTGCTTCACCGGACTTTTGTCGAGACCCTTAAGGGCCTCCAGCCAGACCAATAGAAAAACTAACTACATTAGCAACGTTCACTAAGGGCACCCCCTGTGTGGTTCGGACCTCGACTTAGTGTGATGCGTACAATCTTAATAAAGCAAAAACAGCAAGGAGGACTGGATCGGGGGGGTACCGGATTCAGCTGAATTCATTATTTTATATGAAGGTCAGGTATTATGAATAATGCCCCAGTAATCACTTGGCCCATGACATCTACTTTCTCTTTCCTTAGCGACTTACATGCCTATACAGTATACCTGCATACTGCAACGGTTTAAAAGAAGTCCCTAAAATACTTTGATCCTATTCATAAGTAAGACTAACCTTTATTATAGGACCAATATAGAAAATTTATAACTTGTCTATACATTATAGAACTACAAATAGAAATCATATTTTTTATTGGCGAATTCGTTGTCCTTATGGTAATTGTTACTTATAAATAGAATCACCCGTAAAGTAGATTTTGATCAATTTTGTAACATCCGGTGTAGTGCAAATGCCTCTCTACCCTCTTTCCATCCCTCTCTATCATATATAATACGTAGGTACAAATACTTATTCATCTTCATCCCACTTCAGGTGCACCTTGGCATCCGGCCTCACAAGTGCGCGATCTGCGACAAAGGCTTCATACACATGTGCGACCTGAAGCTGCACATCAAGTATGTACACGACAAGGTGCCCTGGCCCAAGAAGAAAAGCAAAAGAAACATATCTGAAGAAAATGCTCCGTTTTTAGAATACAACTGAGTTGTTACGAGCTTTATCTGATGATGGAGCAGAAATGTGGTCATTGGAAATCTGTATTGTGTGTTCATTCGGCTTGTTTGATTTGTCTTTACAAGAACTCTTTTATGATAAAAGTTTTTGTAATAAAAGCGGTCTACTTCTGTCATCCGAACAATGGATTTACCATTTTGTCTATAATTTGGTAATTAAAGTGGATAGGTAAAACGATTGGCGTCTTGTCCGAAATTAAATAACCCCTTTGGTTCTAAGGCTCGGCGCCGACGTGCCACCGACCACAGCTGCTACCGGTGGCCAGCGACAGCGACTTTTTCGACTGCTAAAGCGTGTGGCTGCCACCGGCTGCACGATTGCGGCGCGTCCATACAAAATATATGAAAAAGTGTGTTAAGTCGCTGTGGGTGGCCTTTTTTTTTATTACGAGGTGAATAGCTAATGACTTCGACCCACGCCGAGGGCACGGCGTGGGGATATGTCGGACTCGCACCGACTAAATACACCCCGGTCCCGTCCTTGCCATAGCCAGAGCCGCGGGATCGCTTGTGCATTCTCAGCGCAGCTCCGGCAGGGGCTGGCCACTGGCCTGCGTGTGCCGAGCCCATATCGGTCTGAAAGTAGTCTTTACTAGACAAAGCTGTTTGGTACTGGTTCACTTCAGGTTAAAAATATAATAACTTAGTTAATAATAATATGTTTATACAGTAGTCAATTATGTAATATGTATTTAAAATGTACTTAAATCGTGTACCTATATTCATAATTGAATAAAAAAATCAAATATAAATAATTGATGTTTGTTTTCATTTCAATGCTTGGCTTGTTATATCATTTTGCTATTTTTATACGAGTGAGTATTAAGCTGTCTTTAAGACGCCGTAAGTGGTAGAGTCAGATAATTTTTCGGTGCCATCAGAAATATCGTATCGATATTTATAAAAAAAATCTGTTTAGGTAATTTGAGGATTAAGTACCCACTATTTTTGTTATATACCTATTTTCATCTAGAAATTACTATCAGCCTTTATAGAAACAAGATAATAAATATCATTGAATAAAAGTACTCTGTGCATTGAATCGTAGACTAACGAAACTCATTAAAAACTCCCCTTCAGACCACAAAACGTCAACACAAATGACAACTAAGATGTGACTACAAAATCTATAGTAAAATGAATTAGAACAAAATGAACAGAAATCAACGTCGAGGGAGGGCGCCGCGTCGCAACGAGAGCACGAACCGATTCAACGTGTTGAAGAGTAAATGTGCCAGTGATATAGAGGAAGTGTTGTCTCCACGGCCTAGGAGGGAGGAGAAATCTGTAGCGAATAGGTGCTGCTACGTCAGCCCCATACAGAAAGACTTCGGCCAGTCGACCGGGACGTGCAGTCCTTTCAAGCCTATGTTTGAAACAAAGTCAACTGATAAGGTATAATATTAACGTTTATAAAGCGGAGGTATCAGTATCAAGCTTGGTATTGAGGGTCCTAGATAAGTATTTAGAATTTATTCGTCCACGTAAAGTTACAGTCTGGGAACGGTTTTTCTTTCTTTTTCCTTTAAAAAAAGACTCCCGCAATAAGGAATTAAATCCTTGTGTCGCGGGGCTTGTACAAACATTCAATTTACATGCACAAAGAACACTCAGACTTAGAACAAGCATTTATGTTTCACACAAATGATATATTATATTATATCATGCGGTCCCATGCGGGGATCGAACCCGCAGCACGTCGCGCACAGTGGTAAATGGTAAAATAGAATCTATAGATATACCATTTTTTTGTGTTCAAAATTTCACAGTGATAAATAAAATATCTTGTTATAGATAGGTATTTTATTCTTCTTTAGGTCTAAATTCTACATATCGCACATCCATATTTAATATTATAAAGCTGAAGAGTTTTTTTGTTTGTTTGTTTGTTTGAACGCGCTAATCTCAGGAACTACTGGTTCGAATTGAAAAAATCTTTTTGTATTGGATAGTCCGTTTATTGAGGAAGGCTATATAACATCACGCTACGACCAATAGGAGCGGAGCATAAATGAAAAATGTTGCAAAAATTAAAAACCTTTGAAACTAAAACACGCGAACAAAGTCGCGGGGACAGCTAGTTAATAAATAAAATTTAATATTTTTTTCAGTGCCATAGCCTAGTGGCAGAACAATACGGTTTCGATCCTATCATACCTGATACTATATCTCAACTAAAGGAATTGAAAAAAGTGCTTTGTGGAAATGTGCTTAAGGTTGAAAATGGTTCGCAATACGTTCAGCAGAACACGATTACTCCTGCGGCCTACGTACAGACAGCTGACGGGTCTCATTGGCAGAGCGTTGATAATATTGAAGACATTGAACAGTTGATTGTACATGAAAGCAAAGGTTTGTGAAGTATTCGTAGGGTTTTTCATCCGTAATAGTTTTGACCGCCTGATAAAGCTTTTCTTTCATTTTCTCGTCTTTGTTGAACAATACTTCTTTTGATTTTCCTCTACCCCTCTAAACGTTTTTACTATAAAAAGATATATAATTAATTACATAGACATGATTTTAAAAAGCTTCTTAAACTTTTGTTACATAAGGTCTATTGGTAGACTGGGGGCGTGATCTGATTATTTTAATGTATTCCATTGTTCACTAATGATTTGATATCATGAAAAATTTTATTGGTTAAAATGTTTGTGTGTAAAAATATGTATAAAAACATTACGACACAGTAAAACTATACTGCGTAGTAACAAACACGCGTTGTTTGAAAAACAACAGTAATGCTGACTTATAAGGTTAAAATTGCGCTACAAATTCTTATTTTTGTGAGTTTTTCGACAGTAGGGTGGGTCTAGTCAGTCTAAAATGAACTTAATTTACTTATGTACACAAAGTTAATTTTTGTTTAAGTGAAATAAACATGAATTGGCACAAAATTTTTAATAGACCATACGCGTAGGTAACAATTGTCTAATGTTTTGTACATACCCGTGCCTAGCTTGGCAGGGGTATGTTTAAAAGTACCTAATCGACTACACTCCGTCAGGATCCCTTTGTTTTGAACTTGTCTCATTACAGATTCTCCTATAATCTACGACCGTTTACCATTAAACATTCAAATATCTGATGTGCCGCGCGTGAAGATCATCGCTGAGAAATTCTCGAAGTACAAGAGAAATAACTTAGAGCTCAGGCGACTTGACGAGAAGGTGGTTTGTGTGGAGTACGACATATTCGACCAGCCACGCATCGACGACACTCCGAAACCAGTGCAAAGGATGCGAGCATTCTTTTCCATTAAACCAATTTTTGATGAAGGTCGTGAGAAAAAAGGCGAGTTCCATCCATCGTTTATATTATCTACTAATACTTAGATAGTTTAAATGTGATTTAAAGAACAAAAGAAAGACGTAGAAGAAGATATCTTAAATAGGAAATGAGGAACGGGGTTGTATCGTAAGGTCCCAATGTTTTAAAAATAGGGTTGCGATTTTTATGTCAGATTAATGTCAATAAATTACTGTCACCCTGGTCACTCACATGCGCGCAAACATTTCGACAAAGGTTCGCGCGCTTTGATGTGTGTTAAAAAACAAACACAGCTTGGAAATGAAATCATTTGCAAATGTCGTCCTACACTTTTGGGTTTGCGTATTTGTGCGAATGTGTGACCGGCATCAGAAAAAATATTTTTCTTTACTAACCATCTGTCTCAAATTAATTACCTCTTTGCAATAAAAAAATGGATAGACCTAAATTTATATCTTTGAAAAATGATATCTCATATTAACTATATAAATATAAAAGCAGTAAATAAATTAATAATTTCAGGGGCTATACCAAAGTTGCCGTCTAGTATCAAGCACAAATTCGACATTGTTGACGAAGATCTCGAGAAAATGACACAGAAAGAGATCGAAATCATCGACGGAAAGATAGAGGAGAACCAATCCTATTTGGAGGACTTAAGGCGTATATTGAAACGAAAACAAATTATTAACGCGAAAAAGAATAGGACCTCCTTAGATTTGCAGTCTTTGTACGAAATGGCGAAAAAGGATAGGCCGCCGTTGGATTGCGATTTTTCTGACGCAAACTTGTTGTCGAAAGCAGAATTACAAGAAGTTAAAGACTTGATTCTTCAGCGGTGTACGTCGAGTGTGCAAGGTATTAGTAGGAGACGAGTGAAGCGGAAAGAGAAGGAGTCCACAGTCGAAATCGGTGTGATCTCAGAGAGCATCGTGGCCGAGCTCTTACGAGAGGACGCCCCGCTTAATGTCTTTAAATAATAACGTTGTTTTCTGTTTGTAATTATATATTTAAAATTATAAAAATAGTTTAACATATTATTTTGTTTTAGATTCTAGTAGTGTCAGAAATTCGAGTAGATTTTTTACTTACTTAAATAACAAGCATAAATAAAACTGTACTTAAGTTAAACACTTTTCAAAAACTGATTATTAAAATATACTTATCTTATACTATTTTTGGATACAAACTACCTATTAGTGGATGAATGATCTCATAATTCTAGAGATGTCATTTTTTTTCTCCATTTTGGATGGATTCTGGATTGAATGCAGGATCCAGTCCTAATTTCTTCATTTCTACAGCCATTTCAAATAAGTAATCGAAGCATTCCGTCCTAAAACAAAATAAGTTAAGTTAATTACCAATTTATGATAAAAGCGATTCAGTCACAAATGTTTAAAATTATTCAACTTGCATTAAAAACTTGACTTCGTTACAAACTTAATGAGGTAATTAATACATGCAAAAGAGGTCGGTAAAACAGGTTAAAAAAAATTAAGAGTACCTACAAATATATTTTATAATCTTATGTTTTTTTGCAAACATGTATAATATTATAGCTAGCATGGACCATTTCCATCAATTTCCACCCATTGTTTATTTTTAGATTTATGAAAGTAAGAAATATATTTTTCATTGTTTTGTTTTAGTAATAATACCTATTATAATAAGTTTATTAATCCAGATATTCAATATTCCAAAAAAGGGGTCTTGTTCACACCTTTACTAAAATATTATAACTTACTAAAAACTTATAAAAAATTAAATATTAGTTAAACTTACATAGTTTTAGCCTGCTGCCAAGAATCGCCCCACACGTACACTCCATGTCTCCTGACCAACACGGCGCTCGTGCCCGGGTACCGTCGTACCGCCTCCGCCATGCTGCCGGCCAGATCCTTCTCAAACGGAGTATTCTCTATAATGGGGACCACTAGCTTCTCGTCGTAGCGGAGGTAGCGACCAAGAGACGCGTCTTTAATGCCCTGCGAATGATAAAAGAAAAATAGGCTCAGTTAATATGTAGAAATATAATTAAAATTCGCTTGTTGTTAGTTTACAATATATGACATAGACGTCGGTTTAATGTAGATTACACGGTATTCTTTCTAATTTACCTTAATGTCGTAATAGACAAATAATAACAGAAAATAATGCTCGCAGAGGTAGGTACATCTGGCTCACAATAACAATAATTAACTAACTGTATATAAGTCTGCGAAAGGCGCGTCGGTCATCGGTAACCGAAACAATAAATTTTATTTATTTAGGCTGACACTTATCAATTCAAAAGAACCATTAAAATGTCTCTTGTAAATCCGCATTACATTGTTGTGAATACAAAAGGTTTAAGTATAAGAAAATGATAGAATTTTTAGATATTATTAGCATCAAAGTTAGTGAACAACACTTTACATTATACATTTTATTACCTTAATCATCTCTTGATGTGTGATAACAAACTCTTTATCATAGAGCAGCGTGCAGCGGACTGCGTGTGGTGAGTGAGTGTGTATGACTGCACCGGCACCTCTCTCCTTGTATGCGATCATAAATAGAGGAGTGCATTGACTCTTCTTAAGTCTGAATTAGAAAAGCACAATATGATATATAAGTATTATCGTAATAGGACTTCTCTTAACACTTTTATATATATATATGCATTCTTTTAAATGAAGAAAATTTTTAATTCCTATACTTTTGAGGGGTTGTCCATTAATCACATGATTTTTTTAAGCAATTTTTTACCCTATCCCTCCCCTTGGTAAAGTTTCATAGGTTACCCCCTTCCCCAAAATCACGTATATTTTTTTGCACTAAGTAGGTATTTTAACTTTTTTTATATTATCTTTAAAAAACTGATTCGTTTTTAGAAAATTCCAAAGAACCTTTCCCCTTGTGATATTTCGTGATTAATGGACGACCACTAAATAATATTGCAAATTGTAAAGAATAATGTCACAGATAATTCTTAAACAAGAGAATAGTCTTACTTTTTTTCTGGTGGTGGCAATTCTAGATCTTCATCATTGATTGTTTGAACAAACAAATCATCAAAACGCATCCGCTCCTTCTGTACTCCTGATGGTGCTATGTAGATGTTATCTCTGAAAAATAATAATTACTAATTAAGTATTTTAACAATAACGATGTAATTTAATAATAATATTAAGCAGAGTATGATTGTTCATTGATTAAATAGTAGTAAATGCATTGAATTAATCCTAAGTGACTTAATATATAGTGGGTATAGATAGACTACCCAATATGAAAATAATATTATTATCACTGTCCCACAGTTGGGCAATCAGATATCATTAGTTACTAATATTCATATTAGCTGGAAACAATGCCAGTAATTACTAATTAACACACAATTTTTCAACATCAACATTTGAGTCTGCTTGCGACCACAGCCGGTGTAACCTGGTCGAAACGTAAAGCATAAAGGTATTTATAAATGTTTCGCGCTAATTCCCGTTTTATTCACATAGTATTATAAACATGCAGCGTAATTTAAATTTTACCGTAATTTAAGTATTTGTAATTATGGTGTGCATTGTAGATATCCGGTGAAATGTCCATTTATTTATATGTATATAGCCCTTACAGGAGATCTTAAGATATAACCACACAATAGATTATTAGTAGGTTGTATGGATTCTTATCTGGTTTATTTAAATGAATGGATGACTTTATACTATTTAGTAGGTACAAACATTTATGTAGAATAAATACAAAACTGTTTTTTTTTAACATACCCTTCTTT
This sequence comes from Diachrysia chrysitis, assembly GCA_932294365.1. NCBI lineage: Eukaryota > Metazoa > Arthropoda > Insecta > Lepidoptera > Noctuidae > Diachrysia > Diachrysia chrysitis. The sequence goes on along the minus strand of OW028651.1, from coordinate 11,641,121 downwards.
AATGGAGATACCTCCACCAGTACCGGTTACCCATCCTAAATGGTAGAATTGTTTGCAGAGCGCCGGAATCAAGTTTCTTGGATGTTCCTATGCAATTTAATATATTATAATTATATAATTTTGTAATTAAATATTTTTTTAGCAACAAAAAACTTGAAAGTATGAAATTATATTGTTTTATTGTAACTACTGTAATCTAATCGACAACTAGACACAATATATCTTGGGTTAGTTTAAAATTAGTGGAATATTCCTAAACTTACCGGATTAAGTTCCGTCATGTTCCTGCAGTTAAATTACAATAAGTAAACTATGTCTAACAATATAGAGGTCTTATCTGTACCTATGTTATCTTATCAGCATAAGACTTTTGTTGGAAAACTTGCTTTTGTATAAAAATAATATTATGGATTGTGATATATTTATCAACATAACATTGACATCTGACATCTTGACCGCAGCGCAGAAGACAGCTTTGCGTTCAGTAATGTTGACGAAGTAGAAGAATTAAATAAATTAATAAATATCAATTTGTAAATGTTAGATAATCCTAATTATTCTAGAATACAAGTAAGTTTAAAATATTTTTTTATTAAATATTTGGTATTTTATGATTCAATAAAACTACATTTCATACTTTTACTTTTACTTACGATGCTCAAATTTCGTTTTAAAATAAAGCTCATGATTTATGGCGGGAATTTAAAATATTAAATAAAAAAAATATAGTAAATTGTACTGGCACGCTAGACACGTCATCTCTAACTTTTATTTTTTTTCTCAACTTCTTTAGATTTCCTAAAAGTCAACAGAATTATTATGTCAAAATTCTAGCACTATTATTTTCTTAAAAATATGAAAATTGCCTGCTGTTGTCACGGACCATGACAAAGAAATAATATTACTGAGACGATATTTAGAAATCTCACGTTAATTAATATAACATCTCAAACGGGTAAGTAACAGTTTACTTAAGTACCTATCGTGTGGTCTTCAGTATTTAATTCAACGCGATGTCGCGGTTAATGTTTGTTGAATCAAACCTCTATTCTTTAAAAGCCAGGGGCTGTGAGGTCTACACCGTTTTCATACCCACCTTTTTGTATAAGTTCCAAGTAAAAAGAAGTAGGCTTACTCGGGTCCGCGCTCTTATAATGAAGTAGTAGGTAGTCAGATTGATGCTTGAAGCTTAATGGTTTCTTAAAATAGGTACTTATTAAAAAACACATTTTTTTTTACATAAAATATTTTCTTACGTTTGCCTTGGTTGAAACCATATGTGATATTATCAAGATATCAACGTAATGTATTATTACAAAAATCTTTGTTCGATAATTATTTTTTAATATTTGTTAAAAACATAACGTATTTAACAGATGCTGGTGTACGATTGAACTTGGTACTGCTTTTAAATTTCAATTTATTTGAGATCCCACAAAATGCGTGAGATACCAGAATGTTTGAATCGTCGCTACAAGGCGCTGGATGAGCTGATCAAGGAGTTGAGCACGGCCATGAACCAAGGCGGCCCACTGGAGCAGCAACCTAGCAACGAAAATAACAATATGGGCATCAAGCTTATGTGCGATTTCTGGAATATTCTCAAAGATGATCCAGATTGTAACTTGAAGGTGTGCCATGTGATTTATTACTCTACGTCATCACTTAGTTATAGGACGCACAATTTTTTTATTAAAAACTTTTCTGAATAGTCATGGAAAATCATAATTCCTTTAATGTATAGTTGTATCCTAATTATATCTTAGCTTTAGATAATCAGTAAGTTAGGTCTCGTGAATGAAAATAAAATATGCTCTCTCTGCCCTGTTCCTAATGAGTGCTACCGGCCGGCAAAAATCCGTTAGGGCCGGTAGTCTCGCGTCAGGTCTATCTGTCAGTTTCAACTAATCACAGGCCAGTAGCTTGTCTCTCATTAGTGTAGAATGACAGATACACCTGACGCCCTGACCCTAGCGGATTTTTACTCGCTGTGGCTCCGATTATTTGGGTCGGTGCATTTTAGTTCCATTAATATTTATCGCTCAACGTCCTACATAGAACATATGAGTAATAATAAATATGGACGTTGTTTACACGTACCTACGTATATCGTACCTACATATATTTACGAATATATTCCGCACTAAGGAATTTAATCCTTGTGTCGCGGGGCGTTTTTACAAACATTCAAATCACATGCACAAAGAACACCCAGACTTCAAGCATTTGTGGATCACACAAATGCTTGTTCCATGCAGGCATCGAACCCGCGGCACACACTCTAGCACTCGGCTATCCGTGCAGTCAATTCGGCTTATCATTTTTATGCTCTGTTACTTTACTATCTAATTTTATAGGATGAGGTCCGGCAGTGCATGGGTGTAGAAGCAAGGCAAAGTTCCGCAGTATTTGGATCGCATCGAATCGATTGTTGCTACATGACAAACAAGGAAGACAAGCAAGACAAAAGCGGCGAAGATAGGAGACGCGAACCAATGAATAGAATTAAACAGTAATTTTACAATCTAACTTACCATTACATATCTACAACTTTGGAGTAAGTCTTTTGCATAATAAAGTCTCCTTTCTGAGACATGTCGGTTTTTACAGAAATTTATTATTACTGAATTAACAAAGCTACAGCGATCGTGAAAAATTTACTAGCTTAGCTACTGCTTTAGAACTGAACTTCTATATGTTTCAACTGGATCTCTTAGACTAGGTTTCCTTGTGTGTTCAGTTTTTTATTTTTCCATAGTTTACATTATTTTTTAAGGGCAAGTCAGATTGCTAATATAAATATGTGTTTTCCCTAGTATATGCTGTGATAAGGATCCAAAAAGTGCTAAGAGAGTTTGTGGTGGTACCAGGCCAACCTCCAAGACTTCCAGTGTCGCCAGTGATAAGTTACCACTTAGCAAAGTTCTATGTAATCTTAAGGAGGTTAGTTTTAATCAATATTACATTCTAATTATATTATTTTACTGTTTATATTCATAATTTAACTGGATCTCACAGGTTTCACTGTCGGTGGACATATTTAGGAAGTCACTATCATCAGATTTTCAATTTCAAATTTACCATTTAAAATGTAACGACCGTTTTCGTCTTTTACAAAACCCATAATTTCCTTTTGACCGGTCTCGGCAGCATCTCTCAGCGGACATCAGCCCTCTGTGCAGTAGATATCTACGACACGGTTGTGTACGTGAACCCTGTTGCCCTCTCTATTCGTTCACTCTCATTGTCTGATGAGACGTCAATCCGAATCGAAAGCAGAGAGGTCAGGCGCAAGGCCAACAGCATTACGTGCTTTATATGCTGTCCTCGGTGCTTACACCCCAGTGGGTGTACCGCCTAATTTCTCGACTCCGAGCTATACTGTGTATTTCTAAAAAACTATTTATGGCCCAATCCGAGATTTAAACCCGAGACCTCGTGCGAGGTAGTCTCACTTGCGACCACTAGACCAACGACGCAGTAAACCCGTTTTCTAGTGATAGCAAGTTTTAAAAGTATTTTTCTTAGCACTTTTTCAATTTTACGGCCCTAAAGACTAAATTCCATTAAGGATTTTGGTGTCGTGCAAAACGTGATGGGATTTAGGTCCCTATTTTGGAGTCTATAACAAAGTGTGCTAAGTTGCGACAGTTCGGCTAGTCCGTACTTTATGAGCGTCATTTATCTTAGTAGACTTTTATGACTGAAGCGTGAAGTTAAGTTGCTTTTACTTTTAGTTTCAGTTAGGCTATTTTTAGATACCAGAGAGCGTGCATTGAAGTGTTCAGTCATTATTTTTCTGGTGTATACCTCTTTTACTGTCTGCCTATATTTTAATTGGAACAATTATGACTATTTAACGTCTTAATACGCCCTCAGAATCTTAAAGTGTACGGTAAGATGCTTAGAAATAAATGTTTCCAAGTTTTACTTTATATTTTACAAAGGCGGCATCATTCGACAAAAAATGCAACGCTAGAGTGGGTGAGCTGATGGCAGCCCAGAAGGAACTCACAGAACAAATACAAACCTTGGAGCAGAGAGAGAAGGAGGGTGTGAAGCTACTGAAGCAAGCTGACTGTATGTGGTCTTGTATGGAGGACACATATAAGAAAAAAGTGGCAGAATCTCTTGAGAGGCAGAAGATATTACTTAAAGAGGTAATTAGGCTAAAACTTACCAAGTATAGGCCCGTAATACACAGTTTGGATATAGGTAATTATAGGTAGGTAAAATAGTATATAGTCAATGATATTATACACAAGCTAGATTTCCTTCATCTTTACCGTAGTTTAAGATCTTTTCGCACGTTAGGACGGTATTGAATCCTCAAAATGCGAGCGCTATTAACATATCAGTCTCATTTTCATGTTTAATATAATTGAGAAAAATAGCAATCAAGCAAAAAAAAAAAATATAAATCTTTTACAGCTAAAGGAAGTGGAAACAAGCTCGAATAAATGGCGAAAAAACAAGAAAGATATAGAATTCCAACTGTCAAGTTTAAATAAGACCAAAGAAGATATCACAGAGAAGATAAATCAGAAGACTAACGACATCAAAGTTATGGATATAGAAATAATAGATTTAAAGAAAAGAATTGAGAGTAATGTAGAAGACTCAGATATTGCCAAGAATTCGTTGAGACAGAAAAGAGATGCTTCAGATGTAAGTAATATTAATACATTTTTAAATATATATTTCATATGCTTATAAGCTAAATATAACAAAATAATACATATATTAAAATACTTCGGTCGAAATGCAGCAGTATTTACAGCATTTGGAAATTAAATATCATAGTAGTATTTTATTCTGAAATGGAATTAACGCTTTTTAGAAATGTAATCAAAAGCAGATATAACGTACAAAAATAGAAGCCTTTAAGATTATGTTGAAAGTCCTCGTATTCAAGATTTTCTGACGTTGGCTTGTAGTCAGCTGTAAGTTTATGCAGAAAGCTAATGAACATTGGTTTTAGGTGAAAATGGCAAATATAATAACTGAAATGGCGAAACTTCAGAAAAAGGTACAAGAACAGCAAAGAATTAAAACTGAAAAAGTTGAAGAAGGAACAAAATATGTAAAAGATGCGAGAGACGATTTACAGAAGATTTGTAGAGTTCTGTTGCAGAAGAAACTCGAGAATGAAGACCTTCAAGCTGAAGTAAGTCATGTTTGTGGTTCTATGATGAATAATGTAAGCATTATTCATCATAGAACCACAACTTGTCGAATATTTAAGTAATATGAAAAATAAAACTGCTTTTTAAACATTCTTAATATTTTAGCATCAAATGTGTGTTCTTATGCTTTGTCTATCGAGATGTACTTGACGTTAAACAGAATTACTAATCTTTAGGCGCGTACCTAACTAGACCAAAAAAAGTGATTGACATAATATTTCAGAAAGAAGCGTTACTACAGGAAACCGATCTACTTAAAAACACATGCGACACTTGTAAAGAGAAATGTAAAACCAGAGAAGTATGTCTAGCCGAACAATTAAAAAAACTTGATGACGAAATAGCTGATCACAAAAACAAATGCATCAGATGTCACGAATGCACAGATACTGTGGATGTCAGAAAGTTCTGCACTGACTGTCCGAGGTGTCTGGCAGAAAGAGACTGTTTGTATGAAGGTGATCACTGTAGCCCTGACCACACCATGGATTGTGTTTGTATGAGTGTCAAGCAAAAGTTCTTGGACAACGTATTCGATAACATGTATACTGTTTTGGAAAGGCAATCGAAGACAAGTCCTGGTAAAGCTGTAGCTGATGCTGTATTAAACTGCTTGAAAAGGAGCAGAAATGGCAAACTTAATGAGGAAACTAGGAAAATCCTACAAGATTTCATTCTGACCACGGTAAAGAAGAACTTGAATTTGACTATAGTCGGTGGGGCAGTTAAGACTAGATGTGAGGTATGTTAAAAAAATAATGCCTAATCTTGTTTTTAAAGAATCTTTTTCAATTATATCATGTGGTAGAAATTAAATCTAGAAACTTGAAAGTTTACTTTTTCGCAAAAAAACGTGAAGGGAACTTCAATATCAATCATATGGAAATATTTTTTATTACTTGTGTTTCTTGAATCGAGTTACAACATACAACGTCAAAGTTCCCAACCATTTACAAAGACGTGACTAAAGTTTTACACACCTAAATGTAAAAGTTTTTCTGAAAAGAAGAAAAAAGCACGAAAATCCTCTTACCTGCAATCTTGACCTGGTTTTTCCTGAAAATTAAAATGGAAATTAATGCACCCTACTACACTATGCTTAGTGTAGATGGATGGCAAAATATATTATGTTATAGTTATTTTGAACGAGCTATAAAATATGGTTCACAGCTATGATTAAAAACGCGAAAAGTTGATGATGGCGATTTAAAACGCCATTAAACTGATAGTCCTTTCTTAAGTTAAGGAGTATATATTATAATATATGCATTTAATGCAGGTCAATAATATAATTATTAAATTCTGGATTCACATAAATAATTTTAGATGGACCCAGACACTTACAAGCAGCTGATGCTGTGTCTTAAAGAAGTCAATATTTCTCGACCGACTAAAGAAGACAAGGGTACTGGAGCTAAAAAGGTAATGCTATTATTTGGCTATACAAGCCCAATGGGGCTTGTATGTAATATTATGAATACTGTAGTGGTCCACTAAAGCCAAAAAAATTACATAATTATGCTTTGGCTTTATAGTTATTATATAGTTTATTATGTTTAAAAACGTTTATCTAGCCTTTATTTGTGGCAAAAATAATAGGATAAAAGAAGTAATGGTTTTAGGGTTATTGGTAGAGATTTTTTTTTTTTTTTTATACGAAGTATTTTTATTGTTGGATGTTAAACAGGAGGCATGTCGTCGCTGGGGTGGCCCTAGCGAATGCAACTGTCCGAAGGGTCCTAAGGCGTGTATCTGCGCTAAGAAAGCGCCTCCGCCACCTCACGATCCTACTCCTTGTGGACCTCCTGATAAAGAAGACGCGGTAAGTAGAACCTATTTAGAGAAACGTCTAAACTTGACTTTAAAAAACTTTCAGTATAATTAAAAATTAAAATTATGGGTCACGTCCACGACCAAATTTGGGATGGCATGACCGTAAATTCTTAATAGAATAGGGGTAATTTATTTATATTTACACGTCACATAGTCACTAAAAAAATATTAGACACGTATTTTTTCTTTTTTTAATTAAACAAACGATGAGGAAGATACAGTAAATGGAAATGTCTCGTGACGTCACTTGTGGCAACAATTTTTACCTACAAGTGACGTCACAAGCCCCCACTCCAGAACTTTAAAGCGCTTTAACTTTGTAATTTTTTGTTGATTTGATAAAAGAAAAAAATAGTTTTTTTTTCTTTTTTGATCTATCTGGTGGAATAAATAGATATTTCCTTTTCATACCCAGTCCGCTCCCCTATTGTTATATAAGCTGGTATTGGTTGGTTGATTGTTGTGTAAGTTTCGGACGGGTGTTACTAGGGTGAAGTGAAATCCTGTCCGTACAAGAAGAACGCGAGCTGCGGGCCGGACTGCGGCATGCAGGGCGCGGCGGGCGCGGTGGGCGCGGAGGTGGCGGCGTGGCGGCCCGAGCCGTGCCGCGGCGCGTCGTGCGCCTTCTCCAGCAACATGCGCGCCGCGCAGTGCGTGCTCGGGCCCGAGCCGCTCGCCGCCGTGCCCAAGTCCCACCCCGCTCCGCAAGTCATACCGGAATCGTTAGACTTTGAAAAAATGGTGAGTCGTTTGATGAATGTGCTTGTCGTGCCGCTTCTGTTTATATTGTGTTTTCGTTGATTAAAACCATTGTTTAAGTTGGTTAAAATTTATAACAATCAAGTAGGATTAAGGAATGGCTCAAGAGGAAATGCGACCGGAGAGACTTGAAAATTAGGTATGTCAAGGAATTGTTGCTCTCCCACGGCGGCGTTCGGCTCTATCCATGTGTTGATAAAGTGCCGACGCGCGCTGGCACCGCGTTTTGTGTAAGGGTCTAAGCACCCGATGCACTGGTGCTTGGTAATTTACCCGACTTCGCCAGAAGGAGGGTTATGTTTTTCAAATGTATCTATATAAGTTTGTATATAATTTCTGCAGCCTAAACGGATGATAGTTTTTAGCTGGAGAGGTGTCGTTAGATTCGTCTCAATTGTGCAAGTGAAATTAAGTATATCCGAATTACTAAACGAGCAAATTTCTGGGACTACCAGTCGGACTGAAAAAATCTTAATTGTAAAAATTACGATTTGAATTCTGTCAATATAATGTCTTTGTTAAAAGAAATACAGAAATGAAAAACAGATTTTCCATTCTATTCTATTTTTTTTTCAGACAACTTGCTCTTGTGGAGATAAGATGACAAAACCGTGCTCATGTCGAGGTTAGTGAAACACTAGTACTTAAGTTTGAAATTTTCGTGGGAGTACAATTTGTTACTTACTACTAGAGATCCTGCGTCACATGACCTTTAAATATTTTAGATCGTAGGAGTCAACCTCGACAACGAATTATTGAGGAAGTCATGGGAAGATACACTGAGGTCTCGCCTATAGAAAAAGTAAGTTGCACAATCATAGACTCCAACTACTTCGATAATAGCAACGAAAAATTATCATAGTTGGTCAATCACATCTGCAAACATCATATCTAACGTTTCGAATGTTTGTGTTTTGAACTTAAAATGTATTTTTTTTGTAATAAAATTACCGAAAGTGCATGGTGGTTTTATTTCCCGATAGTTTAAGAAAATTAACCACCATGTTGATGTGAATAAGTAAAGATAAAATACTGAAGTTTTCGTAATTTCGCCTTAGGTCACCAGTGAACATGAATTCGATGAATCGAATACTACGAGAAGATTAAATACAGGATGTAATTGCTCTAATTTGCCAATGAAATATTTACTAGCATCGAACATATCGGAAAACAAAATATCTCGATTTTGTGCTTGTTCATCAAATTACGTGCCTAAAGAAGGTAGAAAACCTTTTGTCGAAAAACTACGTAAAAAAGGACATATTAATATCTGCAGAAGCAGTAAGAGTGATAACGATACAAATGTAAACGAAAGTAACAAAAAGTTTTCAGCTGTCGGGTTAGAAATGTCTCAGAATAATATTTCGAGAAACAAATCTGATAACGATATAAAAGTAATATTATGTCCTAAATTTCCTCATACGACATGTGACGATAAAATAGAACTATCTTTGGGCACTAGCAAGTTATGTACTGCCGAGAGTGCCCTTGTAAGATCAAAATATGAATCGTCTTTAAAATCTGAGCAAGGATTTAACTCATGTGATGCAAGCTTCGTTGAACAAAAAGTTTGCGAAACTGTTAAAGAACTTGTAAAAGATATTGTAGTACCCGATGGACCACTTGAGAAGAATCTATCTTCTTCAGATGTAGAATGGGTTACTTTGTCATCGTTATTTAAAGAAATCACTTCATTGACTAAATTACAAGGTCTGAGTAGTGATACGGTAAATGAAGTGGAAGTCAAATGTGAAACATTAGAATCTTCAAAAGATTTTAGATTACTTGGCGTAAATATGCATGAAGTACAATCTGCATTTTATAAAAATAATATAATAGAAATTCAACATGATAACCAGGAAGAACTTAGTTATGATATACATATGAATGGCCAAATATGTAAAAGTATTTACACATATGAGAGAGAACCTAATCAACCCAACACGGCAGCCGAAGAACTGAAGTCAAAATTATTGGATGATATAAGACAAACATACAACATTTCTGTGGAAACCTCACTTGAAAACGTAATAATTAAAGAACCAGATTTAAATTTAAAAAAACTGAAGAATATTAGAAAATGTTTACGTAATTTGGGGGAAACAGCTTTAGAGCAAACTGAATGTAATTGTATTATAGCAAAACGGCGAAAAAATGATGACTATAATAATTTTCATTTAAAAAAGACAAAAAAATATTTTCACTATCAAAGGTCTGAGGACAAACAGAGTAATTCTTGTGAAATAGATGAATTAAGAAAATGTTTACTGGCTATTTCTCACATGGGAAAAGAAGAGTTGCAACAGAACGAAAATAAAGTAAAATATATCGACAGGAATCATTGTTATCCTAAACACAGCAAAGTGAAGAATTGGGATAAAAAAAACAAATAAACCCTAATATTTATTTGAAACTAATATTTATAAATACTAATCTTACTTTTTTTAGGTATTGTTTTTTAATTAGATGGCGACATATCATTTTTGATTAGTCGCTGTTACCTTATAATATTATGTTGCGTTTGTTAACTAAAACAGTATATTAGAGCTGCTTTCATTTGTTTTGTACTCCCACGTTAATTTAATGATGACACACGGAATGTTGCAAATAATATTAATTCATCGTAATATTTCAACATAACATTTTAATTAACTTACAGATACAAAACATCTGAAAGCAGAAGTCAAGGACAATTGCGATAAAAGCACATGCCCCATGGTTTGGGAAGAAACAATAGGTGATAACCAATTAAAATTTCCCCTGGATGATGGTTTAAATACAGTAGCTGAAGTTGGATCTATTCCTAGTGTACAAAAAGATGTTTTGTCTCAAGGCTTAAATCAAGAACAAACTATACCTGAATCAAATAAAGAAAATAAACAACCAAGTCCGTATAGAACTAAAGAACAGTTTAAAATCGCAATTGAAAATCAGAATGGTGAGATAAGTAACCAATTAACGGAATTAACAGAAACCAATTCGGGCACTTTGGCCATGGAATTAGAAGAACACATTGTTGAACTCATAGAAGAAAAAAGTAAAACAAAACCATATTTATATATATCTTTAAAGACTACTGACTCTGGACACATGTTAGTGGGTTTTGATACAGAAGATAATGTAATTTCTGCAACTCAAAGAGTAACTGTTAGACGGACACCATCCGGGACAAAATTGATTGATTTACATAAAGATCTTATCAAGAAACTAAAAAAAACCACATCAAATGAAACAAACGACTCTAATTTGTCTAAAAATGTAAAATTGCCTTCAAGCCTCGAGGCGCATGGAAGTCCAAATCAGAATTATACTAAAATAGCGTCATCCACTGATCCAAAAACAGACACTAGCCGGAAACCTGTCCAAAAAGCAAAACGTAAAGATTTTAGAAAAACCAACAAAATTGAAAACATAGCTGATACACAAAGTCCAATATTTGTGGATAAAGATCATTCACTCTCAAAAGAAAGCAAAGATCTTTCTTTAACAACTTTGAGTTGGAAATCAGGCGCTTCGCCCATTGAGAAACATTCACCACCAAGTAGCAATAAAATATCGCCACCAGGGTCATCCCTGAAAAAACCGGCCGTATCGAATTTAGAAGAACCAAAAAAAATGATGCAAATAAAAGAATATGACTATGTTCCTCCTTTAATAATCATACAAACGGAGTCACAGGAAGCAGATGTCAATGCCAAAGATGGATGTGTGTGTCCACCAAGTCCCCCCATATCGTTTGTTTGGAAACCAAGTGCTTTTGTAAGAACACCATCTCTTACAAAAACAGACACCACCGAAACAGATAATAATCAAATAAAGCCAATCCAAGTAATAGTAAAGGTACCACCAGTAAGGGTATCGACACAGGTAAAAGCACCTGTGACTAATCAATTAAAAGAATATGATTGTGTTTGTCCTAGAGATGTTCCACCTCCCTGTATCAAACTTGCAACAAATAAAAAAGAACAACTAAATTTAGAAACGGCACAATTAAATGATAAAGTTTTAAAAGAAATTAAACCAGAATGTCAATGCATCCAAGATTCCCCAACATCTAGTTTTAAATCAGCTATTTCTAAAAGTTATACATCGTTAGCTGACACTGATTATACACCTGAATTAACCGAGTTGTACAAACAGGGCAATGTGAATGTCGCCGTAAAAGTTCGATCTAGAAATGGAATTGTACGAAAGTTAGACACAGTCGTTACACGCACTTTATCGGGTACATTAGCCATTTACGGTAAAGATATGGCGGCACTTGGAAATATTAGTTTTGATGAAGATGAATATCCTGTTTTTCTAACGAAGACAGTTTCAGATACCTACTTCGTAGGTTTTGGCCAATGCGACCGGTCGCTTAATGCAGTACTTCGAAAAACTCAATCTGGAGGAATTTTAGTGGTTCCACGATCTAAATCAAGCCAAAATCAATCGCGAAATTCAAATCGATCGGCATATGAAGAGTTCTTCAAAATTAAAGTGACCGGCGTAAGAAACTATCCTGTTGAACTTCCAGCTGTATTAAAAGCAACACCATCTGATAATTATATAATTGTATTAGACAAAGAATTTGAAAAGCGTTACAAACAGACTGTTCAAGAATATGTTAGGGAAAAACGTGAATGTCTTGTTGATTTAACTAGATCATTTTCTGGAAATTACACAATAGAATTGGACACTGAAGAGGAAAGTCATCTTACAAAGAGAAATGCTTTATTAGTTAAATCCTCATCGGGCAATATAAAAGTGCTCGTTCATGGACCTGAATTCGAGTCTATGGTCAAATCAGTTTCAAAAAGAAGTTCAACATCATCATCAAGGGCTTTTGGCAAATTAGTAAGTAAATTACCAGCATCGAGTAGGGAGTTTCATAGAGAACATCTCAGGAAATCTAAATTCCTTGATAAAAAAGCAAGTAGTGATACTCAACTGTATGAAAAAGTAAGAATGCAACTACAAGACCATAAGCGATTGCTTTCCGAACCTTCTGCTGTTCTTAAAAAGACTGCTTCCGGTCAATATGCAATTATTTTAAATAAGGAATCAAAGAAAGCTTTTATAAACAATCTACAGAGTTATTTAACTTCTAATTCTCAAGGACTCATACCAATAAAGCGTACAGAGTCAGGTGAAATAATTATAATTTTAAATAGTAGGGATGAGAAAAAAGGTCGTTACGGTTCATTAAAAATCACCGCATCAGGCAATATTTTTGTTATGGTTGATGAAAAAACTTTAAAAGGAATAACCAAAGAAGCTAAAAAGGATGATAAACCTGGCGTGGTTGTAGCGAGTTCAATGGTCACGGATTCTATCAACCCCAATGCTGTTAACAAATCAGTTACGACAACATGCAATGCTGGACTTGATGATTGTGTATGCGACACGTCTAAATGCGTATGTGCAGAGCTGCAACTTAATGCACTTGACTGGTTCCATAACGAGTCAGCTAAAAACATGTGTACTGCTATATGGAACAAGAACGCCGTAAATGCTAATCGTAGTGCTGACAATTATTGTGTCATTGCTAAAGGAGGGACGCCGAAGGACAAGTCTCCTCATATAGTTATAAAACCTGGATGTGACTGCGGTCCTTCAACTGATAAAAAGTTTGGATCTGCGGAGCAGTGTTTCTATTTGTTTGACACAATTTGTCCATATCATAAAGATAGGTATGATGGTGTGTCAAACGAATTGCTCGAAATAACTGGCTTATGTAACAAAAAGCAAGAAGAAATTAATAAAAATAAAATCGAATTTAACGCAAATACCGACTCGCCTAATGTTAAGAGCAGCCAACATACATGGGATTCTTTAAATTATTTACCACCCCAACTGCCACCTTTTTTAAGAAATGTAAGCTATCGATAGTATTATTGTTTCTTTTGTTCTGGTCTATGGTCAATAAGCGCATAAAAAAATAGCAATGTACAAAACCTGTTCAGTTTTGTTAAAAAGTCAAAATAAAAATTAAAGCATCGATTTGTTGCCACATTTATCTAAGTTAAAAGCAGGATATTTATAAACTCAGCATGTTGCGGTCCCATTTTATTTCCCAACTTCGTATGATGTATTGTCGCATACGTTTTGTTGAGGAGGTTGTTATGGTCGCATTTTGAAATGTCGCACTAAAACTCACGATTGATGATCGAAATTCCATTACAATAGCAATTTATCAGATGCTTGTGTACAGTTTATGTTGATCATGTTTTTGTTTAAACACATATATAGGAAAAGTATGTTGATTTTTCGTGGTTATAAATACGACAAACTTAATGTATTTTTTTTTAATAATCTATTATAATTAAATGATTAAAAATAAACTGGTATTTTAATTTCAAAACTAACCTGTATCTACATCGTAATTTGTTACGAGAATAAAATATGAGCCACAATTTTTAACCTGAACATTACTCAAGTTGATAAAGTCCACGCCGTTCAACTCGAGAGGACGACTCCATTTTAATTTCCTTACTGCATTGCCTCTATTTTCTTTAATACTTCCCACACTGCCTTCCTAATGACTTCCTTCGCAATATTTTCCGAACAGGCGCCTGTTGTCCCTTTATACGTGCGCGGTAAATGGTTTAAGTTTGCCTGCAGTCTGCAGTTTCATCTTGCACGTGTGTACCCGATTGCGGGTCGAATACTTAATGCGACGCATTAGTTCAAAGGACATTATTCATTTTTATTCCGTTAGTTTCTTCGCCTGTTATTTGTGATTCATGTTCGTGCGAAAAATAAGTTTAGTGCCAGTATGGTTTTGAGGGGCGTTTCTAGAAACACTCAAATGTTGAAGCTATTTAAATTTTAGTGCCTAATGACTGTCTAGTGACTGTTTAATCAATTAATTGCAGCTCTTTAACAGCTATGGATGTGATGACATAAAGTTGCGAGTAGGTATTAAATGGACGGTTTATATTTATTTATTATTTTATTTCATTCTTTTATTTACAATGCATGCTATCTCATCTTATTTAAGATTCGTCATCAGCTCTTTAAAAAGCTGTTTTTCCAATGCAGTCAACAAAATAATTACTACAAAACAATCAGTTATTTGGGCCGCCCGATTACTTCTGGGTAAACGTCCAGTTTCATCTCTTCGTGCTTGTAACACGTTCCAAATTACATTTTACGCACGCAAGAGCCCCTTTTCATAACCTACGTCGCATTCCATTTGCCAGTCAACAAAGGCTGGCGTTAGTTGACGCGCGTTGTGCCTAACGCGTTTTTCTGGGTGTAGATGTCTGCTAGAAATGGCGAAGATACGAATAGTATAATCTCACGTCTGAGATGATTACCGTTCTGTGTGATGGTAGAATCTCCAATCTAGAATGGCATCCCTCGTGCGTCTTTGTGGAATTATATCTTCGTAAAAGTCTGTTCATATTTTTTATCGTCTAATTAACTATTATAAATTAGTACAAAGACATTATTAAAATGATGTTATCAGATAGATTGTCAAATTACAGTAGGTAATTATAAAAAGTAGTAATTTTCCCCTGAAACTGGAACATACAGTGCCATAATATTAAGATCACAAAAAAAAATATAATAACAAAATAAAAAAGTATAGGCTAAGCACCGGCCTATTCTAAGCCTCAACCGTTATTTAAGGTTGTTAGATAAAATGTTGCATACACTGGAAACTGTCTACAATCTGCTAGTAAGGGTCTTCTAGCGCACTATCTCCACGACAATGGATGTTCGTAAAATTCGCAACGAAGCGATATTTCGGCTCAGCACTTACTCCCGTGGGTTTGCGAGGCTTATTGAATACAAATTGTTTCTTTATCAGCCAAGTTTAGCGGGAGAGACGCCAGAAATAATCGCGTATTGTGAACTGTTCCCACTTTTGTAATACAAGTTTACTGTTCAATGTTTTATATTAAACCAGTAATACCTTCAGAGGTCTCACAGATATCTATAAATTTAGTGAACTGCCATAAGTACTACATTTAAATCAATAGATGACAATTTGCTTTGTACTCAAGTTAATGAGGTGTAGGTATAGGTACAAAAGTGAGTGAAAATAGTCGACCGGACAGAAGAGGTAACGTTTTGTAATTGAATTACGGTATCTTCATTATAGAACGGGAAGGTTACGTAATGTGTTCGCTGACATGGCATGGTCTATCGTATTTCAAATCAAATTTACAAAAAGACAAAAATATTATTAACATAGAGATTTGTTATGGTGCGTACAGCAGACTAATGAAACGTAAAATGAAATGTATCATTCTGCCTTTCATTGCATGTTCATTGTAAGTGTGGATACATTGCCCGCCCGAAACGCATATTCACTACAAACCTCCAAAAACACTGCTTCGCGCACACTACGCGCGTCTCTGTGTTCGTTCGAAAAACCAACAAATCACGGATCGCTCCACGCGACTTGAAATGCTTGTGGCGTGCGCGTGAAATACACAGTTCGCGCGCGCAAGACGTCCAAACTATGAGAAATCGTTACATTGTGTGTTACAAATTCTTTCATTGCATGATACATTTCAAGTTACGTTTAATTATCTAATTATTATTATTACCTAATTACCCTGAAAACTAAAAATATAATTAAAAAAATCAGTTATAACATTTTAATACTAATAGCAACAATGCTTATAAGCTTCTATTATAATGAGCTGTTCAAATCGAATCAAACAGGCAATTTAGAACGTGTACAAATGATTGAAAAAAATTGGAAAGCATAGGAACTATTCTTGTTAAGCGCAATATAGAGTATTTTATTCTCTTTGGTAATAATAAGTAATTTGCTTGGTTCAGCTAAGTGCTTAATGAATGGAAGCAGAGTTATGCCGACCTGTTTTGTAAAAGCATTGCCGTTTTTTTTAAAATAATAAGACATAGATTGTAGCACCTGTTTTTATGTGTACAGGTGTTAGCAATTATTCAGTGAAACGTGTTATGGTCGTTATTTTTAATTAAAAAGCATCTTGTGAACTATCATGTCGGCCATAATGTGCATCCTTATTTCCTTAGGGTGTGTAAACAACTTTTTGTTATATGTTGGTGTAAAACCTGATTGTGAATAGTATTCTTTTTTTTTAATAGGGACTGTGAATAGTATGACAAAATTCTAATATCCACCTGTATCCGGTATGGTCTAGTGGCTAGGATACCTGGCTTTCACCCAGGAGGCTCGGGTTCGATTCCCGGTATCGGAAACATACATTTTTAGTATTTTTTTAAGAATTTGCATGTTTTTTTATAAACATAACTCCTTAATATATTACAGACTCACAATTATTTAAACAATTGAAATCGCAATAGATATACTTACGTACCTAATATATATGATAAAGCAATGCAATAAATAAACTCCACCAACAAAAATCACGTCAAGCCCTTTTGTATACTCCGCAAAAACAGCATTTTTAAAACAGTAGATACACAAAAACTATCCATACAGATGATTCTGATAATAGCAACTGGGCAAAAACCCGTTGGCTGCCGACAAACACGCGAATTGTGGGGCCTTTTTGACCGCAATTTTTCGCAGCCGCAACTACACCCTTATGTTTTTGTACCCACGCTTGATTGATTTATGACCACTAGTCTGATTTAGTTTAGATATTTCGGATAACGTTAAAATATCTGGTGTTTTAGCATAAATATCCGAGCCTAACAATATTTCATGCTGTTATTTATGATATCTTTCTTTTTGAAACATGATTTATTGTTGATTTTGGGTGATGTATTTGATAAATGGGTTAAAAAAAATTAAAAATATTTTACTATTTTGTATAACACCCGTTTTGGATCTTACTAATATGTATCATCTATCTTATTTTACGGAAACGGTAAACACGTACAACACTAACTCGTAAGGACTTACTTATTTAAAATAATTGCTGTTTCCCGCGGCTCCGTCTACTTGTATGTCGGTTATCGCGGCAATAAGTAGCCTATGTCCTTTCTCAGGCTCTAGTCTATCTGTGCGTCAAATTTCAAATCGGTTCAGTAGTTTTGGCGTGAAAGCGCGACAGACAGACATAGTTACTTTCGCATTTATAATATTAGTAAGGATTCTGTATTTTGTACAGCAGGCACGTGCCGAAATCATCATTGGCAATAAGATATGTACGGAATAACTTTGAAATGTGGAACGTTCGAGGAATCTGATTTAACGACATGCGTATTTCCAAGTGAAACTCTGAAAGTATGTAATCAAGCGGATTCAGATGTTGTAAAAAGTTCGTAAAATGTCATGCCTCGCGTTTTGTGACACATTGAAAGATTTTTTTTTTGTCATAAACATTCAATAATACCGTAGGATTGCGAGTGAATATTATGTTCACATATGTGAGTAAAATAATAACTAGGCTAGGAATATTTTCTTTTATGTTCGTTGAGGCTTCCAGGCCTAGAAGAGGTTATATTCTGAATGAGAGAATAAATACTTTGTCAAAATTTTCAGCGGATTCTTGGCCTTGTTTGTAAACAACTCCCTATTTTTGCGCACTGCATTGAAGATATTCTGCTGCTTTTATTTTGTGTTAAAGTTCACCGAGTATTCGAAGCAATTCGAGAAGAACGTGTAATCTCTGTTCCATGATAAATTTCTCAGTTTTATTCTCTTTTTATGTTAGAACATTTCAGAGACACTCAAGGAAGAAAATTGTGGTTTTAGTTTTACTCTTTTAAAGTTAAATAAGAAATTGCATGAACGATTAAAATATTTCATGAAAATTTATCAAATTAAAATTCACATTTTTTATTTTAAATAAATGTGGACTACATCACATACATTGCTCTGAACCCAAAGTAAATACCTCAAGCACTTGTGGGAATTGGACTTGGTTTAAGGAATCAGACAACGAAGGTACATACACCCAGACCCGAGACAATGTAGAAACATGGTTTGCTAACGAAACCTTAAAAGCTGGTGTGTACGCCGTTCGACCACGGTGGTATTTAAATACATTTCATTATAAATACCTACTATTTGCTACTGGACTTGTTATGTTAAGTAACTAAATCGGATGACATATTTTAGGAATAGAGCTAAAAAGTTATACTCACAACTACAAACGGCAATATTGGAATACAGATGTAATAATTAGATACGACTTTGACGTAAATATGACAAAATAAACTGTATTTTTAAATAAATCACATCCCCATTCAACCATCCGAATAAACCAAACGAAATAAAACTGGCCATAACGATTAAAGATCACTCACGCCTACAATTCATTCTGTTCACAATTTCTCGGTTGACAAAAGACTAGCGCGGACAATTTGTCAATCCATCCATCCGTGCTGTTAAAATGGGCTGTAAAACTTTTAACACTCGACCAGGGCGAGGGGGAGACACTCAGAATTTTGTAGTTCCGCATAGGAACCACATAAAGCGAAATGGGACAAGACCGGAACGGAATAAAAAGAAAGGTCGGACGGATACGATGTGCCCGACAGTAAAACCAGTACTTGGATGGAAAAAACTCTTCAGGAGAATAAGATTTGGTTCGTCTTCGGGACGTGAGCTTGGTATCAATAAAAATGGCCGACTATTTGTTGCGCAATCTATAGTGCTTAGAAGTTTGATATGGCGCCGTAAGCTATTGCAGATTTCGTCGAGCAAAGTGATTCTAAAAACATAAATACGGGATTTTTTTTTTTTTTTTTAAATACGACTCCCTGGTTCAGTAAGTGTGGTGATCGTATAAGAAGACGTAGAAATTAGGCACAAATTGATGGAGCCATACTGTTTATATTCGGAAAAGTCGCTCTTGTTGTTTCGGGTGGGATCCGAAACCAATATTCATGAGGCTTTCTAATCTATACTAATATTATAAAGCTGAAGAGTTTGTTTGTTTATTTGTTTGTTTGAACGCGCTAATCTCAGGAACTACTGGTTCGATTTTAAAAAATCTTTTTGTATTGGACAGTCCGTTTATTGAGGAAGGCTATAGGCTATATAACATCACGCTACGACCAATAGGAGCGGATCATAAATGAAAAATGTTGCAAAAATGGAAAACCGTTGAAACTAAAACACGCGAACAAAGTCGCGGGAGACAGCTAGTATATGATAAGCTTTTTTAAAGCGTTTTTCTATATAGTATATTGCTAGTATTCGTACATATTATATGGATATAATTTCAGCGTCAGCATTAAGCAGACCCTTCTGCTCACACCGGAAGAGGTAATGAGCGTAAAGATAAGTGGTATTACTGTAATAGAGCCTTAAAAGTAACCGATGTTTTGAAAGCGCTATCTTTTGTGTGATAAAACAAAATACATAGGTGTGTTTAAGGTCTATATGATTAAAAATGCCGATTTTTTCATTGGGCACATTTTATTTAAACTTTTTAATTTACGGTAGGTATACTTAACAAATAGATACATACCTATTTAAATATTGTTAAATAATTTTGAGAGTTTTATCATTTTATTTGATCGGATTATCCGTCTATATCTATTTGACGACCTCCGTGGTCGAGTGGCGTACACACCGGTTTTCAAGGTGTCGCCAGCTCTGAGGTCCCGGGTTCGATCCCCGGCCGGGTCAATGTAGAAAAAGCACTTTTTTACATTGTCTCGGGTTTGGGTGTTTGTGGTATCTTCGTTGTCTCTGAATTCCATAACACAAGTGCTTTAGCTACTTACTTTGGGTTCAGAACAATGTATGTGATGTTGTCCACATTTATTATTACTAGCTGACCCGTGCCCACTTCGTTGGGCATAATGTTAATAATCCTTTTTTAGTACATATGACCTAACGATTTAAATTATTTTATTAATATTAAAAATTAAATTATTTTATTAATATTAAAAATTTAATTATTTTATTAATATTAAAAATTAAATTATGTACACTAATATTAAAAAACTACTTTTTTAACATAAATATAAAAGTTAGACATATGCTGTCGTTGACTTTTTTGTAGGCATTTTCAAGCTCCACATCTTTTTTCTAGAACTCAAAAATATATCTTTCATAGTTAAGGCAGCGTTCGTAAGAAAAGCTTTCATTCGACCGTTTTTTCTCCGATTTACTTTGCAAAACGGACTACCACGTAAAAGCCTTTTTATTTTTCGGTTTTTTATATAACCTATGACACTCAGCAATAATGTGGCTTTCTATTGGTAAAAGAATTTTTAAAATCGCTTCAGTAGATCCCGAGATTACCCCTTACAATTTAACAAACACACAAACTTTACTTCTTTATAATATTAGTATAGATTTATTATTTTATATTATATCTACATAATCAGCATTTGAGGCACGAAATAGACTGCTGATTACAAAATTTACGAGTACAAGCTATAATGAAAAGTACAAAGATATGGTAAAAGTTCAACGTTAAAAACTTTCACATGGTTTTACTAAACGCTATTACTACTAGTACTATTCCTCCGCACATTATAAAAATATATTAATCTTTCCTATCACGAACATACGTGAACATGTTGGCATGCCTACGTATCTATAACGATGATAGTGAATCCCTCTAGGGGCGTACTTATGGCATGTTTCCGACACGCAACATACCCTCACCATTAAACGCGGGAAATAAACAGCTGGTTACATTTTATTTTCCCCATTTCCTCACGTGCATGAAAATAATGCAATGTGACATTGAGGAATTGACTTGTCATTAGCCAGTTGTGTGTGAAGAATGCTCTAAATTACGGCAGCCATTTTTCTTTATGAGAACTTCGAATTTCGGATTTCTTTTTAAGTTTTGAATTGCTTATCTATTCTAAGCGACGACAGAATGTCTGTCGCTGACGTTAACGGCAAATGTGGGTGTTATCTTGAAACTGGACTACCCGCAGAGAATTTTCTCCTTTAAAACAGAATTTTGAAACTTGCATAGAAAGTGAAATATTTCGTTTACCTTACCCATAGTCTGTAGTATTTAATTAATTAGGTGTTTACTAAATGCCAATACATATTCTACATTCACGAAAAAAATATTTGAAGGAGAACCAAAGGCTAAAAGGCCTTTTATGTAATTAAGATTTTTATGTAAGTAATTGGAAAATAAAACTACTTTAAAATGTGATAGACAAGTTAATTAAATTACTACAAAAGTAAAGTTTTAGCTTTTAATTAAAATGATATATTAATCCTGTCATTTTAACTCACGTGATGTTTTAAAATTTAAATGACTTCCTCTTTTCTGTTATCGATTAATTAAAAAGGCCAATTCTCAGTCACAGAAGGAACGTCCATTAACTACACCTCTTGTTCAGTTGCAGGTAAGCTATTTCAGATTCTAATCTGAAATTCAGATTTCCGTAGTTTCTTCAGAGTTAGTCGTATACACACTTACATACTTACGTATACATATCGTACACAAGATTATGTATCAAAGAATATGTAATAAGGTACATAATTTGCAGCATTACGATACTTAAGATCGAGTGTTATTAAACAAAATAAATGACGGATATTTTCGAGAAACAGATGAACTTACCATCCACTTAAGTATTCCTCAAAGGTTCTAAAATAACAATTTGAAGAAACGGAACGCATAGAAAAAGACAATAATCGTAGGAATTTATTTCCATAGAATTTTTGTTTGTCTACCCTCGGCGGGTCCATTATGAATTGATTTGTATTCAATCGGAGTGTATTCAAATCAGTTATTGTGTTCTTTGTGCGAAAGGGGACGACGTTTTGCGATGTGACGTAGTGCGTATGGTATGTTAGGGGCGGGTGAAGAAATATTTTAACTAGGTAACCATTTGTATAGACAAATATACTAATGATCCTTTTGAATATTGTGTGTTATTAGCGTCTTATACGGATAATGCTAGTGAATGTATAGAAACTCTGGAACGCCTCTCGATATCAGAACGTCCACTAATCGTGCTGTATTCAAAGTAAAGGTTCGTAACTTGTTTCTTAAGATACTAGCAGAGTCATCGCAACAATCTCTCCATCCCTAATATTATATGTAAGTATGTTTATGTCTTCGTATTCCCCTATCATTTTATATTGTTGTATGTATACACTTGTTAATTATAATATATATATTATTATAACTTAAAATCGTAACGTTTGTATAATGCACCTACTTCTTGTTATCTCTGCTTCACCTCATGGTTGACTGGTAGAGAATGCCTCAGGTATTAAGTCCAAAATTATACTTTTATGTATATAAAGCATTAAATAAACAAATAAAGTGTTATACGGCCGCCTTCATTAATAAGCTTTACTAAGATAGTTTAAGTTTTTTGTAATGGATGTCATTGATTGCTGATTGTGATCGTAGCAGTAATGTTTTCTGCAGTATAATGTCCGTGGTGTCAAAGTACATGAACCCAATTTATTGTAAAAATAATCTATCACAAGATTCGCCATCTCTACGAATCCCTGTTTCCATTACTCGGTCTATTCATCAAGAACAAAGCAGTAGTTCATAGCGCACATCATTGTACACTAAACACCCCATTCGCAGATATCAATCACTCGGATTGGTGGCACGGACCGTGAATCAATCACCTACTCGCAAACGGCACGCGTTTCTAATGTATTGGAAAATTGAACTTTCAACGTGTTCTTATTTTTGTATTGATGCTGTTTATTTTTCGGTAACATCTATTTGTCTTGTTTACTTGTGTAAATAAATGGCTTTTGTTTATGTTGTATTTACTTTTTGCTTACATTCCTAAATTAATCTGTCAAATCTGTTTTTGAAATCTGGTACTGAATTATCCATAATCCTATGTCATTTAGGCTTGTGCTTAGGTATATCAATCTCTATTTCGGCTGTGTATAGTTTCTTGCGGCTTTTAGTCTAATAAAGAAAGGGTCTTTATGTATAGATAAGTTCTCTTCTAACCTAAGAATCATCCAAAAGACAGGCCTATTAATAACCATTGAAAAATCGACTTTATTATCATTGCCCTAAAATCATTTCAGCTTACTTAGTCAGCAAAACTTATATACTTACATTAGTTACAACTTAATCTTACCTTTATCCCAAACTCCTTGCTCCGAACTTTTCTTGTTGCGTCAGCGTTTGGCAAAGGTTACACGATCACATCCGGTTATGACTGATCTCACCAATCTTCTTAAGCTGAGTAAACAGTTTTGTTTCTCCCTTACTGGTCTTACCTTTTGTCTTTAACATATTTGATTGCTCAGTGCTCGTGCCTACATAGCCAAAAAACTCGACTATTTTTTCGGTAAATAAGATTTTTTGGTTAACTCTGGTGGATTAATAAGGTAGAAATAACTGTATGGGTCTTTCGTTTCTGTTATAATAAGGACTGTTTTTGACCTGGATCGAATAAAAAAAATGTTAATTTTAAATTTTCGATCAGAAAGTTCTCATTTACCGTCCAGGTTTATTTTTATGCCTTCTTACATACCATTTTAATCGTTTGTAACCAAACCTAACTGTATTTTAAGGCATAACGCAAAGACCAATCGTCTTTATTTGTCTACAGTAGATACGTGCATATCTAATTACATCAAAGAATAATTAGTCGTTAAGATACGATGATTATTTAAATGATTTCGTACATCACTTACCATTACATTGATGTCGAACTATATCTACATCGCCACAATAATAAGTGATTTGTTTTGTCAAGACAATGCAGCAAAGGCAAGAAGGTCCCGTATTTAGTATGTAACTCGCGGTGAGACACTCAATTGATGTTTCCGATTGAGTGAACAAGATATTTGTATAGAGCTGCTGAAACTGAAGGTAGTTGACTAACTAGATGCAGAAGCCAGAAGATTGAAACTAAATTTTCGGAATTTAGAGACTAGATGTAAATAGACACTAATAATAAAAATAAAAACTCTTTGTTGTACACCAAGAAGCAAGTTGAGAGAAAACAATATTAATAGCGGGTACAATGGGCGGTCTTATCACTAATAGCGTATTCTTCCAGACAACCTATGCATGGATTAGACTTTAGAATAAGGAAATGTAATTAAGAGTAGATGTAGGCGTAACTGATTTAAAGATGTAGAAGGGGTATGTGACAATATATAATTTTAAAAACGATTTTTGCAGCAGTTGCCTGCTATAAGTTGAGGTAAATTTATCTATAAGTCAGAATCGATGGATCTTTAGATATTTATTGGCCAAATACATAATTATAATTGGTGGTTTTAACTGTACCTGTAATCTATCTCTTTTTTTAAATCTACCTGACATTTCCACGTTTATTTCATAAATTAAACAAAACAGCATTGTAATCTAAGCTTAGGTATAATATACACCATCCTATTGACCAATAGAACACTTAAAACAAATCTACAAAATCAGCTCTATACACTTAAATTGGCTGTATAGAAATCGAATCACATACTCCTTGATTTTGAGGAGATCACATTTGGAATACTGATGTAGTGTCAGTTCGATCCGCAGAGCAACAACATTTTACTGACCTTTGCGCCCTCTCTAGCTCATAATCGAGAACATACGACTTTAAGAGCCGGATAAGATATTCGTTTTGCTGTTTTCTCTTAACTTATTGTTGGTTCCCTGGAATACTTTCTCGGTCCATTTGTGTTCTTTATATTTTTTCGCGACATTAGCGCGATTCTGTTTTTGGTTTCTGTTCTTCGGAATCGATTTCTAATTTCATTTCGATGGTTTTGTCGTTTCATTTATTTTTCTAGGTGATTGCAGATATTTATTTAATGTTTGTAAAAAGTCATGTAAAAATTATGTTCTTATTATTCTATACGTATATGGCTAATCGATTTTTAAGTATGGCTAACATCGCTGTGCCATTTTTAATTTGTGTAACTTTGAGAAACTTTAATTTATGATATAAAAATAGTCCTGATTAAACGTCGTTAAATTTTCTGAAACCATTTAGCGGATAGTTACTTATTTTAAATAATTGTCGTCGAATGCGATCGATGTAAAAAAAGTCATTTTCAGTCTAAAACGTCTAGGGTAGGTACCGTCACCACTAGTAACTAAGCCATTGCATTTAAGAACAACTTTGTTCTATAGTCGGAAAGGTTACGACCTCCTTGGAAGGCTGTACTATACAGACAGCCAAGCACGTACTACACCAGTTTATGACCGTAACCTAGAGTTCTTTACCATTTGAGACAACTATATTAAATTTCTGTGAGGTGCTTGTCGTTGTCTCGTCTGGTATGGTATATGAAAGTAAAGTAACATGACTATTATTTTAACCATTAAGAGTTTGGTATGATTATAAAAGTATAATCAATATAATAATGACGATATTTCTCGTGTTTAAAATAAGTTAAAGTATTGTCCCGTTCTGAAAATAATCTCTTACAAATTCGATGATTCTCTTTATTTGTAAAATTAAACCTTATGTTATAATACTAACTTATTTTATTAATTATTGTGGCTTGATACCTAAACAGAAAAAATATCTGGCGTCTGGCCATATACACAAACAAGTCTGTGTAACATAATAACTTGCAGTAGTCATATTAAAATATAAACTTCCGTGTTGCCACCCAATATTCTAGGGAGTTACAACTCATCCGAGGGTCGGGTTATGGCATGACAGTAACCACACCAGTTTACGACCGTTCCTCAAGTAATTCAACATTTAAATTTTTAAATTACCGTATTTTTCTAACGATAACTACAGTTGCTTTGCTTGTAATTTTTGTTTTATTTGAATTGTGAAGAGAGATAGCATGCGACATGGACTTCTGGGGAAATGTCTTTAGAGACAATAAAAAATCAAAATCAAAACTTATTTATTTAAATTAGGCTACAAAGTAGCACTTTTTAAACGTCAAAATAATAAAATAGACAGCCCCCGATTTGCCCACCCTACACCGCTTCCTAAGTGCTCTAGCTGTGAAGAAGAAACGGCGCAATGAACTCCACAGCAGCATGCTGTCTGTTGTTTTCCTAATATCCATTAATGAGGTATACCCAATTGCGATTGGTACTGTATCGAATGGTATTGCCACAATACCTGGAAGTGAATATTAAAAGTAGTTTGCGAATCTTCAGCGAAGTATTAATCCATCTCGATCCTTCTTTTTCTAAAAAAACTGCACTAACAATATATATTTTCGATGGCTTTTAATCAACATCCCATAGCACTATTTTGTACATATTTCCAAAGATCTTCCTTTCGTCCTGCTCTCCATAACTATTAGCTAAAATACATAAATTATATTCACCTACTTGGAAACCTGCACACAACATTATTCCGTCTATAAAAAGACAACTCCCACCCCGGGTGTCATAATACTTCTACCTGCAAAACTTTTAATTAAACTGAAAGCTGTTCATCACGTCACCTGAGAAATATTCTCTAAATAATTCTCTGGTCAGTGTTCTATTAAATATTTTATATTGTAATCTCGCTGTACAGCGCTCGGTCTTTTATTGACACAACCAGACCTCTATAAAGTGGCTCCCCTTTACGACAACAACTGAACTAGAGGTTTTTGCACCGTTCTGTATGATTAAAATTAATTATTTAATAATAAAGTGCTACTCTGAATTTTAGTTAAATTGTATGTACATTTTGGAGGGCCATTCGGGACGTATGCTTTATTTAGGAAACAATGTTAGTTTATAGATTAATTCAAAGGTTATTAGTTTAAATATGGTTTGAAGGCTACGGGTAAATAGATTATTTATATTATTTTTATTTTTATTTGTAGTATTAAGCAGTCTGTCACTGCATAATATCTCGAAGTGCATTCGTCAGCAGTCTTTTCATTCAGCATTTATTTTAAGAATTTCTCAAGTATACATTTATTTTAGTCTTAAGCATTTATTTTATACCTCAATACTTTTTCAGAAATGAGATGACTTTATCTTAACTGTAATTATCTTAACTTTATTTTATTTTAGGCAAGTAATCGGTTTTTTCTTTTAATAGGTTTTAAATTAAGACATGTACTATAAATATATCCAATATATTTAATTACCATTCAAAATAGTCTATCTGAGCACATGAGTTCACATTTCCGCAGTGCTTTCTGTCCGTGAGTTTGGGACAGTCGCGACCGCTTTCCTTCTTCTGGCGCAGCACAGTTCTATGCCGGAGCATGTCGCCGAAACCACAAGTTACCGAGCAAGGAGACCAGGCACTCCATTCTGATACTAAGCAGTCGTTGGCTGTGAATAATAAAACAATAACATAATTACTTAAGTTAAATTCTCCTATACAACGTGTCTTTTTGCATTTTCGTAAATTCAAGTAGGTAACTATGCTTAATATGATTCTCGACATAAATCAATAATAAAATGAGTAGGTTTATTTTTCATTTTTCTAATTTTCGTAAATCGGCATCGGGCAGGCATTTAAAACGCGTCCCGTGTATGCGATACCGAACACGTGCGCTACCGCACAGTAACTGCTCTTTTACACACACACACACATAAAGACACTGCCTACCGCATACGCAACGGGGCGATTCTGTTCTTTAAAAATGGTGTATTCTGAAGTACTGTAAAACTTAAATAACTATAAAAAACAAGTATGTATTAATTTATTGAGCAGATATAGTAATTTGATTTGATTAATTATGTCTTTCAGAACAGCCTCCTGAAATTTGACGAGAATGCAAAACGACACGTTGTATAGGTAAACCCATACTACAAAACCCTTAAGTACCTTACTGCAGACTTGGTTTTCTATTAATTTTTTTTCGTAGAAGAAAAGCCGTATACTTATCAAAAAACAAGATTATCCTGCTAAATCCACGTTCCTTAAGCCATTTCCCTCTAATAAAAGCCTAGGACTTGAAGTAAGAATACTAACGTTGGATCCTGTTGACGGCGTGATGCAGTCGTGACCTGAAATGCCTGGGCAGATGTTTGTGGAGCCCCAGTTTCCTGCCGTGAGCTACAGCCAACACGACGTCATCCATGTTCTTAAGCTCGGCTTCAAATTCTTTCTCCGTTGTCCTAAAGAATGAGGAATAAATTATATTAATAGGGATTGCATTTGCCATTTCAGTACTTACCTTACCGTTAGTATTGTTCTTTATGCAAGCTTTCTTTATTGACTTTAAGTTGTGCGATGAATAAATAAGGGTTTAAGTATTTTTGAGATGCAAATGTTATGTTAAATTTTAGATCCTATTAAATCACCAATCCAATTTACTGACGTAATTATTGAGAAATATTTTTTTGTAGTATAATTTACTGACGTAGTCGTTACTATATTATGATATTTGCTTACGTAGTAGTTGGTGGGTTTGTTACAACGACAACATAGTTTTCTGGTGCATTCGATCTTGGAGTACCAACGGGATCTTCTTCTAAATCTTTTAGTGTGTCCACAGGACTCTTATTCGTCACTGGGATATGTTCGTCCTCTTCTTCAAAATCTACTTCATCCTTCTTTGCTTTAGCTTTTCGCGGCAAACCTTTCTTCTTATTCTTTTCTCTCAGCATTTGCAAAAGTTCTCTTCTTGCTAAGTCATTTAATTCCTTGGTTGAGTATTCTTTTATCTGTAAAGTGTTGAATACGTAAATAAAGTTTGTAAAGTGTCAATAATCGTGATATTTTTAGAATATTTGCTGATTCTAGTCCTGTTACTACACAGGATTGCTAATAGCTATTCCAAAGATGTAACTGCAATTTTATACGGTAACGGTAGCTGGCCAGCGAATTTTAGACGTTAAATTTATGACCTGAATCCTTTAAAAATATGATATAGTATCTTGAAAATCGTTATTTGAACGGATGACTTGTGGTATCATTTTACTCCGAGCTAGTCGTCACAATACATCAAGGATTTTGAAAACGCCAATGGATATTCTAAAAAAATTCAATTCGAAATTAGGACTATTAATAAAATATTAGTTAAAGTAAATAAGTGTCAATAATTTTCCTAAAAAGGTTCTGCAAAATTTGGAATATAAACAAAAAAAAACTGGAATATTAATAATAATTGATATTTTTTATAATATAATATAAGCATAATATGCTTGATATTATTACCCGTTTAAAACGTTACACTGGTAGTATATGGCGCATCAATATATCTAATGTATTTATCGTCATCCAACCATGTGCCCTTTACTTCCACCCCTATCTGTCGGCAACTATAAAACTAACGCCACAGGATGTAACAGAACAGAATGATTTGATTAAACACTTAAAGCACTTACGTATCAGTGTTACCCGATGGCCCGTATAATGCTATCATGTACATATGTATATTAACATAATTATTACATTACAACGCTTCCTTGATGCTGTACTCGCAAGATCAGATAAACGCGTTAGTTGTACTGATAAGTAATAAGCATAGACTTTTTGCAAAAAAAAAATATGAATTTCCAAACCCAGCATTTCATAAGAAGCAACTATTTAATCTTTAGAATCTAAGATCTGGGTAATACAAGACCTGCTAAAAGATACCCTCCGGTGAGACTGCTTTTCGAGTTTTCGACTTATAATCGATTGTCAAAGATCCCTGAAAGCGACGGGGACTAACGGTATAGTTTTTGGGGCAAGGATTTGTAGAAAAACTTGGTCAGGCCTCTGACAGCTAATATACAAGATTCGGCAATCATGTTTAATTTTAAATAAATAATTTGTACCTATTCAAAAAATCCCGTAATTACTTAATTTATATGATATTTTTCATCAAAATTTGGCAAGGCGTTTTTGGCTCTACGTGCAATTTTTAATGAACATTTGTCTTAGGATTTAACTAATCATGAAAGTCCCGCATTATACAGAGAAAATGGCGAGGAAACTCAGGCATTTAGTTGGGATGTTCGGATGTAAGGGATAACTCTGTAATGTAATTAGAGTGTTTCTTGTTGACCTCGATGCTATACCGCAGGAGACCCTTATAATCTTATCACTAACAATTCTAGTCCATCCAATTGTTGTCTGGAATAAATAGCGGTGAATTAAGCTGACTATCTAAGATCTTGTGCGACGTTTAGTTGCAGAGTAAAATTGTATTGTCGAACAAGACATTTTTAAATGCATGTTGTTTTAAAATCTATTTAAAAAAAGAGGAGAGATTTACATCTGCATAATTATATTTTTATTTTTTTGTGTAATAGTTTTCGCCTTAGTCGTGGTTACCCGTGCAATTAAAATACCTTTATAAACTTTTTTACACCATAGGTGCTAACTATGTTAAGGAATCATATATTTTATTTAAAAAATATTTAGTAATAATTGCAAACGAATATATAACTGCCCTAAGCGTAGTCTCTAAGCATAGTCTCTAAACAGTGCAATTTATTGTGCAAAAATTATAGAACTGATGATTCACCTATGGTTTACCTTAGTTAGCTCTATTTAAGCGAAGGCTGGCAGGTCTCTCAGCTAAAGATAATAAATACCAGCTATCGGTACAGGCACCCTCAATTTATGCCTCCCCGCGTGCTCTGGGGGAGTCGCTGGCAACGTCAGACCACTCGCCGCTTTTGTGCCTAGAGGTTCCAACTGTTGTTTAACCAACCTTAGTCAGCTCTACTTGAGCGATAGCTGGCAGGTCTCTCAGCTGAGGATAGTAGAAGCCAGCTGCCGGATGGTCAGGCACCCTCGGCTTGTGCCTTCTCACAGGCTCTGGTGGAGTCGTCTCCCACCGCGGCGCTGTGAACGTCAGACCACTAGCTGCTCCTGCATCTAGAGGTTCTAACTGTTGAAGAAACAAATTATTAATGGAACATGTTTTTTAAGAAAAAAGGAAAAAATATTTAAAGGGAATAGCAAGTAATTATTTTAAAGGTTTTTTTATATGGTGTTTAAGTATTAATATGGAACATTTATTTACAGAAAATAAGTATATTTTTAACTTCCACTTTAGTCCCAGCCACAATTTCAACAATGATCACCTTTGTGAAGAATTTTAAATAACAAATTGTTTAGAAATAACTTACGTCAAGAGTAATTTGGTCGACCCATGAGGAGTCTACACACATATTTACACCATCAAGACCAACGAACCAGTCCGGGGAAGGAATCATGCGACAGATCAAAGATACCTGAAAAGGAAACAAAATGACATGACGATCACTACTTTAAACATTTTAGGACTGGTGAAGTTGCTTTTTTTAACAGATTCATACTGATCAGTAAAAAATTTAAGCATTTAAAGTAACAATCATGAAATATGTTGTCTTGAAAAGGAAAACGCTTGATTGGACACTTTCGATTTTCTTTAGGTACTTACCAAGGTATGTCCACCATCAACAAACACCATATTCTCAGTAAACCCGGTACCAGTTCCGATAGCTGGAGCTGAGAACTGATCGTAAACCAGTAGATCTTCATCGCCTTCCTTTACCAGGTCATCAATTTTCCCGAATTGGGAGAAAGCACGGACAGAAGGCTTCGCTACGTCTCCTACGTGGAAGAGACTAAAGTTGCCGGAATGAGATTGACCTGAAATTATGAAATAAATGATATATAAATGTTGATATAATTAGTATGGTAGATACGGTGGTGGCATAACCAAAGTCAAGTTAATAATATTTAAAAAAAAATCTTAATCTATGTTATCAAGAGGCAAAGCAAAATGTAGGATTAATTTCGGACCTACTCTATTAAACTGAATTTTGTATGTAAATTAATCCCTATTGTCTATATTAACAACATCCCTATTCCACCAGTAGACACAATAGTAATTTATTATCAGCCCATGCTGTCCCACTGCTCGGCAAAGGCCTCCCTTCCTTCCTTTCATTCTTCTTAAATAAGAGCAAATATGGACTAGTCTTTCGTATAGTAATCAAGCTCGTCTCGTCTTCTCTACCCTACGTACCTATTCGGTTATATTCCAATAGTGAAATAGTAGAAATTTTTATAAGTGTGAAATGGTTAAAGAGTTATTGAGGATCTGTCTATAGTCATATCTGCGGTACTACTTCTGATTCGTGTTTGAATCGTTATAATATAAAACCTTTTTTGAAAATTAGTGACTTGCTTAGAAGACATTTGGGTGACATACGGCTGATTGTATGGTTTAACTTTATGGAGTATGTGCTATGAGTATGGCTTTAGATTTTATGTTATGTGTCT
The DNA here is from genome assembly GCA_932294365.1 of Diachrysia chrysitis. NCBI lineage: Eukaryota > Metazoa > Arthropoda > Insecta > Lepidoptera > Noctuidae > Diachrysia > Diachrysia chrysitis. Next base: position 11,608,380 of record OW028651.1, on the reverse strand, counting down.
TGTAACTACGGCCACAGATTAACTAAATATTACATGTGCTACGGCTTGTAACCTATTAACCTTGTAACTTATTTTAAAATTTTGTGGTGTCTATTTCTATATACCTATCCCAAGAATTAGTAGTTTAACACTATCACATAATCCTAAGTAAATACATTCCTTCATTATTATAACATGATATTCCGAACTATTTACTGAACACAATTTACCGTTACAGACGTTATTCACATGTAGGTACTGTATATCAAGTTAAATTTAACGTAAACGGCTCTAAGGAAACAGTCCATCGAAGCGTCTCTCTATCTGCTGAGTTATTCTCAAACGGGTTCCGTTCAATATTGATTGTGGATATTGAATTAAGACATTAAATTATATATTCCGAAATGCGTGAGGATTTCTTTGAACGTGATTTCATTTTAAATTAATAATATAAGGAACGTGGAGTGTGAATATGGGATTTTTTTAAGCTATTTTTCTTTAATAAAATTACTGTTTGAGATTCTGTATGTATTAAAATAAAACTAGTTTGAACGGATTCTATCGCGGTTTATTTTAGATTTTTGTTCCCGACGTTTCGACGCCTTTGCAGGTGTCATGGTCACGGCCAGACTGAGGTGGTATTCGTCTTGACAGGTGATGTTGCTCGTTCTACCTTCATATTTTAATTAATTATTTGTATTCCGACCTACGCAATATGAGCTCACTGTGTCTTGAAGTCTTGCAGCGCTGCTCTTGGGTTTGGTTTTAAGTTTGTGTATTATTGGGTCCCAAGTAGATGATATCTTCCAGCCATCTTCTCTATTGAAATTAGGATATTTTTTAATTTCAATAGCCTCACGAAACATCCTAGGTAGGAATTTGTGTTCTTTAGCGAGGATCTGTGGTTTGTCAAATCTAATATAATGACTGGAGCCTTCAGCATGTTCGGCGACTGCAGACTTCGTTGAGCGGCGGTGTTTAACGTCAGCTATATGTTCATTTACGCGGGTCCCTATGCTGCGATAGAATCCGTTCAAACTAGTTTTATTTCAATGTCTAATATTCGCGTAAACCTCAGAAAGCAATATTCTGTATATAGTTGCAACAATATACAACTTAAAAGTTAAACGTCACAAAACAATAAATATATTAATACTAGAAAAGCCATAAAACAAACGAATACGAATAAAAAGTAAGTACAACATTAAATAAAAAATAAAATTATTCAATTAAAACTTATTTGCATTTGCAGAATGGCGGCTTAGCTTTTACCTTAGACTTTATCGAAACATTTTATAGGCCATTTACTTGGAAACAAGCGAAGTAAGATATGCAAATACAACAGTTTTCTAAGCATGGTTATGTAAATTTTATTATAATTACTTGATAGTCATCGTTTGAAATTATCAATAGGCATCTTTGTGAATTATTTATGAGTGTATTTAAGTGAATTATCTTTATGTTACAAGTATATTTTATGGATTTAAGGAAAGGGGAAGGAAATTCGGGTGACTGGTTAATCGGTCGGCAAATGAATATAGAATGGTGATAAATGAACCTGTCAAATTTAAGGGTTTATTATGTTCAATTCATTTGAAATATAAAATGAATATCGAAGAAACATTTTAAAAATTAATGTCAATATATAGATTGATTAATTCGATTGAAAGTGCGAAATACAGTATGTAATATATCCATATTTCGTGCAAGAGTAATACTATTTTGGAAATCGGACGTCATTTTAACGTTGCCTTCATATGCCTGGTTAAAACTTTTTTCTGTTATGTACTAACATAATACACTAGTCATTAGTAATATGTACTCATTCTGATTATTTATTATCTTTATCGGCGTTCTAATTAGGAGAATAACCACCTATTGGCAGCTTCTTGAAAATATATAATTTGTAACTGTGTCAGCTAAATATAAGACTGCACTTTCATATATAGGTTACGGATTCAACCATCAGTCGTCAGTTTGCATCGTTACTGATACTATGTTTAGCATAAAAAAATATTAGACTCAACTCATACTACAGCAGAGTCGAAGCGCAGCGAAGTTGATGTAGCAAATTCATCCTTAACTCAACAACGTAATGCTCAATTTTGTACTGAGATAAAAAGACGAGCGAATACGCGCGCTTTCTTTAAACTTGGGAAGAATTTGACGCTCCGATGCGCTTTGACTCTGCTGTAGTATGCATTGACTGCTGTAGTAAAAATTGTTGTATTTTTTTTTCAAGCTACACCAAGGAGTTTCAGCCGTTTCAGTATTTCTCACTATAAAAGTTGCTCTATCAACAATATTTAAAGTGTGCATTGGATGCTCTTGAAAGCTAAATAGAATTTTATCTCGAAGAACTAGAAGAGTTCTCCCTTTTCTCTTTTCTTCCGTTAAAATATACATTGATGGTCTCTTTTTCCATAGCCTCCTTCCTACATTCAAATATTTTCGAGCCAAAAAGAGTTGTATAAATAATTGACGCTCAAGCATAATTTAAATTTGATTATATTATTATTTAGATCAGCGTTGCAAAGAAATTAAGCTTTTTACACAAAACAAAACGAGTTCATTCAACTGTTTATTATTAGAAGGTCTTACTATATAAAACGCAGACTCAAATAGAACGTGTAACGTAAAAAACTTTACATAATATTTAGATTAGTTTTATTTTATTGCGCTGAGGCACTCATGACTCAGTTAAGATGATTAAGACTCAGTATATAATATAGAATGCAGACTATTTTAGACTATGAATAGTACCTAATCATGAATTACCCTCGTTATTTTTAATTGATCTGAAGCTTCAATTTATCGTCATTTGAGAAAAATGCTTTTATTTTTTCGTCTTATTTTTAAATATGCGTGTACCTACTTCCAATAATATTTATTATGTATAATATCGTTGACTTCATCAAAATCAATATCACCAAATACTCGCATGCAATACATACTATGAATACTCTCCAGTCGAACGAACTTCGCAAGTTACCGTACTTTATTTAATACCAACTAACCCTACAAAAGCGTACTTAAAATATCTGGAGCGTCTAAGTTATGTTTAAGTGCGAAAGTTGCAAATTTAAGTTCTTGCACAAGATAGCTACTGAAATCCACGGTTATAAGTTTTATAAATTGTACTGGACTGCTTAAGTTTTATGCAAACTAAACTATTTTGTATGATGTTGAATATTTAATATTTTATTATTTTTTTTTGACTTTTCCAATTTGTATCTGACTATGCAATGTATTTATTTGACCCTGAAACAAAGGGTTGAGATTATTTTGAAGATTTATGATCACAGGAAGCAGTTAAGAAAGTCGTAACAAATATTAACTGATCGAATCTTTCTGAAGAATATAAATAAATCATTAAGAGATTAGCTGATTACTTTTTATTTATAGATTTTTAACCAACTTTAAAAGGACCTCTTTCTTTCTCAATTGGACTGTATACATTTTTTTAATATGTCTGATAAGGAGTTTAATAATAAGGGAACACCCTAGCGTCTGAACTACTACTCCAGATTACGAATGTGAGTTTAACACAATTACTTTGATAATCCAGATTAATACGGATTCTCATTATTATAAATTATATATATAATTTATTTATACATGCATTTGCTTATGTCATGTTCCCTACGCAGCCCTGCCCTAGAATTTTCACGGTATTCCCGGAATAGTATTAAAGTGGTGAGCCCCTAATTTATTTCCAGGAACCTACAAATAATGTTTTACCGTGGTTCGCTTTCTGTAGGCTATAAAAATTTCCACGAAGCTTTTTACAGAATTATTTTATAACGCTTAAAATGTTAGTATTTTAACAAAAAATTTGTTGATCGATTTTCCCAAAGGTTTGTTTGTAGTTTCAAACTACATTTCAATAACATTTTTTTCATTTATGCTACAAAAAATACGGGCTACTTTTTGGCAACACTCTAGGCTTTTTTATTATTTGAGTATTACTATTAAAACACTATTGAAATCAATTACGTTAGCCCACTGCTGTAGGTACATACAAAGGTTTCTATAGTAACAGTCGGTCCTTTGTTTTATTCATAGAGGGTGATGCTGTTTTTTTTTACCTATATACACCATGGTTATAGCGTGGTCATAGCCGACCTAAATTGGGGCTGACAATAATACTTTTTACTGTATAAATAATTTACAGCATAATATTAAAAAATTACTTACAAAATATAGAAATAGTGTACACTTACCTACGTCTTGGCGTATCCTATACCACATTGTTTACTGGGTATACAATGTATTTTGTGCAAGGTGAGTAAAATTTAATACTATTTGTATGTAACATGCGTCTTAAGACCTATCTGATTTTGAGCGGCACCTCATATGGTCTGGGTTAGGGATGTCATAAAAGATTTTTCAAGAATATTTTAAGTCATTTTTTTAACATTTACGATATTATGTATTAAACCTTGAATGATATGTGATTGATGTAATGGTAACATGAGATTTTATTTAAATTACTTTCATTTCATATTGTGAAAAACTGGAATTAGAATCAAAATCAACGTATTTATAAACGGAATCTCTTGATAAAGGTATGACGGAAAATGTAACATAACAGAAATCAATCTACAACCAAATTAAAGGCCATCCACTCAGAATTTTAATCAAGCAGTTTTCATATCACGTGCTAAAAAGGCAGCGCCATAAAACATACCCTTTTAACTTTCAATCTGTGAATATGGAAGCTTCACAACTCTAACAAGATTTTATATCCCTGTATCAAGTCAATCGCGAAAGTGCCAGCCCTAGAACCATCCTCCATCCACCTTTTTGATTGAAAACAGACAAAAGGATTTTTTTTCGACATCGAAAAAAGGACAAATGCCTTTCAAATACCAGCACTAGAGATTTATACCCTCTCGCAGATAATTCAATATCTTTTACTCTCTCATAACATAATGGAGACAACTTAGTTTTCTGGTCACGGTTTGAAAGACATAAAATGTATTCTTTGAGTTTTCAGTTTTAATAAAACCTTTTTGCGTTTTCTTCGGAATAATGTGGTGTAACTAAAAGGTTTTGTTCTTTGTTCCGTTTATAAGTCGACTGTGAGGATTGTTCGTTGTAGAGCGCTTTAAGAAGTCAACTGATAATGATTTTAATACTGTTGATGTGTATGTTTAGTATTTATGATAAACGTGTATGCTATTAAAATTACAAAAAATATATATATTTCAATTTCTAGTTAGTACTTCTACTTCAAAAGGTCAAGGAATCAAATTAATATTTTTTATGTAGAACTTAAATGAACTTATTTTCAGTTTCAGTTTCAGTCCAAAACTAACAAATTATAATTGCTCCAATCCCAATCTCAGTATAGTAACAATAAATACGTCACGATCACTATAATGAAGTCACGTGACCTCTATAAAAACAAAATGTTAAGTTAATATACGGCCGACCAAATAATAGACGGCAAAAAAAATTGTTAGGAATATCGACCTTATTGCCTTGAAATAAAAGCTATCAAGAAGGCTGCGGTCTACGTGGTCCAAGATCTGACAAATAGGAGTGTAAACAAACAATGACGTCACCTATTGTGAGAAGTAACACTCTGATAAGATCGCATCACTCGTAAGAGGCGGACAAATAAATACGAAGCTATCTGAGATTAGCCAAACCGCAAAACGTCAGTTAAACGTTTAAGGATAAAACGAAACTTGCTTTTAGTTTCCTCTTTTGTTTTTCTTGTGTTTGGTGCTGCACTATATTTCCCGGTAATACCTACCTATAAAAGAAGAAGAGTCACGAACTATAAATGCAACTAAATTTACGGCAAGTAAATAAATAAAACATTTATACTAAATTCCCAAATATCGTTTGGGAAAAGAATGAATAGATAATTCTCTAAACAGAAATGAAACTCTTTAGGTTGTTAGATATAAACTAGATAGTTTTTTTAAGTCAAGAATAATAATTAATTTACCTATACTTTAAACTATGTTATAGATAGAAAGTAAAACTGATGACTATAAGCCATGGCAATCTATAGACTTTTCAAGCCCCCTGCACACGGACAAAACATTAACAAATTATACACATAAACCTTCCTCTTGAATCACTCTATCTAATGTTAAAAACTACATTAAAATCTGTTGCGTAGTTTAAAAGATCTAAGCGTAGAGACACAGGCGGGAGTGGCTTTGTTTTATACTATGTAAAGATAATACCTATTACTATTTCCTTCTTAAACATAATCTTTGTATAAGTAGGATACTCCTCCATAATCCTATACCCTTATTAATGTTATTTATTTGTTATACGGAGAAAATGAATGTTTGTATCACGCATTTTATTTATTACGATAAAGGTATCACATTTCAGTGGGTAATATTAGTTGTCTACTTATTTGTATTAATTGGCTGAGAGATATTGCTTCTGTTATTAGTTTACGAGGTAAAAAAACATATAATTGAGACACCTACAGTCACGCGAAGAAAAACAAATGAAATTTATATTTTTTGTTATCAACTTTGCCTAATAGAAATAATTTCTCAATTTTTCAATAAAAAAATATTTAAATTATTTATGGGATATAATAGAATGGAAGTGATAGCTTGAGAATGAGAGCAAGCGGGATACCATGATCTACCATTCTTAGCCCGAGAGCAATAAACAGACAAACAAAGAATTTGAATTGAATCAAAATCGTCTTTAAAATAAAAAGTGTTGTAGTTAAGAAGGGAATAAGCCGTTGTTAGGAAACAATTGATAGCAAATATTGGTAATTTAACTGATTGCCTAGTTAAGTTCTTAATTCTTTATTGTACACGCTAAAACACAGAGATTACTAGTTTACTCACCAAATACTTGGGACCATTGAGCTTTGGGTCGATTCTGAGGGTAGTCCTTAGGAAACCTCTCCTCACTCCACAACATACGCAACGACACTTTATAAACAGCCACATCATTTACATCACAACCTACCGCCAAATCAAACAACGCTATCAACAAAAACAAGATGGCGGTCATTTGCAGTGAAACCGCCATCATGAACAGACGTGCACTATCACAATAATTTTAATTTTCTAGTGATTCAAAAGAAAATTATGTTTAAATTCACAGTTTCCGTGCGTGTTACTTCTCCGGAGAGATGCGGTGGACTTTTCTATTTTGGATTCCCGTTCCTTAGCGGACAGAAATAAACACATTGGCGACGATCTGTACGCGCGAGCCACTGACTTGTGCATCTCAGATGGTTTATTTTTATAAGTCAAAACAGTTCTGTTTCGTAAGAAAAAACAGACTACCGTATTTATTAGAAGTTAGATTGCTACGTTGAAAATTGAACTTATAATTTCCCGTAAGACATTTTTTAGATTGCCATTATTAGATACAAGTACTAAGTAAGTTGTTAAATAGTAGCATCATTTAATGAAGGCAGAATTCTTCGAATCGAACTGAAATGATATCGTGTATTTTACAAAAAGATTTCGAAGTTCCATGTTCTCTCTAAACCTCTATTCATTTTCCTAAGAATAAAAGTCCCCCTTCAAATACGGTTAAATGTTGTAAATTCATCAATAAGTTGTAAATGTAGGGTCGCAGGTGGCTGGTGGGCTTCTTAAACGCGGTATAACCCGTCCCGAGTGTCCACCTGATTGATTGATAGAGGTCCTTTATCAAACGGATTTTTTGTTGAATAAGTTTCAAGCTGAGCGAATATATTTTAGCAAGAATAATATACATTATTTCATATAATAATACCGGCCTATAAATGTCCCACTGGAATCGAACACAGGCCTCTTTGCATGTAGAGAAGGAACGAGCATTGATCACTACGCTTGGTCAATGCGGGTTTCAAGTGATCAAGATTTCAGATTCCAATTGTTGGAATCCAGGTTTCCTCACGATGTTTACCTTCACAGATTGTCAATTGACTTAAATATGTAAGTTCAACTGCATACTATATTATTATTAGCTTTTTATTTTGTCGAGTTTTGTGACTCAAATGTTTATTTTGTTAATTTATATTTTACTTAATACATGCGGTCACCTAATGAGAATGAAAAATTAGAATAAAGGTAACACAATATGTACACTGACAACTAATTGATATCACGCTTATAAATACAAGCCAATAAAAGTCAGACACAAAAGACAAACAACAAACGGCCTTAAAACATTAATGTATACCATTTTGTATTTTCCAGAACTTTCTAAATCACAAAGTCGCGTAACATAAGGGCACAAATAAAAATAAAACTACAACATTCTTTATACCGAATCCAACTTTTATTCAGACAAAGTGGGTACGCCCCAGTTCAAGTGGAATAATAAAAACTTCAAAATTATGCGCTCGAAACTTTGTCTATAGAGACTCCCTACAAAATATTCTAGGATTTCAACTGAAATAAAACTGTACTCGTATTGGTCTTTCATTAAGTTGCGGCAATATTGTTTTCTTGAATACTCAATTTGAGATTCATTTGTTTTTTTGTCGAAGGAGTATTGTGAAGATAGCATGTTCTCGACCAGAATGAAAAGCAAATTATAAGACACACAAGCACATAAAGAAGGAGCAATGCACCGTGGACAGACAAACAGCTTTGACTGGAAAATATCGATGTAAAAATTTGCATAATTATTATACCAGATACAGAATAAATGTCTTTATCACAGGTTCATATAACGGAAGTATTACGATCTGTATAAAAACTATGCATGGCATTTTTGACTACCCACTATGACTTCAAACTATAAACATGACTAATTTTTATTTTTATGTATAACATCTTGCATGCCCTGTGTATGTTAACTCATGTTTTGAACAAATAAAAATCTTGTATCTTGTATCTAATGGTTTGTCAGTAATGCCCGGTACAGATTGGTGAAACTCACAAGAGCGGTGCAGCGATGCAGACTGAGCGCGACAGTTGCCACGTTAAGCATATTATGCTTAAGCCGGGCACGCAGCAAGAAGATGCTCTTGCGTTATCTAGGTTTATCTATATCTGTCGTTTTTATAATTTTATTTTTAATATATCTTAAGGAGAATAGCTTTTTTGTGTGTAATCAATAGTCTAGCTCAATTTCAAGCCAGGTTCTATCACAAAAAATACTTAACACTTTCTAATAACTTAACCCTCAAAAGATAACACAAGTAACCCTATTTAATCGTACGTAAATGTTAACAAAGAAAAATCGTTAGTGCAGAACTCGAATGAAGTTCAGTGTCTTTCGTAGAGAACCGAGCAAAGTTTGCAAGTTTATGTTGCTGGGTGATCGGGCAGATTAACTCGGTTCATCGTCTGTGAGACTGAATTGAGTTTCATTAATTGCAATAAACGTTTGAACGGCATGAATAAATTATTTTCTAGAGGTTTATTTAGTTTTAAAACAAAAGAAGCTCTAGTTTAAAAAACAGTTTATATTTTATAGATCGTAACTGTTTTATCTTTTGTTTATTAAAGTTGATAGTTTTAAGTTGTTTTGTGTATACTAAGTTCGATTTGAAAATCTTTTTTATTACTATATAGTTTTAGTTTGGTAAATAAAACAAATAATATGTCATCGTAACACATTAACCTACCTTACTTATTTCGGAAAACCCTGTCGAAATTTAAGTTTTATTAAATATTTAAAAAAGTCGCATACTGCGTCCGAATGGACTGAATATTATGATTTTTCACCAATGTATAAACAGATTCAAGTGGAAGGTTTTTGTGTATAATATATTAATGTTAATGTTTTGTCTACGCATGCGAAACCGGGCGTTAGTTTAAAATATAACAAAACTAAAGTAATAACCTAGAAAAAAAACCGGCCAAGTGCGAGTCGGACTCGCGCACCGAGGGTTCCGTACACACCTGTAGGTATATAAGTAAAAGTTCACCCATCACTACGATCGAGTCATAGTTATGGTATGATAATTGCAAAATGAAAAAAAAAAAAATATATATTTGATATGAATTTCAGCTTGATACCTCCACGCGTTCCTGAGAAAAAAGGTCTTGACAGACAGACAGACAGACAGACAGACGGACAACAAAGTGATCCTATAAGGGTTCCGTTTTTACCTTTTGAGGTACGGAACCCTAAAAATAAAACAAATACAATTCTGACTTTAAATAAATATTTTTAAATAAAAAATATCTGATTAATGATACGAGAACATTGGAAGCCTCAGATTTCTTTAAAAATATAATTTATCTTATTTACATCTGCCACTTTGTATTCTGAAGAATAATCTGTTTCAGTTCATATTCCTAGTTCTACAATACAGCGTTCGAAATTCAAATAAACAAAGAGTTTGGAGTTGAACTCTTTGAATATTAAAAAAGTTTGGTTTAAGTTGAGGCTTCGGAAATCTCATGGTGCCTAAAATTTTTGTACACATATTTTGCAGTACTAATATAATTTGCTGTATTTAGGTACCCGCTTTCATAATACTATGATTTTCATGATTGGTTTTATAAGTTTATAAGTAATTTTTGTGCGAAAAAAAAACTAATTCGTCTAAATTCTGAAATCTTATGTTTTCTTTTAAATTATTACTTTAGTTAGATTATGAATACCTTTTACTACTTTGAACTTTAGTATGTGTAGAGTACCAAACTAGTACTGGATAATTTCATTTTTTAAACATATTTGAAATAAAAAATGTAGCCTTTGTTACTCGGAGATAATGTAGCATTCTAATGGTGAAAGAATTTAAATCGGTCCTGTTGTTTTTTAGTTTATTTGTAACAAACATAAAAATACAAATCTTTCTTTTATATCTGAATAGTGTAGAAGATTTAGATGTAAAAAAATCCTTTAATCGTATTAAATAAACATCACAACCAAATTAAAATTTTAAAAAGTTATAGTGCATACAAGGCTTTATATTTGAGATCTGCAGCGTTTATCCAATATTTACGTTAGCATTACCCTTTGAGGTGTGTTAGCACATGCAGCACTTAACCTAGTTTCTAACATCTATTTTACGGCTTGAACGCAGCGTAAGACATGTATCTTATTATTTCTGGATAAGTTTAGGGCATGTCGTAAAAATATGAATTTAAATATTTTAGATAACTGTTTCAGTGACCTCAAGATTGCAGTGAATTTGGTACAGAAAAGTAACTATGGGATGCATAAATGATTAAAACAAAACTGATCAAAGGCAACAATGATCGCTCGACAAAGTTCACGTGTAATACCTACAGGTTTATATCAAAGAAGCCGCTTGAGTGAGACATTTTTTTCTAGTACGAGTTGAACTATTGGATCGGACAGAGTTTTTGTTACTGTACTTTTTAAATTTTCCGAGTTTTTAATTTTATTACAGAACCAACTCATGTATTAGCAGACTGATCTATTATCCATTATCCCTACATCCCGATATTTCTACATACCACAGTAACGTAATTTAAATTCAAATCTGTCTTCCGATACGAGGAGAAATAAATCAATTTACTTTACGAGAGAGCTCTTCTAATCTAGAACCGAATTCCCAACTTCATTATATCACAAGAACGTTTCCAACCATTTAAGTTCCTCTTGAATATTTAAACTTATCCCGACGTACAACTTGATAGTTAGGATAGATTTATTTGACTTCGCCTATCGTCCAATAGCGAATTCAATTCTGTTCTAGTATGCACTTAGATGTTTCAGCCAATGTTATTCGACCCCTTTGAAGTTTGTCGCAACTTATCCGTATCAACTTCCATCGTATAAATACCATCTTATGCGCTTATTACACTTTCCTTAATTTATTCCTAATTTAGTCTCTGAATTAGGAAGCTTAAATGTCACAGTATTCGATTTATTCACATTTAGGAAGACTGAATCCGATTAAAACTTCCTTAATTTAATTCAGTCGTACCTGAATTAAGGATCCAAAATTTAGGATCAGAGAGGTCAAACCATATTAGTTCTCTAGTACGTGAACTATGTTTTGCTGAGAGGCATGCACGCAGACTGTTTCAACTTCATTTGTTTTGGAGACGTGTTGAAGTGTTGTTTCTACTTATGGTTAGTATTTCGTTATGTTGAAGAGTGTATGGGCTATCAGTTGGAAAGTCCGAGTATTCTGCCAGTAGGTAAATTGTTTCACTCGCTAGAGTTGGGGGGATAATATCGTTGAAGTATCTGTGTGTAAATGTACAATGGAACAAGTAGATATAGGTAAGTCAACACAAGTAGATATAAAAAATATTGCTTCAATAGGTTTATTGTACAGCATGATCCATAAACATTGAAGGTTGAAGAGTATTGTTTAAATACGAATAATAGACATTCAACAAAAACAACTTTATTCTTCTAAATAGGAAAAATAAGGCAGTATTGTTTGACAAATTGACTCTACAAATACAAGTTATTTATATCCTGTTTTATGATAAACACCCTAAATAAACGTCTCGAAGAAGGTTCTGGATAAACAAAAATACATTCGTAATTGATAAAATTGTTATTGTATTCTTATCAACCCAACATGTTGGGAAATTCACAGAGTTGGTAAAAAAAAAGTTTTGACTGCACGGTTAGCCAAGTGGATATAGATCACCACGCCAATAGGGATGTTTCCTGGGTATGAAAAGTTAAAATCTATTTAGTCCGTCAGTTAGATAATAAAAAAATATTAGACACGTATTTTATCTTTTATCAAAACAATAAAAAAATACAAAGATACACCGCTTTAAATTTTCGGAGTGGGGGCTTATGACGCTACGCCTCGCTAAAAATCGTAGCGAGGAGTGACGTCACGCGTAACTTCAGTTTTCTGTATTTTGATCATTTTTTGTTTGCAGGAAAAAAGAAAAAGTACGTGTCCAATAAAATTCATTAATCTACAAGACGGACATTAAAAAAAAAATAGGAAACAGGCCCATTGTTACCATGCGCGACGTACTGCGGGTTCGATCATCTTATGGGACAAGCATTTGTGTGATCCACCAATGCTTGTTATCAGTCTGGGTGTTTTTGGGCATAACACAGGGATTAAATTCCTTAGTGCGAGAATTGTTTTTCTAAATAAGAAATAAGAAAAACTTTTGCTGTCGAACACAGGATCACCCTTTTATAAGTTCACTGACAATTGTCGAGGAGGGTGGGCACCAAAACAAGTCCATTCTGAGGGTATAAAAACATATTGCGGACATTAATAGGGATGCAGAAGAGGAAGTGAGGGTAGTACAGTTATGTGTCGGGTGAAGGCCCGTATACTTTAGCGAGTTATACGGAAATTACTACGTTAGGTAGGTATATGGCGCAGGAAGATTTTTGGGTGTTCAATTTAGTTGTGAATGCGTTTGTTGGATATTTATCACGTTCTTTATTAACAGTTGTTTGGGGGACTAGTGTTAGTTACTAGGGTGTAAGTAGAAAGCTTTCCTAAATGAAGAGATTTAAAGTAGGTACGTCCGGCAAACCCTTGATGTTTAACCTTTGTATTTTACTTGTTGACAAGCCAATACTTTAGTTTGGTTAGTGTTGTTTTATGTAAAAATTATCATGCTAATCAAAACTGAAATATTTTTTATATATACAGCATGCAACAAAAGTGTCCGATCGTTATGAGTATTATTCGGCATCGTACTGCGTACTCATCGTAACTATTTGAGATGATTATTTTTTCCCGATGAACATAATTAAATTAAAATAAAACTGATCAAACTGACCACGAATACGCCTTTATTGGATCAAACAGGGTTTTTGTTAAAATTGTAGTTTGCTAGATACTAGATCTTTTTACTAGATACTTTACATTAGATATAATTATTTACTTGCACCAATTCCCATCATAAAAACTTTGTGATTCTTTTACTAAAATAAATGCCTGTGCCCTGCAGCGGGATCCAATAAAGCAGTAAAATTCTCCCTCGAGGCTAACTTCGGAAAATCTTATATAAACCTAACAGTGGGATAGTTAAGGGCTGATCATCTATTTTTGTTTTTTTTTGGTAGCTACTTCAAGTACCGATAGCGGACTGCTAAAAAAAAGTCTAACGCAAAAGCTAGACTTAAATATAAATACAAGTTAGATGAGCACCCTGTTGTTTTTCGTTACCCGAGCAGAGCAAAATTAAACTCAATTTCCGTTTCAAGGAAAAACTAATGAAGGCCGGATATTGGCATCGATAAGATATACGTGGGACGCTATCAGTAATCGAATATATTCAGATATTTTTGTTTATTACTTGTTGGTACTGGCAGTCAATAAAATGTTACACAGATTTTGTTGACTGCTAGTACAAATCAATATTGATGGCACTTGTTTTTACGTACAGCCCCCCTAGACAAGTGACATTTCGACAAGCGATAAAGCTGATCGAATCGTTCAAATGTATAGAAGTGACAAGTCCAAGTCACGTGACTTATCGAAACGAAATGTCATTTCCATACATTTAATGTCACTTAAGCGATTTCTATCATCGTTAACGCTTGTCGAAATGCCACTTGTCTAGAGGCTCAGGTTTGCATGAAAGATTGATAACTACGGATTAAATTGTGATTTAAATAAATAAATAGTAATACATAGGGGAAAAGCAATGTTTTAAAAAAGAAGAAGTTATGATGTAAAAACTACTCCTATTAGTCTTACATTTTTTTGTACCAAAATTCGTTCAGCCTTGTTAAAATGTAAGCATACCATCAGGAATCCTTAGTAATATTATTAATGCGAAAGTAACTCTGTCTGCCTGTCGCGCTTTTACGCCAAAACTACTTAACCGATTTAAATGAAATTTGGTACAAGATAGTCTAGAGTCTGAGAAATGACATAGTCATACTTTTTGCCGCTATAACCGACAACCACGTGGGTGGAGCCGCGGGAAACAACTAGTACTTGTATAAAACATAATTACTTAATGGCCTGTTTAGTCCCTAGACAATTTGATATGTGAAAACCTGCTTGTAGTAAGCAAGTAGTAAAGAAAAAGTACGCTTACGTACTTTTTCTTTGCTCTATGAGATGCTTCCGTCTATCCTGCACTTTGAAAGACAAGCACTTAATTGAAATAATAAATTTAACAGGCCCGTTGGTCTAGTGGTTAGTGACCCTGACTGCATTAGACTGTTAGTATCGTAGTAATATACTATGCGGTAATGCCAATTTAGTTACACTAATTATGTTAAGTACTCGTTTCGTGTATTTAAATGAAAATCATTGTTTAGATAATTAAACATTAGAGTGAATTAATATCACGGAAAAATCAATAGATTATGTTGTATATCTGGTTAGAATTAAAATGATAAAAATAAATAATTATTATTTTCTGATAATTCACCTATTTTTTATGTATACATTTGTGTGCATCTTTTGTTTAATTGCAGTGTTATGTTTATTCAAAATAATGTTTTAATTCCAACCTCTATTTCTTAAAAACATTGTTTTAATATTTTGTATATAAAACACAAACAAAATGCGAGAAAACCAGTATTAAACGATGCCGCACAATTAGGTTTTAAATATGCAACAATGAAAATAAATAGAGCAAGCAGCACGCGCTCAAAGTGCAACAAATCCTGGCGAGGGTGTAAATAAATAATTCCACCTGATATTTCACATTGAGGGTACAAATTAATACGAGCCAGCCGGCTAGGAAACACAAACAAGTCACAAAGGCTGCTTAATTGCCAATTTACTCATGTTTGCAATAGTAGGTATTGTTTGACGATGAGACCGGTCAATTAATTTTTATAATTAAAACTGCTACGATATCCCTTCTCAAATAAATTAGGGCTTGCGGTGTGAAGGAATTTTAGAGACTTGACTGGTATCTTGGTCTAGTGGTTATTGACCCTGACTGCTAAACTGGAGGTCGTGGGTTCGATTCCCACCCAGAACAAATCTTTGTGTGATAAGCACGATTATTTGTTCTGTGTCTGGGGTAATTTATCTATAATATGTATGTGTTTAGAAATATATATATATATATATATGTATGTTTATGAGTTGTCTGGTTGCCATATTACAGGCTGTGCCTAGTTTGGGATCGGATGGACGTGTGTGAGTTGTCCCAAGATATTATTATATTATTAGAGTGGCCCCGTCCTGTAGGTAAACTTATGCCCAAGGATTTTTTACATTCAAAACAAGCATATTTTAAAACATGACTTCCGTTTAAACAATTGTTTTTTTTTGTTTTAATGACAAATCCCTTTTTTAAAAATGTACTTTATATAATCCTTGTATCACGGGGTTTTCTCAAATATTCAAATCTTGTACGAAGAACGCTTAGACTTTTGAACAAGCATTTGTGGGTAACACAAATGTTTGTCCCATGCGGGGATTGAACCCGCAGCACGTCGCGCACAGTGGTAGTTAGCGTGGTGAGTTATATCACTCGGCTATCCGTGCAGTTAAGTTTTGGTGTCATTTAGTATAGAATGTTTTGTAAATAAGAACTAAGAATATGACAATTTATTGCGAACTTTTTCTATATATGTTAAAGATAGATAGCTATCTACAATATAATATATAGAAAAAGTTTACAAATCCTTATATTACGGCGATCTCAATTCCTCATAAACTTACGTTTACACGTTTAACGATAAAATCTAATTTATACAAAGTTCACCAAAATAAAGGAAGCATTGGTTACCGCAAACATAAATCATGTTAGTAATAATTCTATTCGCCATTTCATTTGCGAACCCCTTATTCAAAGGTAATATCGATGGTATCTCTAAACATTCCATTCCGAAGTCCTAATAAAGTAATGAATTTACGCAAATCGCCAAAAGAAACTGTGAGTGAGCACGCAAGTTGGTTTCCGATGCTATTCGGAGCGTTTTGTAGACACGCATGTTTGTGCCGATTTCGCGAATGAAATGGATTCTTGAAAATAGATTATCAAGGTACGACTTCTTTGTTGGATTTCAATAATAATAATAAACGTTTTATTAAGGCAATGAAGCCCTATTAGTTTTTTTAAACATATTTATCGATAAAATATTCTAAGTTTGAAAATAAGCAAAAAAAAAATAAAGCTTAAATGAAAAACATTTTTTTTTTTTGGTTATTATATATCGTAAGCGTTTAAAACACAAGCGAGTTTTAGTTTTTTTTTTCTGCACTCTAATAATAGTCAAAACCATTTTATTTATGAGAACAAGTTTCAGGCTCAGTATTTAAAACGCCTGTCAATAAAGCTCGTATTTTTATGAGTATTATTCCGTATTTTTGCAGTAACTTATATGGTAAAGTATAAGTCAAACAGTTTCAAAAGAAACTAGTCAGGGAGCTATGGACCCTCGCTATGTAGGTATCGTCCATCAAAAAGGCTTTTGTGCAAGGTTCCAGTGACGCCTCAATTTCGTTTCCCCCAACCTAAGGGGTTGGTCGGAAATAGAATAATGTCTTGTCTTCTTCCGCTTCCACCGTGAGACATCGCGGGAGACTTGCGAAGGGTTGAGAAAATAGAGACGATTTTATAACTGATGCTGACTTGATTGCTTTAACAAATATGAGTTGCTAACAAGCTTTAACAGTTAATAAAGCCTCTACTAGTTATTGACTAATATAATTAAGTATTGAAAGCTAGTTTAGAAATCTACTTAGTGCATTTAATGGTTACAAAGCAGCAGTATTTTACACGTATCTTTAATATAATGATGAATAAAAGATTATAAAAAAATAGTAAGAGAATTTTACAATTTTTACATTTGTAACTTCACTTTATCTTTTACTAATAGACTAGTGCGTTTATAGGGATTGGAAAACATTTAGGCACATTCATTTTATGGCTCATTTCAAAACTCGGCTCTGAAATGAAACCATCGAAATCAGACAAAATACCTGGTTTTGAATAGGATTTTTGTTACGGTGTAACAAATAAATCCTGAGATGGAAAGTAATTTTTCCCAGCAGCCGGACACATAAAAATAAATGTGTAATAAAAAACCTTTTAACTACACCATCCTAGTTATACACACTGTAAATAAATGACGATATTTACTAGAGAGCAGATTAAAAGCAAAACAAATATGAACTGGCTTTTATGGTCTTGCACGTTGCAGTAATTGTCAACGCAATCTACATATTATATTCTCAACAATTAGGCTATGTACAATAAGATACATTTGACAGACTAAATACACACTAAAACCCTACAAACACTGGTATCCATTATTAAACATTGCTCATTAATTAACGCACCCAAAGTTGACCTAGGGGCTACCACTAGGTCAACTTCTGAAGTCTTAGCGCTGAGCCGACCAAACGACGAAATAAAGATGGTTGCCACTAATCCATCAAATTGCGCGTCACAAGGGATTAAACCAGTAATGGACGTTAAATATTTACACAGGAGAAACGTGACCGTGGGTCCGCTTCAAGGATCAAAATCTTTTTCTTTTAAATTACACCCTTTTGGTTTTGTGTTTAATACTTGTTTTGATACTTGAGCTTGTAAAATGTGTGTTTATGTATATTCAAATGGACTCGTGTTTACAACAGTTGTACATTTAGGCTATTGTATTTGGGCTCTTGTTAGATAGTAGGGTTGACGCCTGAAGCGAAAGATAACCGAAATTATAGTATTGCTGTACATTTTGTGTTATGGTTTTCTCTATCCCGCTCAAAGACCTATCTATAGCTATAGCTAAGCGAACCGAAAGACCTTTCTTTGTTGACCAATTTTATACAATAAGTACTTAAGCTGCTAATGCATTAAATAGCAATGAAAAACATATCCAAACTTGAAATCAGTCCATAAAAATATCTATTTCGGAACGCGTAACACAGTAAGTGTCCAATGCGTGACAATTAATGTAGCTACATTATCTATTGATAAGTGTTTTTAATCGGATTATTAAAGTATTATAATATGTGTGAGAGTATTCCCTCATTTCAGCCACCAACAAAGTGCTGTGACAAGTACAAAGTAAACTAAACAAGACATAAATATTCATTAAACCACTTGACCCGAAACAAGCTTGTAAGGCCAAATCAAACATTCCGGTGGGATTAATCGATCTTCTAATCAATTCCGTCCAAACACGGTTGTGTTGAAAACTGACGGCATCTTGAGATTACTTAAGTGTCCTCGGCCACATTACACGATAGTTAAGCGTAGTTGTGAACAAAGTTCGGGCTTTCGACCTATAACTTGTATCGTTAACCCGCGTCCTTTACATGGAATGATAAGATGTAGTGAACTGACGGTATTTTTGGGGGTTGTATTTTAAGGGTTAAGTGTAAGTAATTCGAACTTTACGATAGTTTGTTTATGAGGCGTAGAAAACCAATTGCATATTATTATACGGAGATGGAAAGTAAGTTTAAGTTGTTGTTATGGGTCTTCTCCCTAAATAAAGATGCTACGAGTTGTTTAAATACCTATTTAATGGTTTTATATACAGATAATCATTAACTACAGACAGATAGGTTGGCTTGTTGTTTACTACTTTATTAATGATAATAACAACTAATTCCGGAAAGCTAAAAGGTAAAAGTTTATGTTTGAAGTAGTAAATACCACAAAAAGTTTTGCAGTATTTCTTCTATATTTAGTTCAGACAGTATTGACAGTTCTAGACCAAGACCTCCAGACAAATATAAACTCAGTCTAGACAAACTATGATTCGGCATTTGTTTGCGTTTTATACAAAAAAGACACCAAAAACAAACATAAAAATAAGGCTATTTATTTGCGAGAAATATTGCTATGTCGATCGACATTGTTGGATTCACGTTGGACATCGGTCATCCAACAAATTTGGATGAAAGCCAGAGCAAGAGGAAAAAACATGTCGTTGGATACAATTTACTCTAACAAGCTGCCTTCCATATTGTGAGTCACACGTAAACAGCGTCAATGCGGGGAGGGCGCAAATTATGACGTTTTGTTAAACTAGGGATGTCAATTGTAGCGTTAGAGAGAAATAGAGATGGTTGGTATGTAAATGGAACTTTTAAAGCCTCTAAGGATAAGCGTTTATGTCGAATCTTCGCAGCATAGAAGTTTTCGAATATATGAAGCATAAAATGTACCTTAAGATCACAAAACACATAAAAGTTATAAGTTACATTCCCGTAGTCTACAATTTGTGTACCGAAACATATAAAGGCAAATGTTGCAGTCTATGTAGAGACGATATGACTGCACGGATAGTCGAATGGTATAGGTCACCACTAACTACCACTGTGCGCGACGTGCTTCGGGTTCGGTCCCCGCATTATAATTTATTTATTTATTTGGGACAAACATTTGTGTGATCCATAAATGCTTGTTCTAAGTCTGGGTGTTCTTTGTGCATATGATTTTAATGATTGTGAAACCCTCGCGACACGAGGATGAAAGTTATAAGTGTTATAAACGTTAAAAAAAAATAATATAGATAATTATGTACAGTAAATTAGTTTAAAAAAATAATTATAAAATGATATAATTCTCCCGGTAAATGCCCCATACATTTCATAGAGTTTAGAGTTTTCATTAGAGTTAAGCTCTCAACAAGGCCGCTGCGGGTGGGACCTGTGTCCCCATTTAAGCCTTTCAAAGGACCGGATATTCGCTTACTGAGGATAATCTGAGAAAAATAAGAGATACGAGAATATAATTCCCACTCAAACGTTAATTTTTAGGGACTCTCAATCAGTTCTTATAAGCTAACATTGCTAATCGCACTCTATTTCTACATATAGAGTCTTTAACTATGACCTCATTAAGTATGCCTCATCCATACCGCAGTTTAGTATTCCCATGTAGTTTGTTAGTTTGAGTAGGGCCGACGTCGACGTATCTCTGAGAGACACACATACAGGCCAGATTAATAACTAAACTAACACATATACCCTACACCCTCTAAACTTTCAACTGACACATAAATAATTTGTAACAATCAAACTATTATTTGGGTAGTACTCGGATACAACTATTTAATACATTTATGATTTGATAGTAGGTCTAAAATTAAGCTAATTTAAGAGGTATCTAGAGAATTTCTACATAGTCAACGGAAAAATTTTACTTATAACGATAGAACATAAAGGTCTTAATTACTTTGATTGGTAAAAAGCAGGTTTGCTATGGATTTGAAAAAGAATAACATTGTTTAAAAAAAAATGTGTGCTTTAGACCACACGACCGAAGTAAAACTTAATTTTATACGAAACATAACTAACTGGCTATGAGAGAAAGAGAGAAAAAAAATGTGTGCTCGCATCTCTCTCTCTTGCCCACAGTAATATACAAAACGTAACTCTCGCTCTTTCTACCTTCTCCAACTTATACCTCCCTCTCAACTTCCGTTCGCCTCGTCCGATCACACTTTTCGTAACGCTCTCGCCACGTTTTCACCAGCTTACTTCCCAAGTCAAGATGCGTAAAGAAGTTTTACTTCAATAATACGCTCTCTGCAATGTATTTATCTGTGGTGGTGGTTGGTGCTATAGCGATGAAATGCCAAACCATTAAGTATAAAAATAAAACATCGTCGCCACGAAATAAGGTGTCTAAACCGCCACGTAAGGTGAAAGATTAATGGTCTTATCTGCGGTCAGCGCCAAGGCACCGTATGCAGGTATCTCACTTATTTTTAAATTAGCTGCAGAAAATATTCGACTTATAATCTAAACTTATGTTACAGTTTTAAAACATTAAATATATCTTGAGTGAAAGCTACACATGTATTAAATATGTACATGTAAATGAAATTATGTCAAATAATAAAAAAAGACAGTAAGGTATCTTATACGTGTAGAATACCAAAAAATATAGAGACTTACAAGTTTTATTAGACCGAAATCAAACACATGAGAAACAAGTCATATATTTAACAAGTTTTAAACTACTTACTTTAAATTGAAGCACAATTTTAGACAAAACATTCATGAATAAACAAACCCTCCTCTTGAATCACTCTATCCATTGGTGAAAACTTGGTAGATTTTGAGTTTATCGCCTTCAGACGGATAGACAGACAGACACAGTGGAGGACTTTGTTTTATAAATTATATATAGACTACTTACATATAATTATGTTATAGCTAGCTATAACCTGCTTAGATATGTTAATCGAGGCTAAGAACTATTGGTGAACTAAATTTCATTAAAATCAATCGAGATAATGGCAGGTGAGGAGGGTTCGTTTTTGTTTGTTGTTTGTATGGTTCAATTAGTAGGATCTTAACAACGCCTACCTTACTAAACAGGAATTTCTTTTGCTATGTCTGTATCAAACATTTTAAATTATTTACAACACCATTAGTATCAATCTGGTTTGTTGGCCAACATTTGTGGAGGTAGTAGTTTAATTTGAGAGCTGATTGACGTGGACTCTACACATAATTAAATATAACACTGTATATGGGTGAATTAGGTTACCTACTGTGAATTTAATGAATTCCAATTTGTATTTAGGGCAGTTCAGTATGTTGGTATGCAAAATGTGGTAAATTAGGTTTAGGAGATAATTTGGGTTTGTTTTTTGCAACGATTACAATAATTATTCTTTTAATCAATTAAGTTTTATATGAAAAAGAATATTTTGGAAAGTGCTAAGAAAGTACCCTTTTGCTAGCAGCTACGAGTATCTAAACTCTTACCGATAAATATTTGTCATTGAATTTTTTCATTATATTCTATTTGGATTTCAGCAATTTGCATACCCAATTATTTAATCTATTAGACAAATCCGAAGCCTGAATAGACTGAAAAACGTATTGTGTTGTATATAATGGAAACCACAGTGCTTTACAACGTCCAACCAAATAGAGAGAGATCCTAATTTATATAAAATCTGAAAGGGTAGAAAACTTTTGTTTTAAAAGTCCCAAACATTCCATTTACAAATAAAACCTCATTTCGCGGTTGTCACTGTCCACATTGAGGTCGTTTTCTACGTTTTTAAATTGTTTTGTGTTTTTCTTTTTTTCCGTATCATTTACTGGCTTTTACGTGTTAGTTAATTAGATATGTGAGTAGGTTCATAATTTAGCTTAGCTAGCCAGTTAGGATTTTTATAAAAAACATTACGAAATTATTTTTTTATTCTTTGTTTCGATAATAGGTCTATGTTTTAAGTTTCAATGCCTCATACAATTTAGTATTGTCACTTGAGTAACCTCGTTACTTTGAAATGAAAAATAGAATAGTATTTTATATATTTAAAACTGTTATAATGCAGAATATTGTATGCGTGCACTTTTTATTATTCAAAGCTGATAAGTCCGTTTAAATATCGTATTATAGTTTGTTTTTGTTATAACCAATACAGAACTTCACAACAACGAGACTGCACGCGACGGGAATCGAGATTATTCCATTAATATCGATTGTATTGACGCAGTAAATACGATGTTTGCATAGTGCATTTGTGTGTCTAGACTACTTTAAAATGGATTTTAGTATTTGAAGGTATTACGTAAGATGGCTATAAAAAAGATTGTAACTATACTATCGCGCTATATATCCCGAAGGATCAGTGCCTGTACCATGAGCGATTAAAGCAGGACTGTTGCTCTTGTGGAAGCGAGACGGCGCAATACACTGCGCGTAGCGGCATCTCGCTCCCACTACATTAAGAGCAAGAGCTAATAGTAAGCGCAAATGTGGGAGAATCCTAATAATTGTTATCGAATCCAAGATCGAGAAATTAGTTCCAAAGTAATACGGACTTTATGTTTATAATAATAAACGAACAAACTCTTATTAGGTACATTAATTTGCACACTGTTGGCTATCATTATCTACTACTTCTCCAATCGCGGGTCTGCTGGTAGAGATTTCTTTAGAAATTAGCACTACCTTTGTACATCTTTTCTATTATGTTGTTTCTCATGATTTTGTGTTTATAATTGTTTGTTTGAATTTGTTATTATAACATATTCAGACAGAGGCTTTCGAAAGTTCCGTTTTTTTTAACTTAAATTAATGAATTGTACTAAATATCTATAAATTTTACCTTTATTTACTTGTATTTATTGCTCTATAGTTGACCAACATACAGGTGCATTTCAATCGTTTCTCTCTTTAATAGTTAATGAGTTCAATTTTTTGTGCATCTGACCGACGCCGACGCTGAAATGTGTTGTTAAATATTAACTCAACTGTGGTGAACTCAATTTAGGGCAACCTTATTTGAATATAAATTATAAAGCTAACATAATCTAATTTTAAATGGATTTAAAATTTTATAATAGAGGCTTGTTTAGCTGATCTGAGGCATAAGAATTTATTATAAACAAAGCTTTATTTTTTTTGCGAGGACTAGATTTCTAAAATGTAAAATATTAAAAACTTACTATAACACAATAACTAAGAGTTAACATGGATGTTGATGATGATAAAGGAAAAAAACAACTTTAAATACAATTGAGTAAGACGAAGAGTAAAATAAATAATTAAATAAATGTGGACAACATCACATATATTGTTCTTGTGTTATAGAATCAATAACAACGAAGGTTTCACAAACACCAAACCCGAAACAATGTAGAAAACCATGTAGGTGTTGAACCGTATGGGGATCACACCCGGGACCTCAAAGCTGGCGCTTCGCTACTCGAACATAGAGGTCGTCAAAAGTAGGACGAATGGAAGAAAACTCTTGACCCTAAATTATTTAAAAAAAAACAAGAAGGAAAAATTACAATTACATTGAATTCAGATTTAATAAAGAAAAAAAAAACAATCGAGTTGCAGCGAGAATATAAGCGAGATCATAAACTTACAAACATAAGTATAATTTGCTAACCCTCCTCTACACACATAAACAGGTCCGCTCCCGTGGCATTTCAATACCCTTTATAATTTATATAATATCGAAGTGCACTCAGCGATCGGGAAGCCTGTGCTAACAACACGATGGTCAGAAACCTTTAGCAAAAAAATGGGTACACGTGTCGTTGCATTTATTACTGTCATTGATTTTATAAGCGGCCTCTCAGACGATAGTTGGTGGCTGCGATATTATTAAGTTATCAAAAAAAAATGTGTACGTATTGTTATCGGAAGACAAAAGAAATTCAGATGATGAATTCGCAAAACAAAAATGTATTTTAATTGTATATTACATACGGTAGAATAATAAAGCTTGTGTTTTGTTAATTATTATTTTACAAATTTTACATACATAAGTAGAATCTACTCGTAATAGAAGTTCAGTGACCTAAGTCACATCTCACAAAAACAACTGGAATCCTCAGACTAAATTAAAAATGGTATAATTTAGGGATGAAGCTCAACTTAATGTTAAGTTTTATCCTAAAATTATACTAATTTTAAGAACTTAATTATCTAGAAAACTACTTAAACAAAGATATTTCTTCGTTCGTGAGAACGATGACTAAGTATTTCTTAACTATGTAAAACATAAAATGAAGTTCAACATAATTCCAAATAACCTTAATTTGTACGAAGTTTATATTGAAAGAGACCTTTGAGAAAACTTTGAACCTTTACAGATATTAAATTAAATAGTAGTATTCATTTCCTTGAATTTTCAAAGACAATTTGTGAATTTGAAACAATTTCTGTATTGTTGGGAAGGGGTTGGATCACGCCTTTGGGAATCAGTCGTGACTTTGTGTGTATCGGAAAATGTTAGTATCGTTTCACTTGCCTGCTTTTAATGTTGTTTGTGATATAAATAAACCTTAACCCTCGTACTGAGCAATGTATTTTAATATTTTCTTTCATTTTCCATACGAAAATAACTGCTAGCTTCGCAAGTGATGTACTTTGGTTTACCAAATTAAAGCACTGCTAAACTACGGCGTTTTTTCCATTTGCAAGTTTCAAGTAGATCAATTTTGAGCCTTTAGCATCCAGATCCTGTCACATATTTTAAAATATGTTATTTTTATTTTTGTATTATTAAATATTTCAGTGATATTTTATTTATAAAGTTTCTCACAAATACGCTGCGTTAACCCGCTTGTGTGAAACACCACATACCTTTGTATCCCAACACGGCTTTTATTCGTTGATCGTCGCGCAAACATTTTTGTATTTCTGCTTTGTTTGCGCACGGTTTCAGGGACTTGATGTTTGCCGTTAATTTAAACAGAGGCTTTTACTTTACTGACGGATTTCATACGCACTTCACGGGCGTGTGAAGGGGAACCTATGGGACCTTATGTATGTAGGAAGATGTAAAGTTAATTATTTATATGGTGTTTACGAATAAATGGGCATTAAATACATTTTTAAAATATTCTACTCATGAGAGATATTTTTTTATTTTACTTATATTATTTTTAAAGTCACTATTGATTTAAATTAGTCAACGGCTGTTGAGGGCTTGTTTATTTAATCGTAGGTAGAACTATGAGACGAGATCAATATTTTATTTTCGCGATGTACCTTTCTAAAGAGTGCGAATTTGTGTAGAGGTTTAATTATAAAAAAAATGTTACATTAACTAGAATGTACACGAAAATAATAATAATTTATATACAAAAAAAAAAGCATTTTTGATACAATAGTTTTACATACAATGCAATGGGCAATTAGCATAACAAATTAATATAGTCCTATGTTGCAAAACTAGGTAAAAACCTGAATCTCAGCATACAGCGCCAATTTTGGAAAAGGTCAAAGCCCTCAGTCTTATGTTAGCAAATATTAAGTCTGGAATTAGTTTTACTGAAACTTAATTATGTAATACAGAAACTAATTTTTAAAATGAGAGTTTGATTTTAACTGGAGAGTAGGTAAATTATGGCCAGTTCCTTCATTCAAAAAAATATACGTTTTGCTTACGGACGGTAGGATTTTTTTCGTTTTATTTAGAAAATTTCTACTGTCAATTAGCAAAACGAATGGTTTATTGAATACTTGCTGTCCCCCACGACTTTGTTCGCGTGTTTTAGTTTCAACGGTTTTTCATTTTTGCAACATTTTTCATTTATGCTCCGCTCCTATTGGTCCTCCTCCTCCTTCCTCAATAAACGGACTATCCAATACAAAAAAAATTTTTCAATTCGAACCAGTAGTTCCTGAGATTAGCGCGTTCAAACAAACAAACAAACAAACAAACTCTTCAGCTTTATAATATTAGTATAGATAGGAGCTAGGCCTTAGAGTGTGTGCTCTTGTGTATGTATATGGTGTGTGTTTGTGTATATGGGATGTAAATAAATTAAAAAAAGAAAACGAATAAAAGGCAGCTTCCATGTAACTAATACTTCAGGATATTTCGTAAGGTCAAAACTGTTGTCCCCGGGGCGTGCCCACTAAGATTTACGATTCCACCGAAGTTTGTAGAGAACAGATGTTCGTATCCTACACCTAACACTTGTTGAGAATGTAAAACATGACTGTTATAACAGTTCGCAAGCTTGTTCCTGCAACATTGTTATGTGAATAACGTTTTGTGTGAGTTATGTGTCTCTGGAGTTTTCTTTTTGCGGATGATGATATTTTTTGGATCGTAATGGTAGACGTGTTGATGTAATTTTAAATAATAAACAATTAAGAAATGTAATAAACTTTAGAAATATATTTTTTTTGTATTTAGTAAAAGTAGCTGATTCACACGAAATAATTAAATATTTAATTAAAAATCTTGTAAAAGTAGTAGTAAAGTCTTAGTGTGAATGTGACTTTTACCTAATTAAAATTTCAACTGTTTCTCACAAACTAACCACCTAAATCTCAAAAACCTTTTTCACGTTTTTGTGGAAGTAAACTAACATAAGTTAAGTCAGAACTTTGCGCTGCATAGGAGGACCGTAATTCAAGATAACTTAAGATTTAGATACGGTTAAGTGAGGCTAAGTTGAAGTTAAGTGCTAAGTTAACGGTGGTCCGGCGACGTAAATCGAATATTCTGTTGGGAGTTTAAAATTTAGTTAGGACTTGGGGAAGTTTTGAGATTAAACTCAATGTGAGTGACCTTATGCAGAGGTCTTTAGGATAAGTGGATGGAAAAGATTTCAATTTCATTTCGCTTAAAAGAAATCTGATAAGTTTTATGACATCATAGGAGGAACGCTATAATTAATTATTCATTGATTTTTTTTTTAAATACGACCCCACACTAAGTAATTAAATCCTTGTGTCGCGGGGGGTTGTACAAACATTCAATTCAGATGCGCAAATGTTTGTTCTACACTAAGATACACGATTTCAAGGGTTTTTTTCACAGAAAGATAATTTTAATAAAAGTCGATATTAGAATATGATGTTTAATATTTTGTTTCTAGTAAAAGGATATTATCTACTGAATGTTAGAATAGTAGGTAGGTATGGTAGTGTTGATTTTAATAGATCTTATACTTAGCTGAAAATTGTCTGCTTGTTTTTTATTGAAAACTTATTTACTTAATTGTAATAGATTACAAAATATTTTAGATATTTATTATGAATGATTAATTATTATTTTTAGTGTACTAACTCCCTCGTCCCAAAACATTTATAGTGACACTATTTAGAGAAAAACTTTTAACCTTCTCATTTTAAAAGTAAATTGCGCAATATGAAAAAAAAATACTAAATAAATATAACTCTAAATATATCTACAGATCGTTTATCCGCGAGATATATTAATAAAAACTTTAATATAACAGTTTATCACGTCTAAATCGTCTAACGTTTATATAATCTTCGAGCGAACCCGTAGGGGGTCACTAATAGGTAATAAAGGTGGCGGCGGGGGGTCAATTGACCTATTTCTCTCTTCCAATTTTACTCGTTCCAATTTTAAATCGTGACGTTATGCTGGCTAAACGGTACATACAGTTTGGAAACAATGCAGTTATGTTATCGTTAGGCGTTTAAATAAGTTTATTGCTTTTTTATGTATGTGCAGCTTAACCTAAATTAATTAATTTTCTTTACTGTTATATTTTTGTTGTTTTGTTGCTTGTACAAGGTTTTTAATAATTCATTAAATATCTACTTTTATCTGTTATGATAACCTATAGCTATTATACAGTGTAAGTATTCTGTCCTCCTTTGATTGGAGGATCTAACATAAACATTAGTTGTTCTTTGTTCAAACAGAATAAATATAAAAGTACATCAAAAATACAAATGCTTCTTCTTCTGAGCTCAACCAGTTTGGTGAATGCCTCCTTCAGATTGCGCCATCTTAACCGATCTAGCGCTACTTCTATCCAATTAATTACTGCAGTTTTCTTGATGTAAGTACCTACTTGTTTCAAAATATTCATCTATTTAGTATCCATTTCCATATATTATGCAGTTTAGTTTGATATGGATCGCATTCGTGGAAAAATTAAAAGATACCTACTATGTTATTAAAAATCGTCATCTCCCTGCCCAGTGCTCTACAATTTAATTTGAATTCTAATACAAAGCCAATGAAAAATTGTTATTCATTTAGCTGGCACACAAACAACACAGTACAAAAAATACTCTCATATTTAGATTCCATTCAATTCCTCCATTTTCAGCATTTTTTTTAAGAAAACTGAATGTTCTGTCTGCTACACTAAACTGTATTGGAAGTAAAATTAAATTGGAGAGTAAGGGCATCTCTACTACTCGTTATAACTTAGTATTCACTTTTTTATTTCGCATATCATCTTTCACACAATCTATCCATCTATTTTTTGGTCTTTCTCTTCAACCATTCACAGTTCTACTCATAACTTGTTTTATTGTTAAAAATACCGGCTCTTTACCCCGCTCTAAGGCAAAAGCCTCTTCGCATCATACAAATACGCCACGTAGACCACTTTGCTCTAATATTTCATTTGAAATAACAATCAAACAAACGAGGTATTATACAAAGGCGTCATATGGAGCAACACTGTAATAAGACACGGTAAAGACTGATTACGTTTGTGACAATCTCCACATAACATCTGCCTTCTATTAAGGCAACATCGTCGCAAACTGATGAGAAAATATAAAAATTATGATACGAAATTACACGTACTGAAAAAAAATGACAGAATGTTATAAATTTCGAAAGTTTTATGCAACTGTTCCATGTGTTTTTTACAACATCATATGTACATATTATGGTTGTATCTTTAAAAGTAGCAAAAATTTATTAAGAATGGCAGCGGCGTTGGTTTCTCTCGTCAGCTCATGATAAGGGACTACTATTGAGTCTGAAACTAGTCGGGCGATCCCGAGAATGTGCGTGAGCAAACCGTTATTTTTCTAAATAGTTATGAATACCTACTCCTCACGAAAGTTATTTTACAAAATAGCAAACATTTGTATATGGTTTATATGCCTACTATATTTATTTACGTTCTGTAGTCCTTTGAAGAAGTAAAAACAATTCAAACATTTTAACAGATTTCAATGTCGAAAAAATAAAAGTTTTCAAAAACAGTAAACACAATAATATTCAACGATTGCATTATTTCGAAGTACATACCTGTGTACCATAAGTTCCCGAGAGAGCGTACCAACATTACATTGTATTGTCTCTACCGCTAAAATCAGCGATGCATGTCCTATCTCTTAGGATAACAGCACCTTCTTTTGTCTCAAAAGTCTCCGCGTACGTAGTTTATGCAAATAAGGCGTGAAAACAGGATATTTTGTTGGAAACCACAGTTCCCCTGGCGACGGTTTAGCACTTTATGTTAGCAAAATGCATCGCTTAACTTATTCAAGCATTTTGTTGTACATTTCGTAAAAATGGATATGGCATTAAAGGTAAATACATACTCTTTAAATAGTTTACTCTTTATAATTCTTCGCGAATAAAGATAAAGAGTTTTATGGAAAACACGAATAAATAAGATTTGGGTGCGATATGTGTAACGAGCACTAATAGAGATAAACAGTTTTATGAAAAACACGAAGTAATATTATTTGGGTGCGATATATGCTATTTTATCACCAATAGAAGTTCTTTTAAAGGAGTATTCCAATAGCAACAGAAGAAGGTACCTAGGAACTGCAAAGTGTAAGTACCTAATGCACATATTTTTCTAAGAAAACTCACGTATTAAGCTGGTATATAGAACAATGTATTTGGATCTTATTCGGGTAAATAAATTGTTCTTATTCTTAACCTTACGGTATGATGATAATGACTTCGTCCGAACTTTTGCTCTTTTTTTTTTATTTATACCAATGCCTCCTCCAATTCTCGTTAGCTTCTAAAATCTTGCTGTATATAGGATGTTAGATATTTTTAAGGCATGCACACTTCGCTGGTTATCCGAGGGTTCACTAGTCGGTCTAAAGTGGAAACTTTTGCTCAAAATACGGACTTGCCATACAGCTCAACTCGTACGGAATCTGTGCGCGTGTTTGAGTTTGTGCGACCTAAATATTCCAAGTTTGGTGATCCCGCATTACTTAAGTTCCTGGTTAGAACTGACCGTGTTGAAACCTGAGAAGAGACATAGAAACTTATTTAATACTGGATCAACTGCAGGGGTATAGAATGTGTGAAAGCGCTTAAAAGTACTTTTAATTGTATACCATAAACGGTGAGGGTTCTTGTAAAGACAATATAGATGTAGCCCGCGGCTCCGCCCCAGTGGATGTCGGTTATCGCAGAAAAAGTACTATTTGATTGATGAGATTCCTGTTGTGGACCCAAAAATAAGACGTGTGCAAAAACACAAATTGTGATACTAAATTTTAAAAGATCACGCTCCATCTTTATAATAATACTAGCCGCGTCCCGCGGCTTTGCCCGCATGGATGGCAATTATCGCGGCAAAAGAGCCGTGGCTGTTATGTCTATGTCCTTTCTCAGTCTCTAGACTATTTTTGTACAAAATTTCATTTAAATTGGTTTAGTAGTTTTGGCGTGAAAGCGCGACAGACAGACGGAGTTACTTTCGCATTTATAATATTAGTAAGTATTCACATAGGTACGCAGATTTCACTTATTTTCTTTCACTAACTACTCCTCTGGGAAAGTCGTTTGAATCACTAATACCTACTTATATACTACCTTCAATTCTAGTCTAGACCTTACATACAAATTCAGCACTCAACACACAATTTAAAGAAAAGGTAATTTTCAGAAATCCCCAATTTATTTCAAACTTCAAAAGTTCACTTACTAAGTTAACATTAGAATGAAATGTCTACTAAAAGAGAAGTCATTCGTTTGAATTTGCAAGTATTCCCCATAAATCTTAAAAGCAATCTCAGATTTGCTGCAGTGTTGTCAAAAATCACGTTTTAATAAAAATTCTGCGAAAATAGTAAAATGAAAGTTGGCAGAACTAAAGTACTTTATCGTTTTATCTCTCGGTATTGGTCTAAGTCATGAGCGCTGCTTACTGAATAAGTATTATTAATGATTTAAGTCTAAGATAAGTAAAACACACAAATTCAACAGTCTCATTCGATATCAATATATCGAATGAGACTGTTGAATTTGTGTGTTTTTTTTTGTAACTCTAAGTTTATAATTGGTAAATCTAAGTTTTAAAATACTGTCAAATTTGCACAATGTTGCATTGAACATAACTACCTACATAAGATAGCAAAATTGAAAAGTCTGGTCTATTTTGGTATTTAAGATTTTCGTCTATTCTGTTAATGGTTGATCAAATCCAATAAAACCTTTTTTATTTATTTATCTTATAATATTAACTTATGTCTATCACTATTACTATTACAGGCATGCCTAATGCAACAGACAATGTGACTTATTACCTACTTAAACATAAAGTTATACATTTATGTACCTATCTAACAATAATTTTTATTCGTTCACTTGCTAAAAATGTACGGACTAAAGAAGATGCTGTTTCAAAAGTGAAGTAAAAGCATCTCCATCTAAACTTGGGCCGGATTCTCATCCGTTGCACCACAGGCCGTGTCCAAGCCACCATATTGGATTACCGTTGACGGAACCCGCTGACGTGGCGGCGACGCGCGACGTAGCCCACCCGTCACAACTTGCACCCAACGTATTTTTACGCCAAAATTTCGGACTTTATTGGTCTTGTTTAGTTTTTGGTTATAACCGTACGGTTTATTGCGTTTTTACTGTAACTGTATCTGGACCACGTGTTGTGGGTATTGAATGTTTTATCTGTTCAAAAAAAATCGTGGCGTTGCGGGAAATATATGATCAAAGGTTTTCGGGTTTGGTCGTAAATATTTGGACCTATGTACATTTCATTGTCCGCATACGTTGTACAGGATTTACTGAGTGCGTATAGATCTACCTTCTACTATGAATATGTTTGCGAACTATTCGGATTACAGATACAAAAGCCTACATTCAATACGAAAATCACACATATTAAATTTAAAATAATTGTACATAAAAAGATACATCTTACTGATACTCTTTATGGAATTATATTAATATTATTTATTTGGAATCTGTTTAGATACTTATTAAAGCCAGCAGGTATATTCATACGAAAATATTGCTGTGATCGTCGCCGTGTCGTAGGCAGATGTCGGGCGGATATTCAAAACTGTCATCTTTATTAACTGCGCCAGGTGATAGTGACGTCTTTGATAACACTCGCTTATGAAATTGTTGCTGATTTGCAGAAGAATTTTCAGAATATAATTTATAAGTTTTCATATATCTGTGACTTGGTAATTTTATAAATGTATAGATTTATGATGTTTATTTATTATTTAAACTATTTAGATATTACATTTCAAACTTCATTATAAGTGTAGAGCTCTTCAATGTTAACCTCTGCGTAATCAGAAACGTGTCTGTAACTAAAGTGTGATTTGCACCCTAGAACCCGACATTCATTACGCCTCGGGAGTGGGTTGATCTGTTTGATCCCTCGGCAGTTTACCCAAACATTTCTCCCCAGCATTCCTGCCTAGCAACGATATTTTACCTGCAATTTCACAAAGTTCGCTCCAGCGCGCGTCATGATGACGTTTACGCTGTAATTCAATATGGCGCCCGGCGGAGCGTCATGACCGCGGGCGAGACATAACCTCAAAATCGCATCAACTCACATTTGATTACTGGAAAATTAACCCGACGTGGCTGTTATGTGCCCCTGGTGTTTTGGTCAAGGAGATTACCGTTGGTACGTTGTTTGTGATGGTGTCTGTTCATGAGTCTATTTACATACATTATGTACCTAACATTGTAATACGTTAGAAAATTGTAATTAAATGTTTTTGTTATGATTTTTATGAACAAAACCAATAATTTGCAATTTTGGATGTATTGTTTAGTTAAATATAAAATTTTAAGCAGATTTTTTTATCAATTGTTCATTAACTGATCATTTCAAAGAATATGGAATTTAAGTATGTATGTCCATTATATTTACTCTTTATACTTTACTAAACAATGTTGTAGATCATTAAATCTTCCACGATCACTACATCATTACTCACAACACGGTCTTGTTAGCTAAAAAATAGGCCTGCACAACAAACGAGTACTGAAAAAAACAGACAAGGGCTACCGAACAAGGGCAGCAACAAGACAAACAACTAATCAACCTTCTAATAAAATACTATGTTCTCAAATCCCTGGAGGACGGGCGAGGTCGGTGGCGCCCACAAATTGGTTCCCGTTAACATTTGGACGCGATTTCCGAATTTGTTGGCCCTTAACAAGCCCGACCTCGGGAAGTTTAGCTAGCGAACAAAATGACCAGACATGCCTCAATTAGTGGACGCTGGAGCACCGAAGATCCCTATCGATCGTGGATGTGCAATTAGTTTAATTGGTACGGTATTACTTGTCACTTGAAGCTTCGATGTTTATCGGGAGCTGCTTATGTGATTGTACTCGTTAATGTGTGGTCAGTACGATAGCAATGTAGTGTCTTATGTTGTAAGATACTTCACATTTCTTTGGCCGTTTTCTTGTATGCATTGTAAAAATCTTTGATCTATGTTTTGAATTTTTTAAATATAATAACGGTGTTTTGAATATTTCAAATTCTCTTAATCTAATTATGCAGATAAACTTAAAACTCTCAAAAACTCTTTATTTTATAACAATATTTTCTAAAACATGTTGAGCTTGTCCAAAGTTTTTGAAGTTATCAACTTGGATCCGTGTCGGGCGTCGAACAGTCCCGGGTTCGCTCCTAAACTTTTAAGTAGATGCTCATTTTCAACTGGCCCAACTATCTATCGCGCCTGTCGGCTAATGAGCTAAGGAATAAGTTGAGGGATACAACAGAATTTCCGTACTTTAAGGGATCGCTCAGGTAATTTCTGTAGTTGTTTAAATGTTTAGACAGTTTTCTACGTGTAATAAATTAAATTTGCCATTCCTGGGCATGGACAACGGAAATTGAATTTTGAACTTTTATACAATGTTTAAACGTGCGCCCATTTCGAAAGTTTTTTTGTTATGTATATTTGTTTATTTTGTTACCATTTGAAAATAAACTTGTGCCTTGGGGTTTTTTGTTGCTGGGTGGTATTCTTTAAAATATTAATTACGGCCTACAGAACATCGACAGTATAAGTTTCCTTTTACTGAAAAACAATATTTTTAAATAAAAGCGTCACGTCAATTGCGTTAGCAACATCGATACTGACAAGGCGACACTATAATATGTGTAGCTATACTATCTCAATTTATATCCGAAAGCTTTACTGTAATCCTCCATTTGTCTGTACCAATACATCCATACGGTGTCAGAGTTATACTCAGACACACACATACACTCGACATACATAATTTGACGATCGCAGTCTCATTTTCAGGCCATTACATCGCATCAGGCGCGAAACGAGTTCGCCGCATGGCGTCGTTATGCCGTGTTTTACATACAAATTAATATTATGAGAGCTATGAGAGCCAGCAAGTGTAATAACACTTGTCGTCTACTCTTTGAATGAATTTTGTTTTTGATGGCCCTTCGTTATGGAAGGCTTAAAGATGCTTTTGTAAATTGGTTACAGGTTGTTATTAGCTAATTGGGGATTATTCTACAATAATGATTTGTAATTCTTTGAATTAAGTTTAAAATTATGATAGATAATGATGTAATATTTTCTTCAAATTTTAATTTGTTTTAAAAATTATTTATTATTCTGAGTTTAATGTCGGTATGTTGATTTAGAATTTCCGAGTGACGCTGCTTTATTCCTATTATATACTTGCTGAAAATTCTTGAAAGTACATTTTATCGCGAAAACCGACACTCACTCGAGCATCGAGCGAAAATTACTCAGAATAATATTTGAAGAGTTGACTTTACTATTTCCCGAGTTCCACAAACAAACACTGTACCCACATTTATGAGGTCTGCAAGTATATAAGAATGATGATGGTCGGACGGTGCCGGGGGTCGTGGGTATGCATAAATTATACAATTGCCGACATTAATATCGCCCGCGAGACCCGGATGTGTTTCAATAAAATGTTATGCCAAATTTATTAGTTCGCTCTCTTGTTGACCAATTGGTTGGAGTTTCCTGAGTTTGAGAGATGGGTAGGTATACCTTTTTGTTGCTAGTTTCAATAGTAAATTGTATTGCGAGTTGTTTGGTGACCATTTTGGCATGCTGTTTTGTAAAATTTGTGGCTTTATTTGGAATATAGATTCCGCTTACAACTTACAAAATTACAAGCGTGGTGATTTTTTTAATTATACCTATAGAAATATAAGTCTATGCAGAGCTAGAGACAAGAGACCCAACGTATTTTTCTTTTAATTTTGTTGTACTTTATTGTACTCTTTGTATATTCAGGTACTGAATTGAAACTATTGATTACATTCTAAGAAACAGAAAAGTATTAGAAGTTCTAAAACAAAGCTCAATCGAGACAGTCGACCTAAAATGTACGTCGATTGTAAGTCTGCTACAAAAGGCAGTAAATTTGGACTTGCAATTATACCACAAAAGACCTCGCTCTGACCACCTTTTGTCTTCGGTTCAATGACCTCGCAGACAAGGGTGCTGTATCGGACATTAGCGTCACGCCTTTCCTAAAGAGGCACATATGTTGTTGTCATTTAAAGATGATGTATATCTTGATCTGTATGGCTGTAGACATCAAAGAAATAACGTAACCTTAAAATATATAAAAAAACAAACTAAGTTTATAAGAAAAATGATCTAATAATAGTATCAAGCCTTTAAGACTTGAGAAAACAGTTCTTAGTGTCTAAAATTTAAGTAAGTTAAGTTCTATAGCAAATGTATAATATTTTTTTATCATTACAATTATGATCTACTAACAACCGTTTATCCTGAATCCCCCCCTAACATCATAATAAAACCCCGCTATAAAAGCATACTTTTATATATTTTAATAAAATACGCCAATTATGTAGTATGCCTCAACAATGGCCCGAAATTTCCTCTCCAAAGTTCTTTTTAATCTAATCTCCAAAGTCATAACAAATTCCTGCAAACAAGGAAAATGCCTCCACTAATCAGACGTTCCCAAATTATGCCACCAATATCCTTCAATCTGAAGTTTTAAAAAGTTTCCAGTACTTTCTCTTAATGAACTAACAAATGGCTTCGCGATACACAATGGCTTAATCAAACCGCATTGAGATAAGGGAAACAAAAGACCCTTTTGAGGATCCCCTCAAGGCATGGACGTGGGCGGTTGAAGCTTAAACGTGAAAACTACCTTTGGAGCGGTTGCTCTGTGGTTAATTCAACATTGGTGTGTGATTCCTTAGTCAGTAAGGTAATGCAGTACTTATGAAACAATTCATAAATTGCTGTTTAACTATAATTACTGCCATATTACTCCATAAACATTTAGCGTCGAACTAATTGTTGTAATGACCAAAATGAAATTAGTTATCACATGGTTTTTAAAGTTGAACGATGCGAGCAATGAATTACAAGATAGATACTTACAGATTATAACTCCCAAATATTTGAAGGTATGGACGATGATAATTATAACAAAAAGTTATTTCTACCTAACATGTTTGTATTTTTTAATTTCTATAACTATTATATTAAAAAAAGATTGTTCTATAATAACACCTGTAAGGTAATGATAATATCTTATTTCAGAGATTGGTAACCTTGCCAAGGTTTAGTGTTATGACTATAATGGTCAGTTTCAATATCAAAAAACGATTTGTTTTGCTTACGCACGGTAGAATTTTCTTCGTTTTGCTTAGAAAATTCTACCATCCCTTAGAAAAACGAATCGATTTTTGAATATAGGAGCCAGACATTAATCCGCTTCATAGGTACTAACTTACGCCACGCCTGAAGTCCTCCAAATGCCCTAATAAAAAGCGACAGGATAAAATGATTTATGGGATAACTAGATAAAGAGGGTGCCAAGTTTAGTCAAGTTGCTCCAAGGAGATAAGACAATAATAATAGATTTGTTACTTTTGTCTGTCGCAGAGCAAAAACACTTGGAATATCTTCAGTAGTCGAAACAGACAGGCGGTTTATTGTCATCATGTCCTGCCCCTTGTGGCGCTGGCAGTACTGTGAGTGAAATATCTTTGTAGTATTTTCTTTGATTTAGAAACGTTATTAATGTATTAGTGTAGGTAGGTTATTGGTTTGACGACCTCCGTAGTCGAGTAGCGTACACACCGGTTTTCAAAGTGTCGCCAGCTCTGAGGTCCAGGGTAGAAAGAACACTTTTTTATGTTGTCTCGGGTCTGGGTGTTTGTTGTGCATTAGCTACTTACTTTGGGAGCAAAGTAATGTATATATGAAGATATAAATAAATATATCTACTATGTAATACACCAAGCCCTTTATTGGTATTTGACAAATTAACGTTGTTCCTAAATTTTCATGTACCTACTCCCTAATTTTTTATGCCAGATCAAATTTTAATCTAATAAATAAAATCTTGTGTCACACTATTTGTTAACGAATTCCTTTAAACGGCTTTACCGATTTTTATTAAATTTGTTGTTGTGTATATTTGGTAGGTCTGAGAATAGGTCTTAGGCTATTTTTATACCCCTTGGTTAATAAGAATAACCCTACCAAAACAATATTTTCTGGGTCAGATATTATTATATATGTATAACAGGCAGTACCTCAAACAATGTTAGTATAATTATTGTATCCACAAAGAGAGTCGATAACACTTTACTGCGAATAAACCAATATCTAAACGTAAATGTATTGCTAAATTTATGTTCGCAATATGCCAGCAAACACACACAAACGAAAAACTAATCAACCACCTCGATTTGCAATTAAAGCCAGGTCTTCAATACGGAACCGAACTAGATAATCGTATCAAATCTAAATGGTATGCGTAAATCTAATCTAACGACCAATAATTACTACACAATAGAGTATACTGTCACCGCTGGCCGTGGAAACGTTCCAATTATGCGCAATACGAGATTTCTCTGCTGCCAATGTTAATTAATTGTATGGGTGATTAATGAAACCGTCATAAACGACAAACGTGGTGATTTACGATATTTGGACGTAAGGTGTAGCTAGTGTTGGGTAAACCGGAGATAATTGCATAATGTGTAGCAGGCACACAATGCAATATGCAAGAAAAAATATATTTTGCAGTTTGTAAATGATGTACCTTAATAGCTTGAACGTATAATATACGATATAGATCTTAGTTTATAGGGTTCCTTACCTTAAAAGGAAAAAATAAACTCTTATAGGATCACTTCGCTGTCTGTCTGTCAGCCATGATTTTTTTCTCCGGAACGCGTGGTTGTTAACTAGTAATAAATACTTAGGTCTACGGTCTCAGGATAAAGGAATATAATTATACAGAGAATTACAGACAGTTAAATTCCTAAAGCTTATTAAGTACTAAATATAACCTAGTCCATTTAATTTAAGCTAAAAGGACATTTGATTACTTATAGAAATCACTGTACAGTTCCATATCATCCGTTATATAGCTAGTACCTATTATTTATTATTCTGTATTTTGAGAAATTAGCTATTCCTGGATTATTTTCTATTACAGTAGTCTTTCTGGATGTAAGTTCTTCTCAATGTTTTATATCATCAACAATTTTTATAAACGTTTGTAAAACCTACTCTCTTAGAAAAAAAAGTAAACTATAGAGCGCGCTATGAACTGTAGGTACTAGTATAAACAAGTAAAATTAGTGTCAAACCAGACTACGCCATTTTATAAAACTATCTCAAAGCTAAATATCATCTTAATAATATCAGAACCATCAATATTTTCGCATAAACGTCCGTCTTTGCAAGGAAAATCACTTAAATCAGTAAACGAGCGTAGAACATTTTGCTAAAAATTTGCTTGTTTGTCTATCTTTACTCTAAGCCTGCTGTACTTAACCGCTATACCTGCAGACATTGGTAGGTACCTTACATTGCTTACTCTACGTGAGGACTCAAATGTTTAAAAAAAATGATAATACTGAAATTTTGTGAACAACACTAGATTACCCGAACATCTCAATAACTATAAATTATAAGAGTTCAAGAAAAATCTATTGTGGGGAAGAATAATGAAGAAAAATGCACAAAAGCGACCAGTCATGAGCGGACGAATTGTTTGAAACGCTAGTCATCGCAGCCCGCGAGTGATTGGCAAGAAATTCTTATTTCTTCACCAGCGGACTTCTTACCGACAAAATTACATTTCCCTTCACAAAGAAAATGGAAATACAAATAAGTGGCTTTTTGTATGATGTTATTTGTTCGCGCCTGTTCTGTCTGTCAGCTGGTTCATGGATCTGGTCATTTTTTGTATTGTTTTGTTTCGTTTATGTTCAGCAATTACTTTCCTAGTAACAGTGTTCGTTTTTCAAGTGTCATAATTTAATAATAATATATCTTGGGACTACTCAACCACGACCATCTGATCCCAAACTATGCAGAGCCTGTATAGTAACCAGGCAACTGATATACATATTTATATATTTCAAAATAAATAAATATTAAGTATACATAAATTACAACCAGACACAGAAGAAATTATCATGCTCATCATACAAAAAGATTTGTCCTGGGTGGGAATCGAACCCTCGACCTCCGGTTTAGCAGTCTAGGTCACTAACCACTAGACTCGTGTCATTAATAATACCATTTTATGCTTGAAATATATTTCTAGTGGCTTATAATTGTAACAGTTGACTGTGCCATCAAATTTAATTAAATTTTATTTATTTATTGACCAAAAAAATAATATTTTCATTTTATTAGCCCTAGATATCGTATGATGAAAATTTTAAAATTTATATGGAGCATCTATTTCAGTGCAATATTAAACTAAAAAAAGACACGAAAGATTTAACCCTAACAAAACCCGTAGTGGTGATTCGTTGAAAAATTCATCGGTACATTTACGGTTCGTCCCCGCACTGGCATTATTTAATGGTCGAGGCGTCACCGGTGCCTGTCGACACGACTGGGACTAAATGCAAGGCGTTTTGTCGAACTCAGTTTTGTCAGTGATTGAACTAGCTATCTTTTTTTTAAATTTCAAAAAATATATTTATGAAATTTTGTTGATTGATATTAATAAAAAGAAATTATATGGTAATGCATCCTTAGAATAGATTATTGTCTGTAGTCCAAAAACTTTTTGTGTACACTTGCCTACTTACAAAGTAAGGTTATTAAATTATAATGAAATGTAGCTTCTTCGTTATGCTTTGAGGAACACAAATAACATACAGAAAGTTCATATATATTAAAAAATAAATTTTGTTCTGTGTGACATAGAGTTACAATAAAATTGATTTAATTTAATTCAAAACATTAGGCTAATAGGCATGTTTCCTAATTTTTTTTTAATGTCCGCCTTGTAGATTAATGAATTTTATTGGACACGTATTTTTTCTTTTTTCCTACAAACAAAAAATGATCAAAATACAGAGAACGCA
The DNA here is from genome assembly GCA_932294365.1 of Diachrysia chrysitis. Classification (NCBI taxonomy): domain Eukaryota; kingdom Metazoa; phylum Arthropoda; class Insecta; order Lepidoptera; family Noctuidae; genus Diachrysia; species Diachrysia chrysitis. The sequence continues at coordinate 11,566,775 of OW028651.1, read as the reverse complement.
AATTACGCGTGACGTCACTCCTCGCTACAATTTTTACCAAGGCGTGGCGTCATAAGCCCCCACTCCGAAACTTTAAAGCGCTGTATCTTTGTAAGTTTTTATTGTTTTGATAAAAGAAAAAATACGTGTCTAATATTTTTTTATTATCTAACTGACGGACTAAATAGATTTTAACTTTTCATACCCAGGAAACATCCCTATTACATAAATCAATACACAATAATATAGGTTTCTGTCAAATTATTTCAGCCTCTTTTTTTAACGTTTTTAATAAACATAACCATATACCTCTCTAACCCTTCAGTAGGTCCCCACTGAGCCGCCGCATGCTGACCGCACTGAGCATTGTTTTATTAGCATTGCCGCGTTGACTGCGACCCGTCAGCGTGACTAGGGTTAACTTGAAAGCGCGTTTACATTTAGTTTTTGTTAGATTCTATTTATTTTAGTATTATTTGTTTATGAGTGTGTAAGGGTTAATAATAAATTGTTATGCAAAAGAATTGTGTGATTTTGTAAACAAGGAATGTCCATAATCTTTTCTTACATTTTTATTGGTTTATATTTTATTTATGTGTTTTCAATCGGTTATTTTCATTACATTATTTTAAATATTTCTTTAATAGGTATGTAGTTGTTCCATTTTGTTTGGGGTTTTTTAGATACCTTATAAATAAAATATAAATAAATACGATACCATACATTTTGATCAGTCTTCAGGTCAAAATCTCTTACTAGAAGCACAGATGATTCCAAATCGATTACAGTAAACTAAATAAAGTTGACAACTTCAAAATAAAATTGTCAACGTCTAGAAACTCGAGTAAATTGCATGTAAACAGTGATATATAACTTGCTGCAACGATTTAGGTTCCTTAGCCGTACATCGGGTGCCTATAAATAACTTTTAGTGCATTTTATTTAGCAAACTTCCGAGATGCATAGCCTCTTCTGCATACGGCAAAGGTGCTTTAAAAACGCACATAAATCTCGGTAAATCGCTTGAAAGGACGTGTTTACGTTAAAATGGCACTTCACGAAAATATAGCGAAGTATTTTGAGAATAGTGCAACGGTTGATGCGATATACCTACGGCTGATTTTGTGTCCTGAATACTAAAGACTTTCTGTTACCTTTGACTTCAGACCTTACAGTATACATCAGCAAGGATAGAAGTGCGCGCATCGCTAGTAGCCCGTTGTGCTGATCGTAAGAATTTTAGCTCTAAGTAGGTACTATAACGCTCGCTTACTGATATTAAGTGATTTTCAACAGACGACAGACGATTATGCTAAAATATATATATATAAATATAATGGTTCCGATATTATTAGGGAAATATTAGGTTTTGAGATAATTTTAATAAAACGGCGCGCTCTGTTTTGACACTAATTTAACGAGGACGCTTGTTGCTACTGGTACTTACAGTCACGCCATAACTTCCAAACGACTGAACCAAATCGGATAATTATTTTTTAGTTATACTTCATATTGTAAGGATAAGGTTTTTATAAAACAAAAACCCGTACTGAAATATTTTGAAAGTCTTACACTACCCCCGCAAAGACAAAGTGTTACACAATATATTATACAGTATGCTTTTTTTTTTTTTAATAACTGTGAACACTGTGAACTTAATAATTATACATTTTTTATAATACAAAGGGCTGCATTTATCCGTAGATCTATTTTTACTTGTTACATTTTCAATTTCTTTTTTTTTTTAAATGTGGACAACATCACATACATTGCTCTGAACCCAAAGTAAGTAGCTAAAGCACTTGTGTTATGGAATTCAGAGACAACGAAGGTACCACAAACACCCAGACCCGAGACAATGTAGAAATGTTGTTTTCTACATTGACCCGGCCGGGGATCGAACCCGGGACCTCAGAGCTGGCGACACCTTGAAACCGGTGTGTACGCCACTCGACCACGGAGGTCGTCACATAGTACATAATATATTATATGTTATTTTGTGTTCACTCACATTATATCCCTATTTAGCTAGGCTTACGTAGGATTAACGTATCGTGCTTTCCGATTCGTTTCGGCCAGTTAATCCCCGTGAGATCGCTTGTAATCCGTCATTAGTAGCCGATATCCAACCACTAGTCGTTTGGGGTATACAGTTGAATAAATTGTTATCTTACAGAAGTAATGTGTTGCGAAAAGTTTATTAGTAAATTGTGTTTTTTTTTTTTATTTATTTTTTGTTGTGAAATAACTATTACTTCTTTTTAGGGTTAGGTATCCAAAGGGTAAAAGCGATTACTAAGACTTCGCTGTCTGTCCGTCCGTCAGTCCGTCCGTCTGTCTGTCACCATGTATCTTAAGAACCGCGATAGCTAGAAAGTTAAAATTTATACAAATTATGTTTTTCTGTTGCCGCTATAACAACAATTAATACCAAAAACAAAATAAAATAAATAAATAACTTAAACTAATTTAAAATAAAATAAATCTATAACTTTAAGCCTGTATCTGCCAACCAAAAAAGGAAAAGTAAGTAAGCGTTGACGTGTTCAGCGTTTACGCATTTCCACATCGAAATAATATATTATATTTGCTTTTTCACAACTTAACCAGTGTTACGTAAATAACGCGTCATATCCGCGTATCGTTTCTACTAGTTCACGTGGCTCGGGTCAGTAATCCCCATTAGTGGGCGGATGAGGATTACATGCTCTTGTGGTTCCCTATAAATATGAGCTTCGAAACGCCGATAATTTTATGGTTTTGATTTTGCTAATAATAGGCGAGTGGACTGGGTATGAAAAGGACATATCCATTTAGTCCACCAGATACATAAAAAAAGAAAACAAAACTCGTATTTTTTCTTTTATCAAATCTATAAAAAATGACAAAGTTCAAGCGCTTTAAAGTTCAGGAGTGAGGGCTTGTGACGTCATGGCTTGGTAAAAATTGTAGCTAGAAGTGATGTCACGTGATATTTCTTTTCTCTGTATCACTACACTGTATATTTAAGTAAAAAAGGAGAAAATATGTGTTTAATATTTTTTAATAGTCTATGTGACGAGTAAATGAAAAATAATAGTCCACAACCCTATTATCAGACACAAATGGAAACCATCCCATAATTTGGAAATGGAAAACCACATGGAAAACATTGGTAGAAACAAAAAACACAAAACAAAATAAAACAATTGAAATCAAACCGATTGTGGTGTACCGTGAGTAGTAACAGCAGAAGTATTTAATTCGGAGCTTGTATTGTTATACTAAGTATTTCTCGTTTAATTAAGCGGTTACCTGCACTACACCGTAAAGTCTTCGTAGGTGGCGTGCAGTATAACTGAGGAGAAGTAGCGATATAAAACCTTCTTGAAATTTACTTTTACACCATGTGATAGGCGTTTAACTGAAAATATTTTAGAAATAAACACTCGTAAAATTAAATAACAAGAAAAAAGGAATCTATGAAACATACATAGCCTTAAATCATTTATATCTATATCCAACAATCTTATTACTTGTAAGGGACAGTGCTCAAGCCGAAACTGTAGCGTAGTATGAAAAAGGGACAGCTTATATCAATATTCAGTCACAGTAAATTGAGGATTTCACCCCTTGCTTATCAGATAATGTCATCTAGTTTAAGACGTCTGTCCGTCCGGATTTCCCCACCAGCCCAGATCAACAATAAAAGCAATATACGTGTCCAAGGAAAAAGTAAAGAATTTATCGCCCGTTACTTCTTGCTTAGATAGAGGTTGCTAAGTCCCCGGTCGTGTTGTTATAAATCCTGCTGCCTTGGGTCGAATTTACCTGCTACTATTTCGGCCAACTTTGTGCGTGGCCTCTACTTAAAGCCACTTTATAGGCCACTGGGACCTGTCAAATAGGGCTGAGAGCAATGACTGATTCATGTGTGACTTTTTGAAACGGTCTGTTCTACATGTTTTTTAATTTGGTTTTGTTATTAAATATTCAGTCTTTGTAGTTGCCTTTCCTAAACTCACTACTCTAATTCTAGATAGGTATTTAGAATGATAAGAGCTCAAAAAAGAAAAATATATTTGGGATGGCACCAAGAATTTTTAATAAAATGCGTATAAATAATAAAGAAACGCATTTTTTTTAAAAATTCAAGAATATTTAACATATTACTTAAAAAAACGTGCTATTGAAAATAATATTTTGACGACAAATTTCACTAATTTAATCATATTTTCAATATATTGTTCTTGTTTATGGGTATATTATTGTGCTTAATCATTTTGTTAATTAAATTATTTTTATTTATTTATCGCTATTCAAATTTGTATGCCGTCATGGCGAACATAGTTGCTGCATTAACTTGAAATTGCCCATCAAGTGTAAACTTCAACAACTCTTTAAAATAACTCAGTCTATCAGCCATACGACTGATCTGCTGGAGGAGAAACGATACCCTTTCAGAACTTATTACTCTATTCAATCCTAAACATAGGTTAAAAGTAGTGTCCGACCGAAATTTCGGTTTCGGTTTCGGTTTCGGCCAGTTTCGGCCAAAAAATCAAGTTTCGGCCCGAGTTTCGGTTTCGGCCAAAAACGGCCGAACCTTTCGGCCGCGCCGAAACTTACAACATCGTACCTTCGAGTCGCGCTCGGCTAACGTCGGGCGCGCTCGGCACGGCTGGCAATATGGCGTCGCTCGCCTGACTCCGCCGACAACTACCTAAGGCTGGTTTTATAGCTACGCGTTTCGACAGCGCGGCTGAAGCGCGCGCGTTCGCATTTGTTCGGGGTAGTAGTTGCGTTTTATAGCCACGCGCTTGAGCAGCGCTGTTGAGTAAACGCGCGCTGTTCGCCGGCGCTGCCGAAGCGCGCGCCGCGAGTTACGATACGATCAGTATGCGTTTTAGAGTGATGCTGTTGAGACGCGCCGTTAAGTACAGTTAAGTTCATGATCATCAACAACATGAATTATAATATCGATACGGAACGTATAATTGAGGAAGTACGATGTAGAAGGTGTTTATGGGATCCGGCCGATCAATAATTTTCGAGTAATTCGTCAAAACTAGTTATTGATAGGCGAAAATATTTATAAAATTTGACTATTTTCTCGTAAATCGCAAAAAGATCTTACGTGTTCGCCTCTCAGTAACCTTGTACTATTATAAGGATCAACAGCTAGTTTTCTTTGCCTTCTTTTCCATAAGAAGTAAATAGCCACTACTCTAACCACATTAATGTTCATTTTGTAGACGACTGTATACAGCAGCGAAACGCGCGGTACTAATCTCGTTTTACAGCGGACCGTTGTTCAAACGCGCGCTGCTAACAGCGGCGCTGCTCAACGGCGCGTCTAACAGCGTAGCTATAAAACCAGCCTAAATCAGTGCGCTTTGCTCGTGTAGACGTGTCAATACGTGTTTTCACTTTATAGGGTAGTTAAATTTTCAAACAGAACCTCTGTAACTGTGCTGAAATTTCATTGTGATAAATCTTTGAAAGTAGAAACCTGTAATTATAGGTTGGCGAGATATTAATTTTAGAAAAAAACGGGCTTACCCACATTTTTTAGAATTTTTAAGAACTTTTTTTTTTATTTATAAAAGGTTCGGTTTCGGTTTCGGTTTCGGCCGAAACTACAATGAAACCGAACCTTCGGTTTCGGTTTCGGTTTCGGCAAAAAAACATGTTTCGGTCGGTCACTAGTTAAAAGCAATATTTTAGAAGTATGTAGTTAAAAACTCAATCTAACTCCACACATCCCCGTAAATTTCGTTAAAGAAATCTAAAACAAAACACGATAGTTTTATTAGTATTCTCAAATAACCTTCAAAGCACTAAGTCCACCCATTATTCTAAAACTTCAAGAACTCTAAACCCAAACCCTTGTCATACATTACAGAAAGGCAGCTAAAACCTTTTTACAGAACTTAATAAAACTTTGCAGATATCTTTTAAAGATAAGAAAAGCACAAAGACTAATAGCTGACATACTTTTTCATTCTTCAAATATCTTTTGGTGGAATGAGTTGAAGGGATACAATACTGCTTTGTCGTTCGTTCGCTCTCAGATTCTGAAATGTTCTGGTGTCGAATAGTTCTGTGGAACGTTTTAATGTAGCGACGCTGAAAGGAGTCACTGCGGTACAATGAGTAGTGGGGGTGAGGATGTATTCACAAGCGGCAGCGGGAGCGGACGCGACAACTACTCTAGAAGAAAATTGCTAGTTTGAAGCTTATACTTCATAACTGCGCTGATTTAGTTAGATTAACGTTCATGTTAATTTGTTTTGTAAGTTGTAGTAAAATTTTTATTAGGATATACTTTGGATTGGAAAATTTATTGAGTTGCACTGACGAATGGTGATAAAAAATTAATTGATGATACCTAAATGTTAAAAACCTATTATTAAAAACTGATTCTGATATTCTCTGAGTTTTTGGACTAACTTGTAAAGCAGTTATTGTAACCATTAACTTATTTATTGTTTTTTTTGCTTATAATAAACCCTTCGTAGTGAACCATAATTCTAATTTATTTATTTATTTAATTAAGCAAACCAACTAAATACACACTGATACATTAATAACATAATTATATTCATTTATAAATTCAATAGCACTGCATATATCAAAATTAAAGATAAGCACAGCATTTTATTTAGATACAATAATAATCTATACTCTATACTAATACTCTATACTAATATATACAGCTAAAGTTTGTTTGTTTGTTTGTTTGAACGCGCTAAACTCAGGAACTACTAGTCCTATTTGAGAAATTCTTTCAGTGTTGGATAGCCCATTTATTGAAGAAGGCTATAAGCTATATAACATTACGCTGCGACCAAAAGGAGCGGAGCATAAATGAAAAATGTTGCAAAAATTAAAAACCGTTAAAACTAAAACACGCGGTCAAAGTCGCGGGGGACAGCTAGTTTATTATAAAGATTGGCATTCAATATCGTGCAAATATTTATAAAATTAATACATTTGATACTCAAAATTGAATTAAATTATATAATAGGTATCAAAATTAAATATTACATTGAATAATAAAATTAAAATATAAGAATAAACTAGTTTCCAACCTGCAACCTCTTACCACTGTATCCTCCTTCCTACAATCTTATGCATAGCAGAGTGCGGCATCGTTTCAAGCTGAAACAGTACCATTCAGCGAGTGAACATGACTGCGGGCGCTCGCCCATACGAGCGATGTTTTGTACTTGATATTGAGAACAAGTAGCCAGCTTTTACGCGAATGTTTACGAACACTTGGCAAAGCTTCTAGGAAGAAGTACCTACCATTTTTTATTGTTTTGATTTGACTGAGCATTCGTTACTAATGAGCTTTTAGGCACTACGCACGTTGCAGAAACTTTGACATTAATAAATATTTTTAAAAGTTGCCAATTTACGGATAAAATGAGCTGTTCGTCTGTGATGAATCCTATTTTTTATTCTTTGGGCAAATGTTTGATGTGTTCCAGAATTGCAGCGTAATATAATTACTTCTTACGCTTAATTTTAAAATATTATTACTTAGTTAATAGTCTAATTTTAAAAACATACATGGGATTAAATGGTACAGATAAATGAACTTTTCAATGTTTTCATTTGCCACGCCAATGTTAAGCATTAGTAAAGTTGTTGTGAAAACTTTTGCTTAGCATGCAAACTTCTAATTAATGGAACAAAGTTTTATACATTTACCGACTGCAACATGTTTATGTAATGCTAGCTGTGCAGACTATTTAGGGCTTAGCTAACGTCTGGAACTTAATCCATACACATATTTTTAAGCAACCACTCAAGACGTATATTTTTTTACTTGCAAAATAAATTGACTGCATGGATAAGTAGTAGTTAATCTATAGACCAATATAACTGCACGACGTACTGCGGGTTCGAATCTCGCTTGTCTGTTTTTGTGTACCTAATTATGTTTGTCAAAACACAAAGATGAAGCTCCGGTTTCTGAAAGGCTAGTCAATTTAATCTTTTGCCAAATCAACTGATCACGACTGTGATTGGTTGACCAAAAGACTAACAACCAATCACAGGGCTTAATATGAGGTTTGACAGGTGATTAACTAATTTTTGTGTTGATTAACCTTTCAGAAACGGGGGATAAAGAAAGAGAAGGAGTCGTTTAGAGTTTCCATATCACAAATTACATGTCATACACATTCCATACCTTTATATACGCATGTATATAAAGATATGCTCCTTGCAGACATATAAGATATTGCATTGTAACAAACTACGAGTAACTAAGTTACGGTTACTCGCACATTATTCTATGTTCCTATTACCTCCGGCGCTGGCTAGCCAATCAGGAAACCTCGTCCGTATTAATTGGCCAATCATTTCAACACGATGGCATGTCGCAGTTCCTACCAGTCTACTGCTCATGTCTGAACTAGTGTCATTTAATGTACAAGCGAAGTTTTAGAAATGTGATTATTTTGAATGCATTAGATACTAGTTTGACTGAATATTATAGAAAATTTAAATATTACGTTATATGTACCTAATTTATGTCAAGTGTTTGTGAATAAAATAGTTGTTAAATATTATTCACTACAATAATGCATGAAGTATAAGTATATAAATTATTTGATTCTCCACTGTGTATCGTTATCATCATTTTTTTGAATCCTTAATATCCTAATACAGGGTATTGACCTCTCTTTATATACCTACTAAAAATATATAAGGCTTCTCCGGTTCTATGTCTATCCTACCTAGTCAGGTAATTTGACTGCATGGATAGACGAGTCGTATGGGTCACCACGATAATAAGCGCCATCGATCCCCGCATGGATCAAACGTTTGTGTGATCCACAAATGCTTGGCCAATTTTGGGTATTCTTTGTGTATGAGCTTTAAATGATTGTGAAAACCCTCGCGACACAACGAACAAATTACTTAGTGCGGGAGTCGTTAAAAAAAACAACACTGTCTAATACGAAAGTTCTTGTTTTTATACGTATCGTCTAAAATATATGACATACAATTAATACATTAGAATCCATAAACAGATGACACACGTCATTACCAACTACACGACAAATAGCGATGCACTGTTCCCTGCTATTACCCGCATTAATATCGTGCCACCCCCAAGGAACACTACACTAACGACACCACACCTCTTCTTATTTATGGGGGCTGTTCAGGTTTACTCGGATCACCAACGTTTGTACGACTTAAGTCCTGTACCAGGACTACAGAACTATAATTGTGTGAATTCATTTGAGAATTGAAGAGCATATAGGAATGTTTGCCAGGAGTTCAGAGAGTATTAGATGTTGTTTTGTTTAGATAAACACATGTTGTTTGAAATTTAATTGCTTACGGATTATATGAAGTTACAAAAAGCGTACTTTTATTACATCCCACCATCAGCGTTAGGTCTCATATAAAAGCGGTCAAGCATTTGAATATTTTGTGCATATATTAGAAATGTATTTCATTAATTAAGTACCTATCCTATCTATTTATTATATGACATTGAAACAGATACAGTGCGAACTTTCTCTGCAAGACGATATAAGCATTGTATTAGTTTTCTATGAATACTTAAGTACCATTGGTGAAAATGTTTCGAAAATTACAATTAGCAATACCAGACATCGTAACGAAGAGTAGGTAATATTTAAACATATTGAATCTAGAACCTTAAGCCCTAAAAATATATTTTAACCTAGCTGTTGCCTGCTGCTCCGCCCACGTGGGTGTCGATTATCGCATCAAAACGTAGCTTACGCCATTTTTTATGATCCAAGTTTACCAACTTTGATCCAAATCGGTTTAGTGATTTAGCCGTATAAGCGTAACAGAGAGACAGACAAGGTTACTTTCGCATTTATTAAGTATGGGTGGCTAAGGTTTGTTTTATCTAAACCCCGTTTTTTACAATAATTTATGAGCACAAATTTAATTGTCGAAAATAAATTAGTTTCTTTAAGTTTGTGACAAGGTAGACTGCCAGGGGGCCAGACGTACCCATACAACGTACCTACAGGGCCACTTGAGGTGGGTTTATTTCCCCCCCCCCCCCTACTGTTGTACTTCTTATAGGAAACTCCCTAAGGGGATTAAACCCAACCTTTTCTGTGCTACCCGACTTATTTTTTGAGCAATTTTAATTATAGAGGCGAAGGTTGTATGCTGTATGTTTTGTATAAAAGGATTACTTAATTTGTAGACGTTGGAAAAATTGTATTATGTTAGTTTTAAGACCTAAATATTAGCCTAGCTTTGTTTTGTATAAATTGTGTATAGTGTACATTTTTTTTATAACTTAGTATATTTAAAACATATTATTTAATGCTATCTAACTCGAATTATTTCTCGATTCGATGATATTCCTTGGAACAAAGTTGACGTAAAAATAAAAATATCAATAAATTGTTAGAGCGTTTGATTGTTTTTTATTTAGGTAATTAAGATGATGCCACTAAGGAACCGACACCTTACGTGATCGAATAGCGTGCACACCGGTTTTCAAGGTGTCGCTAGCTCTGAGGTTCCGGGTTCGATCCCCGGACGGGTCAATGTAGAAAAACATTTTGCTACATTATCTCGGGTCTGGGTGTTTGTGGTACCTTAGTTGTCTCTGATTCCATAACGTGCTTTAGCTGCTTACTTTGGGTTAAAAACAATATATGTGATGTGGCCCACATTTATTCAATTTATTTTAACAAATATTTTCGCTTTTGGGGTGTGATTTTTAGGTAAATACGGGGATTACAGAAAGATAATAAACGCTTAGTTATATATAAATAAAGGACTCATTTAAAGCACTTTTAAATGAACTCCTTTTATTTGTATATTTGCGAGTGAACCCTTTCGGACAATGTTGTTAAATCATCCTCGCCTGAGGCTAATTGCGAGCAAAGAGAAATCCGATGCAAACACGCCAATTAATAAAATAATTAATATTATGACACAAATGTTTTAATGGAATGTATTTCTTCTGTGCCGACCAAATTCGAGGAACTTTAAATTAAAATATTGACCAAAAAGGTATACGCTACTGGTATAATACGTGATCAGTTAGGTACATAATTTTTAAGTGACCAAATTGATTTAAGTACTATAAGTACCTACACGAATGCATGTAGATGGAGATTCAGAAAAATCTGTCCCTAATCACTAAATACATACTCTATAATTAATATAGAAACATATATTATATCTATGTAATAAAAAAGTGCGCTGAATTGATTTACACTAATATTTTCGTGTAAATTAATTAACAACTTTTAGTTTATACAAAATGAATCTTTCATTTATTTACTGCTTGTATTTCTCTAATAATTTAGCATTGATTTAATACCAGAGCACTTTCACGACTAAGTCTGAATTTCATTAATTAAAATCTATATATTCAGAAGTTGCAGAATACAACACAGTTGCAAACGTTTATGGTTTAAATTCAACGTTAAGTGCCAGTGTTGCGTTAGTTTCAATAGCTTTACTATACAGAATGGTCCTCTGAAGATTTGAACCTAAACCAATTGGAATTTAAGTCGTATTTTGGTTACTGGTAACATAAATACAATGAAGATTTTATGTTAATACACCTATAGTAAATACCTTCTGGTTTCATAATAAATAACATGACTATCTTGCAGAATTTGCGTTATCAAAATGCAAATGATATTGTTAATGAAAGCAACAAAAATCATTTTATAATATTAGCTCTATCTTATTGGTGTCTTCCGAAAGATTTTTTTTTGAAACTAATTTAGTATCATAAATAACACGGCAAAAAGCGTCAATCTTTACAAAGTTAGATTTAATAACAATTAAAATCTAGCTACGATTTTTTTTAATTCCTTTAATTATAAAACAAACATTTTATAAGTATGTCTTTGAATGGGGATACAATTATACCTACATAGATGACTGAAAAATAGTTGGATAGATTTTGAGAAAGACTGGAGTGAATGTTGAGATGTCGAGCAGTAGAGATCAATGGAAGCTAAATACGTATTGCGCCGACCCCAAACAATTGGGAACAGGGCAGGGAGATAATGATTTTTAAAATATCTGCAAAAATGTAGGTACTACAACGTCTCCAACTAATTTTATTTACTTTCCTTCCATTTTTATTATTCTTACCTTCATAGTTACTGACGCTTAAAATCAGATCGCACTGGTATATGTCAAAATGATATCAAGTTGCACTCTTGAATATTACAAAAGATAATATAAGCGCGAAAGTAAAAGAGCTACAATTGAAAACTACCTAATTAGGACGTTTTCTAGTCAAAATGCGAGCGCTAATTCATTCCTTTTCCTATTTATATCCCCATTTTTATATAATAATATAATCGATTCTAAATCTCATTCCAGTCTTAATAAAATTTAACAGAATACTCTCACAGCCAAACATTACATTTGAGACCTACGGAGGCATATCCCCCACGTAAGCCAAGTGTTTGCAGTGCTCTCCAGTGAGAGTCGAACGCGAATCGAATCCGCCGAAGAATAAATAATTATTTTATAATGCTTTTTCTTATTTGTTTAGATTCGGGCTGATATGTTATTCATTAAAGTGAGTGAAGTTCCGTGTCGCTTTAAAGATTTTTATATGATTTAGGGTTTGTTTTATTTGGATTTCGGTTTTAAATTAAGTTAAGTGTAAAACCATGTTACATTATTTTTATGTTTTACTGTTTAAATATGATTGCATATTATTTTAAAGGTATGTAATTACATCTGTATTTAAGAATAGGTGAAAAAACTTATCTGTTTGTTTAATTATCTGGAATGCTCTGTAAACTGGTCAGGCTTGTCTGGTAACAATCTGTCACAAAACCTGTTTACTATCTTATAAGAATTGGGTATTTAACAAGACTATTTTATTTCATTTAAAAAAATAAATGTTACAAACTATGTCGAATTAAAAATGGCAGATTAATTACTTTCTTATTAAACTATTTTATTTTTTAACTACTGTTTTTGACATTTTTACATTATTTATATCTTAATATTTACAAACTTAACTATATATACACTTTAAACAAAACTAAACTTAACTAAAAAAAAACTCTAAAAAATTGCGTCAAAAAATTCATCCACGTCGCTGTCGACTGGAAGTGTACCCAAAAGGCTGGCAGCATTGCCACGTTGTATGGCAATGCTAATTCTTTGTCCGAGGTAAAAGCCAGCCCTTGGGTCACGCGAGGAGTCAACAAGACGTTTTTCCAGATCTTTAAATAAAAGGTGTGCACTCGGACCCCACGGTCCTAATGTTTCAACCCCAAACGGCTGGAAAGTATAACTTCCAATAAGGTTGTTATATTTCCGCCGTTTGAGGTTCTCAGCAGCCGCAGCAGCAGCGCCAGCACAGAACGACGAACTGGGAAGATGAGATGGCGCAAGAGTATCGACACAAGTAGCGTCCCACACTAAAGGCCTACCCATCTTCCAAGGGAACAAAGACATCCCGTCCGGTCTCTTGCCGTCGTCGCGTGCCAGGCCATTAGGTTCAAGTACAGCCGGAACGCCGGCGGCAACAAGAGCACGTCGGATGATGTCGTTTAAATTGGCATGTCGCGCCATGCGTCCTGCGCTACGGCTACATGACAGGCCGTGGTGTCCGAGGCTGTTGACTACTTCGCCACAGTGACAGCGATGTGGAGAACAACAAGAAGCGCCAAGGCGTAGTGAAACACAGAGGCGGAAAGTAGTATCGTCGAACAAGGTGCCTATGTTCGACGACGGTAGTGCGTGAAGCCATAGCCCTGACTCCCACTCCCCCACAGCAAGCAGGCGCGCACGCTCCGCAGTAGTAGACGATGTGGACATAAGGTTTTCATGAACTACCCTGCAGAGCGGCTCATCCCACTGTCTCTGGGAAGATGGGTGGTCAGGTAGATTTGATTTAGGGCAAGCGAGTCTCCAGGCATACAAGCATTTTAATATTGCTAATTAGACAGAGAGAGCTATACCATCAGGTGACGTCACCTTTGTAATTTTTTAGTCAAATACTTTTTTTAAAAATAGTTTTTTTTTTAATAATAATTTGCTCCTGATTTGAAAGGAGTAATTTTGTAACATAATTATGTGAAATAGCTATAGCTAGACCAGAAACCATCCTAAAATATGAATGAGATTAAAAAAAATAGTGTTCTTATCTTAGTCCATATATATAAAAGTCTAGGTAAAGTGAGGTTACTAAATAAACCTTTAGGTAACCGTGTCTGTGACGTTTTATCTTAACAATTGATGTAATCCTTTAGTCCTTGTTACTCTCGCAGAGATTTCGATAGCCACTTCGAGATAAGTGATACCACTATTAGGTATCTTTGACCCTTTTTACTGAATCCACTCCGTACTTTCATAAATCACTTGTCATATTTGGTTTATTGAGAGAAAATAGGGATTGGGATTCTTTTAGTTTATTCAGTAAATGTTGAACATACTCGGAAAAATGTTTGGTGTATTTTTTGGGTTTCCTAGAATTTAAGTGGTCAATTTTACTCGCATTATGGCTTATTATCATAAAAGTAAAACTATTAGTTTGCTTAAGTGTAGAAATGGGAAATTTACATCATTGTATTGTTATTATAATGCAACAAGAGATCTGAAAAGTTAATTAATTATAGTATATTTATTAATAGCTGACCCAACAGACGTTGTCCTGCCTTAGCTATGAATATTCAATTGGAACTGCACATAAAAAAAAATATTCAATTAAATTTATATTAATATAAAACAGCTGTCTTCTAAATGCACATATTCACGTAATTTTGCTTATTTATTCTTTCCAGAATAACCTTTTACAAAGTATGGGAAAATCAAATAAAAATTAATGATATCGGTAAAGTCGTTCTATATCATGTGTACGTCTAGTCTCATGTTATGGCGTGACCAAGGAATATTGGGATTCATTTTTATATTGTATGGAAGATGAGCATTTTTTATTATTTTCGGAGCCGTATAAAAAGATCAAGTTTAAAGTTTATCCTCGTTATTATGCTTCAAAATTAAAAACGTGTTTTGCCACAAAAAATCTAATCTCCAACATCGCAAAATCTTACGCGAAGTTCTTCTAACACAGAAACACACACTTAATTTCTTGCCTCCGCCGCAAACTCACTCTCTTGCACAAAAATCAAATTTGGAAAGTTTCACAAAAGTTAGCGTTTCTTTATTTTCTCACTTAACACTTTGTTACCTTGGTACCTTATACGGGAATTGTTCTTGCCTCTTTGAACACACAAATATATTGGAAAAGTTAACACGAATCCAACGGTACCTACAGCTGCACCGTTCGTGTATTGTGCAGCACTGGAAAATCGTCAAAGTTAAATTGGAGATCACTATCTGAAAGTCGGATTTGAATCTGAGATTTTATCCGTAAACGTATGGCTATTGGTTGTGTTTGTTGGGTATTCTGCAGTTGTTTCTCAAGAGTTACTGATGTTGTATTTTTATTTATGTTTAAGTTATTTGTAAATATAGTATGGTTAATTCTTCTTCTTAGCGTGTCGATGGTATGGTAATCCGAATTAAAAATCATTATTTATGAATTATAAGATTGAACAATGAAATTATATAGTCAAATATAATTTCTGATTGGCTGAAAGGCCAAAATGAACAATGGGAAAAATCAAGTGTCATAAAACAGCCCGCATATTGTTCGTTACTGACATTAGACAAAATTGTTTTTTTTTTAATGTCTCGTCTGGGATGTTTGTACAAATGTCCACGCTTCACATTTAACTTAATTATTTTATCCTTATTTCAGTGTTTAAATTGCAACTACTAAACATAGGCCGACATATTTAACAGGTGTAAAAAATATTCTAAACGCAAAAATTCATTAAAACTATTAAGACTAATGCTTTCTTTATTAAAAATTATTATATTAGAAACAATATTGCAACGACTACGCAGAAAGGGTAGAGTATTCTTCAGTACCAAGACTTCATATATAAAATTACTTACATACATTATGATCAAGGCGCTTTGATCTAACGTTGTCTTCATGCGGCTGCAATCTCATCTATAAGGCAGACAATCTCACAGCGAAAGCATTAAAGAACATATATTACTCCAGTTCTGTAATCTTAACAAATCCCCTTACGAGATAAATGGACAATGCAGCTAGACTTTAATAATGTCTTTTGAATTTAATCAAAACTTTTTTACGAAAAGAAATCATACATTATTAATAAATAAAGCTGAAGAGTTAATTTGTTTGTATATTTGTTTTTTTGTTTGTTTGTTTGAACGCGCTAATCTCAGGAACTACTGGTCCGATTTGAAAAATTATTTCAGTGTTGGATAGCCCATTTATTGAGGAAGGCTATAAGCTATATAACATTACGCTGCGACCAAAAGGAGCGTAGCATAAATGAAAAATGTTGCAAAAATGAAAAACCGTTGAAACTAAAACACGCGGACAAAGTCGCGGGGGACAGCTAGTGCTTTCATATAAACACCCTTAAAAAGCGAAAAATTGGCGTCTCCATCAAAACGTCATCGTTCACAAAGGGGAGGTAGAGGATAATTAACAATTAGTTAATGGAATGGTAGGAATGTTTGCAGAGTACTCGTGGTCGCTTAGGAGGCCGGGGGAAAATGGAATACCTCATGTTGATGTTGTCTTAAAATGGATTAGTCGTTGAGTAAAGTGCAGTTTTCTATTACAGTAAAAACAGTTCTGAACGACAGAGCAATTTGAAAAAGGTATCTTTTAACGTTGATTACAATTTTAATTATTTTGTTTGCCTTTCTGTTGTTTCTATATTAAATTAATCTTAGAGAATAATTTATTCAGAAATTAATTTATGAAATAAGCTACTAGTTTGTAAAGACAGCCGTTGTCTTAAATATTCTTGTTTCATCCAGTTTATAAACTTTAATTAAGTAATTTGTTAGCATTTCTACAGTCTAGACACAGAATTTTCTATATTTTTAAAATTAAATAATCTCGAGTATATTTATTTGTTTAAAATTTTAACCGAGAACCTTCTCGCATATTACTGAATCATCATTAATGATCAGGAGGGATGTGCATTAGTCACATGGCCGTGTTAAGCTGAAATAGACAAAGAAAGGAATAAATATATACTAAGACTTCATTTATTTATCTGTCTCTACAGAAGGAGCTCTCTCCTTCATCGCCTTTAGATTGTGTCGTTTTGATTGCTGATTGATTTAAGCAATTTAATAATTTCAAATAAAACAGCGGCACTGAAGTGCCGACAGAAGTGAAAACTTGAAAAATTACTATATATTTTCATACTTCCGTTATCGACACCTATGTATATCATAGTTGTCGGTAACGGTAAGATTGTCGAGAATTCAATTGTTTTTTCTTATCTCAAAAAATGCTCAATGAGCATAAAGAAGTTTTTGTTTCAAAAATCTTCACTGTACATCTACACCTATAGACGAAGATCACACTCTAAAACAGGACTAAATTGAAAGCTCATCATAAACGTCGCCGTCAACATGATCCCAATCACTTCAAGTTCCTTTATTTAATAAAATGCTCATGTTTTTTCCCTTTTTACCTTCATTCCTGCAACTAGCGGTGCATTTCCAACAGTATACATCTGTTCCTACGTATGGCTCAGATGGGAGCTATTTGTTCAACGCTTGTCGGTACACCACGGGAATTGGATTACCAGGGGACTTATTGTTCGAACACGTTCGTTTATTATGTATTTTTTTTGCTGTCGGCGATTTTAAAAGTACATCAGTCGTCTGTCTCTGTGTGAATTTTAATATTATAGTTTTGTTATTAACTTTCAAAGACGTATGTAGATTTTGTGGTTTCCCTAACATACCTTCTAACGATCTCCGTGGTTGAGTGGCGTGCACACCGGTTTTCAAGGTGTCGCCAGCTCTGAGGTTCGGGTTCGATCCCTGGCCGGGTCAATGCAGAAAACCCCTTTTCTACATTGTCTCGGGTCTGGGTGTTTGTGGTACCTTCGATTTCTCTGAATTCCATAACACAAGTGCTTTAGCTACTTACTTTGGGTTCAGAGCAATGTATGTGATGTTGTCCACATTTATTTTTTTTATTTAATTTGTGACAAATATACTACATCATTATTTATTTAGGTAGGTACATGTTACAACAATATACACAAAGTTAATGAATGAATTACAACTACAGCGCAGAATACATCTCAGCTAGATTACTAAATAACCACTGCTATAATATAAAATAATGATGGATCTGATAAAATGACAATATAATCAAAATCGATCATACAAAATTGTATTGAAATTCGTTTAGTCGCCGTGAAAGATTGATAGGTAAAAGTTGTCATACACTCGCGGTTTGTCAATATTTGTGTAAGGGCTCGCGGCGGAGGAGAGAGGCAGTCAATCACAATTTATTGCCTATAATACAATAGCAATCAAATACTTTCAAAAATGTTGTTACGTACAAACCCAATTTACTTTATTTGTGATCTGGAAAATGTATTTACTACTAACTTTTAAACTATCGCGCTGCATGTTTATAATAATTATATTATGTAACGGGAATTAGCGCGAACATGCATAAATACCTCGGTCAGGTCGGAAGCAGACTGTTTGCAACCACGGCGGGTGTAACCTGGTCGAAACGTCAAGCGTAAAGGTATTTATGCATGCTCGCGCTAATTCCCGTTACGTAATATATAATAAATTTACTATTTGATTTTTGTTTGTATTAGATTTTTAACTTTTTCTTTATGATCTATCAGTTGGCTATTACGTTAAAAATTTAAGTTTAATAATGTATTTCTTTGAATAGTTCCTTTTATTGCGGCTTGTCATATAAACTTTTGTACAATACTTGCAATAATTACAATAAAATATATATTCCAAATTTATAACAGAAACAAGAAAATAAATTTTCAGCAATTAAAGTATAAATTAATACCGTTATCACTTTCACGTATTTAATTATAATATGTTATTTAGCCGAGAGGCATATTGTGCTCATTAATAAAACCCCTTTATGAGACTATTTGTATATTTTTAACAATATCCCGGTAACAATTACTGCCACGGATACGCGGTCGACGGTCTACTTAATTAATTAACTGTAATGTTTTGGTCACTATTATTTTTATTGAACATTAAAATTTAATATTGCTGTACGCGGAATTTAAATTGGAAATCTGTTTAATGAGTCTTAAATAATTTTGGGATTGCAGTGGGCGTAATATTATTATGCTGATGTTATTGTTGCGTTGGATTGTTTCGTGAAATGAGTATGCCAATTTTTATTTTTTTGCTTGTGTTAATTTCACGTAGCGTACCTGAGATTTTTGTGTACCTATAAGTAAGCGCACATACTTACAATAAGTGACTTAAGATTTACCTTAGAGTAATCATAGACAAGCATAGAGCATGTGCATCGCTAGTAGCCGCTTATGCCAAGCGTAAGCACATTTTTAGCTAAATGTACTACGCTCGTATGCTGATTTATGTGATTTTCCGTGCGACGTCAGACGTTTATGCAAAAATATTGACGGTTCCTATATTGTTAGAGTAATATTAGCTTTTGAGGTAGTTTTAATAAAACGGTGCGTTCTATTTTCATAAAAAAATTATGATTTTACATGTTCATACTAGTATTTATTCCTCTAAGAGATTTACCTTCAGTCACTTAAAGTCTGTCAAGGTGCAAATAAAGAATATTGTTATGGTAAGTCAAATGAAATATCAATTTGTGATATTTAATACACTTTTCAAAACAATAAACTTTGTGTCAATTTACTTAAAATGCCACTGTTTTACATTAACATATCTATTTACTATACAATATCTAAAGAATCTTAAACGTATTCTCATCAAAACATAAAAAAAATAAAATCACATCTTCGACATTTTGAAGTGAAGCTTTTAAAATGTTATTTTATTTAGTTTCAACGTACTTATTTATTCGCGGAGGCGTCGGGGCGTCTCTAGGCATGCAACGTAGAGGTTTATTTCAATTTATTGCGTTTACAGAGGTCGCGGTAGACGGAATAACGATTTTGTTGTGGCAATATACGAAGGTGGCTTAAGCCTGCATGACTGGTATTGCAACCGCGTCTTGAAAGACGTTAATTTTATTTTGACTGTTAAGTACTTGCTTGTGTGATTTTTGTCTAAATTTTTATGTGGTTATCTTTGACATGTAATAGGTTGTTGTGAAGAGTGGTGCTGTGGCTATGTGTATAGAGATCTGTGAAGTTATTTACTGTATGTACATAAGTGGTGTGGAGTGTTTTAAGCGGTTGTTTTGTCTGATTAAATATGATAAAATATTTAAGTGGTTTTCTTTTATTTCTAGTTTTTAAAAAGCGAAACTCGACCTTCAATTAATGTATTTTATATTTTATTATGGTAAAGTAACAATAATAGAAAGTTTCGTAACTCTACCTAGGCAAAATGATTTAAATGTTTCCTATTTCGCAACAGCCTCTTACAGCAAACGTATACTGAATGTAACCGTCTAAATTCCTTGCAATCCTGAACTCTAGCATTTGTACAGGTATTCACAAGCAGAAAATGCTCTCCTTGTATACGAAACTATAGTACACCAAAATAGGTATTTCAACTTTTTGAAAATTGTCAGACAAACAATTTAAAGCAGCTGCATGCTATACGAGAGTCAGTGATCAACGAACACGAAGTGCGTGAGCTGTCAAATGCTCTTGCGCGTCAGGAGCGCCTTCTGCCTCTTGCTTTTTGAATCGGTCAAAACAAGAGCGGTCGATACCGACTGCTTCAAACAATCCGTATGCGCGCGGCCTTATTTATTTAAAAATACTAGATTCCTTGTTCAAAAATTAATCGTTTGCTATTAAATAAAGCTCTAAATTTAAACTATGCATTTTTCGTTAATACAAAATGGCCGTCCACATACAAAATGGCGTCGCTTGGGCAAATGGCCCCGCGTCACGATGACGCATGAATAGCTTAGCATAGATTTATAAGTGGGTTTAGGGAGATTTAAAGTTCCGGGCGGAGTATTTTCAAATTTTAACTTATGATGTGTTCTGATTCGGATTTAAACTGAAATTGTTTGTCGCGTGATATATGTAGTAATCAGTGACATAAAGTCTCATTTAAAGTGAGAATGCGGGCTATGTTTTAAAAGGGTAATGTTTATTGAATTAAAATGATTGGATTGCGTTGTTGTTACGGTCGTTAGCTTTTGTGTCTTTATGTTTTACCTAAAGTATCATAGTAGATATGCAGGTGTAGATGACACGGGCTTACGTAGATATTTATAGAAAACTACACAATTGATAGAAATAATGTAAAACCCGACACGATTTTAAGAAAATTGAGATTTACCTTAAGAAATTTGCTTCTCAAATACTTCTTCAACTCGCTGTAAATACTGTTTTACTGAGTTTCTATATAACCGTCTGTCCACTGTCTATTTCTTTTATCATGTTACTGTGCTATCTGTGAACTTGTAATTGGCCTTCTTTACTTATGTATATTCTGTTGTTAAGTTTGTAAGTTTTCCAAATAAAATAAATAAAATCTGTTCAACAAATCTAGCTAAGTAAGTAATTTTAGGTTAATTCGATATCAGTTATCTACTCAAGCATGTGGGCCTTACAAATAATTATGGCACGTGTTCTTTTGAATAGAAAAGGTATTCTCCTTTCATTTCCGTTTGTGTGCGACACAATACGTCCCATATTGGATAACCTTAGAGACACTCATTATTGTCCCGAAAAGGCTTCAGAGGTCATTGGCCTCACCCCAAACATACTTGAAGATGCTACGTAATTTTACATTCCCTTTGCTTTTAGCCGAATGAAATTCGACGTGCGGAATCGCAATGAGAACATGAAAACATTATTAAGACTCGTTAAGAAATTCAACTGTATTTTTTTGGTTTGAAAATTTGTATTTTGGTGAGATAGACTGGAACAACCTCGGTTAGTTTGTTATTTTTGTGATTGTAATTGTTGTCTTTTTAATCATAATGAAAAATGGTTTTTCTATTTTCGTGGTATATTTTATTTGGTGGCTTTCAAGTTTTTCAACACAGGATTGTAATAATATATCTACTTACTATATTAAGAAAGACTGTCATGGGACGATAGTGTCTGAGCGGGGCGGCTATTCTAATTCGATTTAATGTTTTATAAAGGGTCATCAGGCCTAAGTGTATTTATTTTATTTAGGTACTCAAACGGAATAAGATAAAAAAAGCAACAAAAGAGAACACAATCTTTTAGGTCCACGCGATTCAGCAAAACGTTAATGGTTAGATGTTAAAACACTTAATCATAAAATATGACGGACATTATTTACCTCCATTACACTTTTATATCATACCACAGAACCGGTAAGGGCAGAAGTTTCATATTAATAAAGGTTTTTTAGCCTTCCACTACAGACCATAGGCCAACCTGCAGTGCTACATATTGCCTATACCCTATACATTTAGTATGCACGCATTACTGGCTAAATGCTAAAACTCGAAAAAGTTTTTGGCATGTCGACACTGTGTTGTATAAAGTTTTGTCTGTGTTATTGTGCATAAAGTGGTAAGACTGACGTCTAAAGTTTTACAAGCCACCTAAATTTGTCATGTAAAATAAAAAAATTTATATAAAAAAAATGTTAATCATTTTTTTAAATAAATTGTAAAGAAATATAACAGGACAAATTTTAATGACATAAAAGTCAAATGAATAAATCAAACGCCTAATTTAGTTCAAGCATTTCATATGTTGCCGAAAAATACAGAGTTTTTATATTAAAACAATGCAGGCAGACAAGAAATAATTTTAATAGATGGCTTAGGTACTAGGCTGGTCCACAATAATTGCTAAACACGAACTTATGAGTATTACTACTTCATAAGAAATGTAATATATTATAAAAAAAACAAATGCTTGTAGAATGGACCTTCTGTATATTTAGTAATAGCTGAAAGATATTGTTGCAAAAATTGTATTTGAGCCGTGCAGACTGCCAGCAAAGAGGTCACATCTGGAATTGTATCATCGTTAAAGGATTGGAATGAGAAATCTTTGTCTTCGCAACTGCTAAACTAATTACGTATGAACGATACGATATTTTTTTCTTTTTATATGAAGCTCGTGTTTTGTTTTTGAAATTGTAACCGACTTATAAATTGTGGTTTTTCACACAACTTTTTTATTTCAATTTTAAATATGCATAATTTACTGATATGTAAAAATATATAAAAGAACTTATGTAATATTATAAGGCTAATCATTAATGTTTTAATTGGATGCAAAAAGAATAAGCAATACACGAAATTAATAAAAAAAAATACAAATATTATGTCATAATGCTGGACACACACGTAACGTTGGACTTGTGCAAGTCTGCCGTATAACGTATATTAAATAACGTAAATTGTGCAATTGTCAAATTACTAATTCAATACAAATAAGCAATTTGACAGTCACTATTGTAAAAAAATTTTCGGCACATGCTTTTGCTAGGTACGTAATACGTCAAAATTGCGCAAGTTTATCGGTACGGCAGGCTTAAACTATTTCCGACCTGTCAAAATGTGCATTCACACAACAAAATATGCATTCCAACAAAGTCGAGTTAATTAACATCATTTCTCAAAGAATTTTGCTATTTTACACAAAACGAGAGTATTTGTATGCGCAGCGAGATAGGGACGGGTCGCGGATGTCCAAGATTTACGACCTTCGCAGGACAGACCCGGACAGCGGACAGCGAACACCGGACAACGCTCGGACAACTCCCGTAAGATTAATTGCGCCCCCACTATTCGGCGACTGTTGATTTTTAATCCGCATTCGCGAAATACCGAAATGTAAGTTGAAATTTTCGGTTTCCAGTTTATTGCCTGTTGTTTTTTTCACACTGAATGAGTTGAATAAAATAAATTTAATTAATGGCTTATATAATGTAAAACACTAACACCGTTTTTCTGCAATTTTACACGTAGGTACTGTGCTATGAAGGTATAATTCACTTTTAGCCTGATATTAATGTTATTATTAGCATACATTAAAAAATGTTTGGAAATGACTTGTGTAATTTGGTGGTAACCTAGAACCTACCTTTTTGCATAAAAAAATGATAGTTTTTTTATAAGTAAGTTAATTAGTAATAACAAATTGAGTACCTACCTTTTTTACATTAAAAAAACATAGTTTTTTTTATAAGCCGGTTTTATTAGTAATAACAAATTAAGAAGGAAGGTAGGCTAATTTGAATCAAATATAATTGTAGTATTATTTATAATTGACGCAAGCACATCGTTAGGCTGTCCAAGATTTAATATGCCGGGAGTCGACCGCAGAGAAGATTAATTTGCCCATTTAGCATAAACACTGTCCGCTCCAGCTGATTCTTAAATCCTTTCGTTTTGCATAATGTCGTCCTAGGTTTTTTAGGATATCCTGAGAGGAATTCAGTATATTCCATCGTCTATTGTAAGCAGGATTATGCGGAAATAAATTTGGGATACCAAACAGGAACTAATTACATATTAAGTTAAACAATGTGTACGTGCTTCTTTTTCTTTCAGTTGTGACCAGCAGGATCTCGAGAAGTAATTGTAAAGGAATGGTAAGTACCTATATAATTACTTAATATATAGTTAAAATTTTGGTTACCAGACTAAAACCAGGTTAAACTTTATTTCAATCATGTTACTGGATAGGAAAAGAATTGAAAAAAATGGAATTGATGACAGATTATTTAAAAGAGGATCGTTGCATGGACATAATTATGATGGGGAATAAACGCCATGACAGTGTTTTTGTGATAAATGTGACAATGAATGGTAATATGAGGAGTTATAAGGCTCGCTAAAGAAGAGACTGCTAAAAATTGCATAATTGTAAATAATAGAGATCTCAGCAGATGAACAGCAAAATCACCTTTTCATAGACAATAAATATAATATTACCAAAAACTTGAAACAATTTTTTTTTTATTAACCAGGTACTTTATGCAATTTAAAATTATTAAATATCGAAGTCAAGAAACTTTTTAACCTTGAGGCTGCAACGCTATTAACATCGTCAGCATATTAGTACCTGCCTTAACATTATATACCAAATCACAAGAATCGTTTAAGAAAAACTATCGTGAGCTTCGTGACAGTCGAACGTGACGACGACGATACTGCCTCAAATCACGACAGAAATCAGTTAATGAAATATTTATAGCATCTCTCCTGTCTGTGTAAATATTAACGGATAAACATCGTGAACATTCCGTGACTGAAAATGTTCACAACTTTTTGGAATATTACGTTTTTATTCAAGTTTTTATTGCGTTTTTTTTACAATATGGCCGCTCAATTTGTACGGCTGTAAACTTTAGCAATTAAAGGGTTATTTATTGATGTCCCTTTTTATACAGCGTGCGTTTTATGTTTTAGAGCTTTTTAAATGTGTCGCGTTTTTTCTTTTTATTTCATAGCAGGTGCTCTATTTTAACATTCTAGCTAAACATGTATTTGTCTTTTTTCAAAACTCTTTTTATAAAATGTTCGGCTCAATTTTCATCATCATCAAATCGACCGCACAAATACGAGTTAACAGCTCTCTCAAACCAAGCCCCGTTCTTCAGTCACGTAGCGCCTCCAACATAAATTGCTAGCAAATAACCCTTCAATCTTATTTTATGATCCAAGGTGATATACGTAAAAGGATCAAAGTGTCAAATAATGTAGTAAGATAGGGTGGCAACACCGGAGTTCCAGCGCATTCTAAATTAAATTTAGAACAAATTTGTGGCCGCATTTGTGAAGGTAGATTCCGAACGGGATTTAAATTTTCGAAAATAAAACGTCATCACTCTTCTGGGTTTGCATTTATTTTAGGAACTAGTATTACAAGAGGTACTTAAACAGTTAAGTACTTTACAAGATTTAATCATAATGTACCATTTTCAAAGAAACGTTAATCCTGATAAAAGTTTCTTTACTTAGTTTGCTTTAACTGTCACTAAAAAAAATCTGCTTCTGAGACTAGCTTTGTGTGTACAATAATATGTTTACCACCAAAAAATGTGATTCTATTAAGTAATGTAATTAATAAACAATTTGGTATCGCGGTGGATTGCAAGGGACCGGGGCAGACGAGTGTGCGCTATCAAGGACGAACCGCGTCGCACAGTGCGTGGTGCGGGGTGATACGCGCTATCGATCGAGGTAGTCGGAAATATTGAAAAGAAAAATGAAGTAGAAGTAAGTTGATGTACATTATTTTAATAAAAAATATATTTGGTTGAGATATCTTAATCCAATCTACTTGGACTATTTTAATATTTCGCTGCTCTATATCAAATATTTTAGTGACCTTTTTATCTCTAAGATAAACAGTCTAGATATATCGTCGGTAGAGACTAGAAAAGGTTATGATAGAGTCCATAAACAGTATAGGTAATTCGGTACATAATCTTCAACCTTGTAAATCGCAAAGCCTGGCATAGACCTCCCTTTGGTCATATCACTCTATCGCTGGTCCATCCATCCCATTACACCGATCGTATATTAAAAATCTATGGAAACAAGAGTCATTTAAAATTCCAGACATGGCGTGCGTGTATTTTGCACTGTAAAAGGGTTAAAATTGGCAGACATTGCATTTCGTTGGGAGTGGGTGGTGAGTGCATGATTTGCGGGGCGCACCAAATTGAGTTTGATCCTAATATAATTTTCCGAACCATTGCAGGGGGCGAATACTGATCGGGTTGGAACTTTAATAGAGGTGCTATATAGATAGGCATGTGACAGTTTATTTGAGACGCTAGTTGGATTTATAATAATCCTAGGCTTTAGATGAGCAATACGATACGATTGATTGTTTAACTTGCATAATATGGCATCGGGGGAATAATGGTCTAATGGCATGTATAGATGGAAATATTATGATATTATGATTTTGTTTATTGTGTATCTGTGAGTTGAAAGTGGAGATGCCAATTGTTTTTTGATTTCGAATGAATCAGTTTGATTCGAGGCGATACTGATTGACATTCAGATTACGAAAGCTGCAGTTTCTGTAGATTACACTATCTTTCTAAGAATACTAAGAATTAAATTAATTTCTAAGCAACACACAACTTAGTAGATAATTTCTAATTTCTTTCTTATTCTTTTCTCAAGGTTACTCACGTAATAGCTTCCAAATTGTCAGACAGCGAGTTTCTGCGGGCCGTGACTGCGCGATTTGCGGCGCGCACCAAATTGGTTTGATACGAATTCTCCGGGCGTCTGCAGTCGAACGATTGGTTCCTACTAGTGAATCTCGACCCATTTTTGAAGATTTTAGAAATTACTTAATTGTTGGAAGTCATAAGCTACCACTACTAACTCAGATTGCGAACCGAAAAGCTTGTGAACATAATAAATCTTTATTTGATAGAGACATGGCAGATAAAATAGTGTTAAATTTAAAAATAATAAAAATAATATATATATACAAAGTTACAAATCAACAAGATAATACAGTATTAAATAAAATAACAATAGACTTGCTCTACGTCTATATATTATGATATGCACAAAAATAAATTTCATTATCGTTCTATTTTTTTTTAGTAAAAAAATACGTCTTTCGCATAAAATATGTAGTGTTGAGCATTTCTAATATTATATCAGTAATTATAACAATACCCTTCCGGCCTTTTTCCCTTTTAACTAACAATATATTAAATTTTAAAACTTTCCTGTACAGAATGAGAACCAATAGTACAAGTGATTGTAGAAAGTGAAATCTAAGGGCCGTTACACGATGACTGGTGTAAAGTCCCGCTATGTAGGGAACTCTAAAACGTAAACCGTATAGATTGCCAGCATTTTTCAAATTCCGCGAGTGATTGGACTGAGGATGGCGGAAAGAAGGTCGTATGTGAAGCTTTGCCCTTCAATTTGAGGGCTTAATTGAAAATGTTCTTTTTGATTACTGTTGTTATTAGATCGTAAGTATACTTGACTGTGTTTCAGAATAAGCGTAGATTTATTTATGTATTAAACCTTCAGTACGAAAGTACTGACTATTTTATCCTACCTATTAATAGATGAGACTTAACTGGTACAAATAAAATATTTAAGCTTTGATATACTAAGTAAAGAATACAGATTAATAATCCGCATGAAATATAATGATACAAATAACAATTTTAAGGCAAAGTTTATTATCTAAGGACCGATTTCACTTTTCAAACTGCGTTCCTAATAACTAAGTTCTCTGTGATCGAATTTAAAAAAACTTATATTTTCGAAAACAAATTGTCGAATGGTTTTGCCTAAATAAAGTGATTACGTCCATACGCCCCCGTGATATCTACCCCGAAGGTGCATTTACACGGCACAGGTTAACACGAGCCAAGTCAAGGGCAGAATATAGCAGTATTATATACTATATTCTGCATATATACTGGCGAGGTCTGTTGTTCGATATGTCGCCTTTCGGTTTTTTGGTACAGATTAAACATGCTCAGGGATCCCGAATCATTATAACCTTGCAAGCTTGGTTTGGACATTTTGTAAGCTAGAGTCTTTCAAACAAACAATTTTTATGTCTTCCGCTTTAAGAAATTTAATCCTTGTAATGCAGGGGGTTTTACGAACATTTAAGTCATACGATCAAAGAACAGCCAACATAAAAAATCATGCATATTTCTTACTGCGGGGATCGAAACCACGTCGCGCAAAGTGGTTAATTGCGTGGTGACCTCTACCACTCGGCTATCCGTGCAGTCGAAATTGATGTCATTAAGGAATTGATATTAGTTACAATACAGGTAAACTTCTCCATTTAAGATTGACAATGCTACCACAAAACGGTGACTTATGATTGACAATCGTATATTGTTCAAGAATTTATATGATGTTCCGTTAAATTGATGAGAGACATTAAGTTTTTAACAAGTAATAGCTGAATTCAAATTTAGGACCATGTTGACAACACATTCATTATGTCTTAATATACAAAGTAGAACTAGCATGAAATATATTTTACCAAGGGTTATTGTAGGACGAATGACTTTATTGCTAGACGTTACGTGTCGCTGAACAAAATGAAGTCTCGACGTAATACGCCAATTGTCTGTGACCCAGACGGGACCGAGTGCCTCAAGTGTTTTGTTTTCTTATAGGTCCTTTTTAGGGTTCCGTACCTCAAAAGGTAAAAACGGAACCCTTATAGGATCACTTTGTTGTCCGTCTGTCTGTCTGTCTGTCTGTCTGTCAAGACCTTTTTTCTCAGGAACGCGTGGAGGTATCAAGCTGAAATTCATATCAAATACTCAAGTCTATGGTCTCTTGGAGCTGTGAAAAAATCAAACTTCTAAGTCAACGCGATCAAAAGATACTCCCGTTTATGCCGCAAATTTTCGACACTCGCAAGGGAATCAAAACCTACAGGGTACTTCCCGTGAACTCAGAATCTTGAAATTTGGTACGAAGCAACGTCTTATAACACAGATAAAGGAAAAATTGCGAAAAGCATAAATTTTTAGTTACATCATATAATAAAAATATTTTTAATAATTTTAAACTTATTACCCCTTTACTCATGAACGCGTAGTGGTATTATATTGAAATTCTTAACAAATACTCAAGTCTATAATATCTTTAAGCTGTAACAAAATCAAACTTCTACGTCAACGCAATCAAAAGATACAGCAATTAAAGCCGCATATTTTGAAACTCGCAACTACTCGCAAGGGAATCAAAACCTAAAGGATACTTCCAGACGACCTGAAATCTTGAAATTTGGCATGAAGCAACGTTATAAAGTACACATATAGGAAAAATTCCGAAAATCTTAAATTTTTAGTTACATCACATAGTATATTTTTTTTAATAATCATAAACTTACTAGCTGACCCAGCAAATGTTGTTCAGCGATTAAAAAAAAAAAACAGATGTTGGCCGATTCTCAGACCTACCCGATATGCACACAAAATTTCATGCAAATCGGTTCAGCCGTTTCGGAGGAGTTTGGAAACAAACACCGCAACACGAGAATTTTATATATTAGACTTGCTGACCCAGCAAACGTTGTTATGCGATTAACAAAAAAAAATAAAAAAATAGATTTTGGCCGATTCTCAGACCTACCCGATATGCACACAAAATTTCATGCAAATTGGTTCAGCCATTTCGGAGGAGTTTGGAAACAAACACCGCGACACGAGAATTTTGCTTCCCATTCCCTCTCGCTCCACACCATGGTCTGAACCAGGGGCCCGGCCCTACGAGAGGTCGCTGCCGCCGATCGCCTCCACGAGGACACGGCGATGCTCCGCCCAAGCGGGGCAGACCTCCACCGTATGCTCCACCGTGTCCTCTGGGCGATCCGCACAGTGGTGACACCCTGGCGTGTCCTCCCGCCTGATCCTGAACGGGAACCTCCCGAAACACCCGTGTCCGGTGAGGACCTGCGTCAGGCGGAACTCACGGTCACTCCTCAAAGAGGGGCACTACCGCCGCAATGGTGAAAACGGGTAGACCTACTTTTATTTATTTATTTAACACTTCATGCACACAAGTACAGAGGCGGACTTAATGCCAGCCTCTTTTAATTCCAGCATACGGGATGATAGCTCTAAAGAGTTTAGAAACTCCACGGGGTAGCTCGTACAATCTTCGAATGACATGACTGTATCGATGGAGTGGTACGTTGATGTATCGCTCGCTATTTCATCCAAGAGTCTTCGCGTTATCACAATGGCTTACTGCGTTGCGTCAAGTCAATGTTATCGTGATAACTTTTGAACGATTAGTCAAAATTACTTAGTGTAAAAGACAAAGTTTATCTATATTAAATAAAATTATAAAATTTTATATATTATAAAATTGTATATTATAAAATTTTACACAATTCCCCATAAAAGAATTTCGTACCTTAGCCAATCTAAACCGAGATTGATCCAAATTGTGCCTATTTCTAGTATTAAAATTATGTCTATCACTTCTCTTCTTAAAGAGATGAAGATTTTTCCGAACATACATAATGTTTTCATATATGTATTGACAAGGTACCGTCAGCTTTCCACATTGTTATGTTATGGATTTCATTTAGCAATAAAAATACCATAACTTTTACTTATATACCTACAGGTTTGTACGGAACCCTCGGTGCGCGAGTCTGACTCGCACTTGGCCGGTTTTTTTCTTTAAGACCTTTCTAAAGATTTGATGGCTGTGTGTGATGTGTGATTGTAGTTTACATGTCTATTGTCAAGTTTTTTTTATTGTATATTGCGATTGATATAACGCTTTTACGTAACCTTTTTTAGGATTTCCCATAGACATTTGATGGCGATCTATATTACAAAAACAACTTTAATTAAACAGTTAGTTACTTGTACTTTACTAAAGGGTGGTTGTTTCAACCGTCTGTTATCTTAAATCCATATGTCAACTTTAAGTGTAAAATTCTCATTTAACCGGCCATATTTCACGTTAACAAAAATGTCAATGTATGTTCAAGCAACTAGCCATAAGTTTTCCGTTTAATATGTAAACATCAACAGATTCTTGTTCTTGACATAAAAGTCCTTTATTTATTATTTTTAATCAGTGAGCGTTTTACCTAACAAGCATAAAGTTAGAACAAACAAAAGGAAGGTGTCACTGCAATCCAGACAGTCGTTGGGACCGTCGCGCGTCGTGTAGTTATGAGATTGCTTGAATTTGCATAGCGTCTGCGCTAGACGGACTCGCAGACCTAACGAATAGCTGGTGCTCTATTTAGACGTTCTTTTTTCTACTGTTTTTCTTTTTTCGAATTTCTTTTTTTTTTATTACCTAATTTCGAGTTTTGTTGTTTATTTTTATGTAGTATACCATTTATTGTAATTTAGAAGGACATAAAAAATGAATTAATAGCTTTTATTTTTTTTTTAATCAACGTAGATCTTGTTAGCTGATAATAAAAATCTTTGTTAATTGAAAAATATTATTATGCGTAATGTGTAATAATGTTTTAAAATTTAAAAAAGGGATTCTAATTGAAGTCTATCAAGGAACTATAATTTACAATGAAAAATCAACACTATCTAAAATCTAGAATATATTAAAAGTACGCCCAAGCTTGGGTTATGTTCCCAATCTAGCTTGTCGCCTCTTACACTTGATGAGCCAGCTGCATTGGGTTATCAAATTACCTACACCGGCAAACTGTGACCACATCGCTCCAAAGCCAAATATAACTGTCAAAATATTTGTTCGTTTTTTGAAATAGATATTATCATAAACAGGTGTCAGATGGCACTCAATTAATTTAAGAAAAATAAAGTCGGAATTTACAGTTTTTTACTTAAAGGAATTCTATATATAAAATCAAATTAAGAAGCTGTTTAGTGTCTTGTTTTTAGTTGTTTATTTTTATCGCACACGTTAAGGATTTAAGATATTGGTTTTTAAATATTTAGTAGATAGTTACATGTGTGTACTTTTTAATTACAAGCGCTATCTACTAGGTAACAGATTAGTATAATATAAGCAAAACGTATGGTCCTACCTGTTCACGGAATTCAGTTGTAATGATGTAAATACGAAGGTCATTAATGAGGTCAGAATAGGGGCCACATTAGTTAGGAATAGATGCGTCAGCGTTTATCAAAAATACATATTTAATAGAACGTGGGTAGGTAAACAGAAACCTCGACACCCACGCATATCGCCGTCATTCGGTTAAAACCATTTGTGTGGGATGGTAGAACACCTTTTACTAAAATACTTACACATCATTGTTTGGAAGCGATTTAGTAATGTTTTTAATTTGCTGTTATGAGTGTTATAATGGATGTATTATCTGGTGTGTGTAAATAGTGGATATAAAAAAATATACTGTCCCGTTTAAATTTCATAATGTAAATTATTTTTATGGTTAAATGGATAAACTTTTACCCAAAAAAATAATTTAGTAACACTTTTAACTTATTAATGTTAAGTCCAAACCATTGCCACGCCAACCACCCCCTTAAATTAGCACTATTATACATATATTTTATGTAACTAACTAAGTTACCAACTTTATATAATAACTCTTGCTATTGTTATATACATATTATATATACTCATTTAAAAAAGGACACTTTTTCCTTTTTTTTAATCAATAGTTAACTATTGTTGTGTTTAAAAATGATTCAACAAAACTATATACTCAAAAAAAATATGCACGCGAAAATATGTAGCTATTGTTTATGCTCCACAATGCCCTTTATAATGAAACGATGTGTGTATTGAATATTTAATTAAAATTATTCAACTTTTAGTGACCACCTAGCAAGTATAATTATTATTAAGTGGTTCAAAATTCCCGTTTGTAAAAATTACAGACTAGCTGTGCCTCGTGGTTTCACTCACCTTGATTTTATCCCAAGGCAAATTACGTGATTTTCAATAGCTTATAACCTTCCTGGAGATTAGGGCTATCAAAAGCAAAGATTGTTTCAATTCTGTTTGCTAGTTTCAAAGATTAGCGCGTTAAACAAAAACTTTAGTAAATATTACATTATAAGTATTGAAAATTTAAAGGTAGTGTAACTGTATTACATGGACTACCAAAATGACATTAAACCATAATTTTTACCGACTTTATTTTAATGGAATAATAAGAAGAGTTCGCATTCGCCAAACTAGTAATCTTTTGAAATAAAATGCCGGTGACATTTTTTTTTTTAATTTTATGTAGATGTTCGCTAACACACGCCCAATAATAAATAAGATGCAGGAATTGCAAAGGTAAAATACCTTTTTTAATTGTTTGAGTGTCCTCCTTACTGTTTGAGTTCCAAAGAGGTATCTATCAATAAGTCAGCCATCTTAATTCTAAGCCACCTATCTTTTAACCCCACAAAACAATCTCAAAAGCCACTTATTCTAAGCACAACCCTTCTGAGTAACGATAATTTTTCTTTTGTTCGTTTAATTTTGTCCAGGGTTATATAATACCAGTTTAATATAAATTAATAGTGAAGCAAGGATCGTATAGTTGCCTAGCAACGCTAATTGAATGTACCGGGACTTCCTTATTTACTCTCAGCGTTTGTTCTCAAACAGTTAATTCAATAGAGCTTAAATATGACTAATGATGTGACGTAGTATTTGTTTTGTTATTATTATATTATTATAATAATAAAAATATCTATATTTAAATATTTTATTTTTTGTTTTTAAGTGGCTTTAATTAACGATTTCTCCCTTTTTAAACAGGTATATTCGTCATCGTTCCTCAAACGGTCGTTTTCCTAGTAGCATAAACAAAAAAATATTTACCTTATAAGCAATAAAGTTCCTTAAAAATAAAGCCAAGCTACCAAACGATTAAGTATTGCAAGTAACAAAAATGCTTACCTACATATAAAGACACCACATTGTTCTATTTCAAATTGAAAATATAATAAAAAAGAAAGTAGATCAAGACGTCACTAATCCAATCCTGGCCGTCTGCGGTGCAAATGAGATTCTAACACGAGCCTTCCATCACTCTCTATTAAACGCGGGAGCTTCGAAAATTGAATATGCAACACGACACGTCGATATGATGCGCTCTACTTTTGAATTTCATAGGCTTGCTGAAGACTTTGTTTTTAAAGAGTTGTTTTTGCTTCTAGTTTTTTTTTCTTTAGGTTGTCGTGACAATTAATTTTACATAGTGTCTGCTGGGTTAGCAGTCACAGCGTTAATTTTTTGGTTACAACTACTTTCAGATAACACTTTTTTCTATGCAAAGCTTAAGTAGAGTGTGTAAGACAAGAAGACGAAATCAAACTTAAAAAGGCACATAAAGTACTATTAATTAGAACATAATTATTTTATAATTAGGTACCAATTTTTTTCCCGTCAATTCGTATCACACTTGATTTGTATAAAGTTCGAAAATTAAATTCAATCCACAGCCCAAACTTCGTATACCGCGCTCTTTAATGTATTTTAATTTTAAATTTTATGGATAAACTTTTTCTTCGATGGTATTTTCAGAACTTTGGAACGCTATTAGCGTTCGAAATCGAAAGTCAAACTTCGATCTTCATCGAATCTGAAAATACAACAAAAATGTTTTGTTAAAAAAGTTATTTAGCTCTAAATTATAAAGAGTTAATTATTAAATATAAATCCTAAAATAGACATTTAGTAGCACAAAATTTTTATATAACTAACCAGTGTCTTAATCAAATTGTTCCCAATTAATTAAATAGGTTAAAAATTATGTAGCCCAGAAGTAAAATTGTATTTTGTTTTTATGCAATAAAATCAGCTCTGCCTATTAACTCGGCTGTATTTACTAATGTTTAGAATTGTTTGTAAACATATTTATTTATTGGGCCATTCATGATTCACGCGAGGCGACCTACTCTGAAACTTCTTAGAAGGTAATAAATATAAATAGTAATTGTCGGCCTAACTGGCGCTGTGACAAACATATTAACTCTTTTGTGTATTTAGAACAAGGTAAGTACATAATGCTATGTATTATCAGACCAATATTTTCTGGGCGTTAAAGATGCAATGCAGGTGCTTCTTCTATTTAATCAGGACATAAATAGTTTATACAATGAAAAGTATTTGTATGACTTTGCAATTACCCCAAATGATTCTGGTTAGTACGTTACAGGCCACTACAAAATTATTCCTGTGTGTGTCTTTTTTAATTTAGATTACAAATTATTATAAATTATTTGCACTCGTTTTGCTATCTATAATTACTATTCTGAGGTTTTACAATTAAACAGAATAAATTTACATAGTTTTGAAGACTATACTTAACCGCAGTGTTAAGTTAGCGGTTATAAAGTTTCTTAGTATCCTAACTTACAAAGAGGTCTTTAATTATTTAAACTTTTCACCTAGACTTCAGCATACGAGAGGAAGTTAGGCTTAGTTAGTGTTTAAAGCGCTATCCATTACTTTTTATGTCAGTGAGAAGCTTATTGAAGATGTAAGGAAAGAAGCAATGGACATTGTTTCTGACACTTTAAGAAGTATTTATTATAAGTATAGTATATTAATAATATTATAGTGGGCCTTAATTTTGATTTCCGGGACTTACGCTTAATTAGGTGTTTCTTAACATATAATACAGCTCTATACACACGGTAGCAATTATTTATTACAGTTTAACGCAACTCTAAAAAAATGTGGACACGGCTGTCAAAATAATATCTAATAGTGGTTTCCAAAATAAAATGAAAAAAAAAAAAGAAAATTAAAGAATATTAAACCTCTATGAATTTGTAAAAACTATAACTAAGTACGTAAAAACAACGCGTTTTTTTCCTCGAATAGTGTAAGGCACCAGCTATGAATAATTTGTTTACACAATTTGTGGCCATTGCCTTTGACCTTTTGTTTCCCTGAAATGTCATTAAACGTTCCGGTAACAACCGTTTGTTACTCAGAAACTGACCAATCACGTCACGCCCGACCATAAAAACAAAAGTCTATCGCAATTGCGTTATACAATGGTTTATTTACGTTTGGGATGTTATTATTTATACCGTTTTACGCTTATTGATTTATTACTCTCTTGTTAACTCTATTATCAAATGAGTTGAGTAACTAAGACTATCAGTGTGTACTGCTGGACAAAGGTCTCTCCCAAGTTGCGGCAATCCGCCTGATCCCCTGTCTTCCGCATCAGTCCCACCCATATACCTTTTTCAGAGCTCCACATTGTGCACAATTTAATAAAAGAAAATACTAGAAAGAGAGAGAAGAGTAAACTCTATACATGCTGAGTAAAGACCTACAATCCTACAAAATCTTTTAATTTCATCTATAATTTTATTTCATGAAGAAGGACTCACTTAACTTGAAATCTTCACTCAAACATAATGAATCGAATGACGGTAATTTGTCCATCTCAGGCCAACCTGTAGCAGCGAAAACCCTCCTATTACTTAAAACAGCGCCATCTAGCGACGTTCCGCTTTACTTCAACGCCATTTACTAATTAATTAGCCAATTAATTGTTTCATTTTCGGACGGTTGCAAGGAATAAGGTGTTCATTATTGTTTAAAAGGTGGGGGACGTGACAATGGGGTGAAATGGGAGAAGAGGGGAGATTTCGAGCTTTAAGCTTCAGGTGTCTTTTCCTGTCTTGTCGTGACAAAAAAAAGAAAACGAAAGTTATTATTTTGCTGTGAGCAAGATGACATTGTTTTTTTTTATTACCATCGTTGTTTGTAAACGTTTTGTCCACACATTTTGTTCATAGTAAGTATTATAATTGTGGGTAAAATATATAAGTAAAATATGTGCTTTTACAGTATGTATCTAAATAGTTTATTCCTCTTTTAAGACGTTTTATGTCACCACAATATATAATCTATGCTCTAATTAACAAAGTTTAGTAATTAAGTTACCTACAACAAGCCATGAATCATCCAAACTATGTCATTCTCTGTCTAATATTCTAAATATTATCTCTAATAGGCATGGCAATTATCTTATTTTATTTATGTATTTATTTATATTTTTGCAATACCTATAGGTATTGTCTGTAATTTTTTACTAGTGCATCTCTCATGTTTTGTCTGTCTGCATACCCTAATCTTAACTGGCAGAGAATTTCTTCTGGCATTAAGTCAGCCTTTGTTACTACGATGTACAAAAAGTGTTAAATAAATAAATGAAATATAAAATACAACACCACATTCTGGTCTCCAAGATACAAGCAATGCTTAGTTTGGAGACCACTGTACATTATCACTAATGCTCGTTATAATTAAATTTATCATTATTTTAAGTTTAGTTTAATTTTAATTTTTAATTAACTGGTTGTAACGATGTATGGAACAAATAAAATTTATTCTTACACTTCTCCAGAATCTGTGTTATTGGAATAAAAGAGTAATTTAAAATAAATACGGTTTCTAGGGAACTACGGAAGTTTCACTATTTATAATTCATAACGAGTTTTATGAAGTTCCGATGCTCCGTGATGCTATTTTAAAAGTCAATCATGCAAAAACTGATCAAGTACGGTATGGTACAGTGAGATATAAAAAATATCCTCATTTTACACACCTTTTTTGTAGGAAATCCTACAAAAAATATATACTCAAAAAAAAAAAAAGGTTACATACCGTGCCTACTATTTAAATAAAGAGAATGTTAAATATGAAATAAGAAAACTCAAAAAAAGTATTAAATTATATGGAAACAAGTGTTAAAATTCAATAATATTGTAGGTTTACCAAAATAGAAAAAAAAAATAGGTATATAATATACAAAAAATGCACACTTTTATTAATAAAACATCTTACTTAATTTCTAAACAAAAAAAAAGACACCGCACCGTATTAATGACAATGGGACATAAGCTATCATACTAATTCCTACATTTGTAGGGCGTCTGGACTCGACTGTACGTATTCAGCGGCAGATTTCCCTAAGGAGTTGAGTACAGACGTCAACAAAGTGCAACAACTTGTCGGCGTGTATCTGTGCTACGTTTTTTGAGCAGTTTTATTTGACCGGGTAAAGCATTTTGAATGTTCTTTTGTTACGATTCTGCATTGAATTGAGTTAGTGTTCCTTTTTTAAATGAAGTGTCGTTTATACTTAATTTGGTCTCTTTCAAATCTATCCAAGTATCTGTCTTGTATAAAGGTATATAAAAGATAATGTGCGTATGGATGTGCACCTAAATCTCGACAACCTTTAGCCCAATTAATATGAAACTTGGCACACTTTAAAAGGCGACATGACCACTCCGACGAACACAATTACGTTAGAGCCGGATTGGTGTTGCTGGTGGCAGTGTTTTTTTTCTTTTAAACCATAGGTCGAATTAATGTACATTTTTGTATATATGCATGTGACATCATTGGAACACCAACTAAAATAGTAACACTGGTAACTGAACTCAGATTTTTATTTCATTATATCGTTATATTTTTTCAAACTTAATATAACATACAAACCCAAGTAAATTATAATTATCGGCCAGTATTATTATAAGTCCTAAAATATATATAGTGAGATAGACCCTGACTACTCCTATTGCAATGTTAGCACTAGACGCTTGTAACACATACACACAGAGATTATAACTAATGTCTAACCTTGTCTTACATAATACATCTTGTATCTATACCTAATCATGTAATCTAACAGGATTATAGTTACACATACGTGTATCTCTATTATGTAGAACGAGATTATCCATATAAGAATACGACAGATACACACATAATAGTCTTCGGTGTGATTGAAAAATTTAGGTTGGTTCTGAAATCTTAGTATGGCTACAAATTATCCAAGAGAAGTAAGTACGGGCGTAAAGAGGTAAAAAAGGTTTTAGTAATCAAATTCAATCTTTGGTTTCAAATTTGGTTTTATTTTTGGAAACGGAAGATTACCACCTTAGAGTATAGACGTAAGGAAATTTTTAGCTAAGTGTACTAAGGTCGTTTACTGATTTAAGTGGTTTTCCGTGCGACGACAGACGTTAATGCGAAAATATCGACTGTTGTAATATTAGGTTTTAATAAAACGGCGCGCTCTGTTTTGACACAAATTTTACGATTTTACTAAACTTGTACATACTAGTGCCTCTAAAGTTGTCACTTAGTGTATAAGTAATAAAAAAGTTGAGGTTAGGCCGTATACACATACAATAAAAGTCTAGTTCGATATAAAGGAATGTTCTGCGTAATTAATCCACGTAAATGAACACAGACAATACGTTTCACCGTACAATTCAAAACATGGTGTATAGTAGCTCCATTGTGATACAATTGCGTGTAAAAATGTAATGCGTTGGCAACAATGGCTGTCCAAAAGCATTATACTAACTTGCAGCGCCTTTGTCCCTACAGGCAACAGCAATGTTCGGTTATTGTACCCGTAATTGATTTATTGAATAAAGTCATTATCGTCGACGTTTAAGAGGATCCGGTTTTTTAATAAATGGGTCGGTACTGAATGAAATTTCAGAAGTTTAATTTTGAGTTGTCATTTCGTAATATTAAGCGACTTCTTTAAATCGGTTCTTATAGCTTTGCAGGATTACTGTTTATTTATTTTTATTGTATAAGTTGATAAACGCATAGCTTATGGATTTGTTCCTCTACAAAGAGGGTGAGGGGAATCTTTTATCAGTTTCACTCCACATATTAAATTCGAAAACCGCTCTTGATTTTATCTATTGTTATTTTTTTTACGATCAGTATGCTATATTTAAATTTGAGTAAGACTTTGTTTAGAGTCAGTACCTCTATTAATTATAAACGCACAATTATAGATGTAACCTTTAAAAGCATTCCTAGTATCTAAGGAACTAGTAGGTATGTAATTACCGGTCTCCTAACATACTGGGAGTTCGAGTGCGTTTCAGTTGGATATTCGATGAAAACCTATTTATTTACTCTATGTGCTGTGAATACATGGTAGTTTTTCGCTATAAGCCGTATGAGGTACATTCTTTACATTCGTACATTGGTGACATTCTGTGAAAAATGATATCAGTAGCCTAGTCAAAGAAACCAAAGAGGTTTTAGTGTCAAAACATTTGGATAACATTTGAATTTACTGAATTTACTGGCACTGAGATGTTTTAACACTGGCACTGAAATTATTATTAAAACCAAACTTCTGTTTAACATCGTAATAGTTTTACAACTATGTTAATGGTTTAAAATAGACTAATGTTAGAATAAGGAAAAGTATTCCAAAATTTAAAAATAATCATTTTAAGTTCCTTTTTTTTATATGTTTCTTATCTTCGTCATTTGAAAACCTAAAGAAGCACCTAAACTACCAATGACACTATTTTAGCATGGCTTTGAGCGCTATATTATCCATGATTTACATTTATTATTATTTGTTATTCAAAACAGTATTTGTCCTGTGCGTGGCCATCGTGTCGCGTCATGTCAAACGCGTCGCAATTCTGATATATCCATTGTGTAAAATGATTGATTGTCACTTCGTTTTTATTCTGGCCATCTGAAAATTTAATAGATTAATGATTCTTAATATTTTATATATACTCATAAGAGCCTAGTTATCGTATAGGGTAGTAAATGTATATGTACATAATGATAGTTTTATTTTATTAACAAATAAAGAAAAAAAAATTAAAGACATCATTAAATTATTTAGACTTTATTTACAAGTTATCTATCTAAACTACTGTTTAAGGTTTAAGCCCATTTTATGAAAAATATAAATTGAGTTATAAATTTCATACCTACTATAAAATATACAATGAAAATAATGTATGTCAGTAGATAGATATGTATAAAATGTTTTATTAACTATCATATTTTTATACTATCTCTACTTTGTTGCTGACATTCGTCTGTCACGGCACACATAAACATATTAAAAACAATAAAAACTAATCTATATTTTTCAAAACTGCTTACGAAGCGCACAATTACAACAAACCGCTATAAACGAAATTCGCAGTGTTATAAACATTATAATTACTCTAGGGTCATGAAAAAGCATAAATTAACATCGAAAAGGTCAAATATCATGGACCATTTCATTTTCGTTTTGGTCATAGAATTTTGACGCACGCTGTAATAACCCGGGCACGTTTCGTTTGGTATTAATATGTATGAATGTGTGAAGGTTACATAAAAGATTGTGTAATTGTGACAACGCATTAGATGGAATGTATTTTGTGTTAAAGGAGGATTTAGATACGGTATTTTTGGGTTAAATTAAAATGAAAAGATTGGAGCATTTTTTCCATTTTTGGAATGTACTTTGCGGTGTTATTTCCTTGATAGTCCGATGTAATAAAATATTGTCCTTATCTATTTCTGGCTAACTAGCCTGTTGGTCCCGTGGTTAGTGACCCTGACTGCTTAACCAGAGGTTCGATTCGACCCCCCCAAGACAAATACGTGTGTGATGAGCATGATCATTTATTCTGTGTCTGGGTGTAATTTATCTATAATACGTATGTATTCAGAAATATATAAGTATGTTCTTCAATTTTCTGGTTGCAATAATACAGACTCTGTCTAGTTTGGGATCGGATGGCCGTGTGTGAATTGACCCAAGAAATTATAATTATTTTTTCTGAATCTAGCATTGTTTTATAACGTATACATGAGTTTTAATTATCTAAAGTTACTACATCACCGAGCACTATTTTCGTTAGTAATTAATAACATGTCTAATAATTACATATCTGTGTAACAAGTCCCAAATACTTCACGAAGTTCCCTCATCATAACCTCAAAGGACAACGACAATATATCACATTTATTACTTCACACTTGGATATTAGGCCGAACATTTAAGAATTTACGTGCAATCAAATTAGATGATGCTCTTAGAATGTGCCCCTGGTCACAAGGGGTGATAAATTTAAAACAATTGCTTTGGGAATGGTTTCTGTGACTTGATATAAGTATCTTACGTGAGAAGCATTAGGTTACCTCATTTAGTTTTTAATGTGAGTTTGCTACGTTCGTTAATTACATTTGGTAATGCTTTATCACGCTTTTTCAGAACAGAATACATCCATTTTACAACGTCATATGGTTATAAGCCAGTATTAATGATATATTTAAATGGACCAATGTTAACAGCTTTATTAATGTATTTATTTATTGCAGCGAGGCTTTTTGTCACGTGTACAAAAGAATTAATGTTTGATTATATTATGAATTCTATCACATTGCCAGTTAGCGATTATAAGGTTTGTATTAGATTGAAAACTAAGAAGATATATTGTACATTAAATAACAATTTTAAATTAATTAAACACGATCGAAGAACAACGTTCCTTATGTATTGGTTGTGAATTAATTTGTTTAAAAACATACCTCTTACACGCTTGTGAAATAATAATAATTTGGGAATTGCTATAGTGAACTTTGTCCCAGTTAATTGTGAACCCACCATAATATAGAAATGACACTGCACAAAAAAAATATGAGCATCAAGTGTATAACTTTTTTTGTCTGGTAGATCTTACCACTTAACACACTTACACTTACACATATTTAACCTATATCGTTCGGCCACCTAAGATATTCTGAGACACCAAAGATAACTGACCGTTCTATCGCAGATCATGGGATATTTATGCAGCCGCGGAATGGCTTTAAACAAACGGTGGCCACCCTTGGACATGGCGAGACGCCATCAATATTTATCACGCCGCTTTGAAAATTCTTGTTTACAATGTGTTGGTAAATAAGAAATGCGATCGTCTCAGACGTTAAATTTTCATACGAAGCAGCAAATATTTTTGTGTAAGAAAGTATTTTTCTGTACGAAATCTGTGTACCTAGGCAAACAAAACATAAAAAATACTTTGCCGATAAGTTTTTATTTAATAATGCAAACATTTTTGACTGCTACGTAGTTTTAACCCTTAGTTGCATGATTTTTTTGATTTTGTAGGAAAAAAAGTATGTAATGTACAAAAGAATTATTACTTAATAAACAATATAAAAAATCTAATGTTATTTAAATTCTACTATTTGACTCTACAATCACGTATTTAACATTTCCATGAGGTTTTTTTTACTTTAAATTACTATTTGCAATAAATTTATTAGAATTATTTGAATTTGCTTTACACTTCAGTTTACAAAATATTAGTTTGCATATATTACACATAACAACAATACATTCTTAAACTTAAACACCACCTAAAACAATTTCAATAATCCTTAAGGTTAAGTACAATGAGCTCAGATTTTGGAAAGGCCTAAAATATATAAGTAAAATTCTATTTTTGGTACTAGGCTATCTAATAAAAAGTTATAGATACTTAGTGCACTAATAAAAATATTGAAAGGCCTTTAATTTCAGATAAGACAAAAAGAACATTGAAATCAATGGACCGTAACATAAAGGAGTTTTTTCTTGTGCTTTTTATCATGCGCTTAAATTTGCCGATTATTAAATCCATTTCTCTTCTGCCTAGCTTTTTTCCAAGCTATGTTGGGGTCGGCTTCCAATTATACCGGATTACATGTAGCGTCTGCCTATCTGACCTCCACATTTCACTGGGTAACACAGTATTTGAAAGTAAGACTAGTTAATTAATACATTTGTAGTTCAAAAGTGTATATGTACCAAGCATTGTCCAAAAGTATAATATTGCAATGAATATAATAATAAATGTGCAATTTTTTTACTAAATTATTTTGGTGTCATTTTTCGTTAATTATTCGATGTTTTTTCTTTCTTTGTTGAAGAAACCTTAAAAGCTAGAATACACATGCTAATTTACTAATTAACATGTATATCCTGGTTAAAATAGTACGTTTTTGTACTAAAAGATATTATATTTTCATACAGCGATACGCATGTTTATTATTTGTCATTCAAAATAGACTACGTAGCATGTGTATTCTGGCCCTAATAGTCATCATCACAAGTTTAAAATTATGATGCGAAAGAAATGAGATTTTTGACAGTATGTTAGTGCGTGCA
This sequence comes from Diachrysia chrysitis, assembly GCA_932294365.1. Classification (NCBI taxonomy): domain Eukaryota; kingdom Metazoa; phylum Arthropoda; class Insecta; order Lepidoptera; family Noctuidae; genus Diachrysia; species Diachrysia chrysitis. The sequence continues at coordinate 11,522,415 of OW028651.1, read as the reverse complement.
ACATCTTGATTTTAAAATTAGATTCTACAACAGCTGAGGTACCTTAAATCTTTTAAAATTTATGTGTATTTTGTATAAACTTAATCTTAGAATCTTGATTTTATGAAAAGCTTTAGTAGAGCTATTTATAATTCAAATTAAACAATATTTTGTACTTAAATTTCTTTAGTTTTACAACTCTATTTATGATGTTGGTACTTTTGTTACTCTAAGAGAGATTGATCTATCAAAACACTTTGTTATTGTCAATATAAAATAGACGTTAATATTATTCAGGTTAGATCTTCAATTTTAAAAGGAGTCTGTTGACCTAAACGCGAATACGAATTTAGTTACAGTAATTGGTAAAGTATACCAGTTATCTAATGGAAGAAAAGAGTTAGGATAGAAGAAGCTCATAAAATGACACAAAAAAGAGTAAAAAATCCTTTTACTCAAAACATCTGACGACACATTCCAATTCAAGCTGAACTTATTAACACTAAACATAAATTAACACAAGTATCATTTCACACCATCATATATCTGACAATATAATTGAAAGTTGTATAAAAACAGCGCGTCGTCGCGTCGGTTTCCTAGCCTATTTATTTTATGCATTCCGCCTGACTGATTTCGGGTCGAGTTAATTTACTGCCCATTATATTAATGTTTGGACCTTAGACCGACGCCATCGCCCTTTGTATTAAAATCGAATTTCTTTTATTGAATTCGTTAACTTAGCTAAAGGTCTTCAAATTTAGAAGGTTGACACCTTTTTGTAAGAATAAATTGTGAGGTGCGACTTTATTTGAATAATTCTGTTTTCCTTGGTGTTATAATGTAGACTTTAAATTGTGTTATATTTATAGTCTGCAGCTTTCCAATTGAAAAAATATGTAAAATCAGAACAAAATATTCAAAAAATATATTTATTTTAGTATCTATTGTTAAGAGATTCTACAGTAAAAGGTAATACTCAATCTCTTTCGTAACTCAAAGTTATAATATCACGTGTCAAAAAAGGTAAGAGACATTCTACAAAAATATAGTATATAAGATCGTAACCGTGACCCACGTATCGTGAACAAGTAATCTTGAGAGAGTCGAACACTTGAAACTAGAAAGCACGCACGAGCTTCTGTTATCCCATTACCAGTAGCCCAAATAAACATCTAATTCTTTCCTGCGCGCACCTCTGCATGTTTCTCCATCCCTTTCCCGCAAATGATTCCGTCTCCTTCCAACACGGTTCGGGCTTGGAGCATTTTGATGTGAGCTCCTAGTTTCGTCCGCGGGCTCGCGGTGTGAGGACGTGTCCCTGTTAGCCGGTCTCCCGTCGATACGATACAGGCGTGTTTTCACCGGGATATTAATGAAAATTTGATGAAAACTCCGTTTTAACGGCACCGTACATCGTTATACGGGCATAGACTGTGTATCTAATTAAACTTTATGTGGAACAAGGATTTGAGTGTATAATGTAACCGTAACAAACACGGTGAGTGCAACGTTTTCAGTGCCAATTTCAGGTAGATAACGTGGCTGAAAATTGTCTTTCGTCGTTCGTACGTCGAAGACGATTATTCGGTTTCGTTCGTTATCATTTATTTGCTATGAATTGTTCTTTTTATTTTTTTTATTTAGATCAGTAGAGTTTTTAGTGTTGTACCTACCTGTTGTAGTTTAATACAGGATGGTTCTGCTATCACGCCCGGTACTCTCTACTTATAATTAAAATTAATTCCATTAAATCCATTGAACTGTGAGTACCTACTTTGCAATTTGAGGAACAAAAATTGAGTCATTTGTTTATCTTGAAAAATAATAATGATGAAGTCTGTTTATCTCGTTCTATAAATGGAGGAGCTTTTAAGCACATATCTTTTTAAATAACGTATAATATATTATGTTACTTGCTGTACGTATGAAGCTAAAATAATTTAAATTATTTTGGTGAAACGTTGTTTGTTATTTATCTTGATAAAAATTAATACAATTTTTGTGGACGCCACGATGTGTCAAGATTTATTAGTATTTATTATTTAGTAGTAAAATATTAATAACATTGACACAACAGCAATAATTATGAAACGTTTCGACTAAGCAGTCCGTATTAATAAATTACAATTATGTTCTTAAACACATCGCAAATACCACTGTTTTAATGCTGTTTTGTAGACAATTTTACAAAAAAGTTTATAAAAAGTGCTTTTTAAGCATTATCTCTCTAAAGTTTAATTGTAAAACTAAATTTTTATAACATTGTTTTAAGTTACTATCTAGTCTCACTGCTTTTTACGTAGTTGTAAGAAATAAAAATAAGTCTGACAAACCTCGTCAAAATTACAATCCAGTCATTCCTTTTAAATAATACTTACCTTCCATTACTTTTAATTCGCTTAAGGACTCCGCGTTTTTTCTTGAATCTTCAAAGTAGCCGGTAACAATGTTACATTTTATTTTATCTTTTACAAATTTCATTTCAAAAGGAACAGATGGAATACAGTTTTATTAAATAAACCTGAGCGTACCTCCAAAGGCTCTTTACCTAAGCCTACAAATTTCCGTAGCACTTGTTTATTCTACGACGCTACGGCGTAACGCGTCGCTACGCCGGAATCTATTATTATTATAGGCCTCTACCCTTTTCGTATTGTGTCATATCTCACATTGCTACGCTTTATTTTGTTTATATAAGGTCGTTATACGTATGTGAATAGTTCGTATTCATGATATGAGAGATTCGTATGTATTTATGAGATATGTAGCGCTGACGGGTGGCGTGTACCCGATGACCTAACGACAATCCATTTTGTTTTATTTTAATATCGATGCATTTTGTTCAGATCTATATATTTATCTAAAAATATAGAATACGACAAACATCCAATTTACTTTTGTTTTCTTTTTTTGTCTTTTACGATTTTGGGCCATATTATTATTGAAATTCAAATGTTTTCCACAAAACTAAGTAACATTATTAATTAGAATTCTACCTAACCTGAGTGATTATAATCATTATAAATGTACCAGTGAGCGTCCTCAGTCCTCACGTTTAGTTCGCAGGTAAACAAACGCAATTCACACGAGTGGTATTGTGGTTTCCTCAAACAGAATATTGTTTAAAATGGTTTGTTGTATATTATGTACGGTGGACCACACGTTTATAGTATCAATGTACTTCAAAAATGAACCTTATAATATTAAAATAAAGGTGCTGTGAATATCAAAATATTTCCTACAGACTCGTGAAAGACTGTACTTGCTTTGGTGTATTACCCAGTTCTGGTTTCATTTGTTAAATTATAGGTTTGTGTGGAATTATTCCTTGGATATTATTTATATGATTATGATCACGGAAAACATTTGTTAGGTATTTTTTTATTTTATTCTATCATAAATTTGTTTTGTTTCTTGTTTTAATTACTTATAAAAACTGGTGCTGTTTTATTGTAATTATAGATTTCTATCATAAGTTTCTACTTTTCATGGATTGCCCATAATACTGAACTGAAATATTATCTATCAATATATTATATAAAATGCTTTGTCTTCAATAGCTGACGGATCAACGCACAGCCTAAAACGCTGATCGTAGAGACCTGAAACTTGGAGGGCGAGTTCTTTGTATGACGTAGGCATCCGATAATAAAGGATTTTCCACAATTTTGACTACGTGATTCCTTGGTCCAATCTACATCTAATTTTGCATAAACAGTCTCACACACATAATATATGAAAGCTGTGTTTCGTATTTTATTGAACCTCTTCGCCTAACAGGGTTAAAAAGGCGTAGAAAGCTATTTTGAAGGAGATTTGCATCGAAGTTGATATCAGTGCTCTTTAGTGCGTATGACTTAAACTACATTTTTTTAGACACATGTTTGAAAACTCAATTCGATTTTATTTGAAAAAACGGTGAACTCACATAAAGCTTTGGTACTCTTTGAAATTGGAATGTCAAAAACCATTTTTGACTTCTACGCGGACGAAGTTGCGGGTAAAAGCTACTCATCATTATAAAATCCACGAACATTGGCATTTCAAACAAATTCTCCTGGTTCTAGTACAGTGTATGTAAAACCGCGAGATAACGCTAGGTAAATAATAAATGTAAATTTTAATAGGGTTAGATAGATTATTGAGTTTATTGGACTGTGAAATGAACCAATTGAATTCAGTTGTCTAACTGGTATCGCATTGCGTATTTCCAATATTATGCCAAATCCAATCATAGTAAGAGGATAATTAATTTGGTTGGTGGACTTTGAATACAGTAATATGCTGACTATGTACATTGTATTTATGTTAATTAAGTTATTGAATGGAGTCATTGGCTAGCCATTGAATTTCTGCTATAACTGTTTAGTATATTTGACTTTGAGATTTTTTTAATTGGGAGAAATATTAGAACACAGAGTTCTTTTTGCTAAGTTAACTGTTAGTCAAATCTTACATTCTGAAGCTGATATAGCAGTCAAGTAAAGTGGAAATTAAAATAATAATGAAATCTATTGTCACATTTTATATAATTGGTCAAATTATCAACAAATTAATATTTTAATAGTCAAACTGCAGTCCAAAAACTTGCAAACATAAATTAAGAATACAATTTATGTATTGCCAATCTCCATTGCAAGAGAGAGAGGGGCTCGTGGCTAAACCGATAATAAAGGTTAAGCCGCGCTCGCCGCGGTTGATCCGTGGATGGGTGACCATTTGTAAACATACCGAGTCCGCTCCGTGCCTTGGAAAGCACGTTAAGCCGCTAGTCTCGAGTCGCATTAGTCATTAAAATTCTGACAACAACTCTTACCATGGGATACTGTGTTGCCCAGTAAAATGGGTTGTAGAGGGCAGTCGCACTATGTCAAATACGGTATTCAGATGAATCAGGTAAGACTGGAAGCCGACCCCAACATAGCTTGGGAAAAGGCTAGACAGATGATATCTCATTGCCAACAGTACCTGACGCAGAAAGTAATTGGATCCGAAATTAAAATATCTTATGTTCAAAGATTTTTTAATGAAAACTTAAAGTCGAAGCTCAAATAACTTCGTAATTTAAACAGATAACCGCAAGAAGAAAGCTATGCCCGAACAATTTAATGTAATAAACGTGAATTGTAGCAATTACGAGAGCTGTACGGACGCGAACAATTTGCCCGTAATGTTGATGCTCGCCTCTGGAATATATTCTTTTAGCGGGCATTTAAAAAAGTAATCTGTCGACTTTTAAGGCGGATTATGAATGCTATTAACTTCTAATGTGGGAGCTTACTTTATGGTATCGTAATGTATAAAAAAAGTTTTATCGTGTTATCATCATTACAAGAAGACAATCACTTTTTTTTATTCGACAGTAGGTAAATCAATAGGGATGTTGACTAATTATTTTTTAAAGTTCGTCAAGTAGACTTGTAAAAAATGGAAGACACATACTTTTTTCTTTTTTTATGTAACCGTAAACTTCCGACGATACATTGATTTCAAATGTCGCATGACGTCAAGATTTCGTACGTTTTGTGTACTATGAACCATCGTGACTGACTACTTAGTTAAAGGTTATATATAAAAAAAAATCCTCTTTAATATTTTTTAATACCTAATTTACGGAGTTAATCATACCCAGTCAACATTTCAAAACCCAGCTTCGCTTTGCACCGAATAATTTTATGATATCTTGATAACTTTCATGAATATGTCAATGTCATGAATTTACTCATATTAATTAACAACAAACTTTAGCGCGGCAGCAATAAAACAATTAATATTATTAGTTTTTGAATAAAAATTCAATGATAATAAAAAGCAATAAAATATCTAAATAATTAAATAGTTATCTAGAATAGTGGAAAAGGAATTCATTTAAGATGAATTTTAAATCAATCAATTATTAAAGGTGCACAAATTTAATTTAATTCAAGTTTTTGTATAAAAATGTAATTATTACAAACATTGAGCTTACTCTAGATTAGTTACTAAATGCACACGTAAATTAATGGGAATAAATCAATGAAAATGTTAAGAATAGCCCTATGTCCCTACATTGTGTAATCTTCGCAAAATAATTCTAAAACAATATAATATAATTATAATGGTTTCAGACGAATAAATTTATCGATACTTTTTCGCTTCAAAAGCTGAATAAATCTTGATAGCTTATAAATATGTATGTAAATGTCAATGACACTGATATGAACGGCATAACCTTTGTTTTAAAATTATCATAACATTGTGTATTTTAATTATATTCCGTTTCAATTACGAAAATGAGTTCGTATTTCGATCCTATATTCCATAGGGTGGGCAGTGGTTTCTAACAACCACGTTTTACCAAATTTATGTAAGTTCGACGTAATAAAGTTTTTAACCACTATCCCACAACATTTACTACTATTTCTCAGAAATTCTGAATTGAATATCTCTATCCACAAAAGGGTAGGTGTGCTAACAGTTTGGAAGTCTATATTTAGATATAGTCATGTATGATTACAAAGTATTAAAAATTTGACAGAAGGTGGTCGAGATTATCACCATTTATTGAGTTAATCTATTATAAGTAAATACTTAAGTTATTTCGTATTGACCTCAATATTTGATACTCCCACTGTAAAGCGATAAATTGTGCGATAGAGATAAAGTGTATTCTGTGTTAAGTTCAGTAGGCTGTTTTTTTTTCAGCAAAATTATTCAGTTTGCATATTTATGTTATAAAATTAAAACTTAGAAGGCAAACAAAAAAGAATGATAATAAAATTGAAAATAAAACGTAAGTCCTAAGTATTTTACGGTCTCCAAAGAATTCTGATGACATTTCTTCGAATTTTCTTTTCAGTTACATACATTGAACAACGAAAGTTTCATTGTAACGTTTTAAACTCAAAGCAATTATGTTCAAAGTTGTAACAGTTTTAAAAATGGAACGCTCTCGTGACTCGTATAATTCAAATCAACTGAACGTCGTCGCAAAAGCGTTACCTACGCAATCTAATTTGCGAAAGTCATAAAAAATAAAACGAAAACTTTTACTCCACGTTTACATCTAGGTAACATCTGTCCAAGAAAAAAAAATGAAATAACTTGGAAAGATTAAGAAATTTTTACACTCAAATATCAAGGAGCTTTCCACTGTATTTGGAAGACACAAGGCAGAAAATCGGGTGTCATTGGGATTAGGAAATCAGTAAATCTCACGCGGCCTGTACAAGTACATAGATAGTAGATAGAGACAAGTTGAAGCTTTCTCTCCTGAGGTTTTATGCCCGTCACGCTTCCACTGAGCTATAAAGCGCTTTACGTTGAAAATTGAAAGTGACTTTAGCTGTAAAACGTACCGGTGAGTGTAAAGCGCGCGAGGTAAATATCAATTTAAGGTTTCAGCGGCCGCAGCGCTTTTTATATACTCCCCTAAGTTTTTGTAGAAGTTTCGAGTTATAAGTTTCCGATAGTAGGTAAGTGTTTAGTAGGTTAATCGAAAGTGAAACAAAAGGTTTTATTTAAAGCTGAGTTAGGTATAAACTGGATAATAGAAAAATATAAGAACTTATTTATTTATTTACAACAAAATAAGCTTACAGTCTAGACACCAAAACGCTTATATGCTATTAAGCGAGAAAAAAAAGCATAAAATGAGTATTAAATAATCATAGAAAAAAACATTATATATCGAAATTTCTGCTAAGAAACAACAATATTTTATTTTTTAATACATTTATATTATCAGAAAATATGTCGGGATCTTTTGGCATCATCATCATCGGCAGGATTATATATAGGTAAGTTTTCTGATAATAAAAAAATTGTTTAAGTACCTTTAAAAAGTAAAATGATAGATAACTAAAAAAAGTTGTATCTACTAATGTTATCTAAATCTGAAATGGATCTTTACGCTTTTTTAGATTACATATTTAGACATATAACTATTTAAGATATAGTTAACTAATCTACTATTTAATTTAAGTATATGTACCAAAGAGCTGTTTCCACACAATCTTATAGAACAGCGTAGTTTTCATCACAACTGGAACAATCTGATGATTGGCAATAAATAGTCCTTTCATAAAACTTAAATAATTCGAGCTATGACTTAGTTGACAATACTGCCAAAGACATATATTTTGTATACAAGTTCATTTCTCTAGCGATGTTTAATTGCTTTAAACTGTTGCCTTACGATGCTAATTATAGTTTCTTGTTTGGACATAACTACACAGATGCTGAATAGTGCGGTCTCAACAAGGCGTTCTCAATTGGCAATCAGACTAGGGGCAGAAGAATAAGTAACGCTTATAAGTCAAAAGTACAAGTTAATAATCTGCTGGTAGAGATTTCTTTAGAAATAAGCTGTACCTTTGTACATCTGTTCTATTATGTTGTTTCTTATGATTTTGTGTGTGTACATAAATCATTAAATAAATAAATAATTATTTTATAATACGAGTCAATATAAAATACACTCTGAATAAAATAAATAGATTTTTACAAGCTTTAATCTTGCTCAAATTGTCTGAAAACGATCCTCTAGTGAATTATTATCTCCTCCTTTGTTCAACGGCTGGAAAAGTTTCCCTAAAATTATTACGATATAGTGACAATATATTCAGAGGTAGGAAATTGACACAAAAGGCCTTTAGAGCACCAAATTCAAGCTACATTTAACGCCAAACACTAGGCCTCTTAATCCCAAAATGGCCTAAAATTCACGAACCATGAATTACTCGACGGTCGAACGATTTTATTTTCACATAAATAACAAAGAACCCTTTTGGCTACCTCTACAGGCATACAGCGATCGGAGATGAGATCTTATCTGTCACATAATGGATTGGATGACCAGAATATTGAATATGTTCTCGGTAAGCCTTTGGGCAATTCGAAACATAATCCGCTGCTGATGCATGTATTACGAAGATATATTGGAGAAATTGTTTTCAGCCATTGTTATTAGCAATTTTATACAAAAGTTTACCAGTTTATAGATTGAATTAAACCTTGTGTGGCTTTACTTTTGGAGTTATAACTAGATACCTAAACATTATGATAAAAAAATTGCTAGAACAAAATATCTGTACGTGTTACTTTAACCTACCTCTGTTTTCATCTGGGTTGCAATTATGGACCACAACTGTGCAAAGGCCTCCTTAAGGCAACCTTAATTAAAATCTTTATAAATAAAACATAGCCGGGTTAGTTACACCATCAATTATAGCTCAATAACTGGTGGAATGATGTCCATGATTTTAGATTTGTTGGATTTGTCTCCGTACTGTATAGCAGAATAACTATTAAAATGTCTCAATGAACTACCTACGTGGGTGTAACCGCGGGGCGCAGCTAGTATTTATAAAATAAAAGTCAAATCCACACAGCCTTAACATAAAGCCAAATAACCTCAAAACTCATACTATCCTTACATACCTCTTGATATAAAACAATACAATAATATAGAATTCCAATTATTCGGTGAGGTCAGGCACACTTATTTCGAAAAATTTCATGCCAAAACTGTGGTTCAATTGTTAACCCATTTCATGTGGTACTCCATATTTCTGCAGTTATAACTCAACGGTGAATTTAAATCGGTGATGTTTAACTGCGCGTACCGGAACGGGTTAAAACGGAACGTTTTTTCACGTCATTTTAAAAAGACCTTTTGCTTAGTTCGGTATGTACTAATTGTCTATACAATCTTATTGGTGATGGAAAAGGTTTATTTTTAAAGTTATACTATAGCGAGCGCTTTCCTTTTTACTGTTAACATCACACCAGCTTTACCCTGAAGTGGTATAACAGTGATGACAGGACTCAATTAACAAAACACATTAATTCAAAGTAGGCTACTAAGTAGCACTTTTTAAAAGTCAACAAAAATAAAACAATAATCAGCTTCGCACTCTCCATTAACTGTTTCCTAAGTGCTCTCAATCTACATTTAAAAAAATACCTACAATGTTTTTGACGATACTGTATTTTTATAATTTAGACATTAATATTTATACATAGACATCAAAAATAAATACCTAAGCACCTACTCAATTATACATGTACAGTTGTACACTCTTTGACATTATGAATAAGTCGGATTTATTTTATTCGTTCCAATATAATCCTTTCCCTGGCGCCATAAACATAGGCAGTATAATACTATATACCGTTATGTTCAGTTAAACGTCGTTTAGATTAATAGGGACATACCTACGACTCTTACGACATAATAAGAATAGGAATCATTTATTTGTTATTTGTGTTCATCCACATTTGTTTAAAATAATTCAGCTATCGTGTATGTCAAAATCAACTCAAAGTTAAAAACATTTATATTTGAATATTTATTTTTCATTCTCATTTTAAAATTAATTTGTGGACCTTACCGTTCCTTACTCCTATAACACAATATTCTAGAATCCAAGAAGGAAAGTAGTTAGTATTTCTTAGCCCACGGGAACTATTACTTCTTATATAGCAGTCATTAAAGTTAACTTGTTGCTTTAATTTATGACTCAGAAAACTTTAGAAATTGTAACGGAAGGTGCAAGTGATATGAGCACATTGTATAGAATACATATCTAAGCTCTGTGAGAGATAAACAATGTTCTGCATTATTCTTTTGTTTTGTACGACTATATGTCTATATATCAGAAAGTGTTATATGGATTAGGTAAATAATTAAAATAAAAGATTTGAAAGAAATTCGATAAAACTAATACATTAAATCACAAATGAGAGGTCAAAATAAATATTATAGCTTGTTGCGGTTCAAAAATCGAAATGTCAATGCCTTCACTCAATTCTTCACTTCAATGCTTTAACAAACTAAACCCAATTCAGTAAGTTTTGGAACTAAACGAAAATATATTTTATCTTAAGCCTTAAAAATAGTGCTAACGTTTATCAAAAATTTCACATACTTAACTTCTTAAGAAATTCAACAAAAAACTGAACATACAACTAATATAAACTAAAGTAAAAAATATCGTAGTACTATAATTTCTACGTCAACTTATTTTTTTCCCGGCAATAACGTACGCCATTTTCAAGAATGGAACCGATAAAAAACGTCTAAACATCGTGTGTGTCACACAACTTTTTCAGGCAGAGGAAACTACACTTGCAGCCAAGTGATCCGCTCGATATTCGTGTCCACACCGAAATAGACTTAAAATAGGTCATCGAACGTTGACAACTGGCGATCGCGAACGCTTCTCAACCTCAAAGATAAATTTATCAGTCGACAAATTGAATTCCAGTCAATGTTTCGTGTTCCAAACTGGAATTGGATTAGTCTTGATTTTGTGAGGTGCAACGTCATTCTATTATTTGATTACGATCTCTACGTCTGCTACACAAAGGTACAAGTAACTTTTAACATTAAAACTTTGGGCTACCATTATTACTTTAAATATGATATTATTTATTTATATACAAATAATACCTAACTGACATTAACTAAGTTTTGATCTAAAGTATAAACCAAACGTATGCCACGGTAAAAATAAAACAAATAAAATAGTAACTCATAATTACACAATACAGGCCACTGTGTAAACAATTGTAAAATAAAACCTGACACCAATTAACATAATATTCCAAATACAAAATTACCACGACGCTGGCTCAGTAAATTACCGCAGGTAATACTTTCAGGTGTAATATTTTTTACCTACAAGAGCACGTGTAGGGTTAAAAATAAATACGTAGCAGTAATCCGGCGGTTACGTGGCACGTAATAATTATGTTTGCCGGGACATTCGCGTCTGAAATAAACGCTGGAGTTTGTGTGTCACTGGGTTAAAACTGTTCAACAAGGTCGGATGACAATTTTTTGCTTAGTGTACAAGGCATTTGTTTTTCTGTTATTGTTTTGTTTAAGTAGTTGGAAGATTTTGTACAGTTAATTATTTTTCTACCAATTCAAAAAATAATGTAATCATCTTTTCATGAAAAAAGAAAAACAATTTTTATATCAAAGAGTTGTGTAATCCGCTCTATAAAGTACAAGACACAGATATAAAACCCTGGCAACCAATATACACGCAAAATAACAATCACAAAATCCCCGAAAAAAAAAGTTGTCATTCAAAAAAAGAATCTTATCGAATATGGCGCGCATCAATATGGTTCTCTGAACGTTTCGCGCCGTTGAACTGGTGTAATAATTTATTCATGAGCCCACTTTCCACTGAATGAATAGCTCTAACGCGTGGGTGTGCCTCTGAGTTACGCTTGTAAATAGAAGGGACTCAGTTATACGTTCGCTTGTCTAGTATTGTTTGGATAGTTTAGTTTTTATTGATTTTTTTAGGGATTGTCGTTGTCGATTTATTTTTGGGTTAGGTTTTAATTTGAGGCATGAATTGCAAATTTTTTTATGTATTGGAATACTATTTAAAACCAATAAAAATTAACCTACAAGAAAGATTATATTATTTCTTAAGCTATTATTACATTATTAACATGGAAATGCACAATTCCTCTTTCTTCCATTGTAAAAGTTAACTGAAACCTATTTATAGTACAAAATATTTACTAAATAACTAAAATTGCTATAACTCAAACTAATACAACCACTCAATCACAACTGTATTTTAGTCGTAGGTACGTCTCAAATATGAATAGCGTACTCTAAGTCCGCGATATCCGCACTCAGTGTAAGCGATCACTATATTTGATTTCCTTCAATATTTTCAGGACGGCACTCAAATCGATCACACACTCTTTGATGTTCCTCTTCTATTTCAATTAGAATAAATTACGGTCTCTTTTTATAAAAATTGTTTCTCTGATTTATTAGTTTGAATTAGATTACTAAAATAGCTAATCTGAAAGCTCAGTTCAATAACCTACATCTATACTTAATATATAAAGCTAAAGAGTTTGTTTGTTTGATTGTTTGTTTGTTTGTTTGAACGCGCTAATCTCAGGAACTACTGGTCCGATTTGAAAAATTCTTTCAGTATTGGATAGCCCATTTATTGAGGAAGGCTATAGGCTATATAACATTACGCTGCGACCAAAAGGAGCGGAGCATAAATGAAACATGTTGCAAAAATGAAAAACCGTTGAAACTAAAACACGCGGACAAAGTCGCGGGGGTCAGCTAGTTTGTAATAAAAATGTATATTTATAATTAGTTGCGTTTATCTACGCTTGATACTTCTCAAAATTAGAACAGGTCTTTGTTTTGGGACATTCAAAAGATTAATTTATAATGTTGCAGACATTTATTTGCTAATCAATTGCAATCCTGTGAAAAGGCAAATTCTATAGCTGTTACTAAGAATTTACTATTAAGTCCTTATTTAGGAAAAGTAAATAGACTATCAAAGTCCTTAAATTGATTGAAACAAAATAGTAAATAATTCTCAATTTATTTGAAAGCTTTCTACGAAAAACGTTCTTTAATATAATAAATAAATAGAGAATATTTCTCTAAAACCAACAGTGATAACAAAGGGTTCAAATGATATAAATAATTATTTGCTGAAACATAAAGCCTTATGCTATAAACCTTTGAACCATTCAACTAAACACAAATTCCCAATTTAGCCAATGTTTATTATTAATATTTAGTACGTTAACTGCTATGGAAATAATATTGATAAACTAAATTACTGAGTAACTAAATTATTCATTTCGTAACACGCCGTGACTACCTGAACTCCATCGGGAAATCAGATTATCTTCCTCAAACGAACATGACGTAGCTTTTATCATTGACAGCTCGTGTTCCGTGGATTAATAATTTAGATAAGATATTTGTATTTGACGACCCAATTCGTGGTTGATTCTTGTTTTGTTGGCACGATTGGGCTGGAGGTTCGATCGAAGTAATGACATTATTAGGTCAATGTCTCTGGCCTTTTAACATAGGTATGTAGCCCATAATATTATTTGCCTAAAATCACATTTTAATTGAGACTGGATTTATACAAAAGTCCGGAGTTTCATAGACTGAAATTTAGTCAATCAAATTACTTTAATTAAGTAATACGTTCTATTTATGTAAATAATGGTGACATTTATGTGTTTATTCTTTTAGGGAAAAATGATGAAACAAATGTTGTCAAAATTATATATTAAATTCGTAACAGTGCAATAAAATGTATGCAAGATAGGAAGAATTTCGTCACCACAAAACCTCTTTTCTTATTCGTATGATAAATGCGACTTCCCAACTACACCGAACATTTTCCTTATCGACTACAATTAACATTTTAAAGAGACCACGAGTTGACTTGAGCAAGTTAACAAGCTAACAGTTTCGGAAGACTGTGAATTATTAAAACTTCATTAGAGCGGGATGGTTACGAAATTTTGCAGCATTACTTTTGGCAGCTTATGTATAGCTACTGTACTCGATGAAGTTGCCTTTTAGCGAGTGCCAATGTTTCGGCGTGTTTAGTTTGAAATTCTTTGGAGTTTTGTTGTAAGTTTGTAGAGCACTTTAAATTAAATGGGGTTTTAGTTGGATATTTGCATCCTTGTTTGTTCATTATGCAGACGACAATTTTGTATATTTTCGTTTTATTTAAACACAACTTAAAGTGTAGATAATTAAAAAACTACAGTGGTTCCTAGCTTCAAAGACACTTCCAAAACCTATTTAGTTTTGTGAGCTGTAATGCTTTAACAAAGTGACTTTTATAATACACAGCGCTTTTACTAAGTATCAAGGCAGTGTCTTTAGATATATATTTTGTATGTTTTTTCTTTTATTTAATATCGACAACATCACATAAATTGCTATAAACCCAAAGTTAAGCACTTGTCTTATGAAACCCGGGTCCTCAAAGCTAGCTACACTTTGCGAAAACTGGTGTGTACGCCACTTGACCACGGAGATTGTGAAAATAGATTGATTGAAAATTGATATGTCGTTTTTTAATTAATTAATAAGTGACCGTCGAGTTCTAATTAATAATTTACCTTTCTTAAGTAACCTACACCTCTTGAAACAAAAATTATTTCAATTCATAATAATAATAAATAATAATAAATGTTGACAACATCACATACATTGCTCTGAACCCAAAGTAAGTAGCTAAAGAACTTGTGTTATGGAATTCAGAGACAACGAAGGTACCACAAACACCCAGACACGAGACAATGTAGAAAAGTTGTTTTCTACATTGACCCGGCCGGGGATCGATCCCGGGACCTCAGAGCTGGCGACACCTTGAAACCGGTGTGTACGCCACTCGACCACGGAGGTCGTCAAATTCATAAACTGTGGAATAATTTTATACTGGATAATTAATTTTACGTATAGCGTTTAGTTCATGTACATTTACGGTTTATTATCGTCAAGGTTTGTACACAAAGCATGCGTGTTAACTTTCAATTAGGCGTTTAGTTACGTGACATTTATGAAGTGTAAATAGAGCTTTTGTATTTGTGAATGTTAGTAAAGCAAAACAATAGAATAAATACTTTCGTTTATTTTATGAAAACCTTTATCGAATGATACAAGCTCTTTCATAAATTGCCATGACAATCTATACTAATATTATAAAGCTGAAGAGTTTGTTTGTTTGTTTGTTTGTTTGTTTGTTTATTTGTTTGTTTGAACGCGCTAATCTCAGGAACTACTGGATCGAATTAAAAAATTCTTTTTTAATGGATAGTCCGTTTATTGAGGAAGGCTATAGGCTTTATAACATCACGCTACGACCAATAGGAGCGGAGCATAAATGAAAAATGTTGCAAAAATTAAAAACCGTGAAACTAAAACACGCGGACAAAGTCGCGGGGGACAGCTAGTAGTAGATATACACACGATTAGTAAAAGGTCAAAGCTTTTACTAACGAATTATAATCTGACTGCACGGATAGCCGAGTGTATAGGTCACCACGCCAAGTATCACAGAGCACGACGTGCTGCGGGGTCGATCCCCGGACAGGGCAACCAATTCTGAGATACACAAATGCTTGTTCCAAGTCTGGGTGTTATTTGTGCATGTGATTTGAGTGTTTGTAGAAAGTCACGGACAAAAGGATTAAATTTCTTAGTGCGAGAGTCGTTTCAAAAATAAAACGAAAAAAACTTTTAAAGGTGTAAATAGGATACAGAGGCCTTTGGGTAAGACAAAAACAGCATAAAAAAGTTGTTTTTAAAAACCTGTGGTTTAAATGATATTTACAAAATAAAAGGGAAATTAAAATATCTACCATAATTTTAACTAAGTACCTACTCAAAAATACAATAAGCTTTGCATCCAATGATAAAACCGTCATATTTATTACGATAGCAGTGTATTGCATACCAGTTATATTGCTATATCCAGACCTAACCTAAAACAATAACATAATCAAATTACATCTCTCCCGGGGACTGCACGTTGAAAAACAACAGAAGGGGAAGTTTACCCAACTTGGACAAGTTCAGGGGACGCCGGGGTAAAACGGGATTATTATAAACTGACGAATTAAAATTATGTTATGGGATAATGTAATGGGTATTACTGGGGTGGTAGGATTAGGTATGACCATTAAAATTGAGATGATCCGTGACAATTTCCTACGGAACTCGTTTCAGGTTACTGTGGTGCTGTTTTGGTAGAAATAATTGTACCGATTGTTTCTCATCGATATGCTTTTAGGGTTTGTGTCATCATCTTTTGCCATCACAGAGATCACCGATGATATAAGTTTACAAACCGAAGACAAAGCTGTTTTTACGTAATAATTTTTGTATTGACATCTAAAAAAAAAGCTATAAAATATTTATTAAAAAAAAAACGAGTTAGGTATTCTTTTTTAGTACAAAACTTTTTATCGACAATCAATACAGATATTTGTTTACATACAAAAGGAACAATCATTAGGAAAACGAAGTTGACACAGTTTTTAGGCACATGTAACACAACCTACCCGAATCCAATCATTTCCCTATTTACACTCATTATGAAACCGGAACTTCGAAACACAAATAAACTCTCAATTTAGTTGGTCAAGTAATAAGCTCCTAAATTGAATTCAATAAAACTCCCATACTTTACAGGCTGGTAAATTTATTCGGATCACGCACGTTAATTCCTTTTCAAACTGCTAACGTCCGCTGAATGGGGCCGACTATAAAATGTATTGGGAGGTCATTATTATTATGTGGACTGTTTGATAGAAGTTATTGAATTCGTCCCACATAAATAGTATATTTGAAACTTTTTTTATATTTGATTTTTTTTATTGGATTTTTTTTATTTGAATAATTTCATTTTTATTTCATTTTTTTAATTTTTTTTTTTTTTATTATTAGTATGTTTAAAACTTTTTGTTACGGACGTTTTTAAAGCAATAGACAGTGGTCTGTAGCCAGTACACACTGAAGTCATTCTTATAAGTCTTTTCTAATACAGGTATTGTTTATAAATAACCAAAAGAAGCATGTTTTTTTACGGTAATCGAGCGTATGTTTTTTATTATCGTACCTTATGTCATTACACAAAAATCATTTTTAAAATTAAACTTAGATCTAAGTACTAGCAAACTACATAAAAAAAAAGTTACGCATGGTACTAAAACTGAAATTCTAGAAAAAAAAAATCTTCAAGGTCTATTTCTTGTTCCTTAGACCATCGCAAATACCTTAAAACGTGAACCTGAACATAATCGATTAACTAATGGTATTAGCGCCGAGTAAACTTAGCAGTTTTGTACGTGGTGCTCAATAAAACGTCAGTCCAATATATAGTCTATAGAATTTTATGTTATACTGAACGGATTAGGATTAAAAGTTAGCAACTTTTGCTGGTTGATTTTAGAACTGTTGGATCGAGCTACGTGATGTATGCTCTACTTGTTACTTATAGGAGATACTAGGTTTTGCAAGCGGCTTTGCTCAGCTTTGCTATTTGAAGTAAAATGAACGTTATATAACCTTCAGGAATTATAATCACTGTAGTATTTTATTTTTATTTCATTAAATGGAGGTTACCCGCAGACGTTACATTGAATTATTAAAAAAATATTAAGTTCATAGCAGAAATAAAAAACAAAAGAAGACTATTGAGTCAACCTGTTTTAATCTGTCTCATAATACACATAGAAAATACTATCACTTTAAACATGGAACGCATAACAAACAGCTGTTCGAAATAAAGGACCATGCTGACGTATTGTGACGTCAGCATATTCTTTTGAAATATTGGCAAAATATTGGCAAAAAGAGCCTGACACCCTTCAGGACCACGGTCCCGCGAGCCAGCGAATATTTATGATCGCTCAATATGATAACTGAGGACGAAATTTTTGCCAAATTCAGAATTTCTTGCGGAATTTTAGGGTTGACAAATTGTTTGTTTAGGTTTATCGGATTTGTTTGAGCTGAGATTGAAGGTTGGGTTCATGAGATTTTTGGTAGTTTTTATGATAAAACCTGATTGAGGAAGCATTTTTTAAAATACTTTGATCCAAGTTAATCTTTTTTGTATACATTTTGGCGTTTATATTGTATTCTATGGCTACTATTGAGAAAATTAAAAAATAGTTAATAACGAACGTGTTTAGATAAACATCAAGTAGGTATTGTCGGTTAAAATTTGCGCAAAAAATGTACAGAAGCCAAACAAGTTGTTCCTATGCCATACAGTTTAAACTAACTGAACTGCCAGTTACCGCAGTTTACTCAGTTATGGAAGCTGAACGTACTATATTCTTTTATTTTATATTTTTTACCTGGTCGAATTCGCGTGGACTCATTTTTTTTTTTTAATAAAACATCTGTTCCAATTTACACACAAAGATGTTTTATATTGTTTTAGTTTATTATCATTTTTATAGTTACAAAAAATATTCACTTTCCAAAATGGTAAAATAATTAAAAATTGGATGAAAATCGGTAACAATATATTTTTCATTTGTATTTTCTATAAATAAACTATTTATATTGCTGCAAAGTTGTATCCTTCACACTTAAACTATTCCTTTAATAAAAGCGTGTTTATATATGCATTTGACATTTAGAATATTACAGAAGCTCCAATGCGATGTTATAAAATAAACAAGATAACGTACATTAAATAAAAAACTAAATGTACATAAACTAAAGTCAATAGATTTCTACTTAATAACTTCACAAATGCCACTTTAACGTATTTAACTTCTAAGAAAAAGATACCTAAGTTAATAAGATAAATTCCTTTAATGCTCGCGTCAAAAGATCGGTCGAGATTCATCCATATCTCACCTCAAAGAGACAGAAATAGACAGGTCATTCACCTCAGACAGGAGCTTACTCTACAATATTCATTCATTGGATTGAAGTTAAGTGTAGGTGTGACTTAGAAAAATAGGAGTACTGATCCAAGAATAGATGGGTCGAAGATTTTTAAACTGGCACCCTGATTTTGACTATGTTTTTTTTTTTATTGTATACTGTAATCTAATTCTAACATGACAAATATTTCTTTCCAGGTACCAAGGTGAAATGTTGTGACATGAACCACAATGTCTTAGTGTTGTGACAGTGTCGATATTCGGTATCGATATGGCCCGGTTGTTACTAGTGTTGTTGCTGGCGCTGGCCGCGGCGGCCGCCGGTGACACGGATGTGTGCAACCCGGATAAGATGACTGTGTACAAGATGGTGCTGCATACGTACTGGACGAGGGAGAAGTTCCCCAAGCATTACCCGGATTGGAGACCGCCGGCGCAGTGGTCGAAGGTGTACGGTAAGTTTGTAAATTATTTAATTATTTAAGGTATAATGATGATCGCAAGACATAGCGACCGCAAAAATTAGACGTAATGTTTCGGATAATATTATTTATTTTCATCAGTGTTCGGTGTAAAGTTAATTTGAACTACTTGCTCTCGTATTACCGGTTTATTTTTGAAGTGAATTGTTTGGTTAATGGGAACCATATAGATATTTAAAAATAATACCTATCTAATTGTCATATATTTACGTTATATTTATTTACTAAATTGTGACAAAGAATAATCAATTACTAGAAAAAAACAGTTGAATTTTGGATGAAATCTTAAAAAGACACGGTTTTATTAAAAACCTGTTCATATTTAGCAATTTCAACTATCGAATACAACTTAATATAGCTAGATTAAAACTCCAGAATAATTTAAAAAGTAATCACAGATATTGCTGGGATAGGTATCATGCAGCTATCATTAATAAATGGATGTAGTTTTATCATAAAATACTATACCCTGAAATTCGATTATCTAAAACTGATAAAGTCAAGCTTATTGGAACTTTAAAATAATGACAAAGAAGAAAATTAGAATGAAACATATTTTTAAATTCATTATCTTATTGACCTTAAATTACAATGTTCAAGATTGAAATACTTATAAAGCTCGTATTTTTTTTTAACTACACCAGCACTAACCTTTTTAATCCTTTTGTTACGGTAGGTTTCAGAAACATTCAAATCTCATGCATAAAGATAACCCAGACTTAGAACAAGTAGGTATTTGTCGAGCACAGAAAATGCTCCCATCCCATGCGGGGATCGAACCCAGAGCACGTCGCGCTCAATAGTGTGACCTTATATAACTCGGCTATCCGCGCAGTCAAATTAATTTATTAAATATTTGCTTTACTAAAATCTTTATTAAAATTTTCAAGTATGCTTTTAACTAAAAAAACCGGCCAAGTGCGAGTCAGACTCGCGCACCGAGGGTTCCGTACAAACCTGTAGGTATATAAGTAAAAGTTATGGTATTTTTATTGCTTATTTTTTTTTGTTAATCGCATAACAACGTTTGCTGGGTCAGCAAGTCTAATATATAAAATTCTCGTGTTGCGGTGTTTGTTTCCAAACTCCTCCGAAACGGCTGAACCGATTTGCATGAAATTTTGTGTGCATATCGGGTAGGTCTGAGAATCGGCCAACATCTGTTTTTTTTTTTAATCGCTGAACAACGTTTGCTGGGTCAGCTAGTAAGTTTATGATTATTAAAAAAAATATACTATGTGATGTAACTAAAAATTTAAGATTTTCGGAATTTTTCCTATATGTGTACTTTATAACGTTGCTTCATGCCAAATTTCAAGATTCCAGGTCGTCTGGAAGTATCCTTTAGGTTTTGATTCCCTTGCGAGTAGTTGCGAGTTTCAAAATATGCGGCTTTAATTGCTGTATCTTTTGATTGCGTTGACGTAGAAGTTTGATTTTGTTACAGCTTAAAGATATTATAGACTTGAGTATTTGTTAAGAATTTCAATAAAATACCACTACGCGTTCATGAGTAAAGGGGTAATAAGTTTAAAATTATTAAAAATAATTTTATTATATGATGTAACTAAAAATTTATGCTTTTCGCAATTTTTCCTTTATCTGTGTTATAAGACGTTGCTTCGTACCAAATTTCAAGATTCTGAGTTCACGGGAAGTACCCTGTAGGTTTTGATTCCCTTGCGAATGTCGAAAATTTGCGGCATAAACGGGAGTATCTTTTGATCGCGTTGACTTAGAAGTTTGATTTTTTCACAGCTCCAAGAGACCATAGACTTGAGTATTTGATATGAATTTCAGCTTGATACCTCCACGCGTTCCTGAGAAAAAAGGTCTTGACAGACAGACAGACAGACAGACAGACAGACAGACAGACGGACAACAAAGTGATCCTATAAGGGTTCCGTTTTTACCTTTTGAGGTACGGAACCCTAAAAACATCTAGAACGATTGGAATTTTTTCATCAAACACAATATATCTTACAAATTAATTCACTAATTGTTCGACGCCATTTTCTTTTCAAAACCTTTATCATTTGCAATTGGTACACAAAGAATTCGATTGAACATCTGTCCAATAAGAATCGCAAAAGACGTGAAAAATAATTGCAATCACTTCACTGGGCAGACGGGCTCTACAAAGTTGGTGTCAGACGAATAAATTTCTACCATTGTGTGAATTTGTTCGGAATAACCGGCAATGAATAAATTATGCTTTCATAAATTTACATTCTTATTCGACTCAACTAGTTACATTAATGGTCAAAGTTTTGATGTAAGTGCGTCGAAAAATCTACGGGGAACGTTCTAAATAATGTTTGTTTGAACCCCATTTGATAATGTTGATCTTTATTTATACATGGCTTGGTTTATAGAGGTTCGTTTATTTATTACCTCAACTTCGTTAATTCTTTATTAACTATGATGACATGTAAAACGTATAGTGCTT
Source organism: Diachrysia chrysitis (assembly GCA_932294365.1). Classification (NCBI taxonomy): domain Eukaryota; kingdom Metazoa; phylum Arthropoda; class Insecta; order Lepidoptera; family Noctuidae; genus Diachrysia; species Diachrysia chrysitis. The sequence continues at coordinate 11,500,287 of OW028651.1, read as the reverse complement.
CACCATCATCATCATCATCATCATGTTAGTCCACTGCTGGGCATAGGCCTCTCCTATGGCTATATAGAAAATATTTGTTAATCAAATAATAATTGTCAAAGCTAACCTAAATTTCTCTAGGTTCCTAACAGCGTAGCGTTAATGAGATATTTGTATATGAAATTTTATAATTCAACATCTCTACATGTTTAATTTCTGATTAGTGTACTGAACATAGTTGGAATATCTTTAATACCAAGGTTTATTATCTTGTCGGATACTCTATTAAATTATGTTTCCATTGGGTAATAATGTTGGAACTGTGTAGGTATCTCATTATACCCAGTGAATTGTTGTTCGTGTTTTGGTTTTGACTCTTTATAATATGATATTTTAGGACAGTTTTATTTTTTTAATTATTTATTTAGGTAAACACACAATATAATATAGAAACAACATACATAAAAAAACAGATGTACAAAGGAGTTGCTTATTTCTTTGGGAATCTCTGCCAGCAGCCCTGCGAAAGAAGTAATACTAAATATTGGTAGTAAACAGTGTGTGACTTTTAAAAATAAAAGTTTTAATGAAAATAATAAAATCTTGTTTAAAATAGTGATGGATAATCCCAAAAGAGAACATGGATAAGTTAGATAATTGAGATTTTATAGAAAACAATCAAACAACTTTCATATTTTATTAAACAAAACAATTTCTATATAATTATATAAACATTATCTACCTAGCGAAATAAAAGTAAAAATTGTATAATACAATTATACGGTTGTCGAAATATTATCGCACATTTAGAAAGAATATCTTGGTTAAATAAAATCACTAAAAATGTTCAATAAACACTTTCAATGCTCAAACAATGTTAATTTAAAAGTACAAGTAACAATAGTCTTCATTTCACTTGATTGTTCCTAATGGAGGCAACATTCCGAGAATCAGAAATGGCCACCAATGAACAAGCTAATGACATTCAATGAATCATTCGCTCGATAACGTCCATTGCAATACTGTCTGTTAATAAAATTAATTTTTGCAAAAATGTTTTTAGAGAGAGACTCCTTCTTAGTCCTTAAAGTATCCATAAGCAAGCATAGAGTACGCGCATCGCTATTAGCCCGTTACGCCGATTGAAAGCATATTTTAAGCTTTACAGCTTTAAATATGCTTTCAATCGGCGTAAATGAGTTAACGAGCGTAGTCCTTACGGACTACGCTCGTTAACTCATTTATGTGATTTGCCGTGTGACGATAGACGTTTATGCGAAAATATGGATGGTTCTAATTAAATACAAATAATAGAAGGAAAAACTTAAACCTCAGGCAGGACTCGAACCTGCGACCACTGGCTTGACGCGCCAGTCGCTTTACCAACTAAGCTACCGAGGCCACTGTCTGGAAGTTTAATTTTTTTTGCCTTCTTTTTATTACGTCTTTTAGGGCGACGTATGCGACATCTAGTGAACCAACCTTACGGTTTGGCTTTCACCGACACTGATTAACAATCTGTTAATTCAGATGTCCGAGAGATGATGCAGCCCAATACTTATTATTTTAATTATAAATGGATGGTTCTATTTTATTAGGGTTATTATAGGGTTTTGAGATGATTGACACAAATTTTACGACGATGCTGGTGCTCACAGTTCATACTCTGTTTGGCGCACTCTATAGTTCCCTTATTTATCCTCTTAGGCATAGTTGTTTTGTAAAATATGTTGAGGTCGGCTTCCAGTCTTCACAGATTCAGATACGTACCTACCTAGTTGTATCTTATATAAAGTGATTGCTCGTCTGACCTCCATCTCATTGACTGGATAAATTATAAGTACCTTTTCCTTTTTATTTTCAGTCTAGCCTTTTTAGGCTTCTAGTTTTAAAGGGTACTAAATAATACCGGTGCCTTACATAAATAGACCTTATTTGCCCCCCACACGTCAATACTAATAGTAAGAGTTGGGTATTTTACTACTATCGATTTATTTATTATTTATTACAAATATTTCTAATAATAGTATTAAATTGAAGCAGAACTGCGAAAAAACACCAAAAAAAAATACACGAATACAAAAGTTATAAGCTTGTAAATTTATTAAATGACGCATGTTTTATCTCTTTTTTGAAACGACGATTTGTACGGGGCAGCTCGATATTAGTATGGAGAATTAAAAAGGTGGCGTCACCAGATCGTATAGCTCTCTCTGTTGAATTAGCAATGTTAAGGTGCAACTCGACATAGCTTGTAATACATTTTTTAAATTATATATAATATCTTGTCAATTACCCTATTGTAGTGACTAAACTACGCCCAGGACCAGGTGGGAGCTGTTTTTAAATTTAGTACAGCAAACATTACCTATTATTTACCGATAACTATACCAAGGCTACAACTAAATTAACAAAGTGATCAAGTAAATAATAGTATAATCTTATTTCAACTGGCGCCAAATTTTGTCTAGATTTCATAATTCAAAATAATGACAGTCAATTTTGCGTTTTATAGCTTTTGGCAAATCAAAAGTACAAGAATAAATTGTCACGACTTTTATACAGTTAGCATCAAAAGTTGATGAACACAATCTGATTTAGACAACACTTGAACACAATAATATTCCATAAGTTAGCTATCGTGGACATCATAGCGTTAACCGTTCATGATAAGACTATTTTGGTTTCTAGTTGCAACAAGATTTTGAACTGTGTTCAGGTGTTCTGTAAATTTGAGCGTGTTCATTAGCTTTTGTTTCTGACTGTACACTGCTGAAATAATTTAAGTAGTTTACATAAATAATAGAATTCATTACTCAGCTTTTAAAAACATGCCTTATCCATTAGGAATACAAAACATACGATTTGAGGACAGCCAAATTACGTATCCAACAATATGACTGATTAGCATACGAAAGCAATAAACCATTTAATAATTCATATGAATAAGTAGAACATTCATCATGACACATTAACAAAAACTAAAAAAATAGAACAGCTCATTATAATACGAAAAGAAAGCAAATTGATGGGCATTCTCCTAAACGAGACATAAATATAGTGAAGTATTTAATTGACATAAAAACACGGCACGATTAATACAACCCATTTATTATTATGACACGAGAATTATATAAATTACAAAGGGACCATTCATTTTGACACGAGACTCGAGTTTGGCTTTAAGCCAAAAATATCGTCGGACACATATCGACAGTTTCAGGAAGTGTTGTGGGGACAACACTATTATATTACGTAAACCGCTTATTGACGGATGTGTGTGGATATATTTACGATGTCTCTCAGTTACGAGTGTTAGTTTACTGTATTTTTTTTTTCATACGACTGCCGTAAAATAGTTTTGTCTCTGTCCTGAGACCACACAGATATAATTTTATTTTTGGAATTACTTCACGTAACAATAATTGTCCAAGAAACTGTGTGCTTTACGTATCTATTATAATACCAGCCTATAAATGTACCACTTCTGGGTACAGGCCTCTTCTCATGTAGAGAAGGCATGAGCATTGCTCACCACGCTTGCTCACATTCGGGTTGGCGATTTCATATTCCAATTTTTGGAAACCAGGTTTCTTCACTATGTTTTCCATTACCGTTTAGTAATGGTGTCTTAGAATGATTAAAAAAACAAATAGGTATAAGTCATTTCATTTGAATAAGTCACATTGTTACTTGCCTGTAGTGGGTTAGAACCTGCAACTTTGCACACACTAATCCGTTCGTTGAATCGCTAGGCCACCAAGATAATGTATCTATTGTTGTTGGCTTATGTTGTTTAATTATATTAAAGTTAAAGTATTTGAAAACTACAACATGGTTGATTATTAAATTAAACATTAATTATAAAGCTTATTAACTTAAGTCTATATTACAACAAATTAGTTATGCTCAACTCTCAACTCCCACGCAATAATATAGAGCATTTAATTAAAATCAAATTAGCAAAATACTTGTTAAAACTTGCGGAATCGACATAAAAGATGAATCTCTGATCCGGTTTGTTGAGAATCTCATAAAATAAAATAGCTTTGATGTTCGTGATGAGATTCCCTAATTACACCGAGTAATTTCCTACTAACTGCCTTAAAAGGAACTCAGGGCCCGTTAGGGTATTCAAAATATTTTAATACTAGGTAAACAGTTCGTTGAAATGTTTTGTTCACTGTATACTGTTACTTACGAAAGTTTTTAGCTTTACAGGTAAATTTTTGTTTAATTTACTGGATATTTAATTACATTTATGGCGTACATATTACTTGTGGCAAATAAACTAACTCCCTTCCTTGACCGAAGCTTTTCCGCATTTTTTTCCTGAACTGATTTAGTAGGATCCTCATTACTGTGAATAATAATGTCCTCCTGACTGAATTTCGGTCGCGGTGTTTTCTCTCAACAGAGAGTAGCCATCTGCGCGAAGGTTATTTCAGAGCACGACTTGCACTCTCTATTTCTTCACTCTCATAGTCAGATGGCGCGGCTAACCAACATTACCGGAGAGAGATCAAGCGCTGTACCAACTACTTTACATGCTATGCGAGGCACGGGGGTACACACTTCCTGACTTCCTGAGCTGCCGAGCTGTACCTACTCAGTAATTCTTAACAAAAAACTCAGTAACTATTTTTGGTCGGTCCTGGGATTCGAACCCAAAACCTCGTGTATGACAGTCGCGCTTGCGACCACTAGACCAACAAGGTTATAGTATTCACTGTAAATAATAAAACGTATAAGTCACTAATCCGCCTAGCGTGAGATTATGGCCGAACAAAGCACCCACGCTCAACGTCCGCGGTTACTTAGCAACCATAGAAACATCTTTCATAACCTGCATGATTTATTAGCCCGAGTCTTCGACCTTTCACTTTCCACAATCACGAAAAAAAATGCCTCCTATATACAGAGTAGCAGACACAGTTTGCGTAATCCTCTGAACGTATTTCATTTACACTCGCTAAATAATTCATTCGTTTACCCTCAGTACCCTCTCATCTAGTCTTTTTGTAATTCTGACCTCTTTTTGGGTAAAAGCATTATTTTATTAAATAAGCCGGGTCGGTTCTCAGCTTTAGCCGCGGCTAACTTTCATACTAATAAAATAATTAGAGACCCACATATGAGGTTTTGTGCTAATATCTGAAATAAGATTTTTAATAGGATAAAAGAGCTCCGTAATGTATGAGAACATTAATTTTCCGTTTGCGACAGCTTTGTTGAATAAATTGTAATGTTAGATTTTATCGCTTATACGTGAGGCTTTTTACTCTTTTTGGTGTAATAAATCTAATCACTAGAAGTAGGTAGGTACCATTGAATTCATTATTTAATTAAATTGAACCATATTCTGTCTTTATGTGACTACAGCATAGAATTGGGTATTTGACTACTATCGATTTTTTTATTTATAACAAATATATTTTCTAATAATGGTATTAAATTGAAGCTGAACTGCGAAATAACATAAAAAAAAAATTACACGAATACAACAGTTAAAAGCTTTTAAAGTTAGTTTATGACGTATGTTTTATCTTTTTCGAAAAACGACGACTTGTAAGGGGCAGTTCCAGATTTGTGTGGAGAATTACCAAGGTGACGTCACCTTAGGACATAGCTCTCTCTGTCTTATTAGCAATATTAAAATGTTTGTAACTAGTTTAATATGAAAGTAATTAATCTGCCGTTTTTACAACACGACGTAGTTTATAATATTTTTTTTAAATGAAATCAAAAAAATCTTGTCAAATACTCAATTACTAATTAGTTAATGCACTAAAAGATTAGTGAACAAAATAACTAAAATGAAAAGGTTTTCGCTAAATAGTAAGGTCACCGTCTATCTTAAAGGCGACATAAATCGTCTAACGTTTGGGAGCGCTGCGACGCACCCCTTTGTGGGAAACATACATAGATATAATTACTATACATAATAAGCAAAGGAGCACAATCTTATTCGTAGTAAAATAGTACAAAATAATATACTGTTTATTTGATTTACACTGCCCGTTCTGGGACAGGATAATTTTAAGTATGATAATTTTGCCCTCAAATGCTGAATCTCTCAAGTAAGCCTGATATGGAAGTCGTTTAGTTTAATATTTCTGAGCATGGTATAGTTGAACCTAATTCGTTTATTTTTATATTAACGACCCACCCCCGCACGGGTTGACAAAATATTAATTAATTATAGGTACACAAAAACCTTCCTCTTGAATCACTCTATCCATTTGAGAAAACCATTTGAAAATGCGTTAGGTAATTTATGAGTTTATCGAGTTCAGACAGAGGGACAGACTTTGTTTTATATTATGTATAGATTGACTTGTTCAGTATAACAGTAGTTATTAGAATTTCTGAATTATTTAGTTATTTACAGTCACTATAAACAGTTAATACAAAAATAACTTAAGGTATATTAAAATGAATAATTAAGAAGAAACGATTGTGTTTCAATGTAGTGAATAGTTACTTACTATTGCATTCTAAGGTTTACGCGAATATTAGTTACTAAATAAATAACGTATTATATCTAACTCAACGGAGTTAGTTATAATTGTTATTTTTTAGGTTTTTTTTATCAAAAAGTTGTTTTATTTGTTTTCTCTAGCTTAGTACATTCGTAAGATAACATTGTAACTTATACAAGATTTTTTAGAATACTAGGATTATTTTAACGGCCTTCATAATAGACAGTATTTACCAAAAAGTATTGACATTCTATAAAAACCATGAAAGCAGTCGACACGTGTAGCAGTATTGAGCGGTAAATCGCTCCGAATGAGTTACTCACCCCTGACACACACAAACACTGAACATTAGAATTTGAACTCTGGCAGCTTCGAATTAGATACAAAATCGCATGTTTTGTGAGTACTGAAACGTGTTTTAGATCCTAGCATTCAGTATAGTGACACTAAGATCCTAGCAACTGCTTTAATCCTGTTATTTAGAGTTTTGACCTCCTTTGAAGAAAATCTTACGAAACTCATTTGTTTTAATACGGGAGTGGAGTTGGTTTATTTATTTGTTTTTATACAAATTGTGAAAAATCGTAAAAATGAGAGTTAAAACAGAGCGCGCCATGTTATTAAAACTATCTTAAAACCTAATACCGCATTTATTAACATCAGTCTGTCGTCGCACGGAATATGACTTAGATCAGAAAACGAGCGTAGTACTTACAGCTAAAAATTTGCTAACGTTCAACACAACGAGCTACTAGCGATGCGCGCACTATATGCTTGACTATGTATACGCTAAGCTTTAATGTAAAAAGTAGCGATAAATAGACATAAAAACTTCTTAAAATTAAGTTGCGTTTTAGTACTCGGAGGTGAATCTATCAAGGATTTAAGGCGTCAAAAAAAAAAACCTTTTATATACAAACTAGCTGTCCCCCGCGACTTTGTTCGCTTGTTTTAGTTTCAACGGTTTTCCATTTTTGCAACATTTTTTCATTTATGCTCCGCTCCTATTAGTCGTAGCGTGATGTTATATAGCCTATAGCCTTCCTCAATAAACGGACTATCCAATACAAAAAGATTTTTTTAAATCGAACCAGTAGTTCCTGAGATTAGCGCCTTCAAACAAACAAATAAATAAACAAACAAACTCTTCAGCTTTATAATATAAGTATAGATTTATTTAATAATTTTTTTGAGATATTACTCCACCGGTACAAAAGTAGGTATGTAAAAGAGGTTACATAATTCACTTCAAACTGTTCTTAATTCAAATTACCTCTCCTTTAATTAATAGACATTGACGAAGGTTGTTCTTATCTATGTCATAGGCAAACCGCCTGTCCCTGCAGATAAAATACGTAAACGTTTGGCCCTAATCCACGGCTGGCCGAAATAATTCTGCGAAGAAAAAATAAATCACATTTGATTTATAAATGTTACGCGCAATTTAATGTCGCTGAGAGGGAGATATCGAAGAGGACCGTTATTCTTTTAGATTTTTTCATTTTCACGGATTACGTGGCTTTTCGTTTTAAATCTTATGATAAATAGATAACTTTCACTGACCCAGAAAGTTTAAATAAATACAAGTATTCTTTTATCATAATTCTTTTTACGATTCGCTGTCATACTGTTTCGGATTTTTTCATTTTTAGGTGCGGTTTAGTTTTGTTTAGAATATAAATTCTTACTTCTTTTTTTCTGTTCATGAATTCATTCAGCTTTAGCTCACGCTGTATGCACAAGCTTCATTCTATAAAACAGAGTGTCACTGTGACATTATTCCCCTCCCTTGAGAGTTCATAATAGCAAGTGTTTCATGCATGTTGCCCCTTGCTAGCAAGTTTTACATGCTAGCAAAATGCATTTTTGTGGAGAGTAATATTTAAAAAAAGGTTGTGTACGTCACTCAAATAGTTGGTGATAAGCATGGTAGAGTGCTACGTTGAGCCTAAAAAAAAACAACAAACATTACCGTAGCTTTTATAGAAGGTAAATAGCTGTTAGTTTACAGACATTTATTTCTCCAATAAGAACAAATAATAGTTCACTTAGTTAAGCTAATTTAGCTTTCATAGAGTAAAACCCATTTACACGTCACGATAAAACAATTGAACATAAATAATAAATTACTACCTTTTAATAGAAATCTAATATTGATCCGCTCATGCATTTATAATTCAATAATAGTTAGTGCTTTTAGAGTTGTGATTGAATTTTAAAATGATGGATCATTTTCTGCGCACCTGTTCCACTAAAATCTTTTTGGTTGATGACAATACCGATGCTTACTTAGGAACGAGAAATTTAGAGACTTTTACACAACCATTGTACAAGCCAACCCTGTTTCAGTATTTACATATTGGTTGAGTGATTATAAATAGGTGGTTTTGGCCAAAGGTACTGGAAATGGTAACTTAAATGTCGCACCATTTGTCTACCACCGCTATCTTCGCGTCGTTCACAAGAACAAGACGTCGCGCCGAGGTAGCTTCACAGACATTTACTATCAGGCCGAATGTCCACAGCAAGCCCGTCACGTCATCTAGATCTCGGCCACAAATAATCCCGTTTTCGTTGACGTTCCGGTGACGGCAGTGGCGCGGTGGCCCAACGTTCAAAGGCATGTATGGATTTTTGCGAAATTCAGAATAGAAACAATGTTAATATTAATCTGTTCATTGCGCTGCACTAATCATATTTATTCACCTTTAAACGTTAAAATACTTCTTAGAATATGTCCCGCTCCTCCTGTCCTTCACCACCCAATGAAACGATGTTATTATTTTCTATCCAACTTAATTGGAAGGCGAATTAAGGATAAAAACCTAACATAAATTGAAATGCAGTAACCTTAATTTTGTATGCTTGACAACTACCCAAGTTTCTATGAACGGCAGCCATAAGCTACCCGTTAGACTACTACGAATTTCTCAGCAGAATCCAATAGGTACTTAAAGTTCAAGAGCTCAATTAGATAGTACTGTAGAAGATACCAGAAATAACAATCTACGAGACTTATAAGATATTGTTTCGTATGTAGAATTATATAACATTCATTACTTGCGAGTTATTTAAACAGAATATAACACGCATTATTTGCCTTCTCTCGCTTGAGCGGAGAGCGATTGAGGACTGTTATTTAAGCCTCGAGTAGGCTGTAGTTTATATAGCTACAGTTTATTAATCTGTATCATGAATACTACTTAAAATTTTGTACGTTATAATGTTATTTTTTTATAGAGTTTATATGTGGACATGGAAGCAAAAAAGAACAGATACTTTATGTAGAAAAGTGTTTCGCCTATGGTTTTACCAATCTGAAAAGCACTGACAACCAGTCACACATTAAAAAAGGCTAGACAAAGAGCTTACTAAATAACTTGTATTATATGTAGAATAGAAAATATTTTATTATTTGCTTAAAATATCGTAAATTTATAAGATCTGTATCTTATAAATTAGTACAGTTTTTGATATTTCGCCTATATGAACAGATGTTTCCTGCGGCTCCACCCGCGTGGATGTCGGTTATCGCGGCAAAAAGTAGCCTATGTCCTTTCTCAGGCTCTAGACTATTTTCTAACTATCATTGGTACACACCAAATTTCATTGAAATCGGTTCAGTAGTTTTGGCGTGAAAGCGCGACAGACAAACAGAGTTACTTTCGCATTTATAATATTAGTAGAACGTAGGCATATGTATGAATGATATGTATTATACCTGACACCAGCATTATCAAGAAACTTTTTAACTAATCGAAGCAATACTGCTTAGTTTCAAGCTCATCTTTCACTTCCTCGTTCATTTCTCGCTCCGCTTCCAACACTACCACATCCTAACCACCACATACGTTGATGAGTTCTATAGATCAAAGGTTTCAAAACTCCAAGAAATTTCGTAATAGGGAACAAGAATTATGGTTTGTTTTGAAATAAGAGTCATGTCTGTTGTAACCGAAAGCTGTTTCCTTAGTCTTATTTATATCATCGTTGGTTTATTGTGATAAATGTTTTTAAGTTATTTACAACCGGGGAGCATAAGGTAGTACTCAGTAATAACTAGTTATTAATTTGCATTATTACTAGTTATTTACACCGGAATCGACATCGATGACAGAGCGACACGACTTAAATGGAGCTGGGCAGGGCACTTAGCTAGACGTACAGACGGCCGATGGAGTCGTACTGTGACTGAATGGTTGCCAAGGACAGGTCGAAGGAGTCAGGGATGACCGAGAGTAAGTTGGGTTGATCACATAGTTAAGTTAACAGGAACCACCTGGATGAGGGACAAAGGTAGAAAAAAGGGAACGCCTATACTCAGCAGTGGGTCATCCTAGGCTGGAATGATGATGATGATTACTTTGCGGTATCTTAGCGTATAAGAAAGAGGGAATGCTTGCTTTTACCTTAAAGCCCGGTGAAGCAGTCAAAGCCTGCGCTCAGGCTAACTGCGTAAATCTTTCCCAAAAAAAATGTAAAATGATTTTCCTTGTCCTTGTGTGACAAAGTTTAAAAAGAAAATTACAAACTATATTTTGTCTAGTCTTTTAAATAGTGGTAAATATACTTATAATCTGTGATAAATATAAAAATAGAAATAAAGCAGCTATACCTTTCTCTACAGTCCTCGTCTTGCAGTCAAACCAATATACTGGTATATTATGCGGGAACTTGTATCTAAAAGTACAAATAAATAAAAAATAAGAACAATATTTACATTTAAAAATACTGCCATTTTAATATATTTTTTGATTTTACTTACTAAAATTTTAATGTTTATATACCTAAATAGTTTACACAGATTTTAAAACAAAACTTTTCCCCCACATAATTTATAGAACTAGACTCAGTCACCTCGCTTCTAAATAATTATATAGTGCACAAAATTATTATCCAACTGAGTATTTAAAGAACTAAATACAATTAGATTTATTGATTTAATTGAAATAAAAAAAATATGATATATCCACAATAGTTTTCATACCGGAAAATTAAAACTTTTAACGAGGGTATACCCGCAGGCGTCTATAATTGATCGCGTGCGTATAATGGCTTTATCCTACCTGAAAATTCAGCGGCTAATCATATAAAAGAAACACCAGCGAATGAGAAGGAAGCAGAATAATAATACATTATATTCTCTTTATTGAATTTATACGTACGTAATTAAATGCAAATATAGTAGAAAGGAAAAATTACAACATCAGGCAGGACTCGAATCTGCGACAGATGGTTCAATGTACCAATCGCTTTACTAACTTAACTAAAGAGGTCACTTACTGACAATTTAAATTTCTAATGTTACGTCTTTTGTGACGACATCTAGTTAACCAATCTTTCGTTTGGTTTCTCCGCTTTCTTGAACAATTGGTAAATTTAGAAGTCCGAATTGAAGATGACTAATCCTTACTAATATTATAAATACAAAAGTAACTCTGTCCGTATGTCTGTCACGCTTTCACGCTAAACCTACTGAACCGATTTGAATGAAATTTGGTACACAGATAGTCTAGAGCCTGAGAAAGGACATAGGCTACTTTTTGCAGCGATAACCGACATCCACACGGAGGCCGCGGGAAACAGTTAGTAATTTTATAAAGAGAGAGAGAGTTACTTTATAAGTTTGGACTAGGCTCAAAATTGTAACTCTGAAAACTTAATGTACGGTTCCCAGCTCATTCCAACACTTTGTAAACTACTTTGTATTATGTTAAATAAAAAGGCAAGTGTAATTGCAGAGTGGTCTCAAACGAGCATCGGTGCGGACTTATCGGCGTGAACCGAATTTTATAAACTCGCCGCGCCCAACAACCTAGTGTGGTTGCGCAAAAAATATTGTCATACAAGAATATTCCGGCGAGTGTTGCGTCTACAAATATAGTTACTGATACACTCGCTAATCAAATCTTAGATTCGCATTCAATGTTTGTCTTTTTATAAAGTAATCAAAAACTACTTAATTTTTTTTTGTATGTAAATCTACAGTTATAGCTGCTTTGTCATAGGGAAATTTATGTTTAATCCAAATAAATTTAAAACCAAACAAATTACTTTACATACCTATACAAACACACGTCACAGAAACTAAAATCAAAACTATTTCACAACACAACTTCGTCTTAAATAACATGAGATATTTCGCCGCGAAATCGCCGGCGCCATTACTCACGCTGGCAGTGCTGGCACGCTGCAGGTGACTATTCGCGAATAATTGAAGTGAATCTCCGACAAATTGACAAGCGTACAAGCACGTAACGACGGCTCCTATTCTGGCTCGAGTGGACAGGTATTGGGTAACAATAGCTGTGTATTTTGTGTTTTGTTTTTCATAATTTATTTAAAATATTGTTGCCTAGCGGTAATATATATAGGTAGGTACCTAAATAATTCATTTACAAAAGTTATTGTCTCGTCTATTATTTGTAATTAAATACAAATAGTTGAAAGAAAAAGTTAAACATCAGGCAGGACACGAACCTGGGACTACTAGCTCAATGCGCCACTAGTCGCAGTCGTCGTCTATTATTATTTTTTCAGTGTCATATCTGTACCTATTAGTATTAAACTTGATATTGTATATTATTATGAAAATCAAGATTTTATTTTTTAAAGCTTTCTATAGACCTCGTTTCAAACGCCCGCGCCAGTATTCAAAACTAAAAGTAAATTCTCTGTAAAGATACCTACATACTACATTTCGTAAAAAAAAAATACCTAAAGAAAATGTAGGGCCATAATGTGGAGAGAATTAAATAGGTAGTTTTTTCGGCTTTGAATATTAATAATGTAAATAAATTTGCAACAAACAAAAAACAAAAACAAAGTTTTCTATTTATAAAAAGAACCACAAAAGCAACGGAAAAATACAATCATAACAACACTAACTTAAGAGGTACACATTCATCGTTTTGCAATCCACCTACACATTCGATTAATTGACCGCACAACTGACGGCGTGACGTCATCAACACAAAAGGTCCTTGTTATCGGGAATCATGTTTATTTAGGTCAATATACACAATAGAATTCGTCGAATTAGTGGGCAGATAATTATAATGAATTTTGATAAATTTTGTCCATGAAAAAATATTTTAATAATTTGGGTAGGTAGGTATAGAACGTTAATATAATACTCTTAGTTTGAAGGATAATTGATTTTTTTAAGTTCCTTGTAAGAACATTATCGTTAAAGTAGTTAAGAATTTTTTTAGGCATCATTTTGCATTCCACCGTAGAATTCTCGATTTATTCTGATTTTTTTAAGATTCAATCAAATATTTATTCTGATAAAACAAATTTAGATCATTATAGAAATGATAATTGTATTAAATTGCTCTAAACGTATGCCTTTGTACAAAATAGGGCAGGAAATGACAAATTAATTCATCATAAACAATATAAAAAAGAAGATAATTATTATATAGGCGTCCCTCGTATTTTATTTAAAAAACAGACAGTTAGTTTTCATAATGCGTTATTTAAAATAACCAGGTATATTTATTTAGCCAATTATTATCGAGGTGATATCTCCTCAGAGTGCCAGACAGCTTCCTAACTCATGATAATCACGTCTAACAGCTGCATTTGTGGTCGCTATGTGTTATTACCGTGTAATACCGAACACCTGCGTCTGTATTAATATACAAAGCTACACTTGACAGATAACTATAAACAGTGTCTTAATCTATATTCATTTATCTAGCTTTAAGATTATGCTTAGTAAGTAGTAGTTAAGGTTCTGACTGTACAGAGGAACAGATGATGGAATAATCTACCATGGTATACCAAGGAAAGCTGATAATATTTTTGCTTTTATGGACAAGAGCTGACTTACTGAAAATCTGTTGGCCCTTTGCATATCGCAAAAGACCAACAGTGCTTCAGTAAGTCAATTGGATCATCCAATTTGGATTTTTTTTGTTTTCGATTGTTTTTTTTTGCCAGTTTACAATAATTAGCAGTAATGTGTAAATGTAATAAATGAACAGAATTGCGGTGGTGGCAGGCCATAAGCCACCCTAACCGGCCAGGTAGAGACACTCTTCAGACGGCTACAGACCAGAGTCAGAGACCCATCTGTCAGTGCTTTGTACTTCTTATAACTATTTTTGTTGCGGGTTTTAAGACAATCAATTTTTTTTAGACATGCCAAGCTAAAAAGCTTAAAAGTCTCGCTGATATTGCCATTTGAAATCATTCATCATTTTCTGACTTAAAGAAGTTGCAATTACGATCATGTGTGACGGCTTGTCTCGATAAAAAATTAATATATAATATGCTTTTATCTTAAGTTGAATAATATATTAACAAAAACAAAAAATAATTCGGTGATCTCAAATACATTATTAATATTCATTTTTGTACTTAAATTCTTCTTTGTGGTTTATCTACAAATACAAACGAAAATTACAGTATCAATTTATACAAACACAAAAACTTAAGCTATACTAAAATTAAAACTTATAACGTATATAAAATAAGTAACTTAAATAACTAACAAGCATCAAAGTATTCATCGTCATCGTTGTCAATGACGGGAAACGTGCCCAGAAGGCTGGCAACGTTGCCACGTTGAATTGCTATGCATATTCTTTGGGAAAAGTAAATGCCAGCCTTCTGGTCACGGGTAGAGTCGACCAGACGTTTTGCTATTTCCTTAAAAAGGACTCGTGCACCTGGTCCCCATGTCCCGAGCGTTTCAACCCCAAACGGCTCAAAAATATAATTACCAATAAGATTACTATATTTTCGCCGTTTTAGGGTTTCCGCAGCTCCAGCAGCAGCGCCGGGAGAGCCCGCCGAACAGAGAACGTGGGATGGCGCAAGGGTGTCGACGCATGTTGCGTCCCACACCAAAGGCCGACCTAACTTCCATGGCAACAAAGACATACCGTCAGGTCTCTTACCATCGTTGCGTACCAAACCGTTGGGTTCTAAAACAGCTGGTATACCGGCGGTGACAAGAGCGCGACGAATAATTTCATAAATGCTTGCGTAGGACAGGCCATGGTGACCAAGGCAATCGACTGTTTCACCGCATTGACAACGATGAGATGCAACACAAGCTATTCCTAGGCGAATACCTTGTGTTGCTTCGGTCTTTGTGGTTGTGTAAACAAAAAATTTTAAAATCTTTCATTTTTCTTTTTCAAAGGTTGCTTAGTTGTAAGTACATACCTATTATAATCAAACACCAAATTATTAACACTTATAATGCAGGTAAAGGTTTTGAGTTTAAGTTTGAATATTTATTAATTTTCAAGTTTCATGCGATTAAGAGATGTGTAATAAATATAAAACTAGAATGTTAATAAAGCTTTGTCGTTCATCGGCTCTGTAAAAGCACGCTCAATTTGTTTCCTCGGTTTGTGAGCATTTTGTGACGAGTAATGTAATATTTTTCATTTCACTAGGCTTATCTGTTAAATCTTAATATTTTTTTAACAGTGTATTCGAGTAAAGATTATTAAAAATTAAATATCATCGTCTATGTATTCTTAAACCATGCAAACGATTGCATTATTTTGGTAATTATTATACGCATATTAAGGCTTCTAAATACAAAAAAATTAAGACTAATTTTCTAAAAACTAATTTAATGCTTTGTTAAACATAATTATATGAATCTTACCTGTAAACCTGCCATGGTTAATTTGACGACCTCCGTGGTCGAGTGGCGTATACACCGGTTTTCAAGGTGTCGCTACCTCTGAGGTCCCGAGTTCGATCGAACTACATTGATAGAAAAACCATTTTTCTACATTGTCTCGGGTCTGGGTGTTTGTGGTACATTCGTTGTCTCTGATCCATAACACTGCTGCTTTAGCTACTTACTTTGGATTCAGAGCAATGTATGTGATGTTGTCCACATTTATTTATTATTTATTTATTTATACTAAATAAAAACATTGCCACATTTTATTAGTTTAATATAAATTAATTTCTCACACCAATTATTTTTTAAATACCTTCATAAATAAACCAAAAGCAAATTAATGCCATCATTAAAAGGCTATTTATTTGAAGCAAAGAAAAGTGCTAGTTGTAACCATTAGGTCTGGCAAAACAAGACCATTACTTAGGATGCCTTGCCCTTAATTGCGATCGTTAGGTTGAATATATTGTTAGTATGTTTAGATACTAGTTTCTTTATCTGAGTAATACAATAGAATTTATTTCGCCTATGATAAAAAGGGATTTCAGTTTTTAACAGACTTGTACGGGAAAATATTTTTTTAGGTTCAAGTGCTTATGGCTGAATTAATCAAGGAAATTAATGGTTAAGTAAAAGTAACATCTAATTGCGTTTGAATATTATAATACATCCATACTTTTATACTAATATTATAAATGCGAAACTAACTCTGTCTGTTACGGTTTTACGGCTAAACCGCTTAACTGATTTGGATAAAACTTGGTACAGGGTAAGCTTAGATCCTAAGAAATTACATAGGCATACACGCTTTATATACACATACCATTTTACTTTTTCATTATATACTTTTTGCCGCGATAACCAAAACCCAATCGGGTTGAGCAGCCGGATTTAATAAGCACATATAATCCAGTATTTTGATATATTTCGCTTCATTTCCGAGGGTAACAGAGAAAGCGTGATATATATATCCATAAGAAACATGGTTCTAACTTTTGATAACTAGACAAGCATTAAATTCATATCACAAATCTTCAGCTATCAAATCAGGAGGCATCAAAATACATCGCTGACTCACTCAATAGCCCAGAAATACACGTATCTCCGAGACGTACAACAATCACATAATATGTGTAACTACACAATAATACCTATGTGTTGCAGTGTTTATCAAATCTGTGCGCTTGCCAACTGGCAAGTTCACTATTCTGATAGCTCTGTATGAATCACCCGTACGAGCTTTACGATTGTAGTTCCGTATGTTGTATTATTTTTTAATTCGTAAACACGAACTATTTACTCTATAATTAAACCCGGTTTTCCTTTTTAAGTGTCATATAAAATTATGTCTTTTTCTTTTTTTACTGCGTTTTATTACACACGTTATCACAAACGTAAAAAAATATATAACAAACTATGTCGAGTTGTAAAAACGGCAGATTAGTTACTTTCATATTGAACTAGTTACAAGCATTTTAATGTTGCTAATACAGATAAAGACAGAGAGAGCTATAACAAAATGTGACGTCACTATTGTTTTCTCCATACTAATCTTGGGCTGCCCCATACAAGTCATCGTTTTACGTGAATGAGATAGAACATGCGTCATCTACTAACTTTAAAAGCTTATTACTTTTGTATTCGTGTATGATGCTATTTCGCAGTTCTGATTTAATTTAATACTATTAATAGAAATATTTGTAATAAACAAATAATTCGATAGTAGTCAAATACCTAACCGTCTTAGATAAGACAGCATTTCAAACGGATAGCAAATATAATTAATATGACTATCAGTACACGAATAAGACTGTGATTATCTTTATTTTTTTGTAATGTACCTGAAATTTTAGTTATCTACTTTTCCATTTTTTTTATTGTCACGTAACCCAACGATGAACATTAAGATAATAAAAGAAATCTCATTACATTAAAATTTATTTTTTAATATCCTATGACGTTTGGACGTATGAAACCATCCTATTTCATGTAAAGATTATATTAAAAGATATGAAATTACTGTCATAAAATTTCTTTGAATTATGATTATTGTCTTTGCCAAAACGCCTCATTTAGCGTACATGCGTGGGTATATAATTTCGCTATACTTATAATAAGAAGAGGTAAGTAGATGGGATCTAGTAGAAAGCACTTCAAGAAATACATGTAAAACTCTCATTAGAAAAAGAAAATATAATTTACCGAGCTTAAAAGCCCAATTTATTCTAATGCTGATTGTACCAGGAAAATCTAATAATGATTCACAAAATTGAAAATTACACCTTCTTTTGTTCCAAATCGTGTCGTTCGATATTCGAATTCTGAAAAACCTAACATCATTGTTTAATATTATTCCACCTTCAAAATTAGGGCAAGGTGGACGCCTAACTGTTTTTTTTTTAAATTCGTGCGTACGTGAATCATGATTAAATATTGCAATGTTATTTTAAGTGTTCTTTAATGGCTCTTAAAAAGGTGAATTGGATTTAAAGAGATCGACTCTCATAATTCTTTTTGAAAGCAGAGATACCGTTTTATTCAATTTATTTTGATGTCGGGATTCTCGTAAGATGTCGGTGGTAAACAATTGATTTAATTACCATGTGGGTGTAGAAATTACGTTTTTAGCAGGAAATAATGCAGATTTTGCAAGCCAATAAATTTATTTATAATGCGACAAAAAGTACGTACAATGATCATTTTGTCATTTCGACATTTCAGTGGAAACTTTTATAAAAAAATACCTGTCTAAAACAGACTTATAGGAAAAACAGTTTTAATACTTTATAATAAAACATATTTTTTAGGTGTTAAACTTATAAATAGGTACAATAATGGACCCTGTCGGGCACATCAAAGGACTCTTTTTTCGTAAGACCAGTCACTTGCACGTCATAAATACTATTAACATTACTCTTGATATTTCTCGTCTGTAAATTGTACTTAAGTTACTGAAAGTAAGTTTCAGTTTAGCACCAACCTCCAAACAGAATTGAAGTGAAGTGTCCTAAATTTCTAATTCCACTGGTAACAAAATATAACCTTATTCCAATAAGTTTATGTTGCAGATAGTGGTAATGGTAGTAATATCGACCCGCCCGCAGTGAATACGGACAACAAGACGTATCTACATCCACAATAATATTAAAAAAGGAAAGATTTGTATTTTTGTATGTTTGTAACGAAAGAAATTAAAAACGACCGATTTAAAAAAAATCTTGCCATCTGAATGCTTCTAACCCCTAAGTAACATAGGCTATACATTTTAACCCTAAATGTTTAGAAAATAAATTTCCATCCATGCGAAGCCGGGACGTGCCGCTAGGCTCTAATAAACCTCTCATAAGATAATCAGCGATCGTGCAATGAGAATGCCAAGCGTAAGCTAGCTAAATGTACTACGCTCGTTTACTGATTTATATGATTTTACGTGCGACGATAGACATTTATGTGAAAATATCGGCGGTTTCGATATTATTAGGAGAATATTAGGTTTTGAGATAGTTTTAATAAAGAGGTGCGCTCTGTTTTGACACAAATTTTACTATTTAACATGTTAATATTAGTGCCAACAGTTCATACTCTATATGCGAGCTATATAGTTCATAATTACAATCTTCCAAATTGGAGGCTATTGGAGAGACAACTGCTATTTGTAAAATTTCTGTTTTTGCTTTCGTTAGCTATAAAATTTTAGTCGTCATAGAGTCAAACCATGAAAATACTTGTCCAGTGTGTGTTCAACTTTAAACTTTAAATTAACCTTTTGATTTTTCAAATAAAATTTGGCTATGTGACTACATTCTATGTAACCTACCTTACTATTTGAAAGCCGGATTTCCACCCTGTTGTATCAAAACAGTAAACAACATATTTTAATATTACCCAAATATAATAAACGATAGGACTGGAACACTCAATTCAAGTTATCTTCAAGTACCAAAAATTAAAAGATTAAATGCGTAAATTAAAATAAATTATCCCTAACGAAAAATATAGAGCGTTCAAAACCCCGACAAAGATTCTTGAACAACTCACCGTAATATTTTCACAAGACGTTGTTTGCGAAGTAATTTGTTACCCCTTTTTTGTAGACCTTCCCGGTTTATCCGAGATTTAATAAAAGTTCATTAACTATACCGTTCCGGTAAAATACAGGCTATCGTAAATATTTACCGAATAAATTTTAATATTTATATTTCAGACTTTGAACTTGAATTTTATGAAACGTGTAATGTAAATATCTGGAGGCTCGTGTTTTGTTAACGCAAAGAATTACTGAACTCATTTTTCCGATAACTTTTTTATGTAATTGGAAAATGCCAGTAGAGATTGAAGACAGGAAAAAGCCGTAGCATTTACAACGTTAAATATTATGGTTTGTTTCCAATCCAGGTCAAGTTAGCCTTAATGAATTTTCCGTGATTGACCTATTACCTAATTAAAGTTCATCCATGTCCTACTTCCAATAGCATCATGTCAGTATTGATTCTAGCACTGTTTCTAGCTATCAGACTAAGTGACATATAAATTTTTAGACCGCGTTGAGTACCTAGAGTAGAATAGTCTTACTTTTAAAGTTCTTTTAAAGAATAGTTATTTTTTTACTACTCGGATAGCCGAGTGGTATATGTCACCATATCAATTACCATTAATCGCGACGTGCTGCGGGTTCGATCCCCGCATGGGAGAAAGATATGTATGATCCACAAATGCTTGTTCCAATTCTAGTTGGTTTTTGTGCAAGTAATTTGAATGTTTGTAAAACCCCTTGCGACACAAGGATACAATTCCATAACTCGGGAGTCGTTTAAAAAAATTGATTAATGTTTTTTTTAAGTAGATTCCTTTAATAGTTTCTTTTATTAAACATTTAACACTTCTTTTTTTTGGTACCTCTAACATTTTATCTCTAATTAACCTAAACATCTTTGTACCTTTAAACCAAACCTTAACGACATGTTTACCAAAAATGCCTAGAATAGTCTACAGTCTAGACTAATTTTGTTGACATTCCTAGCACCGTTCCTACCTACAATATTAGTAACGATATTACTCTTTGTTATTACTAAAGTAAATACGTAATAAATTAGATCTGAGAAGCGTAGATTGTGTTACAAACTCAGGTATTTTTCTTCTTACCTAGAACCCGTCCCTTGAGATATTCTCAAAATATCTAGGAAGATTATTAGCTTTAGTAATAGTTTTATTAACCATACTTATGCTAATCTAATGTTAAAGCTCTTGTTTTATACATAGCAGATAATATCATTAAAACAATCTGTTTCAATGATTATTTGGGTTGATTAATCTGGATTTAGTTCATCATATTCAGGTATAATTAACCAGATTACTTGGCACAGTGACAAAAATAATATTCTTTGTAAAGAGTACCTACTGCTTAAATCAATTTACATGAGTAATATTTTTTTGATATGACAATCTGTTTACCAAGCGCCGCGGGATTACGATACAAACTTAAGCTAGTTTTTTTTTCTTTTAAAAGTATGTCACCACTATCAAAAACTTCTTATTTATCAACATTTTGTTTATTTTTGTTCCCAGGTGTATCTCACGACAGATCGTACGTACTCTTCAGGCTGGGCCGACGAGTCCCTGCCAGCATTCGCCAGTTCGCCGAGACCGGCCGTTCCGACGCGCTCGGCTCCGCTTCGGGTACACTCGACGTTTTCGGCGCTCCCGCAGTCGGCCAGGGCGCAGGACGAACAGAAGCTGAATTTTTCGTGGATGGAAACCATTCTAGGGTAAATATAAAAAAGAAATATAATATATATGAAACAAATATATTTTTTTGGTACTTACACAAAGCACATCTAGGCAATATACTTATAAAGGCGGTTTATGATATTTTTTTTACATGATTTTATAAGCTTAGACGACATTTTCATGCAGTGCACTGTCTTTAATTAAAGCTCAGAGCACAAACACCTGCATCGCTCTGCCTTTTTGAATCCCTGGTACTACCTACACACGCCTGAAAGCCATTAAAAACATATTATATTTCTTTACAAAAATCACCAAAAGTAAAACTTTAGATGTACGTTAAAATGAAGCGAAAAAATGCTCTCTATCAGTGTCCAATCTTATGTCTAAAAGACGTCAAACTCCTGCTCCGATATAACTAACATAATAATATTGTAACATTATTGAAACCAATATTGTATGTACTAATGAAACTTTATTCGTACAAATGTCGATAAACATCTAACCAATTACGTGTACTCAACTATATTGCTATTAAATACATATTTAGCAATAAACGATAGATATCACCATTACAGCTAAATACGTAACTAATATATTTATAAGTAACCAATTACATATCAGCTTAATCGAAAACAATTTGTCGCCATCATTTTCTAAATGACAATTGTCTGATTTTATTAGCACTATTATTTATGCTGCTCCACTGCAGTTATAATCGAATGCAATACAGATGAGACCTCAATAATTTTGCAATTAAAAGCTGGAATGGACAGATTGTCGCGATAAGGACGTTGTTACATTAACGCGTTATGTGGCTAGCAATGGAGGTAATACAGGCAGTGAGTGTCGTTTGTGTTAATGACGAGCTTTACGAAAGGTTAAGCAATTATGGAAGCAATTTTGTGTTTGTTTTCGGAATTAAAGTGTAAAAATATAGCGACAATCTTTGACCATCGCAATTTTAATCATCATTACCATATTCATTTTTTATTAATCTCTTGCTTATGATGATTATTAAGTTAAAAAGTTAGGCGTAAAGATCAGATAATAATAAATATACATAAATGAAAAAAAGAACCAACATCAGCGAAATTTATAGGATATCACCCTTTTTTTTTTTTTAACGGGGTGAAAATCTAATGGTTTCGACCCACGCCGAGAGCACGACGTGGGGATATGTCGGACTTGCACCGACTAAAACCACCCCGGTCCCGTCCTTGCCTTTGCCGGAGTCCCGGGTTCGCTCACGCATGCTCGGCGGGACTCAGGAGATCACCCCTAAAGTAACATTATCAATGACTAAAATAATTTTTGAAATCGAACCACAATTGTCGGAGATATCGCATAACAAACATACAAAAAACGAATATCGTCGAATTGTTGATAAATATCGTTGTTTTCGATAATCGTAAGAGATTTGTCCCTCAATTTTCTATCGTTTAGGTACAACCAGATTTATAAAGTAAACTGAGGATATATTTAAAGACTAAGTAACTAATTTGATTCATACCTTTTTGTTAATATATATCACCAAAACGTGAAATATATGTGTCGAAAAAAATCTCAAAAATAAGTTCTTTTTTCAACAGTCAGACAGCTTCACAAATTCATTGACTACTTGAGTTTCCTTTGAAAGAGTGAATGCAGATCCTTGGACGGTGTTAGACCTCTCATCTTTTGAGTCGTCAACTCTTTTGGGTGAAAGACGATATAATTTGCAATTTTGAGACTGCTTCGCTCTTAGCTTTTGAAGTTCACTTTATGGTTTCAATTAACGACTAGGATACTCTATTCTTTAATGTAAATTTTTAAACTAGATGTTTATTTATTTTAATGTACAGTATTTGATTCTTACTCGTTACATCTAATTACCTAATATTATCAGTATTTATTTAATTTTCTTAATATAGTAAATGCTCGTTTTGTTAGTTGACGACCCATACTTCTATCTGAATTCTTATAAGTCGTTACTTAAAAAAAATAGTAGAATACAAAACATTGGCGCCGATTCTCTTGTACACTAACTAAATCAAAACGATTGCTATCTTTTACTAAAACATAGCGTGAGAAAAGGACGGCAACAGATAATAACTAACTTAGAAATGTCAAACCAGTTTTCGCTTTGAACATCACTGTGTTTTAGTGCACACGTTTCTGCGTGTCGGTAGATTTGTATAAGAATTTTAGTCGAAACTAAATTTGACAACTCTATTTTTTCTGTCCTTTTCTAATTGTTTACAAGTGAAAAAGATACTGATAGTCTAAAATAAGTTTAGTTTGTGTTCATCAGAATCGGGGCCATTGACCTACTACAATAAAGATATCTAATAAACACGCTGCTCTAATAAAGCCGCATGCTGCACAAATACATTATGATTTTTCCAACGCCAGATAATATTATCAGACGAATAATTTTGAATTTTTAACAGTTCCATATAAAATCTGTCAGACGTCAATTTTATTCAACGAATAAAAAATATTTGGCGTTAGAAAAATCAGCCCTAAATAAACTAAACAACGACTGAATCGCAACTCTCCAAGACCATGCACACTGTACAAAATAAGCCCCATTGTTAGTACAATTGCACTCAGCCCACCCCAACAAACAATGCCCAAAAATATCGTATTTCATCACTAATTAATGCTTCCCGAACAAACAGCAATTACGATACGGACAAATAAAAGAACGGAATCGATTCGAGTAATAAAGGGGAGTTTTATCGAATCGAGAATCGTGTTTGTTGTACTGCCAGTAAAGCCAGTTAAGCCTAATTTCGATTCTTTACTCATTAATCGGCTTGAGTGGGAATCGATTATCGAGTTAATTTGTTTGCGGTGACCATTGTAAATTGTTAAGGATTTATGTCATTATTACATATAAGTAGGTACTCGTCGAGAGGTGTTCTTGGGATCCTTGTATGAATATTCTGCTTCGAGTGGGTTGGATAGCGTGTGAATAGTCATGTATTATGAAAATGGTTTACCCGTCAAAAATTCAACACCAAACTCCACGGAATTGATTTATTTCAGTAAAGTTTTTATGGTAGTAGATAAGCATTGGAATATTTTGTTTTATATGTTTATTTGACGACCTTCGTGGTAGAGTGGCGTACACACCGGTTTTAAGGAGTCCCCTCCCCAGCTCTGAGGTCCCGGCTTCGATTCCCGGAATACAGATTCTGGGTGTTTGTGGTACCTTTGTTGTCTCTGATTCTATAACATTCATTCATCACATAATGCTCATTCCTTCTGTATATGAGAAGAGTCTTTTGCCCAGCAATCGGACAGTTATAGGCCGATATTATTATTTTTATATTACTGAAACAGGAATAGGATATAATTAAATATTTACCCATAACTTTTTTATGAAAGTGATTTGACATGACATTCCAAAGTAAATGATTAAATGAACCAACAACATAAAAACGTAGAAGACATTTCAGTTAAGTTTTTACTGTTCAATGATCTCATTACCTACTTCTAAGGACTGGGCTTTTTAGCATCGTTCATGAGTACACGGTCCCCTAAGTAATAGGCAGCGAGAACGCTTTGATAAAGAAGTAACTTAATGTAATATGAATTAAATTAATTCATTACGGAAATAAACGTCAACGTACTACGTGAGATAATTACGTTCCTGTGCTCCATTCGGACCGCGCCAGTACTTCAAGCAAGTACCAAGTAAATTAAGAAGTAAATTCTCATACAAAGTTTAATAGCTGAACAGTTATAACTGTGAGTTTTAAGCGGTGGGCTTTGTAATAGTTATTGTAGTTTTGTACGTGTATTGCACTTTTCATCGTTTGAAGTGAGTGTAGGGTTAGAACTGCAGCGCTTTTTAACTTTGCAGTATTCGAGTCTGTAAGTTTTCTCAATTGCTTTACTAGCATCTAAGTAGTTCTTAAGAATAATCTTTATATAAATACTAGCTGACCCAGCGCACTTCGTACCGCCTAACAGTCGATTCCTTATTTTTTTTTCCTTTTTCTCTCCGTAAGAACCATCCTCGTACTTCAAAAAATATTCTAAAAAAATAATTAGCAAGATCGGTACAGCTGCTCTCGAGATTTGCGCTTAGCAACACATTCAGCGATTCATTTTTATATTATTGATGAATATACCTAAATGAGGCACATCAAAGTGCTCTGGAAAGGTCGGATAAAGTAATAAGTTCTGAGTTGCAAACTTTGATTACTTTGTTCTTAGGAGCATTCGAAAGTATAATAGAGGGAGAGCTCAATAGTGATACTAGATAGCAATATTTATTGATTTTTTAATTTACTCTTATGAATATGAGTCTCTTATGAATATGAATTGAAAAATCATGTATGTGTATTATTCAATAAATCACCATAGTTATAAAAAAAAGTTTCGTTTGATAAAGTTTTATGTACATGTATTATTTTTTTTTCAAATTCTTTTAATTAATCAATAAACTAAGCCTATCGCGGTAAGTTGCGCCCCAACATTTGACTCTCCGCCTTTAGCATCCTGTCCAACACAGCAACCTTTTTAAGGTCGTGAACACTATGTTTGCCGATTCGGGGTCTCCACTCAAGGACTCGACTGCTCCGACGGCCATCGGTCCTACCACGGGCATGAGCAGCCTACTTACTTTTAGCTTACTTACTCTATAGCTAGCTATGTCAGTCCCTCCGGTTCTTCTCCAGATATATTCTATTTTTATTAATATTTTTTTTATTTTTAAAACGACTCCCGCACTAAGAAATTTAATCCTTGTGTCGCGGGGGGTTTCACAAACATTCAAATCACATGCACAAAGAACACCTAGACATGGAACAAGCATTTGTGGGTGACACAAATGCTTGTCCCATGCGGGGATCGAACCCACGGCACGTCGCGCACAGAGGTAATTGGCGTGGTGACCTATACCACTCGGCTATCCGTGCAGTCGTAGATAATCTCATTTCTAATCTTATCCTTCAAAGTGAGTCCGAACATAGCTCGCTTTATAACTCGTTGAGTGACTTTGAGTTTGTGGCCACGTTTTTGGCATTGTAGTCATGACTGGCACTAATCGAAGACTTTTGTCTTCAGGCTATGCGGTATAGGCGACGAGTAGACTTTTTAAAATTTGACTAGCATTATCTAAACACGCCTTTAGGTCAATTCACTTAACGCGCAAATTCTTTAAAAAGTTGCCTTATTACTTACTTATCTTTCCATTTAAATACGAAAATTCTGAGGGATTTGATTTCTTAAATATTAATTGTAATTACTTTGTTCAAGAAATTGTGTAAGACCCCGTTCTGTTTATTTTTACTCTATTAATTTATACAGAATTTACTCTATTTTGTTTGTATAATTAATTTATCAGATTTTATAAACGAGGTTGGTTGTGAAGTAGACCAGGCAGGGTTTCGCGGAAAGTACTGAAAAACCGTCACTAATATTCTTTACCCGAAAAAAAAATTTACAATCTTAAATAAACTTCTACGAAAATTATTTAAAGTTCGCTTTATTATGTTTGTTCCCAAAGTTTTAAGCTCCTGTAATATCTTTAGAAAGATGCTCTAAGCAACAGTAGCCTGGCAACTGACAAATCATTGAACGAATAAATTGGATTGTAACCGTTTCTTTTCTAACCAGTGGTCTGTAATGGTTGTGTTCAGTTTTCTTAGATATCTTGCTATATTTATGTCTGACGAACTACAAAAGATAAAATATTGAGTTCAAATGTATTCGTCTATGAAAGTTCATTTCAAAGACATTTTGCCTTTAATTATTTTCCGCTATTACTTGGCTCACAGAACTGGTGATGTGAAGGCAAGCTTCATGAGAGGACCTCAACGAAATTATGTACTTTTTAATGAAACTGATTTTGTACCTAAATGTCGGAAATTCTGTTACAACCTTAAAACTTAAAAAATAAAGTGAAAATTAAAGCTTTTTTCTCCTGACACTATTATTTAGACTTGTAGTCCAAAATCTATGTAGGTAATGTTATATAATTTGTGTCGTATTTGTAATAGTGTAATATTAATTGTTCGCAGGTGTCGGTGATGGCTCGAATGATCCCATCCCCGGATTGGTTCATAGGAGTCGACAGCTTTGATCTCTGTGTTGACGGCAATTGGCTTGATAGCATTACAATTGAGGTAAGTATAAAAAAAAAAACCTTGACCTTTAAAACATCACGTTATGTTATATGTCAATAGACTCCTAAACCAAGATGCAGTTAAGAAAATACAGTCATGTTCTTTATTAAATGGAACCGTTTTTCGATTGTACCTTTACCTTTGTCCATATTATGTTTATCTTCTCAGTTGCCCAGTACTCTCAGCTTCTGTAGAAGTTCTCACTTCAGTCCAACACAGCTGCCTTTTTCGCATTGTGGGTCCTAAAAATTTGAGGTTATGTAAAATCTGCTAAACCAAACCTCTTTCTTAGGTGGATCCCTTAGACGCCGGCACAGACAACGGGTTCACTTTCACGGCTCCAAACTGGCCGACCGCGCCGCAGGGGGTGGCGTACCGCATCACATCTAAGTACCCCTCGCATCCCGCAGGATCGTTTTTCTACCCGCATTTGAGGAGACTCCCGCCGATAGCGACTTTCCAGTTTATAAAGGTAAAACCATAATCTTGATCTTAATGGCTTCTAAACATAGATTATAATTATTGGTGCTATAAAGCCATATTTTGATTACCTATACAATACAGACAAAGTTACTAAAACGAATTGTCGACATTTAGATTCCTTGTCCATTTAGATTGACAGAAAAGAATCGAATGAATGTATAAATGGTCACGATAAGCTTATGTTTTCTGAACCGGCTAACATATAAGACATTTTTAAACCATTGAAAATATAAATATCATAATTTATTTACCAATTTTCCAATAGTTACGAGAATACGAACTATCAGAAGTGTTTCACCGCAACACGGACGATAGAAGATACGACGTCTTGCAACTCGACAAGATGAACCACAACAGTATTGATGTTCTGGACGGTAACAGAGCGCTGTCCATCGCTGAAGAAGTGGAGAGGGCTGAGCAAGCGCCCAGGATATACTCTGAAGGATCAATGACAACTCCTGATGGGGCTTATTCTTATTATTCGTTGTAAGTATCCTGTTCCTCAAAGAGAAAAAATTGGATGTCTCCTATTTGACTGCTTTTATAAAAGTTTTTCCGAACCATTTGTCTTCAAACTCTTTTGTTTTTAATCTGCCCAAATTAATTTTCAATCTTATATGACATAAGAACAGCTTTTTAGATCCTTTCTATAAATTAAAGTAAGCAAAGGAAATTTCTTCATTTAAATAAATTTTAATACAACACAATATTCAGCATTTCAGTTGACTAAATGAGCTGTCCCAATTTTGATTTGCATTTATTTCGTCAGAACACGTTTTGAACTTTCAAACAAAATAGGTATGTGTTCCAATTAGTTTTTGGTCATGAACGCTGCAGTAAAATTTTGGAAGTCCCTGAACAGTTTAAATTATTGTTTGACAGTTGACCGCGTGCCCCACGTTGAAACCCTTTTATTTTATTCATTAAGGTTTATGTATTTTTTTTTATTACCGAAAAAGCTTTACAATATTTTAAAATATTGAACAAGCCCATTGTGAATGAAAAACTATATTTTCACCCGATATTATAGTCTTTGTTAATGCAGGCACAAAAATATAAACTTTTATTGAACTTGCTTAAAATTACGTAACAATTTTAAAAAGAATTTTCATTTATTTTTATCTTTATACAATTGGTTTGTACACCTCAATTTGCTCTATTTGCATCCGCTATGAATTCTGAATCAGAATTTGTAATAAAATAAAATAGATTTGATATTTCACTGTATGAATGTGTATTTTTAAATACAACCTTTATTTATTCGGAAACATTTTTTTTCTGGAAATGTTATTTTTTTTTATTAATTTCTGGATTAACAATGTTTTACAAACTAAAATTAAACCAATGATGAAAATATTGCAATCATTGCGTTATAATTTCCTTTTTAGTACCAAAAGCCTATTTATTATCAGCAGATTTTAGCATTAGCCCACAACTAGGTTTTTGTCCCACTTTGTTTCCTGCCAGTGTCATCTCTATTTCTCGTCCCTACTTCCCATACCATCCCTACTTAGCCTGCAAACTTCATAAGATCTTCAATCTACCTCATTTTCAGTCAGCATAACATGTAAAGTCAATTCAATCTCATGACATCCATACCTCAAAACGTATTCTCATAAGTCCATTTCTTCAGGACCAACACCACATCCAGTACAACTGAAGAGCCTCGTTCAGCTAATGAGCTGCCGACTTCGGGTCCAGCTGCCAGCGAGAGATCAGCTCTCCGAAGCTTGGCTCGCAGGTACCGGGCGAGGCGACGACGCAAGCTGCGTGGTGATAACACTGACCCGGCTGAGAGGAGGAAGCGGAAAAGAGCTAGTAAGTGTTGATAAAAAATTGAAGGAGAAAAATGATGAATAGAATATATAAGAAAGTTGGTGTAAATTGTCCAAAAGTTGTGGAACTTTTTGGCAACGCACAAAAAGTTGATAGCTGAGGGTAACGAATTGATCACGGGTCATCTTTAGTTTCATGGCACTCAAAAGATCCATAAACCACAAAAGGTTGTTGAATATGTAGTGGTATATTAATCATATTATTTGATTTATATTTGATCTTAGGTCAATGCCTTAACTAGTCTTGGACTTGTCGACATTATGTTATATGCTTTTTTCGTAAGGTTTTCAGTTACTCAATTTCTTTGGTGTCGATCTAAAAAAATGTTATCGACACCTGAACAATGTTAAGGGACACCTTGTTATTGTCATAATTCCATTTATTTTGTCTTATCTATACTTGGGCGTTTCGAGAATCATAACTTTCTCAGCTGTGTAGAAAATACTTTGGTTCCATGTACCTAGTTATGTAAAAATGTCTTTATCGCTACCCAGGACTGTTAGACTGCCGAGTATCAGAATGGGGTGAATGGAGTCCATGTCGCAGTGACGGTGGCTGCGTAGGCTCAGCAGTTCGCACGCGCAGGATAATCCGTCGCCAACGGCCCGGCGGCGCGCCGTGCCCGCCCACCGCGCTGTCTCGGTGGTGCGCAACCAACTGCACGGCGCAGCAGACGCGTGAAGACTGGCGGAATAATCTCACGTAATTTGGGATTTCCATTTCTGAATTTTGAAATTTGAATGTTTTTTTTCGGTTTCGTGCGTTGGAGTTGATTTTGCGTTTTTTTTTATAAACCTCTTTTGTCATTTCATTGAAGTACCGAGAATTATATCAATATACTCCTTAGTGTAGTCGGTAATGAGTTTTTAATTATAATCTAAAACCCACTTTTCCTCAATTTACATAATTATCCATGTTCACCCCAACGCACGTGGCTGGTATTACCCATGAGGCACAAATCTTTTTTAGTGGCCAGATATAAACCTTTTATTAAAACCTTCCTTTAAACTATTCATAATGACTGTTTATTATTTATTTGTAATAGCGTCTGTGTCTGTCCGTCCAGTATATTTTTTTCGATTCCATAATAATGATTTTGCATTTGGATTTATTTTTGATGTAAAGTGGCGTGTAAAAATTTATAAAAAAAAAATGTATAAAATAAAACATAGTAAGAGATGACTGTCGATGTTGGAAAGTAATAGATAGAATTCGGTTCATTGTTGCTGTACCAAATACGCTTCATACAATTTTGGTTGTTCGTCAATTATTGTTAGAAGTGACTAAGATTAGAATAAGAAGTCACGTGACGTCATTTGTATCTGAATTTATTATTTAATTAAAAAGCTTCTGCGTGTATTCAAATAATAAAAAAAAACATAATATTTTCTTCCAAGTATTAGCTATCACGCTTTACAGTCTATAACCATAATACAAAAACTATTTTTAAAATAATATCTATTACAGATTTTTGCTCTAGTACAAAATGATATTGTGTCTTAAGCTATTGAGAGGAATGGAGAATTATATAAACTTTTTTTTACCATTTATCCGTAACAATTTTCAATAATTCTATTCATAGTTCCCTGACAATACTTTGGGAGTTAATAATAATAGTTAAAAATACATATCGTTTACTTAAGTGTTTAACCTTGTGACAGTAATTCAATAAAAGGTAGCGATTGTTTTAGTGTTAAATTGATCCAAAGATGCAGCTTTTATTTTTCATACAAATAAGTATAAAAACTTAGTGTAAAATAAACAAAAAAATGATAGTATTCTCGACCTTCGAGTTCCGAGATCATGTTTATTTTTATCAGCTAAAGTATTAAAGTAAGTCTATACTTAGGTAAGTTTATATTAGATAATCACAAAGCCTTCTGTGAGACTATGAAGTTTATTTGAAATTGTAATTAATTTAATACTCATTAAAGTTGAAAATACAATGCTTAGTAGATGTTGTATAGTGCCATTCATAGACGCGGAGACGGAGTGTAATCGTTTCTGACCTATCCGAGAATTTATCGATTTCAATGCTCTCAATAATAAATCGGATGCATTATTAGAGATGTGACTGTAATAGCAGTTTAGTTAAATCAAAATAATCGAGGTTCAAATTTTAGAAGCCCTTTAGTATTATGCTTTCATGCCAAAGAACTAAGAAAGACTTATCAAAGAAAATGTCAGAACTTTCTCGAAGATTGATTCACACATATTTTTTTTGCATTTAATCGACTTGTTATTTTTAAACACTATCATTTTTTTTTTCATAATATTGTACCAGAAAATGTATTCTACTGAAATTGATGTGTGAATTGGTCTTATTAGACAAAATTACTTGTCATAACATCTAGATAATAAAGAAAGCTATAGTCTAAATGTAAAATAGAGCCAAAAATTAAGCTGGAAATGTTAAACTTAGCGTAATACTTGGAGTGTGTGTATTTTTTACAATGTAAATTATTCTGATTTCAGTAATAAAACATCTTGAATAAAAGCGGGCCTTGTTTTATTTTCATTGTTTCCTTTGTCAGAAAAGATGGTGGGTTTAAATAGGTCAATCTCTTGACTTATGGACACGATTTTAAAGGCAGCGTTTTCTCGTACTTTCTCGTAGTAAGCGCTCGTAAAATAACGTTGGAGAGCTTTCATTGACGGAACAGACAGCAAAGTTATGTTCTTATATTTACAGCTATTGTGAAATATAGAGCGAGGGTTGCAGGCAATAAATATAGGTACGGTAAGTAACACTAAACAAACAACCTCTTAGAAAATGGATACCTGATATAAAATATGCTGGTGGAGAAGAATAAGTTAGTGTTAGAATAACCAGCATAATAATACTTATAGCTTATAAAATGGTTTCTTCTACCGGGCCCGCCGGTATTTAATGATTGAGTAAATTTGTAATTAAATACAATAAATAGTAAATATTTGATCCTCAGGCAGGACACGAACCCGCGACTACTAGTTAGTCGCTAGAGAGGTCACTGACTGATGTCCTTATTTCTCCTGCCATTCATTACACGCCTTAGGAGCGACGTATGCGACATCTAGTGAACTAATAATTATACAATATATTGGTATTTCCGACTTGATTAACAATGGGTTAATTCAGAAGTCCGAGAGATAGGGAAGCCCAATACTATTCAACAAATCGAAGACTTTCTACTTCTGTATTTAATTACAAGTATTCGCTTCGCAGAAGTTAATGCGAAATAAATAATAAAATATGACTAAATTGGTAAAGAAATTTATATGCCGTAGGTATGATAAAGATCGAAAAACTCATTAAACAAAAGAAAGTGAATGAAGCTTTCTACCGTATTCATCAAGAAGTTTGTATATGGAACAAAACTTTAAACAAATTTTGAAACATGTTTTTAGAAGTACAACGTCTCAAATTATTAATTGAATTTGGAAAATATTAATGAACATGACGTGTTTTTTTATCCAATCATTTGAAAATATTCACGATTTGATGTTGAATATTATCCTAATATTTATAAGTAATTATTAAGTGATTATTCCTTATGCATGGGTGTTTATCGCCTTAATATTACGGCAATTTACTGTATCTTTGAAATCTTTAAACCTTTTTTAATCAAAATGGCTAGACGACGTAAGAGAGCTCCCCAGTAAGATCTTCTTCCATACTAGATAATATTATAAATGCGAAAGTAACTTTGACTGTTAAGGTTTACTACTAAACAACTGAACCGATTTCGATGAAACTTGGTATGGAATAGTCCTAAGAAAAGTCATAGGCTACTTTTTGATAATCGACACTCACGCGGGCGGAGCCACTGTTATAAGCTAGTCAAATATAAACATATAAAAAGTACAGTATTCTGAAAGACTCTATGATGAAATATTATGCAATATTTGCTGTGAAACTATTCTAGATAAAACAGTAAACACAAAAGGAAAGTTCATTAAAAATATAAAACAAAATACAATAATATTCTCGCTATTAAAGTATCGGAGCGCAAATGCACTTGAAGAAAGTAATACAGAAATAAAAAATAGAGCTAGATAGTTGAGAAAATAGGTCACAGCTGTTGCAAAGAGATCTCGTTACCTGTTACTTTTGTTAAATATCTACCTGATATCTTAAGCGACACTTGCTTTAGACACCCTTGATATTTTTCTAAAAATTTTCATCATTTCTGTTCCCTGTTGACTAGATGTATTAGGTATACTAACTTGCGCAATTGGATTATTGCAATAAATTTTGATAATTCTGTCTGATATCTTGTGTTTTTTTTTTATGAAAACTGATATTTTGTCTTAAAATTTCATGTCGTTAAACAACATTTCGGCCAGTAATGGTAGATTTGTACTACTGATTCAAGCAAATCAATAAGAATCTACATATATAATTGTGACCTATAAAACTATTTTTACGCCGGCCAAGTGACATGTTTATCAGAAAAGTCTTTCGTTCCCACTGACCTTAGTTAAAATGACCTCAATGATGATCAATCAGTACTTTAAAGATTGTTATGAGTTTTTTTAAACGTCATTGACGTCGTCGTTCAAATGACATTCCTACAAGAGTTAACGCTGATCGAATCGCCTAAATGTATGGAATTGACAAGTCTAAGTCACGTGACTTATCGAAATGAAATGTCATTTCCACACATTTAATGTTATAAGAACGATTTTTACTATAGTCAACGCTTGTACAAATGTAATTTGAAAAGGTATGATAGCATTTCTTTCATTTAGCGCAATTATAATTACAGAGAAAGAGAGCTTTCAATCGTTTTAGTCTCCTATTAAACTTGATTGCCTACATTTACTTCAACCAAACCCAAGTGACCTTAAAAATAAAGAAAAAAAAACAATTACGTCTTCTGCATAAAATGTCCAAGAACTTTACCTGAATAGCAGTGGATTCACGATATGAATTACACTCATCTTTATAAAAGAGGACGGCCGTTTTAAAAAGAGTATCTTCATTTGTGAAGGATAATTGCCCCATTCTAACACAACATTAACCTTCCAACTTTTAATAGGCTTTTCACTCCGAGGAATAAACCTAACGTATTTTTGTTACATTTTTCAGTGTTTTTTTTCGTGAAGGTTAATTTGCTTGAGTTTTTATATGAAAAGTTAGCGTGCATATTTTGTAAGGTATTTTTCAGTATTTTAAGCGGAAAAGGTTTATTGAGTATTATGATTTTATAACATCTAATAAAAACTCTTTTAAATCGCGCGTTCCAAAATGCTAATCAAATTTTAGATTATTTAGATTAAGATTAAATAATAACGTATCTAATTTTAATATTAGACAGTAAGCCGAATAGTATAGTTAATTAGCTTGATGTATATAAGGCATGACAAGAGGCAGCTTGCGACCATGGCCAGTATAATAATAGTATCATAATAACCACAGGGGAGTTAGGTACCTACTCTTGAATGAAATTCAATTTTAACACAATACCAATGCAAAATTGTTATTCAATGAGCAGGCACACAAACAAATACGGTACAAAAAAACACTTTCAATGTTTAGATTTCAATTAGTTCCTTCCACAGACATATTATACATACATATTTTGTTAGTATGCTTGTAAAACAATCGAAAAAGTTGGACATTACTAAGTTGGAAGTTAATTCAAGGCACAATCTTCCTTCGGAAATATTCGCTGTTCAAGAAAACCTATAATAAATTTCTAAATCGATTAACCATCAAGGAATACCAAAATATGAACGGTACATTAACCAAATTACAAGTTTGTCGCTAGAATTTTCCACAACGTCCCCAAAGTTAATGAAATTAAAAGACTAAGTGTATCCCTGTCAATATTTTTAATGTTTTACCTTAAGTAGTTTTAGTTTTACGTACTCAGCAGACTTCATATTTTATGCATCATATCGATTTAACATAGTTAGTTAGATTTAATATAGACATAATGTTGATAATTATAATAAAAATATAGGTAGGTAAGCATGTCTTGAAAACCTACAAAATATTTGTATATTATTTACATTAATTTCGACAAAGCTATGTTTAAAAAATAATCATGGAAAACAACGTAAGTATATAAGTATAAGTGAAACCTGACAATGCTCAAAACTCGATGAAAATCAAATATCTGCAGTATGCACCTCTGAGTTACCTAAGATTAATACTTGAGGTTCTGTTCACGTCACAAAGGTAACAGAGCATGAAGATAAGACGCATGGAATGAATCAATTCTCTCCAAACGTTATGAAGTCAGTAACAGTTGATCTCCCGATATCAGACTTCAACAATGTCTGATTTATACTCCAAGATATTTCCCTTGGTTCGTAAAAATGTTGAAATTGGACTGGAGGAAGAGGAGTGGTATTACTATCTGGTACCAGTGTCATCTACACAGTATAATATCGATTATTTTTAAGTTAAACAAAGCCAGTGTTTTGAAATGTAAGATTATTTGCATTAAATGAATTCAAATTTATTTGCATTTGATGAAAATTTTAAGAAAATTCATTTGCTAAAAAAAAAATATTGACTTATTTATATAAATACAGTTTTGCAGGAAGAAGCCTAATAACGGTGTTATTTAATCATTTTTATTCACGATCTAACTCGGAAGTAAAGAAGTGAGTGCTTAATAAATTATTTACATTTATCGAAACATAAGGAAACATACTTCTGTTTATGGGTTTAGATAGTTAAACAAGTGATAAATTTGGAAATAAATAAGTAAAATAATGTTCACGTAGTATTATTAATAACACAATATACCATTAAATTTCTTATTATTTACTAACGTTACAAGTTATGTTTATGTAAATATATCACTATTTCAGTACCCATTACAGCAGTAAAATGCTACTTCAAACCATTCCCGAAGTCCACCATTTGTTACCAAAAAACATTAAATTTCCGTACAAATATCAACAACGAGCAAATAAAGTTTAAGTATAGGTGAGTAGCCAACACTAATAGCTTCAGCCCAAGTTTTTACAAGCAAACGCATTCAAACAATTTTACAATCATCTCCAGCACATACAATTTTGAATTCTATAACTATAGCATGAGGTTCAAATTTGATTGTTGCTATGTAATACCAAGTTTTGTTCTGTTTAATACTATTTTGAAGACGAGTTCGTTACGCAGATAGAATCTTTAATTTCCTACGTTGGCACCAGTGTCAGGAGTTTTACAAAAGGTCCCTGTATCGAATGTCGTTCGAATTGTGAATAAATTAACTTGTAAAGGGTTGCCCTCTTTTGTTTTGAGTTGGATTAAAGATCAAAAGAAATGGGTTTTAGATGGCGTGATTAATGTATAAAATAGAAGACGGGAGGAGTAACTTCTTTACACAAAGTAACTGTGATATAAACCAACTAAGCTTTCAGTGAAAATAAGACCGTATAATTCTATTCTTAGTTTTTAAAAATCTATTTATAATTTAAGAATAAATAAAATATATGCTACCTTTTTAATCTATACATATTATAAAACAAGTCCCCCGCTGCGTCTGTCGTCCGTCTGTCTGAACTCAAGAATCTTGAATTTTCAAATAGTCTTCTCTAATGGATAGAGTGATTCAATAGAAAGGATTGTGTGTATCATTCTTTATTGTTTTGTCTATCCATGCGAAACGGGGCGGGTCGCTAGCTATTATTAAAAGTAAATAATTATTAGTTTTGCCTGAACAAAGAAATATTAAATACCTAATACAATTTATTCAATAAACACAAAATGTTAATAAATGCAGCATAATATTTGTTTAGTACCATCTGGTTCTAAATATACTACTATAATACACGCTTTAAATAAAGGCTTATAAAAATAGATGATCGTTGTACGATACTTAATTGCCTTAAAATCAATAAAGTTAAATAAAGGTCACTGCGACCTAGACGTTGAAGGGGTAAGATTCAACGTGTTAACGTGTTGTGTGTGTCCATGTTTTATATCATACTAGCTGACTCGACATTCGTCCTGTCAATTTATGCCAAAATTTTAATTTTATATTTCGACTATTCCCGCGGTGTTTACACAAATTTTCGGTAAAACAAAACCTTGTCCTGACAATTACAAATAACTGACAAAAACAAAAAGCCAAAGCGATTGAGCCGTTCTAAAGTGATGCTCCGTCATTCATGTAGCAATAATTGATTTTTATTTAGATACCTTTTTATGTCACTTACATAGATGAAAGTTGACTAAATTTTGTAAACAATCAGACAATATCAAGCATAGTTGTTTGGAAAAATAAACACATTAAATAAAGACCTTAAAGAAGCACGATCCCATTCAAGTATTTCTTCTTTTTTTTATGTGATTCCCAGGTAAAGCGAAATGAGAAGCATCCGGATGATTTTATCAAATAAGAGTCCGGTAGAAGGCTTATCTGCCTTCCCCAGGACAGTTCATCCATGAAGGTTTTGCGAGCCAAAAAAGAAGGTTGAAGGTATCTACTTATATAACTTACTATCGGATTATGAGAACATAGTTAGAATAATAATAATATCTTGGGACAACCCACACACGGCCATCTGATCCCAAACTAAGCAGAGCCTGTATTATGGTGACCAGACAACTGATAAACATACTTATATATTTCCAAATATATACCTATTATAAATAAATTACATCTAGACGCAGAACAAATAATCATGATCATCACATAAATATTTGTCCTGGGTGGGAATCGAACCCTCCGGAACCACGACCTCCGGGTTAGCAGTCAGGGTCACTAACCACTAGACCAACAGGCCAGTCAAATGCCAGTATGTCAGTCTATGCCCTTCCTTGCTTAATATTGACAAACTATATGAAATGTACAGCCGGCTACTACTATCCCCCGCACCGCCGACCGTTGGAAGATGCCCGTCCGTTATAACGGGCATCTTCAGACGCGCTGGTACTTCGCTATCAACCGCGAGTCGGAGTATACCCTAAGCCAATTAAAATAAGGTTTAATTCTCAACACTCACTGCGCGGTGCTTGATTGTCCATGGTCTTCGGCCGTGCGGTGTAATTCGTGATATAGCGCACTGTGGGATGCCGGCTAAAGACGAATGTATTATAAACAAATATATGAGATGAGCATCCAAGTTTTATTTGTTACACACAATCAAATACCCGTTCAGTTTCAAGAAGGCTTTGATTACATCGACATTCCGTACTTTTGAACGCCTCGAAGTTTATAATGAGAGCGACGAACTCCAAATAACAAACTCATTACATGAACGGGGCTCTATATCTACGTGGAAACTTCGTATTGAATGACTTTAAGTGCTTATTATGAATATTAATATTGCTTAAATTTCATAAGCAAGTGTAGCCTATTTAGATGAAAAAGGTTCTTTTTTCAGTATAAAAACACTCTGAGGCTGATTTACTTTCATAGAAGATGTAACTGAAGGTCGTAAATAATGACTGTATGTACGTAAAAAAAACTAACCTTACCAGCTATGAAATGAAATAAATTTTTATAACATACATGTTGCACAACGGTGCACGGTAATTAGAGGAAATATTAAGTTTTAGGGTTCCGTACCCAAAGGGTGTCCGTTTGTCTGTCAGTGGGTATCTCATAAATCGTAATAAATACGTATTTCTGTTGCTGATAAAACAACATTTTTTTTTAAACTAAAGAGCTCCCCTTACAAGAACAGTGTAATAAGACCATATGATTGATTGAAAAAAGTTCGGCTTAAGTCTTGCACGGAATCCTTTATGTACGAGTCCAACTCACACTTACCCTATACTGCATAATAATGTAACAAAAGATTTAAGCAGGAAAGTACTTTATATAACCTCCAATGCACTTAATATAATAAAGATAACTAAAACCCCAAAAACAAAACACGAAATCTTCCTACCAAAAGCTTTAAAAATTCGGGGCTATCAAAAGTTTGTCGTTGCTGAATGCAAAAGATGAGGGCCAATACAAGACCGGAAGCCACTTCCTGTGACCGATCGAACGATATTCATAGCCTGCACGGAGAATAAAACTTCCACTGAGATACATGACGAAAACTTCCCAGAAATTGTCTGGACTTGGTACGGTGACGTTGATTTCGGGTTGTCCTTAGACAGTTCTTATGAGAAAGTCAGTCAAATCTTGTATTCTGAAATCTTAAAGTTAAATAATTTATCAACATTCACTTCAATGAGGATTCCTTATATAATATTTTTAACGTAGTATTGTGTTTTTGTATGTATTACGTGGCATTCTAATAGCATAGCTATTGCATTAAAGGTGTTATCAAAACCAAAGCGCTGTAAAAAAATATAGTTAGATAACAAAATGAAAAAAAAACATGTTGGACAAAAAAAAACTCAACAATTAATAAAGATAAAAGTATGTCTAAACATAAAACGGCGGGAGAAAAAAGATTTTTATCTCATTCTGCATAAAAAGTATTGTCACATTACAAATAAGAATACAAAATGCAAATAAATGTTAGTTCAACTTCAAAGGCACTATTGTCGGAATTAATTGAGAGAGAAAACATTCCGATGAATTGATTGTTATCTCGATATAAGGATGCTATTACTAACAGGATGAAACGTCCATGTAATACAAATGATTCACGATTTCCTGCAGATATATTGAAGTATCGGAATTATGCTTTTTATGCAACGTTTTTTAATCGACAACTAACAGGAGATAGCTTTTTTGCTTTCGTAGATGTTGTATTCGTCATTTCAAAACGGATATGGTAATGTTTTTATCTGTAATTTATTTTCTCGTATTTACTACAATAAGAAAATAATTGAGGAAAAAAATCTAAATGCGCTCTATGAACAACGCGTATAAACAAATGACGAATGATTACAACTAGTGTAGATGATAAGAAAAACTAAGTATAGGGCATGACTTTTCGAACAATATAATGTTCATATTATTTTAGGACAAAACGAGATTCTACAATTTGGCATAGTTCAGCAGAAAAAAAGAGAGTTACAAAATATACTTTTTTTTTACAATTTTAATAAACCAAAACGAAACAAAAGTAAATCTATGGTGGACGTCAAACTATTTTAAAGGCATGCCAGCGTGGATACA
This sequence comes from Diachrysia chrysitis, assembly GCA_932294365.1. Classification (NCBI taxonomy): domain Eukaryota; kingdom Metazoa; phylum Arthropoda; class Insecta; order Lepidoptera; family Noctuidae; genus Diachrysia; species Diachrysia chrysitis. Next base: position 11,458,976 of record OW028651.1, on the reverse strand, counting down.
ATAAATTGTCATCTGTTTTTTATTCGAAATTCGAAATGGTACAAAAGTGAAGTTGCCATGTTTTAAAACTACTTTTTGTGTGTGGTATCTGTTGCGTGTTACGTTTGGCAACCCAATATTTACATGTGAACTTACGAGGTTTATAAATTTGCTGCCTTGGGGCGTACCGCCACACAATGTACTTTTATTTTCTTGTTCGATTGGAAATGCTGCGTCTATTGAAGTTATTGCAGTGGAGGTTTTACGTCCCCAACTTTATTTTTAAAATAAAAAACCCGACTACTGTACAATTTTCTGAAGCCGTTTACATACATTCTGAAATTGAGACCGAAAATTTCACTTTTTTATGCATTTACTGTCAAATCGTCTACAAACACAATGTAAACGTATCATGATAAATAACATATTGTTAAGTGTCACAAGACAACCCGTGGCTTTATGAGGAAAATGAACATACGTAATATTGATCCCCGATACAGGAAAACTATAATTTATTGATATTGAGGGTGAGGTGCCATAGTTTTTGTTTTACTACTTTGCTGTTGCTAACCTGAATATTTTTATCGTATAAATAAATTTAAAATTTGCCTTTTAATCTTTTGACAAAGGTTGTCACCCACTGGAAACCCGAAGAAGGACATCGCTGACGTCGAGGTCGACCGCGTCAAAGGCGGCGTTTTGAACTAGTTAGATACGCGAGGCTTCCGTGGCCAGATACCGCGAAATACATTAAGGTTTGGAAGACGAAACGGTAGGCCATTGCACCGCAGTAGAATCAAATATAGGCTAATAAAAAAGAAATATAATAATTTACGAACTAAAATCACTAATTTTTTAGTATCACAATAAGCTTTATTCTCTAAGGTGTATAATAATATGCTAACGAAACTGCCATAAATCTTATTATAAGATTTTAATATAGAAAGCCGTTATACTTACTAATATTATAAATGCGAAAGTAACTCTGTCTGTCGCGCTTTCACGCCAAAACTACTGAACCTTTTTCAATAAAATTTGGTACACAGATAGTCTAAGGCCTGAGAAAGGACAGATAACTGACATCCATGCGGGTGGAGCCGCGGGAAACAGCTAGTCTTCTATATATATAAAAGAGAATGTATTTGTGTACGTATGATCACCTAAAACTCGAGAACCGTTTGTCTGATTGATATGAAACTTAGCACTTATATAAAGGGCGGCATGACCATTGCGAAGAATATAGTTACGTTAGTGCCGGATAAGTGGCACTGGTAGCAGAGATGTTTATGTTTTGAAACATACGTGAAATTGTAGATTTTTTTATCGGAACTTTTTATTAGTAAATATATAAATTGACAGAGCTAAGGTAGCACCTTAATCAAACAGCAATTATAGTAAAGTAATTACATTACAAAGACACCACACTTCCTTGCATCGTAATATTGTGATGCTGTACCAATGCTGCTTGGAGGATAGTTGAAGTAACAAACAGACAGAATTTACATACAAATTAACTATTGTGCCCGCGGCTTCGGCCGTATGAGTTGATCTAAGTTTACCGGGATAGTGTCTGTTTGTTAATCCATAACAAATGTACTCGTACCTCCATGATCAAATTTTGTTAGTTTGGTAGTCAAAGTCTATTTAATCCGTCTTGAGAATTTAAATACAACAGGTATCTGCTGGAGAAGACGTTAAGAAACATGAAGTAACGATGAGAAAAGTTTGTGAAAGACAATATTCATAATTTATTTTTTTATTTTTATATTATCTTAAATCTATCATTACATGCATGCCTAATGAAACAGACATGTGACTTAAATACAAACTCGTATCTTCTTCTTCTTCCAAGCCTTTTCTCAAGCTATGTTGCGGTCAGCTTCAGTCTTACTGGATTCAGCTGAATACTGTATTTTAGATGGAGCGACTGCCTATCTGACTTCCACAACAAGACAAACACGTATAGTATATACAATTATACATATTACATAATAATTTTGTAAAAAATCATAAATTAAATGTAGAGGGAAGAAATGTCACGATTTATAAATTAACATCAAAAGTTACGCATGCGTTAATTTCAGTTGGCTTTCCAAAAAACTATATTCTTAAATAATCCAAGTACAAAGGATTCGATTACATTTATCATCGATTCAAATAAGAAGACTGGCTCATTGCTTTAATTCCTCTTTGTTAGCTACTGCGTTAATACTAACTTTTTTAAATTGTCGTATTAAACCAAAATCAACAACAGGGCAAATACGTTTAGGGGAAAACCAGCACGACTACATTCACACGCATACACACATTGGTACCTCTTTGTTTACCTATAAGAAACAATAGACATTTAAAATGCAAATATAATCCGTCATGTATATCAGTCATAAGACCCTGCATGTCACAAAATACGTCTTAGATAAGAAATGCAAATCCTCTTACAAATTCAGAGGGTGTTATCTACGCTCAATTTGAGGGGAGGCACTACCTAATGCAATAATATTGCGGAAGGGAACAATCGCAGGGGTAAGTAAGTAATATGAATGATGGTACACACGAATATGTTTGTGAACTAGTTGTATATGTAGATACGTACTAATCTCGTTTTAGGTACAAGGCAAGACACCTTAAGCTGCGGTATTTTGAAACTAGAAAGGACATCGTTTACCTAAACCTTCAAACAGGCTTATTTGCTGTAGCGATAAGTATAAGATAAGGATAAGATAGTCAACTAAAACGATAATAGCTTTACAAAAAAAAAGACACTGAAAATATGAATTTCGTATCATCTGACGTCTACTAAGTCACTACGTAGGAGACGTCAGATGTCATAATTTCATGTCATAATGTCTAACCCACTGGTTAGTGAAATTAGCCGATACTATAAGTATTTGCGTTTTTACCGTTATTTTTATTCAGTGAACATAGCTTAGGTTGTCAAACCTCCATTGTTCATCTATTTAATAATAATTCTATATTATACATAAGGCATTTTTTTCTTTATTTCAGTGAAGATAAATTAGGTAAAGTGTATTTCACATTAATTTCCAAATCAATTTTTAATTTCAAATCTCCACGCTGCTATCCAAATCTGCTTTCAAAACTTCCTTTAAAATCGTAAATTAACTCACCCCTTTCAACCCCAATGCGGAATCCCGTTCATCAACAGAACAATATATATTTACCTACACTTCAATACAACTGTCAATGTTTTTGACAACCATTGAATACACTACTACAAAAGGGGTTCTAATTAAATAACTGTTATGTATCCGACACAGAGTAAATACCTCACAGATGCAAAGCTTCGTATAACCGAGTAACTGTAGGTACTACACTGTTCCAACTTCTGGCTAAAATTGTTCACACACGGTGTGTGTATCGTAGATCTATCGCACACGCATTAGATCACGTGCATTTGTGCATATTGCAACATTTACACACGCTATGCATATATATCATATATCTTTATCTATTGTTCTGCATTTTTGCAACAGGGATGTTGACGGGGTATGAAAACTATAAAGCGTTTAATCCGTTAGTTTGATAATAAAAAAATATCAGACACGTATTTTTTTTCTTTATCAAAATAATAAAAAATACTCCGCTTTAAAGTTTAGGAGTGGGGACTTTAGAAGTCATGCCGTAATAAAGATTTTAGCACGGAGTGACGTCACGCGAAATTTCCATTTACTGTATCTTGGTTTGACTGGCCTGTTGGTCTAGTGGTTAATGAATCAGTTTGATTCTCACCCAGGACAAATGTTTGTGTGATGAGCATCATTCGTTCTGCGTCTGGGTGTTATTTATCTATAATATGTATTTAGTATTAATATATAAGCAAGTTTATCAGTTGTCTGGTTACCATAATACAGGCTCTGCCTAGTTTGGGATCAGATGGCCCAAGATATTATTATATATTTTTTTGTTTCAAGGAAAAAAGAAAAATACGTGTCTAATAAATAAATTTGTCAACATGCCTATTATCGGAGGTATGAGTACAGCCCTGAAAGCATTTTTGTTGTAAGTGTCGAGTAAGCTTCGCCTCTGTGGGATGCTTACTCTATATCCGAGATGTCGGCTGATTAATTTTAGGAAACCCTTTATCAAGAAGACGGCCCATACCAACAGATACGGGATAGTTGCGAGTGATATGGATACACTATAATTTATAGGGTTCAGATATTTCGGAGTGATAATGTTACAGGTTAGATATAGATTGATGTGTTGTACATCATTATGTCAAGTTTGACGACTTCCGTGGTCGAGTGGCAAACACTCCGGTTTTCAAGGTGTCGCCAGCTCTGAGTTCTCGGGTTCGATCCCCGGACGGGTCAATGTAAAAAACCACTTTTCTATATTGTCTCGGGTGTCGGTGTTTTTGGTACCTTCGTAGAGTTTTTGGAACTAAGAGTAACCGTAAAATTTATCATATTTTATTATTTTCACCAACATAGCTTCTTATGATAAGACTCTGTGTGAGTAAAAAATCCAAAGATACATTTTAATGACTGCAATACCTTTCGTGAAGAAGCAGTAACACTTCAAAACACTCAAACACTTCTCCATTTTAAAGAATCTACGCTCGACTCTCCTTATTACAGTTAAGTAACGATTTCTCAATAGATAAAAGTGAACAATTACTGCTCAAACGATCGGTCAGTTAACTCGTACAATGCGCACTAATTAGTCCGTTGTTTCTCAGACACTAATTGTTTGATCATTTGTCAAGATTCGATCCACAACTGTTGACCCAGTTTGTAAAATTCACTTGTTTCTGTTTTTATTGTTATTCTTTATTCATTGAGTTTTTCTTTTGTTTTAAATGAGGAACAACATGTGATTGGATTCGATCGGTTGATTTTAAAACTGGAATGATTGTTTTTTGTTTTTGTTCATTATAATCTTAAGCTTCTTGTGTTGTGCAACATATTTTGTAGCAGACTACAAAACCACTGTTGCGAACCAGAGTTCGCAGTCGTAGGTAAGGCTACATATTTTTAAACAGAAAATACACATTGGAGGCATAAAATTTAATATTGAAGATCAAATTTCAGCAATATGGTACTTTTATGTTATATATGGCTTGACAAAATGTTTTTGTGTAGCTACCATTATCTGTTCTATGGTAGCTACCTATATATATTTAACCATTTGGCTGAATAAACCAAAGTAATATTATAAAAGGACGAGTCCATGTTTTTCAATTACACATACTACTTCTTCTACCTAGTCTTTTCCCAAGCTATGTTAGGGTCGGCTTCCAGTTTTACCTGATTTATCTAAATACCGTATTTTGCGTGGAGCACCTGCACTGACCTCCACAACCATAACCATTTTACTGGGTAACACAGTATCCCATAATAAGACTGGTTGTCAGAATACACATACTCAATCTATGTAAATAAACCAAACTAAATACTATATTATATTAAATAAATGATTATCTTACATCAAAACCCTTCCATTACATTTTGCAGACATTAATCTAACGTCACATGAACTATAGCAACAAAAACAATACTCAATAAACAACTGTATGACAGACAAACGTGCAGGTAAGTCCGGAAAGGGGAAACAAAGATACTTCAACCATCACCGCTACCTTTCATAACCCTTATTTTGTAAGCAGTAAGAATCAAAATGGTTTTCAACGAATGTAGAATATAAGTTTGTTTGAACAAAGGTACGTAAGCCGCTTTTGATTTGTGGGTAAGAATGACACAACGTTGTTTATGATTTCCTTAGGAATAAAGTATAATGTTTTCCGCTGTGAAATGTAAAGAGTTTAATGTCGGTGTTGTTTTGTAGCAGGCCACCTTTTTTTTTTTTTTTTTTTTTTTTTTAGGCGGGGGAATCCTCATGGACGCCCGCTCACTCGGGGGAGCGAACGGGTAGTGTCAGACTCTTACTGACTAAACCTGAACCGCCGTGCTACGTCATCCGCGTGTTGTGTTGGTGCGTGGCAGTGCATTGCAATTCATCACGCACCAACCGCGGGTCCGCCGGCCAATAGGGGCCAGCGGATCACTATCGTGATGGTTTGGAGACCGACGTGTAAAGAGCGTCGGCCTCTCCGCCTCATACTGGAGCCACACCCGTAGCACGGAATGCGGCCCCCCGTCGTGGGTCCTATAGTCGGACGACAGACACCCCCGTGTCCATCGCCCAGGACCCTAGTTAGGGCGGGAGGGCGCGCTCATACGCGGCCCTGCGCCGCCCCACTCGACGTCGGCGTATTTGGGGCGCGTCGGGGTCGTCCTCCCGAGCGCGCTCCGCCGCCTCCTTCTGGGACATGACGGTCTCGCAGAAGGAGGACAGCGCATTCCACGCTGTGCGACTGCTGAGCGCAGCAGCGACAACAGCCGACAGCGCGGAGATGTCTACGCCTCCCAGCGCCGCCTGGAGAACGGCGCGAGGCGCGGCAAACGCAGGACATGCGGCCATAGTGTGCAGTGCGGTGTCATCACCGTCACCACACTGGTGGCACGCAGTCGTCTGCTCCCTCCGAGCGACCCGGCACAGGTAGTGGCCAAAGGCCCCGTGCCCGGTCAGTATTTGCGTGAGGCGGTAGGTTAAAACACCATACCGCCTCTCCACCCACGGTTGTAATTGTGGGCGGATCGCCTCAATGGTTGCCCGTCCCGCCGTCGGTCTCGCGAGCCGAAGCTCCCAATTCCGCATCGTGACGAGACGGGCCTGTCTTCTCCAAAGTTCGCGTTGCCTTGGCAGGGGGTCGGTACCCCGGGACCGGAGCTCGGTGCAACGGGTGTAAAGGTCCGTTAGCACCTCTGCATCCAGATCCCAAGGCGGTGTCCCAGCCAAGACACACGCGGCTTCGTGCCCGACGGTCCGGTAGGCCCGGACGATCCTGTTGGCGACAACACGCTGCGAACCAAGTAGAACCGCCCGGTTATCGGCCGTCATAGCGTCACTCCAAATGGGTGCGCCGTATAACGCCATCGATCGAATGACCGAGGCGTATAGACGGCGACACCCGATGTCAGGGCCCCCGACATTGGGCAGGAGCCTTCCGAGGGCTGCCGCGGCGGACCGAAGCCTCGGCGCCAACCGCTTGAAGTGCTCCCGGAAGCTCAACCGCCCGTCGAGGACCAGGCCGAGATACTTCATCGTGCCCGACAATGGGATCCTCACGTCCTCCACTGTCAGGCACGCACCGGTAGTGCGTCTGCTCCGGGGGCCGTACAGCACAAGTGCCTCGGTCTTCCCCAGAGCGACGTCAAGTCCAAGCATCCGGATGCGACCTACGACGAGATGGACGCCGCAGGTCGCACGCCGGATGCACTCCTCCTGGGTGGTCCCTCTGACCAACACCAGGGTGTCGTCTGCATAGCAGACGACCTGCGTCCGAGATAAGAGGGCACCGCGTAGCACCCAATCATACCCAATGTTCCACAGGAGAGGTCCTAAGACTGACCCCTGTGGAACACCGCGCCCAGTCTCTTGCCACTGCGGGCCGGTCAGGCCAGAGTAGGCGACGTACCTGTCACGAAGGTAGTCCGCCACGATGTGCTGAAGGTAGAGCGGCACCCCGTGGTAGCGAAGCGCCGACTCTATGCACTGGTGCGGCAGCGAGTTGAAGGCGTTGGCAATGTCGAGCGATACTGCCAGCGCCAAACCACCCCGCGCCGCAGACCCCATGGCGAACTCCTTTACCTGGCTAAGGGCGCCCAAGGTGGACCGGCCCGCCCTGAACCCAAACTGGGAAGCCGACAGGTCGGGTCCCGTGCCAGTCAAGTGCCGGACGATACGAGCGGCGATGACGCGCTCGAAGAGCTTGCCCGCCTCGTCCAGCAGGACGATAGGCCGGTAACCCGACGGCGAGTCGGCTGGTCGTCCCTCCTTGCGAAGGAGGACGAGCTGCCCCGTCTTCCAGACTTTGGGGAATCTCCCCGCCACTAAACAGGCGTTGAAGAGACCCCGCAGCCGATCCTTCAGGGGACCCACAGCCAAGGCAATAGCCCGAGCCGGTACCCCGTCAGGTCCAGGAGCAGTCGTCTTCGTCCGGAGGCGCTGGGTAGACGCCTCGAACTCTCCTTCGGTTATCTCCTCCAGCTGTCCGCGCGACTGTGCGGTACCCATGGCTGGAGGGATAAAGTCAGTCCGGTGGGATGGGAACAGGGACGAAACGATGTTCCTGAGGAGCTGAGGCTCCATGGACTCCGTGAGCGGGGGCGCCGCAGCGCGAAGTTTGTTCCGCGCCGCCAGGTACGGACGACCCCACGGATCCCGGTTCAGCTCCTCGTACATCTCCTGCCTTGCTGCGGCCTTTGCCTGCAGAATGGCCAGGCGGAGATTCAATCTGGCCGCACGGTAGGCCTCGTAAAGAGGTACCGCCGCGGCCTCGTCCCTGCGCCTAGAGCGGTGGCGTGTATAACGGCGTTGCGCCTCAATACACGCCCGCCTAAGCCCTGCTATCTCTGGCGACCACCAGTAGACTGCCCGTTTATTGGGCCTTCTCCGGACGCGAGGCATCGCTGCGTCGCACACCGCTGTGATGGTGCTACGAAACAGCTCCGCCTCGTCGTCAATTGAGAGGCCCGACGGTGGTGCACACCAGTCACTGATGATGGCCGCCTCGATAAGCAGTTCCCTGTCGAGTTTCTTCAGGGCCCATCGTGGGGAGCCTTGGTTCGACCGACCCCTGGGCCCCCCAGAAGGGGAGACGCTGAACCGAATGTACCTGTGATCGGACAGCGTCTCCATATCCACAATGACACGCCAGTCGTTGATGCGCCCGGCAATGGCCGGGGAGCAGAACGACAGATCCACAATGGACCCGCCGTTATGCCGGACGCACGTCTGGGTGCTGCCGCGGTTCAGTAGGACGAGGTCCAAACCGAGGGCCCACCCCTCCAGCAGTTCCCCGCGCCGGTCCGTTACCGGTCCTCCCCAAGCCGTGCTCTTGGCATTGAGGTCTCCGAGTAGAAGGACGGGGCGGGGTGCCAACGTTCGAACAAGGGTCTCCAGCTCGGCCACGAATGACTCGAACTCAGCGAGACCCCTGTTCGGGGAGAAGTAGGCACCGACAACTGCGTACGACCCCCATGACGCGGCGACGAATCCAGAGCCCCTACGGATGGTATGTAGGGGCTGGGAACGGGCGCCTGTTGCGGCGACGACGGCGACAGAACCGTCAAGGTCCCCCGCCCAGTTGGGCCGGGAGGGGACGAAATAGGGCTCCGCCACTGCCGCAACGTCGATCTCCCACTCCGCCAGTGACTGTAGGAACAAATCCTGAGCACCAGCGCAGTGGTTGAGGTTCCCCTGGAGGAAGAGATGTGGGCGGACTTGATCCATTACGTTTCCATCATCTCCTCCGTGCGGGGCACAACCTCCGCCCTTACCGCGTTAGGGGGCCTCATTGGGGCCCTTTTGTTCCTGTTGGGGGCCGGGGGAGCACATCCCCGACTGCCCATCTGGTGGTCCGCCTTGCGTCCCTTGGACTCGCAGATGGCGCACTTGGCGGGAGCCGCGCAAGACGCCGCTTTGTGGTCGGGCTGTGCACACCTGTAGCACAACCCGCTGCGATCCGTCTCGGAGGTGCACACGGCCCTAGTGTGTCCGATCTCCAGGCATCGGAAACACTTCATGGGCCGCGCTGCAAGCTGTACCACACGAGCGGAGCTCCACCCGACCAGGAACTTCTTTGACCTCGCCGTTATGAGCCTTGAGGCTGCGGTCAGCGGGCACTTCACCAGAGCGGTGAACATGCCCCCGGGGCCCAACTTGAGGTCACCCACCTTGACCGAGCCCGGAGGACACTGGCCTTTCGTCGCGACGGCGGCAATGAGGTCCTCCCTAGTGACGGAGTCGTCCAGCTCTGTCACCCGGAGCTCCGCACACTTGATGGGCCTGTGGACCCTCACTGTCCCGTCGCCGTAAATCGCCTTAAGGCGTTCGGCCATCAGGTCGGCCCCCGCCTGACCTACGCTCTTCGGAAGCTCGAGGACTCGAGCTCCCGTCTGTGCCCTCTTGATGCGGATGGGGTCGACTGACATGTCGATCCCCATCTCGGCGACATTAATTTGTCGCCGCGCCATCTCGAGGGCTTTGGCGTAAGTCAGCCCCTGCTTCTCTGCCTCTGGCTCTAGGGTCAAGACAACAGCTGGTGTCTGGGCCACACGCCGCTGCCTCTGGGCCTGCCTCCTTCTAGTCCTCCCGCCTTGCTCCGTACGGGACCTGGTCTGCCCGGTGGTTCTGGGTTTGGAGGTCGACTGCTTTAGGGCAGCCTCTGTCCTGACCTTCCGCGCCCTTTTCTTCCGCCGGGAGACTTTCGTCCAGCCTTCCTCTGCCTCTGCGCCTGCAGCAGGTTTTGGGGCTGGGTTCACAGTTGGCGTTGGAGCCGTCCTTGGAGCCGGCTTGGGGGCCGGACCAGGGGTCGGTTTTGCAGCCGGCCCAGTGGTCGGCTTCGGCGCCGGTCCTGCGGTCGGCTTCGGGGCCGACTTTGGAGCGGACTTCTTGGCCGTCTTAGGAGGCTGCTTGGGGGCGGACTTGACGTGTAGCTTGGCGGTTGGCTTGGGCCAACTGCCCACAACCTGTGCCACTTCCGCGTACCTGCGCCTGTCCGCTGCCAGAGGCGGGCGTAAAACCCGCTCCGGCGGAAGCAGCTCCTTAACGCCGGCCAGTTTAGCGTCCATCATTGTCCCGACCGACAACATGATGGACCGCTGCAGCTCCTCGAGGTTGAACGCTGCAGGGGTCATTTGCTCACGCACTGAAAGCATTTGGCCCCTGAGGTCTTCAACCTCTTTGCTCAGCCGAGAATTCTCGGCAAGCAGCCTCTCCACACCTGTGGAGCTCGTCAGGTGGCGAATGCCATCCTGGATGTGCTCCACTGCGTCTTTGAGCCTATTTACAAGCGAGCCCTTGATGTTCTTGGAGGTGCGCGCTACCTCCAAAATAGTCAAGAGTCCTGCGTCAATGCGCTCCTTGACCGTGGAAGGATCGGACGACTGTAAACCGGAACTAATGAGGTCCCGGACAGCCGCCCTGGCATCCCTCCTCTCCCTCTCCTCCTCCTTCTTTTCCGACGAACGGGTCTCAGGGGACGGCGCCGACTCAGCGGCGAGCCTCCTGTAGAGCTCCCGTTGTCGGTTGAGCCCGACGTAACGGCCGTGGGTAACCCGTCCGCGCGAACGCGTCGACGATGCTAATGAGGCATCGCTCTCGCAGTCCGAAGCGGAGGGTGTCCCCACGTCGTCTCCGACGGCCGAAGCATCCCGCCTGGGACGTTTTCGACTCGCCCTCCCGATAGAGCTATCGCGGGACCGGCAAGGCGCCGGCTCCACGAACTCCATCGCCTCCTCGCCTGTGGCAAGGCTCTCGAGCAAAACTCGAGGCTCTCCCGCCACCAGCCCTTCAACGGGACCCAGCCTGCTCGCAGACCGAGTCACCCTCCTGTCTTCCTCTCCCTTTCTCTCCCCTCCCCCCAATGGCAGGTCATGGGTTTCCCCACTCCCCGAGACGGTGGTTGGCAGCATCAAATACGCCTGCCTGGACTCCGAAGAGCCGCGGGATTCTGTTCCGCCAGTGGCTTCCCTACCCGCTTGATGAATTGAGTTCCCATTCGTCTTTTCCATTATGATTTCCTTTAAGGGGTGTGGTCCCCGTGGGTGATGCCCTAACATACGGAGTTCCCCTCCGCTATGCAGCCCCTAGCCGGGCATCGGAAGCGTAGGCTTCGGGGTAATTTTTTTTATAGTGGTTTTCTTCCACGTAGCCCCCGACCTGTAAAGGAAGGCGGCCCCCGGTCCCGTCAAAATACGACAGGATTACGGGTTCGGCCGACAGTGCCCGACAAGTCAGACCTGCCGCCCGCGACTGCGTCTCCTATCCCTCAACAGAGGGAGAAGAGGACAATCACCACGCTCGTCGCCGCGATTCGGAATATGTCCGAGACGCCGACAAGCCGTGACATTCGATCAGCTGTAAACACTGACCGAAGTCACCCAACACTCACCTCAACCGTTCCTCCTCTAAAGAGGAGGTAAAGGAGAGAGAGCCTAACACCCGCTGCCGCTACTCGGATAAGTCCAAGACGTCAGCGGGCCGCGATATTTAACTAGCAGTAAATACTGGTCAAACTCGCCCGACAGCTCATCCTCGCACCGTACCCCGCGCGCATGGAGTGACGGAGAGAGAGAGCACGACTTACTGCCGCTACTCGAAATAAGTTCAAGACGCCAGCAAGTCGCTCACCACGCGGCGGTCTGGACAGAAACAGACCCCGCCGTCTAACCCACAAGATGGTATAGCGGGTAAACTCCCCGCCCGTCGCTACTACTCGGAATACGTCCGAGACACCGACGGGCCGCGATGGTAGCCAGTAAAACCACTGACCGATCTCGCACGACAGCTCACCTCACCCGTTCCCCCCCTCGCGGAAGGTTAGGGAGAGGGAGCACGACACCCGCTGCCGCTACTCGGAATAAGTCCGAGACGCCAGCGGGTTCAAAACCACGCGGCGGTCTGGACAGATCAGGCCCCGCCTTCTGCCCACAAGATGGTATAGTGGGCAGATTCACCGCCCGTCGCCGCTACTCAGAATACGTCCGAGACGCCGGCGGGCCGCGATACCCGGCCAGCAGTTAACACTGACCGTTCTCGCACGACCGCTCATCTCACCTGTTCCCCCCTCGCGGAAGGTAAAGGCAAGAGAGCACGACACCCGCTGCCGCCACTCGGAATGAGTCCGAGACGCCAGCGGGTCGTCCACCACGCGGCGGTCTGGACAGAACAGACCTCGCCGTCTGACCCACAGAGATGTGGGCAGACTCACCGCCCGCCGCCGCTACTCGGAATATGTCCGAGACGCCGGCGGACCACGATGTCCAGCCAGCAGTTGACACTGGCCGGACTCTCCGCGGCTATCGCATCCTCAGGCTGAGGAGCGATCCCGCTGCTGGAGCCGTCCGCGCCGGTTTTACCGGTACCGCACATATCTGTGCGGCATTCCCTTATCCGCGACCTAGGGACGCGCCCGGTAGGGGTCCAGCCACCCCTCCCCGCAGGATGCACTGCTCCCGCGGGCCCGGGTTGTAGCAGGCCACCTGGACTTGCGGTCTTTGTTTGAATTTAAACATATTCTAGAATTGTATTTATGGTCGCATGTGATTTGAGGTTCGAAAATAAATATTTTCGATTAGTTAACTTAACCACATGACTGCACGGGTAGCCGAGTGGTATAGGTCACCACGCCAATTACCTCTGTGCGCGACGTGCCGCGGGTTCGATCCCCGCATGGGACAAGCATTTGTGTGATCCACAAATACTTGTTTCAAGTCTGGGTGTTCTTTGTGCATGTGATTTGAATGTTTGTGAAACCCCCCGCGACACAATGATTAAATTCTCAATTAATATGATATGATGTGTTCCATTACTTGTGTTTCTATGAGTCCCGTTTCCTAGGACTAGAGGTCTAGTAGTAGTGGTCCAAAATCGACCATAATTTGATTAAATTTCAAGTTTCAACCCCCATACTGATATTTTAAATGTGAAAGTAACCGTCGGTCTGTCTGTTACACTTTCACGTCTAACCGATGAACCGATTTTGGTAAACCTTGGTCCATACCAAGGTATCTTATCGCATCCTTACCCCATGGTAAGCTTCGATTTTTTGGCTAAAACATAGGCTTCAAATTTTCAATTCTACAAACTTCCAACAGGCAACAATTATTTTTCATTAATCTGTAAATTTTTTAGACTAGTATAATCAATTACGAAATATTTATACTATTGTGCTTACAGACGTCAGATGAAGAACACCCTATCTGCCCCTTTTCGGGGATTGTCGTGATTTTATAATGTACATGTGTATAGTGTTCAGTTAACCCCAAAACATTCTAAGCACGAATTAATATTTGCTCATGCAAATGTTCATTAGTGTCTTAGTACACTTGTGCTATCTAAATATTTGATGTCGTATAATACACTGATAGAGTGGTACTACCACACAACTAAGGAGACTAAACGCTCTTCACGACTGTTATTAAAGAGGATATTATGCAAGTTGACCTATTGGGAATGGGATTTCCTTTATGCATGTATCTACATGATTACCATTAAAGTCTTGAGTTTAGCTTTGTCTTTAACAAGTGCAATAAAAATATGGTATACAAATGCTTTAAACAATTTTCAAATAAATAAAATGATCAGTTTTGACGTACACTTTATTATCCGGCGTTTGTAGGTATAAATACAGTTGAAATAATATAATATTTTACTTAGGTACGTTAGCTATAATTAAGGATTCACTAAAAAATCTACCAAATGAGTAGTCGTAAATATAACTTTTCACGACATTCTTCATTACCCAATGTCAAGGAAGGTTATATGTTTTTATTATAGAAAAAACCGTTTCAGCAGAGCGAGAGTGACATATTAACAGGCTGGTATAAACACAAAAAAAATGTTCCAATTTCGAAAGCATTCGATCATTAGCATATACATTAAGGCAGTAGACAGACACAACAAAAATCCAGTTTCCTAAAAGTCCCCCACGTGTAAACACGGCTGTATCCAGGGAATCGTGTTCATTATCATTTGTATTCAGGAGGACCTGGGGGTCGGACCCGACAAGATTTATGATCACACTGTAAAACTGAACAAAACTTTACCTTTGTATGGTAATGTCCGCCGACGGGTTTTTATAAACTGGGTATTTAGGGTTAACAGATTTGTAGGGGATATATTAAAGCGTTTAATATAAGTCGTCTTTAAAATAATCACTGCAAATAAGAAAAACAAACGCAAAAATTAATGTTATTTTATCATATATTTTTTTTCTGTCATCAAGTCAGTAAACATAAATTATTTAACAAAGAATAACATTTGAACAGAAGGCACTTATTATTTAAATATTACATGCTATAAATAAACAAAGTAATGAAGACTTTAAATTCATGACAAACACGATGTACATTGTATTGACATAATTTCGTGGAACATATTATCTACACTAAAATTATACTTAATATAAAACAACAAACTTTAATATCGGTTTGAAAATATCATAAAAATTATAGTTTTAAAAATATGTTCAGTAGTGAACCGCGATAGGCTGAGTTGATTGATTGATAGAATAGTTCCAAAACGGATCATGCACAACAAACTTTTACTCAATAACAATGAAACCTACAACGACAAAATCATAGCTTTGTCTGCGATTCAGTCCCTACGTATTAACTATAATTGATCAATGACAATGCATGACGCACGTATCTGTACTTGATTGATTACAGCGTCATGTTTCGATATTAATACTGATTATCGTTTAATTAAAATCAGTAACGTCGACAAAGGATGGCCAGACATTTAAGTACCTAGTATAAATAAATAAATGTGGACAACATCACATACATTGCTCTGAAGTAAAGTAAGTAGCTAAAGCATTTGTGTTATGGAATCAGAGACAACGAAGGTACCACACACACCCAGACCCGAGACAATGTAGAAAAGTGGTTTTTCTACATTGACTCGTCCGGGGATCAAACCCGGGACCTCAGAGCTAGCGACACCTTGAAAACCGCTGTGTGCGCCACTCGACTACGGAGGTCGTCAAATATTGTACTCAAGCGTTATATGAAAACATATCTGCTGTATGTAAGGATTTGTAATTCTATACTTTTGGCATTTCCTCGCGTTTACTATGAGCTCTTAAAAATGTTGTCGGTGTGGAAGCGAGACGCCGCTATGCGCACTTTAGAGCGCCGTCTCGCTTCCACAACGGACACAGTCCTGTCAAAGAGCTCATAGTACTTACAAGCACTGGTCTGGGTCATTTAAAAGTACGACTTAAACGAAAATTACCTTGTTGCTTTTATATTAAGGTGCAGTTAATACTGCATCATAAAGATTAAGTGATTCTTAACTCATGAGACAATTTGTGCAAAAGCTTGCTATGTACTCTTGTGGGATCATTATATAACGAATGAATTAGTAGTACATTATTTAACTGAAGAAGGTTTTTTATGTCACATCTTAATATCCTAAACTAGAAAATTATAATCGTGTTTGTAAATTACCTAAATCCAAATTTAAAAACATTGAGCTAATAAGGAACTCGAGGGATTATGTCCTTCACCAACTGTGCAACGAATACAAGTATAGCGCCCAGACTTGCGCACTAATTTTAAGTGTGGTTATTAACCCATTATCTGCTACTATTGTGCCACAACACCCTCTCCTGCCAATTCACGCGAGCATACACAAAGGATCATTATAAATGTTGCCATCACTATACCAGAAATTGCCAGATTTATTTGACCATACAAAATGTCAGCATCAAAAACAGTTTTAATTCATTCGTATTCAAGATCCAAAGAGATGACATCTATACAGGAAACTGAAAGGAGTTCATTATCATTTCTTTTCACCGTAAACACCTGAGATTTGCTCTACAT
Source organism: Diachrysia chrysitis (assembly GCA_932294365.1). Taxonomy (NCBI): domain Eukaryota; kingdom Metazoa; phylum Arthropoda; class Insecta; order Lepidoptera; family Noctuidae; genus Diachrysia; species Diachrysia chrysitis. The sequence continues at coordinate 11,442,576 of OW028651.1, read as the reverse complement.
ATTTATTTAGAAAAAGCTCTTATTTACTTTGACATAGAGTCTTTGGTTGCTTGAATGGCAGTTAATGATGAAGTCGAGTTTTTCTGCCGGTTGTCAGAGGGAATAAAAAATTGGTTGGAGCGAGTGTGAAATCAATGGGGATTTGTGTGTCCGTTCTCAGGTATTCATAGTGGCATCGTTACGAAAGTTTCAGGCAGTTGTGAAATATAAGGGACTCATCCGATATTCAGAAATACCAATATTGATGGGTGACGAGTTGGATTTATTTTGCGTTTTTTTTTTTGTAGAAACAAATAACTGGATAAGCAAAGCAAAATAAAATATCGAGTAATTAATTCATACAAATATAATTCTAGGTCTATTTTGCTCTTAATTATAAATTCTATTTAAGTATATCTCTGTATTTTTTTGTTAGAATTATGAATAAATATTAATTATTTGTAGGTATCAATTTGTTATTAGAAAAAATAAACATACTTGGGGTGCTTAACACTTAAATATCGTAAAAGTCAAAGGCTTAAAATAAATCAGAGAATTATTACTATAAAACAATCTACCAAAGCTTTAAGCAAATAACTAGATACTAGGATTGTTTGTGGCATAACAAAACTTGTTGTATAAAAAAACTTCAAAATAAATAGAAGCCGTGTCATAAGTATTTAAACACAAACACACTGACTTATTCAACTGTCACTATTTGTCTCCATTCTCTATGAGCCAGCAAAAAACAATTAGCACTCGAATAAATCACTTTAAATCATAATTTATATGTAATTTATAACGCAGAGAAAGGCGGAATAATAAATTTTAATGATGATAAATGACGTCAAGAAACGCGTTAAATCTAAAGGGTTGTAACCAAAGTGTTAGTAAATTACTGGAGGGGTCGGTAATCGTACGTACAAGTGGGTGACGATAGGATTTTGATGATGGCACCTATAAACTTAGAGTTGGTAGCCTAGCGATTTAATAGCCTAAATCCTACGCACAGTTTATTAACGCGATAATCGATAAGAAAATTATAATCGTGTAGTTTAGATACCTAATTAAAAAACTATCGGAGAAAACTAACTTTTCTTTTTAAATGAGTATTATTAAATGATTACACTACAAAAACAATTATTACAAATATATTGACTGCCTAGCAAATGCGACTGCTGTGCAAGAGATCTCGGGTTCGAATTCTTTTTCTATTAAGAAATACTCAGTACAGCCCGGAGTCAGGAATTATGGCGGTAGTTACAACCCCGTACCTCAGGAAACGCAGGTAAAGCCGTTAGTCCTGCGCCTGATCTCTCTCCGTTCGTGTCGGTCTGCCGTCCCATCGGACTATGAGAGTGAAGAAACAGAGAATGCACCTGTGTTTCCGCACACACCTGTGCACTATAAAAATCTCCCGCGTAAATGGCGGATATCACTTGAGATTGGCCGCCGAGGCTGAAATTCGGTCTGGAGATAATTATTAAATGTTTAAACTATTTCTAAATACGATTCGAATAATAGTCATATATATCGATATCAGCCATAAGGCTGTCAATGCTCAAAATGGGAATTTTCAAATATTATATTTAGCGTCTACTTTAGGGCAAATTTTTTATTTCATATCAGACGGTTATAACATAAACAGCTCCATACTTCATCGACGGGCCTGTTGGTCTAGTGGTTAGTGACCCTGACTGCTAAACCGGAGGTCGTGGGTTCGATTCCCATCCAGGGCGAATCTTTGTGTGATGAGCACGATCATTTGTTCTGTGTCTGGGTGTAATTTATCTATAATATGTATGTATTTAGAAATATATAAGTATGTTTATCAGTTGTCTGGTTGCCATAGCACAGGCTCTGCCTAGTTTGGGATCAGATGATCGTGTGTGAGATGTCCCAAGATATTATTATTATTATTACTTTATGCACTTGGCAATCTGCTTACCATTAATCTATCTAAATGTAAAGTATAGTAGTAATAGTATATAGTAATATAGACTATTCTTAAATAGTCTATATTACTATGTACTAATGGATCGTTCTCGTTAGGTCTTAACCTAACGAGAACGATCCATTAATATTATACCGAGTCACGTGATAGTACCATTAATATGAATATTTAATGCCCTCCGTCTAGCTAAAGGTTCCACTGAATAGGACTAGGGTACATAAGCAATAATCCGTTTAGGTTATAAGCGGTTATTATGCCTATAATAGGACCTAAAGTGTTAATTTAATAATATATTTAGGGGTAGAGTATAATTTGGAATAGCTTTAAGCAGCAATATTAAAATAATATAAAGTCTGCGACCCGTTGATTGATGTTGTATCAAAATATATCAAAGTATTCAGAACATCACAAAAAAACAACAATACATTTTGTCATTTCAAGGATGTCACCATTTCAGAATTTTGCCAGCTCTTTTTTAATTGAAAATGTCACAGATATGTACAACTTTATTGTGTCTACGTATATGGACGAAAAAAATGTTAACCAAACTAACTTCCATTTTCGTTGGCTATAAATGTATAACCCGACAAAATGTGATACACTAGCTTGTGAAATATGCAATATCCCAAACGTGTACATTTCAATATATACGTGTTATCTAGTTTCAAACCGGGGCTGCGTTGACTGATGGCTAGCAGCACACACCACACTGATAGATGTTGTAGTGGCGCCCAATGTGGGGCCGGGAGTGTGGAAACCAAAACGTATTTTTTTAAATACAATTTTTTTTTGTGAGATATTTTTTATAATTAATCAGCAAGCGCAGCAGCTTTATATTTTATGAATTTTGAAACAGCACTAGTGAGTCTAAAATGAACTTCATTTACCCTTGCATAAAGTTTATGTTTGTTTAAGTGGAAATAAATTAATAATAAATAGAAGAAAAATAATTAAATAGACTATAGTTAATACGAACTCTTTGGGAAATAAAATAAAACTATTTTTTATTTTTAGTTTGAAAGATTCGCACAGAACTCTACAGAGATCTTTCCAGTAGTGACGATATAAATAACACAGTAAAATATCATAGTACGTAATCCTTTTTTAATATCCTGGTGTTATATAGGTACCTACGTGACTCTCTACGCTATATGGATCACCCACATTGAACAGCTTAATTTACTGATCCGATTCTTGTTGTTTTGCTAATAATATTTATAAGTATTATTTAATTTTATAAAGTCATTTTATGCTCTAATCTAAACTCAGTTTTATTTTTTGTAATAGATGTATATAGAACCTTTATATAAAAAGCTGTAACATAATTATCGAGTAAAGTAATTTCTATGATGTCTAAAACTGATCCCAACTCCTGGTCTAACATAATAGGGAGGGAAACCAACGAACTACGAAACACCCGAATGCTCATTTATCCGAAAGTGATAAATAGGCTTGTATGAATTTCGTGGAGACGGGGGCCACCCCTAGCGGGCGATAATGAATATATAATGAACAAATCTTTACCTGGCTCTAAGTGAAACCGAGTGTGTATAAAGTATGAGCCTGATTAGGGGGGAATTTAAACGAAAAATAGGCAAAAAAAATTGAGCATACCTATTAATTTAATTCAACGTTTTAATCGGGGGTAAAGTTAAATATAAGATACTTATTAATCGCTGTTTTCAGGAGGTACTCGGGGCTAAGTGTAAGCTGTACGGTTTTACCGATGGTAAAGGTTAAGTCGCGCTCGCCGCGGCTGGACTTTAGATGGGTGGCCATTTGTAAACATACCGGGACCGAGACCCGTGCCTCGGAAAGCACTTTTAACCGTTGTTCCGGACTGTCATACATTGATCTTAGCCAGTCGTTACGTCTTTACAATTCTGACAATCAGTCGTACTATGAGATATCTAGTAAAATGGGTTGTGGAGGCCAGTTAGGCAGTAGTCCAATCTAAAATATGGTATAAAGCGCAATCCGGTAAGACTTTAAGTCGACCCTAACGTGGCTTGGGAAAGGGGTAGGCAGTATCATAGATATGCAGATTAATAAATAATAAATAAATGTGTAACAACATCACATCTATTGCTCTGAACCCAAAGTAAGTAGGTAAAGCACTCGTGTTATAGATTCAGAGACTACGAAGGAACCACCAACACCCAGATTCGGGACAATGTTGAAATGTGGCTTTTCTACATTGACCCGTCCGGGATCGAACCCTGGACCTCAGAGCTGGCGACACCTTGAAAACCGTTGTGTATGCCACTCGACGTCGATTAGAATGATAATTATGCATCTTAAACAAATTAATTTTGAGTCACAACAAAATATTAATAATTACATTATATTTAATGAATCGAATTTAGTTCATATTTAATTAAATGTTTGTAGGCATTTTAATACACCGGCCGAAGAACAAGCAACAGATTTATATGACGACATCATCATTATATTTTTTTGCACCCTGATTATCGACAACTTTTTCCTCTACTGAAATCATTAAATCGAACGTGCTTCGACGAGTTTTACACAATTAAAAGTTACGGATACGTTTTTAAACTTAGAAATAGCGATAAAATTCGTTTGACATAGTTTTCTAGAAAGTTCCCCGTTGGACTGTAACTGTTAGGTAACAACTGCGCTCATTAAGTGTCGCTATCGCAGTTCCATCGCGACATGAACGTATCTAGCTGCAGTAACTTTATGTGTCGCAGTCTTAGAGTATAAATAAGTAAAGTATAGAGTGCACCATAACAGAGTATGAACTGTAAACAAGCGTAGTCATAAAATTTGCAAAACAAACCGCGCCGTTTTATTAATATTATCTCAAAACCTAATATTACCCTAATAATTTAGGAGCCATCGATATTTTCGCATAAACTTCTGTCTCCACAAGGGTAATCACTAAAATCAATAAACGAATGTTCTACTTATAGGTACAATTTGCTTACGATCGGTACAAGCAAGAATAGAGTGCGCGCATCGCTAGTAGCCCACTAACGATGCGCGAACTCTATGCTTGCTTATGTACACTTTAAGGTCGCAGTCAAGGATAGTAAAGTGTTCGACGCGGGTTTGCTGTGAAAACCAGTTAGTATCTATTATAACGAGTTTGTTTTATAGCAAGCTTATTTACTTCACCTTATTTTTTTTTTAAGTGTATATACATTTGGGATTCTTTCGCCCTTTGCATATGTGCGAAGTTCTGCCGTTAAACAGACAATAATTTTTGTTTTCCTTCACTTAGCCAAGAGAGCATTTGAAATCTAGATCAGACCCCGGTATCATTTCTATAACCTAAACTTATACTACTTATATTGATATAAAGAAAAAAAATTAACTTATATTTGTATCTTGTCTATCTATCTAAAGATTAATAAGATGTTTTGTTCGGTACCTACAGCCAAGCAAATTACGAGTTTAAGGGCAATAAGAAAAGGTGCCAATTTGAACAAATACTTCATATTTTATTTGTATTAATCTTGTATGTTATATTATGTATTAAACACAAACATGTGACTATAACTATCTAGTATTGCTATATAGTTGCTATATAGTTTATATATTGCTATACAGGTTCTAACACTCTCGAAGTTTATCTCAAACAACTTTTAATAAGCGGAGTTGTGAGCGAATGTATCTTACGTTATACGGTTCTATCGTAAACATGAGATTATTATTACATACAGTATTTGTATTATTACTGAAAAATGTATTAAGGTACTATATAGATTCTATTTTTTATTAATTTCTTTGTACGCCAATTGTGGCAAAACATGTTGAGTCATATAGCATTGTATTTATTTCTATCCATATGGTCATTGCTATGTATAAAGTTATATTATTTATACAAATAAATATATCTTTACCTTTATCTACTTTTCCAGTTCTTAGTGCAAAATGTAGGACTGAAGCCTTTGTTACCATACAATAAAGTAGAATTTTGATATTTCTTTTTTTGTCAACAACATAAGTAGATTAAGTACATATTGCCGGTATCGAATATTAAAGCTAAGCTAATCTTTCTTTCTAAGCTTATACTAAACTATAAGTTTTGAGATTTATCTCATCTTAGGCTTAATCATATTTTATAGATGTTAAATGCCTAATGAGATGATCTATGACTCTTTTATACTTTTTATAATAGTCGTTTTAAGAGCATGATACACATACGAATTTGAAAAGCAACTTCATAAATAGGTACTTGGCTAACTACGATTAACCTTTCAAAAATCAAGCATGACAAGTAAGAATGTATTTACGCACGTACACGTCAGCTACTAACAAAATGTTCGTGTTTAAAACTAAAATACGAGGTATATTTACGAAAACAAAAAAAAAGACAAACCTTTTTGTGCTTTTCATCGTATAAAAGCTTTCTAGATAACATTTTACTCAAGAAGATGGACAAAAGCGAGGTTAACTCAAGGCTGAGTTTTCTCAATTCATCATTGTTCTTTTATGAATCCCAAAGAACTAATTCGCTGAGAAAACTATTGTAGTAGTTAGAACAAAACATACCTCGCTTAACTTAACAATGGAGCTCCAAAACTTGAGACTAGCCAAGGTCTATAAAATCGGGTCCATCATTAGTAATATCGCACAATTTTATTCCCTTGTAACTGACTTTCAATTAAGTTAATAGGCATGTGCCAGTCACAATTGTTAGCCAATTAACTAATGAAGTTGAGCAAAACCACATAATAAGAAATAACAGAAGTTTCAGTCTTGGTAAGTGAAATAAATAAAATATTGTTTGCAACACAAACACTCGGCCATAAACAAACGAATTTTAATTAATATAGTGTTGCTACGGACAAAGCTGAATCTTATTTACACATTCATATGGGTAATTATAAAAACTATGTAGCAACTAATGTAGCGCATATTATAATAAACTTACGACAGATTAGCGAGTTTTGCAATCAGCAGTGAGTGGTTTTTTACGAGTAATTAAAATTAAAATTACAATACACTTAATTATGCATGCATAGCATAAGCAAAAGTTAAATATTATAGACCTGAACCGAATAATTGTTGTAATTTGTTAATTGTTTTACTAAATTGAACTTCTGGTTTTTTTCCCTTGTCACAGAGTTTTCAATGTCGACAGATTTGTATGACGAGTTCCCACCTCGCTTTAAAAAGGGGATTTAAAGTGCAGCACGACAGTTCATTACATTACTTTAAATTGTGGGCTTTGGGGCTGGATTTGAGTTCACTACTGTTTTTGACGTTATATTGTGCATGTTTGATTGAGGGGCTCGTGGCTAAGTGTACGCCGTACGGTTTAACCGATAATACAGGTTAAGCCGCGCTCGCCGCGGTTGCTCCGTAGATGGGTGACCATTTTTAAACATACCGAGACCCCTTTGTGCCTCGGAAAGCACGTTAGGCCGTACGTCTCTACTGTCATACGTTGATCTTTGACAGTCGTTAAGTCATTACAATTCTGACAAACAGCCTTACTTTAGGATACTGTGTTACCCAGTAAAATGGGTTGTGGAGGTCAGATAGGCAGTTCCCCCATGTAACATATTCAGCTGAACCCGGTAAGACTGAAAGCCGACCCCAACATAGTTTGGAAAAAGGGCTAGACACTAGGTAAGTATAAATAATTAATTGCAAATGATTGTCAACAAAAAAAAAACAAACAAAAATATTGTACACTGATATAAAAAAAAAACTCTAATTTCCACCTACACTTTCAAGCACGAGGAACTTGCTAAAGTAAACCGATAATATACAAATAAGTAAAACACTATCCTTGTAAAAAAAAGTTAATATAATATATTACGTAAATTAGAGTGCAAAGTATGTGTACTGAGAATGTGCCAGAAAGGTTGGTTTTCAGTAGAAGACAAAAAATCTTACCCAAAACTCAAATACAACAGCTATGCATTCACATACTGTCTTATAAGACGTCGGCTCGTGTGACACGGGTCGGCAAAAACAAGCGCAACTTGTAAAAAGTCTCTCAGTCAACCTTGACCTATTAATCTGTTGGTAACTTTCAGATTAGAAGCCTCTTCTTGTCTCGAAATTATTTTGTATGCCCTTGACATGTTGCTAGTTAAAGTCTCTATAATATTGTTCTTTTAGATAAGTAACAAAGAATCTTTCAGAAAGCTTAATTAAAGAATGAGCTATTAATTAGTTTTAGTAAGATTTTAAGAAATGTTTTTTGATATTTTGTAATCGAGATAATTAGTATTTAAAACAAAAAGTTCGGATACTGAAATATAATTTATTTGGTTACTTAATTCATGACTAGGTTTGTGTAGGTGTATAAGCGACGAAGATGTAGTTTGAAGAAAGTATATTCGTGATAATATCAAAATGTCAGATATTAAAAAAGCTAGGTGAAATAATTAAAACAAACTTGGACAATGAGGGCTACATTATTGCGCTCACCAGTTGGCGCCACTGGCGCCTCAGCTGTCCAAGTACAAAAAAACTATGAAATCTGACATTTCGGACATCACTTGCGACTACAGCCTCATGCGGCGAAATTTTTAACAATTTATCCTTCTAAACTTACTTAAATAAAGCGATTATCTAAAGCAAACAATGAAGCGCCAAATAATATTACCAACTATCAAAAACAAAAGAAATAAATCGAAATCTAGAATAATATAAAGAAGAATTCATTAAGTCGAAGTCTTTGTTCTGTTGCTTATAATATCCAAGGTCTGATGGAGTCCTTAAATAATCGGTCGTAATCAAATCAACAAGGACTCCCCGTTGGTTCCTTAATATAATTGGGGCATTTCTTGAGATAGTGCTTAAATATCCCTTGACATGAATACAGGGCCGAATTCTAGTCGTTTGTATTTTTGACAGAAATTTTCAACACTGTTTTAAGTTTTTTTTTGTAACTAGTTATTAGTTTATGAATGTTTGCAATTAGTAATTAAGACTTGAATAACTACTTTTTAAATACTTTGACTATTCTATCGCATTTGATCTTTATAAGGTTGTGTTTTAAACATTTCTATTACATATTCAACACTGTTTTACGTTTTTTTGTGTTATTAGTTATAACTTAATATGACTATACAGTGACATTAGTAAAATATATTATGCTAGCAAAAAAATAGACACTCTCTTGAAAAAAATGTTGATGTAATAACTGGAACTGCTAAAATAAACTATGACTGTATAACATGACGTATTCTGTCAACACACTAGTCTACTAAGAATTCACACAAATACGTGTTTTTCAGGAATCACGCTTTTCAGCTCAAAACTAAACCTAAACAAAACTCAAAGCAGTTAGCCGCGATCGAAAACATTGAATTGTTTCCAATAGTTGAGCCAATATTTTGTTATTTGTAAATAATTAAATGTCGATCCTAATTTGCTTGAATTAACGAATTTTCACTGCGTCAGTATTTTTGTATTAAAAATTAACAATTCATTTTCATACTGATCTGCAATATTTGCTGATGACTGTGCCAATAATTAAACCAATTAAACCTTGTTTTTGAAACATAATGGCTCATTGTCTGATCTCTATATTTAATGTTATTTTTATAATATTTTATACTTATACTAGCTGTCCCGGCAAACGTTGTTTTGCCCTATAAATTAAAAATACCTTCCCTACCCTACCTACCCTACCCTACCCTACCTACCCTACCCTACCTACCCTACCCTACCTACCCTACCCTACCTACCCTACCCTACCCTACCTACCCTACCCTACCTACCCTACCCTACCTACCCTACCCTACCCTACCTACCCTACCCTACCTACCCTACCCTACCTACCCTACCCTACCTACCCTACCCTACCTACCCTACCCTACCCTACCTACCCTACCCTACCTACCCTACCCTACCTACCCTACCCTACCTACCCTACCCTACCTACCCTACCCTACCTACCCTACCCTACCTACCCTACCTACCCTACCCTACCTACCCTACCCACCCTACCCTACCTACCCTACCCTACCTACCCTACCCTACCTACCCTACCCTACCTACCCTACCCTACCTACCCTACCCTACCTACCCTACCCTACCTACCCTACCCTACCTACCCTACCCTACCTACCCTACCCTACCTACCCTACCCTACCTACCCTACCCTACCTACCCTACCCTACCTACCCTACCCTACCTACCCTACCCTACCTACCCTACCCTACCTACCCTACCCTACCTACCCTACCCTACCTACCCTACCCTACCTACCCTACCCTACCTACCCTACCCTACCTACCCTACCCTACCTACCCTACCCTATTTTTTATGGTAAGTCATCAAAAAATAAAAAATAAAATTTACCAAAAATAATTAAAGTTTTTAATTAACAAATAAAATATAAGGATTGATCGTAGAGGGATGAAAATTTAGGGTTGTATGTATTTTTGTATGTTGTGTCATAAAAAAATAAAAACAAAAAATTTTGCCTAAAAAATATAAAAAAAAATTTAGGGGTGGACTACCCTTAATTTTTAGGGGGATGAAAAATAGATGTTGGGCGATTCTCATAGATACCGGATAAGCACAAAAAATTTCATCAAAATCGGTCAAGCCGTTTCGGAGGAGTTCAAGTTCGAACACCGTGACACGAGAATTTTATATATATAGGGATTTTAAAGTAAAAATTTCGCACGTATTTCAAAGTTCTATTAAATAATTCAGAGTCTTTATAGTCAGCACGGAAATACGCATTATCAAATTTTTCTATATTATGTTATTTGTTAAATGCTAATATAAAGTTTTTTATTATTGAAATAACTTACGAAATTATTAGATCTGTAGTTCAGTTTCTATATCCATTAAGACACACTATTATCTACCTTTGAGTGAGTAACTCATTTTGTTATATAAAAATAATGAATGTCAAGTCCGTCTCTGTTTATTAAAGCCCCTGGGATTTGTCTAACAATAAACTTGTGATAGGCTTTGTTAGTGTTTCGATATCAACCGCTATCAGATGTCCAAATTTTCCGAGTTTTGGGAACGCTAACGATTCCTCGAAATACGTGCCTATTTTTTCGTAAGGCGAAATATATAAAAATACATTATTGATTTACAAAATCGTTTTAATGAATATGCAGATGTGTAGATTGTGTAAAGATTGTGTAAATAAATAATATCAAATGAAAAACCCAAGTTAAATCGAATTAGAAACATATAATTTACTAGCCTTTTCCCGCGGCCCCGGCCGCGTGGATGTCGGTTATCGCGGCAAAAAGTAGCCTATATCCTTTCTCAGAATCTAGACTATCTGTGCACCAAATTACATTTAAATCGGTTCAGTAGTTTTGGAGTAAAAGCTTGACAGACAGACAGAATTATTTCGCATTTATAATATTAGTGACCATTTTAACTTTATCAATATTAATTTTATATGTTTTGGTTTTTTAGTCTAGTATGTTCAAATAGCATATATAAATCTGCAGACAAAATGAGACTTGGATCAAACAATAGTTATCAAAATATTCTAACTCCAGAGATAAAACAATTCAATCAAAAGAGTATCTTTGATACGAAACTAAATGGACCACGATATTGCTATTATATCCAACGGAGTTTATTGTTCCTTTTATAGAAAATCTATCTGACCATCTATCGTAGCAATCAATCATTAGATATGAAGCTTAGCCAATAAACTGACCATTGTGTAGTTATGTATAATACGATAGTGCTCGCCCAAATATTATTAATAAAAGGCAAACAAAAAAGTAATTATGTTTTAATTATTTGAGAAAGATAAAGTTAATTGTATAGAACGAGTGGTTATAATGATAATTAATAATTACGATTTCGAATAATTATCCTGACTAAAAATACTGAGGAATAATTATTATTAATATTTGAAAAACAAATATTTTATTACTAAGGTTTTTTTTTTAATTCTGTAGATTTTTGTATCTTGCCACATTCGAAATAAATCGTGTAGGTACAGCGACAATCATAATTAATGCAATGTTTATAGGTTAACAGATATATATCTGTAAACTACCTAAGTACCTACGTAATTTATTATAAATATGTATATATCTAGCTTATAATACAATGAAATAGATTAGATGAAAATTATAATAAAAAAACCGTACAAACAAACTATTTCCTTTCTTTTTTAATAAAATCACTGTACCTGTGTACAAACAATTTATCTCTATTAATACATAAATCTAATTACAACTAAACTACGAACCTGATTTAGGACGAAGCTTAAAAAATAACCTAAGTAACAAAAATTTCAACCCTAATATCCTCGCGACACATTAGCGGTATTCATACTTCGCGCGTTTGAGTTTCAAACCCCTGACTCTAGAGTTAAGGCCTCTCAGTATCAAGGGTAGGCAGTACCTGCATGGTCCTTAAATACCTGTTGTGTTCTTCACCGACTTTTAAGCTGAAGATAAGGACTTTCAAGGAGGTATTACATCTGTCTGCCTTTTTGAGGGTGATGATCACCCGACTTATATTTGTAAAACATTTTACGTCTTTGATGCAAGATTTCGTGTTTGTAAAATGTCAACAATGATAAAAACGACGATTTTAACATTAATTCAAATTTGAAAGGTTTTCTTTCAGATAAAACTAGTTTAGGCGCTTATAAAATGCTAAAAATTATGAGAATTATTTTTTTGTAACTAATTTTCGCTTCCTTCTTGGGAACTTGATCACATTTGGGCAATAAAAGAAGATTAATAATCATCGACGCTATATTAAATTGAATGCAGTGCTGACCGAACTTTCAAATACCAACGACCTAAAGTCCTTTTTTGGGGTAAGTAGAGGGGCACATACTATGGAAATTATTGTTTCATTCTATCCTGATTGTAAACGCTTGTAGCCGCTGAAATTTCTCATTACAATTATTATTTATTGCCTTATAAGTCACCTCCAAGAGAAAGTCACATTCATTTAATTCGCTTAAAAGCCAAGCAATTAGTATTTGAAAATAATAAAAGGCCACTGAACTTCTTTAGATCAAAAAGCAGCTGTTAGTTACATCTTTTGAAAGAAAAGCTATTCATCATGAATGCTAATACATTTACAGCACTAAAGGTTACACTATTTAGGTATTTACAGTACTCAGCTTCACAAGACTGATAGGTCATAGTATATTGTATAAGATCGTACATCATGGACATAATAATAGGACTCTTTCTATAATAACCAGTTGGTATAAAATAGTAGGTATAAATATTTCGCAAAAAACCATCACCGGTTTGTAAGAGATATTGTTAATATCTGTTAATGTTTACTTAATATAGACTCAAGAATAATAAGTAATTTCAAGTCGTAATCTTATCGGATATATAGCAAAACAATTTTCATAAATCGGTAAAAAGTCGCCCAGACAAACATATACGGCCATTCGAGTGGGCGTAAGGGTAATTTTGTTGTTTTACTTCTTCCAACTGTGTAAGTGACCCAAATTCTGTGTACAAAGCGTTAGGTGGCATCTTCCTCAGTGCATAATGTATCACCACGTGGTTCGTTAATTGTTCACCGAAGCGGAACAAATGCGGGGTCCTCCAGGGGACGCTAATTGGGCCCATTGAGAATGGGCAACGTGACCATATCACGTGGGAGGCAATTTTTATGGTTTGCGGGTTAAATAGGTTGAGTTTTTCAAAGGAAACGAAATTAGGTAGCTCGTAAAGTTTGCTTAATGTTATTTTTGGTGTATTACTTTTTCATCAAATTATTTGGTGACATTTTCTTTTAAATTGTTTGTAAAATGATGCTAAACTAAAAAAAACGAATGGACGAACAACCTTTGCAAATACCTAAGCTTATTTTATAATACAAGCAATTATAATTTCAATACTCTTCAGAACTACTCGAGACGTTGTTGAAAAACGCTGAAACAAAACAGAAAAAAATATTAAGCAAATTTATTAAATCAAGCAATATTTCCATATAGTTGCAGTAATAAATGGAATAAGCAAATTCACAATTCAACCAAGTAAAACGTTTCTAGTCGCTCGACAATCCCTAGATATTTTTATTTCCTATGACGTTTTCACAAATAGAATCTTTATTTCCGAGAGAGGTTTTAAAGCAATAAATTTGCGCTGTCGTCGATATTCAGGCAAACGTGAGATAAGTAGGATTATTGACATTTGAAAATAGCTTTTATGAAACTAGATATGAATTTATTGTAATAAGTAAACGGAAGTGAATAGTGATTTATTACTATTGAACAGATGATGTAATTAATGTAACTGCTAGAATAATAATCGTTATTGAATGTTCGCAATTCGTAATAAGGACTTAATATCGACTTTTTAAATACTTTAACTATTCTATGAACTTTAATCTTCATAAGGTTGTGTGTTTAAACATTTCTATTACATTAGCTACAACGTAAGACTGAACTTTATTATACCTACAGAAAATTATTTAATTATTCTAGAAACTAGTCGGGCGTTCCCGAGATTATGCGTGAGTAAACCGATTTGTTTTAAATAATTGTAAATACTCCTCCCGAAAGTTATTATACTTACAGAAAATTGCATAATCTGCATGAACAAAATCAATGTTCACTGACTTTAAAATACATAGGTACATAATCTAGGCTTATAAATGTTCATAATCCATAAAACTAATAAAACAAAATAAACAAAACTAAAATTCTACTGTTCATTGATTCTTAGTGAATAAGAAGCTAATTAAGTATTGCCCAAACAATCTCTTCAGCAAGGCAATCCGGATTATCTCGCTGTTAATTATTTTGTAGAACTAATTGTATTTTGCGCAATTTATTAATCTTGTTATTTTCTTAGTCGAAGTCCAAAGATAATTCATAATTAATGTGAGATTTTAAGAAGTACTAAACTCGATAAAATGTAATTAGTTTTTCAGCAAAAATCTAAATTTGGATGTACAATTATTTTACTATCTCAAGAGTAGAAATTAATTTAGATCATTTGGGTTACATTATTGTTAGACAAAACTAAAATATACTTTTACGACTTGTAGAGCTGCTAGGTAGGTATGTGGCTAGACTATTGCAGGTATGACGTAATAAGTCTGTAATGGAAATTTCCAGAGTTTTGTTTGTTTCACAAAAACAAAACACTATCTTCATTCCTCGGAATTCGCGTACTTTCTTACACGACAAAACTTAATATTACAATACTAATGTAGGTACCTACCTACTGTTTACTTTGACAAAGTTCCATCAAAGCACGAACACTGAACAGTGTGTAAGTTTACATTGTACTACGCTTATTGTGTCTCCGGAAAATGTTTTCGCTTTGACAATCTGCTTACTCGTATTTTAGTTTTCAAAAGAAAGAAGCATTATTCTTTGTGATGTCGGCTTTGCTTGCCTGTTTTGAAGAGCTATAATTAGGTGGTTTACGGAAATGTGGTCTTTATGATAAAAGCGGAGTAACGTCACCTACTGTCGGTCAGCTGATTCTTTTTACATACATTCATAACGGGGTAAATAAATGGGTGTGAGACGGACATTAAAAAAAAATACCTACCTATGTATACTTAGGCACACATATATATTACACACAGTATTACTCTTTACAATCAGTGCCGTACGCAGGTATCGTAAACACAAGAACTAAATATGAAAAGATATATGAGAATTCGACGCTATATTTATTGAAAGAATAGTACCTCCTGCATAAATGATTCATGATTAAATGATTCAGTGTAAGTAATGAGTAATTGGTGATTTATTGACATATTGTTGCTATAAATGTTAAGTGCTTGAGAAATTTTTGCGACTGACATTTAGTGGAATTGCGATTTAAAAAATTCCGAAACAAAACTTACAAAAATTTTTGTTTAAAATCCAAGGAGTCCTAAGTAAGAACTCTAATAAACCGTTGTGCTGAGATCTTTACGGTTATGGGCAGGCGTGTTAGCGTTCCTACAATCGTTGTTAATGCCGAAACAACAGAGCTGGTACGAGGGGAAGTTTTAGCTTAAACTATATTTATTGCACCGCATAACATGAACGTATATTGCGAATAAGATTTTTAAACTTTCGAACTACAAGCTCTTGTTCGTGTTTGCGTAGTGCTAAAGTTTTCTTTATTTTTATTAAACGCATTCGAAAATGTAGGGGCGAACAGTTTGCGAATTATTTCGCTTTAGGGATTTTGTTTTTCGGTTGTTGTAATGTTTTATTATAAATATAAAGAGCTTAATCAGAGTCTACTATTAAGACAGGTATTAATCCTATGATTACCTTATGATACGACTGAATACCAAAAAATAATAATAATTTTTTCGATCGAAATAATCATTCATGGCATGGGTTTTAAGATCTTAATGCACCATTTAAATACAAAAAAATCCCTTCAGTATTAAAAGCCATCTTAATACCAAAAATATCTGACTGTTTTTATTTAAAGAAACGCTTAATCCTTCAACCAAACCAAAAATTAACGTTGGAATATTTATGACGCAATCAAATTTTACTCAACGTCTTCCAAATGTTTATATAGATTTATTTTAGGAGGAAACCTTTTAGATTAATATATTTATATTTATTTAAGTGCCCCCTTACCTTCGTTTACGGTTCCCGTAAACACGTGACTCACGTTATCTTAAACGTGAACGTGTTACGGCGTGGAGGAGGTAAGCCGTAGAAAGGCACAATGAGAATTTATTTTAATAATGTTTTGTAATATTCTTAAGATTATATTTTATCGACGTCGTTTTTTATAAAGGAGGGAAATTTGTGAAGAAATATATACTATGAGTAAGACTACGAGTATCAAGTTCCACTGCGTAGAGCAGAAATTTGGTAAACTATCGTGAAATATTACTGTTACAAATCAGTACCTAAGTAGTCTGCTAATGGTGTGGTAGAAAAAGGCTCAGATTTTGTTTTTAGACGGCTCCTTCTTTATTCAGTTTAATCCTTGTATCGCGGGGAACAAAAATTCAAATCACATGCACAAAGAAAACCCAGTCTTAAAACATTGAAATCAATGCTGTTTTTATAAGTTCTAATAAACCTATTACAGCCTCTGTAAACAAGTGGTATTTCTACAAGCATAATTGATAATAGAAATCGTTCAACTGTACGGAAATTACATAATGTTTATTTTCGATATGTCACGTGACTTGACTTGTCAATACTTATTTGAGCGGTTCCGTCAGTGTTAACGCTTGTAGGAATACCACTTGTACATGGGGCTTTAGAAACGTTAACATGAATCTAGTAGCCAACTGAAAAATAAAACAAAAAGTAGTTCCTACTCGATATCTAAACCGTATTCGTACCTCTGAAACATCTTACAAAAAGAACATTAGGAATGCACCCCAAGACACATAGACTTTTGGAATTAGGCAGCATTTGTAAGGGAGATGTGCCACTGAATTTTATACTAGATAGTGCAATCAGCTAAGTGCATTAGTGACGAGAACTTCAAACTTTCTGACTTGTAACTTACCGTGGTTTTGTTCAGGAGGTGCAGGTTTCGGAATAAAAGATTTTGAAGTCTAAAGTACCTGAACTTAGCGAAGTTCATGAAAATTGACTTCAAATGTACTGAGGATTTTAATTTAATGAATACTAGCGGTGCTCCGCGCTTTCTTCGAACTTTTTCCGATGTTTTTATAGTTGGTCTGCTATTAGGGGTGGACACGAACCCAACAAATCAAAGATCATGAAAATCGTTATAAATGGTTACACCATTTATAACTCACCTAAATAATAAACCTAACCTAACCTAACCCGACTTTGTTTTAAATATTATAGATGTGAGTTTGGTGTAATTAAGCTGAAACTTACCAGAGCTTGTACCTTATAGCTCAATACGAATTTAAATTTTATTACTTTCTATTCAAGGTAGATTGAAGTACTAGAGGTGATTGATAGGTCTTGACTTTCTTTGTTAATATTGGTTGAATGCAGTATTATTTTGTCTTTTAATATTATTATATTGATGTGACTATTTGTAGTAGTCTGAAATGTTATTTTAATTCTAAACCTCAAGTCATTTGCGTTATTACTGTTATTAAACACAACTATAATTAAGGTAAGGTAAAGGTAAGGTAAGTCAATAGGCCTATGTGTAACTATGCATTTAGTGTGCTTGATTGAATAAATGAATAACTTATTATTTTGCTTATCTCTTTTAAATTTCATTGGGGGCCGATTGCCAGTCACCTAGGTAAGTATATATCAGTAGGTATCTTACATGGAACGATTGTCTATCTGACCTACTTTTAAGTCGATAAATATCTGATAACTTGAATTAACAACATTGGAAGTGATGCAAAAAAGTTTGTATGTAACATTTAAAAATATATTCATAATATAACTTTCATCAGGTTACCTTAAAAAAAAAAAAAATACTATTTAGTCTGAATTATATAAATGCAAACACAAATAATACCAAAAAGACTCTAAGACCCTTCAACTTGTAGTCAAAAACAGGCAGACAATAAACAAAACATAATCGCTCTTTACAAAAAGACGGTACGCCGGCAAGCCACAAATCAGCGGCTCGCCACAAGGATTATAATTCAAGAATGTCGTTTAGAGCGCTTTATTTTATCAACGCCGCCTTTATAAAAGCTTTTCACTCATCTTAATGTGGTGACAGAAATAAATATTTAAAACATTTTATGGATAAAAGGCAGAAACAAATTCAAACTACCTACCTACATAGATTAAGGGATTCTTATACTAACTTGTATAAGCCGTGGTGGCCTAGCGGTTTAACAAACAGATTTGTATGTACAAGGTTGCAGATTCGAACCCATTATCAATGTGACCTTTTTCAAGTAGTATGTACTTTCTTAATAATTCTTAGATTTCAAATTCCAATCTCTGGAATCCAGGTTATTCCAGAGATTGGAATTTGAAATCGCCAACACGCAAGTGAAACAGCTTGGATCAATGCTCGTGCTCTCCTTACATGAGAAGAGGCCTGTGCCCAGCAGTGGGACATTTATAGGCCGGTATTTTTTATACTTATTTACTTAGATACTAGACTAATTGTTTTAAGTATATAGGACAAAGTATTTCAAGATTTGTTAGGTAGGTCTAATGCCAAAAACTAACTAAAATACTGTCAGATTTAAGCCATTTTATTTTCTTTGTGTATTTTTCTATAGATTTTGTGATGTATCATTAAATCAGAAGTTAGGTTATAAAAAAACGTAACTTTAGGCACACATTAAGATTAAATAAAACCTGACTTAAATACTAAATGAAGTTTTTATTTAAAAGTGATATGGTCACGAAAATAAAATGATGTCTTACGTAAACGAAGACGCTTACGCAGGTGAAACCGCGGGGACATGCTAGTGTAAAATAAAACTTCTTCACATTAAATTCTTCACCGGAATATTTATAACTTTAAGACGCAACGCACAGTATGCGTTCGGTGCAAATCAGTGTTCGACTGATAAAATCAAGGGACCATCTCATCGATAGGGTGACACACATTTTCATTAAACTCAGGGTTGACAACTAAATAATGATATTTTACATTTACATCAAGATATATATTTTTTAATATAGTACAATATCATAAGAAAGTAAATAAATAGCTACTTTAATTCACATTTCAAAAATACGTACGTACGTCCAGACTGAGGTAAAATTTACACAGACTAACAGTTTTTCGAGTAAATCCTTAAAAAACTATATTTTTTATCTATACCTACCTACAAAAGAATTATATTACGTGAGTAGTAATTGAAATTATATTATCATTTATATAAAAAAAAAAAACTTCTAATATATAAAAATCTCGTGTCAGAGTGTTTGTTATCGAACTCCTCCGAAACGGCTTGATTGATTTTTGTTTTTTTTTTTGTGTTTTTACTATTTTTTACACCGTAGGTGATAAGGTTTTATTTTTTCAACATATTTCTATGGCAAAACAACGTTTGCCAGATAAGCTAATGTGCTATAAGTACGGGAAAACGGACCGAGGATATTTGATGACAGAAACATTGTTTCGCAAGATTTAACTTATTATTATCCTAGAAAATTAATGGAATGATTTTAAAGTTACCTAGCACTTTTCTTCAAATCAGCGTAATTAAAAATCACAGAAAAAGCAGCTGAATTTAAACCATTGTTGTTAAACTGTTCCCCCGTGTACTCAACACCCCATCAAAGACTGAACACTAGGCTCTAAACGGTAGCCCTAACATCTAAAAGTAATTACATTTGCCTACGTATTTAAGCACGCTTCAGGGAAACGTGCAAACGTCTCCTCTAATTTTCTACCCACTCCTCCAGGACTATTTAAATAACCTTAAATTGGATTCCGAATCAACCGGGACTCTGAATAAATTCATTGGCTGAATATTAATTTGTTGATCTTTGTAACGTAACATCATATTGATCTGAATTGCCGTGTTGACATAAGAAAAAATACTTTTAAACTTTTTTCAGGTTTGGTTCGAGAGTCTTTGACCTACTTTGTCGGAAATTGGATTTGGTAATTTGTGTTTTGTATTTAAGTAACTTTTTTACAAATTCATTTTAAGTTTTAAGAATTTTTTATTAAAATAATTTCTTTATTATTCCGTTAGTTGAGCCAGAATAAATTATTTTAGTAACATTGCAGACACAATTTTAGGGCAGTGAACTTATTTATTTTGTATCAAAGATATTTTAATATTAGATATATTACAACTTATATAATAGTTTTTGCACCCCGTTTCTACTTAAATAACGTGGACGGAGGAGTATGAAATTTGGTACAGTTAAAATTTATATGCAGAAAGCTAATTTTTATATAAGCTAACATAATATGCTATACATTAAATTAATAAAAAAAAACAATAAAAAATGCATATTTTTTTATTGTTTTTTTTTTTTAGTAATTTTTATATAAGCTAACATAATTTATGCTATACAGTAAATTAATAAAAAAAAAACAACTTTTTTTTTTTTTTTTTTTATATTATTATAAGTATGCATATACTACCCGTGGTATTACTTCCAAACTGTAGATACGCCAAACAAAATTTTCAATAAAAATGAATTAGTTTTTCATGCTGTTAGTAAAAGTATAAGAACCAACCTAGTTATATGGAATTAAATATTATCTGAAAAAAGGCCAGCTCGAATGAAAACCACCGTTCACGCGTGAAGAACAATATGTAGACACTGATTGAAGTGAATACTGTACAGATTTTTTTTTAATATTCAGCCACTGTCCCAGACAATAGGCATAATTTACATTGCTATATTAAAAAATGCACTGACCCATATTAGTATGAGTAATTTTTAGGGTTCCGTGCCGGACCGGTTGTCAACCCCTATTACTAAGCCTTCGCTGTCTGTCCGTCCGTCCATCCGTCTTTTAGCGAGCTGTATCTCGTAAACCGTAATAGATAGAGAGTTGAAATTATCACAGAATGTGTATTTCTGTTGCCGTAATAGCATCAAATAATGAAAAAAATAATGTTGGCTCCATAAAATAGTACAGAACCCTTCATACGCGAGTACGACTCGCTATGTTTTTTTTTTGTATGCTTACAACACAATGTACCTAAATAGATTGAACTTGCTCTCTCATATTGCAAAAGAATGACAACCAGTTATTTAAACACTTACTAATATAACAGCGAAAAAAATTACGGGTTTCTTCTTTCTGTTTGTATTGTTTTATATTCTGCAGAGTAAGTCAATATTATCATGAACTACAGTAATAAAACCACGCGGAGCATTTCATCTAGAAAATGCGTACGTGTCTGCTCTCCGAGGCGAGCAAACTACGTAATTACAAGACAAGCAAACTGCAAGGCACTCCATACATACCAGTTCTACAGTCAGCATGAAAAAAAATACTCAAAATTTTCAAAACCTTTAAGCAGATTCTATACATTAGTACCAATATTTTAATACTATTTTAATAACTATTCTAATTTATAATAAACGCGAAAAATTATTTTTGTTTAGTTGAATTTGCTGACGGTATGTTCATAATTAAACTTGGCACTGCAATGTCAATGTTGTGTCATTCTTTGGAGAATTGTGTCAGTAAGTTCTACACTAAAAAGTTGGTGTTGAATTTGACGAATGTGTAATGAGAGTCAAGTTGCTTGTATTTTCGAGTTGATTAATATATTTCGTAATTTACTTACTCGTATATTTTCACTAGTAAATATTAAAAGGATACTAGCTGACCCGGTAAACGAAAAAAGCCATATAAATTTGCCAAAAATAAAAAAACAGGAAAGGGTCACATCTAGGGTATGAAAAATAGTCTACGACCTATTCCTAGACCTACCAAATATACACAAGAAAAGTCATAAAAATCGGTGAAGCCGATTCGGAGGAGTTCGATAACAAAATACGTCTAGCAATTGGAGTATGCCTGTATATTTTCGGAGGTATGTTCATAGTACAGTAACCATTAAGCTCATGTTTGTTCAACCACTATAGAAAATTTATTGCAAAGTATCGATCGCAGACATTTATTTTCAACTAAATCTTCTGACCTTTTCATACCGTTCATATTATAAGAAACACGTCTAACTTTAAAATTAATTTTAAAACTATAATTTATAATACTATAATTTATAATACTATTTTAATAAAACGGGAATTAGCGCGAACATTTATAAATACCTTTACGCTTGACGTTTCGACCAGGTTACACCGGCCGTGGTCGCAAGCAGTCTGCTTGCGACCACGGTCATAAATGTTCGCGCTAATTCCCGTTTTATTAAAATAGTATTATAAAAAGGCAGCGTGATAGTTTAAAAAAAAACTATAATTTAATCAAAACATCAATCAAATACGTAACTCATTTAGAAAACTAATCTATTAACCAAATTAAAACCTTCAAACTTTTAACAGACTAAAGATATCACGGCAAAGACACATTAAATTTCTAACAATAGGTCCCTAGTCCCGAATTGAGCTTCTATAATAACCTCTTTTATAATGAAGTATTTTAATTAACTGAATACTTAGTTTGAATCAATTGTATTGGGACCTGTTGAATAATGGATATATAATTGAACTTATTACTGGAAGATTGTTTCATGTGTTCAGTGCTCCAGACTGCTATTGAAGTTGTGAAGTATGATTGCTTAGGAATGAAGTGGAGAATTTTAATTAATTAAGAAAATAGTATTGAAGAAATTTTGAAGTAATTACTGGTTGAAAGGAGTAGTTTATCACATACATGTTCACTATTCGGGTTATGGCTTCAAAATTAAAGTATAGATAACATAATACAAATATTTCGTCCAATTCATGTTCGTCACTCCACCCATTGATTTAAATGGTCAACAACAAACACTTTTCTACATTGTCTCAGGTCTTTATAAATTTGTATCTTCGTTGTCTCTGAGTTCATAACACATCACCGTACCGCTGTTTAACCGACTTAATATTGAGGAGATTCTTAATTCAACGGTATGTTTTTTTTTTCATGTTCGCTACGCGATATATCTGGCAAATTTGGATCGATTTCAAAAAAAAATTTTGTCATCGACAGAAATTGGCCTATTCATCATCTAAATTTCAATGAAGTCGGATCTTTTTTACATTTAGGTGTTTTTTTGTTTAGTTACCAACCAATACTAACAGCATTATACTACACATAAGTATTTAGCTAGTGTATGTAGTGGCTACAACTATATTAGTGAGCGTATGAAGTAATTTGGAAGTTCCGAGCTGCATTTCCCAAAGGTCACGTAAGAAAATTTGCTGAAAATTTATTTAAATGTTTGCATTGTTTCGCTGTTGAACAAATGAATGTTTACGTCTGTTCTGCTGTATGTCTAGTTTTAATAAAAAAATAGATTTGTTGACATAGATGATACAAAATGTTACCAAATGATTTTTGGCGTCGAATAATTGGTGCGAAAAATTAGATATCAATTATTTAATAAACTCATTTTGAGTTGAAATTTTGTAGACTGATTATATCCCAGAGGTACTCTTCACCCCTTTCGGATAGATATAACACTTAGGTAAAACCTGTATATCTAGAAAGGTGTTTTAAAACCGATTAGTAACTAGGTAAATCAGTTCACGAAAAAGATATATACTTTTAGTTCGATTATAAACTAATCGATTTTCCTTACAATCTGTCCTTTAATAGTGCTTGATAAACAATTTATTTATACCTAACACTTCAGGGAACACAGAATTTTATTTAAAGTATATTTACAATACAAACAAACATAAGTCATGAGCTTAGTTACAAAACTTGTCCTGAAATATTCGTTGCCTAATTTCGTTCAGTGAATCCGACAAAACTGGAATCCTAGGAATAAATCCCAAGAGCTTTTAACTCTCCTAAACTTGGAAAGGTCTTTTGTGGAGTTCCAAATCTATAAACGAAGGTATGTCGAACAAATGGTTTAAGTTTTCAAACGAATTTCCAGACTCTTTTGTCAGTATTAACGTCTACTAATTTAGGGTAAATCTGGGTCTGAAGGTAATAGAAACTCATTGGTCTAGCAAGGTTAGGGTTTCATTGGATTACACAAATTGCCTCAGTAATTTTTAATGACGGTTTGCTTGTGTAGGAAAGTTTACCAAGGATATTTTTATTTGGGAACTTTTGTTGGTAGAAGTAATCTAAATCTCAACCAAATCGGTAGGAGAAGCTAAGAGGTTGGACTACAGTGGTGTACATAATGGGTAGTAGTTTGTAATCTGGATTCCCCCACATTTTTTTTATGGTCTCTGGCCAGCAGGTTTCTTCTTCGATAGTGAGATAAGTTAATAAAATCACTTAAAGGGATAGGTGTCCAACTAACTTTCACTTAGATTATTCGAATTTATTTGACTAATTTTATTTATTCTCAAATCAAATTAGTCTCTGTCCAAAAACCTGACTCTTAGCAAAAAGTCACCCAATTTTCTAAATAAATTTCAAGAATCACTTCAAACAAACCATATTTGTACAGACCGACACAATTTAATCTTTCACAGAAAGCAAACCAAGCGAAACCCTAAAATGATTTTTCATAACGGTCACTTGTGACCCTAAGTAGCTGTAGTAAATTTTATAAGCGTTCAAATACGAACCTTTTGACTCACCGACCGTCTTTAGGGATGGCCCGAACAAACATCAAAGGCCGAACAAATATCGTTGAGAAGACAACTCAAGCGTTTAATGAACAAATGTTTTCACCGTTTTACAATCAATGCTAAAACGACAACGGTCATTTTTCATAATAAAACCTTGCGAGGCATGCCCTAGGGGGACTCTTTTCACAGTGGGGATCAAAAAACCGGTGCAGACAAAGTTTGACTGCTCTTTATGTAGCTAGGCCTTTGGGCTTTTGATCTACTGTAGAAAGGGATTCATGACAATTTATACGCTCTCGCGGTGGATTTCTTTTCATTATATAATTTTTGGGGATTATTAGAATTTAATTATATTTGACGTTTCTTGAAAAGTACTACGTATTTTATTTCAGTAAACAATCATAAATATAAAGTACAGATCCTAACTGTCTCAATAAAGCCTAAGCAATGGTTATCGAAACACTTACTCAAAGATTAGATTCATCATCATCATCATCAGCCTATCTTCGTCCACTGCTAGACATAGGCCTCTCCTATGGCACGCCACTGAGCTCGATCTTCAAAGATTAGATTACTGTTAAATAACATATCCTCTCAAATAATATTTTTATTTCAACTTGATCTTAAAATAATAAATAAAACCTCAATCTAAGCGCACATTTCTGTGGTCGCATTAAAAGAGTTATCGCGTAAATTAATGTCGGCTACTGTTTCCCGGGCCACAGCAGTCGTACCCTCATCTTTCGTTCAACCCATTTTATTTAAAGAAGCGAACAAAGTTCGGAAGCGGGTGCAGCCACGCGTAAACATTTACTTGTAAGGTTTATTGATGTTGGTGACCGCAGTTTGGTTTTACAGCCAAAGAAAGAAGCTCCCCCCGTTTTAGAGAATTTGTGAATTTCCTGTCGGATTATTTTGATAGGGTTTCCAAACGTGCACAATGTCAAAGTACTTATTTGACGGAGGTTATAAAATATACAGTATACACCCTTTTTGTCCTATTCATCTTTATTTTGTCAAAAACAAGGTATCTTTACAATTAGGTAACATTATTATTCAAAGACGTTTCACAAAACGTTTATTGATTAAAAATCTTCAATAATAGCTTTATGCGTAGATCAGCGCCTTTTAAACATTAACATTTGAACTAATTTCCACAAGTAATAATGTACCTACTTCAGTAAATAAACCTACTACAAGTACGGCTTGAGTTAACTTGGGTAATTTGGCACCAGACCCAGTTACCCCCAGTTGTGAGTGTCTGACAATTTCAGTGAACTCTCGAACCCAGCTGTATAAGTTGTTACTCTATTGTGTTATATAATTCGAAACGTTTTGTATCTTACAATCAATGACAATCTTAGGATTTACATTTTATTTCTAGATTTTTCATTTTCAATTGTATTTTTTGTTAAAAAGCATATAACTTTGCTTTGACTATTATTAACCGTAATAGGGATAATTAGGTATTGTTATAACAATCCTCATCTATCTTTCACCAGTCTCACCCATCTAAACATAGCATTTGAAAACCTTTTCCACAGATTATGTCAAAAAATCAAGGCCATTTTCGGCCTATCAAAATTCCTTCAATAATTCTCTCCATTCGTTCCAAAACTTCGATCAACGTCAATCACATCACTGCAGTGGCGTGCATACCATATAGGCAATTAGGCAGTGCCTACCTCCTAAGATCCAACTAACTATCCTTAATTATTACGATATAAATATAATAAATCAGTCAACACCCATCATACTCATTAATTAAATTACAAATAATAAAACTTATAACCAAACATTTCATTACAAAACAAATAAAAAATGACGTCACATTCAACACAATTTCACAATACGTCGCGAAGTAGGCACTAGTGTCAGTGCCTACTTTACACTCACACACTCAAACCATTTTGGCGTATTCATATACGCACGCACACTTCATAATAAGCTACTTTTTTCTCAAATTTATAATACGGTGAAAGCAAAAAATATCTGTTTGACATGCACAGCACCCTGACATTTGACCTTCGCAATTTCCCAGAACTATAGTAGGCATGCCTACTCTGTAGCAAAGGCATTGACCATACAGCTCAACAAATAAAAAATATATAAATTCTAGTTATTATTATATTTTTTATATATCTAACTAATATTATAAAATACTAATAACTTGTAAATTGAATATAGATTTTTTTTAAAGTTAACACCTACATAATTAATAATGTAAACATGTTTTAGTTGCAATAAATGATTTTATTTTCTTTTATCTGTTGCAACTTGCTCGTCTTTTTGTTATTTTTAATCTGTTGTAGTTTGTTTATTTGTTGTAGTTTGCATTATTTTCGTAATTATTTGTTTTGTGTGTTATTGACTTATTGTGGTTTTGTAAAGTTACTGTAGTGTTATAAACAGAAATTGTTGTGTCTGTATAAATATGGAAAAGTTACAGTGCGTAGTTTGTTTGTGTTTCGAAAATACAATCTGTATGGATAAATTACGTGCAAACCCCTTCAAGAAGTTTAATAAAGTTTTCATTTGTTGACAAAACAAATTAATGAAGTAGTAGATTTGTAGGATAACATCCGAACCACAGAATAAGAAATACGAAACTTTAAAAAGTGAGTAGAAAATAGTTTTTTACATTTGTTTCGTTATTTGTAGTAGTAGGTAATAATAATAAATAATAAATAATAAAAATCTTTATTTTCTCATCATTATGAAACTGGTACAGAATTAAGTTTTTTGTTACATAATATAGAGACTGGTGTCTGAATTAGGTAAAACCTGTGTTACAGATCACCAAGGTATTTTATTTTGCTTGATTTGCCTAATTTCTGCCTACCTGGTCGGAAAACCAATGCACGCCACTGCATCACTGTCAGCTCAAACGTAATCATGCAAATAATAATTTTGGGCATTATAAAAACCTGTTTCCTTTGAGACAGAGCCACATTTACATTCATTGCATGCCGTTAGTCGGGTTCCCGTGTGACTCTCAATTTGCATGCATAGCCGCCATTCGCACGAGAATCTGAATACAACAAGCGTATTAATATTGTATTTTTTAATCAAAATATGCACGGCTTCTGTGGAATTTTAAAGTAGTGCATCTGTAGTGCTGAGTCTTGAAAACACGTTTTTAGTGTTTTCCTTTTATACGTTTTACTGACAATTCTAGTCATAACTGTTAAAAATTTAATAGTGGTTACGGTGCAATAGATAAACTATAAAATGCAAAAAAATAAATAAATATAATAAGGTAAATGCAGCTATTAACGACCCATCGAAAATCCGCAGCTATTACCGATCCATTCCATTAATTTGCAATTTTTATGCTACTGGAACGATTTATGCTGAAGATACTTGACGAAACACGAATGTTTGTTCATTGAGCATCGTAAAAACTAACGTTTGTGTGCGTGGTATCCCGGGAAAGAGACAAAATTCGTTATTTTCTGTGACGACAGCGGCCGTGTGGTACAAGTCCTTGTTCCTACAGGTAAGCACATTCAATTTTTGCTTAAGATTTTTTACAGAAATACACGAAGCCTGTACTTGTTGTGTATTATTAAATGTGTTTATTTAAGTGTAAATTCTTTATTTCGTATAGTATTTCATAAAGTTCAAGTAATTTAATAGGATAAAACTTGAAATTCAAATGGAGCGGTAATAGCTTCAATAATTTTAATAGTAGCAGCTATTGCCGATCCATGGCTCGGTAATTGCCCTGAACATTATATTTAGTTTTAATTATTTTCTGTCGATATGTGATGATAAAACAGTTATTTTAATAAGACATTTTAATCTTAAATAATCAGCCATTGTTACACACCATTAGCGACCTATACTTTTTTGTATAGTTTACTTGTTTTTCCATTTTATATTCACCACGTATAGTAAAATTATTCATTTATTGTTATGTTAAAGGAACATAATTATATAACCTTTCATCGTATAATAATGTGTGCATTTATTAATCTTATTTGTTTAATCAAATATTAAAAATCTCTGTTAAAGTTATAAATATCAAATAAATACATATTATCTAGTTTTTGTGGGTCGGTGCAACGCTTTCATATTTGTATATACATCGCTTATTACCGACCCGTGTGAGTCGGTGATAGCAAGTATGGGAACCTATTACCGACTCCATACTAATCATTATCCATAATGTTACATTACACTGGTTAACTGGTTACAGAAAATACTAGCTAATATTATTAACTAATAACAAAAATAATTATGAAAATTAATATGGCAAACGAATACATAATTTTTTTTTTGCAGAAACATGGATCAACAAAAGCAGAGGAAAGTCAATGCAAGCTTACATGCCTTTCTTAATCCATGCTAATTCCCTTCACGAAACCACATTTACTTGTTTTTATTTAAACAAAATACCTAGTTTTGTTACACTCGGTAATAGCTTCATAAAAATCGTTAATAGCTTCTTAGCCGTTCCTATGGGTCGGTAATACCAAAAACCGAGTTATTCACTTAATATTTTTTTAATTTTAAGAAAACATTCTAAACTTGGGCATATAAGGTAATAAATATAAACTAGACAAATAACAGTTTCATATAAAAATAAAACACTGAATTTGAAAGCAATCACAGCTCTTAATAATTATCATCGATTTTAAAATTGTCTTATCAGGGTCGGTAATAGCTGCGTTTACCTTAAATAAAACCTTATCCAATTATTTGAAACCACCACAAAAACAATTGAACAAAACCAAAAAAAATTTACTAAAATCGTCCTAAAATTCTGCGACACATGAATTTTGTAAAGCACACAGTTCTAATTCGGTTCGGAAGAGCTGCCTTCATTTACGAGGCATTGTGCTGCTGGATTATATCCCCGCTCACAAACGTCGATCCCTCTCCGTAATGAGAGGAATTAGGTATGACTTTTTTGTCCGAATCGTTCTTGAGCCGTATTTAGGGAGAATTTTGAGCCGTAGTTCGATGTTGATTGTAGGATTAAGGTTGTAAGTTTAGGGGCGAAGTAATAAGGCGTGTAAGGGTGCTTGAGGAGGATAAGATTGGAATCCGATGGGTAAGATAAAATCGATAAAGATGTATTTAAATTTTTGTTCATTTTAATTGGAATTTGATTTAATACCGAAAAAGAAGGAAGCGTTTTTTTATGTTACGGTATTTAAAATCATGATTTTAGAATTCAACACTCTAAATCAGAATACATTGTTTAGAATAAATATTATGTTTATTAAATTCCGAAAGTGTCGTACTAATTAATTCATGCCAAAATGGATATTACGTGAAAGTGCGATGCCAAAAACATACACTGTTTTTTGGCTCTCAACACCAATCCTCTAGAGTAATAAGTGAATTAATTATTTATTTTAATACTGGCAGAATTTTCGTAATGTTTTACAGTGTCCTAATGACTGAGATTCTTTGACGACATAACTAAAGTTTCGGGTCGAATCTGGATGAGACTAGCACAGGACCGGAGAGAATGGCACGTGAAAGGAGAGGCTTATGCCCAGCAGTGGTATGACAGATGATGATGATGATAATGACTGAGATATTATTTAATTTCAATTATGGTTTCATACCAAATTTGTGCAAGTACACAGGCATGGCTGATAATACATTAAATAATGTATTACTTAATATAATAGTAACAACTTAATGCTAAATTAGTTGGTGGTTATTGTTATTAATGTTTTTTTAAAGTAACTTGAATAATTAAGTCATTGTGCGCGTTCTTTTGTTTGTCAATAATTGCATTTTCTTTTTTTCTAATACGTAAAAACCTATCGAGTTATTTAACAGCTTTCTATAGACAAATAATAAATTTCACCTTTAAATGTTTAACGTGTAACAAAAGAACAACGATTCCCATTTCGCCTCGTTAAAACCGTCAAGTGGCGAAAAAATAAAAATCTATTAAAACCAAATAAAAACTCATCAAAGACGCCCCTCATTTTAATCGTAACCGAGAGATTGAAAGATGTCCACTAAGTTTGTTGGAACTTTGTCATTTCTTTCATGCAAAATTACATTTGGGAAGCCCCCTTACGAATAGGAAATTTTTAGGGTCGAGATCACATTGAGCGTGGAGAATATTAAAAAAGTTTTCGACGTCAAACTTGGATTGTCTTTTTTCAAAGGCTGTTTACTCCTTGAGTTGAGAGGCTTTATTTACTTAGTTTTTGTTCCGTTTGAGTTTGGTTTTGGCCTAGTTTTCGGCTTTATTGTATTTGTTTACACTATTGTTTGTAAATTCAATTTAAAGTGTTTTGTTTTTGGTCACATTTTGGTTGGTAGTTATATTGTTCATGATTTCAAAAGTTATATAATAACTTTCGTGAGGAGTATTCATAATTATTTAGAACATAACTGTTTACTCATGCACATTCTCGGGATCGCCCGACCAGTTTCAGACTCAATAGGAGTCCTTAATCATGAGCTGACGGTGGTGGCGGTGGTGGCAGTCGAACTGTTTGACTCGCGACACCACCGCCGCCATAACTCACACACGGCCATCTGATCCCAAACTAGGCAGAGCCTGTATTATAGGAACCAGACTAAATTGACATACTTATACTTTTCTAAATACATACAAATTATTGGAAAATTACACCAAGACACAGAACAAATGATCATGCTCATCACTCAAAGATTTGTCTTGGGTGGAAATCGAATCCAACTTTTAAACAGTCAGGTTCACTAACCACTAGACCTACAGGCCAGTCAATACTCATCACATATATGTAACCTTTTCTACTTTACCATAATAAGAAGATCAATAAAAGTAAAGTTACATTCCGCAATAACTGAAACTCAGAAGACAAAATGCTACCTCATTTGTGCAGAAACCATTTAGTTTATCCAAACGGGTCTGATGTTGATTCAATGTCTAATGATCACCTATTTAAAATCACAGTCACTTGTTTCACGTTCCACGACCACCGAAAACATTGGGTTTTTTGTTTAACTCGAGGAATTAACTGTTATTATGTTAGTCTTTATGTAAATGTCCGAACTACGTTTATTTTTGTGTTGGGTTTAAAGCGTTGTGTTGATTTTGAGTTCGTTTTGTTTGTGGGATTATTTTATATACGAATAGGGCTTAATAATCACGTCAAAAAGAATTTGTTTTTTTTTTTATACAAAAATTGTTTCTCTACGCTAGATTTTTGTATATTTCGAGTAGGCGTGCTAAAGTAGTCATTCCACAGAATCATAATATCATGAATTAGTTTTCTGAATCCGCAGCATGATTATCTGATTCAAATTCATTTTCATGCTAAAAGTTCTTTAATAAAAAACTATCAATGTTGAAATGCTAATCGTCAATTGTATGTAATCAAATCATTAACTATGAATTATCACAATACGTTTTATAAATGTTTAATATGATTTCTGTAGCCCCTCAGATCATGCTATGTTAAGATCCCTACCACATTTTCATCTACCCCATGTCTAACGGTGAGTCGTACTTAAATGCCACGCGGGGATACAGTTACCTTAAAAGAAAATAATTTGACTTTTAATTTATTATATAGACGGAAGTAATTACGTGCGGATAATGAGTAAAGAAAAAGAAATCGGATTTGTCATGTTCCTCTAACTAATGAGTAAAACAAATCCAAGGAACAGGAAATAGGGAATTCTTTTTACTAAGGGCCCTTTTTTCCAACGCTAGATAATTTTAATTCGTAAAATAAAATTGACGTCTGACAGATTTTATATGGAAGAGCTGTCAAATAATTTAAAACGGTTCCTCGGATACAATTATCTGGCGGTGGATCAGCCCTTAGTCACACGTATTTTGATTTAATACCCATTTGTTCCAAAAATGATTTACTATCTGTAAAATAAACAAATGTACCAACCAGTGAACAAACAAATGAAGCTTTATGACATTGTGATACTTGAAATTTATACAAATAACATTTGGTTGAAAATTAACTAATTACGCGGGATTATTTTTTTGTTTAATAAATTAAACATTGCTAATTTTATTGTACGTACAGTTCTATTATTAATTTGACACAATTACCTACATTTGCTATTTACTTTTTGGATGCTGTATCCAAAGGTCTTCCTGGTAGACAATTGAAATGCACATAGAGAAGGTATTACTATATTCGGTAAATAAAAGTTAAAAAAAAATATTCTATTGAATTTGAAATTAAAATTGAAATTGTCCCCATTTTCCCTATACTACGACTATTATTGTTACTATTTTATTTTAGTTATTTGCTAGATTTTTACGTCATAAATGTTGTACGATGGTAAAGAACCCTTAACGCACGAGATCGACTCGCATTTGGTCGGTTCAGAAATAATTCAAATAACCCTATTTTCAAAGCCTATATTCTATTTTTGGACGTAATTTAGTAGGGATTAATTATTGACCTTCATAACGTTAAAAATCGATTCAAGAAAATTTTTATTACTAAAATGTTTTTCGCGTTGCATTTGTTATTTTCTTTTTAATAAATTACCTTCTTCCTCAAATACTCTTTGATGAACGTGCGATTTGACGTGCTCTAAATATTTTAGTATTGTATGATATTTAACCAAAATATACGCAGAGTGTTAATTACTCTGAAAACCTGAAAGAGGAAAGGAAATCCACTCCACGCAATTTGAATTGAAATTGGCAAACGCCACGCCAAAGTACGAGTGCTGTGGTGCAGAACAAAAATCTCTGGAAGCGACAAAATGTTGTTGATAAAAACAAATAATAAAAACATATTTAACGTATCGTAACGTTGTCTTGACACTCACGAGCGTGCAATGTCAAGTGGACAATAATAATTATTTATTACGTTAAATTTGGTATTTAATGATTTTGTTTTTTTTTTTTTGTTTGATTATTACGTTACGTTTAGTTATCAAGCATTTGTGCGCGCTCTTTTGTGTCACAGTAAATGTTTTTCTTTCTTCTATTTTTAATACTAATTGCCTTATACAACACTAAATAGAGTTAATAAAACAAATGAGTTGTTTAGCATAGCATAGCAGATGCTGAGCGATGACCATTTTGTACAGATGTGACGCATATTTCTCCGAACCTTTTAGTAATTGTTATTCTTATCTCTATAATTTTATGCCTCGCATTTGGCGCGAATAAACACTTTCCTTCCTTATTTCTTAATTTACACCGATGCTTTCAAGTCATCCATCAAGTAGAATATAACACCACAAAAATAATGGGTTTATCAGAACTAAGGTGAAGTTATGTTTCTTTGCATGTAAAATGAAAGTATTTGTAAACTGTTTGTAATAATATTTACTTAATAGTCAAAGTTAATTGGTAATACATTCCACAAGTTACGAAAAAAAAACATTTTCTTCGCTTAATTGTCTGTTGTTTGGAAAGGTCTATTTATTTTTATGTCGATGATTAGTTTCGCAAATACCAACTCAAGTCAAATTACTAAGGAGGTAAAAAATATACCTTAGATACACAATGACATATCTTACACACCACACTATACCCCACCTTCACAATCACACGGCTGCACGTGTCCAAATACTCCAAAATCACTTCGCAAAATTCAAAGTTGTAAGGCATATACAAGGTGATTCTATTATCGTTGTTCAAATAAAAACCATGACCTCTATATCGGTTATAAGCGATTGGTTTAAGAAATTCAAAAAACAAATGAAAAATAGCCTCGAATTACAATACTATAAACATAAGATTTTTACGGTAATTTTCATTTTTATTTTTTTTGTCGAATTCCTAATACACCTTGTATTTTTACCGCGTGCCTTCCATAGCTTCGACATCCTTTGGCCCAATGTGATCGATGTCCGCAAATTAGCCACGACACCCGGCCGCAGTGAGACCGGTGATTTTTCACACCGAACTTTTAAAAGGTTTCGTGTAGCTAAGCATTTATCATCGTGTTATGTGTTTCTGTCCAAATGAGATGTAAATTTATATATTTTTTTTTGTTTTAGAATGGAACGCTAACGATAAAGGTCATTTGCAAGATTAATAAAAAATACTACCTTTAATTGTGTCAGTCATTTGTTTTTAAATCCCAGACACATGATACTATGTAATAAGGTTTTAATGGGATATGTAAAATATTTTTTTATATAAAAATAATTTGTCTTCACAGCCTTAAAAACGTGATAAACAGCAGCAAATGTTCAAACAGATTTCGAGACCATTTTCTGAAACAAAAATTTCTAACACTTTTTATACAGTGTTTAATTAAACCAACCCACTAGCTTAAACTAGTTCTGAATAAAAATGGAGCTACACCAATCTGAAATAGGCCGCTCGGAGCATAAAAGGTGAACTTACTATCAGTCACACACAGTTCGTTGAAAGACATGTCGAGGCATGAATAAACAGAGGCCTTCAGGCACAAACGACCTCTTTTGATGCCCTTTGAAAGTTTCGGTTGCAGGCAACTTATGAAGAGAAAATGTTCGTGTCATTTTGTTTTGTGAAATATGTTCGTACCTGGATGTAAGCTCTTAAGTTACGGTCAACTTAGGTGTGACTTTTCACTTAGGTTCTAAAAGTTTTTGTTTAAACTAAGAACTTTGTGAATGTAGGTCTAAGTTGTGTTGGTGTACAAAATGGAAAAAATGTGAAAGTGTGTGACTTTCTTATGGTGTTATGTATATTATAAATTATGTTCTTTTCTGAGTCATTTTAATATAGTATTTGTACACAATAAATTATTGGTCGTTCCCTACATAGGAATGCATGTATTATGTATTAATGCATAATAACCCACCTGTTTGCGGGTTTTAAAACTTTTAACAAAAGACGACCATCTATTAGATAACCATCTAACAAAATTGTATGTACCAACATTTCAGAGTTAGTTGCTAACAGGAGGTTAAATTGACAATATTGTAAGACAAACTGACGGTTTAACCTCGTGTTAGCATTTAACTCTGAGTTAAGAAGATATACTGGGACGGTGCAAGCAGGCTTTAGAGGATACATAGACAAACATAGAGTGCGCTCATCGCTAGTAGCCCGTCGTGCCTAGCGTAAGCAAGTTTTTTGCTGTAACTGTTACGCTCGTTTACTGATTTAAGTGATTTTTCGCGTGACGACACACGTTTATGCGAAAATATAGATGGTTCCGATATTATTAGGGTAATTAGGTTTTGAGAAATTTTTAATAAAACGACGCGCTCTGTTTTGGTACTAATTTTACTTGTTCATACTAGTTTTGTTCAGCCTACAGTTTATATTCGTATTACGCACTCCATAGTTTACATATTTTTCTGTAAGGTTCACTCTAATAACATATTAATTTCTTTTCCTAAAATCACTTGTTAAAGTTCTGTCCACAGTGTCACAATTAGGTAGCTTCGTACCCGTGGCTTTCCGGCATTAAGGTTGGGGTGAAAGTTACACGTAGTTAGCGGGATGTCCGTCCGAATCGGGTGGGAGGTTGCCTCAATTTCTTGCGGGCCCCGTCAGGCGCGTGTCTTAGCAAGTTACAGGATATTAGCGGATTTCGTGGTAACCTTTATGCTGGCATGACTTGATCGTCAGCAAAACATCTCTTAGTATTATTTACTAAGTTTAAAACATTGATAGTGAGGATGACCACCCTTTGTGCGCATAAGATAGAAGGAAATATAAAAATAACATGAAGTGAATATGTGTACGTAGTTAAGCTTTACGCGTAGGTACTACTGCTGGTTACTTAAGGTCTCAGTTGAAATTCTAACCGATAGAGTTTAACAGATGTGACTGAGAATACTGTACAGATATATACACATATATATCTAGAGTTATACAGCTAGAACAGATGTATACAGATCGATAACACTTTTGAATGTCCATGGGAAACAGAATGAATAACTGCGGTTTGTTCAAACTATGTAGGTACCATAGGTACCGGGAGATTGAATGTCTTGTTAAAATTTGACTTTAGGACTCCGTATTCCTTTTATAATATTATGAACAGGAATAAGCGCGAACATGCATAAATACCTTAACACTTGACGTTTGTAACCTGGGTCGAAACGTCAAGCATATTTATGCATGTTCTCGCTAATTCCCGCTACATAATATTATTATAAATATGCAGTACAATAGTTTAAAAGTTAGCACCATATTCTTAATATCTAATGTTATAATATAGAAATCTCTAATAGCTCATAGCTTGGTCATAACATCACTAAGCGCAACGGAAGTGAGCGTACAGTCGCGGAAATTGGCCGACTTGGCGAATTACAGCGATAGCCCAGCGCTAGCCGTCCACAATTACCTTTTTTTTTTTTTTTTTTTTTTTGACGGGGGGAAATCCTCATGGACTTCCTCCGCCTGGGGAGAGGCGGAGGGGCGTGCCGGACTCTTACCGGCTAAAACCCCCCGGTGTCTCCTCGCACGTGCGCGCGGGGCCGCGGGAATCCAAATTCTTCCGCAGCCCCGCACTAGTGCCGGCCCGGTCAGTCCGGGCCTCGTCTCCTGCACGGGGTAGTGAGGCGTTAACTACCCCGTGCATCGTCTCAGAGGCGCGCGCCGACACCCGCGCGCGCCTCCGCCTCGGGTCCATCGAATAGGGGCCGGGGACTTCCCCAAGTCCCTCGCCCCTGGACCCATTTATGGGGGGCGGAAAAGGGCGTTATCCGCCCTTCCCCTGCGCCCGGTGCGCCTTCTGCGGCCCGGGAAGGGAGTCGAGATCTCCCTTTCCCGTTCCGCAGCTTCCTTCTGCGACATCACAAAAGGAACGAAGGACACCACCGCGTCCCACGACTCTGCGCTGCCGACCATCCTCCGTACTACGGCCGGCAGCGACAGATCGCCTCCAACTTCATTTGTGAGGACACGGCGCTGCTCCTCCCAAGCTACACACTCCGAGAGCGTGTGTTGCGCCGTGTCCTCCCCGCAATGGACGCAGTGGTGGCACCGAGCGTCCGGCTCCCTGTCTATGCGACACAGGTACTTGCCGAAGCAGCCGTGCCCCGACAGCACCTGCGTCACCCTGAATGACAGGGAGCCGTGCCTTCTCCCGAGCCAGACGTCGAGTACTGGCCGGATCGCCTCGACGGTAGCGAGGCCGGCGGCAGGGCGCAGAAGCCTTTGCCGCCATTCCGCCACCAGGACCTTACGGAGCTCATCTCGGCGCAGCGCGATCTGCCGCTGCGCCGGTCTCGAGCCCCGTGTCCGCTCTTCCTCGCGCCATCTATACAATGACGCGAGTACTTTCGCCTCTAGGTCCCAGGGCGGGGATCCGGCCAGGACGCAAGCCGCCTCGTAGGAAATCGTGCGATACCCGCGGACGACCCTGACGGCCATCGCCCTCTGCGGTTTGCGCAGAGTAGCGAGTGTTCCGGCCGCCAGGTCCATCGCCCACACAGGGGCCCCATAAAGGGCCATGGATCGCACGATCCCCACGTACAACCGCCTACAGGCGGCGCTCGGGCCCCCCAAATTGGGAAGCAACGTTGATAGCGCGCCCGCTGCACCCATCAGCTTGGGCGCCAGCCGCCGGAAGTGGGGTCCGAATTCCCATCGGCTGTCGAGCACCAATCCTAGGTACTTCATGGTGGACTCGACAGCTATCCGGGCCCCACTGATCACGATGTGTGATCCCGGCGCCGGCGCCCGTCGGGGGCCATGAAACACCATGGCCTCCGACTTGTTCAGGGCCACCTCCAGGCCCAGGCGCCGGATGCGGTTCACCACCTGTGACACCGCAGCCGGTCCACAATTACCTGCGCTAAGGTAGCGCAATTATAGTTATGAAGCAATTAGAGGTTGGCTCTTTATTTTGTTGTTCTGTCAGAAATTTTATAAATTACCATAACAATATAATTGTAGTACTAAAAAAATAAGACAACATTATCATTTTAAATGTTAACTATTTTATAAAATAATTTGTAATACATTTTTACAACAAATTGTTAGATTTAGGCCATTTCTTATACTTATTTTTAATAGGAGTATGAGATAAAAACGGTCTAAATTTTTTTATTGTCTACTCTAAATTGTCAAAACTAGAGTGAACGAAGGCTAGTGTAGGCAAAGGTAACTGTCATAGTGCCAATTCGTATAATTGTGAAACAGACAATACAGGATCACTTATGGAACTCACTTTTGTATCGTGTTAAAATATCGACACAGTTCGACATTTTACGCACGGTGTAATGTAAAAGACTGCATCCATAATGGTGCTACAATAAAACAATTTTTTTCTTATATTGCCATTTTTTGATAACTTTATTTGAGAAATAAAAAGACACATAATAAATACACGTTATTCAATATACCACTTTCAGCCCACCTTTCTCGCTATGCTTTTTATGCATAATGTACAGAACCTTGAAAAATTATTTAATAATCAAGAATATCTATTATTAATATTAAACGTGAAATATCGATTTTATAGTTTATAAAGTTACTAAAATATTATATATAAATAAGCGAAGCGAATATAAAGAGTGAAGATTACTATCGTGAAAAAAATAAATGACAAAAATAATACATTTTTGTCACGATAGTAATCTTCACAACTAATCCTCAATCACATCTTACTTTTGATCTAGGTATCTCTAATCTTTGAAGGATCACTAAACCTTTTGATTGTAATATTAAAGTGTGAGATCGTATCACGAAACTGATCAATTGCTCAAATTGAGCCGATTTCAAATTACGACGCAGAGTGATAAGTTTAACTACAGACTTTATTGCGGAGCGCTAAAATGATGCTCGGGGTTGATCAGCTTTTAAATTATTTGCTGTAAGGATATGTAAAAAAATATACTATACCTTTAATTTAATAATTAAAATTAAATTAAATTTTTATTTTAATAACATTATAGATAATTAAAGATAAAGGCGTATTTATTTAAGTTAAAGAGAAATGTAATCTACGATTTCATTTTTTATAACTACTGTAACGACTTTATTTGCTTACGGACAATAATTTAATCGGAGAAGCCCGACCTGTTTCTTTACATAACCTAACAGCTAAATCAGACGATAAAGCAAGGCAAGAATGTAGTTGAATTCTGCAGTCATAGCATAATTAACTACGTCCACATCGTGGGATAACAAAATGCAATATTTAGTAACCCTCCTAATTCTTAACTTTTATTTTTAGAGACATCAGACCCTGCACCTTGTGACTCACTAAGCCGCTAGCAGCGCAATTTTAAGAACAAACATCGTAAAACGGGGAGTGTTCTTGAATGGAGGACTCCCATTCCTTGTTATGTATCAGATAACTGCTTTATATCGGCAACTGAGCCTCTACACAAATCTATGACTCCTGACTTAGACTAAAGGGTTTCAAATTGAAAAGTTTGTGTATTTATCAAAGATGTATTTAAATTTTAGTCAGTTAATTACCATTGGGAATGATTTTTATTCCAGATTAGTCAATAATTTGTCAATAAATTTGTGGACCAAAGACTTGATTTAAATAAAACCAAATATCTAATATGCCATGTGCAGCGGCAGTGGTGTTAACTACAAAAATTGGAGCATAACAAAAAAGCTTGTAAGTTAAAATAAAATAATTTGATTATTTTGAATTTTAGAAAACTATTTTTTAAGTAAGTAATAAGTTTTTAATTTATTACTTAAAGTAAAGTCAAATAACATCATAAAATGATATAAACTAGTCTTAAAAAAAAAAAACAATCAACATTAGCAGCATTTTAGTACCCAAATATCGTAAAATACGACATTCTGAATAGAGTTCTCTCTCATTGTTATGTATCATATGCTTCAACTGAGCCCTCCGCGTATCTATCACTCCTAAGTCAGCTACTGAAGGGTTTCAAATTGAAAATTCAAAACCTTTATCTTTTAATTCATGTGTCGCTCAGTTTGAAATTTGTTTATCGTTTGCTACGAATAATTGGGAACTTTGATAGGGATTTGTGGAAACCGCTTGAATAGTTTTGCGGTATTGTATACTAAATATAATAAAATATGTATAAATCACCATTTTGTGTTTGTGCATAAAATTTATACCCTTCTGTGTTTATAAGATATCTGTTTGGTTGGTTTTTAACCTAAAAAGAATTTAGACAAGTTACTTTATCATAGAATTCTGAAACAAAATGATAAATAAAAACAAAACTACAAAATACAATTAATTCATTTATTTAAATTAGACTACCATGTATTAATTTTTAAAAGTCAACATTACAGACAGTACACCGGTTCGCCCACCCTTCACCGCTTCCTAAGTGCTCAAGGCTCAGTGGCTGTGGAGAAGAAACGGCGCAACAAACTCCCCAGCAGCACGCTGTCTCTCTGATCATAATTATTAAATTATCACTTACGGACCGCTCCAAATAAACAAACGTTTAAGGTCAATAGTATAATGTATACGTCTATGAAGTAAATAGTATACGTCTATGAATTAATATTTAATACTACAAAGACCAAACACCACCAGAACGACCAATCGCCGCAAGCGTTCATCATCACCCATTCACAAGTAAGACGCAAAGATCAGCCATCACCTCCCACGCCATATTAGAGGGAAGGATGTGAGTAAGACAGACTAATTTATTTACAAAAATTTATGAAGATCGTTTAAAATTTCCTTTAATTGTTTTTTCATTCTGAGTTGATAGACACAGAGACGGTACACATTACCCCCTGCATTTTAAAAAATATTCATTACTTTTAAATTAACAAATGAAAGCGTGCATGGAGTAAATAATTCAAAGCGAACGCGATTACGTGTGACTGTTATTCAGGTTTCAGGAAAACCCTTTGAAAATCAATAAAACTCGGGTTTCCCAACGCTTCAGTAGTATCTGAAAGCTATATCATTGTATAAACGCTAGCCAGGAGAGTTATTTTGTCAGCGTATTTATTTATAAA
This sequence comes from Diachrysia chrysitis, assembly GCA_932294365.1. NCBI lineage: Eukaryota > Metazoa > Arthropoda > Insecta > Lepidoptera > Noctuidae > Diachrysia > Diachrysia chrysitis. Next base: position 11,400,840 of record OW028651.1, on the reverse strand, counting down.
TTACACGTATGTATTTTTATTTGCTTAGCTTAATTATCATTAGGAGATGAGGTCGTACTTGACTGTCCTTATTTTTCATCTGCGCTCCTGCATTTGTATTGCCAGATAATTTATATTTAATTAATAGTTAAATATATATATGAAGTAAATTTTTCGTCGTTATATTACCAAAAACTTGACTTGACTAAATAATTTTAAGGAAGAGGGTCAGGCCAATTTCCCCAGTGGCATTGACAGGCAGAGGATACTTGCTACAAGCCTTGCATACTGACTTACCTTACACTGCCATCACGTACTTTTATTGCAAAGCCTCGCCTCTGCCAATACCCAAAGGACGACAGGCTGACGCCGTGATCTAATGATATGAATTCAACACAGCTGGTTGGAGCATAAGCCTAGCCAAAGGATCCTAAGAAAGGACATAGGCTACTTTTTGCTGCGATAACCGATACCCACGTGGGTAGAGCCACGGGCAACAGCTAGTAATAAAATAAATTAGGTTTCTACCATATCTTATTTTTTTTTTTTTTTGGAAGAGATTTACGCTGTTAGTTTGAGCGCAGGCTTTGTCTGCTTCACCGGACTTTTGGCGAGAACCTTAAGGGCCTCCAGCCAGGGCAATAGAAAAACTAACTACGTCAGCAACGTTCACCAAGGGCACCCCCTGTGGGGTTCGACCTCGACTTAGTGCGTTGCTAACAATCTTTATAAGGCAAAAACAGCAAGAGAGGGCTGGATCTAAGTGTTAATTATTTAAGGACATATTTTTATTGCAAGTTTGGCCGGATCGGGCCAGCTTGATCTAGGGACATTTACGTTGTCGCTGCCGGCCGTAGTGCAGAGGATGGTCGGCAGCGCAGAGTCGTGGGACGCGGTGGTGTCCTTCTGCGAGGACGTGATGTCGCAGAAGGAAACTGCGGAACGGGAGAAGGAGTTCTCGACTCCCGCAGAAGGCGCACCGGGCGGAGGAGAAGGGCGGACAACGCCCTTTTCCCCCCCATAAATGGGTCCAGGGGCGAGGGACTTGGGGAAGTCCCCGCCCCCTATTCGATGGACCCGAGGCGGAGGCGCGCGCCTTTGAGACGATGCACGGGGTAGTTAACACCTCACTACCCCGTGCAGGAGACGAGGCCCGGACAGACCGGGCCGGCACTAGTGCGGGGCTGCGGAAGAATTTGGATTCCCGCGGCCCCGCGCGCACGTGCGAGGAGACACTGGGGGGTTTTAGCTGGTAAGAGTCCGGCACGCCCCTCCGCCTCTCCCCAGGCGGAGGCAGTCCATGAGGATTTCCCCCGTCACATTTACGTTACACTTATTTATACGCGACGGGCCTCGCCGGCGAAGCTAACATATCTTATTTGCTACTATTGTAAATCCTAAAGTACCTGTTTGTCATACTTTGCAACTAAACCGCTAAACTGATTTTAATGAAATGATCATAAAATACGTATGTACGAATTCTAATTTCATACTACCTGCACATAAATTGTTACATACATAGTAATAATGCTTTCAGAATGCTGTTGGGGTTGCCGCGCCATTGTAGTGCGTCACAAATGTTCGCAAATGCCGGTTGACGGTTTCCTCGCTATAATGCGTAAGAAAGTGGCGTCGTTGTTTCAAAGACTGCGCGGTAGCACCAACAGCATTTTGCAATGATTGCATGCCTCCACGACTGTCCCATTCAAGCTCACTGGGTGGGGATAGTTACGGGTAGATTGTGAGCGTTATGTTATGTACCTACTAACATAGATCTAAAGAACATTGTTATTATATGGATTCTGTCCGAAATGAATGAATAATAATAATAATAATAGTCAAAGACAATCAAATACTACCTTAAGCAAAGTTCTAAAAGTGTTGAAGTTTGTAGAGTCGGTAGCGGAACCTAGCACGCCGCGCCGGTCCGTTGCGCCCACGTTACGTATTGAGTGAAAACGAGATTCACGAACGCGGCTGGGCTAGTGAGCCGTGACTGTGCCGTGATGTCGACCTCCGTGGTCGAGTGGCGTACACACCGGTTTTCAAGGTGCCGCTAGCTCTGAGGTCCCGGGTTCGATCCCCGGCCGGGTACAATGAAGAAAACCACTTTTCTACATTGTCTCGGGTCTGGGTGTTTGTGGTACTTTCGTTGTCTCTGAATTCCATAACACAAGTGCTTTAGCTACTTACTTTGGGTTCAGAGCAATGTATGTGATATTGTCCAAATTAACTTTAACGAATTTTCAATTTTAACTGTATCTAAGATGTAGTTAGTTGTGTTGTAGCTTAGTACAGATTTTTAAATTACAGGGGCTCGTGGCTAAGTGTAAGCCGTACGGTTTGACCGATAATATAGGTTAAGCCGCGCTCGCCACGTTTAGTCCGTGGATGGCTGACCATTTACAAACATACCGATAGCCCTTTGTGCCTCGGAAAGCCATTGGTCCCGACTGTCATACATTGATCTTTGGCAGTCGTTAAGTCATTGCAATTTTGACAACCAGTCTTACCTCTGGATACTGTGTTACCCAGTAAAATGGGTTGTGGAGTTCAGATAGGCAATCACTACATGTACAATACAGTATTCAGCTGAATCCGGCAAGACTGAAAGCCGACCACAACATAGCTTGGGAAAAGGCAGGCAGAAGAGAAAAGATTTTTGACTAAATAATGTAGATGTGTCTTTTCTTCTAGAAAGGCAAGATTCTGGAAATATTTGGACTTTATTTTTTACTAGAGCCTGCCTTCTCTTTAAGCCAATCAGAAATTGTGAATGAAAATGTATCAATAACTCAATAAATAAAAGAATTTAATAAATATAAGATGCATGACGTAAATAAAATAAAAGATTTATTTAAAAAATACATAGAATATAATAAATAAATATAATATTATAAGCAGAAAACTCGGTAAAAGTAAGCATTTTTTTAAATGTATATTTATTTGCAATGTGTTAAATATGCAAACGTAGACTGGAAAAAATATTTCTGGAAATATCATTAAAAATATATCATGTTATAAATAAACAGATAGTTATGAATATAATGAATAAACAGTGATTTTGGTATAGTTTTACAAACAAAAGCGTAAATATATATATATATAACGGTTATAAACGATTGGTATTGGAAATACAAGAAACAGATGAAAAAAATCTCGAGTTTCAGTTTTACGATAATATTATACCTACATAATAATATATTATATTACCGTAAAATTAGGTATATTCAAGATTTTGTTTGTTAACATTTCAATACCAATTGTTTTTAGAGCCGGTATTAGAGATATACATATTTTTTGAATTATCTTGTGTATTATTTTAAAGGATAGACCCCAGTGCTTCAACAAGTGGGGCGAGTTTTATAGCGGCCAGTATATCGGCTTTATTTAAACCGTCACTGCTACCAGATTTGTCAGGTGCACAATATTTATAATTTCCCCCTGTTGCGGGTACCACTACTGGCGAACCTGTAAACATAAAATAATTAAAAAACTTTTGCTCTGCTAAAAAGCACAGTGAAGCAGTCAAAACCTGCGCTCAGGCTAACTGCGGTAGAACTCTTTAAAAAAAAGGGATTAGGGTCTGTACGGAAAAGGAACCGTTTTAGGATTGAGGGCGCTGCTGTGTTTCATTATCATATTTGTTATGTTTAAAACACTGTAGCGTCATTGTAGTGCGCATGTAACATCTAGATATTTATAAAATTATGTTAGAACTTTATGTTTTCAGATTCGTAATTGTTTTATAGAATGATTGAAATGTTATCATTATGTTAGTTCATTGTTACTTTCTCTTTTCGCACAGACTCTAGTATCGTTATAAATATCCGTATTTTCTTAGTACCTAGTTATTTATTTTTTTCTAAGGTGCAAGTTGAGAGCCTCTACGAGTGATTGGTTTACTCTGAACAGTCAACCTCGCTCCCATCTTTGCTGATTTGTTCCTTGTATGCTTTTGCGTATTTTGTTTATCAACCCCATGGTGGCTTAATTTAAGGATAAAAAAAACACTAAACACGGCAAGGTTAGTATTTTTTTTTTGTTCCTTAAATTTTCTAGCTTCCATATATAAATATTATAATAGACACACACAACTATGTATAAAAGATTCTATACGAAACAAATTCTATACATTACAAACACCTTTCTTTATCATTTCACTAATCAAAGCAGCTCGTCATCAAATGTTCCTACAATGTTTTGAATGCACTTGAATTTTCAAATAAATAAATATAAAAGTTTGTACCTGAGTTTCCCACTGGTAGACTATTAACTGGTAGACTGTTTACTGGCAGACTATTTACTGGAAGACTATTTACTGGTAGACTATTTACTGGTAGACTATTTACTGGTAGACTATTTACTGGAAGTGGTAAACCTGCAAAACCTTCTCGAATTAAAAACAATTCTATAATTGACGACCATTCGTAAATAAAAAATATTTTATTAAAATTTGTTGTAATTGTACATACCGTTAGGATTGGGATACGGAGACCCAAGCACTACGCAGCATATCTGAAATAAACGTCTAATAAGCAATTGGTTTTGACAAATGATAATTTTATAGCCCAGTTCAATAGGTATGTATCACGGTTCACACGAGTGGTGCACAGTATATCGTCAACAACAGCATTCCTAATGAAAGCTGGTGTATGCAGGAGACCGATCGTAATTTTTCAAATCTAGTACAAATTATTGTTAATTAATATTATCATAACATATTAGATGTGTGATATGAAAGGAAACTTTTGGATAAAAGAGCTATAAATGTAAATGGTGATGAATGGTCAGGACGAAGAAAGCCGACGAAAAGGATAAATTTTGTGAGAAATAAAAAAGAATGAAATCAGAACATTTCGCACATAACATTGCATGAAAGCGGAAAGTAAATTAGAATTTTCATAAGTTGTTGAGATCTTATCGTACAGAGAAAGCTACAGATAAATCAAAAATAACATACACAACTGTAATTATTAAAATCACTATTTTAGATGCACTCCCTGGGTGTAAACATACTTGTACCTACGGACTTTAACTCAGCTCCGTAATAACATACCACGGAAGTACTTGACTTCCTGTTTTTTTTCATAGGTACGAATATAAATATACAATCAACTCACCGCACAAACCAAGAGAGTTACTTGAACAAATGCCATTTTGTGTCTTCCTTGTCTTTAAAGGTTAACTGAAGAATTTTGATCGTGTTTCCTATATATATTTCTAATTAACAATTGATTTCTTGTGTTTTCACAGGTGGTACGGCTTTTAATAGATTGGACATAATATGTCCAATCTATTCAACACATTCTAAAGTACATAAATATTTTTTATGTGACTTAAAATATAATGGAAGGTTCAGTGGCACGATTGTCCGTCTCTTCGTACGTTATTCTTTTTGTGCGATGGACAATGCTTTTCCGTTATTGTAATAAATGACTTTTAATATACATTGAAAATGTTAATATTATGCTTATGACAATTTATGTTAATTATCAGGGCATTATCGTGGAAGGGCCTTGCTGTGGCAGCTTAAGATAGTGTCGACCAGGGCCTAGGCCCTCCGGAGTCTTACGCGAAGGCTGATGACCGGCAGTTTTTGGTTGGTGCAAGTCAAGGAACCATGCTCACCTCCTTATTAAATACCGTTTGATAAGAGTTTGTGGGAGATCTGGAGGCCCAAACTCATTTTATGGGCAGGTAATAAAATCAAATAAAACTAATTTCAAGTACGTGTAATAGGGGGCAGAAGACTCAGTATGACATATTTATGTGATTTAAAATATAATGGAAGGTTCAATGGCACGATTGTCTGTATCTTTGTACGTTATTCTTTTTTGCGATTATCAATGCTTTTCCGACTTTTCATTGACATTGAAAGTGTTTAAATGATGCTTGAGTAATTTAAGGCTAATTATCAGGGCAAGGTAATTAAAAGCAATTATAAGGTTTGACCGATAATGAAGGGTAAGCTGCGCTTGCCACGTTGAGTCCGTCGATGGTTGACCATTTACAAACATACCGAAAGTCCTTCATGCCTCGGAGAGCACGTGAAGCCATTGGTCCCGACTGTCATACGTTGATTTTTGGCAGTCGTTAAATCTTTACAATTCGGACAACTAGTCTTGCCATGGGATACTGTGTTACCCAGTAAAGATTTTTAAGTAAATTGTGTTTTTCTAGAAATTTATAAGTTAAGGCAAGATTCTGAAATTATTTGGTCTTTATTTCTTAACAGAGCTTCACGCCTACAGCCAATCAGAAATTGTGAATGGATATAAATCAATAACTGAAGTATTTTTATTTTGTATCTAGTTATATAAATGCAGACTTGGCTAGTAACAGTTTCCATCAAATGATTAAAGCTATCAGAGGTTTCGGAAAATATTTTAAAGACTGTTTTTCAGAGCATCTAAAACCACTCCCACAAGACAAATTTTATGAGATTCAAACTTGATTTATTAACAATAAGTATTTTTGTTTTTTTCCCCTGTCTAAAGAATGAAGAATTACATGGTGTTTATTTACACTGAATTCTAAAGTTCAATTCAATTAAGTGAAGTCTTATTGTTTTTCTGCAGAAACAGTACAAAATACTTTCTCATCAAAACGAAGAGTAACAAAATTATTTAAGTTTTGCCAACAAATTAATATTAACAACTGCTATTGAAATTGGCCATCGCTAAGTGAAAGTTTATATTTTTCATTTCGGAAGTCGAAAGTATGACCTGTCTTTTGTTTTTGATACATTTGAAAAAGTATGAGTTTAGTCTTAGGGTGCGTATAGACTGATGAAAACTACCATTCATTTTTTTTTTATTTATTTATTTTTATATAAACTTAAATCTATCATTACAGGCATGCCTAATGCAACAGGCAAGTGACTTATTACTTACATACACAAAGTTATACATTTAAATCAACATACTTCTTTAATCTGTGTACTTATCTAACAATATTCTTTCCAATATAATAATATTATTTTAATTTAAATATTTGAACAAAATAATATGAAGTTTCTTCTATTAACACTTATTTTTACTAAAATAACTAATCACATTATCAGTGGCTTTAACAAAGTCATTCAGTGAGCACGTAAATAAGTCGATTCTTGGTGGGCCACCATGTCGCGCGTGTGCAACGCCCTTGTGAGTGGCGCCCGCTGCAGCAAAATGGTGCGCGCGATGAAGACGTGGGCTGCGCTTGCGTGTGAATGACACAACTGAGCATTTGGAGACATTGAAGTTAAGCTTGTTATCTTTGCTCTATTTGATAACTTTGTTAATCTCACCTTGAAGCACATTATGGTCAGTTGTGTCTTTCACTACATGTTTTAAATAGTCGGCAAAAAGTGAACAAGATGATTCCTTAATTACCCCAGGTATGTCATCAATGACAATGAAAAAGTGTAAGACATGTACGTTTTGTCTCGTAAACAAACAATTACAAAGATACAGTGAATAGAAACTTCGCATGACGTCACTGTAACAATACAATTTTATATAAATTTTTAAGTCACCAGCCCCTACTGTTGAAGTTTAAGGTGACTGATATTTTGTAATAACCTAATAGACGAACATTCCAAAAAAATTAAACACTCCTATTATATAACAAGAAACCAAACAGTGCAAATCATGGGTATGAACTAGGAAACAAGCATAGCAAGTCACTCTCGCGTCAGATTATCTGCGATAGATATCTATCGCTTTAACGACTGCGATGAAAGCACATCACTTGAATAACTGGAGTACAGAATTGTGTTCAATTTTCCTTGCTAAGTGTTTCTTTGTTGTGGAATTTGAGTCGGTTTGTTTATCGGTTTTATTACATTCCTTTTGATTTCAGGACATACGTATTTGTGGTAATTTAACCCGAAATCTATAAAAATCTAATTGCATAATGTCCTGCATTGCAATTTGTAGAAGAGTATTTTTTTATGGTGGTTATTTTTACATTTACGTATTCAATTATGTAATTTTAACACACAGAGCTCTATTGTACCATCATGGTACAACACGATACGACGACACAACAACAAGTATTTGAATGCCAGAACAATATTATACTTTATTATAAACACGTCAATACGTATTTTATTTGTTGACTAAATCTTTTGTTTTGATATCAATGCAAACCTATAAATACGTTATCCCTAGAGGATGATTTTCAGCTAAAAGAATTGAACTTATCTTGCGAGATTCGTTTACCTTTTAATATCCAAACAGCATTTCCTCTGAGAACGAGAAAATGAGTAAATAAAAAAAGAGCATCGCGGGGTAATGATGTGAAATATCAGTGGTTCACGCGCCAAAGCAACCGATGTCGTGAAGGTATACGGGGATCTTAGGTGTCTATAATATAGTTAAATATGTACTGAGTTTATTTATGTAGGTAGCTATGTGTGACTGATGCGGATTTATGGTGTGTTAAAATATAGGATGTTAAGGCCAGCGATAGCGTTGCATCAGCTTCTGTTTAAGGATGTCGTTTGAGACCTTACAGTTTACATAGAAAAGCATAGAGAGTGCGTATCGAAACCGTTATCGGTATATGCGTATCGGTATCGTGCGTATCAGTAACGAAAGACAAAATCTTACGTTCGGTATCGCTAGTAGCCCGTGAGGGCTACTAGCGATACCGAACGTAAGAATTTTTTTTGTTGTAGTACTACGTTCGTTTACTGATTGCGTGCGTCATAATATGCGCTCAACTGCGGCCCGCACCGCATCGGGCGCCCCTGTCGCCGTGGCCATATCCGCCGCATGTTATCTAATTAGTTTGATTTAAGTGATTTTCCGTGCGGCGCTCGAAGTTTATGCGAAAATATCGATGGATCTGATATTGTTAGGGTAATATTATTTTTTGAGATCGTTTCGTCTGTTGCGACATTAGTTTTACGATGCTTACTTGTTCACTGATGCTCACAGTTCATACTCTGTTGGCGCACTCTATAGTTTACTTATTTTTACACTAAGTTTGTGACAAAACTATTAGGACTATTTATTATTCTATGCTAATACTATAGTTTTCAGGTGTTGGATTGCGGCTTCAGCCGCAAATAAGATTTCTCATAAATTCATGTGATCAAGAGACATTTTTTTTAAATACGGACACGTATGTACATAGTTTAACAAAACCACTAATTTATAATGTAAACGTGTCAAGCGACATTCATGCTGAAATTGTTTTTAGTTCAGAAGAATACCACAAAAGAGCACAAGTAGGTACTTACGAGTAAGTTGCGTTACAAACTAAGAACCGAACGCTCTCGTAAACTCAAACAGTGCAGTCACAGATTCAAAGTCACCTTTGAAAAAGTTTTTCTAAAGTTTACGTGTTTCCTTAACGACAACTGTTTTTGTTAACAAACGAAGGTGCGCTTTACCGCCCTCTCATACAACTTCCTAATATCTTAGTGTCAATTTTGAAGTTTTAGTTTTTATTAAGATATCAAAAGTTTTATTACGCAGAATCTGAAATTAGGCTTAGAATTCAATAAATATAAATAAGATGCATGACGTAAATAAAATAAAAGATTTATTTAAATAATACATAGAATACAGTAAATAAATATAATATTAGAAATAGAAAACTCGTTATAAGTAAGCATTTTAATAAATGTATATTGCAAACATAGACTGGAAATAATATTTGTGGAAATATCGTTTAAAATATAATATCATACTATAAATAAACAAATAATAATAAATATAATGAATAAACAAAGTGATTTTGATTTTGGTTACGTATTTTTAGAATTATCTTGTGTATTATTTTAAAGGATAGACCCCAGTGCTTCAACAAGTGGGACGAGTTTTATAGCGGCCAGTATATCGGCTTCATTTAAACCGTCACTGCTACCAGATTTGTCAGGTGCACAATATTTATAATTTCCCCCTGTTGCGGGTACCGCTACTGGCGAACCTGTAAACATAAAATAATTAAAAAACTTTTGCTCTGCTAAAAAGCACAGCGAAGCAGTCAAAACGTGTGCTCAGGCTAACTGCGGTAGAACTCTTCAAAAGAAAGGATTAGGGTCTGTACGGAAAAGGAACCGTTTCAGGATTGAGGGCGCTGCTGTGTTTAATTATCATATTTGTTATGTTTGCAACACTGTAGCGTCATTGTAGTGCGCATGTAACATCTAGATATGTAGAAAATTATTTTAGAACATAATGATTTCCGATTCATAATTGTTTTATGAAACGATATTAAAATGTCAGTACACTGTTACTTTTTCTTTTCGCATAGACTCTAGTTTCCTTATAAATATCCGTATTTACTTAGTACCTAGTTATTTATTTTTATCTAAGGTGCAAGTTGAGAGCCTACGAGTGATTGGTTTACTCTGAACAGTCAACCTCGCTCCCATCTTTGCTGATTTGTTCCTTGTATGCTATTGCGTATTTTGTTTATCAGCCCCATGATAGCTTAATTTAAGGAACAAAAAAAACACTAAACACGGCGAGGTTAGTATTTTTTTTGTTCCTTAAATTTTCTAGCTTCCATATATAAATATTATAATAGACACACACAACTATGTATAGAAGATTCTATACATTACAAACACCTTTCTTTATCATTTCACTAATGGCAGCTCGTCATCAAATGTTCCTACAATGTTTTGAATGCACTTGAATTTTCAAATAAGTAAATATAAAAGTTTGTACCTGAGTTTCCCACTGGTAGACTATTAACTGGTAGACTATTTACTGGTAGACTGTTTACAGGAAGACTATTTACTGGTAGACTATTAACTGGTAGACTATTTACTGGAAGTGGTAAACCTGCAAAACCTTCTCGAATTAGAACAATTCTATAATTGACGACCATTCGTAAATAAAAAATATTTTATTACAATTCGTTGGTTTTGAAAAATGCATATTTGATATACTACATACCGTTAGGATTGGGATACGGAGACCCAAGCACTACGTAGCATATCTGAAACAAACGTCTAATAAGCAATTGGTTTTGACAATTGATAAAAAAAATTATAGCCCAGTTCAATTCAAAGAGAATGAAAAAAGAACACTTCGCAAATAACATGGCATAAAAGCGGGAAGTAAATTAAAATTTTCATGAATTGTTGAAATCTTATCGTAAGTCACTTCAAATAACTGGTAATTTATTACATTAAAGCTAGACACTGCAGAGAAAGCTACAGATAAATAAAAATTAACATACATAATAGTAATTATTGAAATCACTATTTTGGATGCACTCTCTGGGTGTAAAGATTCTTGTACTTACGGACTTTAACTCAGCTCCGTAATAACAGACCACGGAAGTACTTGACTTCCTGATTTTTTTTTCATAGGTACGAATATAAATATACAATCAACTCACCGCACAAACCAAGAGAGTTACTTGAACAAATGCCATTTTGTGTCTTCCTTGTCTTTAAAGGTTAACTGAAGAATTTTGATCGTGTTTCCTATATATATTTTTAATTAACAATTGATTTCTTGTGTTTTCACAGGTGGTACGGCTTTTATTAGATTGGACATAATATGTCTAATCTATTCAACACATTCTAAAGTACACAAATATTTTTATGTGACTTAAAATATAATGGAAGGTTCAGTGGCACGATTGTCCGTCTCTTCGTACGTTATTCTTTTTGTGCGATGGACAATGCTTTTCCATTATTGTAATAAATGACTTTTAATTGACATTGAAAGTGTTTTTACTATGCTTTTGACAATTTATGTTAATTATCAGGGCATTGTCGTTGAAGGGCCTTAGTGTGGCAGCTTAAGATAGTGTCGACCAGGGCCTAGGCCCTCCGAAGTCTTACGCCAAGGCTGATGACCGGCAGTTTTTGGTTGGTGCAAGTCAAGGAACCATGCTCACCTCCTTGTTTAATACCGTTTGATAAGAGTTTGTGGGAGATCTGGAGGCCCAAACTCATTGTATAGGCAGGTAATAAAATCAAATAAAACATTTCAAGTACGTGTAATAGGGGATAGAAGACTTAGTATGACATATTTATGTGACTTAAAATATAATGGAAGGTTTATTGGCACGATTGTTTGTATCTTCGTACGTTATTCTTTTTATGCGATTGACAATGCTTTTTCATTGTTTCAATAAATGACTTTTCATTAAAATTGAAAGTGTTTAAACGATGCTTGTGACATTTAAGGCTAATTATGAAGGCAAGGTAATTATAGGCAATTATAAGATTTGACCGATAATGAAGGGTAAGCTGCCCTGATCATTTACAAACATAGCGAAAGTCCCTCGTGCCTCGGAGAGCACGTGAAGCCATTGGTCCCGACTGTCATACGTAGATTTTTGGCAGTCGTTAAGCCATTACAATTTTGACAACTAGTGTTACCATGGGATACTGTGTTACCCAGTAAAGATTTTTAAGTAAATTGTGTTTTTCTAGAAATTTATAAGTTAAGGCAAGATTCTGAAATTATTTGGACTTTATTTCTTACTAGAGCTTCACGCCTACAGCCAATCAGAAATTGTGAATGGATATAAATCAATAACTGAAGCATTTTTGTTTTGTATCTATACTAATATTATAAAGCTGAAGAGTTTGTTTGTTTGTTTGTTTGTTTGAACGCGCTAATCTCAGGAACTACTGGTTCGAATTGAAAAATTCTTTTTGTATTGGATAGTCCGTTTATTGAGGAAGGCTATAGGCTATATAACATCACGCTATGACCAATAGGAGCGGAGCATAAATGAAGAATGTTGCAAAAATAAAAAAACCGTTGAAACTAAAACACGCGAACAAAGTCGCGGGGGACAGCTAGTCTAGTTATTTAAATGCAGACTTGACTAGTAACAGTTTCCGTTTAGTTCAGTTTCGGAAAATATTTTAAAGACTGTTTTTCAGAGCATCTGAAACCACTCCAACAATTGATTAACAATAAGTATTTTTGTTTTTTTCCCCTGTCTAAAGAATGAAGAATTACATGGTGTTTATTTACACCGAATTCTAAAGTTCAATTCAATTAAGTGTAGTCAAATTGTTTTTCTGCAGAAACAGTACAAAATACTTTCTCATCCAAACGAAGAGTAACAAAATTATTTAAATTCTGCCAACAAATTAATATTTTCAACTGCTATTAAAATTGGCCATCTTTAAGTGAAAGTTTATATTTTTCATTTCGGAAGTCGAAAGTATGACCTGTCTTTTGTTTTTGATACATCGAAAATGTATGAGTTTAGTCTTAGGGTGCGTATAGACTGATGAAATTCATTAATTTTTATTAATTTATTTATTTTTATATAAACTTAAATCTATCATTACAGGCATGCCTACTGCAACAGGCAAGTGACAATCAACATACTTCTTAAATCTATGTACTTATCTAACAATATTCTTTCCAGTATTATTTTAATCTATACTATTATATATAATATTATAAAGCTGAAGAGTTTGTTTGTTTGTTTGTTTGTTTGTTTGAACGCGCTAATCTCAGGAACTACTGGTCCGATTTGAAAAATTCTTTCAGTGTTGGATAGCTCATTTATTGAGGAAGGCTATAGGCTATATAACATCACGCTACGACCAATAGGAGCGGAGCATAAATGAAAAATGTCGCAAAAATGAAAAACCGTTGAAACTAAAACACGCGGACAAAGTCGCGGGGGACAGCTAGTATATAAATATTTGAACAAAACAATTTGAAGTTTCTTCTATTAACACTTATTTTTCACTAAAATAACTAATCACATTATCAGTGGCTTTAACAAAGTCATTCAGTGAGCACGTAAATAAGTCGACTTGGTCGGCCACCATGTTGAGCGTGTGCAACGCCCTTGTGAGTGGCGCCCGCTGCAGCAAAATGGTGCGCGCGATGAAGACGTAGGCTGCGCTTGCATGTGAATGACACAACTGAGCATTTGGAGACATTGAAGTTAAGCTTGTTATCTTTGCTCCATTTGATAACTTTGTTAATCTCACCTTGAAGCACATTATGGTCAGTTGTGTCTTTCACTACATGTTTTAAATAGTCGGCAAAAAGTGAACAAGATGATTTCTTAATTACCCCAGGTATGTTATCAATGACAATGAAAAAGTAAAAGACATGTACGTTTTATCTCGTAAACAAACAATTACAAAGATACAGTGAATAGAAACTTCGCATGACGTCACTGTAACAATACAATTTCATATAAATTTTTAAGTCACCAGCCCCTACTGTTGAAGTTTAAGGTGACTGATATTTTTTCATAACCTAATAGACGAACATTCCAAAAAAAATTAAACACCCCTATTATATAACAAGAAACCAAACAGTGCAAATCATGGGTATGAACTAGGAAACAAGCATAGCAAGTCACTCTCGCGTCAGATTATCTGCAATAGATATCTATCGCTTTACCGACTGCGATGAAAGCACATCGCTTGAATAATGGAGTACAGAATTGTGTTCAATTTTCCTCGCTAAGTGTTTCTTTGTTGTGGAATTTGAGTCGGTTTGTGTATCGGTTTTATTACATTCCTTTTGATTTCAGGACATACGTATTTGTGGTAATTTAACCCGAAATCTATAAAAATCTAATTGCATAATGTCCTGCATTGCAATTTGTGGAAGAGTATTTTTTTATGGTGGCTATTTTTACATTTACGTGTTCAATTTTGTAATTTTAACACACAGAGCTCTATTGTAACATCATAGGTACAACACGATACGACGACACAAGAACAAGTATTTGAATGCCAGAACATTATTATTATACTTTATGATAAACATGTTTTTTATTTGTTGACTAAATCTTTTGTTTTGTTATCAATGCAAACCTATAAATAAGTTTTCCCTAGAGCATGATTTTCAGCTGAAGAATTGAACTTATCTTGCGAGATTCGTTTACCTTTTTATATCCAAACAGCGTTTCCTCTAAGAACGAGGAAATGAGTGAATAAAAACAGAGCATCGCGGGGTAATGATGTGAAATATCAGTGGTTCACGCGCCAAAGCAACCGATGTCGTGAAGGTATACGGGGATCTTAGGTGTCTATAATATAGTTAAATATGTACTGAGTTTATTTATGTAGGTAGCTATAGGTATGTGTGACTGATGCGGATTTATGGTGTGTGTTAAAATATAGGATGTTAAGGCCAGCGATAGCGTTGCATCAGCTTCTGTTTAAGGATGTCGTTTGAGACCTTACAGTTTACACAGACAAGCATAGAGAGTGCGTATCGCTAGTAGCCCGTTATGCCGAGCGTAATCATTTTTTCTTTTTGTTGTAAGTACCACGTTCGTCTACAGATTGCGTGCGTCATAATATGCGCTCAACTGCGGCCCGCACCGCATCGGGCGCCCCTGTCGCCGTGGCCATATCCGCCGCATGTTATCTAATTAGTTTGATTTAAGTGATTTTCCGTGCGACGCTCGAAGTTTATGCGAAAATATCGATGGATCCGATATTGTTAGGGTAATATTATTTTTTGAGATCGTTTCGTCTGTCGCGACATCAGTTTTTCGATGCTTACTTGTTCACTGATGCTCACAGTTCATACTCTGTTGGCGCACTCTATAGTTTACTTATTTTTACACTAAGTTTGTGACAAAACTATTAGGACTATTTATTATTCTATGCTAATACTATAGTTTTCAGGTGTTGGATTGCGGCTTCAGCCGCAAATAAGATTTCTCATAAATTCATGTGATCAAAACACATTTTTTTTTAAATACGGACACGTATGTACATAGTTTAACAAAACCACTAATTTATAATGTAAACGTGTCAAGCGAAATTTATGCTGAAATTGTTTTTAGTTCAGAAGAATACCACAAAAGAGCACAAGTAGGTACTTACGAGTAAGTTGCGTTACAAACTAAGAACCGAACGCTCTCGTAAACTCAAACAGTGCAGTCACAGATTCAAAGTCACCTTTGAGAAAGTTTTTCTAAAGTTTACGTGTTTCCTTAACGACAACTGTTTTTGTTAACAAACGAAGGTGCGCTTTACCGCCCTCTCATACAACTTCCTAATATCTTAGTGTCAATTTTGAAGTTTTAGTTTTTATGAAGATATCAAAAGTTTTATTACGCAGAATCTGAAATTAGGCTTAGAATTCAATAAATATAAGATGCATGACGTAAATAAAATAAAAGATTTATTTAAATAATACATAGAATACAGTAAATAAATATAATATTAGAAATAGAAAACTCTTTATAAGTAAGCATTTTAATAAATGTATATTGCAAACATAGACTGGAAATAATATTTGTGGAAATATCGTTTAAAATATAATATCATACTATAAATAAACAAATAATAATAAATATAATGAATAAACAAGGTGATATTGTTTTACAAACAAAAACGTAACCTCTGTCTGTGTATTCATCAAAGTATATCTCTATATATATAAAATTCTCGTGTCACGGTGTTCGAACTTGAACTCCTCCGAAACGGCTTGACCGATTTTGATGAAATTTTTTGTGCTTATCCGGTATCTATGAGAATCGACCAACATCTATTTTTCATCCCCCTAAATGTTAAGGGTAGTCCACCCCTAATTTTTTTTTTTTATTTTTTAGGCAAAATTTTTTGTTTTTATTTTTTTATGACACAGCATACAAAAATACATACAACCCTAAATTTTCATCCCTCTACGATCAACCCTTATATTTTATTTGTTAACTTTAATTATTTTGGTAAAATTTATTTTTTATTTTTTGATGACTTACAATAAAAAATAGGGTAGGGTAGGTAGGGTAGGTAGGGTAGGGTAGGGTAGGGTAGGTAGGGTAGGGTAGGTAGGGTAGGGTAGGTAGGGTAGGGTAGGTAGGGTAGGTAGGGTAGGGTAGGTAGGGTAGGGTGGGTAGGGTAGGTAGGGTAGGGTAGGTAGGGTAGGGTAGGTAGGGTAGGGTAGGTAGGGTAGGGTAGGTAGGGTAGGGTAGGTAGGGTAGGGTAGGTAGGTAGGGTAGGTAGGTAGGGTAGGGTAGGTAGGGTAGGGTAGGTAGGGTAGGGTAGGTAGGGTAGGGTAGGTAGGGTAGGGTAGGTAGGGTAGGGTAGGTAGGGTAGGGTAGGTAGGGTAGGGTAGGTAGGGTAGGGTAGGTAGGGTAGGGTAGGTATTTTTAATTTATAGGGCAAAACAACGTTTGCCGGGACAGCTAGTATATATATATAACAGTTATAAACGATTGGTATTGGGAATACAAGAAACAGATAAAAAAATCTCGAGTTTCAGTTTTACGATAATATTATACCTACATAATAATAATATATTATATTACCGTAAAATTAGGTATATTCCAGATTTTTTGTTGTCTTTTCAATACCAATTGTTTGTAGAGCCGGTGTCAGAGGTCTACGTATTTTTAGAATTATCTTGTGTATTATTTTAAAGGATAGACCCCAGTGCTTCAACAAGTGGGACGAGTTTTATAGCGGCCAGTATATCGGCTTCATTTAAACTGTCACTGCTACCAGATTTATCATGTGCACAATATTTATAATATCCCCCTGTTGCGGGTACCGCTACTGGCGAACCTGTAAACATAAAATAATTAAAAAATTTTTGCTCTGCTAAAAAGCACGGCGAAGCAGTCAAAACCAGCGCTCAGGCTAACTGCGGTAGAACTCTTTAAAAAAAAAGGATTAGGGTCTGTACGGAAAAGGAACCGTTTTAGGATTGAGGGCGCTGCTGTGTTTCATTATCATATTTGTTATGTTTAAAACACTGTAGCGTCATTGTAGTGCGCATGTAACATCTAGATATATTTTATAAAATTATGTTAGAACTTTATGTTTTCAGATTCGTAATTGTTTTATAGAATGATTGAAATGTTATCATTATGTATATCATATGTTAATATATATAGTTCATTGTTACTTTCTCTTTTAGCACAGACTCTAGTATCGTTATAAATATCCGTATCTACTTAGTACCTAGTTATTTATTTTTATCTAAGGTGCAAGTTAAGAGCCTCTACGAGTGATTGGTTTACTCTGAACAGTCAACCTCGCTCCCATCATTGCTGATTTGTTCCTTGTATGCTTTTGCGTATTTTGTTTATCAGCCCCATGGTGGCTTAATTTAAGGATAAAAAAAAACACTAAACACGGCAATGTTAGTATTTTTTTTCCTTTAAATTTTCTAGCTTCCATATATAAATATTATAATAGACACATACAACTATGTATAGAAGATTCTATACGTAACAAATAAAAAAAAATGTAAAATAAATATAAAAGTTTGTACCTGAGTTTCCCACTGGTAGACTATTAACTGGTAGACTATTTACTGGTAGACTGTTTACAGGAAGACTATTTACTGGTAGACTATTAACTGGTAGACTATTTACTGGAAGTGGTAAACCTGCAAAACCTTCTCGAATTAAAAACAATTCTATAATTGACGACCGTTCGTAAATAAAAAATATTTTATTAAAATTTGTTGTAATTGTACATACCGTTAGGATTGGGATACGGAGACCCAAGCACTACGCAGCATATCTGAAATAAACGTCTAATAAGCAATTGGTTTTGACAAATGATAATTTTATAGCCCAGTTCAATAGGTATGTATCACGGTTCACACGAGTGGTGCACAGTATATTGTCAACAACAGCATTCCTAATGAAAGCTGGTGTATGCAGGAGACCGATCGTAATTTTTCAAATCTAGTACAAATTATTGTTAATTAATATTATCATATCATATTAAATGTGTGATATGGAAGGAAACTTTTGAATAAAAGAGCTATAAATGTAAATGGTGATGAATGGTCAGGGAGAAGAAAGCCGACGAAAAGGATAAATTTTGTGAGAAATAATACTAAAGACAAAGGAGTCAATGACGGTAGAATGAAATCAGAACATTTCGCACATAACATTGCATGAAAGCGGAAAGTAAATTAGAATTTTCATAAGTTGTTGAGATCTTATCGTACAGAGAAAGCTACAGATAAATCAAAAATAACATACACAACTGTAATTATTAAAATCACTATTTTAGATGCACTCTCTGGGTGTAAACATTCTTGTACTTACGGACTTTAACTCAGCTCCGTAATAACAGACCACGGAAGTACTTGACTTTCTGATTTTTTTTTCATAGGTACGAATATAAATATACAATCAACTCACCGCACAAACCAAAAGAGTTACTTGAACAAATGCCATTTTGTGTCTTCCTTGTCTTTAAAGGTTAACTGAAGAATTTTGATCGTGTTTCCTATATATATTTTTAATTAACAATTGATTTCTTGTGTTTTCACAGGTGGTACGGCTTTTAATAGATTGGACATAATATGTCCAATCTATTCAACACATTCTAAAGTACATAAATATTTTTTATGTGACTTAAAATATAATGGAAGGTTCAGTGGCACGATTGTCCGTCTCTTCGTACGTTATTCTTTTTGTGCGATGGACAATGCTTTTCCGTTATTGTAATAAATGACTTTTAATTGACATTGAAAGTGTTTATATTAAGCTTTTGACAATTTATGTTAATTATCAGGGCATTGTCGT
Source organism: Diachrysia chrysitis (assembly GCA_932294365.1). Taxonomy (NCBI): domain Eukaryota; kingdom Metazoa; phylum Arthropoda; class Insecta; order Lepidoptera; family Noctuidae; genus Diachrysia; species Diachrysia chrysitis. Next base: position 11,381,397 of record OW028651.1, on the reverse strand, counting down.
TTAAGGGCCTTAGTGCGGCAGCTTAAGATAGTGTCGACCAGGGCCTAGGCCCTCCGGAGTCTTACGCCAAGGCTGATGACCGGCAGTTTTTGGTTGGTGCAAGTCAAGGAACCATGCTCACCTCCTTATTTAATACCGTTTGATAAGAGTTTGTGGGAGATCTGGAGGCCCAAACTCATTTTATGGGCAGGTAATAAAATCAAATAAAACTAATTTCAAGTACGTGTAATAGGGGGTAGAAGACTTAGTATGACATATTTATGTGATTTAAAATATAATGGAAGGTTCAATGGCACGATTGTCTGTCTCTTCGTACGTTATTCTTTTTATGCGATTGACAATGCTTTTTCATTGTTTCAATAAATGACTTTTCATTAAAATTGAAAGTGTTTAAACGATGCTTGTGACATTTAAGGCTAATTATCAAGGCAAGGTAATTATAGGCAATTATAAGATTTGACCGATAATGAAGGGTAAGCTGCCCTGATCATTTACAAACATAGCGAAAGTCCCTCGTGCCTCGAAGAGCACGTGAAGCCATTGGTCCCGACTGTCATACGTAGATTTTTGGCAGTCGTTAAGCCATTACAATTTTGACAACTAGTCTTACCATGGGATACTGTGTTACCCAGTAAAGATTTTTAAGTAAATTGTGTTTTTCTAGAAATTTATAAGTTAAGGCAAGATTCTGAAATTATTTGGACTTTATTTCTTACTAGAGCTTCACGCCTACAGCCAATCAGAAATTGTGAATGGATATAAATCAACAACTGAAGCATTTTTGTTTTGTATCTATACTAATATTATAAAGCTGAAGAGTTTGTTTGTTTGTTTGTTTGAACGCGCTAATCTCAGAAACTACTGGTTCGAATTGAAAAATTCTTTTTGTATTGGATAGTCCGTTTATTGAGGAAGGCTATAGGCTATATAACATCACGCTACGACCAATAGGAGCGGAGCATAAATGAAGAATGTTGCAAAAATAAAAAACCGTTGAAACTAAAACACGCGAACAAAGTCGCGGGGGACAGCTAGTCTAGTTATTTAAATGCAGACTTGACTAGTAACAGTTTCCGTCAAATGATTAAAGCTATCATAGGTTTTGGAAAATATTTTAAAGACTGTTTTTCAGAGCATCTGAAACCACTCCAACAATTTATTAACAATAAGTATTTTTGTTTTTTTCCCCTGTCTAAAGAATGAAGAATTACATGGTGTTTATTTACACCGAATTCTAAAGTTCAATTCAATTAAGTGTAGTCAAATTGTTTTTCTGCAGAAACAGTACAAAATACTTTCTCATCCAAACGAAGAGTAACAAAATTATTTAAATTCTGCCAACAAATTAATATTTTCAACTGCTATTAAAATTGGCCATCTTTAAGTGAAAGTTTATATTTTTCATTTCGGAAGTCGAAAGTATGACCTGTCTTTTGTTTTTGATACATTTGAAAAAGTATGAGTTTAGTCTTAGGGTGCGTATAGACTGATGAAATTCATTCATTTTTATTAATTTATTTATTTTTATATAAACTTAAATCTATCATTACAGGCATGCCTACTGCAACAGGCAAGTGACAATCAACATACTTCTTAAATCTATGTACTTATCTAACAATATTCTTTCCAATATTATTTTAATATATAATATATATAAATATTTGAACAAAACAATATGAAGTTTCTTCTATTAACACTTATTTTTCACTAAAATAACTAATCACATTATCAGTGGCTTTAACAAAGTCATTCAGTGAGCACGTAAATAAGTCGACTTGGTCGGCCACCATGTTGAGCGTGTGCAACGCCCTTGTGAGTGGCGCCCGCTGCAGCAAAATGGTGCGCGCGATGAAGACGTAGGCTGCGCTTGCATGTGAATGACACAACTGAGCATTTGGAGACATTGAAGTTAAGCTTGTTATCTTTGCTCCATTTGATAACTTTGTTAATCTCACCTTGAAGCACATTATGGTCAGTTGTGTCTTTCACTACATGTTTTAAATAGTCGGCAAAAAGTGAACAAGATGATTCCTTAATTACCCCAGGTATGTCATCAATGACAATGAAAAAGTGTAAGACATGTACGTTTTGTCTCGTAAACAAACAATTACAAAGATACAGTGAATAGAAACTTCGCATGACGTCACTGTAACAATACAATTTTATATAAATTCTTAAGTCACCAGCCCCTACTGTTGAAGTTTAAGGTGACTGATATTTTTTCATAACCTAATAGACGAACATAAAAAAAAAAATTAAACACTCCTATTATATAACAAGAAACCAAACAGTGCAAATCATGGGTATGAACTAGGAAACAAGCATAGCAAGTCACTCTCGCGTCAGATTATCTGCGATAGATATCTATTCGCTTTACCGACTGCGATGAAAGCACATCGCTTGAATAACTGGAGTACAGAATTGTGTTCAATTTTCCTCGCTAATTGTTTCTTTGTTGTGGAATTTGAGTCGGTTTGTTTATCGGTTTTATTACATTCCTTTTGATTTTAGGACATACGTATTTGTGGTAATTTAACCCGAAATCTATAAAAATCTAATTGCATAATGTCCTGCATTGCAATTTGTGGAAGAGTATTTTTTTATAGTGGCTATTTTTACATTTACGTGTTCAATTATGTAATTTTAACACACAGAGCTCTATTGTAACATCATAGGTACAACACGATACGACGACAGAACAACAAGTATTTGAATACCAGAACAATATTATAATTTATTATAAACCCGTCAATACGTATTTTATTTGTTGACTAAATCTTTTGTTTTGACATTAATGCAAACCTATAAATACGTTATCCCTAGAGGATGATTTTCAGCTGAAAGAATTGAACTTATCTTGCGAGATTCGTTTACCTTTTTATATAAAAACAGCATTTCCTCTGAGAACGAGGAAATGAGTGAATAAAAAAAGAGCATCGCGGGGTAATGATGTGAAATATCAGTGGTTCACGCGCCAAAGCAACCGATGTCGTGAAGGTATACGGGGATCTTAGGTGTCTATAATATAGTTAAATATGTACTGAGTTTATTTATGTAGGTAGCTATAGGTATGTGTGACTGATGCGGATTTATGGTGTGTGTTAAAATAAAGGATGTTAGGGCCAGCGATAGCGTTGCATCAGCTTCTGTTTAAGGATGTCGTTTGAGACCTTATAGTTTACATAGAAAAGCATAGAGAGTGCGTATCGCTAGTAGCCCTAACGGGCTACTAGCGATACAGAACGTAAGATTTTTTTTTGTTGTAAGTACTACGTTCGCTTACTGATTGCGTGCGTCATAATATGCGCTCAACTGCGGCCCGCACCGCATCGGGCGCCCCTGTCGCCGTTGCCATATCCGCCGCATGTTATCTAATTAGTTTGATTTAAGTGATTTTCCGTGCGGCGCTCGAAGTTTATGCGAAAATATCGATGTTAGGGTAATATTATTTTTTGAGATCATTTCGTCTGTCGCGACATTAGTTTTACGATGCTTACTTGTTCACTGATGCTCACAGTTCATACTCTGTTGGCGCACTCTATAGTTTACTTATTTTTACACTTAGTTTATGACAAAACTATTAGGACTATTTATTATTCTATGCTAATACTATAGTTTTCAGGTGTTGGATTGCGGCTTCAGCCGCAAATAAGATTTCTCATAAATTCATGTGATCAAAACACATTTTTTTTTAAATACGGACACGTATGTACATAGTTTAACAAAACCACTAATTTATAATGTAAACGTGTCAAGCGACATTTATGCTGAAATTGTTTTTAGTTCAGAATAATACCACAAAAGAGCACAAGTAGGTACTTACGAGTAAGTTACGTTACAAACTAAGAACCGAACGCTCTCGTAAACTCAAACAGTGCAGTCACAGATTCAAAGTCACCTTTGAGAAAGTTTTTCTAAAGTTTACGTGTGTATTTAACGACAACTGTTTTTGTTAACAAACGAAGGTGCGCTTTACCGCCCTCTCATACAACTTCCTAATATCTTACTGTCAATTTTGAAGTTTTAGTTTTTATGAAGATATCAAAAGTTTTATTACGCAGAATTTGAAATTAGGCTTAGAATTCAATAAATATAAGATGCATGACGTAAATAAAATAAAAGATTTATTTAAATAACACATAGAATACAGTAAATAAATATAATATTAGAAGCAGAAAAGTCGTTAAAAGTAAGCATTTTTATAAATGTATATTGCAAACATAGACTGGAAATAATATTTCTGGGAATATCGTTTAAAATATAATATCATACTATAAATAAACAGATAATAGTAAATATAATAAATAAACAAAGTGATTTTGATTTTGGTTGCCTATTTTTAGAATAATCTTGTGTATAATTTTAAAGGATAGAACCCAGTGCTTCAATAACTGGGACGAGTTTTATAGCGGCCAGTATATCGGCTTGATTTAAACTGTCACTGCTCCAAGATTTATCAGGTGAACAATATTTATAAGTTCCCCCTGTTGCGGGTACCGCTACTGGCGAACCTGTAAACATAAAAGAATTAAACATTGTTTGTTCTGGTAGAGGTAGAGGACCTTAAAAAGTCCGGCAAAGCAGTCAAAACGTGTGCTCAGGCTAACTGCGGTAGAACTCTTCAAAAAAAGAGTCTGTACAGAAAGACAACCGTTTTAGGATTGAGGGCTTTTTTTATCATTTCACTAATGGCAGCTCGTTATCAAAAGTTCCTACAGTGTTTTGAATGCACTTAAATTTTTGAAATAAATAAAATAAATGTTTGTACCTGAGTTTCCCACTGGTAGACTATTTACTGGTAGACTATTAACTGGTAGACTATTAACTGGTAGACTATTTACTGGTACGCTATTTACTGGTACACTATTTACTGGTACACTATTTACTGGTAGACTATTAACTGGTAAACTATTTACTGGAACTGGTAAACCTGCAAAACCTTTTTGAATTAAAAACGATTCTATAATTGACGACCATACGTAAATCAAAAAAATGATTTATTAAAATTTGTTTGATTGTTTTGAAAAATGCGTATTTTGATTTATTACATACCGTAAGGATTGGGATACGGAGACCCAAGCACTACGCAGCATATCTGAAACAAACGTCTAATTAGCAATTGGTTTTGACAAATGACAAATAATTTTATAACCCAGTTCAATAGGTATGTATCACGATTCACCCGAGTGGTGCACAGTATACCATCAACAACTGCATTCCTAATGAAAGCTGGTGTATGCAGGAGACCGATCATAATTTTTCAAACCTAGTACAAATTCTTGTTAAGTAATATTATCATAAATATCATATTGATAAATAGACTGGGAGAAGAAATCCGAAGAAAAGGATGAATTGTGTAAGAGTTAATAAGAAAAACAAAGAAGAGAATGAAAAAAGAACACGTCGCAAATAACATGGCATAAAAGCGGGAAGTAAATTAAAATTTTCATGAATTGTTGAAATCTTATCGTAAGTCTCTTCAAATAACTGGTTATTTATTACATTAAAGCTAGACACTGCAGAGAAAGCTACAGATAAATAAAAATTAACATACATAACAGTAATTATTGAATCACTATTTTGGATGCACTCTCTGCTCTGGGTGTTAAGATTCTTGTACTTACCGACTTTAACTCAACTCCGTAATAACAGACCACGGAAGTACTTGACTTCCTGTTTTTTTTTTTATAGGTACGAATATAAATATACAATCAACTCACCGCACAAACCAAGAGAGTTACTTGAACAAATGCCATTTTCTGTCTTCCTTGTCTATAAAGGTTAACTGAAGAAGTTTTATCGTATTTCCTATATATATTAAAATTAACAATTAATTTCTTGTGTTTCCACAGATGGTTCGGCTTTTAATAGATTGGACATATTTATGTGACTTAAAATATAATAGAAGGTTCAGTGGCACGATTGTCTGTTTCTTCGTACCTACGTTTTACTTTTTATGCGATGGACAATGCTGTTCCATTATTGTAATAAATTACTTTTCATAGACTTTGAAAGTGTTTTATTCTATGGAGGCCCAGACTCATTTTAAAGGCAGGTTATGGCATCAAAATAGATGGAGACGTTTATAGGCTCTGTATTTGTACACCATCTTGACAATTCATTAAAATTAAAGATTATTGTCAATTCGAAACCTTGCCAACGTAATTGCGAAGCAAGTCGTTGGAACTGATATTGAATCCCCTATGACATCCCGATACAGAAGACAAGCTAAAAAAACTAGAATCCTAAATTTTCTCAATCTCTGTTTTTCTCTCATCTGTGAGCGCCCTCAGTCCTTGGTCTCACTCCATAAAAATTGTGACGCAAGATGCTGATAATTCAGTTCTAGTAGCAAAATTCTGGGCTGACATGCAAGTTCTTTATTTAATTAGAACATTTAATATTTGTGTTCAAATTATAACTACCTCATAGCAAACTTAGTAAATGGCGTCCATTCCCTGTATATTTCATTCTAACCTGCTAACCATTCAAAACAAAGAAAATAATAATGCTACCCGCTTTCTCTGCCAAGGATTGTTATTTCCAAAAACTTTTTATAAACTACAACCCCTATTTAACCCTTTTAGAGGGTAGATTTATAAAAATAGATTAGATTAAAAAAAAACCACTGAAATGCGTGTCTATTTATTTCTAACCGGAAGCATGTATATGTGAAATTTCATGCCTTTAACTTTAATAATGACGGATTTCCACACAAACTTTTAAACCCCTTTTTCACCCCCTTAAAGGGTATTAATTTCTTATTCCTAGTGTACGTATTAAAAACAAAACCTATTCTAAAATTCAACATTCCGGTTGTAAGCTGGGCGTAGATGAGTCAGTCGGTCAGAAATTCTCTTTTTATATATATAGCTAGAGATCGGTAATATTTCGGTAGGTTAAGCGACACTAGTTAAGGCCCATCAGTTCTAGCTCCCTACTAAATATCATTTAAATAGCATATTCGTAGTTAACCCGGTAATTATCGGACGTTATACGGACGACGTAAAAGTCGTACTGTTTAGAACATACTGCCAGTCTCTTACAAATTAGCTGGAAAATGAAGCGTCGGTCGCAAGAAGAAATTCTGGCTGAGGAACCTATGAGGGTGGACTGGAATTTGAAAATGTCAGGTCATTATGATTGTCACCACGTGTTTAGTGGGCAAAGTGACGAAGTCTACCCTACCACCAATCGTCTACAACGACGGCATTGACATTTCTTTAAGCCCTAACGTATAGGATCTTGGTTTGTACCTTGACTCAATGCTTGGCTGGCAACGGCAGGTGTCTAGTGTAGGCCACAGGCGTAAATTTTTGAATACTAAGACTTTGTTGAACTTTGATCTTTCCTATAGGCGACTATGGTGTCGTGTGCTACTTTGACTTGAATGCAGCCTTGCTGAATAAACTTGACAGACTTTTAAATAACTGGTTCTGGTTTATTTAAAAGCGAAAATATTATCATGTATCCACCCTTCGATGTAAGCTCAAATGGATGCTCGTTTGTTTGTTTGTAGAGAAAAGTATGCGTGCGCTGACCACGCTGTTCTCGATGTTAAACTCTTCCACTCCACCATCTTACTTAATGCCTAACTTTCTTAATCTCTGTCCTTCACATAATAGAAATCATCGATCTTCTCCTCCTTGAGTCAGGTAAAAGTCCCACACTCCCCGGTCCTATCTCCATAAGGTCGGGTGCCTTTTGAAGGTTTTCCCACGCAAATACATAATAATACAAAATACACATGAAAAAAATAGCTTATACATAAATATGCGTAATAATATGAGAGCTTCATATATTAATACGCATATGTATGTAATATATTTGAAATTTCATTATATTCACATGTGATAATCTATAAGGGCTTCCAATATATAAAATGTTATAAGTGTAGGTTTGTCCACAAACGACTCCAAAAGTATTGATCAGATTGTGACCATTTTTTATTGGCTTACATTAACTTCAACTTAGGGAACAGAGCAAGTTTCATCAAGATTGGTTCAGTAGTTTTCAAGATATGGCCAAATACGTGTAAGTGAGACGGCCTGGCTTATTGAATCGAGATAACTGTTGTGGAGTCAAAGGTCACAAATTAATTTATTAATCTATTACAAAACAAGACTACAAGAAACTAACAACTAACTGAACATAATTAACAATAAAAAAAGTCATCGTAAATAATAATTAAGAGAAAACATTTCAGTTTTTAATTTTATTATTATCATAAAAATAACTGACGATTACTCTAGTCAAAGGCCTTCACGCTATAAAAAGAACTAATAAATCATATAGCATTTACAATATATTTGTTGTTTATAACAGAACCAGCATAAGGCACCGACCTATAATATATTATGCATAAATAAATAAATATCTATTCAAAAAAATAAATAAATTATTGTAGGTATGTACCATCTGTACTAACATAAGCTATCAATTGTCTACTTTTAATATAAATAGTTGCAGCGATTAGGATTCCTCACTCAATACTTGTGATTGAAAGAGATTTGCAATCATGTCAAACATCTTCAAAGTCTTCGTTGTTTTCTGTGTGGTAAGTAATTAATATTTATATAATACAATCTTTTAATTTTCACTCAATTTATGTTAGTTTTTGTAAATCAATTCTTGCTGAATTTAAATCATTTCACGATATCCGATTCCATACGGATTCTTAACAATATACATTCATACAATAGGAATGTTGTCTAAATTTTTTTAATGTCCCTCTGGTAGTTTAGTAAAAAATATTAGGCATGTATTTTTTTTCTTTTCTTACGTATCTAACAAAATTCTTACGACGATACATTAATTTTAGCAGTCCTATGATGTCACGATGTCGCACGTTTTGTGTAACATCGTGACGTAATTAGCTCCCACTCCCAAACTTTGATTCGTTTTATCTACTTAGTTTTTAGATATTAAGAAAAAGTAAAAAGTACGTGTCTAATATTTTTATATTTTCTAATTTACGAAATAAATAGATTTTTACTTTTTGTACCCAGTGAACATTCCTATTATACTGAGGTCGTACTGAGGGCTCAAAAGGAAATGACACAATCCAATCAAAAAATTAGGCTCGTTAAATTTGATTTTACAATATTCCCTACTATCACGCGAAATAATGACCAGGGTTTTACTTTTTAATTGTGTTTTGTGTTTATTATTTTAAAACAATAACTAATAAATAATGCTGATTATTTAAATAATGCACGGTAGTAAATTAATCGTGATTTTCCATCAAAAAGTTTGTTAGCTAGTTCAGAAAATTTAAATTTCTGTATATATAAATACAAATAACAATTTCAAGTTTCAATTATGGGCCTTGGTCGGGTTTAAAACTAGTCGGACTTTACCGATAGTAATCCGTGAATCAAGCCGTTACAAACCTATATTAGTTAATAATTTCTCACGAGAGTTATTATGCCAGAATATTTCTATTTGCACATTGGATTCACGACCATGTTTGTATCTTCGAACAGCTAATTTATCTTTATTCTTATTTGCAGCAATGAAGCAAAGTTATATTTTATTGTTTTCATTTGCATCTTTTGTTTTTCAGATATGCTATGTAGCACAGGGCTCATTAATACCAGGTATGAATCACAATAATACATTATTTTTTAACGACTTCAAAAGAAGGAGGTTCTTAATTCTACTACTGCTACCCTTTGACGACCTCCGTGGTCGAGTGGCGTACACACCGGTTTCAAGGTGTCGCCAGCTCTGAGGTCCCGGGTTCGATCCCCGGGACCTCAGAGCTTTCCCGGAGTGTTTGTGGTACCTTCGTTGTCTCTGAATTCCATAACACAAGTGCTTTAGCTACTTACTTTGGGTTCAGAGCAATGTATGTGATGTTGTCCACATTTATTTATTATTATTTTATTAATTTCGCCGTTAAATTCCATAGTTTTTGTTGGGCTTTGACAGCTAACGCGCTAGTAGTGCCAACTGGTGAGCACGATAAAGATAGATCTACGATAGAAAAGGCGTTATGGTCGAAAGACTTTACCCTGCCCAATTGGGAAAAAAGCAATAACAATAGCTCTTATTATTATGAATCGATTTCAAATATTCTTTTTGTCATCGATAGGGTAATATCGTACTTTAGAGGTGACCCCATTTTATTGGAGTCGATTTCTTACATTCCTAAGTAGATTATTATATCATATTAATATTTATTTAGATAATAAAAAATATAGCTTTGACAATCGTTTTATTTTCATACGGTAAATAGAATACCCAACCTTTTGGAGAAATAATTTTGTACCAAGCCCAGGCTTCTTTTATGTACGCCAGAAGCAAGTTTGTCAATCTGTTCCTAGATTTTAGGTTTTGCTAAAGTATTATTTTTTATTACAAACTTTTCTTTAACTTTAAACCCAGCTGAATTAAAAGCTTATGTTTAATAATGTTTTGTTAGTATAATTTAATTTATCGCTTTATGTTTACAGGTTTGGGTGGTGATGATTGCTCCTGCTCAAAGGAATGTAGTAGTAGTAGTAGTCTACTGGACTGCAATTTTAGCTTCGATAAAAAAACTAAACATCATAAACCAAATCACTGTAATGACAATAATAATTGCAATAATAATAATAATAAAGGAGATAATAATAATTGCAATGACCACTCCAACGGCAATAAACGATGCAATTAATATTTATAAAACTACAATTTTGTAATTTTAATTCAAGGAATAATTTATTTATCGTTGTCTCTTCTTAATTTCTATCTCTAAAAATGTTTTTAATATTATATTTATAGAGTTTTAAGTTGTTTTCTGTTTTTTATGTATTTATTGAATAAAATTTTATAAAAACTTCGTGTTTTTGTACGCTGTTAACATTATATGTACGATTCCAGCAAAATGAAATATGATTTTCTAGTGTGAGACTATCAAGTGTCCCCAATATAACTATATATATAACACCATTTGGTGTTAAAGTGAACAGGGTTCACCAAGATACTTGAAGTATCTTGCGCATTATGTTTCCGATGGTCTCGATGACCAAGAGACATTGAAAGGAAGTAACATGTTGGCCCGCGGTTCCAATCACACATGAATAGCTGTAGGTCTTGTTATACTCAGACTCACTCAGTCTCTTAGTATTTTTTTTTCTTAATAAATGACAGTAATGACAGTAGGAAATAACTAATATCTAATATATATAGCACTTGTGAGAGACTGACGCCTAATATAGGTATAGAAACCTGTGTTAAGGGTCACCAGAAAGTAACCAATGAAATGATCATTGCCTTCCTCGTCCAATATAATAATGTCTTTAGGATGCTATTAGGGCTACCTAGTGCTGTCATAATGTTCATTCGAGTCTTGATCAAGTATTTATTAAACCTTTTATTTTAATAAATTGTGAGCTGATATTGCAAAAGAATATTATTACTAAAATCATGAACTCTGTCTCAATAAATAAATATATTATTATTATAATGCAAAACCTGTATTATGTCAACCAGACAACTGATATACATACTTATACATTTCTAAATACACACATATTATATTAAAATTACATCCAGACACTGAATGATCATGCTCATCACACAAAGTTTGTCCCACCCATGATGGGATGGGAATCAAACCCACGGCCTCTGGCTCAGCAGTCAGGGTTTCTAACCACTGGACCAACAGGCCACTCGAGCTATTATTCAACAAACATGCAAAACTTCTCATTAATCATGTTATGTTAGGTACGTTAGTAGCTTTTACACACAACTAGATGAACCCGCGGCCCCAGCCGCGTTGGTGTCGGTTATTGCAGCAAAAATTAACCCATGTCCTTTCTTGGGATCCAAGCTTATCCCATACCAAGTACCATCCAAATCGGTTCAGCGGTTTAGGTGTGAAAGCGTAACAAACAGAAATACTCCCCCGAATACTGAAACGCAACTTAACTTTAAGACGTTCTCAAATGTCTATCTGTCGCTACTTTACACCTTAAAGTGAGGCAGCATGAGAATTAACGGCGAATTAAAACTGATTGACGATTGATTCATTTCATTAGTCTGATATTACCGCGATTATTCCGCTCGAAAAACCTACCGCAGACCATCTAACTACAAGGAATGCGGTTTATCGCTGTTCTTTGTTCATTACTCAACATGAATCCGCCAATAATCACTGCTCTTACAGCGCTTATATTATAAAAATAAGTGCGCAATTATATTTATTAATTATTTCGCATTAACGCCTGTAATCGCTATGTAGGGGAAAGCCCCGTAACCACGGATGGCTCCAAACCAGTCCTTAAACCGGTATAAAAAGGCTCGTCAAACTGTTACTTGTGTTATGGTTAGAAAGCTACCTGGAGCGAAGTTCAGGTGGCAAAATACAACAGCCTGTGCCCACCAAATACAAAAGTTAGGAAAATATAATTATGTCCGAAGTAGGTAATATTTTGGGGTCTGTAACGATTTAACTAAAATATGGAATGGTATTAATTAATGAGATTTTTTCTTGGATATCTAAGAGTCCCAAGATGGAAACTTTACCGGAATCAATTTGAATACCGGATAGCCTAAAGTAAGGTTTTTTTCGATAATTATTTTTCTGTTTAGTTTTTGTAGAATCTACAAGGGATGATACAACCTTTAAACATAAACAGTTGAATAAAAGCTATGTATTACGTAACGTAATTTCTAAAAAGTTTTCTCTGAGATATGATGTCGCGTTCTTGTCTCTGGTCGTTCTTGGTTTATAGTAGGGTAAGAAACAAAATTATTTTTAGTTTTACATATTCATTCAAAAAATAATTTATTAATCTATTACAAAACAAGACTATAAAACACTAACAACTAACTGAACAAAATTAACAATAAAAAAGTCACCGTAAATAATAATTAAGAAAAAACATTCCATTTTTTTATTTTATTATTATCATAAAAATAACTGACGATTACTCTAGTCAAAGACCTTCATGCTATAAAAAGAACTAATAAATCATATAGCATTTACAATATACACTGACGGACACATAAACTGCATCAATGTTCAAGACGCCTTTGAAATAAGCATTTTTACCAAATATTCAAACTTTTTATACAAATTTAAATTGAAAACTATAGTTTGGTTCGTTAGCTCATAACAGCGTAGTATTATGACCTTAAGTGTAAGTTATGAGAAATACGATAAATGTAACAAAAATTGGTGATATTGAAAAAATGGTTTTTACAATAAAAAATAAGTTAAAGCACAGGTTTTTTTTACTTTTAAGTTGTATTGCGTCAACGTGCCCTTATAACAGAATCTAATCGATTAAGCATAGATCTGATTAGGGTCTTGAGGAATATTGTTCCATTCTTGAGAAATCCCTGTTCTAAGTGCTGCCATTATTGTGGGCACACGATTTCTCGCGTATACAGCTTTTTTTTTAAACTGTCCTAATCATGCTCAATGCGATTAAGATCAGGGCTGCGTGCTGGCCAATTTATGGTACGTATCCCAACCTCTTCGAATTATTGTCGAACTTGTGCAGCAGCGTAGGGTCGGGCATTATTTTGGATTAGAGTAAAATTTTCGCCAATTAATGCCATGTAAGGTACCACGTGAGCTTCTAAAACCTCTGTTATATAGCGTTGTGGTGAAAAACCTACTCTTCTACGGTTTTGACGAACCATGTCGATAAACAAAAGTTCCGTTCACCCGATCATCGAAATGTCATCCAACACCATACACGAATCGCCTCCAAAAGGAACATGCTCCATAATGCAACATTGATTATATCTCTCTCCACATCGACAATAGACTCTTCTGCGACCGTCTGCACTATTTAAACATGTCCTACAGTCATCGGTGAATAATACGGAGGCCCATTGTTCATCAGTCCAATTTAGATGTTCACGCGAAAATCGTAAATGAGTTTGTCTGTGAGCTGCAGGCAGCTTTGGAGCATTTGCTGGTCTAAAACGGGTGATTGCCGCTTCCTTAAACCTCCTTCTTATTGTTAGTGCACTCACGTTTACTCCACGCACTTCATTCAGCTCGGTTTTGATGTTTAATGACGTGAGGAAACGATTTCGTAGGGAAGTTTAAACAATAAATCGGTCGTCACGACGGAAGCTTGCTTGAATTCTGCCAGTACCGGGTCTCCTTTTGTAAGAACCTGTCCTTACAAACCTTCGGAATACTCTAGAAAACGTAGACCGGTTTAAATTTAAAATTCTAGAAATCGCTCGTTTATCCAAGCCTTCCCGCACCAATGCCACAATTTGAGCGGCTTGTTCGGACGAAGTATCCTTATTTATGGTTACTAAACTTTTTATGAGTAAAGGACTACTACTATTGGAAAGAATAATTTAAATCGAAAATGCAAAAAAAAAAATACAAAATAATAATTTCAAACTTTAATAACACACGAATTTGACTAGACTATGCATTAATTTTATTTCCCGGCTATAATTTTATCTTTAACTGTAGTTCTATTTTTAAATTTTGATTTGTTTATATGGTTAATGAACTGTTTCGACATTTTCATTTAGTTTAATCTAAAAACTTTGCATACTTATCAATAATATTAATTCAAAAGTAATCCTGAACTTTGATGCAGTTTATGAGTCCGTCAGTTTATTTGATGTTTATAACAGAACCAGCATAAGGCCTATAATATATTATGCATAAATAAATAAATATCTATTCAAAAAAATAAATAAATTATTATAGGTATGTACCATCTGTACTAACATAAGCTATCAATTGTCTACTTTTAATATAAATAGTTGCCGCGATTAGGATTCCTCACTCAATGCTTGTGATTGAAAGAGATTTGAAATCATGTCAAACATCTTCAAAGTTTTCGTTGTTTTCTGTGTGGTAAGTATTTAATATTTATATAATACAATCTTTTAATTTTCACTCAATTTATGTTAGTTTTTGTAAATCAATTCTTGCTGAATTTAAATCATTTCACAATATTCCGATTCAGCTAACATTAGCATTTTGCATACATACGGATCCATAACAATATACATTCATACAATAGGAATGTTGTCTAAACTTTTTTTTTTATGTCCGTCTGGTAGTTTAGTAAAATATATTAGGCATGTATTTTTTTGTTCTTTTCTTACGTACCTAACCAAAATCTTATGACGATACATTAATTTTAGCAGTCCCATGATGTCACGATGTCGCACGTTTTGTGTAACATCGTGACGTAATTATCCCCCACTCCCAAACTTTGATTCGTTTTATCTACTTAGTTTTTAGATATTAAGAAAAAGTAAAAAGTACGTGTCTAATTTACGAAATAAATAGATTTTTACTTTTCATACCCAGTCAACATCCCTATTATACCACAGAGTACTTTATGTAATATTATACTGATATCGTACTGAGAACTCAAAAGGAAATTACGCAAACCAATCAAAAAATTAGGCTTGTTATATTTAATTTTACAATATACCTACTATCACCCGAAATAATGTTCAGGGTTTTACTTTTTAATTGTGTTTTGTGTTTATTATTTCAAAACAATAACTAATAAAAAATGCTGATTATTTTTACAATAAATACTTAAATAATGCACGGTAATAAATTAATTGTGATTTTCCATCAAAAAGTTTGTTCGCTAGTTCAGAAAATTGAAATTGTTATTCAAATAATAATTTCAATTTTTTAGACACTTTTTAACAAATAAGTATTTTTCAATTATGGGCCCTGCCCGGGTTTAAAACTAGTCGGGCTTTATCGATAGTAATCCGTGAATAAAGCCGTTACAAACCTATATTAGTTAATAATGTCTCACGAGAGTTATTATGCCAGAATATTTCCATTTGCACATTGGATTCACGACCATGTTTGTATCTTCAAACAGCTAATTTATCTTTATTCTTATTTGCAGCAATGAAGCAAAGTTATATTTTATTGTTTTCATTTGCATCTTTTGTTTTTCAGATATGCTATGTAGCACAGGGCTCATTCATACCTTGTAAGTTGAATCACAATAATACATTATTTTTAACCGACTTCAAACGAAGGAGGGTATTCATTCTACTACTGCTACCATTATTTATTTCGCCGTTAAATTCCATAGTTTTTGTTGGGCTTTGACAGCTAACGCGCTAGTGGCGCTAACTGGTGAGCGCAATAACTATAGAAAAGGCGGTATGGTCGAAAGACTTTACCCTGCCCAATTGGGAAAAAAGCAATAACGATAGCTTCTTTGCTAGTCATCGATAGCTTAATTGCTAGTCATCATACCTTAGAGGTGACCGCATTTTATTGGAGTCGATTTCTTTTATTCCTGTGTAATTAATTATCTAAGACTCCTTGATTATTATATAATATTAATATTTATTTAAATAATAAAAATAGGGCTTTGACAATCGTTTTACTTTCATACGGTAAATAGAACACCCAGACTTTTGGAGAAACAATTTTGTACCAAGCCCAGGCTTCTTTTATGTACGCCAGAAGCAAGTTTGTCAATCTGATCCTAGATTTTAGGTTTTACTAAAGTATTATTTTTTATTACAAACTTTTCTTTAACTTTAAACCCAGCTGAATTAAATGCTTATGTTTAATAATGTTTTGTTAGTATAATTTAATTTATCGCTTTATGTTTACAGGTCTGGGTGGTGATGATTGCTCCTGCTCAAAGGAATGTAGTAGTAGTCTACTGGACTGCAGTTATAGCCTCGGTAAACACACTAAACGTCATAATCACAATCACTGTAATGACAATAATAATTGCAATAATAATAATAAAGGAGATAATAATAATTGCAATGACCACTCCAACGGCAATAAACGATGCAATTAATATTTATAAAACTACAATTTTGTAATTTTTAATTCAAGGAATAATTTATTTATCGTTGTCTCTTCTTAATTTCTATCTCTAAAAATGTTTTTAATATTATATTTATAGAGTTTTAAGTTGTTTTCTGTTTTTTATGTATTTATTGAATAAAATTTTATAAAAACTTCGTGTTTTTGTACGCTGTTAACATTATATGTACGATTCCAGCAAAATGAAATATGATTTTCTGGTGTGAGACTATCAAGTGTCCCCAATATAACTAAATGGTGTTAAAGTGAACAGGGTTCACCAAGATACTTGAAGTATCTTGCGCATTATGTTTCCGATGGTCTCGATGACCAAGGGACATTGAAAGGAAGTAACATGTTGGCCCGCGGTTCCAATCGCACATGAGTAGCTGTAGGCTAGTTATACTCAGACTCACTCAGTCTCTCAGTATTTTTTTTTTTCTTAATAAATGACAGTAATGACAGTAGGAAATAACTAATATCTAATATATATAGCACTTGTGAGAGACTGGCGCCTAATATAGGTATAGAAACCTGTGTTAAGGGTCACCAGAAAGTAACCAATGAAATGATCATTGCCGTCCTCGTCCAATATAATAATGTCTTTAGGATGCTATTAGGGCTACCTAGTGCTGTCATAATGTTCTTTCGAGTCTTGATCAAGTATTTATTAAACCTTCATTTTAATAAATTGCGAGCTAATATTGCAAAATAATATTATTACTAAAATCATGAACTTTGTCTCAATAAATAAATATATTATTATTATAATGCAAAACCTGTATTATGTCAACCAGACAACTGATATACATACTTATACATTTCTAAATACACACATATTATATTAAAATTACACCCAGACACTGAATGATCATGCTCATCACACAAAGTTTGTCCCACCCATGATGGGATGGGAATCAAACCCACGGCCTCCGGCTCAGCAGTCAGGGTTTCTAACCACTGGACCAACAGGCCACTCGAGCTATTATTCAACAAACATGCAAAACTTCTCATTAATCATGTTACCAAGGTGTTATGTTAGGTACGTTAGTAGCTTTTACACACAACTAGATGAACCCGCGGCCCCAGCCGCGTTGGTGTCGGTTATTGCAGCAAAAATTAACCCATGTCCTTTCTTGGGATCCAAGCTTATCCCATACCAAGTACCATCCAAATCGGTTCAGCGGTTTAGGTGTGAAAGCGTAACAGACAGAAATACTCCCCCGAATACTGAAACGCAACTTAACTTTAAGACGTTCTCAAATGTCTATCTGTCGCTACTTTACACCTTAAAGTGAGGCAGCATGAGAATTAACGGCGAATTAAAACTGATTGACGTTTGATTCATTTCATTAGTCTGATATTACCGCGATATTCCTCTCGAAAAACCTACCGCAGACCATCTAACTACAAGGAATGCGGTTTATCGCTGTTCTTTGTTCATTACTCAACATGAATCCGCCAATAATCACTGCTCTTACAGCGCTTATATTATAAAAATAAGTGCGCAATAATATTTATTAATTATTTCGCATTAACGCCTGTAATCGCTATGTAGGGGGAAGCCCCGTAACCACGGACGGCTCCAAACCAGTCCTAGAACCGGTATAAAAAGGCTCGTCAAACTGTTACTTGTGTTCTGGTTAGAAAGCTACCTGGAGCGAAGTTCAGGTGGCAAAATACAACAGCCTGTGCCCACCAAATACAAAAGTTAGGAAAATATAATTATGTCCGAAGTAGGTAATATTATAGAATATAATATATTAGAAGTAGGGTCTGTAACGATTTACCTAAAATATGGAATGGTATTAATTAATGACATTTTTTCTTAGATATCTAAGAGTCCCAAGATGGAAACTTTACCGGAAACAATTTGAATACCGGACAGCTTAAAGTAAGGTTGTTTTCGATAATTATTTTTCTGTTTAGTTTTTGTAGATTCTACAAGGGATTCTACAACCTTTAAACATAAACAGTTGAATAAAAGCTATGTATTACGTAACGTAATTTCTAAAAAGTTTTCTCTGAGATATGAAGTCGCGTTCTTGTCTCTGGTCGTTCTTGGTTTGAAAACAGAAAGTTTGGGTAAGAAACAAAATTATTTTTAGTTTTACATATTTATTAAAAAAATAATTTATTAATCTATTACAAAACAAGACTATAAAACACTAACAACTAACTGAACAAAATTAACAATAAAAAAAGTCACCGTAAATAATAATTAAGAAAAAACATTTCATTTTTTAATTTTATTATTATCATAAAAATATCTGACGATTACTCTAGTCAAAGACCTTCACGCTATAAAAAGAACTAATAAATCATATAGCATTTACAATATACACTGACGGACACAAAAACTGCATCAATGTTCAAGACGCCTTTGAAATAAACATTTTTACAAAATATTCAAACTTTTTATACAAATTTAAATTGAAACCTATAGTTTGGTTCGTTAGCTCATAACAGCGTAGTATTATAACCTTAAGTGTAAGTTATGAGAAATACGATAAATGTAACAAAAATTGGTGATATTGAAAAAATGGTTTTTACAATAAAAAATAAGTTACAGCACAGGTTTTTTTTACTTTTAAGTTGTATTGCGTCAACGTGCCCTTATAACAGAATCTAATCGATTAAGCATAGATCTGATTAGGGTCTTGAGGAATATTGTTCCATTCTTGAGAAATCCCTGTTCTAAGTGCTGCCATTATTGTGGGCACACGATTTCTCGCGTATACAGTTTTTTTTTTAAACTGTCCTAATCATGCTCAATGCGATTAAGATCAGGGATGCGTGCTGGCCAATTTATGGTACGTATCCCAACCTCTTCGAATTATTGTCGAACTTGTGCAGCAGCGTAGGGTCGGGCATTATTTTGGATTAGAGTAAAATTTTCGCCTATTAATGCCATGTAAGGTACCACGTGAACTTCTAAAACCTCTGTTATATAGCGTTGTGGTGAAAAACCTACTCTTCTACGGTTTTGACGAACCATGTCGATAAACAAAAGTTCCGTTCACCCGATCATCGAAATGTCACCCAACACCATACACGAATCGCCTCCAAAAGGAACATGCTCCATAATGCAACATTGATTATATCTCTCTCCACATCGACAATAGACTCTTCTGCGACCGTCTGCACTATTTAAACATGTCCTTCAGTCATCGGTGAATAATACGGAGGCCCATTGTTCATCAGTCCAATTTAGATGTTCACGCGAAAATCGTAAATGAGTTTGTCTGTGAGCTGCAGGCAGCTTTGGACCATTTGCTGGTCTAAAAGGGGTGATTGCCGCTTCCTTAAACCTCCTTCTTATTGTTAGTGCACTCACGTTTACTCCACGCACTTCATTCAGCTCGGTTTTGATGTTTAATGACGTGAGGAAACGATTTCGTAGGGAAGTTTAAACAATAAATCGGTCGTCACGACGGAAGCTTGCTTGAATTCTGCCAGTACCGGGTCTCCTTTTGTAAGAACCTGTCCTTACAAACCTTCGGAATACTCTAGAAAACGTAGACCGGTTTAAATTTAAAATTCTAGAAATCGCTCGTTTATCCAAGCCTTCCCGCACCAATGCCACAATTTGAGCGGCTTGTTCGGACGAAGTATCCTTATTTATGGTTACTAAACTTTTTATGAGTAAAGGACTACTACTATTGGAAAGAATAATTTAAATCGAAAATGCAAAAAAAAAAATACAAAATAATAATTTCAAACTTTAATAACACACGAATTTGACTAGACTATGCATTAATTTTATTTCCCGGCTATAATTTTATCTTTAACTGTAGTTCTATTTTTAAATTTTGATTTGTTTATATGGTTAATGAACTGTTTCGACATTTTCATTTAGTTTAATCTAAAAACTTTGCATACTTATCAATAATATTAATTCAAAAGTAATCCTGAACTTTGATGCAGTTTATGAGTCCGTCAGTTTATTTGATGTTTATAACAGAACCAGCATAAGGCCTATAATATATTATGCATAAATAAATAAATATCTATTCAAAAAAATAAATAAATTATTATAGGTATGTACCATCTGTACTAACATAAGCTATCAATTGTCTACTTTTAATATAAATAGTTGCCGCGATTAGGATTCCTCACTCAATGCTTGTGATTGAAAGAGATTTGAAATCATGTCAAACATCTTCAAAGTTTTCGTTGTTTTCTGTGTGGTAAGTATTTAATATTTATATAATACAATCTTTTAATTTTCACTCAATTTATGTTAGTTTTTGTAAATCAATTCTTGCTGAATTTAAATCATTTCACAATATTCCGATTCAGCTAACATTAGCATTTTGCATACATACGGATCCATAACAATATACATTCATACAATAGGAATGTTGTCTAAACTTTTTTTTTTATGTCCGTCTGGTAGTTTAGTAAAATATATTAGGCATGTATTTTTTTGTTCTTTTCTTACGTACCTAACCAAAATCTTATGACGATACATTAATTTTAGCAGTCCCATGATGTCACGATGTCGCACGTTTTGTGTAACATCGTGACGTAATTATCCCCCACTCCCAAACTTTGATTCGTTTTATCTACTTAGTTTTTAGATATTAAGAAAAAGTAAAAAGTACGTGTCTAATTTACGAAATAAATAGATTTTTACTTTTCATACCCAGTCAACATCCCTATTATACCACAGAGTACTTTATGTAATATTATACTGATATCGTACTGAGAACTCAAAAGGAAATTACGCAAACCAATCAAAAAATTAGGCTTGTTATATTTAATTTTACAATATACCTACTATCACCCGAAATAATGTTCAGGGTTTTACTTTTTAATTGTGTTTTGTGTTTATTATTTCAAAACAATAACTAATAAAAAATGCTGATTATTTTTACAATAAATACTTAAATAATGCACGGTAATAAATTAATTGTGATTTTCCATCAAAAAGTTTGTTCGCTAGTTCAGAAAATTTAAATTGTTATTCAAATAATAATTTCAATTTTTTAGACACTTTTTAAAAAATAAATATTTCCATTTGCACATTGGATTCACGACCATGTTTGTATCTTCAAACAGCTAATTTATCTTTATTCTTATTTGCAGCAATGAAGCAAAGTTACATTTTATTGTTTTCATTTGCATCTTTTGTTTTTCAGATGTGCTATGTAGCACAGGGCTCATTCATACCTTGTAAGTTGAATCACAATAATACATTATTTTTAACCGACTTCAAACGAAGGAGGGTATTCATTCTACTACTGCTACCATTATTTATTTCGCCGTTAAATTCCATAGTTTTTGTTGGGCTTTGACAGCTAACGCGCTAGTGGCGCTAACTGGTGAGCGCAATAACGATAGAAAAGGCGGTATGGTCGAAAGACTTTACCCTGCCCAATTGGGAAAAAAGCAATAACGATAGCTTCTTTGCTAGTCATCGATAGCTTAATTGCTAGTCATCATACCTTAGAGGTGACCTCATTTTATTGGAGTCGATTTCTTTTTACATTCCTGTGTAATTAATTATCTAAGACTCCGAGATTATTATATAATATTAATATTTATTTAGATAATAAAAATAGGGCTTTGACAATCGTTTTACTTTCATACGGTAAATAGAACACCCAGACTTTTGGAGGAACAATTTTGTACCAAGCCCAGGCTTCTTTTATGTACGCCAGAAGCAAGTTTGTCAATCTGATCCTAGATTTTAGGTTTTACTAAAGTATTATTTTTTATTACAAACTTTTCTTTAACTTTAAACCCAGCTGAATTAAAAGCTTATGTTTAATAATGTTTTGTTAGTATAATTTAATTTATCGCTTTATGTTTACAGGTCTGGGTGGTGATGATTGCTCCTGCTCAAAGGAATGTAGTAGTAGTCTACTGGACTGCAGTTATAGCCTCGGTAAACACACTAAACGTCATAATCACAATCACTGTAATGACAATAATAATTGCAATAATAATAATAAAGGAGATAATAATAATTGCAATGACCACTCCAACGGCAATAAACGATGCAATTAATATTTATAAAACTACAATTTTGTAATTTTTAATTCAAGGAATAATTTATTTATCGTTGTCTCTTCTTAATTTCTATCTCTAAAAATGTTTTTAATATTATATTTATAGAGTTTTAAGTTGTTTTCTATTTTTTATGTATTTATTGAATAAAATTTTATAAAAACTTCGTGTTTTTGTACGCTGTTGACATTATATGTACGATTCCAGCAAAATGAAATATGATTATCTGGTGTGAGACTATCAAGTGTCCCCAATATAACTAAATGGTGTTAAAGTGAACAGGGTTCACCAAGATACTTGAAGTATCTTGCGCATTATGTTTCCGATGGTCTCGATGACCAAGGGACATTGAAAGGAAGTAACATGTTGGCCCGCGGTTCCAATCGCACATGAGTAGCTGTAGGCTAGTTATACTCAGACTCACTTAGTCTCTCAGTATTTTTTTTTTCTTAATAAATGACAGTAAGGACAGTAGGAAATAACTAATATCTAATATATATAGCACTTGTGAGAGACTGGCGCCTAATATAGGTATAGAAACCTGTGTTAATGGTCACCAGAAAGTAACCAATGAAATGATCATTGCCGTCCTCGTCCAATATAATAATGTCTTTAGGATGCTATTAGGGCTACCTAGTGCTGTCATAATGTTCATTCGAGTCTTGATCAAGTATTTATTAAACCTTTTATTTTAATAAATTGTGAGCTGATATTGCAAAAGAATATTATTACTAAAATCATGAACTCTGTCTCAATAAATAAATATATTAATATTATAATGCAAAACCTGTATTATGTCAACCAGACAACTGATATACATACTTATACATTTCTAAATACACACATATTATATTAAAATTACACCCAGACACTGAATGATCATGCTCATCACACAAAGTTTGTCCCACCCATGATGGGATGGGAATCAAACCCACGGCCTCTGGCTCAGCAGTCAGGGTTTCTAACCACTGGACCAACAGGCCACTCGAGCTATTATTCAACAAACATGCAAAACTTCTCATTAATCATGTTACCAAGGTGTTATGTTAGGTACGTTAGTAGCTTTTACACACAACTAGATGAACCCGCGGCCCCAGCCGCGTTGGTGTCGGTTATTGCAGCAAAAATTAACCCATGTCCTTTCTTGGGATCCAAGCTTATCCCATACCAAGTACCATCCAAATCGGTTCAGCGGTTTAGGTGTGAAAGCGTAACAGACAGAAATACTCCCCCGAATACTGAAACGCAACTTAACTTTAAGACGTTCTCAAATGTCTATCTATCGCTACTTTACACCTTAAAGTGAGGCAGCATGAGAATTAACGGCGAATTAAAACTGATTGACGTTTGATTCATTTCATTAGTCTGATATTACCGCGATTATTCCGCTCGAAAAACCTACCGCAGACCATCTAACTACAAGGAATGCGGTTTCACCGTTCTTTGTTCATTACTCAACATGCATCCGCCAATAATCACTGCTCTTACAGCGTTTATATTATAAAAACTAGCTGTGCCCGCGACTTCGTTCGCGTGGATGTCGAAACTTATCAATGAGTTTTTTGTGTAAAGTGCTATTTGTGTAGAACGTTATCTATGGAGCATACCGGTATTAATACTTCTGGGCCTTCTCTTGTGGCTAATTACAATAGAAAACCAATTGTGTCTCATTGGCGGTGATTAAGAGAGTAAATGATATCTTTGCTCGTATTATAAAAATAAGTGCGCAATTATATTTATTAATTATTTCGCATTAACGCCTGTAATCGCTATGTAGGGGGAAGCCCCGTAACCACGGACGGCTCCAAACCAGTCCTTGAACCGGTATAAAAAGGCTCGTCAAACTGTTACTTGTGTTCTGGTTAGAAAGCTACCTGGAGCGAAGTTCAGGTGGCAAAATACAACAGCCTGTGCCCACCAAATACAAAAGTTAGGAAAATATAATTATGTCCGAAGTAGGTAATATTTTGGGGTCTGTAACGATTTACCTAAAATCAGGAATGGTATTGATAAATTGCTATATAATGTGATTGAGAATTTTTCTTGGATGTCTAAGGGTCCCAAGATGGAAACTTTACCGGAATCAATTTGAATACCGGATAGCTTAAAGTAAGGTTTTTTTCGATAATTATTTTTCTGTTTAGTTTTTGTAGAATCTACACGGGATTCTACAACCTTTAAACATAAATAGTTGAATAAAAGCTATGTATTACGTAACGTAATTTCTAAAAAGTTTTCTCTGAGATATGAAGTCACGTTCTTGTCTCTGGTCGTTCTTGGTTTATAGTAGGGTAAGAAACAAAATTATTTTTAGTTTTACATATTCATTCAAAAAATAATTTATTAATCTATTACAAAACAAGACTATAAAACACTAACAACTAACTTAACAAAATTAACAATAAAAAAAGTCACCCTAAATAATAATTAAGAAAAATCATTCCATTTTTTTATTTTATTATTATCATAAAAATAACTGACGATTACTCTAGTCAAAGACCTTCATGCTATACAAAGAACTAATAAATCATATAGCATTTACAATATACACTGACGGACACATAAACTGCATCAATGTTCAAGACGCCTTTGAAATAAGCATTTTTACCAAATATTCAAACTTTTTATACTATAGTTTGGTTCGTTAGCTCATAACAGCGTAGTATTATAACCTTAAGTGTAAGTTATGAGAAATACGATAAATGTAACAAAAATTGGTGATATTCAAAAAATGGTTTTTACAATAAAAAATAAGTTAAAGCACAGGTTTTTTTTTTACTTTTAATAAGGTGTATTGCGTCAACGTGCCCTTATAACAGAATCTAATCGATTAAGCATAGATCTGATTAGGGTCCATTGTGTTCCATTCTTGAGAAATCCCTGTTCTAGTGCTGCCATTATTGTGGGCACACGATTTCTCGCGTATACAGCTTTTTTTTTAAACTGTCCTAATCATGCTCAATGCGATTAAGATCAGGGCTGCGTGTTGGCCAATTTATGGTACGTATCCCAACCTCTTCGAATTATTGTCGAACTTGTGCAGCAGCGTAGGGTCGGGCATTATTTTGGATTAGAGTAAAATTTTCGCCTATTAATGCCATGTAAGGTACCACGTGAGCTTCTAAAACCTCTGTTATACAGCGTTGTGGTGAAAAACCTACTCTTCTACGGTTTTGACGAACCATGTCGATAAACAAAAGTTCCGTTCACCCGATCATCGAAATGTCACCCAACACCATACACGAATCGCCTCCAAAAGGAACATGCTCCATAATGCAACATTGATTATATCTCTCTCCACATCGACAATAGACTCTTCTGCGACCGTCTGCACTATTTAAACATGTCCTACAGTCATCGGTGAATAATACGGAGGCCCATTGTTCATCAGTCCAATTTAGATGTTCACGCGAAAATCGTAAATGAGTTTGTCTGTGAGCTGCAGGCAGCTTTGGACCATTTGCTGGTCTAAAAGGGGTGATTGCCGCTTCCTTAAACCTCCTTCTTATTGTTAGTGCACTCACGTTTACTCCACGCACTTCATTCAGCTCGGTTTTGATGTTTAATGACGTGAGGAAACGATTTCGTAGGGAAGTTTAAACAATAAATCGGTCGTCACGACGGAAGCTTGCTTGAATTCTGCCAGTACCGGGTCTCCTTTTGTAAGAACCTGTCCTTACAAACCTTCGGAATACTCTAGAAAAC
The DNA here is from genome assembly GCA_932294365.1 of Diachrysia chrysitis. Taxonomy (NCBI): domain Eukaryota; kingdom Metazoa; phylum Arthropoda; class Insecta; order Lepidoptera; family Noctuidae; genus Diachrysia; species Diachrysia chrysitis. The sequence continues at coordinate 11,354,891 of OW028651.1, read as the reverse complement.
GTAGACCGGTTTAAATTTAAAATTCTAGAAATCGCTCGTTTATCCAAGCCTTCCCGCACCAATGCCACAATTTGAGCGGCTTGTTCGGACGAAGTATCCTTATTTATGGTTACTAAACTTTTTATGAGTAAAGGACTAATAGTCAATACTATTGGAAACAATAATTTAAATCGAAAATGCAAAAAAAAATACAAAATAATAATTTCAAACTTTACTCTAATAACACACGAATTTAACTAGACTATGCATTAATTTTATTTCCCGGCTATAATTTTATCTTTAACTGTAGTTCTATTTTTAAATTTTGATTTGTTTATATGGTTAATGAACTATCTCGACATTTTCATTTAGTTTAATCTAAAAACTTTGCATACTTATCAATAATATTAATTCAAAAGTAATCCTGAACTTTGATGCAGTTTATGAGTCCGTCAGTTTATTTGATGTTTATAACAGAACCAGCATAAGGCCTATAATATATTATGCATAAATAAATAAATATCTATTCAAAAAAATAAATAAATTATTATAGGTATGTACCATCTGTACTAACATAAGCTATCAATTGTCTACTTTTAATATAAATAGTTGCCGCGATTAGGATTCCTCACTCAATACTTGTGATTGAAAGAGATTTGAAATCATGTCAAACATCTTCAAAGTTTTCGTTGTTTTCTGTGTGGTAAGTATTTAATATTTATATAATACAATCTTTTAATGTTCTCTTAATTTATATTATTTTTTCTTAAAAAAACGACTCCCGCACTAAGGAATTTAATCCTTGTGTCGCGGGGGGTTTTACAAACATTCAAATCACATGCACAAAGAACACCCAGACTTGGAACAAGCATTTGTGGATCACATAAATGCTTGTCCCATGCGGGGATCGAACCCGCGGCACGTCGCGCACAGTGGTAATTGGCGTGGTGACCTATACCACTCGGCTATCCGTGCAGTCATGTTAGTTTTTGTAAATCAATTCTTGCTGAATTTAAATCATTTCACAATATCCGATTCAGCTAACATTAGCATTTTGCATACATACGGATCCATAACAATATACATTCATACAATAGGAATGTTGACTAAACTTTTTTTTTTATGTCCGTCTGGTAGTTTAGTAAAATATATTAGGCATGTATTTTTTTTTTCTTTTCTTTTCTTACGTACCTAACCAAAATCTTATGACGATTCATTAATTTTAGCAGTCCCATGATGTCACGATGTCGCACGTTTTGTGTAACATCGTGACGTAATTATCCCCCACTCCCAAACTTTGATTCGTTTCATCTACTTAGTTTTTAGATATTAAGAAAAAGTAAAAAGTACGTGTCTAATTTACGAAATAAATAGATTTTTACTTTACATACCCAGTCAACATCCCTATTATACCACAGAGTACTTTATGTAATATTATACTGATATCGTACTGAGAACTCAAAAGGAAATTACGCAAACCAATCAAAAAATTAGGCTTGTTATATTTCATTTTACAATATACCTACTATCACCCGAAATAATGTTCAGGGTTTTACTTTTTAATTGTGTTTTGTGTTTATTATTTCAAAACAATAACTAATAAAAAATGCTGATTATTTTTACAATAAATACTTAAATAATGCACGGTAATAAATTAATTGTGATTTTCCATCAAAAAGTTTGTTCGCTAGTTCAGAAAATTGAAATTGTTATTCAAATAATAATTTCAATTTTTTAGACACTTTTTAACAAATAAGTATTTTTCAATTATGGGCCTTGCCCGGGTTTAAAACTAGTCGGGGTTTACCGATAGTAATCCGTGAATAAAGCCGTTACAAACCTATAATAGTTAATAATGTCTCACGAGAGTTATTATGCCAGAATATTTCCATTTGCACATTGGATTCACGACCATGTTTGTATCTTCAAACAGCTAATTTATCTTTATTCTTATTTGCAGCAATGAAGCAAAGTTATATTTTATTGTTTTCATTTGCATCTTTTGTTTTTCAGATGTGCTATGTAGCACAGGGCTCATTCATACCTTGTAAGTTGAATCACAATAATACATTATTTTTAACCGACTTCAAACGAAGGAGGGTGTTCATTCTACTACTGCTACCATTATTTATTTCGCCGTTAAATTCCATAGTTTTTGTTGGGCTTTGACAACTAACGCGCTAGTGGCGCTAACTGGTGAGCGCAATAACTATAGAAAAGGCGGTATGGTCGAAAGACTACCCTGCCCAATTGGGAAAAAAACAATAACGATAGCTTCTTTGCTAGTCATCGATAGCTTAATTGCTAGTCATCATACCTTAGAGGTGACCGCATTTTATTGGAGTCGATTTCTTTTTACATTCCTGTGTAATTAATTATCTAAGACTCCTAGATTATTATATAATATTAATATTTATTTAGATAATAAAAATAGGGCAATGACAATCGTTTTACTTTCATACGGTAAATAGAACACCCAGACTTTTGGAGAAACAATTTTGTACCAAGCCCAAGGCTTCTTTTATGTCCGCCAGAATTAAGTTTGTCAATCTGTTCCTAGATTTTAGGTTTTACTAAAGTATTATTTTTTATTACAAACTTTTCTTTAACTTTAAACCCTGAATTAAAAGCTTATGTTTAATAATATTTTGTTAGTATAATTTAATTTATCGCTTTATGTTTACAGGTTTGGGTGGTGATGATTGCTCCTGCTCAAAGGAATGTAGTAGTAGTAGTAGTCTACTGGACTGCAGTTATAGCCTCGGTAAACACACTAAACGTCATAATCACAATCACTGTAATGACAATAATAATTGCAATAATAATAATAATAAAGGAGATAATAATAATTGCAATGACCACTCCAACGGCAATAAACGATGCAATTAATATTTATAAAACTACAATTTTGTAATTTTTAATTTAAGGAATAATTTATTTATCGTTGTCTCTTCTTAATTTCTATCTCTAAAAATGTTTTTAATATTATATTTATAGAGTTTTAAGTTGTTTTCTATTTTTTATGTATTTATTGAATAAAATTTTATAAAAACTTCGTGTTTTTGTACGCTGTTAACATTATATGTACGATTCCAGCAAAATGAAATATGATTTTCTGGTGTGAGACTATCAAGTGTCCCCAAAATAACTAAATGGTGTTAAAGTGAACAGGGTTCACCAAGATACTTGAAGTATCTTGCGCATTATGTTTCCGATGGTCTCGATGACTAAGAGACATTGAAAGGAAGTAACTTGTTGGCCCGCGGTTCCAATCGCACATGAGTAGCTGTAGGCTAGTTATACTCAGACTCACTCAGTCTCTCATTAGTCAGAAATAACTAATATCTAATATATATAGCACTTGTGAGAGACTGGCGCCTAATATAGGTATAGAAACCTGTGTTAAGGGTCACCAGAAAGTAACCAATGAAATGATCATTGCCGTCCTCGTCCAATATAATAATGTCTTTAGGATGCTATAACATTATGACAGCACTATGTAGCCACCTAGTGCTGTCATAATGTTCATTCGAGTCTTGATCAAGTCTTTATTAAACCTTTTATTTTAATAAATTGCGAGCTGATATTGCAAAAGAACATTATTACTAAAATCATGTACTCTGTCTCAATAAATAAATATATTATTATTATAATGCAAAACCTGTATTATGTCAACCAGACAACTGATATACATACTTATACATTTCTAAATACACACATATTATATTAAAATTACACCCAGACACTAAATAATCATTCTCATCACACAAAGTTTTTCCCACCCATGATGGGATGGGAATCAAACCCACGGCCTCTGGCTCAGCAGTCAGGGTTTCTAACCACTGGACCAACAGGCCACTCGAGCTATTATTCAACAAACACGCAAAACTTCTCATTAATCATGTTACCAAGGTGTTATGTTAGGTTAGTAGTTCTTTAGTAGCTTTTACACACAACTAGATGAACCCGCGGCCCCAGACGCGTTGGTGTCGGTTATTGCAGCAAAAATTAACCCATGTCCAGTATCATCCAAATCGGTTCAGCAATTTAGGTGTGAAAGCGTAACAGACAGAAATACTCCCCCGAATACTGAAACGCAACTTAACTTTAAGACGTTCTCAAATGTCTATCTGTCGCTACTTTGCACCTTAAAGTGAGGCAGCATGAGAATTAAGGGCGAATTAAAAATGATTGACGTTTGATTCATTTCATTAGTCTGATATTACCGCGATTATTCCGCTCGAAAAACCTACCGCAGACCATCTAACTACTAGGAATGCGGTTTATCGCTGTTTTTTTTTCATTACTCAACATGAATCCGCCGATAATCACTGCTATTACCACTCTTTTTAATTTAATTATATTTATTAATTATTTCGCATTAACGCCTGTAATCGCTATGTAGGGGAAAGCCCCGTAACCACGGACGGCTCCAAACCAGTCCTTAAACCGGTATAAAAAGGCTCGTCAAACTGTTACTTGTGTTATGGTTAGAAAGCTACCTGGAGCGAATTATTTTTCTGTTTTTGTAGATTCTACAAGGGATTCTACAACCTTTAAACATAAACAGTTGAATAAAAGCTATGTATTACGTAACGTAATTTCTAAAAAGTTTTCTCTGAGTTATGAAGTCGCGTTCTTGTCTCTGGTCGTTCTTGGTTTAAAGTAGGGTAAGAAACAAAATTATTTTTAGTTGAAACATATTTATTTAATAATTTTAATTTTATTATCAACATCTGGTGCATAACCCACTTCTAGGCAAAGGCCTCCATCCATTCTTCCCATAATCTATGACAGAGTCCGAAAAAAAAACAGTTTGTTTATAATATTATATAATATCAATACATTTCTTATCATCGAGACAATTAATACATTTTAATTTTTTATATTTATTTTAAAATTGTTTTTTAACAATTGAATTTATTTACTTGTAAGAAAATATAAGTTATCTATTTTCACATGATCATAAAAAGTTATTACAATATGTTGTTCCGCTTTTAGCACACTGATATTTTAGTAAAAGTATTATTTTTAGTTTTGGTTTCTAATCGTATTTACAGTAGACGTAGGCCAGTAGAATATATGAAATTTCCAATATCTGCTAGTTTACAGGAATATATCAACAATGCGTTTTCCTAATGAATGCTGCCGATGACAAATATTGTGATGTTCGGGCCACCTTCGTCTGCAATTGTGTGGGGTGGTACACATATGAAGTGGTCTCATTGTAAAACTGCATAATGTTGGAATCCTATATGTTGGTCTGTTTGTATTTCGTGCACCACATTTGTGAGTGCTTCGGTGATTGCCTCTACATCCACTTGGTGTACGTTTACAAGCATGTGGTGTGGTATGCGTACAAGTTGTTAGGGTCGTATGTTTAGGTGTTGTTGAAGTGTATTTGTGTGGTTTTGGAGTGGTATGTTTACGTGTTGTCCTAGTGGTGTGTTTAGCTTTAGTATGTTTAAGTGTAGTGGCGAGTTTCGTTGTTGTTGGCGTAGTGCGTTTAAGCGAAGTGGTGCGTTTAGTTGTTTTTGGCGAGGTGTGTTTAGTTGTGGTTGGAGTTGGTGTGGTGGTATGCTTGGTTGTTGTTGGGGTAGTGTGTTTAGCTGTGGTGGTATATTTACTAGTGCTTGGGGTTGTGTTTTTGAGTGTGGTAGTATGTTTAGGAGTAGTGGTGTGTTTAGTCGTTGTTAGAGTGGTGTGTTTTGTTGTTGTTTTATGTTTAAGTGTGGTGATATGCTTAGTAGTTGTCGGGGTTGTGTGCTTAGGTGTAGTGGTGTGCTTGGTGGTTTTTGGGGTAGCGTGTTTAGGCGTAGTAGTATGTTTAATTGTAGTTGGGGTTGTATGCTTAGTGGTGGTTAGGGTTGTGTGCTTAGGTGTACTGATATGCTTGGTGGTTTTTGCGGTAGTGTGTTTAGGCGTAGTATTATGTTTAATTGTAGTTGGGGTTGTATGCTTAGTGGTAGTTGGGGTTGTGTGCTTAAGTGTACTGGCATGCTTGGTGGTTTTTGGGGTAGTGTGTTTAGGCGTCGTAGTATGTTTAATTGTGGTTGGAGTTGTATGCTTAGTGGTGGTTGGGGTTATGTGCTTAGGTGTAGCGGTGTGCTTGGTGGTTTTTGGGGTAGTGTGTTTAGGCGTAGTGTGTTTAGGCGTAGTAGTATGTTTAATTGTAGTTGGGGTTGGATGCTTAGTGGTGGTTGTTGTTGTGTGCTTAGGTGTAGTGGTGTGCTTGGTGGTTTTTGGGGTAGTGTGTTTAGACGTAGGTAAATGTTTAATTGTAGTTGGGGTTGGTGTTGAGTGCTTAGGTGTAGTGGTGTGCTTGGTGGTTTTTGGGGTAGTGTGTTTAGGCGTAGAGTGTTTAGGCGTTGTAGTATGTTTAATTGTAGTTGGGGTTGGATGCTTAGTGGTGGTTGGGGTTGTGTGCTTAGGTGTAGTGGTATGCTTGGTGGTTTTTGGGGTTGTGTGCTTAGGTGTAGTGGTGTGCTTGGTGTTTTTTAGGGTAGTGTGTTTAGGCGTAGTAGAATGTTTAATTGTAGTTGGGGTTGGATGCTTAGTGGTGGTTGGGGTTGTGTGCTTAGGTGTAGTGGTGTGCTTAGTGGTTTTTGGGGTGGTGTGTTTAGGCGTAGTGTGTTTAGGCGTAGTAGTATGTTTAATTGTAGTTGGGGTTGGATGCTTAGTGGTGGTTGGGATTGTGTGTTTAGGAATTGTTAATTTGTTTTTAGTCGAGGGTTGATGAGGCGTTGAAACCGTAGATTTTGCAGGTGTAGTAGCATGTTTACTTGTTGAAGCTTTATGAGTGGTTGTTGATACTGGTTTGGTGGTATGATCAGCTAAAGAATAAAAAAAAATATATATATTAGTACATCAATAAGATATCTAATACATGACCACCGGCTTACGTGTGTTGTGACAAATGTTGTATGCATTTTACTGCGGGCATATACTGAGGATTAATAAATAAATAAAATAAAAAGTTTTATTGCAGAAATATCGCAGAAACATGTTCAACTTTTACAAAAATTCTTACATAGGGACCTCATTTTAACTATTTTTAAGTAAAATCAATACCTGTGCTAGTAGGACCCGCTATATTAAGGATATAGGTATATATTTAAAATCAATTTATGTGTAGCCCTTTAAAACCAGTTAAAATAAAAATAAATATTCAATTTCAATTATTTAATTGCATGTAAAATTAAATATTTGAACTACTCACAATAACGTGCAATAAAAACTACTTACGTTTTTGCGTAACTTCTGCATCTGCAACACAAAAAGTTAATAATTTTTAATAAAACCTTTTTAAATTTCAATGGTATACAGGAACGATAAAGTTAGTTTTATTTAATTTAATGTACTATACCTTTTTCCGGCGTAGCGCAGGTAAAGTAACAAATCTGAAAACGTAAACAATTAATTAATTCACATTTTTTTATAAATTTTGTTAGAATATACAAATAAAATCAGCTTTCAAACTTTGATCAAATTTATGAAATTTGCTATTTAACTTACCTCTAATATCAATAAACAAGTGATGATAACGTTAGCCCTCATTTCTCGACAGCTCAAAGCCCTGAAATATAGACTGACGAATTTCTATCAATCACCCTTTTTATATTTGATCAAATAGTGACAGACACGAGTCAAGTAAACAATGGCAGCTTACGTATAATGTTAACACAGGTGATCAAAGCGATTGAACGATTGGCTAATAATAAAACTTAGAACAATAACTGCAGTTCATACGTACTTAGGCGTACGCTTTTTAATTGCTAGACCAAATAAACAATATCATTAAACGTCAACGGTTGTGTTATTGTAAGTAGTCAGGTTGACTAAACTTTTTCTTTGTGCACTTCTTGAAATTCTAACCAAAATTTAGTCGCATGTAACAACCAAGAACTTAAGGTGCCCCAAGGCAATATCTCGGGATCAATATAACTTGTTTGATCTTTTTGGAAAAAATATATATTCCTTTTAGTGTTGCCACATAATTTTGTAAAAAACTACCTAATTAACCCTAAGTAAGTAGTAGTCGTTTTCGATCATAATATCTTTGTAATAAGGTCGAGTGTCTCTGGTAGATTCGATTTTAATAATCATTAAATATAAATGCAGTTAGGTTATTGAAATAAGTTGTTACCATTGACTGCATCATCACACTGCGTTCATGAAAGGTACAATTAAAACACGATTGAGATTATTAACTAGTTTATTCATATGAATCTGCTCTAAAACATATTTGTGATAAAATACCTAAATAATAATCAATCGTCATTATTATCAACATTCTTTCTTATTTATAGTTTCTGTCAGATGATGAACATCTTAGTAAAAATAACATACGTAGTTTAAATCTTCTCCATTCTTTAATTCATTTAAGACTAAACTATTTCCAATGACTTCTGAGGTCATTAGAAAAAGTGTTGAATATATTTTTTTAATTAATGAGCACAATGCAATAGATTTTAATTTTGCCTGCATTTACTTAAGTTTGTGTTTATTTGCTGTTTTTTCCAAGATCTACACATATAATACTATAAAGATATATTCATATTTATAATTTGACACGGTATCACTGAAATCAATACAGTACAACTTCTTTGTGTTTAATGCAAAACTTTTACAATTATAATTAAGGTTACAAAATGGTCACTATTATTAATGTTTACATGACTTAGTTGTAATTGCTGGTTTGCTTGTAGGAGTTGTTCCAGTTGATGGATAAGGTGTTATTGCTGGGTGGCTTGTGGAGGTTGTTGCCGGTTTCCTTGAAGTAGTTCCAGTTGAACACGGAGTTGTTACTGGAAGAGTAGGGGCAGTTGAAGGTGGGAAAGTCGGGAAAGTTATTGCTGCTTGATTGGAGGGTGTTGTTGCTGGGTGTATTGAGGAAGCTGTTGTTAGTTTACTTGTAGTAGATCCAGTTGAACACGGAGTTTTTACTGGATGAGGAGGGGCAGTTGAAACTGGGTGAGTCGAGAGAGTTACTGCTGTGTGACTGCTGGGTTTTGTTGCTGGGTGTCTTGAGGAAGTTGTTGCTGGTTTGCTTGTAGTAGTTCCAGTTGAATACGAAGTTGTTGCTGGATGAGTAGAGGCAGTTGAAACTGGGTGAGTCGAGAGAGTTACTGCTGTGTGACTGCTGGGTTTTGTTGCAGGGTGTCTTGAGGAAGTTGTTGCTGGTTTGCTTGTAGTAGATCTAGTTGAACAAGGAGTTTTTACTGGATGAGGAGGGGCAGTTGAAACTGGGTGAGTCGAGAGAGTTACTGCTGTGTGACTGCTGGGTTTTGTTGCAGGGTGTCTTGAGGTAGTTGTTGCTGGTTTGCTTTTAGTAGTTCCAGTTGAACACGGAGTTGTTGCTGGATGAGTAGAGGAAGTTGTAACTGGGTGAGTCGAGAGAGTTACTGTTGTGTGACTGCTGGGTTTTGTTGCAGGGTGTCTTGAGGAAGTTGTTGCTGGTTTGCTTGTAGTAGTTCCAGTTGAACACGGAGTTGTTGCTGGATGAGTAGAGGCAGTTGAAACTGGGTGAGTCGAGAGAGTTACTGCTGTGTGACTGCTGGGTTTTGTTGCAGGGTGTCTTGAGGATGTTGTTGCTGGTTTGCTTGTAGTAGTTCTACTTGAACATGGAGTTATTACTGGTACAGTTGGTACAGTTGGTAAAGGTACCGATGATGAGCAAGGAGTTGGTTGTGAGTTACTCGTGGTAGTTGTCCCTGACCCACAATTGCTTGTTGTGGTTGATGGTTTATGTATGGTTGAAGTTGGTCCTGAATGACATGTATTTGATCCACCGTATGACTTTTTCTGAATCGGAATATATGAAGGTTTCTGGCCTAAAACTGTAAAAAAAAGAAAAAAACATAAAAGTAATATTTATAAAAAATACAATTATGTACCTACACTATTTACGTAAGTTAATATTAAAGGCCATGTCACAAAAAAACTATGGAGAATATTTTAATCAACGATGGTTCAAATATTCTCTATGGCATTAAATAAAATAAGAAAGTACTTACAATTTCCCAGCAAATCTGTAGTAACAAAAAGACAAGAATAATTAGCAAATATAAAAGTGGTTTACATAATAAATTATTACATATGTGGAAGAAAAAATATAAGTTTGTATACAAACCTAAGATTGGCTGCGCCTGTGCAAAGCACATCTGTAAATAACAAATTTAAATTTAAATTCACCATTGATTCGACGATCAGTTTTAAAACCTAGTGGGTAAATTAAGATCTTTCATGTAAAAATCAGGTCATACATATATATAGAACATTTGATTAATTTTAAAAATCATTGTTTTTGCAGAAAGCTGAAAGCATCTGCTTACGATCAAAATACTTTTCTAATTAGGTGACTTTATTTAAATTCACACATCTTATTTCTGTATTCTAAAGACGGCTATCACAATATTTTAATTATTGCTTACTTACCGCACACGTGATAAAAGTTAGTACTAAAATATTTGTCCTCATCTTTACTCTTCACCAAACCACGATAGATTAATTAACAAATTTCTAAGTACCAACGTTTTTATAATCGATTTTAATAACGTCACCGATATTTTATTTCTTTATATTATTACAGGTGATGCATAAACCTTAGAAAATTAATTTCTACTTTATTATTGCAAAGAATTTCTACGTAATTTATGAAGTCAAAACAATATTGTTTAAAGGACAATGTTGCATACCCGTGACAAATTAAATGTGTTTCATTAGGTATTTATTTATTATGTAAATCTACAATGAGTAATGCACCTTATGAATAAACAGCATGTACAAGACATGTGGGGTTTACAATTTGTTATTCGACTTTCATACTTATGATAAGTAAACAATTCAATTCATTTTAACTTTTCCAAGTTGGCATATAAGTTTTTCGTTTTGCAAGGAGGTTATCTAGGTCCAATGTAAAGTAACAATTACTATAAGCCGGAAATTAAGAATATGTCGTACCCGTATAAAACTGCTAACGAAGGAGGTGTATATTACACAGTAACTACATAAATTAGCCTCATAGCTTTCGATCGCTGCATTAGCAAACGTTTATGTGATGCGCAGATTTTTTGCCTTAGGCATGCAATTATTTGCGTCAATGAACCAAATTTATAATGGAGTTTGATTTTTATTAAATAAGGCTAAATAAAAATCTATAAAAGAATATTAAATATAAATACAAACCTATTTTGATAATTATAGTGAAAAAATAACAGCTTACTTAATTTTACAAAGGATATCTAGAAGATCGGCTTAAAAAAATCTTTTAATAAATCATTCCTTAAATTTCAACTTGTTTAAAAACGACTAATAATACAGGCTTCGTCACAATCAATCACCCTGACTTATAAGTGCATCATAAAAAAGATATCAAGTTCAGGTATCCGATTGCTTGCCACTTTACCACTAGTTAAGACGTTCCTGTATCATTTTACTTGAACGAACTTCCCTCCAGCGACTTTATGGAGGGGAAGTGCAATTATTTACTGAGATTGCACGCCTCGTAACGTTTAGGGTTTCACAGGGGCGATCCGTGAATTTGTTTATTTAACACTTGTTAGATATTCATGTGAATACAGCGTCATGGTTATAAATTGACCGTGTAGGGTTGGATTTCAGGGTAGTTAGCTGTTTGAGTCTTTTTCGTTTGCATGATTTTCGTGGTTTGAATTGCTTAAAAATCTTTTATAATTTGATTTTTTTTTGTCTTAAATTTTGTCAGAAAAATAATCCCCAACAAGTAGGGCAGAAATTAAAGACCATTCGACCTGATTTTCCGGCATTTGTTCTTTGATATAATAATGGTCAACCCATTCCACATATTACTAATATCACATACTACAAGCAAAAGGAAGGAATTTATATTGGCGGGGCATCTAAACCGGGAATGCAATCTTTATACTAACTATTTTATGGATACGCCAAAAATTCCTTTTTTTCGTACTTTTTAATTTGGATATTTAAAACTAAATTTGTTTGTCGTGGTGTCGCTTTTTGAAGATTTTTATTTCAATTCAGCAAAAAAAAAATGTTCTGTGTTTAATTCAGAATGTATTTTTGTTTGATAGGTTTTAAATAGGAAAAGTACACTTTAATGAGTGTGAGTTACGGGTGTGGCGAGCATTAGGCTATGACTTTGTCAAAGAAAACGTTTATGTTTTACATTTATGCTTTGGTGGAAGGGGTTCTGAGTCACTCATGGCAGCTGTTCTTTCAAAAACTTATCTACTTGCACTTTTTGATTTCATTACAATTTTTCCATGTTATCGTATTAAAATACTTTAGGATAAAAACAAGCCTAATTTAAACTATAACAATAACATTTTTTTAAGATGATTATTTAATGTTAAGCAAAATCATCCAATGCAGGTATAAACATACCTTCATCTGCTGCACCTCTTACGTTAGCCACAAACATAACCATATACTTGCGCAAGTCTGCCGTATTACGTATCTTGCAACAGCATTCACAGCAAAATTTGTACAACTATTGCTGTCACATCGCTTATTTTTCTATTGATTTTGTAATTTGACACCGATCATTGTGCTAATTTTGCTATCAAATGCTTTTGCAAGATACGTAATACGAATGACTTGAACAAATATGTCGTTACGGGTGTGGCGAGCAATAGGCTATGACTTTGTGAGTCAAAGAAAACGTTTATGTTTTACGTTTAGTGCAGGTAATATAAATAGCCATTAAGACCACACCGTACCACACATAGTGACATCACAAAGTGAATTTTAATCACCGTGTTTTAGTACCTTTGTAGGTACACGGCAAAACAATTATAAGCAAAGATAAACCCTAGCATTCCAAAAAGCATAAAGTATTTTAACCCTTTGTTCTATCAATTAACATCGATGGTTAAATACTATTAGTACCGAAGCGAATAGGACTCTATGCTACTAAGCTATGGAACTAATTAGCATAGAAGAGTAAGAATAGAAGCATAAAACATCAAACGATGGGAAACGCTTTACTATACATAAACGACACACGACTAAATGAATGTAGTACACAAACAAAGGTAGGACGCTTTTTGCACTTCAACATTTAACGCACGCAGCAAGTAAAATGAAAAAAAAAGTTCAAAAAGTAGCCTATGCTCTTACTTGGAATCCAATCTTACCCCATACCAAGATTCATCAAAATCGTTTCAGCGGTTTAGCCGTGAAAGCGTTACAGACAGACAAAAAGATAGAGTTACGTTCGCATTTACAATTGATATTGCACCATTTAACCAGTACTGACGCAATTCGTAAGATCTTCATAACGTCCTCTCGTCCTCGAAAGTTGCTTTTTTTGACACTGATTTCCCTCATCACTAAACATCCCTTTATATTTTTGTATGCTCCACACATGGACAAGGCAAGAAAAAAACTACCTACTAAGGTAAATAATAAACAGTCTAACATTATCATTAAATTAAATTATTAACATTATTTAAAAGCACATTCTCAGTTCTCATGATTAGGGACTCCTATTGACTTTGAAACTAGTCGAGCGATCGGGGAATGTGCCTGAGTAAGCCGTTATGTTCTAAATAATATTTAAAAGCAAAACTATTTGATCTCATCACCCCTAAAATCTAACCCTGCTCCAAATAAATCAGGTACAAAAGAAACTCAAACACAAACCCGCCAAGAATCTCCGGCAAAAATGTCAAATAATAAGCGAAAATTCTTTCATCAAGCAAAATAACTTATTTCCCCTACTTACATGCGTACGATAAATATTTAAAGATAAGAGAAATATGGGGAGTATGTCGTGAGAGGGCCCGCGGTCAACGGCGGCTAAAGCAATGTACTTTGATGAAGAAAATATTCCCGACAGATGCCGAAAGGCCGACGAACTGTGACACTATTGTCTAAGTAAGCGATATTTATGAGGAAAACCAACAGTGAAATATTTTAGAGTGCTTTCGAAAATAGAATGTTTGATTTAATGTCGTTATTTAGTTGTCAGTTGAGTTTTGATTCAAAACATCGTTCACTTGTTTTGTGTCGGATTAGTTTGAATTTGTTTATTTTAACTTTGATTTATCGTTTGTGCTACTTTTGGGCATTAATCACAACACCCAATATTTACATTCAAATATTTTTTGATGTTTTTTTTTTATTCTCCGATTGTAGTATACCTAAATCATATTAATTCCAGTATAATATGTTTGTATTATTATTTTAACAAATATACAAAGATTATTATTTACATAACAAAAAACAAAATTGATATTATATCCTCAAAAAGTATCTATTGACTTCATAATAAACCCCAACAGGATTATTTCAGAATGTTTCTCTTATGTCGGCGTCATTTGAAATTACATCCGCGATTAACCCTGAGCACATAAGTTAACCGGCCGGTTAAACTAAATGGTTCATTGCAACGATTAGGCGAAATATGCGCCGCGAATTGTTGCAAGTTTTTGCTATTGGCGCCAATTAGCGTCGGTGATGAATGAACGGGGAAATATTTTTTAATGTCTCATTCAAGAAATATGTAGGTGTTCGCTATTATTGGCTAACATGTTAGGCAAAGTATCCCTGTCGATACTAATTAGTTTAGTTAACTCTTATTATCTAACTTTCATAAATAACATACAAAGTCCACGCTTTTTTTACTGTTACATAATATTTTTTCGGTACTGTTACAGTTACAGTTATCTATAGACTGATAACAAATATAAAAAAATACAAGCTACTTATTCCTGAAGTTTTCTGTGTGTCTTTCTTACAATATTTAAATATTAAATTTTAATCAATATCGAATATATACCCCAACAAAGTTAATATCATGAGCTCGATTGCTATTCGATAGAACGAAATTTTTCATCTGTAACGGAACTTCGTTATTACCCCACTAGATCTAGGGCTGCTATCATTGTGTCAGCCGAAAAATACCGAATAATATAAGGTTCGATGGAAATATGTGTCGAGAAAAGAATTGATAATACAAATATTATAATATTTGTTTTAAGACAACTGTCTAAAACAGTAAACAAAAAAATAAGTCATGTACTTCACACCATTTAGCTCTTTTGTTCATGTACCTTAAGTTCATAAATATACTTAAAGTGTAATATTCAAAATACAATTATTTAATAATTTCTTAATTTCTGTTGTAGATTACATATTTCTTATACCTTCTTTTTTTTCTGCAGTGTTCGAGTTTCGACTTGTTGGACATTAAGACCACTGTAATTATGAACCGTTTTATTTATATTACCTTACTAAACATGGCCACTCCAAATAATAAACGTGTTTAAGTTCGCTATCCATAAATATCCATCTAAATCAAACTAATGCAACGAGATTCAAACCAACAAACAAATTAATCAAAGATCCATTCCCGAAGTCTTAATCTAGATGAAACATAAACTAGACAGCAACAGTCAACCCTAAATATATCCCAAGCAAAGCTGTAGGAGCAGCCAATTAAGTTAATACCTATTTCATATTTCTTAGAGTTGAAGCCGACCGACTGCGGGTTTCCGCAGAACTGTTGATTTAAGAAACACAATCTTGGTAACGCGATATTCTAAAGGGGCAGTTTTTTTCTGACGCTACTTCGAGTTTGAATTTACAATTTTTTGCAAAGATTATATGGGTTTGAAAATCGAATGCTAACACCCGATAGATATCCTAAGGTAGTCTTTTGTTTATGTTATTTTATTATTGGAATTCAAATATAAAAAATTGGTATATTATCTTCGTCTGGTCCTGCGATTGGAAGAATATAGCATAACTATACTACTATATTAAAACAAAAAGCTATCTCATCTTAAGCACAATTCACAAACGCTACAGATTTACCTAGCATGCTTAAATCAATGCCCAATTTATTTGAATAGATAGTATTCAATGTCATACCACTATCATAAATGCGAAAGTAACTTGGTTTGTCCGTCAATCTTTTCGTCTGTGCATTGTGTAGTCTTGAGACTGAGATAAGTACTGTCTCTATACTAAACCGTAAATATATTTTGAACATTCTCAAAACTATTTCACAGTAACGTTATTATTTCGACTAACCTACGCTACGTTCTAAAGTTAAAACCTGGCATACCATATTGACGAAGAAATTATTTTGCGATTGCTTTTTAGCATGTTTTTTTTTTTAATTTTTGTAATGAAACGATGTGGCCTGCAATAAATTCTCTTACTTACAAAAAAGGTTTACTTCAGGAAAACATATTGAAATTATATTTTTAAAAACGAGTTAGTACCTAATGCAATATCCACACAACTGATTTCATAAAACCTTAACAGAATATTAGACTCGAAGAATATTAAAGTTCCCCTTTGTGAAGTTGATCCAACCCCTTTGATACTCGAAACTCGTGGGGTAATCTCGCTAATATAACCTTCCCTATTGTGTCTGTCTTAGATCATAACAAAACATGTTTGGGTTTTCGTTCTATGCAAAAGATATTGCCTTTTTAATCATGTTTGGTTTTTATGGTAGACATTTTTTAATAGGGATGTTTCCTGGGTATGAAAAGTTAAAATCTATTTAGTCCGTCAGTTAGATAATAAAAAAATATTAGACACGTATTTTTTCTTTCATCAAAACAATAAAAAAAATACAAAGATACACCGCTTTAAAGTTTCGGAGTGGGGGCTTATGACGCTACGCCTCGCTAAAAATCGTAGCGAGGAGTGACGTCACGCGTAACTTCAGTTCTCTGTATTTTGATAATTTTTTGTTTGCAGGAAAAAAAGAAAAAATACGTGTCCAATAAAATTCATTAATCTACAAGACGGACATTAAAAAAAAAAATAGGAAACAGGCCCATTCTGACCGACCTTCTAAAATTTGTAAATTATGTTTTTTGTTGTTAGTCACAAGTGCACTTGGTATTTTATTTTAAAAAATAAAGTTTGTTGATTTCTAAAGGAGATTTTAAGTAGAATTTTTTTTTTGAAATAATAACGAAACTTTTTTTTTTAGTTAATTATCATTCTAATTGAAGTATAAGTCAATTACTTACAATTTCTGTTTAAAAACAAACACAACTAAATGTCCATTTACCTGCCTGCTGTCTATATTATTGAATATAATATCATAATATTTTATTGTAAATACAACACTGATTCATTTAGAGTTCCTACATGTATTGTGAAAAATGTAATGTTAATTAAAAATTTCCATGACTCAGTGACAGCTATGTCTTAATAAATACATGTCTGTGTTTACAAATTAATTAGTATGACTCAAATATTATTACTTCTACCAGCCTTTAACAAAGACTGCGACATTCACTTGAATTAAAGATGTGGTTCTTATTACAAGAAATACAATAATAAATTTCTGCCAGGCTTTGTGTCCCACTGCTGAGCAAAGATCTGTCCCTAAATTTTCTTATGTTTATTTCTACTTTGAAATTATTGTAAAATATTTACCACTAGCTGTTGCCCGCGGTTCCGCCTGCGTGTCGGTTATCGCGTCCAAATATCTATATCCTTTATTAGGATCCAAGCTTACCCCAATTTTTGTCCAAAACGGTCTGTCACGCTTTCACGGATAAACCGCTTAACCGATTTGGATGAAACTTGGTATGGGGTAAGCTTGGATCCTTAGCTTTCTTAGGATATCCTTTGACATAGGCTACTTATAGGCGACATCCACGCGGGCAGAGCCGCCGGCTACAGCTAGTAATATATAAAGTATGGATATAGAATATCTGTATACATATTAGATAAGCTAAAGGAGAGAGATTAAAAAGTTATTTCAATCTAAACATTTAAAGAAGATCATGTTTTTTAAAACCTAAGACCAGTGATAAAAAAAACAACAACTTAAAAAAAGGACTTACAATCTTTAATACCGCCAATCTTATAATCTTTATCTTACAATCGCGTTATCCAACAAAGGGAATAAAACAAAAATGTTAATATAACCTGTACATATCAAATAAACGGACAGACGGAGGAAAGGGAATCAACATTAAGTAACGAACATCAAACAGAAATGTTTTGGTATAACAAGGTAATAAGACGCATTGTGTTGTAGACACACTAGGTGATTATTAAATTTAAATAAATACATCTACATTTAACTAAATCCAGTGCAGAATAATTAGGGCAGGTGGCAAAAAGAAGAGTGAGAGAGAAATTATTACCAGAAATGTTTACTGTATTTATAATACTTTGCTTTACAAAAATCAACTCTATTAAATAGAAAAAAAACCGGCCAAGTGCGAGTCAGACTCGCGCACCAAGGGTTCCGTCCAAACCTGTAGGTATATAAGTAAAAGGTATGGTATGTACTATGTGATGTAACTAAAAATTTAAGATTTTCGGAATTTTTCCTATATGTGTTCTTTATAACGTTGCTTCATGCCAAATTTCAAGATTCCAGGTCGTCTGGAAGTATCCTTTAGGTTTTGATTCCCTTGCGAGTAGTTGCGAGTTTCAAAATATGCGGCTTTAATTGCTGTATCTTATGATTGCGTTGACGTAGAAGTTTGATTTTGTTACAGCTTAAAGATATTATAGACTTGAGTATTTGTTAAGAATTTCAATATAATACAGCTACGCGTTCATGAGTAAAGGGGTAATAAGTTTAAAATTATTAAAAATATTTTTATTATATGATGTAACTAAAAATTTATGCTTTTCGCAATTTTTCCTTTATCTGTGTTATAAGACGTTGCTTCGTACCAAATTTCAAGATTCTGAGTTCACGGGAAGTACCCTGTAGGTTTTGATTCCCTTGCGAGTGTCGAAAATTTGCGGCATAAACGGGAGTATCTTTTGATCGCGTTGACTTAGAAGTTTGATTTTTTCACAGCTCCAAGAGACTATAGACTTGAGTATTTGATATGAATTTCAGCTTGATACCTCCACGCGTTCCTGAGAAAAAAGGTCTTGACAGACAGACAGACAGACAGAATGACAGACAGACGGACAACAAAGTGATCCTATAAGGGTTCCGTTTTTACCTTTTGAGGTACGGAACCCTAAAAATAGACGATGTCAATGTCACAGTGCTACCAGTTCCATGTTTGGGGACTTATATGTTTTTTTTAAATAGCGTGACTAAATATAATTATGTCACTCTTACTTTTACAGGTCCAACAGTACTATATTTTCTCTGAAAAAAGCAGATGAGAAATGAATGTTTATGTGAGTGATTCGTCAACTCTTCCTACATGTTTACGGCCCATTTAGGACGACTCAAAATAAATAATATTATCATTCTGCAACTTTATCAACGTTTGTGTCAAATATAGAACACAAAACAATTGTCATTTTTTGCTATCAAATGTAGAACACAAAACAAGTAGTATTTATTACTGTTATAATGGATAGATGGAGTTGTGCATTGACACCGCTATCCTGAATGGCGGTGTTAAGATTTTCCGCCCATCAATAAGTACGGTGAAATTTATTTGTATTGTTAGTTCAAGCAAGGTACTCGAAAACGCTCACTTAGTAAATAGACGTATTTCTTTGATTGGGTGGTTTTCTTTATTTTTTGGATAAAGCCATGTTTTGAGCTCGTTCATGGTCCTTCGAGCCGGATAGTATTCCCGTGAGTACTACTCTGTCTATTTTTGGATCGCTACCGGAAATAGTGGTCATCCAGAAAAGCAAGAACTGAAGTGCTTGCATACCTGAAAAGGTGTGCATAGAGCAGTGCATGCCGCAGTAGAGCGCGGTGCAGCAAGTGTGCCAGTGCAGCTGTAGAGGTGCCCAGCCTTCAGGAGTCGGAGCCAAGGCGCTATTGGGATACGCCTAGCAGACATTCAAGACAGAGTCGTAGAAGGGGAGCATTTGACGACATCATCAACAATGTATGTAGTTTGTTGAAGAGGATTATTGTGAGTACTTTTGACGTGTTTATTTGTGCAAATTGGAAGACAGAAGCTATTTTAGATTTGGGAACTTATATAAATTGTATTTATTAGGAACTTAGAATAATTTTAAATTTTCAACATTGGACCTTTTTATTCTAAGTTACCTTCAGTTTTTTCAGACGTCAACATGAATTCGTTTTACAAATTACAAATGAATAAAAAACTCCTTCTTGAAAAGGCAGAAATAAATTTTAAAAAGTCGCCTAAAGAAAGAATAACGAGGTCGTATGTTGAAACTAGACTTGAGTCTTTAGAGGTTTTGTGGAAAGAGTTCTTTAATACGCATAGCAATATTATACAATCTGTGTCGGATAGTCAACAACAGAGTGATGCGTATTTTACGGATGAAATTTACGAAACCACTGAAGAAAATTACATTTCTTATAAAACTAAATTGAAGGAAGTTCTTTGTCGGTTTGAAAATAATTCCGGAACATCAGTAAACGAATCTGTGAAGGATGCACGTTCTAGTAATAATGTAAAACTACCAAAAATAATCATTCCCAAATTTTCAGGCAATTATGTAGAGTGGACTACCTTTAAAGATCTTTTTTCATCCCTCGTACATAATAATAGTAGCTTAGATAACGTAGAAAAAATGCATTATTTAAAGGGTTTGTTATCGGGTGAAGCAGAACAGCTTGTTAGACATATTCCTGTCACTTCTGACAATTATGAAGAATGTTGGAATTTGTTAAACAGCAGATTCAATAATAAGCGATTTTTGTCTAATTGTTTGTTAAAACGTCTTATGGGTCAATCTAGTGTTTCTGAAAATTCTAATGGTATTAAGAGTTTATTAGATACAACCACGGAATGTCTAAATAGTTTGAAAAACCTAGGAGTCGATGTTACCTCGTGGGACATCATAATTATATATATCACTAGTTCTAAATTAGATTCTGAATCTAGAAAATTGTGGGAAACTCAAGTCAGTACAAAGGATGAATTACCCAAATTTTCAGAATTCAAAGATTTCTTAGAAGCTAGATTTCGCGCTTTAGAATTTTTGGACTCTAGATCCCTAAGACCTAGATTTAATACTGTTGTTTGCAATAAACCAAGCGTTCACCATAGCATTAATTCTGATAACAATACTAATGTAAATGTTTCTTGTATTTTTTGTGGAGATAACCATAAAATTGCAAATTGTAAGCAGTTTGCAAAGGAGAGTTATGAATCTCGTCATGATTTTGCACAATCCAAGCGGTTATGTTATAATTGTCTCAATTCCAATCACTCTATCAAATTCTGTCGTCAAACTTCCTCGTGTCGTATATGCAAACGTAGGCACCACTCTCTATTACATCCGAAATCGGCCTCAAACTCAACCGTACCCAACGAGACGCCTAATTCAACGGTTGAAGTTAAGTCAATAATAGATAGCGTTCAGACATCGTTTTCAGATCATAAACCAGAAGTTACGTCGAAAGTAGCTTCACATTTTGCAGCCAAGTCGAAGTCTATTCAAGTTTTGTTAGCTACTGCTCTTGTCAAAGCACAGGCAAGGAATGGCTCAACACAACTGCTGAGGGTGCTATTGGATCAGGGATCTCAGGCTTCATTCATAGCGGAATCAGCAGTGCAGCTTCTTGGCCTTAAGAAGATACCGGTCAAGTCGGTTATATCAGGAATAGGTGGCGAGAAGAGTGCTTTGGCCTCAAAGCATTCTGTAACAGTTACTATTCACTCCCGCCTAGATCCTAATTTTAGTGTGCAAGTCAAAGCCTATGTACTTAGCACAATAACTTCACTATTACCTACTGAGAAACTTAATCAGATAAATTGGCCTCAGTTATACGAAGTAAAGCTAGCTGATCCAGATTATCATACGCCCAACAAAATTGACATTTTGCTTGGTGCGGACGTGTATAGTCAAGTTCTCAGGGAAGGTTTAATTCAAGGTCCACCAGACTTACCTATAGCTCAGAACACGGCACTGGGTTGGATCCTATCTGGAAAGATTCCTTCAACAGGCAATTCTATACATTGTCATCACGTCATAAGCAGAGACTCATATCAGGCGGATGACAACGCATTATTGCGAAGGTTCTGGGAAATAGAATCGGTTATACCTGACAAACCAATATTATCCAATGATGAGCAACGTTGTGAGGATATATTTGCTCATACTACATACCGTGACAATGAAGGTCGGTATGTAGTTAAACTTCCTTTTCGCGATGAAGACCCGAAATGTCAATACGGCAGTTCAAGAGACCTTGCAATAAAAAGGTTTAACCTTCTTAAAAAAAGGTTCAAAAGGAATCCCGAAATTAAAGCTCGATACTCCGCTGTGTTTCATGAATATTTGACTTTGGGTCATATGGAACCAGTACGTTTTGATGATATTCAAAGATCCACATCAGTGTATCTTCCACATCACGCGGTAATACGTGAAGATAAAAACACCAAGGTTCGTGTAGTCTTTGATGCTTCAATGAAAGGTTTAAACGGGGTTTCCTTGAACGATGATCTCATGGTTGGTCCTAGATTGCAACCACCTTTGCGTCATATCATTATGAGATGGAGAATGCATCCCATAAGTCTTTGTGCTGACATTGTTAAAATGTACAGGCAAGTGAAGGTTTCTCCGGAGCACGTTAAGTTTCAGCGTGTAATATGGCGCGACGATCCAGAATCTGAAATTAAAGAATATCAATTATTGAGAGTTACCTTTGGTACGGCATCAGCTCCTTACCTTGCAGTGAAGTCTTTGCAGCAGGCGATAATAGATGAAGGTGGAGATTGTCCTGAAATATCTAAAAAATTAAAAAATAAATTTTATGTGGATGATCTGATGACAGGATGTCAATCAATTGAAGAAGGATTAAATTTACACAACAAAATAAATGAAATACTTACCAAGGGTGGATTCCAATTACAAAAATGGGTCAGTAGTTGTGATAAACTAAACAACATTATTGCTGAAAAGAAAACAGAGAATGAAGATAAGGGAGAAGGTCCAAATCAAGGAAGGAAGGATATTAAGGAAGATGACATCATGAAAATATTAGGGATTTCATGGGATCGCAATAGCGATAAGTTTAAATATTCAGTACAATTACCTCCGCAGCAACCTCCAGTTACAAAGAGGAAGATTATATCAGATATTTCTCGATTATTCGATCCACTAGGATGGGTAGCACCGTGCATCGTTTCTTCAAAAATCTTCATTCAAAAGCTTTGGCTTTCTGGTTTAGATTGGGATGAAGAATTAACATCAGAATTGCTAACGGAATGGGAAACTTACCGCAGAAACTTATTCGAAACAAGTAAGTTTAGCATTCCTCGTTGGGTGCACACAAGATCTCAAGATTTACAGATCGAGTTGCACGGGTTCTGCGACGCGTCGATTGCTGCTTATGCTGCTGTAGTTTACATCAGAGTTATTGATGTTAATAAAGTCATCAAAGTAAGTTTGATAACTTCTCGCACCAAGGTTGCACCGGTGAAGCAGCAATCAATTCCTCGATTGGAGTTAATGGGTGCAGTTTTACTGTCCCAGTTACTCACTGAAGTTGCTGAGGTAATGGGAGTGTCGCTGTCTCATGTACACGCCTGGACTGATTCGTCAGTTGTTTTAGCTTGGCTTAGTAGTCATCCTAGTCGCTGGACTACATTTGTAGGAAATCGAGTTTCTACAATTCTTTCTCATTTTGACAACTCACATTGGGCTCATGTCCAATCATCACATAACCCAGCTGATATTGCGTCCAGAGGTTTAACCCCAAAAGAACTTGTCTGCAATGTATTGTGGATTCAAGGACCTTCATGGCTTAGTGATGAAACTATAAGGTACACAAGACCGAAATCCATAGCAACGGCTATTGAGCAAAGAACAATCAAGATCCACGTTGTCACTGAAGCGAATCAAGAAGATCTTATTTGGACAAAGTTTTCTAAATTTAATAAATTAGTACGGGTTATTGCTTATTGCAGAAGAGTTTTGAGTTGGAGGAAAAGAGTAGTTTGCAATCCAAGATATGAAGAATATTTAATGAATGAGGAGATTGAAGAAGCAACAAAGACATGTATTAAACATGTTCAACAACGTGAATATTTTGAGGAGATTACCGATTTAAAACAGACAGGAAAGGTAAAGGCAAAGAGCAAATTAAAACCTCTTTGTCCCTTAATTGATAACGAAGGCATTCTCCGCGTTAGTGGCCGCCTTCAAAATTCGGGTTTAGAAGACAATATTAAACACCCTATTATCTTACCCCAGAATAGTCATTTCACTAATTTAGTGATTGATGAAGCTCACCATAAAACTCTTCATGGAGGTCCAACATTAATGTTAAGTCATTTACGTACAAAGTATTGGATAATTTCAGCCAAAACAAAGGTTAAGGCTTACGTGCTTAAATGCGTTAAGTGTAGACGGTATTCAGCTAATATTCAAACTCAGTTCATGGGTCAGTTACCGTCCTCGAGAGTCATTCCAGCAAGACCGTTTAGTAATAGCGGTGTGGATTTTGCTGGACCCATCAATATAAGGACTTCTAAAGGTCGGGGACATCACTCTTATAAGGGTTATATATGTTTATTTGTATGCATGGTAACTAAGGCTGTACATTTAGAATTAATTAGCGATTTGACAGCTCATGGTTTTTTAGCAGGTTTCAAAAGATTTGTAGCTCGACGAGGTTTGGTTAGTCATATTTGGAGTGATAATGGGACTAATTTTGTTGGTGCGGCCAAGGAACTTCGATGTCTAGTTGCAGCAGAACAGTCTTCTGTGGCGGTAGATATCAAAGAGTGGTTGAGTACAAATGGTACTACGTGGCACTTTATTCCGCCTCACGCACCAAACTTTGGGGGTCTATGGGAAGCAGGCGTGAAGTCTACAAAGTTCCATTTACGGCGAGTTATAGGTGACTCAACTCTCTGTTATGAAGAAATGTCCACACTTTTAACGCAAGTAGAAGCATGCCTCAACTCTCGTCCGCTATCGGTCATGCCTAATGATGCTGATGATCCTGCTCCATTAACACCAGGACACTTTTTAATCGGTGAACCTCTGATTACAGTGCCTGAACGTAATTATGAAAACATAAATATTAGTAGTTTAAGACGTTGGCAATTAACTCAACGCATGTTACAGGGATTTTGGCGACGATGGTCGAATGAGTATTTGGTTTATTTGTTACAACGTTACAAATGGACTAAGCACATTCCAGAACCAAACATTGGTGATGTTGTTTTAGTAAAGGAAGATAATTTACCTCCTGCTCGTTGGCTTTTAGGAAAAATCGTTAAAACGCATCCAGGGTTGGACAAAGTCATACGAGTAGTAACTCTCAAGTGCAATGGTACATTGATTAGGCGTCCTACATCAAAATTATGTATTTTGCCCATTGCAAATTAGTTAATTATCTTTAAGCAATTGTATAAGTTTAAGTAGTATGTTTACAGTCCACATTTATTGAAGGTGATGATGTTAATTAAGTTTTAGTAGTTAGAAAAGGTTTGTTGTTTTCTTTTGTGTTAAGGTCATTTAAGATGTTTGTGCTATATTTGTATACTGTATTATCTGATCTTATAGTGTAAGACTGTGTTTAGTTAGTTAAGAACATAAATTGATGTTCTTGGTGGGCGGTATGTCAAATATAGAACACAAAACAATTGTCATTTTTTGCTGTTATAATGGATAGATGGAGTTGTGCATTGACACCGCTATCCTGAATGGCGGTGTTAAGATTTTCCGCCCATCAATAAGTACGGTGAAATTTATTTGTATTGTTAGTTAGCACACTCACCGGACGTGCTGGACATCGTGGTTCACAGGGGTCTGAACTGCCAGATCACACAGCAAGTCCTGGACGACGAGACCCAGTCGGACCATCACCCCGTACTCGTCGTCCTATCAGGTATGCCGACCCGACTCTCTCCTTCAGCGCCACGTCAGAAGATCAACTGGGAGATCTTCAAGGAAGTGATGGAGACCACAACTCCAACTCGGCCTATCAACACCACCGCGGACGTTGACGGGCTGGCGGAGGAGCTCACCGTCTGCATCCAAGACGCCTTGAAATCGGCGACAACAGTGATGCAACCGCAGGGGGCACTTCCCCCCCTGCCCTTCCACCTACGAAGGTTGATCGCTGAGAAGAGGCGACTTCGCAGACGGTGGCAAACAACGAGATGCCCTACTTTAAAGAGGACCCTCAACCGTCTCGCGGAGAAAGTTAAGGCCGAGTTACAGGAGCTTAGCACCGCGAGCTGGGAGTCCATGATTGACTCTGCGGAAGGTGACTGGCCGGCGATACACAGACTGTGCCGGCGCCTGACGAATACCCCGGCTCCGGTGCGCCCGCTGCTGAACAGCGACGGGGCGCTAAGATACACTGCAGCAGACCGTGCGGAGATCTTTGCCGAGCACCTGGAGCGTCAATTTCAGCCGAACCCGACCAGCGACGACGAGCATGTCGCAGCAGTCGAGAGGCACCTGGAGAACTACTTCGCCTCGCCGATAGCTCACGAGGAAGACCCCATCTTCTTCTCGCCTGGCGCAGTCAGACGCGCCATCCTGAAGACCAAGCCCAGAAAGGCTCCCGGTGCGGACGGTGTCACCAACACAGCGCTGCGCCAACTGCCGTATCGCTCAGTTACGGCACTGGCGCGCCTGTATACGGGGATACTGCGCACTGGGACCTTTCCCTCATCTTGGAAGGAGGGGCGCGTCATTATGCTGCCCAAGGCGGGAAAGAATATTCGGAAGCCGGAGAGCTATCGGCCGATCACACTGTTGCCGACCATCTCCAAGGTGTTTGAACACCTCCTGCTGCGACACTTAAATCCTCATGTTGCTCCCAGATCGGAGCAATTCGGGTTCCGGTCTGAACATAGCACGACGCTCCAGCTGTCGAGGGTACTGCACCACCTGACAGTCGCGTTAAACAAGAAAGAGAGGGCGGTTGCAGTATTCCTCGACATGGAGAAGGCGTTCGACCGTGTTTGGCACGCCGGTCTCCTATTCAAACTGTCGCAGTCGAATGCGCCCCGTCGTATAGTCAAAGTGGTCTCCTCCTTCCTCTCAGACAGGACCATCAGGGTGGTGGTTGAAGGCGCGCTCTCCGGCGCCCGCCCAGTCGGCGCAGGTGTGCCGCAGGGCAGCTGCATCTCGCCTGTGTGTTACTCACGTTACACGGACGACATTCCCGCCACCGATGCCACCATGCTCGCGCTGTACGCTGACGACGCCGCATACATCGCCACTTCGTTGACGGCGACACATGCGGCCGTCAAACTGCAGCGCCTGCTTGACTTGCTGCCAGAGTGGCTATCTAAGTGGCGACTCTCCGTTAACGTGAGTAAGACCCAGGCCATTGTCTTTGGGCCAAAGCGCAGCCTCCCACCACCCCTACAGCTGCAGGGAGCCGCCATCGGTTGGGCGCCATCGGTGAAATACCTAGGCGTCACGATCGACGGGCGGCTAACCATGGGCAAACACGTCCGCCAGGTCGCGGCCAAGGGCAGGGTAGCCCGCGCCCTGCTCCATCCGGTGCTCTCGTCCCGCCTCCCGCTGCGCGTCAGATTGGGCGTGTATAAAACCTATATACGCCCGATCATAACGTACGCTGCACCTGCATGGCTTGCCCTCGCGAGCGAGTCGAGCAAGAAGATCCTCCGCGCGCTACAAAACGTAACGCTGCGGAAAATAGTGGCCGCTCCTCGTTTCGTGAGGAACAACGTCATCCAGCGTGACCTCGGGATCGAGAGCCTGGACGAGTTCTGCGGCCGCCTGGCGTCTAACATGTTCGCGCGTGCCGACGCATCCTCTTGGCCCCAGGTCAAGAACATTGCGCCCTGGCACGCGCGGCCTCCTGACGCCGGGCGCCGCCTGCCCCGCGACCTGCTGCCGGACGATGACGCCCCAGCTCAAACTACCGGACTTGACACTTGAGTAAGCTGCATTCCCGGTACACGCAGCTTACCCATACACAAAGACTCCACACCCACAACATACACTCGGCACGCATTGTGTACTAAGTTAATATAGGCACGATGCGGACCGCTCACTAACACACATGACTCCACACTCACATGAACCCACGCGGCGAATATGCGGCGCAAACGCGCCTTGCATCTCCGCCGCAAACATGAGCGGTGTTACACATACAATACCGCTCACACATACGCAACAAGCGGTCCCTTAGTCCAATGCGTGACCGGCTAGCTCTGGAAACGTTGCGGACGGGGACTTACACTCCTCAGTAGGAGCGCCACCAAAGCCGGCGCCTCTGTCGCGGGTCGTCATTCGCTGGGCCTCCTCCGGGTAACCGGAGGTCTCACCCGGTGGGTGACTGACCGCCGAGGCGCCGTGAAGAAGCGGACACTGCGCTGCAGCAAACCGCGGCGCCCCTACTGTTAACAACACAACAGCCACACCTTAAGGAAATACCTAACCCATTGAAGGGCCCGTATTAGCGGGCCGCAAACGACCCTTCACGCAGGGGGCAAGGCCCCAGATCGTGATGCAACGTCCCCTTGCGGGGACGTAGCGACACTCGACTCGTATTGTTAGTTCAAGCAAGGTACTCGAAAACGCTCACTTAGTAAATAGACGTATTTCTTTGATTGGGTGGTTTTCTTTATTTTTTGGATAAAGCCATGTTTTGAGCTCGTTCAGTTTGGTACAGTCAAAGTAAAGTTCCACTCAAAAAGCAATGTGGGACGAGTTGCAGATTGAAAATATTAATTATTTTATTTTGATTTTCTGCAAGTCGTCGTCCTAAATGGGCCGTAGGCATGTAAGACAAGTTGACGAATCACTCGTTTATGTTAAATCACAAATCTTAAGCGGTTAGCAGTGTACCATAGAGTGCCCAAATACCTGGCGGCGCTGCTGTCCGACTACTTACGGGACCGCGAGGTCCTGTTTGTAAGTAAGGACGGCGGCCTAGAGCGCCGCCGGGCAACAACTGGAGTTCCACAGGGGTCGGTCCTTGGGCCCCTCCTGTGGAACGTAGGTTATAATTGGGTCCTTCGGGGAGCCCTCCTCCCGGGCATGGCAATCATCTGCTATGCTGACGACACGTTAGTCACTGCCCGGGGGAGGACATATGGGGAGGCGGCGTGTCTGGCTTCTGCCGGCGGCACTTTGGTTGCCGGCAGAATGCGACGTCTGGGGCTACGGGTAGCCCTGGAAAAGACGGAAGCCCTTTATTTTCCGGGGCCTCGTCAGCGTGCTCCCTCGGACGCACACATCATGGTGGCCGGCGTCAGGGTCGAGGTGAAGGCCCAGATGAAATACCTGGGCCTGATCCTAGACGCGAAATGGGAATTCGGCCCACACTTTCGCGGGCTGGCCCCACGCCTCCTAAAGGCTGCAAATGCGTTTTCGTGGCTCCTCCCTAACCTGGGGGGTCCAAAATTCAGATGCCGCCGCCTATACGCCGGGGTTCTGCGCTCCATGGCGCTTTACGGGGCCCCCATATGGGCGGACACCCTCCATAGGGGGGAGAACGTGGCCCTCCTGCGTAGGCCCCAAAGGGCAATCGCGCAGCGCATTGCGAGGGCCTACTGTACTGTGGCCCACGCAGCCGCGTGCAGCCTCGCCAGCACTCCCCCATGGGAGCTAGAGGCCGGGGTCCTGGCCGCTGTATACCATCAGACGGCGGCCAGGAAGGCACTCGGGGAGCGCCTAACCCCAGAAGAACGCGGCGCCGTGCGGCGAGAGGCATACGATGAAATGGTCCTCCGTTGGCGGTTAGACCTCGCCAATGCCCGCTACGGACGCCGCGTCACTGAGGTGGTTGGTCCACTCTTGGACTCATGGCTGGAGCGACGCCACGGGTTCCTCACGTACCGTTTGGTGCAGGTGCTGTCCGGGCACGGGTGCTTCGGATCGTTCCTGTACCGAATCGGGCGGGAGGAATCCCCGCTGTGCCACCACTGTGGCGCGGCGGAAGACACGGCGCAGCACACCCTCGAGGCCTGCACTGCCTTCGAGGCGGAGCGCCGTGTCCTGCGTGGAGTCGCTGGCCCGGACCTTTCGCTCGCGGGGGTGGTTAATGCCATGCTCGCGGACGATCGTGTCTGGCGGGCAGTGTCTCTTTTCTGCGAGAGTGTCATTTCGCAGAAAGAGACCTCGGAGCGCGAGCGGGAGGCTGACCCTTCCGCTCCTCAGCTCCGCCGACGGCGGGTGGGTAGGGCGCGGACGAGGAATCCCGTAGCCATACCTGCTCTGGGAGGGACGCAGAGGGCGGGGACGGGGGTCCCTCAGCCTTCATTGCACGCGTCTCCTTCCGTGCTGGGTGGGGGTGGTGTAGTGCCATGCACTGCCCTCGCTGTCCTCCCTCCTAGCTAGGAGGGAGGTCATGTCGGGCCCGCCACGAAGCGGGCAGTCGCCGGGGGCGTTATGGTGTTAAGACTTCGGTTGGACCCGTAACGCCGCCACTCAGGCGAAGGATGGCACCAGGTGTTTTGCCGGAGTAGTCAGAGCCTTTGTCAAGGCTCTGGAAGCCCGGACTCTTGCAACCCCACCCCCGTGGGGATGCAAGGCTGGCTCATAAAAGAGTTTCACCTGTAAAAAAAAAAAAAAAAAAAGCGGTTAGCAGTGTGCCTCTATCTTTTCCTATTACAGACGTATATCTTCCATTTGATTCAATATTTGGATAAGAAATTACGTAGACCAATACAGTCTCGCAGAAACTTTCATAGAAACATAGATATAGGCCTTAGAGTAAATATATATAAGTATAGAGTGCGCGCATCGCTAGTAGCCACTTGAGCCGAGCGTGAGTATATATTTTTTTTTGTAATTACCTCCCTCGTTTACTGATTTAAATGATTTTTCATGCGACGACAGAAGTTTATGCCAAACTTCCAAATGTAATACCTATTAGGTTTTGAGATAGTTTTAAAACGGCGCGCTCTGTTTTGACACTAATTTTACGATTAACTTTTTCATACTGGTGTCCACAACTACTGGTGTACAGTTTATACTCGATATGCACGCAATGCATATAAAAAGCACGAATGTAGATAGATGTTTAGTGATAAGATTTTTTGTAATCTGTGTTACCTTACGAGGCTGACTTGGCGCAATAGTGCAAAAAAGCCTCATTAAATAAATGTTAAAAAGAAAAAGCACGAAAATATGTATACTATAATACATATTTTTTCTCTTAAATATCGACGCATAAATACGTGACGACTTTACTAAAACCTTTGACGATATGTGCTTTAAAAGTAGTCACAAACTGGACCCCAACCTAATAGCGCATTGCAGACTGCTACCAAAATGATCTAACCGAAAAATGCTACATCACTAGCCTTGTACAATACACAACTTCAGAGCTCAACCATAAAAAAGAAAAAGTTCAACCACCTCGGACAGTGACATTAATTAATCAGCAAATGCTTAAAACACATCCAATAAATGGTTTTATTCATTAACAAGAGCTATCTGTATAAAGTTGTTACAAAAACAGACACTTAATCATTTTGGCCGCTGTCAAAAAATGTAAAGTGCTCAGCATTTTCAGCCGAAATCATAATTTTAAAATTGACACATCAAGACAGTTTGATGAATGGTTTTTGTTGAACAAAATAAAATTTATGCTGTTAAATGATAAACAGTGTACGTATCTCTGGTTTTTAATAAGATACCTACATTTAAATATAATTTATTATTTTTATTATTTGTTACGCATTAACGCATGTGGAGCGAATTAATATTAATAATAATAATAATAACAAGAGCCTCGACCAACACCTTAAGAGGCTCTCGTTAGGCATCTGGGTCAAGGGTTTGATTCAGAAGGCGGTACTTCTTGACACGGCGCGTATCGTGAGGAGGTTCCTCTCTCTGGAGCCCTAACCACCGGCAGCTTGGA
Organism: Diachrysia chrysitis; assembly: GCA_932294365.1. Taxonomy (NCBI): domain Eukaryota; kingdom Metazoa; phylum Arthropoda; class Insecta; order Lepidoptera; family Noctuidae; genus Diachrysia; species Diachrysia chrysitis. The sequence continues at coordinate 11,323,198 of OW028651.1, read as the reverse complement.
CCCTGTTCCCGATGTCGGTTGGAGACTATATTTTATATTTTTAAATGTATATTGTTCTTTTTTATCTTGTTTTAATATATATTTAAAAATGTATTTTATATGGTTTAAGAGAAATAAAGGAAATAATAATAATAATCGTTTATTATCTCTTCACAATAGGTCATTACAATAACTTAACAAGGTGACGAATAACTTAAGTTCTACCTATGTGAGAGACTGGTGCCTGATGTAGGTTTAGGATTAAAACCTGAGTTACAGGTCACCAGTGCCCCACCCTCGGTTAAAAACTAGACAATTTATTAAACTGTGACAGGAGTAATAGAAAAGATAATAACTAAAGTTTAAGCATAGAAACAAAATACATTGAAGTATAGTACAATATAAAAATTTGATGCAGAATTGCTGTGAATGTGATATGGGGTGTGTGAGCGGATGCTTGTAAATGTAAGGATGTAAATGTGATAGTGTAAGTGTGAGTATGATAGTTGCGAGTGGCATGCTGTATGATGGCAAGAAAGTCTATGAAAGAATAGATAAGAGTTTCTCTGTTTTAACGTAGTCACACGTTTTTAAATGCGCTTGAACAATTTTACTACACTTTGATTTAGTTACTGGGTATATATTAAGCATAGTATTTAATTTATTATATAAGTAGACACTAAGGAAAACGGAAAATTTTTGGGAGAACTTTGTATTAACCCGTATACTGGGACAGACTTTGCCTCTACGTTGTTTAAGCAAGTTTGGATCAAAATACAGTTCACTGTGTTTTTTTTAATATAATACGTAGTATAAACGTCTGTCGAACAGTAAGGATATCCCATTCTCTGTATAGATCAACGGTTGGGTATCGGAAGGGAAGACCTGCGCCAACCTTGAGTATTGACCGCTGAGCTCTCTCCACTTCAATCAAGTGGGTTTTTGCGGCTCCTCCCCAAGAAGTGATGCAGTAATCAATAAGAGAATGGCATAAGGCGTAGTAAATAATCTTGATTGAATTTGAATTGAATATTATCATTAATATTTGTATTTAATTATAGATATTATTTATTATTTATCAATACATTATTAATTATAATGTTTATCATAACATTTACCACACTCGATGTCACTGCTCCTGCCTTAGTTAGGTATCTTTACACCACCTTCGGTTGACTGGTAGAGAATGCCTAAGGCATTAAATCAGCCATTGTACTGTATATTGTGTGCATAAAGTTTAAATAAATAAATAAATTAAGTACCTAGAGTCAAAAGATTCTTTGCGTAGCTCACTTACGTAATCTTAAACTTTTTATTAATTATTTGAATATAAAAATATTGAAATTAAGTTTAAATTACTAATCGGATTTAAATATAAAACGTATATACGTTATTTGTTTATCATTCGTATTTCAAATGTATTCACTTAAGCGAGTAGATACATTCTTTTTAATTATTCTCTTTTTAATAAAACGATGTTGTTTGCAGTAAAGCCATAACTAAAGATTACATCTTTTGCGCTGAGTTTTCATATTCGACATCCCATCTGAGTTTTTAATTAATAATATTGTAAAACGGGAAATAAAATTTGTAATTGCCTTTTTATTTATTGCTGATTTCGACGGATACGCCAACTTTGCCATTCAGGTTAAGTTTAAATTAATCATTCACACCAACCGGAAACAAAATACAACTACCCAATTAGCCGAAAGTCATGTTCAAAATTCATTGTCAATTAAAAACAGCGGTTTAACAACAATGTCTATGGTCGCAATGTACGAAAATTGTCATAACCCGAAACGAGGTGGTATTAAAAATTCCATCATGGCGAATTGCCTGCAGGTTTGGTATACCAAGGTCACAAAAGAGGCTTCTCAGGTATTCACAAGTGTATTGAGGTGAATCTTGCAGCCAATGAAAGGGGATGCTTAGCTCGCATTGAATGTTTTATGAACATCTATGATTTAGACGTCTGGGGCACCGACATGTAGTTTCAGACTTCTCTTGCTTTTTTTTTTAAAGAGTTTAGATTGCATTTTGTAACGCGAGGGAGTAGAAAGAATTGACTTACAAATATATCACAAAATATTGATTGTATAACAGCAACTTTTTTGCAGCAAAAAGTGTCTCGTCTTGTTACATTTTGGAAAGTTTATTTTCCGTTGATAGTTTCTTATTACTATAGTTAACTGTGCATAGAGAGCTGACCAAAAATCTGCCTAATCATTTCCCAAGGTACTCTAGGGTCGGCTTTCAGTCTTAACGGATTTATTTTATTTTATTTGGGAAAACAAACAATAGTACATTGTATATTACACTATTGATAAATGTACAACCCACGACATTACTGTAATACGGTAAGGTGTAGATACATGCAATTAATAAGTATACTCAAAATATAACTATATCTCAGGTGCAATATTTATACCGTATTTCGGATGGAGAAAAATACTGGTTGATAAAATAGATAAATGGTTTACCAAAATTACATGGAAAACGTTTATTGCGTATGTGGTTAACGTTTGTTTGAGTGACCTGTTGGTCTAATGGTTGGTGAACCTGACTGCTAAACTGGAGGTCGTGGGTTCGATTCCCACCCAGGACAAATCTTTGTGTGATGAACATGATCACTAGTTCTGTGTCTGGGTGTAATTTATCTAAAATATGTAAGTATGTTTATCAGTTGTTTGGTTACCATAATACAGGCTCTGCCTAGTTTGGGATCAGATGGCCGTGTGTGAGATTTACAATGATTGGGTATATATATATATTGTTGAAGTGTACGTGCAAAATAAAAAGCTATGAGTACAACGACAAATTACCAACATTCTATTACAATCGTGACTAATATTATACAAGAGAACATTGCGATTAAACCTGAATAAAATAGCATCTAATCATCTGTAATCAGTGTTAGTTCTATCGGAGTAAAGAGGCCTTAACAGTGAGATAGGTTATATTAATGATCTCAAAATTAATTATTCTAAAATCCTTGCCTAATTTCTTAAAACAATTACTAATAACAGCACTAATAAATTCAAGTAAGCGCCCCAAATCCTTTGTTTAAACTTGTAAATAAAGTTAACAATTCAAATCTTATTACCCTTTGTTACTATCTTAAACTTTGTAGACGATAGAATAAGATGTATAACAAGCTTCAATTACAGCTTACATTGATTATAGACTTAGAAAAATGAATTAAGAAGTTCTGGAAATTAGTTTGAGTTTTAAACGAGGAATACCTGCCTATCGGCCTTACAAGAAAAGCATGAGATCACACACTATTCATATTTTATTTTAAATGGATTGTAAGGCATTTATGGTTTCCATTTTAGTTATTTAAAGGAATTTAAAAGTGTACAGATGTGTGGATGTTTTGTGAAACTTTGAACCTATATATTAAAGGATAAATAATTGTTAACCCTGTTTAAAGAAAAACAGTGGAACTCCGGGAGAGCCGACAGAAGTGAAAACTTTAACAATTACAATAAAGTCAGTAGATACTTATATACTGAGACGTCAGTAACGGTAACGATATCACACATTCAATTGTTTTTCTCATTCTCAATAATGCCCAGTGCGAATAAAAGAGTTTTCACTTCAAAAAATATTTATAACTTCTAGGACACAATAAGTGAAGTGGTTTATCAAGAAAACAAATGAACTCTGTAAAGTCAACTCATGACTTTTGTCCGTCTTAGACAAAACCAACAGATATCCCGAACTCTTACCAGCCTGCGAGGCAGGACCAAACGAAAACTGCATATGCAAACTGCCGCAAACCACAGCGTAGAGCAACTGCCTAGTCAAACCAATCAAGTATCCCTACAGAATATACTACATAAGCAGTAAACATTACACAAAATAAATTATCTGTACCATCAATACGCTGTTCTTAGTGTAGAAGCACGCTCGGCTGTATAGCACCTTTACATAATGTTACCTGCACTGCACTACAAATTGGTTGGACACCGTTACATGCGCGGACATGTAGCAAGCTATTGAAATCTATTATAGACTTATGAAGGTATTAGAGGTGGTGTTTTCGTAATGAAAATATAACTTGTGTAGTTCAACACTTTTAGGCCAGTTACATATGTTTTGTATAGTAAAGTAATTCAAATAAATTATGAATGCGGCTGCTGAGAACCTTGAACGGCCGAAATATAACCACCTAATTATTGGTTACTTATTAGAGGCGTTTGGGGTTGAAACACTTGGGCCGTGGGGTCAGAGTGCACACATGTTATTGAAAGATCTGGCGAAACGTGTTGTTGACACCTCGCGTGACCCAAGGGCTGTCTTTTGCCTTGGACAGAGGATAAGCATTGCCATACAACGTGGCAATGCCGCCAGCCTATGTATATATAGATAAGTTTATTTGAAAAAAAAAATAAAAAAAAAATAGAAGTATTAAGTTTTATTTTAATTAAACTAAAATATTTTTTTTTTTATATTTTTATGTTCTAAACCTTGGTGTCATATTGTTAAACTTTTTGTTGTTTTCATGTATGGTAATAAAAATCAAGAATCCTACCTATAGTTTAGAAAAAACCGCTTTTTGTAATGAGACCGGTAGAGATCTCTCGCTGTTTAAAAAAAGGCATAGCATGTTAGCTATTTTCTCTTTAATAATTGGAAACTTATTACACCGCCGTGCAAAAGCAACTACCTGGCAGTTTTAAAGCCTTATTCTTGGAAACTTTCAACAAATTCCAAAAAAAAAAACAATTTTTACTATATTTTTATCATCCCTTGCACAGGTATCGTGTTTGTAGGTGCTATGTAAGTCAATTTGTCGGCGTCGCAGCGCGGCCATCGCGGTAATCCAGTTCAAACGAGATCGATCTAGTTAGATGTTAGCTTGTTTACCGGATTAAACCGCGTCAGACCGGTTAACACCCGCCCAGGTGTACCTGGGCTGGTGTTAAGCGGTTGCAAGAGGCCCACATTCTGAAGCCGCATGTGTACATATAAGAGTATACAAATAGCTTTAGAAACTGGACCTGTTTCGTCAGTTTCAAATGATTTTCCCTTAGACGTAATTGTGAAAAAAATGCTAGGTAAAATCAATAAATAAATAAATGTGGACAACATCACTTACGTTGCTCTGAACCCAAAGTAAGAAGCGAAAGCATTTGTGTTATGGGATCAGATACAACGAAGGTGGTCTTCTACATTGATACCGTCCGGGGATGGAACCTGGAGGTCGTCAAGAATTGAAAATTGTCTTTAGAATCATACTTTTTTTGTTTACTATAGATATTGTTTTATATAGTATTGTTATCATAGCTGATCGCTAGTACTAACTACTAATGAAGGAAGTTATGCTGATGACAGTTGTGTTTATTTTTTAATTAATTAACTTTATCCGTGATTTTAACAAGCAAATAGAAATAGATTTATACGATTTTCAAAGAAAATAAAAAAAAAACTTTTTATTCATGCGCATGTTAAAAGCTAGTCACTTGAATAAAAGTACTGTCAAATAACATAAACGTTTTTATATTATTTCCCACTTATTTTACTTAATAATTAACTAAGTATATCCGCAGTATAAACAAAATGCTAGGTACCATATTTTAATAAACTACCATTATCTCCAAGGGATATTTATAGCGATCACATAAAGGCTCCAAGGCCATAAAATTCAAAATCGTCTGGCACGTTCCCAACCAAATACGTGCGTGTAATAACGAAAATCCACTTTCAGTTATGTTTTATACCACTCGGTAACACTCCATAACGTTTGGACTGGATCCTTGCAAGCTTTACGAAAACAGTCGAAGAAACAAATGAAAAATCAAAATATGCCTTATGTCTTAAGCCATAAAGTCCACCGATATGAGTGTTAGTGTGATTTGACAGTAAATTTAAATTGGTTAAAGGTACAGCAAATTACTTCCTCAGGCTTGGAAGGTGACTGTTGACCGGCCCTTATGTTCGAACGTTATTCTTTACTATTAAAGGAAAACGCGTTTAACGTTGGCTTTGAAATGGTGTTCACCGTGTTTTGTTTTCTTCAGGTATCTAAAGGCATTAATATGAAAAAGGTAATGTGGTATTTAATTAACATCACTAACTATACAAATGGGGGTGCGAACTGGGTATTAAAAGGAAATATCCATTTATCTGCCAGATACATAGAAAAAATGACAAAGTTAAAGCACTTTAGAGTTCAGGAGAAGGGGCCTGTGACGTCACATGTGGGTATAAATTGTAGCTCAAAGTGACGTCACGCGACATTTCCATTCACTGTATCTTCCTCTTTGTTTGTTTAAGTATAAAAAAAATATATGTGTCTAATATTTTATAAAACTCTATGAGTCAAGTAAATAAAAAAAAAAGACCGTTCCCCTATTCTATGGTTATGTAATGTGTTAGAGCTTAATCTACTACCAAAGCGTATCCTCATTTACTTTGGATTGGCGAATGCACAAAAAAATTGCAGTATTGATGATGAATATAGGTACCTAATTAGTTGATACCTACTTCAATATTAAAGCTTAATATATCCCTAATGACCAAACAAGGTAATATAGACTATAATTTTGAACTATGCCGTCGATTACATATAATAAGTTAAATTTGTTATTTCATTAACGAATATATATGGTATGTTCAAATTTTGGGCTTTAGTCGAAATATGGCTAAAATAACAATTATCAAAACATTTACACAAAAAAAAATTAGTCGAGCGTATTTGTTAATTGAAAAGGCAAATTTTAATACGTTGAATTTAAATATTTTAACGAATTCCTCGTTACAAAATCCTTACAAATTTTATCCTGTTGAAAAGTTATAGACTAAAAAAACAAATCTATCAGCAATAAAAAAATAAAGTGATCTAAAAAATATAATCTAGAAAAGTGTGTGTTTCCTTCCCCGGGGCGTAGTGATGCATCGGGAACGTTATGGTATTGTTCAATGTGCGTTTATAGGGAGAGCTGTTTTTATATTTGAAATACCCATAATAGGTTTAAGGTAGGTAGGCAGTATCTACATGGTGTGGAGAAAATAATCATCAATTCAAATCGCAAAATATTGAATTGTTTAAATGAAGTCTGTAAAATTATAATAAGAACGTATTTTGATCAAAATATTTAGTTCACTTATCTTACATACTTTGGTAAATTTTAAAATGCAGACAGACATTTCTTTTTAATTGTTAAAGGATTTTCGATTTTTTTTTGTTTCGTTGCAATTATTCAATCACTGAAAGTTAATGTAATGTATTCTGGTTCACAAAAAAATATTTTTCTTTTACTTATTTTTAAAATTAATGTTTGAGCACAAAAAAAACAGTAAATAAATTAAGGAAAAAACAATTATAATATCTCCCTTTTTAAAGTAATTAGGTTCAGTTAGGTTAATTTTAAAACCATTCTACTCGTACTTTAAGACGTGGATTTTTTACTGCTGGAGTAAAAAGCAGTATACGTAGTGATGTAACAAATACGGCATAATAATTCCCATAAAATTACATCAATTTATTAAGTGGGACAAACATCACTCTATATTTGGAAGCGACCCTTTACAGAGAAGTCTTAAACAACAGTAAAGTGGTAGTTTCAGTAAGAACTCGATTACTTGTTTGAGAGGAAACCAATAAACAATTTCATTACAGAAGGTCAGCTCGGAAAAATGTTTAATAAATCAACGATTAACTAAAAGCTTCTAAATGGTTATTCAATTTTATTTATTTTAATTGAATGTGATTGTACAAAAGAAGACAAACAACCAATCGCAGCACTTGTCTTGGAATTTATCACAAGATTAATTATGACGTAGATCGGATTTTTAAAAACCGCAATTATTTAACTTTCTGATATGATCTAAGCGTAGGTTAGAACATTTTGTACTTTACTGTAGAACAAAGCTTTTTTAGTTGCAATTGTTTTAACTTTTTATGTCTTTCAGTTTACTAGTCAAAGTAAGAGGCTGGTGAGTGATGACAAATGATGGATAAACCGATATTCGTAGTGATAAGTAATAACAACAATAAGCATGTAGTTGACCTTCTGCGTTACTTGTGGTAGGTGGCTTCATTTATTCGTGGTAATAGCATTTCTTTACGACTATCGTAAAATTCTGTGCGAATATTTTGTCTGGTAACAATAATAGATATGAAAATATGAAGCGAATGTTCTTCTAAGTGTTGATAACTTTCTCTTTTGTCAGTAAACTCGTAAATATTATCATAAAAAAAATATATTATTATGTATGGAAGTTCATTAGCAGTATGCGAAGGGATCGTAAACCAGACTTAGTTTTATTATACTTAAGTTGAAGTAGTAAATCATTCACTCGATTCTTTTTACTATCTACTTCATTCCGAAATGTAATAATAATTAGGAAACATGTTATAAATGCCTTGATCTAAATGTTGACTTAGATAACAATTTAACAAAACAATTGACTGTTAGACACTTTAAAGGTGCAACTGAACTAGGCGCAGTTCTTGCACCGCAGCAGAACTGCGCGACACTAAGCAACAAAGTATTCTTGAAATTGTAGTTGCAGTAGTGTAGTTCCAATGCTGCTTAGAGCGGGCTGTCTCATACAATTTTATATGATGAATATTTGTTGCATAGTGTCGCGCAGTTCCACAGCGGTACAGGAACTGCCCCTAGTTATTATAACAGATTCTTTATGTTAGATACAGGCAGTAGTGCTGTCACTGAACATGACTTGCTATCCTGTAACATAGATATCCCTACAACCGTTTCAAACCATGCAACCCACCCTCAATGTTTACCCAAGGAAACCCGTACAATCAAAGGTAAATCTGACACATGCTCATTATAAAACAGTCCCTATTCTGTCGGCTTGTCAACTGTCACTTGTTACCTCGGACATGCGATACACAATGCAGATATGGAAGGGAGTGGGGTAAGGTGTGTGGATAGTTATGACGTAGGAAAGCATTATGTATTGAATTATTTTCTTTTTATTATAAAGAATAATTTGAATTGTCGAATAAGAATCTAATAGAAAAAACGATGTACAATAAGGATATCTACTCAAATATTTTAAAAATTATTTGTATGAAATATTCAATAACACAACAGACATTCTCTACATACAGTTACGTTAAAGGATTTATTTTATTTCAATATTTTAGAGTTAGTGGGGAACCTATAATTAGATCTTTTTCCTTCTCGAGCAGTAGAAACCACATAATAGCAGCAGATAGGTGTTATTTGTAGTATGACATATAAAAAATGAGATTTTCATCCATCTAGCTTTAGTCCTGCAAACGTGGATGTCGGTTATCGCAGAAAAAAGTAGCCTATCCTTTCTTAACATTCAAGCTTACTCCAAACCAAATCTCATTAAAATCGCTTCAGCGGTTTAGCCGTGAAAGCGTAACAGACAAACAGACAGAGTTACTGTCGCATTTATAATATTATTATGGATTTCTGTATCTTCATGCTTATGGAATCAAATCTTATATATTTTATTCCAAATCAAAAAATATTCTATATACCTTTGAAAATATGATCGTTCACAACTACATACGATCTTACTCATCTTCATTTTTCTCAGTAAATCCTTTTTCATTCAAAGTCATCTCCGTTCCACACGGATCAGTATGAGCCAGTATAAAATAGCAAGCGTTTTTAGATTCTCAAAAAATAGTCGTTTCTCTCTCGCCAGAGTTAAACTTAATTTGCGCCTCTGATCCAATTTCCGTCGGGAACGCTACCCCCTGATTATTGGAAAGATATACATCACCATCTTTCTTACACTAGACGGGAAGCCGACAGTGTGAAAGTGCCTTCCCAAAATATTTTCACTTGAAAAAGTTATGAGTGTGCGTTTTGATTGGTAAGTAAATTATGTAAGGTTCGAATAATTTTCTCTCTCAGGTACTGTTTTAAATTGCGTACATTCAATAATTCTTAATTTTAGGAGAAATTGAGATTTTAAGTGAATTCTGAATTTTAGAAAAACGTTTGGTTATTTTGTTTCATGAATCTGACCTTTAAATAGTGAACGACCTCCGTGGTCGAGTGGCGTACACACTGTCTTTTAAGGTGTCGCCAGCTCTGAGATTCCGGGTTCGATCCCCGGACGGGTCAATGTAGATAACTACTTTTCTTTGTCTGAGTATTTGTGGTACCTTCGTTGTCTCGGATTCCAAAACACAAGTGCTTTAGCTACTTACTTTGGGTTCAGAGCAATGTATGTGATGTTGTCCACATATTTATTGAGTGAAACAATAATGCATTACAGTAACAAACTTCTTCCTTAATCTTAGTTACAAAAACATAAAAAAACTTTTTAATATAAAGATATCAACAAGATTATGTACTTACCGGTCTATTGCTTACTATACTTGTATGCAAAACAAACAAAAATATTTAAAACATCAAACATTTTATTTCCCATATCGACATTTGAAGGGGTGTGTGATCAATGGTGCGTAAACATTTGTTCAAAAGACTCAGTAAAAGCAACGGTTTTATGAAAATTTATAGTCAGTAGTTCCCCTTCGTGTAAATTGTGCTAAAGTTTATGTAAACATTCTGTATTACGATGTTACTTGCGAGCAAATTGTTTGACAAGAAAAATGGTTTACATGTCGGTATTGCGCTCGGGTCGTATTATTTTTACCTCACTTAAACTAACATAAAGTTGTAGAGAGTTGACGCGTTTTCAGTCATATGCGTTACATATTATTAAACAAAATATTGCAATTTAATCATACATAGCACTTAATTTAAGAACATATGTTGAACATTCAGAACATCTAGTTTTCCCAGTTTTTGTTTCTTTAAAGCCAGCTTCCTTCTTTGCGTGATATCACGGATTAACCCGCTCGTTCGACGACCACGCATCGCGCAGTGAGTGTTGAGAATCAGACCCTATTTTAACAGACTTAGGGTATACTTTGAAACGCGGTGGATTTCAATAGACCGGGGCAGACGCGTTTGTGCTATCACGGACGAGTCGCTTAGCGCGGTGCGTGATGCGGTTGATCTGCCATATTGCGACACTTGGTAAGCCGGCTTAAGAATAAGAAAGAACAGAAGCTTAGACTAAATAGACAAAACTCTATCCAGGGAAAGAAATATAGGTTGATTAGTCTGAACTCAGTCTAACGAAGCACACAAGACCTACCAGTCTTGTTAAACTTTAACATTATGTAGAACGTAATCTTAGTAAAAGGAACTCAAAGAATATATCAGCTACTACTCCTTATCTAGTCACGATAAATTGAGGACATTGGATTGCCACGGTGCTTGCAATTTATTACCGACACCTTTACTTTATGGGACCGCCATGGACTAATTGTATTGCTTTGTCTTTCCAGCCAACAATCTAAGATTAAAAGACAGTGATGGTAAAGCTTGTTTCTAGATGATTGTTCAGGAAACGAAAATAATTTAAATGATGGCATCGAAATTGCCGATTTTATGTACATATTCCGAAATTTACATTGGGTATTGTGTTAAGATATTATGTCCATTGCAGCCCTTGTTTCAACCTGAATTCTATGCTATATTTGTTATTTATGCTCGTTAAATTTTATTTTTTGTACAAAATTCACCTCTTGGAGAAATGTAAACAAACATACAAAATTGCACTATAATACAAAGGATATCTTAGCTTACCCTCTCTCTTCAGAACTGGGGGAACGTCAACAATGACTAAAAGTTTTTTTGCTGTGACAGTACTTAGTTTGCTATTGAGAAGTTAACAAAAGTTTTGTACTTACATCCTTACATTTTTGGTATAAAGTAGGTGAATTATGAACCTTGTAAGTCAGTAAAAGAACTCTGCAAGAAAGTAAAATTTGCAAATAAAGATGGCCAAATACAGAAAATTAAAAATTGCGATGAACATTGAAGCTTTAGCATAGGATGTTCCTACCAGAATGTTCTCTAAGCCCTTTATAAATTAAAACATAAAATTACTTGAACTATTTCTCTACGAAATGTAAGATCTGAATCAAACTCATTTTTACATGAATCTCAGAAACACCACGACAAAATTACAAGTCTCTATTTATATAAACTTCAGTAAAGGAAATCGAAATTCATCAAGCGATTCTCAGCACGTACACAATAATGGGACATTTCAGTACCAAGTAGTATAAGAGAAGTTATTCGCGAGACAATCAAAGCTATAAAAAATTTTCTTAATGTTCCATCCCACGCTTACAGAGGATCCGCACTGAATATCATCTAGGCGAAACGCCCTGAGGAAATTAAAGATTCTATCCGTAGCTAGAACTTAATCCCTCAGTAATAGTAAGCCAGAAAATTGCAAATTAAAAGAAGATATCACAACCGCAAGTTTCAACTTTACGTCTTCAGATTAGAGTTGCATTTAGTTTGGCTATTGATATCGAAGCAACAAATAAAAAGCTTGATTTCCCAACGAAGGGTCTAGATAGGTTCAATTAATTAAGGATGCCTACATGGATGGCTTTATCGAGAGGTATTATTCAGACATTCTAGTGACACAGTATTGGAAGAAATAAAAGTACCTTCGGAAAACCTTGAACGAGGGAATTGGAAACGGTTTTTGAAATCCCATTAATATGTAAATATAAAAGCGACGAATTTTTCATTAGTGACTATTGAATGTGTATTGAATTTATTTATTTGACGGGATTGTAATAGTTTCGTTGTATTATAATCTAAACCTACAACGCAATACACTTTTTATTCTGGACAAGGAATGCACATACACGCAGTAGGTGCGTAAATATATAGCCACAATTATGACGATTTTTATTGTTACTTTAATTTCCTACTTAGTAGTCGTGGCCTAGTAGTTCAACGAACGGATTTGTAGGCAGTATTGCAGGTTCGATACCACTACAGGCAAGTGTGACCACCAACGTGACTTTTATATATGCGTTTCTAGATGGTTATCAAACAAATAAAAAAAAATCGTCAATAAATTTACAGTAATCGGGAAACATAAAAAAAAATATTAAAGATTCCAACGAATTGAGAACCTCCTACGTTCTTTTTAAATGTTAGAACGGTTAAAATTATTTGTAATTCATTTTGATATTCAAATAAATAACTTGATTTCAAAATCCTTTGAACAAGTAAAGGGATAAATTTATTTTTCAAATTGAAATCGGATTCAGAAACGGCAAATTTTGTAAAGCACGTACCTAGAATTGAAATAAGTTTTGTTACAGACGAATCTACAACTGTTTATCATTCAAATAACGATTTCTCTACAATGCCAAGTTTGGCGGGTTTTGGATCTTGAAAATATTTAATTCAATATTTTATGTACGATTTGGAACGAGAACCTACGGCTGAAATTCTTTTAACATTTTGTTTGATTAGTACACAAAGTTATTTAGAACTAACATTTTAAGTACGATTTTTCCCAACGGCACGCATAGCATTGGAAAGGATTTTACAATCTTAAAACAAAATTGAACTGTCTACACAGATGTTATACAGGGAGAAGAAGACCGAAAAAGAGGTGGGATAGATTGTGTGAAAGATAATAGAAGAAAGAAAGGAGTTAATGTGGACATGACAAGTAGTGGGGCATGTACAGAAGAAAACACACATTGCGCCGACCCAAAATAATTATAATTGGAAACATGACTGGGAGAAATAGAACAGTCTATCCAGAATAGACTATCCTGTGTGTTTACTGAACCTAGTAGGTTAAAGTGATAATGTCATTTATGTATGCCTAATATGATTTGAGCTTCCTTAGACATGCAAGAGTTAGATTAGCCATTCCCGAAGCGGTACAAAGTGTACTCCGTACAATATTGCGCCATGTTCATATGATCTAGTTCATGCAACTTTGCGACGTTGTTATTGCAATTTCGGAATATATTTAGCGTGGCATAACTCATGTCTCCAAAGTTTCCCCATAAAACTAAGTGTCTGACGTCACTTATGGCCCTATGGAGACTTGTGAACTATACTGCCTTGGAATAAACTACATAGTAGCGGCATAACAAGTTGTTTAACATTCCTAATTCGTTTAAGAAAACAAAACTCTTAGTTGTGGTAAAGTTTAGATTAGTCACTTTATGGATCAGTTGAAAACTAGCATTAAGCTATTTTGCCTTCCAAAAGACAGGGTTTAGCGAGGGTTCACTAATTAAGTTTATATTGACGCGCGATGTCATATTCCATTATTATTTTTTTGTTTCTTTTTCTGTTTCAAATATTCCATTTCTTTCTTCTTTGTTTGGTTACTTAAAAAAGGGAAAATACGGCCAGTATTTTTTCTGCTAAATAAGCCGATTCAACTACAACAGTTTATGCAAACTGTTGTGCCGTCCAGTTTTCTAAAAGTTAATTAAATTTTTCGAATTTAGCATTTCCATAGTATGGTCATAACGGCCAGATGTAGTTTGCTATTTTAAACTCAATTACTAGTTAACTGTTAATTGTTCAATAACGGATTTATAAATGTTTTGTTTGGGAACAGTCTATTAAATATATGTTTTCATTGAAATTCTTATTATATGAGGTGTTAGAAATTTAGAATCATGATGAAATGAATAATGCTCTGCGATAATAGTCACTTTTGAACAAAGAATAATATCGATTTGCAAGAACATTAATTATTTCGCTTAGGTAGAAGAAAATTATGTATATTCCAATCAAAAATGAACATCATGATACATTTTTATTGCACAAAGTTTTTTTCTTTTTCAGATTATCGCCTGAGACATTTTTATAATATTTTAGAAACATTCGTCTGGGGAATGATGATGGGTTCAAACTTTATTTTTACGCGACATATTTAAAAAAATGTCAAAGCACCTTCTGCGAAAGTACACCATGTTCCTCATTACAGCCTATCTATAAAGATAAGGAACATTATAAAAATATAAGTACTTATATAAAATATGGGCCTATACGGCACGTAGGACGATCATTACACCACATAATAAAGGCCTCATAAAATCTCCGAGTGTTGAACAATGTTATCAATGCAAAGTATCGTGTAACTGGTGCCATCCCTAAATTTTCGTGCCGTTAGTAATGATAGTGACACAATGAGTACAAATTTTTGAAATTCCGGTAAAATAAAACCCTAACTTTACCTGCAGGAATTAGGTTCTATGTGAAGCAGTGAATGCTTATCAGTTAAAGCAACGACTATCGAAGACGAAAGTCATCAATCATCGTCGACGATGTACAGTCGATTGCACCTCTTTGGTAACACTCTGACTCCCTTTTCAGAGCAGTAAGGTTGAATTTCGTTATTCGTCGTTGCGATTGATGTGCGGTAATTAAGCATAGAAGAGTAGAGATGAGTAGAGGTAGGGTGCAAATAAAAAGCAGAATAACATAAAATAACGTTCAACCGTTAAATTTTTAAGCATCAGTCGTCAAAATAACGATCCTTTTTCCTCTAGATTCCACTTGTTTATGGAGTCTCATTTCAGTGACCTAATTTTTCTGTTCAAGTCATAATAAAATATTGTTAAGTCAAGATGAAAGGCTTATGTATAATTATCGGTGATCGTTTGGCGACCTCCGTGGTTAAATGGCGTTCACACCGTTTTTTAAGGTGTTGCCAGCTCTGGGGTCCTGGGTTCGGAACGGGTCAATGTATAAAACCACTTTTCTACATTATCTCGGATCTAGGTATTTATTGTACCTTCGTTGTCTCTGATTCCATAAAACTAGTGCTATAACTACTTACATTGGGTTCAGAGCAATTTAAGTGATGTTGTCTACGTTTATTATTTTTTTATTTTCCGATACACTTACATAACATCTTTAACTAAAATCATTATCAAAGACCTATTGTGTCTTAAACCTAAAACTCCAAACACCAACTTTAGGGGTGGTTAACGTTACACTTAATTGTTCGTAAAACAAAAGTTTTCGATGCGATAACGTGGAAGGGCACACAAATAACTTACAACTTCTTCGGCGGCTGTAATGGTGAATTTTGAATGTCGAACACTTATTGGGGACCAGTGAGGAAAGGGTTCAAGTTATTTGCCGATCGATATTTATTTAATCTATTTTAACATAGGGTGAAATCCTTTTTGGATGTCCACTGGGGTGGTGTAGTTTTGAAGATTTGCGAGTTATTTATTTTCTAACTTTGAATATGCGAGTACTTTCGATGCAGTATTTGGTATAGTTAAACGGGGCTTTGCCTAGCTTTAAGACAGTATGGAGTATTAAATAAACCTATGTTAGTTATATTATTTTTTAATTAATATAATATTACTGTATATATAACTTAATAGTAATCTACCTTAACACATAGCACAAACTAGTTTTAGCACCACAATTCACAATAGTTCTGTAGCTACCTGAGGCCATTCATGTCGGTTCTCCCATAGAGCAGGGGCGTATGGCCCCTGGTAGATTTCCCATCCCATATTAGAGTATAGTTCTCAACAAGGCCGCTGCGTGTTGGACTGTGTCCCTATGTAAGCATTTCAAAGGGCTGGGTATTCTCGTTACTGAGTATATAACCCATGAATAATAAAATATATTACTGTATTAAAACCTGCATTTTGTTAGCACAATATTATACGTGAATATTGTCTGGACTTTAAAAGAGACTGTGACCCCTGAGTTTGTTTCGACATTTCTTCTCAGGGCAGTCAGTTAGGAAATGTCGACTCCAGCGAGCTCAAAAAAGTGACGTGTAAAAGTGATTGTACATCCTATTTGCATAATAAACGATTTCATTTCATTTCAAAAACGACTACGATATTATGCCCGTAAGAAACATCATATAAAATTATTAGTGTTGTGTAAAGACGATTGTTTAAATAGTCGTTTGCTATTCGTTTATTTCAATCTTGTTAGTTAACTACTGCTGCTACCAGTTCCATTATCAAAATTTAGGTGCTGTTCGCTACCGAACAAAACGCGTGTAATATTTTTATTGTTAAAAATATGTTTCGTCGTTTGTTTTATCCAAAAGCAATAATACACAAACAATGAAGCTTAGCGACGGTAGTTTACGACGTCATATATCCTCGTAGCGAGTGTCCTACTATCAAGTGATGGGTGGACGCAAGTGACAAGCGATTAGCGATTTTAAATCAAGTAACTTATTACTTTTTAGTGCGGTATATTTAGTTGGTTGGTTACAAAAGCCGTCAATGTAAACGCTATAACTCCTAGAATTACCCTTGTTGACTATAAGTATTGAGGATATATATGATTTTAATGCTAGCGAGGTTTGTCAACCATGTCGTTAAAATGTCAAAAGTTAAGACCATATATTTGAATGTGAAACAGTGTCATATTCATCGCTGTGTACAAAAATAGTTTACGTATTTACAAGTGAGTCTATATCTGAATATATTGTGAGTATATTGTCAACTTACTAAAGAATTGGTTCCCAGTGGAAATCAGCATGACTTCTAGTCGTATTTGCTTTAAAGATAAGATTGTGAAGACAAATATGATAAAGAAAGTAGAATAATTCGCTCTCTTCTTTGCCTTGGACCATATAATAAACGTGAAAAACAATTTAATGTGTTTTACAACCCTCCCTAGTAGTAACATGATTTTTCATTACTGCCAAATACCTTCCCCGTGTCAAAATTTTATGGGAAGCTCGATCGTGGCTTCCCACTGTCTTTTATGTTATTTTTTTATGGTTTTTGTTCAAGATTTACTACTTTCATATTTTGGATAATAATTCGTTAATATCTTTGTCAATACTTTTTAATTTAGTATAGCTGTGTATAAAGTTTAATGTGCGTTCTTTTATCTTTTTTTGGTAAATGTTTACTAAAAATATTTGCGTTTAAATGTAAAGTATAAATAACATTAAAATGATAACGTTTAATCTTCCCATTTAAAGCACCACTTACCTAAATCCAACCATTGGAATCATTTCAACTTAAAAATGTAAGTACAACAAATTTCATTTTCCAAAAAATCCACCGTTTTATCAAAACGATATAAATTACCATCGATCCATTTAATAGTTGTTCTTACATCGTTTCGCACTAATTACCAAAGTTTTCGCTTTCGCAAAATATTTTCATAAAACAATTTCTTTTCAGTGAGAGTGGTTCGTGCGAAGCGGTTTGAAGTTTGTCGGGTCGGTCGAATCATTATGTAATTAAGTTTGTGGTAATATTGTTTCGGTAATTTATAGTTGAACGGTAAAGTGAACTGTCTAGGTTTATTATTTGTTGGAGGTTAACAAAGTATATTTAATTAAGGAATGTTTGTAATTAAATACAAATAATGAATTAATGTTTGTTGCTAGTGTGCGTATGTTTATTTTTGCGGTTCCAATATTTGGTCGACTTGCTAGATATTTCAATTCATTAAAAATATCAAACATAATATCAAGATTTTTTTTTAATTAAATTCAATTAAAATTAAGCATAATGTAAGTGCTTATAATGTAAATTGTTTCAGAAACATCAAAAATTTTTCGTTGTAATCAAGTGATATTTTTTCAGTAAATTAATAAAATGAATTGCTTTTACTTTATATAATTATATTCAAATATTTTAAAATGGCCAATATTTTCACGAACATTTTCACCTAACTCCATAAAACACACCACCTCATAGTTCGAGCAAGTTGATTATAACTTTACCTATCTTTGACACCGGAGGTTACAACCCATCAAATTAGCGTCCATAGTTATTATGTACCAGAACAGACTCCCAAAGGAACTCTACGAACATCTCAAGATCACTGCATACATTGGCAATGCATTTTAGTATTAACTAAGTTAAAGTTACACTATAGAATGTTGGTAAAGCAGCAACATGTTTAAACAGGTTATGACCGCGATAGCTTGAAGCAGCTTCTTAAAGCAGTTTGACTGCTTTTGTTTCAAATGTTTTCAAAAAGCAAGGGGCGGGAACAGGAATATATAAGAAAACTATCTAAACCCAAAGTAAGTAGCTACAGTACTTGTGTTATGGAATTAGAGACAACGAAGGTACCACAAACACCTAGACCCGAGGCAATGTAGAACAGTGGTTTTCTACATTGACCCGGCCGGGATCGAACCCGGGACCTCAGAGGTGGCGATGCCTTGAAAACCTATGATAACATGTTAAATCGTAGAATTTGTGTTGAAACAGAGCGCACTATTTCATTAAAACTATCTTAAAACCTAATATTACCCTAATAATATCAGAACCGATATTTTCGCATAAACGTCTGTCGTCGCACGGAAAATCACATAAATCAGTACACGAGCGTAGTACCTACATTTAGCTTAAAATGTGCTTACGCTTGGCATAAGGGGCTACTAGCGATGTATACGCTCTATGCTTGTCTATGTCTACTCTAAGGGCGGGAGGCACACGTAACGCGCGAGGGCAGTCGACAGCTGACGAAGTCCGTGAGCGTTGATCACTGACTAACTGCTTTAGCAATGCGTGTAAGGGCGGCCTTAATAAGATAAGAAATGAAAAAATAAATAAATTACCTACTAGCCCGTTTTCGAAACGTATTTTTAACCTACACGATAGGATTGTAGCTACCAGTTTGCTTGATCAACATTCCATGGTATATTTATCTTATGCTGATATGACAAAGGAGTAAGTATCTATATCGATCTAAGTAAAGGTAAATCCAGTTATTTACTATATCTTACTTATTAAGTTGAAAATTTATGATTGGTTAATCATGCAGCAGAATGCAATGTTAATGATTATTCTGAAGGAACCCTTTATTGATCGTTACTTGCCAAAGTCTTCTAATTTTGTTAATACGGAAAGATCATAATATAATAATATAATATCTTGGGACATCTCACACACGGTCATCTGATCCCAAACTAGGCAGAGCCTGTGCTATGGCAACCAGACAACTGATAAACATACTTATATATTTCTAAATAGATACATATTATAGATAAATTACACCCAGACACAGAACAAATGATCGTGCTCATCACACAAAGATACGTCCTGGGTGGGAATCGAACCCACGACCTCTGGTTTAGCAGTCAGGGTAACTAACCACTAGACCAACAGGCCCGTCGTTTTCGTCGATCAAGTTTGACTGTTAAAACATAAGCAACCTTTCATATTTACGCATCCAAGGTAGGGGTAGTAAACAAAGCTACCCTACTCCCTTCAAAACAAAAAAATAACGAAACTCGCGCTTTGAATCGCAAATGAAGTATTGAAGACGATTTAATTTGACGGAAACAACTCGTAATTAAATGGAAAATAATTTCAGTACTCAGACATTCAGGTCTGATTGGATTTTGAACATTAAAACATATTTGAATTTCAAAATTATTTAACGATGAAATCAATCGTTTATTTCTGATGTAAGAATCCAATTCCCGATTCAGGTAAATATTCAAATGTTGTTTTGGATTATTTGACAGTTCGTAGCGTAGCGATGGCTTAATTAATGATTATTTGTACATTTTAAGGGCATGCGCTATCATACTAAGAACGATTTCTAAAAGGTAGAAAAAAACAGATGATGATCCTATCCAATTTTTAAAGAAACAGTATTCAATTTCGGAATAATTAAGAATCAATACCGGCTTATCTTTTACAAGCCACCTCAAAACAAAAGAAATACCTTTGTACATAGCCATTGGACATTGGTTGCTATAAAAACGCGTCGTTACACTTAAATCCATTATTTATAACCCAGAAATCCTCGTTAACAAAAAACAAAAGATTAATTAATCTTCTGTCAAAAATGTGTCCAATATTTTTAAACAAATATTTTTCAACAAAAAAGTTTTGATTATTATGTAATAACGGGGTATGCTTGTTTTAATATTGGATTTAATAAATAACGCAGTTTATAGTAGTAGTATATAAATATATTTATATCATATTTATTTATTGCTGCTCTAAAAATCAATATCGATGCTACAAAAAGAACAAAACCGACTCTACTTTATCCCAGCAAACTCAATACTGTATGATAGTTTAAATACAATAGGACCTCAAGATAGATATCAATTAAAATTCATATTATAGGATTCTAGCTGACCCGGCAATGATAATGACGTTATTAAAGTAATCCAAAAAATAAAATTTCTGGAACTTTGCCTACAACCAATTCTCACCTTCCAAACACACAAAAGAAAACGTAAAAATCGGTCAAGCCGTTTCGGAGGAGAACGATAACACAAGATTTTTATATATTACATAAATCTCTATTTTGGGACATTGTTCTAAATTAATATTAAAAGTTCACAAATTTACACAAAAAAGTAAGGAGTTAATCAGCTTGTACTCGTGTAAAGAAGGTAAAGAGAGAATATTTCAACAATATCTTGGTTATTACACGCAAGATTTAACGGTACGTACCTCAGTTTTGGGTTAAATTAAGAAAAAGTTCAAATTTGGGTAGGGTTACCATGATTACTTTTAAACTTTTCCCCTTAATAAGGATTCTTTTTTCATTGCCTGTTGGTTGGATAAAAAAATGTATAAGCTGGTTTATTATAGACACGTAAAGCGAAAATAATATTGTAATTCTTAAGTCGGATACTTAAAAGCCTGTCACTATGTTGTTGACTTACACTACACACTTCAAAAGTAAATTATAGCACAATAACATATTTTTAAAGCGGCTTGAAGTAATGGCATTGGCCATTAGTAATATTTTATTACGAAAAATTTTATATTTAAAGCACCGTCGGGTAAATAAAAATATCGTGTTTTTTTTGCGCAACCAAAAACTCACGACGATTCGATTGGTTTGAAATGTCGCATGACGTAACAGTGTGCAAGATTGTGACGTCATTTGCAGGGTCACTCCTGAACTTTGATTTGACTTGAAATTTGATCTCCTTATATTAGATTTTAATTGATAAAAAAAAACCGGCCAAGTGCGAGTCAGACTCGCGCACCGAGGGTTCCGTACAAACCTGTAGGTATATAAGTAAAAGTTATGGTATTTTTATTGCTAAATGAAATCCATAACATAACAATGTGGAAAGCTGACGGTACCTTGTCAATACATATATGAAAACATTATGTATGTTCGGAAAAATCTTCATCTCTTTAAGAAGAGAAGTGATAGACATAATTTTAATACTAGAAATAGGCACAATTTGGATCAATCTCGGTTTAGATTGGCTAAGGTACGAAATTCTTTTATGGGGAATTGTGTAAAATTTTATAATAAAATACCACTGCGGATTCTACAACTGAACGAGACAAAATTTAAAACATGCATAAAACGCACACTATGTAGACAAGCATATTATAAATTAGAGGATTATATCCTTGATAAAAAAGCTTGGCTTAATGCTGGTCCTGCTCCACAGTCACAGCCACTTGGGTCCACTAATTAGTTTTCTTTTATTTTATATTTGGAAGAGATGCTCTCCCTTTTATTTTTATAAACATGGTTTTTTTTTTTTTTTTTTAAATCGTATTTTTTTTTGGAGTAAATTTTTAATCTTTTTATTTTTAACTTTTGAAAAGTTATAGTATTGTATAACTTCGAAGCATTTTTTATTTATTTTGTAAATATGAGTACCACGTGTAATATAATGTAACTGTTTTTGTTTTTTTTTTTTTGACATGAACGAGCATGGCAATTGAGAGTTTGTCATGCTCACTCAAATGTCTCGCTGATGGTGGCACGTGTGTTGGGTCATTCGGTTCCCTTCAATATGGTTGAGCTGAGTAGTGCTGATCCACGCGTCATGTTCGTGAACGGGCGCCATTAGTTGAGACTGGTCATCTCTCAACTGCCACTAGCTTATTTTAATTTTATTGTTAATGTAATTTTTAATTAGCATTGTTCTCATATATTAGAAGTAATAAGACATGTAACCAGAATTTCTGTAATACATAATCATGGTTTAAAAGAGTGTCCATGGAGTTTCTTGCACGTTCTTCTCCATCGAGATCTACTCCTTGGAATGTGCAACTAGCTTCCTTTTTCTGACTGACCGACTTATTGACAATTCAAAAGCCAAAATCTATTTTTTTATTTTTTTTTGTTAATCGCATAACAACGTTTGCTGGGTCAGCAAGTCTAATATATAAAATTCTCGTGTTGCGGTGTTTGTTTCCAAACTCCTCCGAAACGGCTGAACCGATTTGCATGAAATTTTGTGTGCATATCGGGTAGGTCTGAGAATCGGCCAACATCTGTTTTTTTTTTTTAATCGCTGAACAACGTTTGCTGGGTCAGCTAGTAAGTTTATGATTATTAAAAAAAATATACTATGTGATGTAACTAAAAATTTAAGATTTTCGGAATTTTTCCTATATGTGTACTTTATAACGTTGCTTCATGCCAAATTTCAAGATTCCAGGTCGTCTGGAAGTATCCTTTAGGTTTTGATTCCCTTGCGAGTAGTTGCGAGTTTCAAAATATGCGGCTTTAATTGCTGTATCTTTTGATTGCGTTGACGTAGAAGTTTGATTTTGTTACAGCTTAAAGATATTATAGACTTGAGTATTTGTTAAGAATTTCAATATAATACCACTACGCGTTCATGAGTAAAGGGGTAATAAGTTTAAAATTATTAAAAATATTTTTATTATATGATGTAACTAAAAATTTATGCTTTTCGCAATTTTTCCTTTATCTGTGTTATAAGACGTTGCTTCGTACCAAATTTCAAGATTCTAAGTTTACGGGAAGTACCCTGTAGGTTTTGATTCCCTTGCGAGTGTCGAAAATTTGCGGCATAAACGGGAGTATCTTTTGATCGCGTTGACTTAGAAGTTTGATTTTTTCACAGCTCCAAGAGACCATAGACTTGAGTATTTGATATGAATTTCAGCTTGATACCTCCACGCGTTCCTGAGAAAAAAGGTCTTGACAGACAGACAGACAGACAGACAGACAGACAGACGGACAACAAAGTGATCCTATAAGGGTTCCGTTTTTACCTTTTGAGGTACGGAACCCTAAAAAGAGAAAAAAACAGAAATATCGATCTAATATTTTTTAATTATCTACCGTACTGACTAAACAGATTTTAATTATCATACCCAGTCAACATCCCAATTGCTTTTTCTATCTAGATGTCCTAATTACATATTTTGTGCAATATTTCTATCACCTTTTACATTTGACTTATAAAGATGCAATTGAAAGTATTTTCATGAAGGTATACCAAGTATTAAGCAATTACAATTTGATTAAATTTAAACAGCTGTTTTGTTAACCATTTGTTCAAATATTTTTGTGGTCTGTGACATTCATTCTGAATGTATGCGACCTCATTTATTAATAAGCGTAACAGATTATTCACCTCGTTTGTAAGATAACATTTATGTTTTTGTGACTTATGAATTAGTTACAAATATTTGAAGACTGTAACTTACATATCGTTTTTATTATATTATTATGCCGATGCCACGTAAAACCTATATCTATAAACATAATAGCTGCTTACTTAGAAGAAAACGGTTGACTCACGCATATTCTCGGGATCGCCCGACTAGTTTCAGACTCAATAGGACTCCCTAATCATGAGCTGTCAGTTCGACTCACGACGTCACCGACGCCGCGCCAGCTAAAACTAGTCAGGCGATCCCGAGCATATGCGTAAGTAAACCGTTTTGTTCTAAATAATTATGAATACTCCTCACGAAAGTTATTATACAAATATAATAGATGCTGTATAAAACCTCAGTATTTAGGTGTTTCTTTAGACACGGAGTTGCATTATTATTAGATTTGTCGCTTTCGGTCAATTGCTAGTAGCTATAATAATGGCTAATTTTAAAAAATACTCAAATATTCATAACTAGAATAGAATGGAATATAATAATTATTATTAATTGTACACCATGAGAGTTACAGCATTAAAATAATACATATCAGTGAAAGGGTACAATACGAAAAAAAAAAAACATCAGTATCATTAATTTAAGAATTAAGCAATTGTCGGGGCACGTCCTGCTATTATTTGTGCTAGATATGTAATCTAAATTAAAACCTAATACTTAAATATAATTTAAAAATCTTATTAAAGTCCCCCAATTCCGCTTAGTTTTGGTCACCCTTCTCCGCTGTACACCTTGCGGGTTCCCGCCTAGAATTTAATTAAGCATTTTTCGCGTTGATTAAACACTGAAGAGCTCTTAATAAACAAGCGGCCGTATGATTGGAGCTTTTTCCTTGTTCTTACCTACAACTTAATCCCGTTGCTTTGCAATCTTTGTCCGCGTATCTCTAAATTTATAATGAGTCTACTTTTTTATTTTGTAGGTCTAATTTCTGTTTATTTATGTAATTTCTTTGTTTACAAGAGATGTTTTCTTCGAGGTAAAAATTATAAAATGTGAATACAATGTGTCGTTGTGGCCTAATGGTTCAATGAACGGATTTGTGTGCTTAAGGTTGCAGGTTCAAACCCATTACAGGCAAGTACCAATGTGACTTTTTCAAAGTTATAATTATGTACTTTCTTAATTATTCTAAGACATCATTGACAAACGGTGAAGGATAACATCGTGAGGAAATTGGAATCTTAAATCACCAACCCGCAATGAGCAAGCGTGGTGATCAATGCTCGTTCCGTCTCTATATGAGAAGAGGCCGGCCTGTGCCCAGCAGTGGGACATTTATAGGCTTGTATGATGATGATGATGATGAATACAATTAACTTACTTCATTTAGAATAGAGATAAACGTAATCAAGGTGGATTAAAATTAGGTGACAGTTTGTACGGTACAAGTAACGACATCTATTAACCAAAAGCAATACTAACTACATCATGCATAATAAAATATGTAAGTAATATACCGCAAGAAGATAAATAGGATATTTAATTATGTATTCATTTATTATTATTATTCTTAAATTATTTTTTATGCTACACAAACCGACGTCAACGCGCCGACATTTTTATTATGGATGTTTTGGTTAGTATGGCTTTTGGTAAAAAGATGTCGTTACTAGTATCGAACCAAACTTTCACCCACTTTTATTTTACCTTTTTAGTTTGATTCCACCCCCAATTTTGCAGCTGTTGATTATTTTAAGGCTGAGGATGATGTCAACTATTTATGGAACAAGTTTCAAGGAGCGTACTTACATTTAAAAATTATCCACTTCGGGAAACTCTCACCCCCAAACCCACCGCGGTTTCGCCAGCTGACGCTTAGTTAATTATTAGCTTAGAGTATATATAAGTATACTATAAAGTGCGCCTAACAGAGCATGAACTGTAAGCACCAGTACGAACAAGTCGCCGTAAAATAAGTGTCGTAAAACCGATCGATATTTTAGCATGAACTTTTGTCGTCAAAAACATCACTTAAATCAGTAAACGAGCGTAGTACTTACAGCTTAAAAATTTAGTTAAAATCAGCACAAGGGGCTACTAGCAATGCGAACTCTATGCATATTTATGTATACTCTAAGCTCATTCGTCAGTCAAGATATATTGAAAACAATGGGAATGGATCGGAGTAAAAACACTACCTAAAATGCAAAGCAACTAAAAATGGAGGCTATTACATTAATTTAAATAGGGAAATACGATGAGTTTGTTTAATATCCTATAACAGCAATGAAAATTCCCAAAGAGATATAAGCAGACCCCTCTTTTGTACCTTTAATTTTGACTGATTATTTTACTTTCAGTGATCATTAAATATAATACTACACTACAATCTTCTATTTGTTTTTTTATTTCATTATTCTTTATAAAATAATCAAGCATCGTTGTGATTTTATCGTATAAGAATTGTATAACTTTTGTATGGATCTTGGATCTGAAATAAAGACATTTATTATTATTATAAAGCTTATCTCTAAAAAACTTACAAGTGCTCTCAGTTTCTCGCATAAAAACAATAATATACTTCGATATTAATTCTCAGTTCCTTTTTCAATTTCTTTTGTGCTATATTGGCCCCTAGTCGAGTGTAAGCTACCCTTATTTTCCCGAGAGTGTCGTAAGAGTAAACCAATAACAACACGCTCAATATCAATGTAAATAAAGATTATTTGTGGCTGGACACGATAGGTTTTATTGGAGATCTTCGAATGTCAATTTTGTTAGACGAAAATACTACTTGTCCAACATTTTGAAAGGTAATTTCATTAATTTTGAAAGAGGATTTCGTAATTAATATATGTACACGATAATATCTTACACATACACCTGGTAGGTTTTAGTTGGTAACATATTTCTTTTTAATATGTGTGTATAATATGTAATGATTCTGCTATAACTCTAATATTATTTTTTTTTTTTTAATTTAGATATAATATATGGTATAGGTAGGTACAGATTTGTTAAAATACCACTAAGAATCCAACCTTCAGAAAATATGAATATTTAATAAGTAAGCACCCTCTAAATACTTATGAAGAAATTAGTGGGTAATTTTCTAAGCCAACACAAGAGTGTGAAAAAAAAATCAAAGCGTGATAGCAAGTGTCTTTAATTCTAGATCATTACAAGTTGTTGACCTATTTAACTACTACATAAATTACTAAGTAATTTTACCTACACATACTACTTACATTTTCTGCTAGACTCATAAATCCAATATATATAATATTTAATGCCACAAATATTTGTCCCGAACGGAAGTGAAACCGGATTTGCTTTGTACTAAAGAAAACTTGGCTAATTGGGTCACCGGTTCCATCACAATAAATAATTTATTTTGTCAATAATATTGACTGTATTGAATCCAATCTCTACAGTTCCAATCTCTTCACAAATATGTAGGTACCTACCTATTTATTAATACTTAACCATTGTAGTAAATATGGGAACTATTACTAAGCTTCCGCTGTAAGTCCGTCCGTCCGTCTGTCAGTCATCGGGCCTTATATCATGAACCGTAATACTTAGATAGTTAAAAATTTCACACAGTGTGTTTTTCAGTTGCTGCTATAAAAACAAAAAAATAAATGAAAATCTTAAAAGCATCTATACTATACTTACTTATTATTATAATATTATAAAGCTGAAGAGTTTGTTTGTTTGTTTGTGTGTTTGTTTGTTTGTTTGAACGCGCTAATCTCAGGAACTACTGGTTCGAATTGAAAAATTCTTTTTTTATTGGATAGTCCGTTTATTGAGGAAGGCTATAGGCTATATACGATCATGCTACGACTAAATAGGAGCGTAGCATAAATGAAAAATGTTGCAAAAATGAAAAACCGTTGAAACTAAAACACGCGAACAAAGTCGCGGGGGACAGCTAGTAAATAAATAAACTCGCTAATTGTGATTGGGATTTGATCACGGTACTGTATACACATCAACACTATTCACTCATAACTAATTACACATCTCAATGTAATATACATAATTATATAGCTATGTATATATATAGAAAACGTCAGCGCTAAGTTTACGAGCGTCCCGTTTTACGGTTTTAATCTAAGCACCAAATACCATTCCGTTACGATTTATTTTACGCATGAAAGCGAACGGAGAACGATTAATTGTGTAAAATTTTCTTTTTACGATAGATAGTAAAATACAGTCGTTTGAAGGAGGCTGTCTTTGTTACAACATTATCTCTTGGTAAGACATTTTATATTGAGCTTATCAACCGTTTTAAACGTTTTTAATAGTTGTTTGTTTTTATTTATGTTTGTCATTAGAACAAAAAGAATTAGTCAAAAGTAGATTTGGACTCCAATATTCACCGTCTCTTTGTTGTAACAAAACTGATTTACCAGAACATAATTATTGTAAACTTTTTGGAGAAAGCTTTTACCGCCAGCGGTCTATAAACCACGCCTCAATCTTAAGTTGATTTTTATAAGTTAGACTGCACAGATAAGTTACCACGCCAATTACCACTTTGCGCGACGTGCTGCGGGTTCAATCCCCGCATCGGACAAGCATATTTTGTGTGATCCACAAATGATTGTTCTAAGTTTGGGTGTCCTTTGTGCATAAAATGTTAACATGTTATATAATTATAATTGTTTATTTAAAATTGCATTTCTAAAGGAAAATATAGCTTATTTGATTAATTATTGTGAACCTGTAAACTCTTCAAATATTTAGAATAATAATTACACTATAGTTATACAAATTAACTATAAGTAACAACTAGTGCCATGATCTCATTTATTGACTAACACCTTCCTTTACCTTACCCACATTTCAGCAAATAAATTGATTTTATTTGTTTTTTGATACTCAGTAACAATGAATTTTCCAATAGCGTAGTACCGTGGATTAATTACTTACGCTAATTTACTTTTGTACGTGTTTTCATCATAAAAATCAAGAGCTTTCACACGGATTATGGTATGGTTTGTTATTTTAGGTTAATTTTTTAAAGGTGGTTCATAAATCTGATACAAATAATAATTAGCGTTCTATTTTTAACCGAATAAAAAAAGGGAAAGTTCTCAATTCGAAGAATGTTTTGTATGTTTGATTTGCAGTATCTTCAGCAATTAGGAATAATTCAGGTTTCAGAGGCGGTCCCATATAAATTGATCATTGATCTTGGTTCTTTTTTACTATAATGTGTAATCAATTCGTTTTTTTTTTTTGGTATAATTTTTAAAGAATCTTTATAGTAAGTTGAGTATATAACCGTAATTTCAGGCTATTTATATTATCAGAGCATAAATATTATAACATAATTCACTACTAGAATATGTCTAAGTTATTTACAAGAACACGGACAAAATAAACGCCTTTATTTGAACTAACAGACATTTATCTAGGACGGAAAATTGGAAGGAAAATTAGCATATACCTATCCATTTATACAGTACTCGAAAAATCTCGGTCATTTTCTTAAACCTTCAGCAATCCTTTCATGTAGTCAACGCACGGTTAAACGCAAAAGAAGAAGGCTCCATTAAAATAGCCTTCAGAGGCTGTTCACGGTACACTGGAGCAAAGAGACTGAGCCCTACGGTTCGGTTGCTCGGAT
This sequence comes from Diachrysia chrysitis, assembly GCA_932294365.1. NCBI lineage: Eukaryota > Metazoa > Arthropoda > Insecta > Lepidoptera > Noctuidae > Diachrysia > Diachrysia chrysitis. The sequence goes on along the minus strand of OW028651.1, from coordinate 11,293,418 downwards.
GGCCCTAATCGCGTCACACATGGTTAATTATGCATATGCTTTTATGATCTGGCGCAAGTTGAAAACTGGAAGCGGGAAGCGGAACGGTTATACTTTTTGTTTAGTATGTAAGTAACTTAATTTTTATAATCCTTACTAATTTTATAAACGCAAAACTGTCTGTCTATCTGTCTGTCACGCTTTCACGCCAAAACTACTGAACCGATTTAAATGAAATTTGGTACACAGATAGTATAGAGCCTGAGAACGGGCATGGGCTAGACATTATTGGGAAAGTAAAAAAGAGTCGGTCGTTCGGGAACAAGATGATGTGTCGACGACATAACAAAAGTTTCGGGTTGGCCCTGAATGTGACTGGCACAAGTCCGGAGAGAATGGCACGTAAGAAAACAGGCCTATGCCCAGAAGTGGGATGATAAGAGCTGTAGATGATGATAATGATTGCTTTATCCAAAACCGAAGAGAATAAGTTAAATTAGTAGATAGGTACATATCATGCAGCTCTGAAATTACACCCCGCTTTTGACATCATAAATTAATATAATGAAAATGGATATCGTTTAACACTTGCACCACACACCAGACCGGTGGGTAGAGATTATCAAGGGCCACCCATGTGGAATCAGGAAATTAATTATGAGAAAAACGTCGACCAGATTAAAAGGGGTTTACTGTATTTATAGAGGCTTCGCGACACTGAATACTAGTTATAATAGGTAAAGGGTGGGGCAATGTTAATTTGGAAATCGCAGTAATGTAAATGATATATAATTCAATCTATAATATATCTGTCTTTGCCAATTGTACACAAATGGTAAGTACGTCGTTGATCCCAATACAGACGTGCAACGTAAATAAATTAATTTTTCAAAAAGTTTTGTAATGTGTATTATGTGACATATCAAATGAAAAGAATTGTTATGACGATCTCAAATATTTAAAAAAGAAATATAAAGTTAACATTTCAATAAAATGATGTAACGATTAGCAAAATTTATATGGAACCATGACACAGACATTAGACTTTCAAGTTTAGGTATTGTTCTATATGCCTCATACACGAAACAATTGAAGATCGAACAAAAAATACATTAATTGGTTAAGTATTCTAGTTGTACCCACAAAGTTAATCAAAGTTAAATAACAATATTTAAATTTAGAAATACCTTTTGTGGTTAGCGGTAAATATAGCATTAAATAATCCTTCCAAAATGTCATAAGTGCCAAGTGTTTTATATTTATTACACTTATGAATGCAATACTAAATGCCATAAGTGCTTTTGTTTTGTTTAATACATTTACACACCTACTAAATCGTTTACGTATATATGTTTAGTAAATACACAGATAAACAGATATTTTATTATAAAATGCCCTTTATGTGATCGTATTTTGTTTCTACACACATGTTTGTGTGTATGTTTAGTAATATATACACAACATCAGACATGACGTTGACAAACGCAGCGATCGCACGAGATACACACGAGAATGCTGTTGGCAACAAAGCTGGCATGTCCAATGTATTACGTGACGTCACACGGCTCATACATGCTCAGTATGTTCACACGTAGACGCTGAAATATAACCCTCAATGCCTTTGTCCACCCCATTGGTTTGGAGTTCAAATATTGTTCATCTTTTTTTTTTAACTTTGACATCTGAAAAATATTAAAAATGATTATTTATTTGTTACATCATAATTTATTTTTAATATTACTTATTTATTTTCAAATGTTTTATATCGTAAACTAAATGCTACAAGAACACGTGTATATTTTTTGTAATAAATAGCATATAATTGATTTCATTTTTGTTACTTAAGAGGAATTTATTTAATATCCTTTTCATTTTATAAATTCTTAATAAATTATACAAAAGAGAAAAAGTTGTGCAACTATTATTGGTATAAAAATATTGAATTATGTTTTTGCGAAAAAAGGGATAATGTTTTCTTATTATTCACTATTTACAAACAATTACAATATATACTTTATTATTATGCGCATTAAAGTAACTAAAAAATAACATTAAATCAGTGTTACTGTCATTCAACACTAACGTCCTTTTTACCCGACTGCTTTAGAAGGAGGGTTATGTTTTTGAGAGTATGTATGTATGATTGTTTGGCACGCTCTACGGCCTAAACGGTTCGATGATTTTAGCTTGAGATTTCACCTTTGCATTATTATTGACATAATTTTTAGGGAAGTTGAAGCTGCGATTTCTCCAGAAATGTGTAAGGATGCGTTATAGTTATGAAAAAATGGAATGGCTTTATCAACCATTATTTTATTTTTTTGATTTACCTAGCCTCGCTGAGCGCTAAGAAGATGAAGCGATTCGATTGGTTCGTATCAAACACAAACTCAAACACGTCTTTCTAAATAAATATAACCGCAAAGCATAGTAAAGTTTATCTCCTTAAACAGTCGTATGTAAACGCGATATCAAAAATAACCTAAATAAATATTAAAATAATTTATTGTAATGTTGTGGACTTGTGGTTAAATGGTCAAAGCTTAACAAACCGCGCATTCTATTAATGATTTTATTATTTATAATTCAAATAGCTTCCTGTGACA